>OY787660.1:70404603-72804603 GCA_963678985.1 Spisula subtruncata | reverse complement strand
TCTATATTTAAGACGGCTCATTCTGTACATACTTATTGAATGGCACTATTACGTAAAAATGAAATCTACATGTTATTAAGTTTTTGTTTAAAGGTTTTTTTGAAGCATGTGGATGGTTCTTTCCGAATCTGGCGCTTGTGTGTTTCTGGGCGATACCTCCATAAATGTGTGCCTTTGGACTGTATGTACACTACAATTACCATTTATTGATATTGTTGGTATCGTTATACAAAGCGGGTCATATGTACTCTCAATCTCAGATTTCGGTGGTATACCATGGGAAATAACTTCAACTGTTCTCACTGTTTCTTGAATATCATGTCTGACATAATTGCATCCGACGAATAATGGCAAAAGTGGATTAATCAATATATTTGGCAATAACAGTAACTATAATGTCTTTAACTCAATTATCCGCTACTGTAAAAGTAAATATTATTACACCAATGATATTTAAATGTACGTCAGGTTTGATTATAAAACATTATGGCGGCGAGAAATTGTTTTTCATTTCCAGATACTGGTATTGTGTGTATGTTTGTTGGTACATTTAGTTGTCTTGCATGCTTAATTGGTGACTACATGTATCAGATTTCTTAATTTGTCGACAGCATTTTGTGTAGCATTCAATTACTCTTACTATAATGTACATTTCTGTAGGTCGATATGTAATATACTCAAGATACTCAGCATAGCTACATGTATACAGTCTACATATATTCTTTTACTACTGGGTAACTAAATCGATAAACACAGTTTAAGGTGACTAATGATATCTTGAACAACGCCTACATACACGTTTGTTATAATATATGGATCAAATTTAGTATAATTAGTATTATTTAGATGTAAACACATGAAATTTTACACTACTCGCGTGTGAAATGTTCAGTGTACGGCTTTGTGTAAAATATCAGACAATGATTGAGGGAACAATTGCATCCAGGACAAACTCGATACGTATTATACCCCTTGTATCAACAACATAAACTTCAAAAACGACAAATGAAGATGCATACGCTGATCTACTTACAATTTATGTAAGTTTGTTATGACGTGAAAGTCCACGACATACGTCGTTTGAAGCGGCGAGACTAAATCGTCTTATACGTAGGGCGTTCCAAAAGTTCCAGGAAAAGTGCTCTATTGTATTTATCTTATTGTCAATATACTTCAAACTTTGCATTTACATAGAACAATTCCTGATACATAATGTGCTATGAATTGAACGCATACGGATGTGCCGTACAAAATGACACGGCTGCCATAGTAACGTCAGTTATGGCTACCCGGGGCAATGCTATATTTGAACGTACGTTATTAATATGGTCTGACTAAATATAACTCAGTCAGTCAATGGACACACAAAATACACCTTCTACAATAAGAACAATGCTTTATATTCTAAAATAATGCCTCGCTTGAGGGTATGCACTTCAAGGGTCCGTTTGCAAAGTATTCGAAAGTGTCACAAAATCAAGCAGAAACGTTCAACGTAACGTCTAGCGTCTGATTCACAACAGGCCGTACCTTCCTATTATCATCTGCAGCAGTACCAAAGGCAGTCTGGAAGCGTTCATATCATGCATACATCCTACGCAATGACAAACAACGTTCTTAACAGGCAGTGCTTATAAATTCTATTGGTTCAAGTCTTAATTTTCCTGCCAAAAGACAAAAAACTGGTCAAATGTCAATGATTTACTTACATTTGACGGATGATTCTAATACGGCGACAAATAAACATGAACACAACAGTGGGACTATTTAAACTGTGGCATAAATTGACCAAAATGATGTTAAACTGCGCTTCGCAAATGTTCCAAGCAGTAAGTTTAGGTCATTGTTAATTGGTAGCTGTTTGGTTGGGAGCAATGCGTAGGTTAGTTTGGCGATTTCTACGACGTGACGTCAAAATTGCCCCGGGTAGCCATTACTGACGTTACTATGGCAGCAGTGCCATTTTGTACAACACACCCTCATGTGTTTGATTCATGGTATGATATGTATCATGAATTGTTCTATTTAAATGCAAAGTTTGAAGTAATTTGAACATATGATAAACATTATAGAGCACTTTTCCTGGAACTTTTGAAACGCCCCTCGTATGTTGTTACCTTAGAATAGCTAATACTCGGATAACCAAAGCTTGTAGTGAAACTAAGAAAATAGTTACAAAGAATGATAAGTTGATAATCGATTATGCGTTCAAAAAGATGACACTATGCATTGGTGAATAATATTCATGATTAACATGCCCAATAAAAGAATAGCATGACTGATTGTTGTTACCACAGTGACATCTGTACCCTGGGGATTATGTTACCACATACACACCACATTACCTCATAACTTAATGACTGTAAAACCTATTGACATAGTTTATTATTTTTTTACAGAAAACTTACGTGTAGTGGAACATATCTCGAATAACAAAATTGTGAGAATGTTTGTTTTCTTCAGATTAATTTCTTGAATAAAAGACATACATTGTTCGTAGCACTTTTTTCCGAAAAGCATAGCTGTCTTTTTATATGTCTGTATTGCCTTATATATCGTTGTTAACGAACTTATAACAAGTTTTACGTTCATAGTCAAATGTTGCATTTCTATGTAATAAACAATTAAGGAAATACATAGTCTGTGCTATAAACCTGTCTACGCCATCTACACAAGATCGACAACGTGTAGTGTGAAATACCATTGGCATTAAACTGTTTTTTTCAAATATTCACAATCGTTGTATGTTGTGCTGATACCGAATTGAATCTACGAAAAACAATAGTATCCGCCATCTTCGCTTCCATAATCGTGGAGTGAACACTAAATTGACATTATGATGTTGAGGGGTAATGCAGCAAAAAAAAAACTAAATATGATACGCTATTATGCGTTATGTTGCTAACGTAGGATAAATGATATGGCGTCATTGGCGTCTTGGTGTAACACAACGCAAAGAGGACAATTGTTAGTAGCATTGTGTCACACAAGAGACACAATATTTCATGTAACTTGGTGACAGACGGCATGGATAAAATGATGCTTGATTTGTGCATCTTTTTATTTTGTGTGTTACATATAACGTTATTCGTTTTTGCTACTTGTTTGTTTGTTTGTAGAGATGGTATACAACACCATGACTCGGGCCTTATTAAATTTACACTACAACAACACGCAAGGGTTGATGAAATTTAAACGAAACCAGTTTCTGGAGAATAAAACATCTCGCCGCCATAACGTTACATTATTAAATCTAACAGTTGAATATAATTGACGTAATAATATATATTTTCACAATATGGTAGCGTATGTAGCGAGTAATTGAGTCAAATATACATTATTGGCACTGTTCTTGCTAAAACGCGTTATTGATTACAATGCTACTCGCTATTAACCGTCGGATTAGGTCAGAAGTGTTATTCTATGAACGGGCGGTTGTTTTTGGAAATATACAGTGAGCCATGAACGAACGGGTCCCTCATAAAGAGTGGATATTGTATCTTCTCTGTCGCTAAATGTTCGGACCGCTGGCTAATAAGCTAGTATTTAGTTTTGAAAATGGTTTTGGTGATCCAATCATATGGAGAATTAATCTGATTTAGCGAAAGCAACTTTGATTTTCTAGGTAGATTTGGTCAACAAGAAATGGCAGTTGAATTAGTTCGAGTGCTTGCGAATAAATATCCAATGATACAGATACATACCATTACTCAGATACCGTCTGTAATATGGAACACACACAAACATAGCGTTACAACTGTTCGCGTGTCTAATATGTCTTCAGGGAATATAGGAATTACGAAACATACATGCGTAAGTATAAGCCGACATAGCACCTAAGGCAATGATGCAGTTCTAGCAATATTATACATTAGTGACAATAATTTTATAACGTGTATGTTGTAAGTTTCTCGAAGTCGCTAACTAGATTGTTGTTGGTTTCCGGGCTCTTTATAGACCCAGTATTGCGTGACAATATTATATTGCAATATGGATTAGGACGAATAATGCAAACAAATGAAGCAATTAAGAATTCCATGTTAAGAATTTGGTCAACATTAACCGTATCGATTAAGTGATTCCTTTTATCGTCTGTTTGGTAGATTGTGCAATATGATGTACAAATTGTATCAATCCCTATATCGCTGGCTTAGAATTAGAAGATCGTAACTATTAAACCAATATTTTGAGAAAACACGAAAAAATGTCTGACAATCACTCTTTACTTACGAATGTGAATGCGGGTCATCCTGAATTTTATCGGCGGGGACTTGGATCTTTGGTTGTTTCTTCGGCTTATGTGTGGGTATTGCTCATTGTAGTTGCTAGGTAATATTTTTTCAACCCCATTCCTACCTTGCCCATATTTTAACTAGGTCAATTCGTAGTTGTGCCTCTTTTGGTCGCACAACGTAAGGTCACTGTCCTTAGTGTTTTAATCTAGGTCACGCCCCGGGGTTGTTGTGCCTCATTTGGTCGCCGTTTTGGCATGGATTTCTGTGGGCACTGCTCAGGGTAGTAATGTCGTGGTGTTTCTGATTTCTGTGCTCGGCTGGTTGTGTTGAGTGCTACCCTCCTCGTCGGATTTTCTCATACCTTTTTTAGGGTACAACAAGATTTTTCAACTTCAGTTTTGTCAACATAACAAGTTTCCGACTTTCATGAAATAAGCTCATGAGAAGCGCCTTATGATGTAAATATCAAATATATATTAGTAAGATCACTTACGATCTTCTCATCCTAAGCCAGCGATATATCAATAAGTATTGATAGTCCAAGGTATGCTACTGTTAACATTTGAGTGGGGAACTAATCTACCTTCTAATGGTACACCCATGTTCTACCAGGATACGTGTTTATTGTTAACAAACTTGTCAGAAAACCATTTTTATTTCGTCTTTTGTATGACGCTTGCGGTTACATGACCCCATTTTATTATCTGAATAACCTTTGCTTAAAAACAACATGAACTTACAACACAACCAAACCGTGGAAGAATTACAAGGTTATGTCGTCTTAACAACATTTGAAATTACGACTACATTTCAATCTGCACCGTATACACTTGACATGAAGTTACAGTATAACTGTGAATGTTAAAAGTGATTTCTATAACAAGCTAAAAGGTACACAGCTTGCGTGTCTGTTGTATAAGTAAAATAGTAAATACATGCATGCTATTGATAAACATGTACACGTGCGTGTATGTAAACTAATGCACATTTTTGATTCCTCAGAAACTAGGTCTAGTATAATTTCTACGGTAAAGTTATATTGTCACACCTCCGGAAAAGACATTATTAGATTCCTGCACCGAGTTATGTAAAGCAGGCATCTGTTATCAATACAGACGTGCTGAATTGTTGGCTACCTCTTATCCTGCCATCGTAGATATTCTCGGCCAGTTCGATTGGTGCTTACGTATTTATACAAATTTATAGTCGGTTTTAGTTCTCAACGTCTTATTCATGTACCAGTATGTTATTTTGAATATGACGATGTGCATTTAGCCGTGAAATGTCTCAGTCTTATTCTATAAGTATAAATCTACTTAAATTGAATTTTATACACGGTCATTTATATATATAGTTGTGTAATAATTGACCCTGATAGGTTCGTATCGCGGCTAATAAACCGTCATATCTTACAGCAACCTGATCTCTCTATTAAAGTGTTTCTTACATCTGTATGTAATCTTTGACATTTCTTATAGTGTCTTGTCCGTGTCCTTGTGTTCGTTCTTAATTATCATGCACCGTGTTTTGTTTGGCATTCATCGGTACTTTTCCGTCAAATGGGGTCCATTTAAAAAATGTTTCGGTGATGTTATATTGTCCCGATATTTTGTATATAAATCTAAGATAATTGTTTGATAGAAAATTGTATAACCTTATTAAGACTATTGTATAGTCATGCTCATACTCAAATGTATGTCTGAACGCTGAGTGTATGATGGTTCCATGCATATTCTTATGTACTTACAGTATATAGAATTATGCGGACGTGTGGTTAGCTATAATAACATGTAAGCCGTAATGATGTTGTTTTCCCGGCGTGAATATACAATTCAAATGTCGATGGTAATTCAGGACTGGAGAAGCATGCAAAAAATGTTGTTGACATGTAATTGTCTTATGATGTTAAGCAGTGAGCATCGTTACAACAAACCAATTGCTACCGACACTGTCGAATGTAATGCGATGTTGTTGTTTAAAGAGAATCTTGGTGTTCGATGATGTATTACAATGCAACTCAGTTTAGCTGACCGAGTGTTAGACAACACCATACAAACACAAACGTTGGCATGTAAACATGCTCGACTCTTTTCTTTTAAGGGACTTAATATAACAAGTATAAAATAATAGTGATTTTTCTTCTCGTTAAAATCATATGTACAAGTACATCATACGTGTGAACTACTATAATACGCAACGTACGTCACGTGAATATGTAAATAAAACGTAAAAATGAAACGTTCGCATTGTTTGTTACTTCAATCGATTGTAAGCTTCGCAGTTAGTAAGGGAACATTGGCATTGTTACTCTCATACCCTGGTGGCAATGCATACCTTCAGGGATGGGGTAACAATCGTGATTGATAAAGTGATAGAACACGTTTCATAAGCTACCAACGTCTTGTTATAGAATTGTAAAATGTCATTCGTTTGCCATTAGATTTGCAACCAATGCTGCAGTATGACCGTAAAAAAACACTCTAGTTAACAAAATGCAAGAAACTTAATACAGTCGCTTAATGAAGTTAGTGTCACAAATGTATATTATCGTCGATACGGCAAAAACTACCTAATGTGCCATGTTGGTAAAATATCGATTCTTACGCATGTACGTTTCGTAATTTCCGAATTCCCTGAAGACATATCATACGAACAGGTTTCAGCGCTAGACATTTGAGTGTTTTATAATAAAACGGTAATTTACTTTGTTATATACGTGTATGGAGAGTTTGTTGTCAAATATTGCCTCGGCCTATGAACAACATTTCATACTTTCACACAAATTCACGTACACGTTAAAACCGTCAACGTCAAGGGGTGCATGTTGTGTTAGCTGAATATGAGACACACCATGATTTGCAGATCCGCGTAACTTCGCATTGATAATAAATAATCGCTTATATAGTAAAAGCCTATCTTACGTAGCCAAGGATATTGCCCGCTAGTTCTTTTCGGCACATTCACGAAGCTTTGTCAAAAATGAAGTTTGATAGAACGTGAAAGTTGAAAAGTGCCGTCATGACGGCACGGGGTTGGGTATTAAATAGTATCTAAACGTTGTACTGATCAGTATTGTAGTATTACCATCCACATGAGAAGCGATAGAACATTCGTAATTCGTAAATCTGATTTAAACATACACACAAGGGCACTGTTTTATCAAAGCATTTACGGTAATCGTAAACTTACGTTCAAATTTGAATCCTTTACAATTATGTAACTGCTTCAAATTCTGGTAAAGCAATAGGAAAAATCATAAGTTTATTAATTCAGTCAATGATTTTTTTAAACAATATATTTCCCTCATTTGCAGATGTAAACTCATTATAAGGAATTAAAATTTGAGCGTAAGGCCTTTGATAAAACAGTGCCCAGCTACATTACTTATCGAGTGACAAATATGTCACTTTCACTATTACAAAACAATTGTACATAATTGTTTATCCAATGATTTATAATGTCAGTGCTATTATCATTGTGTTTTCGCTTTTCCTGTCCAGGTCATAGTTTTAATATTTTGTAAACACATAAAAACATATCATGCTTCCATTATCCTAACTGAGATAAACTCATATATACTGGTCATTAAAACGGGTAAATCTGATACAAATTACACCTGCGCCCACCTCGTATTTAATACAGATTGGTTCGTGTAGGCGACATTCGTTTTTCAACCATAGTCATGTAATAAAATATTTACGGTTAACTAACGACTGGAATAAACTATTTGAATAATTGACAGTCTGTCAGTTTGTTACATACAGTGTAACATAACAAGACAAGTTATTGTTTCTTACAGAAATTTTCTTAATCTACAATGAAATGATAATGTAAAGCAGTGACTACCAGGTTTGAGGAAATTGAACAGGTAAAGCAGCACTCAACTTAACCAGACGATCACAGCAATAAGCAAGACCACAACACAACCCCAATGAACAATACCCAAACTTACTTATGTATTGAATATGACATTTTGACTGAGTAGAGATGTGCTTCAACTCGTCGGCATCGTCTTCATTGTCAAGAGTATCGCAATGTCGACACTGTCGCAATGTTCAAAACAGTTTTAGGGGTCACACTCCTTCGCCATTGGGGTCAGCGTCTTCTTCTTCGTCGTCGTAAGCATTATCACATTCACCATATTCATCAGCGCAATTGTCATCATCGTCACTATCTTCATCATTGCCACCATTGTCGTGAGCACTGCCATCATGTACGAGTAAATCATCTCAGTAGAGCCTTAACAAATAAAACATCGATATGAGGTCAATATGGAAATTTACTTCACTGCGAGCCATATACTAACGTTATTCTAGTTCAGACTGCCCAGTCAGTATATTTTCGTAAACGATATTGCATGCCAAGGACTTCCGGTCAAGAATGTATTTACGAATATAATTATGCATGTACAAACTCGAGATAATTTCGAGCAGATATGCATGATTTTGGCCATGACATGTATTTTCGGACTTAATTTATTATCACAATTATGCTTGATAAGGGTCACTGAATACCGCTATATAATACGTTAAGACGACTGACGTATCGTCGTCTTCCTGATAATCTACATGACCCTTTCTGAAGAATCTTCACAAGTTACAAATACATACGACGGCACATGCGAATACCTCATCAATATTTTCATTTGTTCTGTTTTCACTCATTTACTATATAAACACATTTGTTGAAAAACGAATAGCAAAGCACTTGATGCTAAATGTAACAATTTATGCATCTCAAACCTGCCAAACTCAGGACATTGTATCTATAAACGATTCTATTCTAAATTGCGTTAAGAGTTGTACAACTTGGCTATGGTAATTAGTTCGCTTTCCACATAGGTTGTTTTATACGCTAATGTATTTGGCACGCAGAAAATATGGGAAGAACAGATCAGTGCAGATATTACACGGAATACTGCGCCCTGAGTGACATTGATTTGCACAATACGCCCGTAAATTAATTTCACTGTACCCTAAACCCTAATTTTACGAGTGAAGTGTCGTATTAAACTGACAGTCATAAATGTTGTTTTTTTTAAATAAGTCCGTCGTGAATCTCTCCTGTCTTATTGATCTCGATCTCGATGTTACTACAGAGTACGTCTTAAGGTAATTTAGACCCTTTTCGCTAAATATCGCCTGTAACTCGGATTTTGATGATATTTTGCATAAATAAAGTATCAACTGTTGACTTTCTGATTTTTATGGTTTTATGGACAAATATCACGTGACGTACGATGAATAGCGCCACCAAGCGGGTGCGTAATTTTTGTATGTTTTTCGACGTTTTTCACCATTTTAGCGTAAGTATTTTTGTGAATATATGTAATATGATAGCGGCTTTGTACTTTGAATGGATAAACATCACATTCACATGCATGTATGAAAGGCGAACATGCGAGTAAAGATATGAAAGAATTAGTAAAATGCCCAGATAGTATTTTTCTGTCTGATTTGTAGCGAATGGAAACAGTTGTTTATGAGTGTGGTATACAATGTAAATACAATATCAGAGAAAAAGCGATATCGTGTATGCATTATATTGTCACGAGTGATTGGGGAAAATGTGAATCAATAACACAGTGGCTAGAATAACGACATGTTATTAAACGAGCCACTGGTTTACTTGTCCAGTTATGGTGATTGGCGATACGTTCGTATGTAGGATGACAATCGATTTACATAACAAACAACAAGATGTACGAGGGTCAGTCAAGAAAAACTGAGAGTTGTTAAACAAAGCCTTCAAAATGTATATACAATTATAGCTTCTACCATCTATCGTCAAATATTATCCATAGCAGATATTCTGATGAATTCCGTGATCGGACATAGGCTTATAAATAAAGTTACCAAGCAACCAAAGAACATCACTAAAGGATATGCGTTCGCGCCAGCGACTGGGAGGCAACAATTGTACCTGTAATATTTCGATTTTCTCGGCATGTGTTCTTTGCGTTGCCATGGTATTCTAAAACTAATCATTAATTTCACGATTTTTGCTCAGGAGGATTATGAATGTATCTAATGGAGTCCAGTGATCGTAATAAGAAATATAACTTCGCTTTTGAAAAAACATCATGCGTTTTTTTGGGTGGGGGTAAAATTGTGGTCTCAATACCAACAAATAAAGCGATAATTAATAGTTCCATCATTTGTTTCTATATTGGGGAAACAAATCAACCAAAATTAAGTATATCTGATAGATTAATTATTGCAAAATAAAAATAAGTTGAAAATGTTCGATATAACTTTATGTTCCCATAGCAACGCACAATTGTATTCTACAAACAGCAAGAACACATGCCTTTGAGTTGCCTTCTTCGGTTGCCTGGCAACAAGAATCAAATTTTCATACCCAAAATTGGTATTCGTCATAACATAATGAGATACTATATTTAACAATAATGTATAGACAATATACGAACACTTATTCTTCTGATCATTATTCAGCAACTCTCAGTTTTTCTTGAATGATCCTCGTATTTGTATTTCATCGTCTCACACGATGCGTATGTTTGTCGTACACAGCATGCACATGTCTTATATAATATCAACGAGAGTTGAACGAATATTCGTTATATACGTTCCGTAACAGAAAATATTTGAGAAAGTTTACCGGTGTATTCTTGTGCACTAGTTACAAACATGTATGTAGATGGTCAGTTCATACCCTGAGACTCATTTTGACAAAACAAACGACACACTCCCCGGAACTGCGTGCAAATTATATCAATAAACAACGCACACTTATATATCAGGCTGATACCAATGTAACTGACCGACACTATCTAATATATCAGGATAGCTTACAGTACGTCTGTTTAACATACATTTATTGATGAGAGATGTCTGTTTTACATATAGACAGGAATAGTAATATAATTGTTTCTTATCACGAGGTGCGAAAATAGAAATTTACTGTAGGAATTATACTGTAGCCTGTCTCGGAACAGTACCAAATGGTCATTAGTGTATTGTTTTTAATTATTCGCTTTGATTGAATTGAATCTCAATTTTATACAATGCTGAGTGTCATGGTAAACGTTATTATTGAGCCTTCAGCTTATCCTTGCCCAATGCTTTGAAAATACATTGTATTACCGCCTGAGTAAAGAAAAAAGCCACACCACATTTATATAATATAGATAAAATATAGTGTAGAGTCCTCTTCGAGTGTCCGTCTCAACACATATTGGGTAGTGTCCTACCATATTTAAAGCGAAATCAAAAAGGGTACCGGTGGTTTCCTTGCTAGACATTCAAACGTAAATGAAACCCATTTCTCTGTGGCGATGGATACGATGTCAAAAGTGATAAACATGCTTTAAAAGTCGTAAGAACTGAATTTGTATTAATTTAACACACCAATCGGTGCTGTTTGTGACAACCTTGCTAAACCTTTCAACACAGACAGGCATGTTGGAAGAACAAATGACTTTCATAGTACAAGACTTACACCACAAACCAAAAAACAAGCCAAAGACGTCAAAGAACTGAAATTTATAGTTACCCAAACTATGTTACAAAATATTTAACTTTATATGTTTATGCAACGTGTTCCATTACATAAGCTGTAAAGTCTGTAAAAATTCCCTTTTAAAATGTGAAATTACAGGACGAGGAGCAATATAAACAGAAACAATGAAATAACAATAAAACTTTCGTACAACAAAACCAATTTTAAGGAGACAGTCGCTCATTTTGTCTCAAACACCAATCAATTAATCATGTAGTGCAAGCAATAGTTCTGTAATTTTTGTCAGGACTTCCGTCATATCATAGCTGGTAGATGTACACAGTTTTGACAGCCTAATAGTAGAGCGTCCGCATTGACTGCGAAAAAATTGGGTTCTTCGCGTGCCGCGTAATAACAAAAGAAATCCAAATGGAACTAAGATATATCATGCATGGCGCTCTGATGATTTCTAAGGGGAAATTCCCTTACATCCAGATTATATTGCATCACGGCATGATGAGGTACCAATAGCGATTGATATAAATTATAACGTATTTATAACAGTCGACCAAACAGATTATGAATAGCATCACCGATGCGATACGTTGACTGTGAGGAGATTATTCCTGGTCTCGCTCTTCCATTATGCTATCGAGGATAAGTTGTGTATATCACGTAAACCAGCAACAACATAGTTTGCAAAATTGTCACAAACTTATATCATAGTACTACAACTATCTACAGGGTCATGTTCAGCTTGGTAAAATATCGATACTTACACACGTACATTTGGCAGTTTCAGTTTCCCCCCGACGACATGCCATACGCACGAATACTAGCAGGTTGTTACGTTTGGCCTACACGAGTTCTATATTAAAGACGGCTCATTCTGTACTTATGCTGCGTTTACAGTCAACCACGATGCTCAAGATAGCCACGATTGAGAAGTATCGTGACGAGCGTGGGGTCGTAGCAGGTCGTGGGAGCTAATCGTGATGATCGTAGGGGAACGTGGAGCAATCGTAAGCATCGTGGACATCGTAGCGAAGTTTTTGACAGTCAAAAACTTTGGCCACGATTGTTTCGATTCAACTTTGATCTTGACAGAGCGTGGTGGAGCGTGGTGGAGCGTGGTGGAGCGTGGTGGAGCGTGGTGGAGCGTGCTTATCGTAGTAGAGCGCATTGCATCTTCTCAGGCCGTGACGTAGCGTATCAAAACGTGTTGCTTCATCGTAGGGGCTCGCACGCTTTGTTACGCTCTCCTAAGACTCGTAACGTTCCGATGCGTTTCCAGCACTATGGTGCTAGTACGATTCGTCGTGTTTTCGACACCATACATTGTCTCAGGAACATGTCTGCTAGGAATGATTCTTGCACCGACTGACCTATAATGGAGCTCCTAAAGATCGACTTAAATCGATAACAAAATACCCAGCACAAGGCCATTTTGGATACAATTTGTGAATCTGAGGATCAGTACCAGCTACAATTCATTGTGTTCTAATCTGGTCCAGTGGTCCTCTCTATGTTTTGTGCTACTTGTTTTAGAAACATCAATTCATATAATATTAGGCGAAGAAGTGGCTTTCACTATTAGGACGGACGTCTTTGTTCTGTATATTGAAGCAATATATTGTTTCTTCTTACCATGGTTCAAAGTTTCAGCTTCTTCTTCATTTCTATTGTTCCCCGTACCAGAACATGTTGCTGTGCAGGAACATATTATGCACTTGTCACTTGCATCCACGACCCCATCCCTGGAGAAATCGGTGATATTCGGGAAACGGTCGTGTGTTTACCTTTCACCTCTCCAAGTGCCGGGGAAATGTTGGTTTTTTATTCTCCAAAGCAATACCCCGGGGGACAATATTAAGTTATCAGGGACCGGGGAAATACCGGAGATTTACCATCATCAGTCCCCCGCAGAGCCGTGGAAGGACAGGGGTTTTGACAACCCAAAAGTACAAATCCCGGCCCACCCCCTGGGGTGGGGACGTCGATGCAACTGACTGATGCTTTAACAATTGCAAATTCGATATCTTCATCTCTTGAATGCATATGTTGTTTGGAATATCTTGAGATACGGCAAGTGTTGTTCATGTTATATCATATCAAAATGTTAATATATTAAATCGTAGTCAGAACGTGACAATCTTAATATATCGTGGACATTAATCGTAGTAGAGCGCAACATAACTTGGCTATCGTGAGAGACCTTAATAGAACGTAGAAAGGCGCAATACAACGTGACATCTTATCGTGACTCTCGTAAGAGAACGTAAGAGAACGTGGTGGAGTTCGTGGCACATCTTTAAAGAATCGTGATGGTATCGTGAGGAAACGTAACAGGTAGTACTTAGCAGAACGTGTGGAAGCGTAGAAAGACTAAACTTCGTGCAATTTATCGTGGAGCTTCGCGACATTTTCCAATCGTGGGCATCGTGGACTTCGTGGTTGACTGTAAACGCAGCATTACTGATTGAATGGCACTAATACGTAAAAATGAAATCTACATGTTATTGAGTTTTTGTTTAAAGGCTTTTTGAAGCATTTGGATGGTTCTCTCTGAATCTGGCGCTTGTGGGTTTCTGGGCGATACCTCCATAAATGTGTGCCTTTGGACTGTATGGACACTACAGTAACCATTTATTGATATTGAAATTATCGTTATACAAAGCGGATCATATGTACTCAAGATCTCAGATTTCGGTGGTATACCATGGGGAAGAACTCCCATTGTTCTCACTGTTTCTTGAATATCATGTCTGACATAATTGAATCCGACGAATAATGGCAAAAGTGGATTAATCAACATATTTGGCAATAACAGTAACTATAATGTCTATTTAACACAATTAACCGCTACTGTAAGAGTAAATATTATTACACCAGTTATATTTAATTGTATGTCAGGTTTGATTATAAAACATTATGGCGGCGAGAAATTGTTTTTCATTTCCAGATACTGGTATCGTTTGTATGTATATGTTTTCCACAAACCTTGCGTGCTGTGGTATGATAAATTAAGGCAGATGTCATAGTTCCAAAGTCATAGCTTCCGTATACTCAGTTCTCACAAGCCACACAAACCAACTTATAAACGAATGCAAGTCCAAAGACGTTCTATAAGAAAATGTGTAAATCAAACATAATGTTTTACAGAAAGAAGGCACTAGTGACCCATCGCATAGCTATATTAAACTCACATAAAGGTGGTTTATACCTTGCGATTCGGTCTGGCGTTTGCTAACCAGTTAATCTGGCAATCGATATATAAAGTAAGTTAAAAGATTAACATTTTTAGGGCTCATTTTGGCTGTAAAGCCGATCAAGCACCCTGTGCATTCTAACTTCCCCTGGTCAATGGGTTACCAATGGAAACCTACGTTGGTGTCTCCACGGGGAGACTATTTCTCCCATGTGTGTGTAGCAGCCAACATCGATCTTCAGCGCCTAGGATTAGACACACAATTTACACATTGGTTGAGTGGAGCATGTGGGCCTCGCTCAGAGAAATTGACCACTTTGCAAACAACGCCACATCACTTATCTGGCATCAGCACCACCAAAGCGACTTGCGTACGTGTTTTGCCTTAGGTCCATTACCAGCGATATATTTGGCAATAAAGACAGTTAAAAAGACATCGAAGCATTTTCGAAACTAGGCCAGGAACAATACAATTTGAATGTCTTTTTTTCCAGAACAGAGTCCGTAGTAGTCAAGTATCATTACAGTTTTGTTACAAGTATTTGAAATATGTTCCAAAGCACGCACACGTTGTTTTGTTGTTTTTGCATAACAATACTTGAAATGTTATTAATATGTTTTAAATGCTAGTCAAATTATGAGATCATGTGGTAATTCCTCACAATTGTCGGAGCAAATAGCCTTCATCAGAGCTCTTCATCAATGTATCTGTTGGACAATTGTTCGGCTTAATTCAGCATCATTACCAGCGTCTCAGCTTATATTTATTCTTGATATGATACTAGGCAACTGGCATTATCAGTAAGATTGCCCATTAGTATAAAAGCTGTTGTTGTGTATTTTGGCTGTCGGGGTTTCGTGTCTTGTTCGTGTTTCTTTGTGCCTATTGACATACATGCTATTGACATGTACATGTAGTTGTTTTGTTGGTACATTTAGTTGTCTTGCATGCTTTATTTGTGACTACATGTATCAGATTTCTTAATTTGTCGACAGCATTTTGTGTAGCATTCAATTACTCTTACTATAATGTACATTTTTGTAGGTCGATATGTAATATACTCAAGATACTGAGCATAGCTACATGTATACAGTCTACATATATTCTTTTACTACTGGGTAACTAAATCGATAAACACAGTTTAAGGTGACTTATGATATCTTGAACAACGCATACATACACGTTTGTTACAATATATGGATCAAATTTAGTATAATTAGTATTATTTAGATGTTAACTTATGAAATTTGACACTACTTGCGTGTGGAACGTTCAGTGTACGGCTTTGTGTAAAAACATAAACTTCAAAAACGACAAATGAAGATGCATACGCTGATCTACTTACAATTTATGTAAGTTTGTAATGACGTGAACGTCCACGACAAACGTCGTTCGAAGCAGCGAGACTCTAAATCGTCTTATATAGTGTTACCTTTGAATAGCTAATACTCGGATAACCAAAGCTTGTAGTGAAACGAAGAAAATAATTACAAAGAATGATAAGTTGATAATCGATTATGCGTTCAAAAAGGTGACACTATGCATTGGTGAATAATATTCATGAGATTAACATGCCCAATAAAAGAATAGCATGACTGATTGTTGTTACCGCAGTGACATCTGTACCCTGGTGATTATGTTACCTCATAACTTCACTGACTGTAAAACCTATTGACATAGTTTATTTTTTTTACAGAAAAAAAGAAGAAAACTTGCGTGTAGTGGAACATATCTCGAATAACAAAATTGTGAGAATGTTTGTTTTTCTTCAGATTAATTTCTTGAATAAAAGACATACATTATAATGACATGCTTACTATATTTACTACAACATATCTTTATTACCTACATGCATGTTATGTATCTAATTTAAACACAAGTCCGCGATCAACAGATATACTCGGTCTACAAAATAACCCAGTATACCTCTGTTCGCAGATTATTGTTCTAACGTATTTATACTATACGGTATATACTATTCAATACTATAACCTATCGAACACATTGTCCACGCATATTCTTTTTTCTCCTACGATTGTTACTATTGTATACATACAATATGTTGTCTTCAAATAAGTATAAATATACATTATATACTTGTTGTACAGTATGGATAATTAGCATGTTATGTTTTTTGAACATGAGAATTACGCATACTATACGTCCAATATCACGTCTTTAGGTCATTACCTAAATATGTCTTTTCACACTATTCTATGTCCTTATATCTTTACTCCAAACTACGTCTTTATGTCTCTATCTCACGTTTTTTTCACATTAGAGTTCAAGAATCATATACCACACAATCAACGTAGCGTCCACTAAAATCCATTTTTTATCACTAAACACACAAGGATTAAGAAACATAAACAAACGAAATAGACTAAAAGAATACTTGAATCAGCAGAAAGTAGATGTTCTATTTATACAAGAAACACACTACACGGCTGAAATCACAAATAAACTAAACGTCGAATTTAATGAATGGGATTCTTTCAACGCTTACGGTACCTCGTCGAGTGCTGGGTGCTCCATTCTTATTAACAATAAATTAAATTATGATCTTATCGAATCAAAAACATGCATTAATGGAAGATACGATTTTATAAACATTTCCATAGAAGACAACACATACACGTTAATTAATATATACGCATATAATAATAAAAATAACAGAAATAAGTTTTTCGAAACAATACACCAGTTAATCAATACTCACTCCCAAGGTTTTATCATCATCGGAGGTGATTTTAACGAAACACTCACCGAAAAAGATAGAATCTCTAAAACAACACAACCGAAACCATGTAAATCATTAATTAATCTAATAAACAAACTCAAACTATGCGACATATGGCGGGTTCTAAACATAAATAAACAGCAGTATACATGGAGAAGAGCCAATGGTTACGAAAAAAGCAGAATTGATTTATGGTTAACTGACGAAAATTTAACTCCCACTATCCTTAGTTCAGATATAAGACCTGCTACTATAACATTCACCGATCACCAAGCAATATCATTAAAACTAAATACTCAATCTAAACGTGGTCCAGGCTACTGGAAATTTAATAACAGTTTCTTAGAAGACATTGAATACGTTGAATACATAACAGAACTTATAGAAAATTACACTAAGTCAAGAGAACATGAATCACAGCAGACTCTATGGGAACTCTGTAAGATTGACATCCAAAACCAAACTATAGCATACGCAAAAATAGAAATCAATATATAAGAATGATAGAATTCTAAACCTAGAAAAACAGCTCTCAGAACTATACGAACAAGAACCAAAAACAAATAACATAAGAGAAAACATAAGAAAAATTGAACTAGAATTACAAACATACTACGATGATAAAGCTAAAGGCGCGCAGATAAGATCTAAAATATTTCAACTAAACTTTTCAGAAAAAAATACAAAATATTTCTTGAATCTTGAAAAGTCAAGACAATCAAGAAAAACACTCCATACGCTAAAAGTAAACGATCGTATTATTACAGACACCAACACAATACTGCAAGAAGAGGTTAATTTTTATAAAAAACTTATATTCGTCCAATAATAAATGTAAAGAAGACATTGATAACTATTTAAACACAACGAAACCAGAGTACATCTTAAATGATAATGAAGCAAATCTTTGCGAAGGTCTTTTAAGCTTAAAAGAATGCGAACTTGCTGTAAATAATATGCTAAACAATAAAAGTCCAGGTCTAGATGGTCTTACCTGCGAATTCTATAAATACTTCTGGAATATTATTGGAAAACTAGTAACAAACTCATTAAATGAAGGGTACATGAAAAATGAACTATCTGCATCTCACAAATTAGGTGTTTTATCTCTATCATATAAAAAAGGAGATCCACACAGCTTAGAAAACTTGAGACCAATAACTCTATTAAATAACGATTATAAAATTGCCGCAAAAGTTTTAGCGAACAGAATACAAAAAGTAATACATAAAATAATTAACACCGATCAACAAGGTTATATTAAAAATAGATTCATTGGAAATAATATTCGACAAATTCAAGATGTTATAGATTACGCAGAAAAATTACAAATCGATGGCGCAATTCTTTTTTTAGATTTTAGAAAAGCATTCGACACTGTTGAATGGAATTTCATGTTTAGCGCATTGAAACATTTCGGCTTTAAAAACATGTTCATAAACTGGATTAAAACAATGTATTCAAATATAAAAACATGCATTTTAAATAATGGTTGGAGATCACAATGCTTTTATCTACAACGTGGAATAAGACAAGGATGTCCTATCTCGGCATTAATCTTCATTGTTGTCGTTGAATTACTGTCGATTAACATAAGAAACTCACCCGATATTAAAGGTATACAGTTAAATGAAATAGATAATATAAAAATCTCTCAGCTAGCTGACGACACAACTTTATTCGTAAAATCCGAACAAGAAATTAATCATACTTTTACAGTTATCGACAAGTTCGGCAAATTATCAGGGCTACAATTGAATAAGAACAAAACAATATGTCTCTGGATAGGCTCTCTTAAAAACTGCAATCGTTCTCCCGGTGGAATACAATGGCAAAATAAACCTATTAAAGCATTAGGCGTTTACTTTGGAACAGATCAAACTGCATGTAATAAACTGAACTGGAACGAAAAAATAGAATCATGCAAAACGTCAATTAATAACTGGAACAAAAGAAATCTTACTTATTTTGGTAAAATACAAGTCTTAAAATCACTTCTGCTACCAAAGTTTACATATCTTTTCCACTCCTTACTCATTCCAGATAATGTTATAAAACAAATCGAAACTATGTTCTACAACTTCCTGTGGAACGGTAAAAGAGATAAAATTAAACGAACGACAATCATCGGTGATAAACGACTCGGTGGGTTGGAAATGATAGATATTCAGTCATATATAAAATCATTAAAAATAAAATGGATACAAGGTCTGTGTGATAAAAACAACACAGCGAAATGGAAATTGATACCAAATGTGTATTTTAAACCGTACGGTGCAAATTTTCTGCTATTCCACATGAATTTAAACAACAAAAAGTTACTAGATTTAAAGTTACCAAAATTCTATGAAGACATTGTAAATGTATGGTTAGAATTAAACAACAAACATAATCAAGAAATCACACATTTCCGAGAAATACGCAAAGAAATAATATGGGGAAACAAACATATAAAATATAATGGTAAAAGTCTCGTATTCCCAAACTGGATAAACTTTAACATTCTTTTTATTAATGACCTGCTCGACGAAAACGGTAATATAAACTCACAAACAATTCGCGATAAACTTATAAACACACGCAACTGGATATCGGAATACAGCAAACTTTTACAATCAATTCCTAAATATTGGAAACAATGCCTAAAAACCACAGATTCAAGACGAACTCTAGTAAATACCTCTCTTGAAATAAAAATAAATAATTTAAAACTTGAAAATACTAAAAGCAACAAAATATATAAATACCTCATCACATCTAAATTCACTAAACCATACACGCATAATCATTGGGAAGCTGTACTAAATTTACATATTGACTGGTCTAAAGTATATTCCTTTATACATGTCATTCCAGATAATAGAGTTAAACAATTTAAGTATAGAATTCTTCAAAATATATTTACTTCAAATGAACTAAGACACAGATGGAAAATATCTGAAACGGATAAATGCCATGTATGCGACGTTACCGAAACATATAACCATCTGTTTATTGAATGTCCACAAACTAATAAACTATGGATTGAGATCCAAACTGTCTTCAATATATGTGGTATAAACACAAACATACGAACCCTTAAACATATAGTTATAGGATACAAAATAAGCTACGCCAAATATTTCTATATGAATCAAATACTATCGCTAATAGGTTTCTGCATCAGCAAAGCTTATTTTCTGAGTGACAATTGGACCAAAACAAACAACCTATACAATATCTTTACATATGAATACAATACTTTGGCTATGTACCTCAAACAGCAAAAAGTCAAAGACCACTTCATAACACTATTTAACAAACACCTTCCCTTAGTCTAACCACACTTTTGACATTCACTTACTTCTATCTTTATTACTTGTATCAATTTTGATGCTTAATATTTTAAGCATTAAAATATTGATTTCTTCATTAAACTTATAACCACACATCGAGTTATTCTAGTCTACTTTCGCTTTCGATTTCATAATACAGCTAGACTAACTCAATGATGTGATTGGCTTAAACAGTATACGTACTATATATACCATAATACTATTTAACAGCCAATTACGTATATATATATATATATGTATAATTAATGTATAATATGTATAATATGTATAATATGTATAATATGTATAATATGTATATATGTATAATTTATGTATGTACAATTTCTAAATTGTTATATGACACATGTGTTTTAGATGAACTTTAAAAATACCATTCACTCCATTAAAATATTCTTTTCTTTTCAGTAACTAGAGTATTTCAATATCAAAATGTTAAATTAGTCTTTCAAAAAGCCACAGAGCTTGTTTGTAATTATATATATGTGCTATTATAATAAAATTTTCCTTTAAAAAAAAAAAGACATACATTGTTCGTGGCACTTTTTTCCGAAAAGCATATATTTTTTTATATGTCTGTTTTGCCTTATATATCGTTGTTAACGAACTTATAACAAGTTCATAGTCAAATGTTGCATTTCTATGTAATAAACCTATAAGGCAATACATAGTCTGTGCTATAAACATGTCTATGCCATCTACACAAGATCGACAACGTGTAGTGTGAAATACCATTGGCATTAAACTTTTTTTTTTCAAATATTCACAATCGTTGTATGTTGTGCTGGTACCGAATTGAATCTACATAAAAACAATAGTATCCGCCATCTTCGCTCCATAATCGTGGAGTGAACACTAAATTGACATTATGATGTTGAGGGGTAATGCAGCAAAAAAAACTAAATACGATACGTTATTATGCGTTATGTTGCTAACGTAGGATAAATGATATGGCGTCATTGGCGCAAAGAGGACAATTGTAAATAGTATTGTGTCACCCAAAGGACTGAAACTTAGTGACAGACGACATGGAAAGAATGATTTGTGCATCGTATTGATTTTGTGTGTTACATATAACATTATTCGTTTTTGCTATTTGTTTGTTTGTTTGTTTGTTTATTTGTTTGTTTGTTTGTATGGATGAATACAACACCATGACTCGGGCCTTGATTTAAACTATAACGACACGCAAGGATTGATGAAATATAAAGGAAACTAGTTTTTGGAGAAAACAAACATCTCGCCGCCATAACGTTTCATAATTAAATATAACAGTTGAATATAATTGACGTAATAATATATAATTTCACAATGTGGTAGCATATGTAGCGAGTAATTGCGTTAAATAGACATTATTGTTACTGTTCTTGCCAAAAAATGTTATTGATTACAATGCTACTCGCTATTAGCCGTCGGATTCAATTAGGTCAGATATGTTATTCAATGAATGGTCGGGTTTTATTTGTATTAATCTTCATCGAGCCTTGCACTATCGAATGCCTCATAAAGAATGGTTTTTGCACATTTTCTGTCGCTGAATGTTCGAACCGCGGGAGTTTTGATTTCGCTAGTTGATGAGCCAGCGTGACTATCTTATGGAGATTTGATCTCATTTAGCGAAAGCCACATTGATATTCTAGGTAGATTCGATCAACAGGAAATGGCGGTCGAATAAGTAGAATGTTTGCCAATAACTAACCGATGATACAAATACATACCATAATTTACATACCGTCTGAAATATAGAACACACACAGACATAGCGTTACAACTGATGGCGTGTCTGATATGTCTTCAGGGGATATGGGAATTACTAAACATACGTGTGTAACTATCGATATCAGCCGATATAGTACATTAGGTAATGTTGCAGCTTTAGCAATAATATACATTTGTGACAATAATTTCATTAAGTGTATGTTGTAAGTTTCTCGTATTTCGCTTACTAGAGTGTTTCTGGGCTCTTTATAGACACAGTCTTGCGTGACAATATTGTATTGCAGTACGGGTTAGAACAATACTTTGGACTTCAATGTTAAGAAGTTGATCAGTCAACAGATACCGTATCGATTCAGTTACAACTTTCATCGTCAGTTTGGTAGATTGTGAAACAAGCTGTACAACGTATATCCATCACAATTCATCAATCCAATCACTATACATGTATACCAATAACTGATGGTAGTCCATTCCCAAAGGTATGCATCGCCAAGATAAAGGATATGAGCGTAGTGAAACCACGTCCTCACACTTATTGTTACTTCTGAGCTTCAAGCATCGAATACTGGTACCAGCTTTATTTCGTTCTTTACTTAACACTCAACCAGCCCCACAGTCATGTCAGTTGCACTATCACTAGGCTATGGAGGTGGTATAACGTAAAAGGTGTAATCTACGAGATGACTGAAGTCTTGACGAAATTAAGGCACTCATCATTGATATTATTTGCATTGCATGATAAATATATTGGTTTGAGTCGAAATGAGCTATCGTCTCAAAGATGTTTTTTTATTAAGTTTTATGATAATTTAGCAGTTTCAGTGTGTATTGTTACTAGTCGTGTAAAGTCACATTTTAAATGGAAAACAGTAAAGAGACTGTACATGTTAATGTAATCGTGCACGAAGCTATACCCTTTGAAAACTCTTTGTTCTAGCAAGGTTAATATCTCAGCAAAACTGTCTGAAACAACATCATTTTTGTTCCGAATTTTATATAACCCCTGTGGTCACATGACCACCACTATATTAGCTGAATAACATTTGCTTAAAACAACATAAACGAACGTACAACACACCATGCACATTTACCAAACCTTGGAATAATTAAAATGCTATGTCGTCTTAACAACATTTGAAATAAATTACGACTACATTTCAATATGCACCGTATGAACTTGATATTAACTTTCAGTATAACAGTGAATGGAAACAAGTGCTTTCTACAACTTTCTGCAAGGTACACAGATTGCAGATTCAGTGTTTGCTTCAAAGTACAATAGTAAATAAATTCTATAGAGAAACATGTACACGTGTGTGTATGTAAACCAATGCACGATTTGCATTTCTCAGAAACTATGTCTAGTGTAATGTCTACAGTAAATTGCAATTTTCACACCTCCGGATAAGACCTAATTAGATTCCTGTACCGATTTATGTAAAGCAGGCATCTGTTATCAATACGTGTAGTTACACAGACGTGATAAATTGTTAGCTACATTGTATCCTGCCATCGTATATATTCTCGGCCAGTTCGATTGGAGGTTGCGTATTTATACACTATTTTTATAAGTTGTTTTTATTCATTCGTCTTATTCATGTACAAATTGTTTATGTTGAATACGACGATGTGTATTTAGACGTGAAATCTCTTTGTCTCATTTTATAAGTGTTAATCTACTAAAATGAGAGTTTTCATACGGTCATTTGTATAGGTGTGTCATAATTGACCCTAAGTGACTGTAGTGTACTGACGGACGAGAGTCGAGTAAGTCCTCATAGCTGACTGTAACCTGATCTTTATATAACTGTGTTTCCTATGTAATATTGCCATTTCTTTTAGTGTCTTGTCCATGTTCTTGAAATCGCTGTTAGTTGTCTTTCATCGTGTTTTGTTTGGCCTTCATCGGTGTTTTCCCGTCTAATTGGGTCCACTACAGAGATGTTTGTGTGATGCTATTCATGTTTGCTGTATTGCCTGTCCTATCCAATATCGTTGCATGTAGTGTGTTGCAATGTGTTTTTGTCCAGATAATGTGTATGTAAATCTTGGAAATAATTGTGTACTAGAAAGTTGTGTAACATTTTAGGCAGCCATTCAACCTAATTAAATCCATTGTATAGTCACACTCATGCTCGAATGTATGCCTGAACGCGGTGTGTACGATGATAGCATACGCATTTTCTTTGCAATTATATAGAGGTTTGCGAACGTGTGATTAGACACAATCGCATGTAAGCCGTAATTGTGTTTTTTTCGGCGTGAATATGCAATTCAACATTCCGATGGTAATTTAAGATTGGAGAAGCATGCACACTATGCTGCTGACACGTATCTATCTTGCGATGTTAAGCAGTGAACATCATTTCAACAAGACAATAATTGCTACAGAGACTGTCGAATGTGATGAGATATTGTTGTTTAAAAGATAATCATGGTGTACGATGATGTGGTACAATCGACTGAGCGATGCAACTTCTTTTAGCTGACCAACAGTTAAACCAACGTCATAGGGAAAAGGTGCATATTCAACTCTTTTCTTTTAATGAGCTTAATACGTATAACTCGTAATATAAAATAAACTGTTTTGTCTTCTTGTTTTAAAAGACCATAAGTATATACAAGCACAGCAAACGTGTGCAATACTATTATACGCTTCGCACACAAAACGTAACAAAGAAACGTTCGCTTTGTTTGTTATTGTAATCGATTGTAAGCCTATACGAACATATCACCAGTCACTGTAACCGGACTAGTAAATCAGTCGCTCGTTAAATACAATGTCGTTGTTCTGGCAATCGTGTTATTGATTCACATTTCCCACAACAATCGTGATAATGTAATGCATACACGATTGTCGCTTTTTCTCTGACATTGAATATAACAATCCTAGAAGCTGCATATGTTTACATTCGCTGTAAATCCGTCAGAAGAATACTTGCGGAGGATCCATTCATTAATCTAACCAAATCATTGGTTGCATTTTGCCAATTTACACTCATTACTGCACATGCTAGTGTTGGTTTCGTAGAAGATCAAATATACGATCATGTTTTATATATTCACCAAAACATGTTTAAACACTTTATGTCGATTTTAGAGGTGTGTAACCTATAACTAGGAGAGAACAAGAACGGAATGCAATAAACGTTGACGGCTGTCAATTTAATACGATATTAGGGGTTAGGGTATAGTGAAATTAAAGTACGGTCGTATTGTGCAAATCAATTTCACCTTGAGTGCGGTATTCCGTGTAATATCTGCACCGATCTGTTCTTTTCATATTGCCTGCGTGCTACAGACATTAGTGTATAAAATACTATCTATGGAAAAGCTAAATACCATAGCCACTCTATACAGCATAATATAATCGTTCATACATACAATATCCTGTTTGGCAGGTTTTAGATATCTGAATAATCACATTTAGCATCAATTGTGTAACCCTTCGTTTTCAATCAAATATGTTGATATAGTATAATAATTATAAGCTTTTGACGCAATCAAAATATGGAAAGTACATGTGTTATTCACACAAGTCTTTGTGTGTATATTACATTTGCGAAGATGCCCTTGAAAGGATCGTGTTGATTATCAGGGAAAAGGTTGTACATTAGTCAGCTTCATGTTCCTTACGCGTATAATTATTCAGTAACCAGTATGTTACAGAACTGTGTTTAGAATTAAACTCATTTATAATTTACAGTCGTCATCACCAATTGCATAACCCATTGCGTCCTCATCTATACATATAGACCACGCTTCTCAGTTCCATCAGAGAATTGCACTGCTTTCATTAAACGCCGACGGTACTGAAAACCGATATAACGGTCGGTACCTAAGGTACATGGCATATGAGTTCGAGCGTTACAGGTTGTTTTGGTCTGTCAGTGCCATAAAGAATCAGCACAATTTTAATGGAGACAATGAAGATGAATGGGACGATGACGATAATTGCGACGATGAAGACGATAACATCGATGGCTACAATAGATCGATATCCGTCAAGCCTAAGACAAGATTAGCCAAACGGTACGCCGGATTATGAGAGGGCGACAGCCAGATTGGATTTGCGACCAAGGTTTTAATCATCGCTGGCGTGTTTAGCCTATGTATTCTACGATGGATTGTATATCCGACAAACCCATTAAGAACTTTTAAATATCATATTGACCTTTCCACCATCCCTGCATGATGTCTACACAAATATACGCCGCGTTATGTAAATTGTCAAGTGGACAATAGAAGAGGCGTCAAACAAGTTGTATTTCATTTTGATCTTGTCAGAAACCCTAGAAGCACAAATCGCAAATCGCAAATGATATTTCAATGTAATTTCCAAGATAAATTGGTTGATTAGTACGGTCGACACGCACTAATCAGCTTACATTTATTGATTGAAATCGGAAACATATGTTACAGTAATACGCACTACAGTTGTATAATACATGTAGATACGCGCATAACAATAAAGGTTCGATTGTACGCCTTTTGTAACAGACAATACATGTGAGACAATAACTGATCATCTAAGGTGGGTGTAATCATAAAAAGCAGAATCAAAATTGAAATGCGAAATGTTAGCAATATGAAAAATATAGAATTGTTTAAAATACATGCCTGCGAGTAATATTTTTTCAATATACAAATATTATTGCATGAACTACAAACAAGGAGGATGCTCTTTCTCACGCAGTAAGATACACCGTTTACTCAATTGAATACTAAGACGTCGTGTATTGCTTAAATGCGTCACAAGGAATTACGCTGTCTACTAAAATATGTAAAATAATTGAAAGACAAACGCGTACATGTTCATGTGTAAAATATTTTCTGTTATGCTTGGGTAACAAAATTCGTACTATATCTGTAGGATCTTAACAACTTGTACGAGTTCACTTATTGTATAGTACTTGCGGCTTTTGTACAATCACAGCTCGAGCGAGCCCCGTACGCTCTTTATGTGAGATATAACATACATACTAAAGTCGTAGGCAAGTCATGCGAGGTATATTGCTCGTATGGTGTACATAGTTCGGAGTTTCAATAAGGCGATACAACAGAAAAAAGATTACACGGGTACTATAATACAATTATAAGACATGTACATACATAAGCATAAATGATGAAATCGGACAGGGAAGACAGCAGTATGTTCACTACGGGCATACGCATCGTGGTATATGAGAAATTACAGGGAAATAACAAGACATGTTCGTGTAGTTTGTTATTTCAATCAATTGAGCGCCTATACCACCAATCACCATAACTGGGCAAATAAACCAGTGATTCGTTAAATAGCATGTCTTTGTTCTGACCACCGTGTTATTGATTCACATTTTCCGCATCTAATAATTTAATGCATACACGATTGTCGCCTTTCAGACAGTGTGTTTATACATGTATCACAATCCATCAAGCTGTTTTATGCCTATAGATTTAACAGTAAAATACTAACTGAGCAATTCAGGAATCTAACCCAAGCTCTATGCCAATCAACAATCATTAATGCAAATGCAAGTGATGTCAGTTTCTTCAAAGAACAAAGCCAGTATCATATCACATATTCACTAAAACGTTTAAACTTGTCGTGTCTGTTTCAGATATTTTTAAGCTGTCCGGATTAATATAAAATAGACCAACAACAGAATGACTAAATAAAGCATTGGTGACTGTCAATGATAATATGACACTGTTCTCGTAAAACTATGGGTTAGGCTACAGTGTAAGTAATTTAAGGTCGTATTGTGCAAATCAATTTCACTTTGGTTGACGTATTCCGACTTTATTCTGCACGAACTGCTCTTCCGATATTGTCTGCATATTAAATATATTAGTGTATAAAACATTCTCTGTGGAAAGCGAACTAATTACCATAGCCACATTGTAAAACACGGAATGGAACATAATAGGATCGTTTATAGATACAATGAATACAATGTCCTGAGATTGGCAGGTCTGAGATATCTTAATCACCATATTGAGCACAAATTGCGCCATTGTTCTGTTTCGCAATGATATTTCTAAATCTATATGTGTTTTAATATGCTTTTGCTACACACAGAATAATCGGAAAGTGCATATGGTATTCAAACACGCTCTCGCATGAACATTTGATTTTTGACTATGCTTCAGAAAGGATCACAATGATAATCAGGAAGAAAACGATTCGTCAGTCGCTTAAAATGTCATACATTCATTGACCATTGACGAACCCTCATCTCCCGCAGTCACGGTGGTCGCTCTATGACCAAACTATCAATGTTGTGTAACTACAGAAAGTCTACCCTACTAGATGATTAAAGCTGTGACACAATTCTGGAACTTAGCAGAACTTTTGCTTATATTAGATTGTTAATCAATGGACTTGAGACGAAATGAGCTATTGTCTCGTAGACGTTTGTTTTGTTGTACGAATGTTTTATGGTTATTTTGCCGTTTTGATTGATATTGTTCTTCGTAATATTTTAAAAGGGAAACTTTATGGACCTGACTGGTAAATGTAATAGAAAACGTATTTGCCACTTGAATAAGCATAAAATGAAATGTTTGTAAACATATGTTGGATTATTATGCGTTACAGTCAACTTATTCTTTATTCTTGTCGTAAGCTATCCTGTCATCGTCGATATACTCGGCCAATTATATTGTTGTTAACATATTTACACAAATATATAGTCGTATGTTGTTCCAAATGTGCATAATAGTGTATAAGTACATGTATATCTTGTATAATTTGTACATTGTACTATGTACATGTGTGAACATAATTGACCAGGAGCCTTATTCACCAACGTTGTAAGTCTAAAACATAGACTTAGACTTAGCATCGTCAAATGTTCTATTTGCTCTCATTTTGTTATAAATGTACCGATATTGATATAATTTTGTAAACATGTTCAGTGGGTAACAACCAATAGTCCGATAAAATTTCAAATAGTTAAACCTAATTTCAAAGAAATGTCAGTGGTTATGAATAATGACAATTTTAAGTCTAAGTCTGAGTTTTAGACTTACAACGTTGGCGAAAAAGGCCCCAGGATTGTATTAGTAATCTTAAATATGAGTCTAGATCTGTCATTTGTTTTATGATGAAATCCCAGAACAATTTGTAATGACACTGTCGAATATAATGAGATGTAGCTGTTTAAACAAGAGTCGATGTGATACAATCAACTGGGCGATACAAAAACGTGCATGTTATCATATTCAACTCTTTTCATTTACGGAGTTTAATATAGACATAGAAAAGGTTCACGATGATGTGTGCCATTGCAATTGATTGTATGCCTATACGAACATACCGCCAATCACCATAACCGGACAAGCAAACCAGTGGCTAGTTAAATATAATGTCGTTGTTCTGGCCACCGTGTTATTGATTCACATTTCTCCTCCACATTCGTGATAATGTAATGCATACACGATTATTGCTTTTCTTCTCTGATATATTTCTGATATTACAATATTTAAAGCTGTTTACATTCGCTATGAATCCGACAGGAAAATACTTTTATTAATGTAACCAAAGCTTTTGTTCGCATTTTTCAAATCAACCTCACTGAATGCAAATGCTAGCGATGATGGTATCTTTAAAGAACAAAGCCACTATCATATTCCATATATTCACTAAAATGATTAAATATGTTATGTCAGTTGCAGAGGTTTTTAAGCACTACATGTTACAATGTAATAAGCTATTTAATACGACGCCTTTTCGTACAATTAGGGTTTAGGCTACAGTGTTTTAATTTACGGTCGTATTGTGCAAATCAATTTCACTTTGGGTGCGATATTCCGTATTACTTCTGTACCGATCTGCTTTTCCAATACTATCTGAGTGCTAAATACATAAGTGTATAAGCACTTTCTGTAGAAAGCGAAGTTATTACCATACTAACACTGTAAAACGCGGTAAAAATAATTGTTTATAGATACAACGCCATGAATTTGGCAGCTTTGTGATAGCTAAGTCGAAATATTCAGCATAAATTGCGTCACTGTTCAGTTTCACAATCATATCTGAACAATTGGAAAGTTCATGTTGAGTATCCGAAAGAAGACGATTATGTAAGTAGTCTTAACGTTTAATATAATTATTGACAAGTATTACACATAATTATTATTGTGTTAATACTTTTAAAACGCATTTCACTTTATTCACCTTTCGGACACTTTCAGAGGAACAACTGCATTGCTTCGTCAACATACACAAAGACGTCCAATGGTACTAATCATGATACATCGTTTCTGAAAACCGATGTTATTATTGGGGTGTGGGAAACCCATGGTACATAGTCCGAGCGTTATATATTTTAGTTCTGACAGATTCATAAAAAACAACACAGTTCTAATGGCGACGATGAAAACGATGATAACAATGAAAACGAAGACGACGACTCAAAGATGACAACGATGGCGGCAGTGACGACGCCGACGATAATAAACGCGATGATAATAATGGTGAGGGTGATGATATTTGCGACGATTACGGCACTGGAGACAATTTCGAAGATGACAATAATGACAGCAATACCGATGATGGCGAAGATGACGATAATGGTGGCGGTCTAGGACACTTTTCAAAGACATGTTGGCAGTGAGGACGAAGACAAAATTAGTGGCTATGAAAATAATTGCGTTGTAGATGCTATACGTGGTGATGATGTTTACGATGTTGATGATGACTGGGTGATGAATTCAATTTCAAATTCAGCCGAGATTTCTCTTTGATATATTTTGAAAGATGTGGCTTTAACTTGTTATGCACGCTTATGTATTATTTGAATGCGTATTTAGTATATAATATATTAATGAAGAACTCGCATGCACGATGCGTTTATTTGTACAAGCAAATAAGCGATAGTAGAAATCGGTTAACAAAATTTCCTTCGGTTTTAAATTAGAATCTAGAATTGCGTCATTCTGCCATAAGCAAAAACATTTGATGACGTAAGAGCATTGTGCGTATGATGCCTGAGATACATATCAACGGAAATGAAAAGGGAAAATATCGACGAGTTTGTTTATTTGTAAAATAATTTAATCGTCACGATTGAATCTCATGTACGTTGTAAATTGAATCAAATACTCACAAACCAGTCTTCATGTAGCAGAAAGTTCCATAGAGAGGATTATTTATAAATTAAATGTAATTGAGATTCTAAATTATTTACACTGAGAAAACTGAAATTTCAATTAAGGTAGTGCCATCAAATGTAGGATACAATACATGAATGAATGACGTGATAAAGTGGATACATACATTTATGTGCGTGTAGTCACATTTGCATATCGTGCTTTGTAATTTAATTACATTACATTTAGTGTAAAATTTTAATTACAGTCATAGTAATACTTTGTCGAATAAGGCATCAACTTGTCTTCCGGGTAACTTGTGGTTGGCATGAATACATGAAAGGTCGGACAGGGAAGACAACATTTAACAAAATGAGCAGAGCACAGAAAACATAAAACCACCACTTTGCATAAACACGACACAACGCCCAACGTCACAGGTGTCAATAAAGTAAGCGATCAGTAAATGGGAACGTGTGGACGGTCAAGTAGGTGGTGCGGTCAACTCAACTAGTGTCAAGCTTGCAGCCATAGAGGATTGGTATATAGATATAAAATTATATTTTACCACCGACTCATCTATAAGTGTTCTAAAACAAATCATGTATACAAGTTATCAATTGTAAGTTTGTATCATTCGGCGGTTAAGAACGAATAGAATACTTCCGGCCTAAATCTGAATGCCGCGTAGGCAAACAGGATATAGATCGCCGGTGGTAACTTCAGCTTTGTATACAAACAAATAATGTCTAAAAACAACACTACAAGATCGAATTTCCGCTTGTTTGCAGTGTAAATAGAAAGAGTTTATATTTATATATATGTAATTGAGCACAAGAGTGAACAAAAATGTTCACGGAAAATGCATTTTATTTCCATTTTCTATTGTAAAGAAAGACTAGCGTTATCACCGTCGGACTATCACCGTAGGACACGTTCTAATTGTTTTATTATAAGTAGGCAATATGCGTCCTGGTGTGTAACGTTTCTGAAAGTAATGCGATAAACTCGTTACACTTCAACCTGTTAAACTGTTTCCCAGATCAGCGATTAGAATAAGCATGTCATTCATAACCGGATCTACTTTGAAAACTCATTGAACGGGTTGTAAAATTATAAAGAATGAACTTGCCTCAAATAGTCCATGAACCTTTTATTATTGCATGTCAATTTACTTAAATGCAATAAGCCAATGTTTACAACGGCCAAGCAAAGCGACACAATTCATTGTTTACAATAGCGGTCAGATGCGTTTCATCATTTACTAGTACCCATCTTCTATAAGGTAATGGAAAATTGCAAACCAATATTCAGAACAACCCTTGCATAAAACATTTGCAAATGAATACCGTCTGCGAAAAAAAAAAAAATTAATTTCTAAAATTAATTTGAATGAGGGAAGAGTTGTTGATATGCCGAAACCCCTAACCATAAAATAGACAAGGAATATTGATCAAAGAGTGTGACAGTTGTACTTATCTAACCTTCAACATCAGTTGAGTGGTTGATACCGTACCTACTCGCATACAAACCGCAGAAATTTTGCTATGATATACAAAACAAATAAGATTGAACAAATGTACGTATACGGTACCAGTGTGTACTATAGGATTGTGAAACCATATAATCATGCTAATCGTGATAACAGACATATATATCCCTCATGATATCATAAACAAACACTCCTATAATCTATATTTATTTCTGAACGTACATACAATAGTACTATGCTATATTTATAGCTATGCATGTGCAACAAGCATTTGTTTCAAGTAGTTCTCTCACGTGTTCAAGTAGTTTATAAGTACATGCAATAGCACATACGTCATGAATTGGTGCAGTGCTGGTTGGATTGTAGTTAGTATCGTATCATTTTTTATAACTGCATGACATTAAAAAATACATCAAATTATGCAATAAAACAACAGAATACCCTTATAAATACAATTATACGACTGGTACAAAAAACGACTCTAAAAGTGTATAGTGTAAATGCCGGAATGCTAATACACTTGTTATTAGAGAGTAAATACTGTCGCAAAATGAGTTTATAACGCACTGTTTGCATATGTTTGATGATATTAGTTGGCCATTGGTGTACCTGTATATGGTATTATATCAAACATGTTATAGGAATGAAGAAAGCAATCATGATATCACTATTGGAAGTTAATAACAGTTTAGTTCAGCTAGCTTTTAAGATCTTCTTACACTTTGGAAAATACCCGTAAAAATTCACCATGGTAATCAGACGCTTTCGATAGGTGCTATTTATCCCGAATTTTAAAATTCTGCTTACTTAACTTAATGCCAAGCACATCATTTATTTCCATTGATTTATGACACGCATATATATACATGCCCCCATCTGGATTTAACCCGGGTGGCCAAATAAGACGAGTCATATGTAACTGAAACCCGCGAAACACTTTAATATATTATAATTTCAATCAGTTTGAAACTGTTACTGTTGTTGTGTTTTTCGAGGTATAAGTACATGTGTAATGGTGCATTATATATCTATATCTACTTTATAGGAATATTGAGTATTCCTCACTCTCTCCTGGTCAAAGTTTAAGTGTTCTAGTGACTGCACATGGTTCACATTGGTGACCTCTGCAAGCAACTCTGTCTCTCGGAACAAAGGAGATAGCATGTTGGGTTATTAATAGATATCCAGGAATAGTATAGACAGGTATGCTACCATTAAGATTTATGGTGCTATACTCCTTATATAGGGGCTACCCCCTTTGATTTAGTATGCTACCCCCTTTATATAGAAGGTGCTGACGGAAATATGGTGCTATACCCCATATTTGGAAGGGAGGGTATAAAAGTCACAGCAAACCTTTGTGCGTGGTCAGAAGGGCCGAGTGTACAGGTTGGATGGTCAGTCGGACCATATTATAGTTGTGTTGGGATGGTCAGAAGGGCCGAGTTACAGTAGGATGGTCAGTTGGGCCCATAATACATGTAGGACGGTCAGTCAGGCCAGCTAAGTTTTATAAGATATAAGATTTTGGAACACTAACACATAATACGAATTAGAACACTGGTGGCAGCGGTGGGATTAATCGCCTATTTAAAGACTCGGACTACCTACCCTATTCTTTTGAAATTTAACACTGTGCAAACATAACGTACGGTCGGTATTAGAAGTGATTTTACATCGCCAACGTTCCGCTGCAGTATTACGATAATAAATAAACAATGCGTATTACATGCTAGAATGATATTACGTGGTAGGATTGCTTGTTTTCGAGAACGTAATGAAAGGAATTAAAGTACGTCTGTGAACACTGACGGGACAATAAAGCAGGCGCATGCACATGAACACCACGTATGGTGCATATATCAGTAAAATAATATATTTTCTTGTCGACAGACTGCTAGATAATTCGTTTTAAAAGTAAAGTCCTTATTCATTATATATAATTGTTAACAATGACGCACGCATCGTCAGTCCAAAATATGGTACACCATTCATTGTTGGTTTATATGAACTATTAAGCGCAAGATCCCTATCTAGCAAAGTGCTCTTCATTAACGAGCTATTGTTCACACCACTCCCAAATAGTAAATAATGTTACAAGCAACATGTGATATTTGACTAGTAGCAACACTACAATGTACCATAGTAAACCAGTCGTTCGTTACATGAAATATAGTTGTTGTGGCCACCGTGTTATACAACACTCGTGATATAATGTTATGCATACACGATTATCTGACATTGTTCTTATATCACAATATGTTAAACTGTTTACATTCGCTATAAATCCAACTGTAAAATACTATCTGAGCATTGAATTAATCTTACCAAAGGTTTATTCGCATTTTGCCAATCAACCATCATTGATTAAATGCAAGTAACGTCGGTTTCTTTAAAGAATAAAGCCACTATCATATTACACATATTCATCAAAAGCTAAAACTTGTCGTGTCATTTTAAGTACTACATGTAACTATAAAATAAGCGATCCTGATGAATGCAAAATAGACTAACAACGGAATGCCTCAACAAAGTATTGACAATTGAATACGACATTTTTCTCGTACAATTAGGGGTTTGACTACAGTGAAAATAATTTACGGTCGTATTGTGCAAATCAATTTCACTTAGGGTGCGATATTCCGTGTTAGTTCTGCACCGATCTTCCCTCCAAATATTGTCTGCGTGCTTAATACATAAGTGTATTAAACACTCCCTGTGGAAAGCGAACTACTTGCCATAGTCCCATTGAACAACACGGAATGGAACATAATATAATCGTTTATAGATACAATTTCTTGAATTTGGCAGGCTTCATATATCTAAATCTTTACATTTAGCATTGTCACTGTTTTGTTTCTCAATCAAAATTATGTTTATATCATAAGTGAATATTTGGCACACAACAGAACAATTATAACGTGCATTTGTTATTTAGATATGCCCTTGAACATTTGCTCAAGAAATACACAAATGCGCCTAATTATGTCCACATATGATTGAAATGAATGTTTAATGAATTATGATAACCAGAACGTTTCGCATTTTACTACGCGTGTTTACAAAATTCGAAATATATACGCAAGCTCGTGTCGTGATTACGACTCTGGTCAACTTTTACTTTCCGTCAAAATGCCGTATTAGACAAACCGTACATAAAGGTCGAAATGAACGATTAGATAATATTCTTGAACTACAAGGATAATGTAATGTTTTCTTAATAAACAATTCTTTATCAGCAATTTATAATTGATAGATTAAATACAAGTTGACAAGGATTTGTGATCCATGTCGTGTTATATTTTCAGGGTTTTAAAATACAATCTTGTTATTTTAACATGCGCTTTAAAAACGTTAAACTGTGCAATGGGACTGCGACAAAATCTCAAGTATTACCGGCTATAAGCGGTAAATCAGTATATTGAAACATTGGACAAAATCAAATTATCAATTTGAACAAAGCTATTTATTTGAGTTGTTTTGGGAAATCGGTCCTTGGCCTCTTAAAAGAAATCTTAATCACACTTGGTTGGTTATTGAATGCGTTTTAGTACACGAAAACTCGAAGAAGCGATCTTGCACAGTGAAACAAAACTCGCCAGTATTTGTTCTAAGCTTATAAACAGCATTATAAATCCGTTTAAAACATTTCCTGTAGTTTTACATTAGAATTGTGTCATTATGCTATAAACAAACACGTGATGTCGTAAGCGTAATGTGTGTATAATACATAAGAAACACTGCAACGGAAATGACAGACAAACTTTCGACGAGTTTGTTTATTTTGTCAATATTTCGTCTTACGTTCTGTGCAAAATGAACCTAAAGCTCATGCACCAGCCTTCCGGTGAAGGAGAATTCTATAGGATTAATCATTTAAACAATAAGTGCATGTGAGAATCTAGTTGATATGAACTCAAAGTTTCTTCATTTATAAAAATGAAACTTCGATTTACGAAATCATTTTATTTAGGTTATAACACATCTATGACGTGACTGTGATACACATGTAGTTATTGTCGTCAGATACGTCATTATTAGATCGTCACTATTTTCACCCTCTTTTTAAGGCATTCATATCGTCAATGTAGTCACTAATATCGTCGTCGTCTTCATCGTATTCATTGTGTTCAAAGTCGTCAATGGCTTCCTTATCGCCATTGTGGTCATTATGATATTGTTGTTGTCGTCATAGTCGCCATTATCGATCAAAACTTGAGTGACTGTATTGAGTCGCCAACTAGTTCATCTATGTTACAGTTATTTCACTACATGAGTGCTTGAAACAAGTTGATGGAACACTGCATGTACTTACAACTACACAATTAAGACTACAGTTACATTTATCACAAAAGGTAATCGCTGGTACCAATTGTAATGGTTGGGACAGAGACTTTTAGCACTCAAAGCATATTCGCTACCACAGGACAACTGATGTTTGATTGGATATGCAAACTTATTTTATATGACGCCAATATCGATAACATAAGTTTCGTCCACTATAAAGGAAAATGCAATGTATATGCAAACCATTGGCAATGATAAGCTGAATGAGTAATCACTTTTAAAACTCCGACTTGTTTTTGAATCTGCATTTTATAAATTCGAAGTTCAATTCAGTAGCAGTGAAATAAGAAAATATATTCACCAACTTATTGTGAGGTAAAATGTATACAGTATGCGTGTCTGTTTTATGAGTAGAATCATAAATACATTTTTTGGATACACGTATACACGTGCGTGTAATTATACTAATGAACATTTGGCATATTTCAGAGAAGAGTTATTGTATACTTCCTAGTGAATTTCAATTTTCGCACCTCCAGATAAGACACAATTATCGAGGTACGTACAGCAGGCATCTCTTATCAATAAGTGTAGTTTAAACAGACGAGTCCTCAGCTATCCTGACTGCTTGGGTACGTTCGGCTAATTCGATTGTTTGTGTACGTATTTACACAAATCTATAGTTTTATTTGAGTTCCATACGTCACGTTCAAGTACAAGTAGTTGATTTTTATATGAAGATGTGCATTTATACGTGAAAAATACCTGACTGCGATTATATATGTACATCCGGCCATGTGTGTAATTGGGTAATGATGATGTGCCACAAAGCATACGTCTGCACAACGTTTTTACGGATAGTATGCGATAAAATGTCCACAAAATATAACAAAACAAAGTTCGCACTGTTTGTTATTTCAATCGATTGTCAGCCTATACGAACATATCACTTATCACCATAACCGGACAAGTAAACCAGTGGCTCGTTAAATAGAACGTCTTTGTTCTGGCCACCGTGTTATTGATTCACATTTTCACCAATATTCGGGATAATATAATGCATACACTATTATCGCTTTTCCTTTTTGCTTTTATACAACAATCTTTAAAGTTGTTAACATTCGCTAAATATCTAACAGTAACATACTGAATAGTTAATTAATCTAACCGAATCGTTATTCGCATTTTGCCAAAGAACAACCAGCAATGCAAAAGCAATTGAAGTCGATGTCTTCAATATAAAGAACAACGCCACAAAGAACAGACTGAGCCACTGTCATTCTACATGTACTAAATGCCGTAACTTGTGTCGTTTTCAGAGGATGTTAAGCATTAACTCCGTAATGAGCGATCCGGATTTGAATAACATAGACTAACAACGGAATGCCTAAATAAACCATTGCTTATGTCAATTAAATACGACAATTTTCTCATAATTGAGGGGTTAGGCTACAGTGAAATTAATTTACAGTCGTGTATTGCAAATCAATTTCAATGAGGCTGCGGTATTCCGTGTTAATTGTCTACTAGGTTAAGTAGAGCCCCGCCTACTGGGTTAAGCAGAGCCCCGTTTACTGTCTTCAATAGATCCGTACAACTAGGTTTAGTAGGGCCCCATCTACTGGGTTAAGTAGAGTCCCGTCTACTGGGGTAAGTAGAACCCCGTCTACTGGGTTAAGTAGAGCCGCGCCTACTGGGTTTAGTAGGTCCTACCTGTATATTTTATGTACATTATATAATGTTTCAACAATGTAATAGTCATGATTGTACAACACTTTTGAACGTGTGTATACATGAAAAAAGGGCTATATAAATATGGCATAATAATAATCAAATCAGCACCGATCGGCTCTTCCAATATTGTATGAGTGCTAAATACATTTGTGTATTAAACACTCTATGTGGAAAGCGAACTACGTAATTACCATAGCCAATATTGTAAAACACGGAATGAAACAAAATATAATCGCTTATAAATACAATGTCCTGAAATTGATAGGCTAGATATATCTAAATCGACACATTTAGCATAAATTGCGTCACTGTTCTGTTTATCAATCATATGTGTTCATTTACAAGTAGCAAACGAGTTTTTGACGCAAAACAGAAAATATTGGAAAACCTATCATATATTCAGTGACCATAATTTATACTCATCATCACTTAGTCGGTATATGTCAGGAGAATAACGGAAGGTTTCGTCAAAGTACCTCTCAGGGTACTAATTCTGATACACCGATTCTCAGTTATATTAGATAGTTGCCCTTATTATATTTGGCTCAAAGGGAACTGAAATCCGATGTTATTCTCGCACGGATTTATTTTACATGGATATTGAGTCCGAGTGTTACATTTATCTTAGTTCCGTCAGAGACATGCAGAAAAAGTACAATTCTAATCACGATGATGACGAAGATTACATCGATTATGGGAATGATGATATTAATGCAGTCAATATTGATAACAAAATTAATGCAGTCGTTGACGATAATGAAATTGATGCAGTCGTTATTGATAACAAACTTAATGCAGTCATTGACGATAATTAAATTGATGCAGTCGTTATTGATAATGAAATTAATGCAGTCGTTGTCGATAATGAAATTATCGCAGTCGTTGGCAATAATGAAATAAGTGCAGTCGTTGACATTAATGAAATTAGTGCAGTCGTTGACATTAATGAAATAAGTGCAGTCGTTGCCAATAATGGAATTACTGCAGTCGTTGACGAAAGTGAAATTACTGCAGTCATTGACGTAGATTGACAATGAAAAGGATGACGACATAAAACATTATAGCAACGATGACATAATATCGTCGATAACGATAATGGCGCGATAACGATAATAGCGTCGGTGGCGATTGTGGCGACGACTGGCAAAAATTGTGACGATAATATACGTTATATATATAAGTGGTCTAGTACCTCTTCACGGACAAGTAGGCCATAAGGACGTTGACGAACATAGTGACCACGGAAACAAGTGAAAAATGGAGATGCTGTTTGGGGATGATGCCTAGGTGATGGCGGAGGATTGCGTTGTTGATGATGGTTGTATATCCCTCTTTAACAACCACAACTCTGCAGTCGAATACATGTTTATATCAGTTACTGATAACAAAATCATTTCGCTATTAGTTTAACACCCTCTCGGTAAGGATTGATGTCTGGTCTCGTCTGTATGTAACATTCTGACAGACTGTCAATTATTCGAATTGTTCATTCCATTCGTCATTTCGCTGTTACAATATTTTACCGGGGAATGTTAAACACGCTTTTTTTATTTAATACTAGCTTGACACAGGTGTAAAAACAAAGCAGATTTACAGTTTCCGTTTACCCGTTTAATGATCAGTATATAAATGTTTGGCTCAGATGTCTGGAATATATTGTTACCGCCTGATTAAACTTGTCTAATTATGTCCATTCACGTTCAAATTGAATGTTTAAAGATTTACGATAACCAGATTGTTTCGCATTTTACTGACCCTGTTTATGAAATATAAAATGTTTACGCCTGCACGTGTCGTGATTGCGACTCTGATCAACGTTTACGTTCCATAAAAATGTTGTATTAGACAAAATACCGTACATATGGGTGGAAATGAACGATCAGATAATATCCTTGTGCTACATGCTAAATGTTTGGTTTTCTTCATATTTACAATTCTTTGGCTGTATTTAGTGTTGCTAGAATCGGTACAAGTTAACTCATGCCGTGTCACATTTTCAATCAAAACTGCACTAGAAAACGCTTCCGGGTTTTAAAATATATTTTGCACTTAGAAACACATGTCTACAAGAACATTGTGGGTATTGTGCAGTGCACTTGAAATGGTTATATTATATAGCCTAAAGAATATCCAGTATATATGTAAGAATACGTGGCAAGTACCGTTTTCGCTCTATCGTTAGCTCTTGTTAATTGATACTTGACCAAATGAAACTGCATCGAAAATGCATTTGGTCGAACATCAATTAAAAACATCGAAGCGACATCGGTACGTATCACGTATTCTTATATATACGAGATATTCTTCTTAAGGCTATACAATTTAGCCATAATAAATGCATATTTGTTATAATCAAGAAAAAAACAAGTGCAACTATTGGAGTGTAAACATTATTTATTTGATCACGTGAATCTCCACACCGGAACTGTGACCATACGCATCGTCCCACGATAGAAATGTACTCAAAACATAACAAAGAAACAAGTGCATTGTTTGTTAGTTTAATCGAATGTAAGCTAATACGAAAATATCACCAATTACCATAACAGGACAAGTAAACCAGTCACTCGTTAAAAACAATGTCTTTGTTCTGGCCATCGTGTTTCTGATTCACATTTCCCATAACATTCGTGATAATGTAATGCATACACGATTATCGTTTTTTCTCTGACACAGTTTTATATAACAATCGTTAAAGCTGTTGTTTACATTCGCTCTGAACCTGACAGCAAAATACTAACTGAGCATTTCATTAATCTAACCAAAGCTTTATTCGCATTTGGCAAATCTACCATCACTTACGCAAATGCAAGTGATGTCGGTTTCTCAAAAGAACAAAGCCACTATCATGTTACATATATTCACTAAAATGCTTAAACTTGTCGGGTCATTTTCAGATGTTTTTATGCACTTATCCTGTAATAAGCCACCCCGATCAATATAAAATAGACTAACAACGCGATGGCTTAATAAAACATTGTTGACTGTCAATTAAATACGACACGTTTCGGGGTTAGGCAACAGAGAAATTAATTTACGAATCAATTTCACGTTGGGTGCGGTATTACATGTACCGATATGCTCGTCCAATGTTGTCTACGTGCTAAATACATTAGTATATAAAACACTCTCTATGGGAAGCGAATTAATTAGCATAGCCGACATTGTACAACACGGAATGAAGCATAATAGACTCGCTTATAAATACAATGCCCTGAAATTGGCAGGCTTTCTATATCTTAATCGTCATATTTTTACCATTGATCACGTCACTGTTCTGTTTCTTAATTTACTAGTAGTAAACTAGATTTTGAGACTAAACAGAAAATATTTGATAGTGTACTTTTGCTACAATACCCTAAGAAAGGGTCATGTAGACTACCAGGATGATGACGGTAAGTAAGAAACTTTAACGTATGATATAGTAAGTGACAATCAGTAAACATAAATGTTTTCATAAGTTGTACTCATCACCACTTTGTTGGCAACTTTCAGCAAAACAACTCATGGTATAGTTGATTCAAAGATCTCTGTCACAACCGCGTAAACAAACATTCACCCCGGTCGATTATTAAAGGTGTTTCGGGATTAAATTATACCATCAATAATACACTGAAATGATTAAAAACCTATTTGTGGTTATACTTTCTGCAAATAGCTATTCAGAAATGGAACATTATGGCGGTTTTGACAGATATCTTTGAATCGACAATACATGGTATTTGAGTCCATATTTGTTTTTAGACCCCCTATAGACACAAATAATAAGTACAAGTACAAATACAAATCTAATGTTTACGAAGTCGGCGAACACGATAATGGCGAGGAACACAACGATTGCGAGACGATGAACGAGAAGATTGTCGATGAAAAAAACTTCGACGAAGATTACAATGGCGATTACGAAGACGAATATATAATGACCTCAACATTGGCGACGATGATGGTCTTGAAAACGATGGTGATATAGATTCAACAATGGCTAAGATTACGACAAAATTACAATGGCGTCGACAATGATGATATGTTTGAATATACACAGTCTATGACACTTTTCACATCCCTGCTGGCGATGTGGAGGAAGACAAGCATAGCGTTGATGAAAGCATTTGTGCCGACGAACGTGCTGTCAGATATGATGAATACCATGATGATGGTGTTGACTACGTGGAGAATAGCCCCTATTTTCTATTTTCACCTACCATAGTTCAGTCTTACATTTATAAGTCACTGATTAACAATATCATCTCGCTATTAGTAAGAAATGGTGTATTGTCTTGTTATGTTGCATTGTACATGTATGTAACAAACATACAGACTGCAAATTATTCACAAAGTTATTCCGATCGTTATTTTGCCGTAAGATTTTATTATACATGTAGAAGTATGTTCGAATAAGGAGTGCCGTCTGCACAAACAATTCATTTTCAATACGAATAAACATCCAACAGGTGAACGGTTTCAGTTTACCCATGTCGTTTAGAAGAACATTTGTAATAAATATGAACTGGACAAAGATGTTTAATGACCAGTACATAGAAGTTTGGGTCAGGTTTCTAGAACCTATCGCATCCGCCTGGTTGAATTTGTCTAATTATGTTCATGTATGGGGCTAGTCTGAGACTGTTACATTGCTACGTATGTGCTTCCATTAATGTATGTCTCTAACCTGAGAATTCGAGAACGATTCTAACTGAGTATGGGAGAATGTCACAGGAACAGTATTTGACTAGTATAAATACTTGTACTGTCGTCAGCCCGGGTAGACCAGTTGGTAGAGCACCTTCCTTGCAAGCGTGGGGGTCGAGCCTCGTCCTGTGTTTATGATTTTTATAAACCTACAACAGGTGTTTAAATTAAATGGTCAAAATGTACGATTACCTGATTATTTCGCAGTTATTATGCAAGTTTACGAACAATACAGCACGTGTCGTGATTGCGACACTGCTCAACTTATACGTTCCATCAAAATACCGTATTAGACGAACCGTACATAAATGTCGAAATGAACGATATCCTTGAGCGACATGGATAATGTTAAGATTTCTTATTATACACTTTATTATCTGCAATTTATTATGGATAGATTAAATACAAGTTGACACGGATTTTCGACCCATGTGGTGTTAAATTTCAACGTATAAAACTGCACCTGATGACGCTTCCGGGTTTTAAGATACAATCTTGTAAGTTATCGTTAACATGTACATTAAAAACGTTAAACTGTCAATTGGACTGAGAAAAAGTCTCAAAAAATACCATATATTGACACATTGGGCAGAATCGCTATGAGTATTTTAATACGAATAAGGGCTTAACAATTAAGCACAGTCATGTATATTGAAATAAAAAGTCAGACGCACAGACTGATCGTTTGAACAAATTCTAAATTGAAGAAAGCTTTCTATTTGAGTTGTTTTGGGAAAATGGTTCTTGGCCTGGTAAAAAACCTTAATCAGACTTGATTGGTTCTTAATTGCGGTTAAGTACAAGGAAAACTAGAGAGGGATCTCGTACAGTGAAATAAAACTCGCCATTATTTGTTGTTCTAAGCTAACAGACAATATTGTAAATCCGTTTACAATATTTCCTGTAGTTTAAGATTAGAATTGTGGCATGCTGTAATAAACAAACATGTGATGACGCAATCGTTTGTTTATTTGTAATACAATTTGATCGTCACGATTCCGTCTTATGTTCTGTGTAAAATGAATTAAAATCGCATACATCAGCCTTCTGGTGAAAGAGAATTCCATCGGATTAATCATTTAAACATTAAGTACATTTGAGAATCCAGTTGATGGGAGCTGAATTGTTTAGTTTTTACATCTACAAAATACGGAGTCATTAAATATAGGATACAATACATATATGAATGACGTGATTGTATAGTTATTGTCATGATCCACGTCATTCTTGAATCTCAACCATCGTCGCCGTCGTTTTTAACGTCATCATTAGTGCCAATTAAGTCATTAAATTCGTCGTCGTCTTCATCGTCGTCATTGACCTCATAGTCGTCATCGTTTCCATTATCGTCATTACTGTCATGTTCAACAAAAACTCCATCATGATATGTTATAGTCGTCAAAGTCGCCATTATCGATCAAAACTTGAGCGACTCTATGTAGTCGCTAGCTATTTCATGCATGTTATAGTTATTGTCATTAACCGAGTTCTTAAAACAGGTGAACACTGCATGTACTTACTACTGCAATATGTACACAATAATTGTGACTACACTCTTAATTTATCACACAAGGTAATCACGAGAACCCATTGCTATGGTTGGGACTGAGAGCTTCAGCACACAAAGCCGATTTTCTACCACTGGACTACAGATATTTGATTTGAATAATTTAGGTGACCCAATTACAATAACCTTTGTTTCTCCCACTCACAAGGAAAATGTAATGAACAATGTATATACAAACCGTTGTCAATTGAATGCGTAATAACTTTTAAAACTCGCTCAAATCTTCGAATGAACATTTGACTTCAGAGACAAGTTCTAGTATAGTTCCTACAGTAAACTTCTATTTTCGCAGAACAATTAGTGTATTATCGATGTATGTAAAGCAGGCCTCTCTTATCGATATGTGTAGTTTAAACAGACGTGCTGTAAGCTATCTTGCCATCATAGATATTCTCGGTCAGTTCGATTAGTTTTTACGTATTTACACGAAGCAAACAATTGTAGAAAGTGATCAGATGTTAGGGCTCAAAAGAGAGCTTGCGTATATAATGATGTTGTTAAACCAACAAAGCGACGCAACTCCGTATAGCAGACACAAATAGGATACCAATAGCCTAACATTTTAGAAAGTGAACAGTTATGGGCGCAGGTCGGGTTGTAATCATTGGCGACGCTTTAGTATCACTATTTACAGTCCAGTTAGAATATTTTTCCAATGACGTAGCCGTTTGGGTGTACCCAAAAGATCGCAAACATTGCCAGAACAGGTAGAGTTTAGTTTAGCATTAAAAGAACACAAACCTGTTTGTATAAGCCTTTATAATTGGGTTTACACCATAATAGTGGATTCTACCTCTGCGTCACTGTCATCTTACCCTAACTGGACTGCAGCCTATGTATTTAACGGAAATCCTATATCCGACAAAATCATTATGCAATTAATCGCATATAAAACGTCATATCATTTTGGCATGGCATTTACAAAAATATGCACATATCCATGTAAATTGTAATCCGCTTTTCAACATAGCTACACATGGACAATAAAAATGTGTCAAACAATTTGCATTTAATTTTGATCTGGAGAGAAACAACGTGTAGCACGAATGTCTGGTTATATTTACGACATGCTGTGTAAATAGAGTAAACATTGCAGATACCTAATACTCTCATAAATGTCATTTTCACGATAAAATACTGATATATACACTTGTCTACGATGTGTTGTTTCTGGAACGCGCTATTCCTCGGAAACAGTGTTACATTCTTATAGTACACTATAGAAGACATTAACAGGCAATTGAAACTAGGATAACCGATCCAATAAGATTGTTCGCAGTTGTTAATCCTTAGCAATACTCGTTTTACATTAGACATTTGGCAACATACATGATTCACATAAACCGGAAGTAATGATTGCGCGCAATCCCACAACAAGTGTCTAGTTGTTAAGATTTATTTCTATCATCACGTCTGTTTCAACACGTGGATAATTAATTACTTACAAAGTGTTTCCGATAGAAAGTTGATTCTGAAAGCGATAAGACATAGCCACGACGAAAATTTGATAATTAAAATGTTTGCATTTATGATTTTGGCATTCGGACGATGCAGAAAGTTAGTGATATTGTTTGGGTTGTACGGATACAATTTATTGAATTCGGTGCTTGATCTAAAACAAACTACATGCATATAAAAAAGAGTCATCTTGAAATTCTGGAATGTTTCAAATGTTCTTCAGGCATATTGTCAGCACTTACACAAGTACTAACATAATATCAGCGCTACTTAAACAGGATTAGATGGCCTCCAATAGATAAAAAGAATCTACAACATACAGCTAACCCTTTATATTCTGTACAAAAAAGTATAAAGGTACCAAACCCTAAAAAGAGACCGGTAATTGAAGGGTTTCTTTATAGCATTGACAAAAGTGATTATTGGCCGTTACCGGAAACCGCATGACAAAAACTTGTAACCCTGCAATTATGTACGAGGCATACTTCTCAGTTAAGAATGCCCGAGTAGTTACGATTGGCTGCTTGTGTTTAATTAAACTGACATGATTATACGAGTTGCTTTCCTTGAATTCAGAAAGTGACAATGCAGTTTAAACAAACAATATTTACGGCGGTTCAACTATTAGCTGTGCTATAAATAGAGCATTTAACGAGTGAAAAGGCACAGTGTAGAAATATTTATTATTATTATAGCATAAAAACGATGATTTTGCTCATACTTAAACGGGAAAAAAGCTACGTTATTGTAAAGATTCTCGCGCGCACGCGCTGATGGTGTTCAGTTTTAAGTATGCTCATTTCAGGAGCCAGCCGACGAAAAAAAAACATTTACAGCGTTATATGTACTGTAAATCACATTCTAATTGTAACTACTAATCAATTTTCTATAATAACAGTATTCTATATAACTTGTATGTGATGTAATGTTTGCTAAGCGACGTTGCGTTCGTTTTCCCGACGTCGCCCAAAATGCCCCGCCAAAATGTCATAATTTTTAAAAATAACTTATAAAGTGTTTTTTTATGCTATAATAGCGTTTACGCAAGCCTTTTCGTGTTAATACATCTGCAGAGTCCCTCGGGAGTGTTGGTGCCCTCGGGACTCTGCAGATGTAATAGCACGAAAAAGCTTGCGTTAACCCTACATAAGCATATGTTTTCGAAACTATTGCAATAAATATTCTTAATGATTTCCAATCGGCAGGGAAATGTGCAAAGAAGCACTATCGCGGAACCATCTATTTTCGTATTTATTTTGGTAGTCGTTAAGCGGGAGATGACATTTGTTCTATTTTTAGACTGAACTCCTATTTCGGAGTCAAACTGCCCACTATTACACTGAAATAGCGTTGCTCAGCAGCCCTGTTCAAAAACTGTTATAATAATGTTATTTGTCCGCAAAACGTTATGACTAACCCTGGTATTGTGAGATTGAATTAAAACTTCTAACTACAGTTGAACGGATATTCAACTGTCATACTATAACCACTTGGTATTCAACAATCGAATATTTTTCTTAACCATGTGGTGAGTAGGTATTCTTTATACCTTACACACATCAGGAACTAGTACTCGTGGATCATAAACAACAAAGCTGTACATAGTGGATAAGATTCATTTGTGTGGAAATGTAGATATTTCACATGCACATGCGATTATAATACCGTTTAGTCTGACCCTTGACGTACTAACTACTATCACGTAGTGTAGGGACGGTAATTCCAGCTGAATTACGTTAGATCAAATAGTCGTCACATCTGCCACATCGCTTCGATCGAATGCTCTTCCTCTGACCGATAGCTCATATGTCTAGGTGTCCTCTAATGACCTGAGGAAAATAAAAATTAACTGATACAGACCGGCCATGAATGATTTACAAAAATAAATACTGTGTAAAGTTTTTTCTTGTAAACCAGCTCACGTTTCATATGCATTATTTCCGAAATATATCTTATAATACATGTATTATCTAGAGTTCCCATTATTACGTGTCTATATGTGACAACTGGCGATCATCTAACATCATGTTATATAACCTAGGAAGTGACGTAAGCTATTTTATTAAATGTTTCAGTATCGTGTAGTCACGTTGTTGTACCACACAGTCGTATCTTGTTGTCGCAATGTCGTACCTGATTGTCGCATTGTTGTATCTGGTTTTCGCAATGTGGTATATGGGTATCGCATTGTCGTTATATCTTGTTGTTGCGATGTCGTTCCTGGCTGTCGCAATGTCGCATCTGACCGTTGCAATTTTGTTTCTAGTTGTTACAATGTCGTTTCTGGTTTTCACAATGTTGTATCTGGTTGTTGCAAAGTAATACCCGATTGTCGGAATGTCGATTCTGGTTGTCACATAGGTATATCGCGGGGTCATAAGTCGTGCTTAGTGTGCAACATGCAATATTTTACATGACGCCGCCCGGATTACGTGATTTCATTCATACGCAATAAGTACATTCTTGAGCATTTTAAAACAATCTGATTATTTACTTCCGCGATATGAGAATGTACCATTATTATATGGAGAAGCTGTCAATTTTTGCGGACGAATTATTTGACAGTAGTTGTACGGAAATGTCACCACACTATGAAACTTTTACAGTCATTTTCAATTCACAAATTTATGTAGTAAAAGTACAAAACACCAAATCATGAAACAACATACAAAATTGATGCCAGATGGTAAAGTATGTAATGCGTGTTATTACAGGCAAACACATAAAGAAAAACAAATATTATGTCATGCACGCTTAATGTTTAATTTATAAATAATTTATATTGATAATACATGACACAAAGTCACAAACGTGCGTGTCTATGGATTTGAGAACGAATGGCATATCACGATCAGTGAAAACATAATGGCAATATTGTTGAAAGATATCTCGTCTATTTCACGTAAATGTCTCGTCACCATGGTTACAATACGTGCTAAAATGTAACTTCTTATCAACAATAGTTTGCCGACAATTGTAATAAACGTTAACCATGAATACTATGTTACATTCATATCGTCTAGTCCGAATATAACAACATTTATAAATCAAACAAAGCGGAAGTGTCCACAGCTCGTTAGTTTGAGCTATTGTAAGTTAGTTTAATATTTTGATTGACAAATAACATGACCACTTACACTGTCAGTAACCCGGTACGTTTTTTAACTAATGAATACTTCTATTTCCATATTTGGAGAACAGGACCATAGCCAACGCCACAAAAGAACGACGGGAGACAACCCAAGCTTTCGCTGATCTTTTGTTTTATTCTTGAAGACTGACAGATTTGTTTTCTCAGGAATGGTAGGAACAACTGATTTGCTACAAGACGTCCAACAAGCTTGTTCATAGGTTAGAAACCACCAAATAGATTTGCTCTATAGCTCAATGTAAATTGGCCAAAGTAGGCCCCAATTTTCAACTTTTTTTAGTCTATGGCCACCTGGACCACATATATCATTGTAAAGAGGGGCAGTTAAGCTTCAAAATAATGCAATAAAAAAGGGGGGTCATGTATCTTCTAAGAAAGTTTTTGTCCTTCAAACACGGTCTATCCGTTTTTACGCATGTCCGGATTTATAAGTTCTGGGTTTTACCCTAGTCTACTTTCACTTTGGTATCAAGAACAAAATAGCGGAATAATACAAATATTACAGTTTTACTACACCACATGCATATTTACCAACCATTTAAACTCAATTTCATCATTCAACTCCACATTTGTCAAGAAATATCTCCATTTACAGGCAAACCAAAGTTTTTTTAAGGACTACTTGAGTGTATCACCACTTGGTCCGTGGAGGCATTTAGTGGTTCTTTACCTCATAGAGGATAATCTCTATAAATGATAAATGTATTTTGTGAAAGTTCGAGGAGACCAGGAACCTAAGTCCGTCAATCTACGACTGCGAAAGCCAAGAAACTAACCGTAATAGCATTCTAGTAACAGTTAACATGTAAACTGTAATATATCAATGTTGAAGTGATTGAGTTTGATAATCAATTAATTTCTGATTTAATATACAGGTTTACGGAATTCAGTTAGATATGACATAATTTCTATACTTTGATCAACCCCACATAATATCTGAGTCAAAAGCCAATGTCTGGTCTCTTCAGGGTATGAATAAACAGTACTGATAAAAAGTAACCGAAATGAAAATTATTATACACCGGAAACGTTCGTAGAAAATGACGCATACAGCAAACAATCGTATTTCGTCTATTTTTTTATTTGTACACATTTCTGTTTGTTATTGTTTTACAAACCAAGTTTTATTGGCTGATCTGCTCATGGTGTAGGAGTAACCTTTATCATTTGCTTTAATGTGAATATAAATGCAGTATTATTCTGGAACTTATTATACATATGTGGTCAATTTTATATTGTTTCGTCGTCAGAGCGCATTAGAACGTCGTCTAATCGAAATTATAACAGCCAACTAGCTAAATGTCCAAAATACTCAACCACTCAAAATAACTAGAGTTTCATTTTTGCCTTCGACGATGACTGTAGTACTGAGTGGTCATTCAGTTTCATCCCTGTCAAAGTTTTTAATGAACCCCCGACCCCGAATTACTAATTAGCAAGACGTATGCATTTACAATTCATCTGAAATACTGAATTTCAAAACAATATTAAAATTAAATACTCACGGAATTTGAATGAATTTACTGCACAGTATGCATATTATCGAATTATTTCTAGGCTTTGTGCTGAGTGTCAACAAGTACTTGTTTGTGTTGTGAACCGTCTGGTATCCGCTCTATTATACACATGTGCGCGTGTTAAGAATGACGTCAATCAAGTTAACCAATGAAAGCAATCAATACAGTGAACTCAATACTGTCAATAAGTCAACACGAGTATAACCGATCGATGATATAGCGTGCAAGTTTTGAAATTGCGATGTTTAAGGTTAAGTTAAAATGCCAAAACATCCAAGGATATACACAAAATTGAACTATTGGATATAATGTAATTAGAAATATTTGGCTGAAATTATCGACTCGAATACATTGCTAGGGCATAAACAACAATGTTGTTGTGGTGGTCGGGTGAACGAATTGATGAGAGTCAATTAAAAGTTGAAGTACTTATCTTTATAAATAGCTGTTCATAACGGGTACGCTTCGTTTGTGTGCAAATGTTGCTCTTTTACATGTTCACAGGTTCGGTCGTAATACCGTTTAGTCTCGTTCTCGACTTAATATCACGAAATGTAGGGACTGGTAATTCAGGCTAAATACCATAAAACCAAATTGTCGTCAATAGTGCCATATCGCTTAGATCTAATACTATTTATGTATCACTCATGTCTAGGTCATGTCACATGCTCAATATTACTAACATTGGAATGACGGCACATATGCGGCATTGCTCAGGTTGAAGACTGTTCGCCAAGTGTCCTGTTTCGTGTTACACAATGGTACACCGATAAGGTAACATAGTAAAGTAAATGCTTTAGACAGTGGAAAAATATATATTAACTGATACAGACCGGACATTAATGTTTTGCAACAAAATATACCTTACAGCTTACTTTGCACATGCATACATTGATTGCATATTTTCCGAAATATATCACATAAAACATGTACTATCTAGTGTTTGCAGTCTGTCGTGTCTCTATGTAACCGCGCCATCGTCTTACATCAGGTAATATAATCTAGGAAATGACGTAAGTTGGTTGGTTAAACGTTCCAGCTATCCAGAAAGGTACACCCATGACATCTAAAAACAATATTTGCCGCAATTTACGGAGTTTTGTAACAGTGTCTCGCAAACATTATACGACGTTGACTGTTACCACGCAATATTACTAACGACAATCCAGGGTAACATTGTTTTCCTGACTTTTTACTGCTTTGTCATGCCTAGAATTGTCAGTTTTGGAACTAAAAGTCACAATCATGTATCGAGTAGCCAAACATTGCATTGGTTTGTCTTAATGTCGAAAATGATGGTTGCATTTTCGTATCTTGTTGTTGTCCCAATGGTTTGTCCGGTTGTCAGAATTTCGTATCCGGTTGTTGCTAGGTCGTATCCGGTTGTCACAATGTCGTATCTGGTAGCCGCAATGCCGTTTCAGGCTGTCGTCGTGTCGTATCCGGTTGTCACATTATAGAAAATGAAATGAAATGCCGAGCTTAGCCTTTATTTGCCAGTCAGCTTTCTGCTGAAATATGGCAGGCATATATATGTGCCTCCACCCGGATTTGAACCCGGGTCGCCAGATTAGACGGCAAGCGCACTAACCACTGAGCTACGGAGGCACATATAGCATCTAATTGTTGCAATGCAGTATCTATTTATAACAGTATCGTAAATGGTTATCAAACAGCAGTATGTGGTTGGGACAATTTCATATTTAGTTATCGCATTTCCGTATCTGTTTGTCGCAATCTCGTATCTAGTTGTCAAAATCTCCTGTCTTATTATTGATGTGTCGTATCTGGTTGACACAATGTCGCATTTGGTTTTCACTTTTTGTTATCTGGGTTTCACAATGCCGTATCTGATAGTCGCAATGTCGTATCTGGTTATCACAATAACGTATCTGGTTGTAACAATGTCGGATCTGGTTGTTGCAATGTCTCATGTGATTGTTGCGCTGACGTATTTTGTTGTCGCATTATCATAGCAGGTTGTTACATTGTCGTTTCCGGTTGTCACAATGTTGTATCTGGTTGTCACATACGGAATATCACTGCAGTGCGTTGATACGTCGGGTGTGATGGGGAATAACACAAAAAACGAGAGGTAATAGGGACAGACGTATAAACACAACTGCAATTGTATTCCTTTTATCATATATCCTCAAAAGCAACAAAAAACTGTGCAAACATTGACGTCACGAACGTTGGCATATTTTCGGCATATAACGCAACGTACATTCATAGAATTAGGTACATGTTTAGCATTGTCGAGCTAAGTATTGCAATGCCGCATTTGGTTGTTACTAGGTGGTATTTGGTTGAAGAAATATCGTATCAGGTAGCCGCAATGTCGTAAATGTCCGTTGTAATTTCGTTTCAATGTCAAATTGTTGACAATAGTTGTCGCATTGTCGCATCTTGGTTGTCATTAAGTCACACAAGGTCGTGTCTGATTTTCGCATTGTCGTATTGGGTTGTTGCATGACTTTATTGCAGGGTCGTGGGTTACAGTTTGGGAGCGACATGCGACATTTCAAAGATCACTAATATTATTATAACACCGAACGTGTGAGGTTTCATACATACGATGTACATTATACAAGCATTTAACACAACCAGCGGATGTTTACATCCTCGACGTCGTCTATAGATATGTCCCCGTACGTGAAGAATTTATCAATTTTGTGCAATATTGTTTACAATATTTGGTAGCAGTAATGGGAAACTCCTATAGCACTCGTATACATGTACTTTCAATTCTAAAAAGTACACGATGTATTTCTGCAAACATATCAAACGCCGTATTATGACATATTATCAGAAGATTAATTTCATGCCAGATGCAAGAATACGAAATATTACGGGCAAAAAAATGCATTAAATACTGATAGGCTGTCATTTCGACTTGATATTAACTTGGAAAAATAGCTAACAATGACAATACATGTCACAAACATGCGTGTCTGTCAATTTATCTCGATCAGGGGAAACAAATAGTCACATCGTTGAAAGCTACATCGTCTGTTTAACGTAAATGTTTAGTCACCATGGTTACGTGCAAAAGGGTAGCTTCCTATCAACAATTGTTTTCCGACAATTGTAATAAACATTAAACATGAAAAACTATCTAATACGACGATATAGCGTCTAGTCCGAAAATATAACGTACATTTACGAATGAAATAAAGCGGAAATGTCGACAGCTCGTTAGTTTGAGCTACCTTGAATTGCGTTGGGAAATACCATGAGTTACATGGAGCGTATTATTTCAATTGAATACTTCTATTTCCACATTGCTACATGTAGTACAGAACAGCAGCCAATTCCACAGAATAACAACGGGAGACCAAACCAACCATGGTGTTTGCATGCGCGGATCCTTTTTTATTCTGGAGGACTTGACAATTTTTTCTCCACAAGGGCCCGACCAGCTGCTTTGCTACCAGGCTTTAAACAAGCTGGTTCATAGAGGGTAAAAAAACATTATAACTACACAACGTAAGGGGATCCTGACCCTAAGCATTCACTCTGCAACCGCGAATGCCAAGAAATTAAAGTAGACCGTAACAACATAGTGAAAATTAACAACATACCGCCCTATCGACTCTGCTATCTTAAAACATCAAGTAGTATGTAAAACACTGACAAGTACGTAGTGCACGCGATGTATTAATGTAAATTGTAAAAGATCGATGTTGAAGTGATTGAGTTTGATAATCAATTAATTTCTGATTTGCACATACACATATACGGTACTTCAGCTAGATATGACAGAACGTCGATAAGTTGTTAAATACTACGCAATAACTTAGTAAATAGGCGAAGTCCGGCATATTTAGGGTATATATTATAATATATTTATGACGAAACAGTAGGTGTACTGATAAAACATTAATCATGCTGATAATCCTTATACACCGGAACTGGAAAATGACGCTTACTGCAAACACTGCCATGCTGTATTTATATTCTAATTTTGTACTTATATATATTTGTTATTGTGATATTGATTTTATAAAACACGTGTTATAGGCTGATCGGCTCGCGGTGTAAGAAAGACCATTTTCATTTGCTTAAATGTCAATATAAATGCGATAAATGCACTGGAACTCATAATAAATATTCAATCAAATTTGTATTGTTTCAATTTATTTTCGTTTTTATTTAAAAAATAATCATGCTAGACATCATTATACACAGGAACTGGTCGTGGGAAATGACGCATACCGCAAACAGCACAGTATGCATAGTATCGTATTATTTCTAGACTTGGTACTGAATGTCAACACGTATTTGCTTGTGTTGAGAACCGTCTGATTAATAGTGATTATATCCGCTCTATTAGCAACATGTACGTGTGTCATGAATGGCGTCAATCAAGTTAACCAATGAAGGCAAACAGTACAGTGAACCCAATGCTGTCAATAATTAAGCACGAGTATGACCAAACGATGATTTAGTGTGCAACTTTTGATATAGCCGTGTTTAAGGTTCATGTAAAGTGTCAACATAACCAATTAATATACAATGTAATTAGAAATGTTTGGCTAAAATTGACGGTATTCGCTCACGTTAGGTCGAAATTAGCCTAATGCAAATATACGATGTATATGATTTGAAAACGCATTGTAAAACCGATAGGACTACCTTCCAATGATGCAATTATTATAGCGTTATGCTTACCAATTGTGGGGCCGTGTTCGAACATAAGCATGTGTCCGCTCGACAAAAGCCCTCAATAAAAAAATCCAAAGGATTTCGAGAAATGTTAAGATAGCATCCGAAACGAGCCAGAGTGTGGTGTGACAACACACGTATTGTTGATCATAATTGCACTTGGTGAGTTTAAAAGACATAATATATAAACACATAATGGTCCCTAGCATAACACCAACACGTACTTATTTAAGCACGTCTCAAAGGAAATAAACACCAATATTATGTCTAACAGCTGCCTAACGATGCCCATTCTTTTTCCGGTCCGATTAGCCAAACATTACGCCGTATGATGATCGGGTGGCGATCAAATTGGATTTGGGATCCAGGTATTATTCAATGTTGATGCTGAAGTAACTACGGTACATACGTATTTTACGGTGACGACGTGGATACTTTTAGGCATATTTCCGGCAAATTCGTTAAGAAATTAATCGCATATTAAACTTCCCAACATCACGGTATGACATCTACACACAAATACACATCTCCGTGTAAATTGTAATCCGCTTTTCAACACAACTACAAATGGACAATAAAACAGACGTCACACAATTTGGATAGAATAACTTGCAGCATAAATGCTTAGCTATGCTCACGGCATGTTGCATAAATAGCGTAGCAAATCGCGAATTATATGGCCAGTGTCATTTTCAAGATAAATTGGTTGATTGGTACGGTCGACAGGCGCTTATCCACTTACATTAATTGAGTACGATTGAAAACAAGTTTAACAATTGTACTAACCTATAAGTGAGTAACGCACACAAACGTAGGATTAGTTTCAGAATGCTGAACTTTTTTATGTACACGATGTTAGTCAGTGCTCAGCTTGAAGTGAAAGTTTCATAATGTTTACAAGTGGCGTGGAAGTTTTCCTTAACATCGATAAACGTATTTATATCACATGACTTTCCTTGTATCCCGGTTAGTATAGCCAGTATTTATACCGTTATACGTACCACGTGTAGTATAAGGTATTGAGTTTTTCCAATAAATCAATGCGTATTTTGCGTTTTTGGTGTCACATGATATAAAGAATCTATCACTCGTTGTCAATTGATATATTTATATCAAACGAGTTTCGGAAATTTTATTAAGCCTCTTATCAATTGACAACTCGTGATAGATACTCTTTATACAAACCGCATAGTATGTACCTTGGTTTACGATGGTCCCTTGAATTACCATTGCGCTCATGAAAACTTATTGCACCGCATATCCACTCCTCTCTGGTGTATTTTGTTTTGCTGGGACATGCAATGCGCCTTGCATTCTTCTTCAACTACGAACAGGAACACGAGGACAAGAAGAACATTATCATTTACGATTATCCACAGTCGTAATCCTTAGCAATTATCGTTAAACATTAAACATTCGGGATGTTTCACGATTCACACAAACCGGAAGGGGTAATTGAACTTAATCTAACAAATAGCGTCTAGTTATTGAGATGTATTTCTAACTATTGCGTCTGTTTAAACACGTGGATAAATAAATGACTTACAAAATCGTTTCCGATAGAAAGGTAATTTCTGAAAGCAATAAGGCAAAGTCGGAATTAAGATTTGTTACATAAATCTGTATTGTTTGCATTTATGTGCTAGGCCTCAGGACAATGTATAAGGTTGTTGCTTTTGCCAACTTAGTGAACGAACTTGCTATTGTGTGGATTGTAACGTATTCAAAACAAGTTAATGAATTCGAGGCTTGATCCAAAACAAACTACATGCATATTAAAAGTAAGCGTCTGGAATACTTCAGATGTTCCTCAGGCAACTTGTCAACACTTACACTACTATTAACACAATAAAACTTGTGTAACAAGGTAACTTGTCTGCAAAAACATTATGTTTACCCCTTATATTGTATGGTTGAACCAGGATTACTTACTATTGTACTGTTGAACGGATATTCAACTGTCATACTAGAACCACTTGATATTCAACCATCTTATATTTTTTCACCGTTTCGTATTTTTCGAGTATGTACTCTGTATATATATAAACTCAACAGGAAGTAGGATTCCTAGGGCATAAACAACAATGTGGTTGTGGTCGGGTGAATTAATTATTGAGAATCAATTAAAAGTTGAAGAGTCTATCTTCATAAACATCTGCACATAATGGGTACGCTTCATTCGTGTGGGAATGTTGATCTTACACATGTACGTGGGTTGTTTTAATTTCCGGACGATCGATATTGCTGAAAACCCATTAGACGGATATTTATGAAAACGCACACTAGTATATCCACATCATTCCTTTATTCACATACAAAATTTCAACTTGGTACAATGAAGGGTTTTCATAATAGTATCGTTTTAGTAAGTTCATGTAACGTTCGTCGGCCCAAGTCGACGTCACAAAATGGTGACGTTACGCCGTTTTCTCATCTGCAACGCTACTTTTTTGCATTATTTAATCATTATTTATGAGTCAAGAAAATGTCCGAACACATATGTTCGCCGTGTTAAGAGTTCAGTAATGATGGAATACGCTACAAGTACGGTAAAATCGCACGTAGCTGCAATTCATACAGCAGTTATTATTCTATTAGTGTCTACCGCCAAACGTCATTTTCTGTTGATTACTTTAGGTTTGCCCGGCCTTTTATCATCACGTGGTGATGCCGAGTCATTGTAGAATGGTTTATTTAATATATAAACAACGGTACGCATTTAAAATAATCTTCTTAAGGGGTTTTCTAAAAGAGAGTCTGGCGTTTTACAGGTGTACAGCCAAAATTGTTACATTACCCGTTTTCTCTAAACTAACTAATCCGTGTTTATTGCGATATTCACAAAAGCACGCTCTTTGTCATTAGAAGGTAAAAAGATATATGAAACTGACATCAAATGTTATATTACACGACCTAGATGCATACATATTGTTGTCTCACATTTTCTGCTTAAAATATGCTATAATACCACGACCCCTAATTTACACTCTACATACCACTACAAAATTGGGTTGGATCGAATAGTCGTTGGTCGGTTTACTAAAGTAACCATAGTTTGTCTTCGATTGGATAAAATTATTTCATGTTTTATCAAATAATCCAGTTGATAACTATGTCTTATGAAACGAAATTTTACTACAAGTGTATGTTCCAATCAAGCGCTATGGCGATCGTCCGGGAACTAAATGAACAACCCTCGTACAGGGTCGATCATAATATTACTGATAGATCGAATAATCGTCAAATGTGCCGTATCGCATAGTCCAAATAATCTTCATGTGAGCAATATCGCTTACACGTATGTCTAGGTGATGTCATATATGCAGTATCGCTCAGGTTGAATATTATTCGTCAAGTGTACTATATCGTGTATGTTAAAGTGTCCTCATTGGTGTGGTGTCGTTCCCACACACAGGCCAACATTTGCCATAGAAGTCAACCAACCTTTCTAACCCACCAAATGTCAGTATAAAATTAATACACCGATCAGGTAAAATTATCATGAAATGATTCATGTAAACAACAAACAGAGGAAATTAACTGAAAAAAGATCAGGCACCAAGGTTTTGCAAAAAGCAATACACGGCTCAGTGTTTTTTTCTAATATACCATACAACTCACGTTACACATTCATACATTTCCGAAATATATCACATTACACATGTACTATCAAGTATTTCAAGTAGTTCGTGTCTCTAAGTCACAACATACGATCATCTTACCTTATGTAATATAATAAATGAAATGATATAAGCTATTTTATTAAATGTTTTAGATATTTGTAATAGTACACACATGGCATCTAATAACAACATTTACCACAATCTACGGAGTATTGTGAATGTTTTAAGGAAACGTGAGACGACATTGATTCTTACAACGGTATGTAAATGATGCCAATCCGAAACAACATTTGTGACGTGATAACTTATTGCTTTATCGTTTTCATTGTTGGAACAATAATTCGCAATCATGTATCGAATTGCCGGGCAACGTATTGCCTTGTCTCAATGTGGCATTTGACTGTCCTATTGTCGTATTTGGATGTCGCCAAGTCGTGTATGAGTGTCACAATATCATATCTGGTTGACGCCATGTCGTTTCCGACTGTCGCAATGTCGTATCTGATGGTTGCAGTTTCGTATAGTGTTTGCGCAAGGTCGGATATGGTTGTCAACATGGCTTTTATGGTTGCCGGAATATCGTATCTGCATGTCGCAATATCGTAACTTGTTGTCGCAATATCGAATGCCGTAACGGTTTCTCGTTGTCACAATGTCGTTCCTATGTGTCGTATTATTGTATTTGGTTGTCGCACTATCGTATCACTTTGTCGCAATATCGTATCTGGTTATCATAATGCATAATCTGGTTGTCGCTATGTCGTATCTGGCTGTCGCTATGTCGTATCTGTCTGTCGCTTTGTCGTATCTGGTTGTCGCAATGTTATATCTGGTTGTAGCAATGTCGTATCTGGTTGTAGCAATGTCGTATCTGATTGTAGCAATGTTGTATCTGGTTGTAGCAATGTCGTATCTGGCTGTAGCAATGTCGTATCTGATTATCACAATATAAACTCTGGTTGTCGCATAGTCGTATGTAGATGCTGCACCGTCGTGTTTGGTGGTCGCAATATCGTACCTTGTTGTCGCATTATCGTATCGTATTGTTGCAATACCGTTTTGGTGTTCACAGTGTCATATTGTGCTGTCGCGATGTCATATCCTATTATCGCAATATCATACATGTACCTGGTTATTGCAATGACGTATATGGCCGATGCAACGCCGTTTCTGGTTGCGCATTGTCGTAGATATGTGTTGCATTGTTTCATCTGGTTGCCACAATGTCGTATTGGGTCATACAAAGGAGTACAGATATATATTTATGTATTTAGATAAAACCAACGGTTGTTCACTTCCTCGAAAATTTGTCAATTACATACAGTACTGTTATTTGTTTGTAGTTGTGGGACACTCTGATTGCACTGGAATACATGTACATTTATGATCCATTCACAAATGTACTCGGTGTATTTTCTACAAACATACCAAACGCCACACAATGACATAACATCATAAGTTTAATGGCATGCCAGATGCACAAATATGTTATATTACAGGCATAACAATGGGAAAATTACTGATATTCTATCATTTCGACTAAATAATAACTTTGGAAAATAACTTACGATGATACATGTACTACATGACATAAAGTCACTAACACGCGTGTCTGTAAATTTGAAAACGAATGGCATATCACGATCAGGGGAAAATAGGCATGCCGTTGAAAGCTACATCGTCTGTGTCACGTTAATGTCTGGTCACCATGGCTACAATATTTGCTTAAATGTAACTTCCTATCGACAATTGTAATGAACATTAACCATGAAGAACTATCTTATACGTTTTACATGTATAGCGTCTGGTCGGAAAATATAACACCCTTTTATAAATCAAATAAAGCGGAAGTGTCAACAGCTCGTTAGTTTGAGCTATTGTGGTGGACAAATAGCATGAGTAACACTGTACGTTTATAACCAATTTCCATATAAGGAGAACAGAACCATAGCCAATGCCACAAAAGAACAACGGGAGACAACCCAAGCCTGCGCGGATCCTTATTTTATTCTCGAAGACTGACAGATGTTTTTTCAGGAAGGGTAGGAACAGCTGATTTGCTTCAAAACGTCCAACAAGCTTGTGCATAGAGGATAATCATATAAGATAACTATAGTTTGCGGAAATTCCAGGCGATCCGGTCTGCAACCGCAAATGCCTAGAGTGCGTAAGAACTTAATGACAATATACCGCCCTACCGACTCGGCTAGTTTAAAATACCGAGAAGTATGTAACACATTGAGAATTACGTAAAACATAATGCAATAGCATATACATGTAGGTATTAATGAAAGCTGTAATTGATCGATGTTGAAGTGATTGAAGTTGATAATCAATCAATTTCTGATTTGAATTTACTCACTTACGGGAATTCACTTGGATATGACAGAATACTTTAATATATCCAACGTAATATCTGAGTCAATAGGCGAAGTCCGGTCTCTTCAGAGTATGACTAAACAGTACTGATAAAAAATAACTAACATGACAATCAATAAACACCGGAAATGTTCGTGGAAAATGACGCATACTGTAAACACTCCCATGTCGTATAATGTTTTTTTTTAATTTGTACTTATTTCTATTTGTTATTGTTTTACAAACCACGATTTATTGGCTAATCTGCTTACAGTATAGTGTAGGAAATATTCAATGTCAATATTACAATGTAATGCGAGTATTTAACATGCGTTCCTTTGGGAACTTGATCGAGTATTGGCTGCGTTTCATTCGACAATAACAACTATTATATAAATTCTTTGTGAAAGTGGGTCATCCTGCTTTTTATCGGCGGAGACTTGAAGTTTTAATTGTTTCTTGGCCTTATTGGTGGGCATTGCTCAGTGAGGCTGTTAGGAAAATGTAATATCATTTCCCGCCCCATTCCTACCTTGGCTAGTATTTTAACTAGGTCAAGTAGTAGTTGTGCCTCTTTAGGTCGCATAACCTTAGGCCACTGCCCTTAGTGTTTTAAACTAGGTCCCACCCCGGGGTTGTTGTGCCTCATTTGGTCGCGCCGTTTTGGCATGGGCTTGTTTGGGCATTGGTAAGGGTAGTTGTGTCGTCGTTTTTTTCATTACTTTGCTCGGCTGGTTAGGTTGAGTGCTACCTTCCCTGGCGGACTTTCCCTTACCTTTTTTTAACTGAACGTATAATAAATAATTAGTCAAATATGTATTAGAACGTTGTATATACGAAATCAAAAGCGCAAACTGACTCCAATATTACCAGATTTCAATTTTTGCCTTCGACTCTGACTGTAGTACTGAGTGGTCATTCAGTTTTATCCCTGTCAAATTTGTCAATGGTCCCCGACTTCGAATGACTAATTATATTTCAAAACTTACGAATTTACGATCCATCGGAAGGAATGAATTTTAAAAAAAACTTTGCGTTATTTTACAGCGCACTGTGCACATTATCGTATTATTTCTGTACTTGTTACTGAGTGTCAATAAGTACTTGTTTTCGAGGAGAACCGTCTGATATCCGCTCTATTATCTACGAGGGGCGTTTCAAAAGTTCCAGGAAAAGTGCTCTTTAATGTTTATCGTATGTTCAAATTACTTCAAACTTTGCATTTAAATAGAACAATTCATGATACATATATACCATGAATCAAACACACGAGGGTGTGTTGTATAAAATGGCACTGCTGCCATAGTAACGTTAGTAATGGCTACCCGGAGCAATTTTGACGTCACGTCGTAGAAATCGCCAAACTAACCTATGCGTTGCTCCCAACCAAACAGCTACCAATTAACAATGACCTAAAATTACTGCATTGAACATCTGCGAAGGGCGGTATAACATCATTTTGGTCAATTTATGCCGTAGTTTAAATAGTCTCACTGTTGTGTTCAGGTTTATTTGTCGCCGTATTAGAAACACCCGTCAAATGTCAGTAAATGATTGAAATTTGACAAGTTTTTGTCTTTTGGCTGGAAAATTAAGACTTGAACCAATATAATTTATAACCAGTGCCTGTTAAGAGCGTTGTTTGTCTTTGGGTATGATGTATGCATAATATGAACGCTTCCAGACTGTCTGTGGTACTGCTGCAGATGAAAATAGGAAGGTACGACCTGCTGTGAATCAGGCGCTAAACGTTACGTTGGACGTTTCTGTTTGATTTTGTGACACTTTCGAATACTTTGCAAACGGACCCTAGAAGTGCATACCTTCAAACGAGGCATTATTTTAGAACATAAAGCATTGTTGTTATTGTAGCAGGTGTATTTTGCGTGTCCAATGACTGACTGAGTTAGTTTTTTTTCAGAAAATGTTAATAACGTACGGTCAAATATAACATTTCCCCGGGTAGCCATAACTGACGTTACTATGACAGCCGTGTCATTTTGTACAGCACACCCTGATGCGTTCAATTCATAGATTACTATGTATCATGAATTGTTCTATGTCAAAGCAAAGTTTGAAGTATATTGACCATAAGATAAATACAAAAGAGCACTTTTCCTGGAACTTTTGGAACGCCCTACGTACATATACGAGTGTCAAGAATGGCGTCGGTCAAGTTAACCGATGAAAGCAAACAGTACAGTGAACTCAGTGCTGTCAATAATTCAACATTAGTATGACCGATCGATGATGTAGCGTGCAACTTTTGAAATAGCCGTGTTTAAGGTTAAGGTGTAAATTAGAAATGTTTGGCTGAATTTGACGGTATTCGTTCGCTTCAGGTCTAAATTAGCCTAATGCAAATGTATCATGTATATGATTTTAAAACGCATTGTTAAACCGATAGGACTTCCGTCTAATGATGCAATTTTTATAGCTTAATGCTTACCAATTGGGGGCCGTGTTCGAAAAAAGCATGTGTCCGTTCGACAACAGGTCTCAATTAAAACATCCAAAGGATTTTCAGAAATGTGAAGATAGCATCCGAAATGAGCCACCTGGCACTTGGTGAGTTTAAAAGACACAATGTATAAACATATTATGGTCCCAAGCATAACATCAACGTAATTATTTAAGCACGTCTCCAAGGAAATAAACAACAATAGTATGTCTAACAGCTGTCTAACGATGTCCGTTCTGTTTTCGGTCCGATTAGCCAAAAGGTACGCCGTCTGATGATCGGGTGGCGATCAAATTGGATTTGTGATCCAGGTTTTATTCAATGTTGATGCTGAAGTAGCTACGGTATAGTATTTTACGGTGACGATAGGCATATTTCCGGCAAACGCATTAAGCAATAAATCGCATATAAAACATCACGGTATGACATCTACACAAATAAACACCTCTCCGTGTAAATTGTAATCCTCTTTTCAACACAACTACAAATGGACAATAAAACAGGCATCACACAATCTGCATTTCATTTTGATCTGGATAGAATAACTTACAGCATAAATGCTTAGCTATACTCTCGACATGTTGCATAAATATCGTAGCAACTCGCGAATTATGTGTCCAGTGTCATTTTCAAGATAAATTGGTTGATTGGTACGGTCGACAGGCGATTATCATCTTACATTTATTGATCACGATTGAAAACAAGTAAACAATTGTACTAACCTATAAGCGAATAACGTAGGCTTCGTTTGTGCAAGCTGAACGTTTTTATGAACACGATGTTAATCAGTGATCAACTTGATGTGAACGTTTCATAATGTTCACACGTGGCGTGGAAGTTTTCTTTAACACCGATAAACGTTGTCCGAACCGCACAGTATCTACCTTGGTTGACGACGGCCCCTTGAATTACCATTGCGCACATTGAAACATATTGCACCGCATATCCACTGCTCTCTGATGTATTTCGGTTTGCTGGGACATGCAATGTGCCTTGGAATTTTCTTCAACTACGATATGAACAGGAAAACGGGGACTATAGAAGAACATTATCCTATACGATTATCCACAGTTGTTAATCCTTAGCAATAACCGTTATACATTTTGTACATTTTACATTCGGGATGTTACATGATTCACACAACCCGTAAGTGGCATACATTTTGTACATTTTACATTCGGGATGTTACATGATTCACACAACCCGGAAGTGGCAATTGAACGTAATCCAACAAGAAGCGTCTATTTATTGAGATCTAATTCTAATAATTGCATCTGTTTAAACATGTGGATTTTTATAAATAAATGACTTACAAAATGTTTCCTGAAACGAAACTTTGATAATGGTTTATGTAGTGTATACATGTGGGCTTGACCCTAGGACAAGGTATAATGTTGATGCCTTCTACAACGTTGTTTACCAATTTGCTATTGTTTGGGTTGCAACGAATACAAAATATTTCCATGACTAATATATAGAATAACCAGGTTGATCTAAAACAAACTACTGTATATAAGTAAGAGTAGTCCTGAAATTCTGGAATGTTTGAAATGTTCAGGCATATTGTCAGCACGTACACTACTATCGTAATACAACGTTTGTTACAAGGTTAATTGTCCACAAAAACGCTATGCTCACCTCGTATTGTATTCTTGAATTAGAACTACTAACTACAGTTGAACGGATATTCAACTGTCATACTTTAACCACTTGATATTCAACGATTTAACATTTTCTTTACCCTGTGGTGAGTATGTGCTGTAAACAAAACAGGAAGTAGGATTCCTGGGGCATCAACAACAATGTGGTTGTGGTGGTCGGGGGAACGAATTGATGAGAATCAATTAAAAGTTGAAGTGCCTATCTTTATAAACAGCTGTACATAATGGGTACGTTTCGTTTGTGTCGAAATGTTGAACTTAAACATGTCCACGGGCTTGATCGCAATACCGTTTAGTCTGGTTCTCGACTTAATATCACGTAATGTAGGGGCCGGTAATTCAGGCTAAATACCGTTAGAACAAATAGTCGTCCAGTATTCTGTGTAGCTTTGATCAAATAATCTTCCTGTAACTGTTGTCGCTTATGTTTTGGTGATGTTACATGTTCAATATTACTTAGATTGAAATGACGTCACATATGCGACATCGCCGAGGTTGTAGCCTATTCGTCAATTGTCCTATCCCGTGTGTGGCAAAGTGTCCTTATGACCGTGGTGGCGCTCAGATTTAAGTGTCATCTCAGGTCATGTATCGCTTAGGTCGAAGTGACGCAAATGTGCGATATATCGCTTAGGTCGAATATACGTTCTGAGTACCGTACTAGTATATCGCTTTGGACGGAGTGACGCACTAATTGCTTTATATCGCTTAGGTTGAAGTGACTTAATAAATTCTATATATCGCTGAAGTCGAAGTGACGTCACTTTGTTTAATATTTGCACATCTTCAGTGATAGTGTTAATTTATATAATTTTTTCCTAGATTACAATAGTTAGTATAACAATAATTATCACATTATGTTGTATACCGGTATTTTATACTATTGTTTTAGGTACATTAAACACTCACGATACCTCATTCCTGATATTACCATCGCCAAGAATGTATGAGCGAAAAGAAGTCCGTGTTCCTTTTATGCTGTGCGCCTATCAATGGTATTTCTGGTTCTCTGTCTACGTCATCTTTGATATGACGCGGCCTCGGATCGAACCAGCGATCGACCGCATTCAAAGCGGACGTTATGCCACAAGAATATCGAGGAGACATTATTAACAATACATAGTATAAATTGACGATGCAATCACCAGCCAAGCACAATCCAGCCAGTTTAGTCTGTGCCCAGTGGTTTTCTTATTGGCTAATGAAGTTAACAAAGGTTTCTTATATAACCCATCAAACGTAAGTATTCAAACTACGATACACCAATCAGCATATAGTAGAACACATTCTTCATACGGTAAAAAGACAAAATCAACTGATACAGGCCAACTATTAAGGTTTGCAAAACAAGAACAATTGATAATGTATTTTTTTTAATACACAATACATCTCACGTTACACATGCATACATTTAAGAAATGTATCACTTTACACATGTACTATATAGTGTTTCCAGTCGTTCGTGTCTCTAAGTCACAACATACGATCATCTTACTTCATGTAATATAAAAAAATGGAATGACGTAAGCTATTTAATAAAATGTTTTAGATATTCGCAATGTTACACACATGGGATCTAATAACGACATTTACCACAATCTACGGAGTATTGTGAATGTTTAAAGAAAACGTGAGATGACATTGCTTTTTACAATGCAATGTAACTAATGCCAATACGAAACTACATTCGTTACTTGACTTCTGATTACTTTGTCAATAGAATTGTCACTTTTGGAACGATAAAACGGAATCAGGTATCGAGTTTCCGAGCATCGTATTTCTTTAATGCAATGTCACAACTAGCTATCACATCGTCGCATCTGGTTGTCCTATCGTCGTATCTGGTTGTCAAAATGTCGTATTTTGGTTGCTGTAAAGTCGTGTATAATTGTCCCGTTGCCGTACCGAGTTGTCGCAATGCCGTTTTTGATTGTTGTATTAACGTTATCTTTTTGTCGCAATATCATATATGGTTGTCACAACGTGGTAGATGATGGTTCAATACTCTTACCTAGTTTTTGCAGGGTCGGATCTTGTTGCCGGAATATCGCATCTGATTGTTGAACACTCATGACCGGTTGTCGCAATATCGTATCTGGTTGTGACTATGTCACATGTGATTGTAGCAATGTTGTTACTGTTTGTCAGCTGATTTAGTAGTTGTCGCATTAATGTATCACGTTGTCTGAATTGTGTATCTGGTTATCACAATGTCAACTCAGTATTGTAGTTAAATGTCACAGTTTCGAATTGTGCTGTCTTGGTATCGTATCCTCTTATCGCAATGTCGTACCCGGTCGTTGCAATGACGAACATGACCGATGCAATACAGTTTCTGGTTGCGCATTGTCGTAGTTATTTGTTGCATTAGTTTATCTGGTTGTCGCATTGTTGTATCTGGTTACCACAATGTCGTATTGGGTCATGTACAAAAAGTACACTTTTAAGCATTTAACACAACCAGTGGTTGTTAATATCTTCGACATTGCCTTTCTAAAGCGATGTCCCCGCAGGTAGATTTTTTGTCAATTTTGGTAGTAGTTAATTTGGGACACTCATATTGCACTAGTATACATTTACCTTCAATTCACAAATGTACTTGGTGTATTTTATAGTTAAATATCAGACGCCTTACTATGACATATCATCAGAAGTTTAATTGTGCTTCAGCTGCACGAAATTGTTATATAAAAAATACTAATAATACAAGCAAAATAATGCAAAAAGTACTGATATTCTGTCATTTTGACTTGGGAATATAGCTAACAATTTATAATGCAGGACATAAGGTTACAAACATGCGTGTATGTAAATTTGAGAACGAATGGCATATCACGATCAGTGAAAGCAAATAGTCATGTCGTTGAAAGCTACATCGTGTGTTTCACGTAAATGTCTGGTCACCATGGTTACGATACGTGCTACAATATAACTTCCTATCAACAATAGTTTGCCGGCAATTGTAATAAACATTGACCATGAAACACTGTGTTACATTTTTAGCGTGCAAAAATAACACACATTTATAAAACCTCAAAGCGGAAGAGTCGTAAGCTCATTAATTAAATATATTGTAGTGGACAAATAACATGACCAGTTACACTGTGTGTAACACGGTTCCTACATAATCAATTGTATACTTCTGTTACCACATAAGGAGTATGTGGATACAAGTTACACTCCGTCGCGAAGGCCGCTATCAATGCCACATAAGAACAATGGAAGACCAATGCAAGCCTACGCGGATCCCTTTTATATTCTCGAGAGATGACCAAGTATTTTGTTCGTTGGAAGAGTACAACCAGCTGATTGCCTACAAAACGTCTAACAAGTTTGTCCATATGTGGAAAATATATGAAAACCACATTTTGCAAACGTCCATTTAACCGTCAAGTTGATTGTAACGCTCTGAGAAGTACATAACCCGTAATGCAATAGAATAGAGATATTAATATAATTTGTTAGAGATATTAATATAAGCTGTAATAGATAAATGTTGTAGTGATTGAGTTTACTAATCTATCACAGGTTCTGAATTGAATAAACACATTTACGGTACTTTTGTTTGTTATGACAGAATGTCGATACTTTATATACCCCACGGTATCTCTGAGTCAATAGGCGAAGTCCGGTCTCTTCATATCAATTTTTGACTAAACAGTAAGTGAATTGATAAAAAAAATCATTTTGAAAATCATTATACATCGGAAATGTTTTTTGAAAATGACGCATACCGCAAACACTCCAATGTTGTATATTTTTTTAATTTAAATTATGTTGTACTTATTTCTATTTGTTATTGTATATAAACTACGTTTTATTGGCTGATTTGTTCGTGGTTGAGGATCTTTTCCCATTTGCTTTAATGTAAATATGTATGCGAGTATTGCACTGGAACTAATTATACATAAAAAATTTGTATTGTTTCGTCGTCAGAGTGCATTAGAACGTCGTCGATGCGAAATTACAACAGCAAACTAGATAACGCTCCTAATTACTAAACGACTCCAAATTAGTATATTTCCTAATCGCTTTCCACTATGACTGAGTGGTCAATCACATTTAGCCCTTTCAAATTTGACAATGACACCCAAACCTGAATTACTTATTAGCAAAACGTACGAATTGACGATCTATCGAAAGTAATGAATTCCAAAAAGCCTTCAAATTAAATACTCACGAAATTTGCAAGATTTTCATGCGCATTTTGTATAGTATCGTATTAAAGCTGTACTTGGTTCTGAATGTCAACTAGTACTTGCTTGTGTTGTGAACTATCTGATATCCGCTTTATTATCTACATGAACGTGTGTCAAGAATGGCGTCAATCAAGTTAATCGATGAAAGCAAACAGTTCATGGAACTCAATGCTGTCAATAATGTAACATGAGTATGACCGAGCGATGACTAGCGTGCAAGTTTTGAAATAGCCGAGTCTAAAGTTCATGTAAAATGTCCAAATACTTAATATTTTTATCAGAGTTGGTTAGCTGATCTTAACGATATTCACTTTTTACAGTTCAGAAATAGCCTAATGCACATTTGTATAATTTGTAAACCTATTGTCACACCGAAAATTGAGGACGATGTTCGAATAAAATAATTCTACATCACATACGTCCGTTCAACATCAGCCTCCTAAATAAGAAATTGAAAAGATTCCGAGGTATGGTAGGAGAGCTGTATCCGAATGGCGCCCCATTTGGTGTGACAGCATATGTATTTATAATCCTAATTTACTTTGAGAGTTTAAAAGAAGTAATGTACACATATATAACGGCTCCTTGCATAAGATCAACATAATCTTTTAAGCACGTTTCAAAGGAAATAATAACCCTTTTATGTCTAACAGATATTTGATGTGTCCGGTCAGGTGAGCTAAAAGGTACGCCGGCTGATGATCGGATGGCGATCGTATTGGCTTTGCAAACAAGGTATTGATAAGTGTTGACGCTACATGTATTGTAACTACGGTGCATATGTATTTTATGGGAACCATATCGATAGGCATATTTCCGACAAATTCATAAAGAAAGTAATCGCATTTCAAACGTCTCACCATCTCGGCATGACATCTACACAAATGTACGCCGCTGTATGTAAATTGTAATCCACTTATTAATACGACTACAAAATGGAGGATGAAACAGGCGTCATACGATCTGGATAGAATAACTTGCAGCCTTAATGCTTAGCTATAGTCACGACACGTTGCACAAATACACCACCAAGTTTATAACGTACAAAAACGTTTGTGCGAGTTAAACATGTTTTACGAACACGATGTAAGTCAGTGCTCAATTCGAAGTAAAAGGTTTCATAATGTTTAATCGTGGAGTAGACGAGTTTGTCTAATATCGATAAACGATGTCTAAAGGTCATATTATGTATCTAGCTTTACGATGAATTACCAATGCGTTCATTGCGTTGGGAAGCCGATGACCTACACAGTCAAGACAAACGTTCAGCTATGCTATAAAAACTACGCATAAGTAATCAACTTGTGCCATTATACTTATTGCAACACATCGATGGCTTAGAATTAGAATTAAGTGCCACTTACGACCTTTTAAGATTCATACATATTTAGAATAAGCATCACAGGGCGCTTTTCATAAAAATCTGAACTTGTCATGATGACCAAAATGAAGTTGTAAAAGTTTGTTTTACCATAAGTACAGAGTAAATGTCAGACAGTTTTTCCGTGTCGATATCGATTTGGTAGTTACGACCTTCTAATTCTAAGCGATCGACATATCCACTAGTCGCTGGTGTGTCGTTTCTCGGTCACGGAATCCTAAGTAAACGAGAACTAAGAAAACATAGCATATAAGATTGTTCACAGTTGTTAAGCCTTAGCAATAATCGTTAAAAATTCGGGATGCTACATGATGCACATAAACCGGAAGTGGTTATTGTACGAAATCCCACAACAAGCGTCTTGTAATAGAGATTTATTTCTAATCGTTGCGTCTTTTTAAACACGTGGATAAATAAATGACTATGTTTCCGATAGATTAAAACTAAGTGTACTAACTTGCTATTGCTTGGGTTTGTAACGAATACAAAAGAAGTTACTGAATTTGATGATTGATTACAAAACAAACTACATGTATGTAATTAAGATTCAAATGTTCTTCAGGCATCTTGTCATCTACTAACATAATAAAACTTGTTTAATAAAGTAACTTGTCTGCAAAAAAACCGTTATGTTCGCCACTTAAATTGTATGATTGAAATAGAATTACTAACTACAGTTGAAAGGATATTCAACTGCCATACTATAACCACTTGCTATTCAGCCTTTAACATTTTCTTTACCGTTCGATATGTAATCTGTATGCATGTAAATACAACAGGAAGTAGGAATCCTGGGGCATAAACAACAATATGGTTGTGGTGGTCGGGTAACGAATGGATGAGAATCAATAAAATAGTCTATCTTCATAAATTGCTGTACATAATGGGCTTCATTTGAGTGGGAATGTTGATCTTTCACATGCAAACAGATTCGATTTCATATCTTTGAGTCCGGTTCGCGACGTACTATCACGCAGTGGAGGGATTGGTAATCCAGGCTAAATACCGAAGACCAAATAGTGGTCATATTTATTAACACGCGAAATTGTCGTGTTGTTGTTGTCGCTGGTTACAGCTGGGGATACCTGAGAATGTGAATGAAACAAACTCCAATTGAATTTAAATCAAATATTTATTTTATTTTCTTGCAGATCCAAACAATTAGTTAAAGCGAACTAATATATATAAATGTCTATAATAGGAGAAAATGATAGTTGAACATATTCAAATAAATAAATCAAAATATATTTCAATTTCATACAATTCACAAATAAGACAATTATCTAAATAAACGCAATATTATGATTCAACAATTGTTTTAATATTCTTTTCCATATAAGTTGAGTGCATTTCGGATACAACATTTGCTAAAGTATAAACGCTACCCAAGACTCATGATAATTAAAACAATTAAACCGATATACTTAACTTACATCGCCATGTGAAATGATGGAAATCAGTCCGATAATATATTAATAAAGTTTAAATGAATAATTTACATTAATAACAAAACACAAAACATTTTGATCGAAACAGACGAACTTCTAATTTGAAGAGTTACGATTCAAGGGAACTAACTCATGTTGACAATTACCGTATTTATCTTATTAAAGACAATGTACCATAGTTATACAACAAACTGCGCTAATAGAAAATTTAAAAACCATTATCATCAAGAAGAACAAGTTTAAACACAATTATATAATATATCACTTACCTGAGAATGTGAATGAAACAAACTCCAATTAAATTTAAATCAAATATTTATTTTATTTTCTTGCAGATCCAAACAATTAGTTAAAGCGAACTAATGCTTGCGATCTGTCCCTTGAGTTTTATTCACATTCTCAAAGTTCGTGACCAATCAGAACATTTGACCAATCAGATACTATTTAACAAAGTTCAATAACCAATCAGAGTGTTACACGTTATGCGCAAGTATATTTTTGCCGTAGGAAAGGGCTGTAAATATATCGGACGTTTTTACGCTTCTTTAAAACATTCTAGTTACCCCGCGGACATCTCTTGAGACCATTATGATCCATTTCTATGACAGCTTTGACAGTCTACATATATTTTTAAGCAATGGAACAGTTGTACCTTTGTGTTGAAAAATCTTCAGCTAAAAATGGCCGAAATTTAGAAAATTCAAAAATAATTTCAAAAAAAATCTAACACCAAAAATAGTCAATTTTAGACTTGTAATAACTTCTCCACGCTAAAAAACTCTTTGCTCCTGCAAAGATATGAAAAAAATCTAACATTCATCAATAGTCAGAAAAATTGAACATGTACATGTAAAATACAATTAAACTTTTTTTTTCTTTTTTTTTTACTATTTATCCCTTTTTTGCACACTAAATTCTTCCACACCCGCACACACCTCATTCATTCATTATCCATAAGCATATATTCAACATAAACTAATAATTGACACTCATCACCTTCACTCGCACACAGGTATGAGATAGCAATAAAAACACACAAACTTTGAAAAGTTAAACATAATAATTATACATATTGTTGCTTTTTTTTAATATAAGCAAAATTACTTGATGCAATACATGTATTAATGCAATTTGAATAAACAATCTGATAGAATGACTCAAAACTATGAGGCATGCATGATTAAATTGACTATCACATTTGGGTTATTTGTCAATAAGATGTTAACCATGTACTTGGTCCAATTAAAACAAATTTAAAGATAAATTGCATTTTTTTCATAACAATTATTTTCACAATACATGTATCAACAATATAAATCAATCAACATCAAAGTTAGGAGTTATGATCTCACTAAACTGTCCATTTTGAAAAGTATGAATGATTTGACATGTCAGCAGTAAGAGGTATTAACAATGAGTGATGCTTTATCAGTATATAAACACAAAATGGTGATTTCATTAGGCTTTTTACAGTCTAAAACTTAAATAAGCTTAAGTTAAATCTATCAGGCACTACCCAGTTTTGTTCAGAGAAGGGTTGTGTAATATGAAATCCAGGCCAATTAACTGTCATAATTGGGGAACAGAAATTTCCATGAACATTTACGTCAGAAATGCATTCTGGGACTTTTATGTGACAATGTGTTGGAGTGGTAGGCAAGTTCATAACTGGTACTAATACAGATCTAGTACCATTTGAGATCTCAAGGCAGATTTGAGATTTACTTCTTCGTTTAAAGGTGCGGGCACAGATTATAATAATAAAAAACAATGTAATGATGCAAACTAAAAATATAGCATGATCCCACTGTAAGTCTATATCAAAATTAAAATTGTGACTAGGAGACTCTGTAACCTTTTTGTAAATGAATGGGGGAATCTCAGTAGCTTTTATTGCTCTAGCTTGTTGCTGTATTAATAAGGCAGTACTAAGTTTTCTGAACTTGAAAAACATGGTAAGCATAATTCCTATACTTACAATTGAGGTACCTATGCTAATAATGATAAGGATAGATTTAATATCAGTCCAATCAGAATTGAGATTGATCTCACCAGACAATAGTGGATCAGACAGAGATTTATAAATAACTTCATCCCTTTTTGCAGCTTCAGCAATTTTATCCAAGCTCAAATGAGATTTCTTATCATTTGCTACAATATTGTTCATATCATGCTCATAAAACTGAAAATCTGGAACTGACATGTTGACTGGTGACTTAAGTATTGTGTCTGCATGTAAATTCTGTAATTCTTTGTTACTGAAGAATTTTTGAAGCAAAATTAAACTAAATGGATGAATTACAGAGATATTTTGGGTGTCATTTTTACAGTTAGCTAACCTAGGTGCTAAATAAAAATTTGCTGTAGTAACTGAACATAAGCATGGTAGTGAGATTATACAGTAATCACAACCTTTAATCCTTTTCTGTTCTTGAGAACATTGAAGGGAAAACAGTGGTGTTTTGTAAACAATGAGTGATGTTGGATTCACTTCTATGAGTTTTGGTGTAACTGCATTGTGAATATATCTAAAATCACATAAGTTGTTGACTGAGTTTTTGTCATTTGAGTATAAAGCTTAAACACAGGTTTCTGTGGTAACAGGGGTCAAAGCAATGTTAAAGGGACAATGCTTGAGGTTATATCCTGAACATTTTGAGACTTGTTTCTCAGTCAATAATGCAAAGAATTGTTTATCATATGTCACCATAAAATACTCAGGTAAATCCAACAACTGAGTAGCATGAGTGGAAGTACTGTTAATTGGAACAGGTAAGGAAAGTACTGAATACAGTGTGGAAGCTTGTTTCTGGTGACTTAATGGTACTCTAATGGTAATATACAGAGATGAGCTATTTCTAGTATATATAAAGTTGTTTGAAGAGTTAAAGTAATGAGGTGAAGTATTGTCAAGATAAAATCCCGGGAACTTTTCATTAAGTATGTCTTGAATATCTTTCAAAGTGGATGATATTGTCTTTGGGGAGATGAGTAAGGGAGATAACCTGCCCTTGATCAAATCAACTACAGATGTTTTTATTTCATCTAACTCATGATTTAAATGAGCGGACTTTTCCATTTGCTCAGCTAGAATTGACATCAAAGCAGTATACTGGTTCTCTAAATTATGAAATCCGGATTGTAGTTGTTCATGCATAGTAATAATTTGCTTTTCATTAGCCTTAATTCCACTAATCAGGTTATTCATACGGCTATTTGCAGATGCAATATAAGAGCTGAGTTGTTCCTGATGTTGAACTAAGGCCTGATTTGATTTTAACGCATTCTTTGTTAAAGCGTTAATATGGTTTGCCAAGATATTAACATCAACCATGGTTGCAGTATTAAATAAACTTTTTGAAAGTTGACCCACAAAATTAAGCAATGCTCTTTTACTTCTTGATTTGGTTGGTAAGCCTTCAGGAACCAAATCCCTGATAGTTTTGATTGTATTATTCAACCTAGCTGATGTTTCTGACTTAATAGCATTAAGTTGCTTAAATAGTACATTAGCAGCAGCTACACTTTCATTATTTAACTGCAAATATTCTGGGAAATAAGGCGTTACTATCCACCTTGGCATAACAATCTCAAATGTGTGTAGCCATTGTTCATTTGCCAAAGTAAGTTGTCCCTCAGTTTTGAATAGAACACCATAGTTGAGTCTCTGCAGTAACTCTTGACTATTCGCAGACCCAATGCCAAGCACAAAGACAATCATGATCAACAAGCCAGCACAACTCCAATCTGAAACAATAAGGAGACCAGTCTTATACTTATGTAGAGAACCGGGTTGTGGGTTCGCGAGGCCCACATAGCACTATAATACACAAGATGAACTTGTAGGTTTTGGTCCCTACAAAGCATGAGACAATGAATCCAAACAGTCTCACTAATTAACCATGGATTATTAAACTAGAGCCACGCCAACACATCAATATGACAAATCTTAGCCTGAACAAAGGATAAGGAACAGATATGGTATTAGGGATCTTACATTATTATAAACATGTTATTTACATATCCAATTAAAATGCTTAATTGGTTTCACCTCTCTCAAAGTACTTCTTTTTCTTTTTAGGGTGCTTTCTATGATAATCTCGTTTGGCCAATTGAGAAACATCCCTACTTAACACCCAGGAGTCTGGACTCCCATCAGCCCATTTTATTAGATACTGGACTTTGCTCCTGTATTTCTTATATCCAATTACCTCACATTCAAACCACTGTGTCTTAAGTTCTTTATCAGTTGAATGTGAGTTTTGACCCCCTTGATCTACCATGGGCAGTTTACCCTTATCCGTAGACCCGGATGGAGTCTGCTTTTGGTCATCTAAATCTACCATGGGCTGTATACCCTTATCCGTAGACCCAGAAGGAGTTTGCTTTTGGTCATCTAGATCTACCATGGGCTGTTCATTCTTATCTGTAGACCCAGATCGAGTTTGCTGCTGATCTGTTTCGTTTGGTTGTTCATCTTCATTCACTGTATGCTCAGGGTTTACATTGAGCCTTCTCTCTCCTGGATCCCTATAGGACTTCAAATTTGACGCGTTTATGAAACACGTAGGCTTATTAGTTTCTACACTTTTCAGTTTGTAAGTGTAATTTGGCCCTTCCTCATAAATGATATAAGGACCTTTGAACTTTGGTTGCAACTTGTGGGATAAGCCCGCAGGAGTTTGATAAGATTGTATCAATACCTTATCACCTACTTTAAACTGGGGAATTTTAGCTTTCCTATCAAATCTTTCTTTCATATTTTCCTGCTGAATTAGATGGTTTTGCTTACCAATGTCACGCACTATAGTTAGCTTATCCAGCATAGCATTAAAAAATATTTGTGCGTCTTTACCTAATGATTTCTTGGGAATAAGCTGCAAGTCTATTGGGAGTGTCATAGATGAGCCGAACAACATTTCGTATGGAGACATTAATGTACTTTCATTTGGGGATGCTCTTAAAGCCATCATAACACTGGGTAGGAGAGTGTGCCAATTTTTCTGATCCTTGTTGATGTATGGTCTTAACATCTGTAGAATACTTCCATTCATTCGTTCACATGTTGAGTTTGTTTGGGGATGATAAGAGCTAGTAGAATGTTTCTTAATATCAAACAATTCGCAAAGTGCTGCTATAAGTTTTGACATGAAGTTAGCTCCCCTGTCGGTAACAATGCTCAAACTTGGTCCAAATCTGGTGAAGACTTCACTATAGAGTATGTGTGCTACTTCCTTGGCTTCTTGAGTTCTCAATGGAAAGGCTTCAGGCCATCGACTTCCGCTGTCCACTATCAGGAGAATATACTGGTAACCTTCAGACGTTTTAGGGAAAGTTCCAAGGATATCCATGTGGTACCTTTCAAAGGGCTTCATCAGTGGCATAGGAGTTAGTGGCGGTCTGTGTGGGTGCCTCGTCACTTTGACTCGTTGGCATGCATCACAAAGGGATACATAATCGAAGACATCCTGATACATGCTTGGCCAGTAGTACTTCATTCTCAACTTGTCATAAGTTTTCTGTTTACCCAAGTGACATCCTCCAGCTTTACTGTCATGATAGGCTACAATTGCATCTGAACGTAGTGATTCTGGTAAGGCCAGTTGTTGTACCTCCCTCTTTTCTTCCACTTTACCTCTGGTCCTAGGACAGTATGAGCGATACAAGATGCTGTTCTCAATTATATAGTGTTCTGCTTCACGCATTATCCTTTTTGCCCGATCATCATCTGTTGGATGTGTTTCAGTATTAGAGGCAATGTAAGCATAGATGTCCCTGAAATCCTCACTTTCCTGTTGAAGTTTCCCAACATCTACTTTGGTGTCAAGTACATGATACTCTTCATATTGCTCATCAATATCTTGTATATTCTCCTCCAGAGAATATACGGTTGCGCATTCTCCATATGTTATATCCAATTGGTGATGAACCTGTGCTGTTGGTTTGCCCCAATCCATTAGACCACCATCATTATGTGAAGACATATTATTCGTGGGGCCTAACGGCTGAGCAATTTGAACCACCGCAGCAGTTCCATCATCAACATTTGGTACATACTCGCTTTCAGATATTTCCATAACATTCCCTTGTACCTGTTCATCGCATTGTCCACCATTTTCTTCCTTACTAACCTCATTTTCATACATCCTAGAGAGGGCATCAGCTTGCATGTTCTTACATTCCTTGTAGATAATTTCAAAGTTATAGTGTTGGAAATCAATAGCCCATCTACCTAACCTACTTGAAGTATCCTTAGTATTCTTTAACCACTGTAGTGCTTTATGGTCAGTATATACGGTAAAAGGCTGATGCTGTAAATAATGTTTGTAAGTCGTAATTCCTTCCAAAACTCCTAAACATTCCAACTCGGTTATTCCATAGTTTCGTTCTCCTTGTCTCAAAGCACGACCACCATATGCAATGACATATTCTCTACCGTGATCATCTTTCTGAGATAGAATGTAACCTAATCCTTTTCCAGAAGCGTCGGTTGTCAAAATGAATTTTCTGTCCATTACAGGGTATCCTAATATTGGTGCTGTAGTCAAACATTTTTTCAGTGTATCAAAGGCTACCTGACAATCATCAGTCCATTCAATTTTTTTGGTTTGACATTTTTGCAATAGTTTATTCAGAGGCAGACAAATTTTGGAGTAATTTTTACAGTATCTACGGTAGTAATTACATAAACCTAAAAACGACCTAACTTGAGTTTGAGTTTTAGGGACAGGAAACTGAGTAACTTTCTCTATTTTAGAATAGTCAACCTTAACACCATCAGCTGTGATCACATGACCCAAATATAACACCTGATCAACTGCAAATGAGCATTTTTCTGGTTTCAAAGTTAAGTTAGCTTGTCTTAATCTGGAAAAAAGTTCATTCAAGTGTTCTAAATGTTCTTCAAAATTTTCAGAGAAAATCAAAATGTCATCAATATAACAGAGCACGTTTTTCCAATTTATACCCCTCAGTACATTAGACATGACCATCTGAAAACTCATTGGGGCATTCTTAAGACCAAAAGGCATTCTAAGAAATTCATATACACCGTCATGAGTCACAAAAGCAGCTTTATGTCTAGTGGCCGGATCAAGCGGAATCTGGAAGAATGCTGAGGAAATATCAACTAAACTAAATATTTTCGCCTTAGCTTGTCCAATAGCATCAATGGCATCATCTAATCTAGGCAAGGGATGGTGTATAGTCTCAGTGACTGCATTAAGCTTCCTATAATCAATCGCAAAGCGATAACTTAAGTCCTTCTTCCTAACCAAGACCACCGGTGAGTTCCATATTGAGTCAGAGGGAATAATAATCTGATCAGCCAACATGCTTTTGGTATGTCTATCAACTTCAGCTTTTCTATCAGGCGATTGTCTATGAAATGGTAAGTGAACAGGTTTTGTACCAGGTATAGTATCAATACTATGAGAGTAAATATCTGTGTGCCCAATATCACCCATACAGGTAGAAAACCTATCAATATTTTGTTCCAATAAATCTCTTAACTTTTCTTTCTGTCCCTCAGAAATACATGATGATGACAATTCAAACTTAATATTAGGTTTAGCCTTGTCAGTGGGAACAGAGGCTGAATTAACTTCAGAAGTATCAGTACCCTTCTCATTTGAGGTGTCCAAAGGAAAAACATCATCTTGTTCAACACAACTTACAAAAGCAACTACTTTCTTGTGTTTCAATGTGATTGGTTCACTGGTTGGGTTCATTACATTGATAAATGATGAATTTTTCTTAACATAAACTAAGCTTTTAGAGCCTATAAGTGAATAAGACTGAAGTACTGGATTTGGCTCTAACAATGCAAGATCCTTGTTATTTTTCCAAGAAAGCTTTACCGGTATCCTACTCATATGACCAGGTTCAATAGTAACATTTTTATGTACCCTAGCTAGGCCATCTTGGTTCGTATTCAAACTAGCAATAACCACATTATCTGCTATCGACAACAATCTCCTATTAAAATCTATTGTGACCTTATGCGTTTCCAAGAAATCAACACCCATTATAATGGCATGGTTCAATTGCTCTAAAATATGAAATTTATGTGTAAATGTTACTCCTGAGATCTTAAATGGAACCTCCAAAGTGCCTAAAATTGTATGTCTACTATTTCCTACCCCCAAAATGGATTTTATATGACAATCTTCCAGTTTTGTGCAGTCTAATTCAGTTTTCTTTAAAAATTGCAGAGACGCGCATGATATGCCAGCTCCAGAGTCAATCAAAGCTTGCATCTTTTTACCACCAATTGAAATCAAAACAGTATTTTTACATAATGGAGCTGTAAAATTAACTGAAGCTGTAGCACCTTCTGAACTATTTTCCTTAGAAGCAGAATTGTTTGAAGTTACTTGCCCTTTAGCAAATTTCCCTATTTTATTTGAGATACTTGTAAGTTTTTCAGTTTTTGAAACCTCGGTACTGCCTGAGAGTGAACTACACTTAACCTTACTTTGGTGCCTACCCTGTGATGCAATTTTATGCGGGGCAGGCGCGATTTCCTATCTAGTATTAAAGGGTTTTCTTTTTAAAGAATAACAAAGATGTGGGTAGTGACCAGGGCGCTTACAAAGCTGACAAATACAAGCTTGAGCTGGACAGTTTTGATGAGAATAACTCCTACCTTTATCAAGTCCACATTTCGAGCAGTTGCGTGTAATCTGGGGTTCCCTGGTAGTGGTATGTACATTCCCTCTATGATCGGTTGAAGAAGCACCAGCACTAGCACTAGCACAAACATTTGCGCTGTTATTAACACTCATCATTTCTGTCAGTTTTTGAAGTAGAGAGTTCACAGTCGTATCTGGCTTCTCTGGCACAACGTTTTCAATGCGTTCTGCAAGCAACATTGCTTGCCTGCAGGCCTCCAAGGTTTGGGGATCCTTCATGACCACCGGATTTTTAAGATGAGGTCGTAGCCCTCTAATTAGTAAATGGACTTTACCATTCTCATCTAAACTTGATGAGCTAGCGAGTCTTGTAAAGCGTGTATAATAGTCCAGGCATGTCTCTTCAAGATACTGTTTAATGTTCCAAAGATTACTGTCGGTGTCTGCCGGATGAAACCTCACTAGGAACAGTTCTTTGCACTTTTTTATGTCGCCTTGCTCCGCTGCTTTAAGAGAATCAAACCACACTTTGGCATGTGATTTGAGGTGGAAGGGAAAAATGTCCTTCGCCCTATCCTCCATATTACTTGTTCTTAAGTAGGCATCAAAGTACCTTAAAAATTGTGCTGGGTTATCTCCAGCATTACCATAAAAGGGTTCTAGCTGCACGAATGGCCTTGACATCATTAATGGCTCAGCTTCAGCAGGCAGTTCTTCCAATATATCCTCTTGAACCAACGATAAAGTATCTTCTTCTGGTTCAGGCTGTTCTTCTGCACCTCCCCTTAGCCAATACTGATTTGTAGGTCTCATAGGCTGTGAAGTGAGCGAAATCTACCCTCGATTCTATCCACCAATTTATTAACACGCGAAATTGTCGTGTTGTTGTTGTCGCTGGTTACAGCTGGGGATACCTGAGAATGTGAATGAAACAAACTCCAATTAAATTTAAATCAAATATTTATTTTATTTTCTTGCAGATCCAAACAATTAGTTAAAGCGAACTAATATATATAAATGTCTATAATAGGAGAAAATGATAGTTGAACATATTCAAATAAATAAATCAAAATATATTTCAATTTCATACAATTCACAAATAAGACAATATCTAAATAAACGCAATATTATGATTCAACAATTGTTTTAATATTCTTTTCCATATAAGTTGAGTGCATTTCGGATACAACATTTGCTAAAGTATAAACGCTACCCAAGACTCATGATAATTAAAACAATTAAACCGATATACTTTACTTACATCGCCATGTGAAATGATGGAAATCAGTCCGATAATATATTAATAAAGTTTAAATGAATAATTTACATTAATAACAAAACACAAAACATTTTGATCGAAACAGACGAACTTCTAATTTGAAGAGTTACGATTCAAGGGAACTAACTCATGTTGACAATTACCGTATTTATCTTATTAAAGACAATGTACCATAGTTATACAACAAACTGCGCTAATAGAAAATTTAAAAACCATTATCATCAAGAAGAACAAGTTTAAACACAATTATATAATATATCACTTACCTGAGAATGTGAATGAAACAAACTCCAATTAAATTTAAATCAAATATTTATTTTATTTTCTTGCAGATCCAAACAATTAGTTAAAGCGAACTAATGCTTGCGATCTGTCCCTTGATTTTTGTTCACATTCTCAAAGTTCGTGACCAATCAGAACATTTGACCAATCAGATACTATTTAACAAAGTTCAATAACCAATCAGAGTGTTACACGTTATGCGCAAGTATATTTTTGCCGTAGGAAAGGGCTGTAAATATATCGGACGTTTTTACGTTTCTTTAAAACATTTTAGTTACCCCGCGGACATCTCTTGAGACCATTATGATCCATTTCTATGACAGCTTTGACAGTTTACATATATTTTTAAACAATGGAACAGTTGTACCTTTGTGTTGAAAAATCTTTAGCTAAAAATGGCCGAAATTTAGAAAATTCAAAAATAATTTCAAAAAAAATCTAACACCAAAAATAGTCAATTTTAGACTTGAAATAACTGTGCCGTGTTGCTTAGATCGATTAATCTCCCTGTGACCGGGTCATGTCACATGCTCAATATGACGTTGCTTGAAATGACGTCAATTATGCGGTATCGCAAAGGTTGAAGATTATGTGTCAAGTGCCCGGTGTCGTGTATGTCGAAGTGTCCCCATAGGTGTGGTGTCGCTTAGATTGAAGTGTCGATCCAACTGTTCCGTGTTCCAGATCCTGTTCGATTCCGTTTTCCATATCCGTGTTCCGTATCGTGTTCCGATCTATGTTCGGTTCAGTAGTTTAGTTACGAATGTCGATCCATGTCATTTAGCGCTTAGGTCAAAGTGACCCAGTATGTGATATATACGCAAAATAGGTCGAAGTGGTGTCACATGTGTACTATTTGCACATCTGAACTTTATATTTTCTATTAAACAAATAAGTAACAAATATTTCTAATATAACCCACCAAATGTACGTTTTAAAACATTGATACAACGATAAGATAACATAGTTAAACAAATGTTTTATGTCAGTAGCAAATTAGATATTAGATGATACAGACTGGACATTAATGTTTTGCAAAACAAAAACAATTTATAATGTTTGTTTCTAATATACTGTACAGCTCAAGTTGCATATGCATTATTTCCGACAAATATCACATTACAAATGTACTATCTAGTGTTCCGAGACTTTTGTGTCTCTTAGTGACAACTTGCAATAAGCTTACATCATGTTATTTAATCTAGGAAATGACGTAAGATGTTTTATTGAATGTCTCAGCTATTTGCAAAGGTACACACATAATATCTAATAACGTTATTTACTACAATGTTGTGAATGTGTTATGAAAACGGAAAACGACATTGATTGTTAATTTGATATAACTAACGGCAATCCGAAACAACATTCGTGACATTGCCTCTTATTGCTTTGTCGTGCCTAGAGTTGTCACTTTTGGAACGATACGTCGCAATCAGGTATCGAGGGTCCAAGGATTGTAATGCTTTATCGCAATGTCACAACTGGTTGTCCTATTGTCGTATCTGGTTGTCCTATTGTCGTATCTGGTTGTCCTATTGTCGTATCTGGTTGTCCTATTGTCGTATCTGGTTGTCCTATTGTCGCAACTGGTTGTCCTATTGTCGTATCTGGTTGTCCTATTGTCGTATCTGGTTGTCCTATTGTCGTATCTGGTTGTCCTATTGTCGCATCTGGTTGTCCTATTGTCGCAACTGGTTGTCCTATTGTCGTATCTGATTGTCCTATTGTCGCATCTGGTTGTCACATTGTCGTTTCTGGTGGTCGCTATATCGTTTCTGGTTGTCGCATTTTAAATATTGCATGATTGTACATGGCGCCAACCGGATTTCGTAGTCTCCAGGCACAAATCGGAAGAGGTTTGATACATACGCAAAAAGTCCATCTTTAAACAATTTAAAACACTCTTAACCATCATTTACTTCCGGGACATTGTTTCGAGAGGTTGTTAATTTCTTGCAGACGAATTATTAGTTGACACCAGTTGTGAGATATTCTTATCGCGCTATGAAACGTACACATTTACTTTCAATTCACAATTGTAGTCTGCGAATTTTCTGTTGAAACACCAAACATCAAATCATGACACAACATAAATAATGCATCGACATGCAAAATGTTAGAACATGTATTGTGTATCATCACAGGCAAACTTATACATGTGCTATAAACAAGTATTCTGTCATTGCACGCCTAATGTTTACTTTCGAAATAGTTAACACCGATAAAACATGATATAAAGTCACAAACATGCGTGTCTGTAAATATGAGGACGAATGGCATATCACGATCAGGGAAAACAAATAGTCATGTCGATGAAAGTTACATCGTCTGTTTAAAATTAATGTCTAGGCACCATGGTTATTTGCTAAAATATAACTTCCTATCTGTATAATCAAGGCTAGTTTGCCGACAATTGTAATAAACATTAACCATGAAAAACTATATATAGCATCTTGTCCGAACATAAAACATACATCTAATATGAACTAAGGCACTGCCTAAATGAGGGATTAAATACACATTGGATATCTGCTAAGCTATGTTTCAGATAGAAACTGACTAAATATGAGTTGAATTTAGATGTTATAAAATATACAAAGATAGTTATTGATCAGCAACTGATCACTTTTCCTCTTTAAATTTAAGACCAGAAATAATAATTATTCAAAATTTTAGATTGGCTATGTATGTGTGGTTTATGTTTGGAATAAGTGTAGGCATCCCTAACCTGGAGTTTTACCTATATTATACTGATTTGTTATACATTGTAACGTAACGTCATGAGTCTATTTGGCGTACTTTTGGTATGACGTCATTTCCTGTTATTTGTGACGTCATGACATCACGTCTTGTATTGGCGCCGTGTATCCAGTACAGTAGCGTATTTCTTACTTCTCTTTGTTTTTTTTAAAAAGTTTGTTTTATTTATTGAATATTTTTAAAGATGGTTATAATTCGAAAGAAAATGATAGGGGGCAACCGTTTACAGATTACTATTTTTTTTATTTTCAAAGGACCATTCACCTCGGAAAACTGCCTGAAATTTTTGACCGGAAATAACTTTTTTGAAAGCATTAGTACCGGCAGAGACTCGACGAAGATACGCACGTGGACATTATTGGTATGGGTATTTACAATAGCCAGCTTCGCTGGCTATTTAATCCCCTATAAATGAAATAAAGCGGAAGTGTCCACAGCTTGAAGTCCGGTCTCTTTAGGGTGCATTTGATATCTATTGATGACGAAACGGTAGGTTTACTGATAAATATTAATCATGCTAAAAAGCAGTATACACCGGAAATATGCTCGTGGAATATGACGCATACTGCAAACACTCCCATGCAGTATCTATTTTTTAAGGTGAACTTATTTCTATTTGCTTTTGTATAACTAAAACACGTTTTATTGGCTGGGCTGCTCATGGTGTAGGAAAAACTAATTTCTTCAATGCCAATATTTAGTCGACTATTTAACGTAGGCATTGTACTGAAACTTATAATAAATACTCGGTCGTTGTATTGTTTCGTAGTCAGAGCGCTTGAGAACGTCGACGATACGAAATTCAAACCGCAAGCTGGCTACATTTCCAATATGCTTAACAACTCCAAATTACTAGATTTTCCTTTGTTCTGTCGGCTATGAGTGTAGTACTCCATGGTCATTCAGTTTCATCCTGTCAGATCCACCGGAGGTACGTTTTATTGGCTCATCTATTGGCTCATGGTGTAGGAATTTAAATACTCACAGAACGTGAATGAATTTACAGCGCAATATGCATGTTATTTTATTATTTCTGTAGTTGGTACTGAGTGTCAACACGTGCTTGTTTGTGTTGTGAACTATCTGACATCCGCTCTATTATACACATGTACGTGTGTCAAGAATGGCGTCAATCAAGTTAACAGATGAAAATAAACAGTACAGTGAACTCAATGCTGTCAATAATTCAACACGAGTATGACCGATCGATGGTATAGCGTGAAAGTTTTGAAATAGCTGCATATAAGGTTCATGTAATGTGTCAAAATGACCAGGGATATGCGCAACATTGAAGACTAAGCTAATCAGAAATACACTGAATATAATTCGAAAATAGCCTTATGTGTCAAGGTAAATACATTGACACTCCGAATAGGACTTCCATATATACTAGTACTTCCTCAATGTTAGCGACAACCTGCAAAAAGGATCTAGTGTTCCATCAAAGGAATGTGGTCGTTCGACAACAGCAACCTTTTCAAAAAGTAAATGTTATATTAAAGGATAGTGAGAGATGAGCTTTTTTCAAAATCAGCTCGATGTGACAATGCGTGAATATTAATACGAGTTACGAGGCTATTTCCAATATTGCAAAACGTGTACATGTAATGTCAAACATAATAGCACCTGATGTCTTTTAAAGACATGTTTTACAAACCATACACCGATCTCGTGTTAAATGCCAACATATTTAAGAACTCGGAAACAAACAAACCTGCTAAGAGTCTTATTTTGAGATATAGTACTTCGTCAATTATTATTATGCATAATTATGACACCCCTACTCCTCACAAACCCAAATCTAACAGTGTGTTCCATCCGATGACGTCATGGTGTACGTTTGAACTGCCAAAAGTCTTAAATAATTAACGATCGAACAGTAATGAAAAACAATCCTAAAATACATGTACGGAAAACATATAACATGTATTAAGGGAATAGTTTTGACTCTAATGGTATATCGAAAACGTGCTTAATATTCTAAATAAGTACATGTTTGTATCCAACTTAGTTTCGAGATTCACATAAATATAAAAATGTGTAAAGGGTCTGTAATTGTTTTTAAACTCCCATGCCAAATATTTTAAGAAAAAAAAAACAGCATGGAATGTGTAAATGTGCAAATAACATCTTTCACGCAGACATATTGCAGGCATTATACTTACTACATGTACTTCTAAATGAAATGGACTGCGTGAACACATTAACAATTCACGTATAAGTGTGGAACTACTGTATAGGCATTCGTAAATATTCTGGGTACAGTTCAATGTTGGTAAATTATTTTGAATTTACATATTTGATATTAAATTATTATATTCCGTACAACATTATTATTCATAGACACAAAATAATATTCCAGATTTTAAATTTCTAGAATGAGTCAGCATTTGGACTGGACACATACACCCTTGTGTAAGGTAGATGCTTTTCATCATGGTGTTCATATTGTGGTCGTTGTGAATGCTATGCTTTTAATAAAAGTGAACCTATTCGTTTCATTTACAAGCGTGCATTAGTGATCAGTTGTGAAAATTTGTAAACTGATGTGAAAGTGATTATTTTTGAATAAGTATGTATTTGAGATACGCATTGGACCACCATACTTGAAAATAGTTCACCAAATATTTTGTGACATGTTGACAGATCGTAATTTTCCCTTGCACATGTTAGGATTGATCCTGTATAGTGCGATGAATCAATATTTACCCTACCGCGAAACTAATGCATGTATACAGGTAAAACATTTTGACAGAATGAATTGGTTCTATCCATTTTGGTAAATATTTTAGATTATTTCTTGTGTGCAATTAGTATTGTTGCAAAGCGACACTCTTGACTAATGTACTTTTTCTTACATGATCTATAATATATACGTGTTGCAATTGATTTCCAGCATTTTGGTGCGTGTTAGGACAATATTATCCTTGGATCTGTAGACAATGTTGTTTGTTTTAAAAATAAACTTTTAACACTTTACTTGAAACTTAAATCTAACGATTTTCTGTATTTTCGACCTAAACTATCATTAGTTACGACACGTAAGTATTTTATCATGAGCTTGGTGTTAACGATGGTAGTATATTAAATTACACTTTTCCATTTGACAGTTTTATACACGCATATGTATGTGAGTCGTTCAAACGTCAATACACATTGATATATGTAACGTTAACAGTTTTCTGACGATTCGGAAATTTCGATATACCCAGCGGCGGCGATTTGAAAGGCTAAAATGAGTGTGAAAATACACATTTTACGAAAACAAAAGTTTTAATCAATGAAGCCATACATTGATAACAATGACATTGTGACAACGGGATATAATGCCCGACAATGCGATATGATGCTTGACAAGGCGATAAGACATTGTGATAACGCCATACGATGCTCGACAACGCGATGCAATGCGCGACAAGGTGATACGACATTGTGACAACGTAATACGACATTGCAACAACGATGCTTGACAATATAATACGATGCTCGACAATGTGATTCAATGCGCAACAAAGCGATACGACATTGGTACAGCGCGATACGACATTGCGACGACGCGATACGATGTAAAACAAAGCTATACGACATTGTGACAACGTAATACGACATTACAACAAGGTGCTACGTTGTGAAACAATGTGATACGACATTTCGACAACGGTAAAGGATGCGCGACAATGCGAAGCGACATTTTAAAACGCGATACGGCATTGTGACAACGGGATACGATGATAGACAATGCAACAAGACATTGTGACAAGGTGATACGATGCGTGCCAATGCGGTACGGCATTGTGACAAAGTGATACGATGCGTGACAAAGCGATACGACATTTCATATACATAAAACGATGCATGACCATGCTATACCACATTGCAACAATCTGATACGATGCGTGAAAATACGATACGACACGGTGACAATGTTATACGACATTGCGTCAATGCGATACGATGCGTGACAATGCGATACGTCATGTTGACAATGCGATACGACATTGCGTCAATGCGATACGATGCGTGATAATGCGATACGTCATGTTGACAAAGTGATACGATGCGTGAAAATGCGAAACGACATTGTGACAACATAATACGATGCGTGAAAATGCGAAACGACTTTGTGACAACATGATTCGATGCGTGACGATGCGACACGACATTGTGACCATGTGATAAGATGCGTGACAATGCGACACGACATTGTGACGTGATGCGATGCGTGACGATGCCATGCGACATTGCGACAACGTGATACGATGCGTGTATGTGTTAATTTATCTGACTTTATTGAGGAAATTGTCGGATTCGACATTGGCTCACCCGATAAATTCTTCCTCATTGCTAGACAAACTTACTCATCTACGGCTCTAACCTATTATTCTATATGTAACTCAAAATATCGCGGTAAAGAAACTTTCCTAGTTAACACACTGATCACGCTGTACCAAAGTTATAAAACGAGCATTAATTCCGCCGATGTAAACGTAGCCGCTACTGTTTCAATAGTTCATTTGAGGTTATCGTCTAAAAGTGTCGTTTTCAACCGTGTCTCTAAACATGGTCAATTAACGCCTATGAAGCATTGAGTAACATCACACTGACTATCGTTTTTCTCTATTTATGTAACATGATTATACATACATGCAAATAAAATTATTGTTATTATATTTTTTATGACTATTTCTTCGATGTGTTTAGGATATTTGATAATAGTTTGATTTCACGATGTTAGCCAATCATCATAATAAACTGTGCTTGTACGTTTATAAAACGGGGTAAATTCGTAAATAAATTCAAGAAATTCCAAATTATTTTCTGCCACGTCATGAAGCAAACGAAAAGTGGTCCGGTGTACATGTACTGTCATTTCTTATCGACCGGATAATTAATTTTAAATGAGTGCAGATTTCAAGCTTTTGTCTTGCAAAACGCGAATTATTCTCAAATCATTTTGTAACGTAGGTAGTACGCAAAATTATAATTGTACAGGTATGTGGTGTGTATTAATAATATATATATTGTAAAACATGTATATTCAAAATACGTTTCTAGCTAGAAGCTTTTGAAACATAATTAAAATTTAAACATATTAAATAAGGCAAGAGCTTCATCAAATATTCAACTATCGCTTTCATAAATTTATTCCTTTGAGAACATTAAAAGACGAATCGTTGAAATGAAAGTAATGTATGGGATGGATCCTTGCTCCATCAATTAAAACATATCTGAGAATGGTGATTAACTGTTTCATTGTCATTACTTTTTTAAGTCTGTTTTATTAATGTAAATATGACAGACCTGAATATACATGCCGTTATATATACATGTGTAACCAATGCAACAACACAAAAACTATAACTGCGCAAACAGGTTTACAATCTTCTTAAAACAGTGTCATTCAATTCATAAAACATAGTTTCTGTCCATTACTGTTGACATGGTGCTAGAGCCTAAGGTCACATGTGCATAATATATACATTTATGTACCTGTAGCGCAAAATATTTTTATGTTTCGCCATTTACTAACTTGATGCACACTTTGCTGGTAGCAGTAGTTCAGCCATTCAACCATCATTGGGCATTTTTACATCCCCTGTAGGCTATTCTGTATGTACAGACAATATTAATCATTGACGCCCAGGAGTATCAAACATGTACTGACAATGCCCTCGCCGGTAATAGTTTACACCTTGGTCGAGCGAAGCACATGAATGTGTTAATTCTTCTCAGAATAATTAACCAGGGGTAGAACTGGGGCCTCTCGATCCCCTTAAGCTCCCTATATCTAGGTCACCGCCCCCTCCGACAATAACACCGTCGACATTCTATGAATTGACACCACACACGCTTTGTATAGAAAACGTGTCACCATTTACTGAGTTGATGTACACCGCGCACATGTTCTGTCTGTATCGTGTCTTTGTAATTGATTTATCAAAAGTGATCGACATTTGGATAATCTAATTTATCTTGTACAGATAGAAAACAGCATTCGCGCCGCATGTAGTTCATAGCATGTTACATCGCTTTGTCAACCTCCACATGTCATCGACTTATCGTAGAAATGGAGTTTTATCTATTTCTGATGTTGCTAGTGTCGTTTGGCTCGATATCTTTAATGTTGTCGCTTAAATGTATCAAGCAATTACATTATGTTAGTTTTAGGACCCACACTATACCTAGCTGATATTGATGCATTGGGGAAAACTGCACACCGTCTGTAAAAGGGGCAATTTAAAAATGCAACAAATAAAAAGTTTTTAGGAAATCGCTGTTTTCGTTTCTGTCATATTACGCTATCATAAAACTTTCATAAAATAATAAAATATATGAGGAAATCGAACAGTGAAGAAGGCACTCAACCAAACCAGCCGCGCACAGAAAAAAGTAACATCACAAATTCACAAAAGAACTTCACGGAGCAATGCCCACACACAACTCAATGGAATGATTATAAGCCGCAAAAAGACTCGCGTTCGGGGTAGTATGGTTTTAAATACATTTTGGTGGGTGTATCTATTAAGAATGACAATGAAACATGAACAATGAGGTTTCGACGAACACATGTAATTGTGGTCTCGATGACACAATTAATTTTTCCATGTTTGTGTTAGTTTATGTTTATTACTTACCTTACAAAGGCGGGTGCATATACTTTAACGTGTTCATACATTTTGAAATGCAGCTGCACAATACATGTTGTTAATAACTTTGTTATAAAAATATTAACCGTTAGATTCAAGTGCATAAACTCCAGTTATGTGATATAGAATTTAAGAAGCAGTAGATATATTAGAAACATTTCCAACCAATTATTCACATAACATCTTCGATCAGGAATGTCTAGTGTCATAAGCTCGTATGCGACGACATACGAGTCTACGGTGGCCGTATCGAGCATGAGTGGTATTTGACATAAGGAATTATAGTTTATCCATTCATATCACCGATATGTGTACTCCTGACAACTACTTGTATTAGATTCTGTTGAAATGGTCATATGTTATGTTCCTTCTGTTAGGTCCTTAATATGAAAGAAGTCCCGTTGCATCTATCCATGTATATAAGGTGGACTATAGATTTGATTAACCTTTGTTGTCAGGCCAAATTTTCAGAACATTATACTGATTTGCATAATATATTCACATCACTATAGTGATCCTATGACCAAACCTTATAATAGTGTGGGTATATTAAATATAGTTACGCACACCAATTCAAGTTTTCGTAATCTGACTTTGGGTACAGGGGTCAATGTTATTTTCATGCTGCCCTTGGGGTTTCTTGAAATCGATTTCACATTACTATTACCGCCATGATATTTCAACACATCAATTTACTAAAATAACAGAACTAATATAAGTTTATAAGAACATGTACGTTCTTATTACAAGCTAAACCCCATGACGATAATCATAAATCGGCCTCACATTACTGTGTCGTGTAATTCGACAATATTTTACATGCTGAAAACACTGTCAGGACTTAAAATAATAACATTATACATGTATACATATCCATCAACGACAGTGTAATATAACCTTTGTAATGGTACTATAAAACTGGGAACAGAGTACCCCAGGGATTAATATTAAATCGATTCCAGATTAACGAAGAGGACCTGCCATGTGAGTAGCTTGAACGTTATACGCAGTTATACCTTCTCATTAGAATACGTATGCATCACATTATATGTTAAACCGTCTAATGTTTTGAGACCGCCGTTACACCTACTCACAAGAATACGTATGCCTCACATTATATGTTAAACCGTCTAATGTTTTGAGACCACCTGTCCACCTACTCAAAAGAATACGTATGCATCACGTTATATGTTAAACCGTCTAATGTTGAGACCGCCGTTACACCTACTCACAAGAATACGTATGCATCACCTTATACATGTATGTTAAACCGTCTAATGTTTTGAGACCGCCGTTACACCTACTCACAAGAATACGTATGCATCACGTTATATGTTAAACCGTCTAATGTTTTGAGACCGCCGTTACACCTACTCACAAGAATACGCATGCATCACGTTATTTGTTAAACCGTCTAATGTTGAGACCGCCGTTGCACCTACTCACAAGAATACGAATGCATTATATGAATTGTTTAAACCGCTTCTTTGGCACCTACACACGCGTATGCATTCCATGATACGTTCAAGCCTACTGCAATCCTCATACAATACAAAATGCGGTCACATATTAAGCTGCATCTGGTTGTTCATGTTCTATCAAACCAGTTTCTATTACAACTACACCAGATTTGTTTTTATATTATCCGCTTTGCATGGTATTGCTAATTTATTACCCGAATGTTTTGCCTTTCATTTTCCCTGGTAGATCAGAATCATCAATTACAAATCAAAATAATACCTGATATATTTGCACTTACTGATAAGCCACGTGTGAACGTGCACGTGCGTTTTCATACGCCTCTCGATATGAAAGATAAGTGAGTGTTGATAACTTATTAAAAATATTAACATTACATATACATGTATTTGCATTAGTTTTGGTATGCACACTAAAGTGCATGTAGATATTGAATATCATTTAGTATTGAAAACAAACGTAGTTAAAATGGGTACATCTGTCGACTTTGTTGTGATGTTTATGAAACTAGATATCTCCCGGATTAGAAAAAGATCCGTAGTCTGAGGGTTACAATTGAAACCGGTCATGAAACATATAAATTCGGTATATGAAGTATATATATGCTATTCTTGATCAAATCCCGTCTCTGATGATATAACTGTATTCCTATTTATGACTCAGGGAAACAATGGACAAACAGACAGAACAAAGCAGAACGATGCAGAGCTGAACAGAACAGAGTTGAACAGAACAGGACAGAACAGAACAGAACAGAACTAACTAAAATCTCAGACAGCGATACATTAGTGCAGTGACTACATATAACACAACAAACACGGTTAAACGTTGAAGTATGCACAGGGAATCTTGACCATTGAATAACTAATAATTAGGGGAGACACACCGCTGACGACATGTATTGTCGTTGCAGCTACTGATAAATGTTATTATCATTTTATAGCGCACAACTGTTTGACTTTTGGAAATGTATGATTGACGAATTAATAACTAAGCTCTCGTGTTTGACAGTTTGTAAATCTATAAATTGTTAATTTTTCTCCCCGATGCGAGAGTACTTGACCGAGTTTATCTAATATTCGCTTTATATCCGGCATCCGGTTACATTGCTGACTAGCCGGGTGCGTATGACGTAAGTGGTGTAAAGTAAATAAGATAGAATATGTCACGTGATTAAGGGGTTGTTATAAAAATAGGTTACACACACGATGAATGCGCAATTTAATAGTTTTTTTTAGAGTGACATGTCCTGTACATATCTAGTAACTGGTAATCTGATTATAAGGTATGGTGCCAAAAATAATTTCGTCAGAATTATATGTTTGGAGCATTATATGTTTTCAATGTATGTTTCGAATTCAAACACGTAACAATTGATGCCCATTAACATGGTCTACAACAAATGCGAAGCCATATACTACACAAAGTAGTTTCTCGACGTTATGAGGAAGCGTATGAATGGTACATAATTATATTGTATTTTGCATATGAATCATTGAACATTTGTATAAACGTCACTTGAGCACATTTCGACAGCGACCTAAACTAACATTTCGGAGCATGTTCTGTTCTGTTCTGATAATCCAAGTCGAAATAGTTCACGTGGCGTCACAACAACGAACGAACGAACGAACGAGCGAACGCACTACGTTCATGTAGTTTGTACAACATAAATATACAACAATACACGGAATGAAACAACGCTCTTATATTTCTCGGAATTATTCATTTAACATGACGCGAATTTAATGTTTGAAGTGAAACATGGTGAACACTCATACAATACGGCGACATAATCAAGGAGCAATCTATATAATTATGATGTAAACATGATGAACACTCATACAATACGGTGACATAATCAAGGAGCAATCTATATCTGTAGTAGAACATGGTAAACACTCATACAATACGGCGACATAATCAAGGAGCAATCTATATCTGTTGTAGAACATGGTGAACACTCATACAATACGACGACATAATCAAGGAGCAATCTATATCTGTTGTAGAACATGGTGAGCGCTCATACAATACGACGACATAATCAAGGAGCAATCTATATCCGTTGTAGAACATGGTGAACACTCATACAATACGGCGACATAATCAAGTAGCAATATATATCTGTTGTAGAACATGGTGAACAATCATACAATGCGACGACATAATCAAGGAGCAATCTATATCTGTTGTAGAACATGGTGAACGCTCATACAATACGACGACATAATCAAGGAGCAATCTATATCCGTTGAAGAACATGGTGAACACTCATACAATGCGACGACATAATCAAGGAGCAATATATATCTGTTGTAGAACATGGTGAACACTCATACAATACGACGACATAATCAAGGAGCAATATATATCTGTTGTAGAACATGGTGAACACTCATACAATACGACGACATAATCAAGGAGCAATCTATATCCGTTGTAGAACATGGTGAACACTCATACAATGCGACGACATAATCAAGGAGCAATATATATCTGTTGTAGAACATGGTGAACACTCATACAATGCGACGACATAATCAAGGAGCAATATATATCTGTTGTAGAACATGGTGAACACTCATACAATACGACGACATAATCAAGGAGCAATCTATATCTGTTGTAGAACATGGTGAACGCTCATACAATACGACGACATAATCAAGGAGCAATCTATATCCGTTGTAGAACATGGTGAACACTCATACAATACGGCGACATAATCAAGGAGCAATATATATCTGTTGTAGAACATGGTGAACACTCATACAATACGACGACATAATCAAGGAGCAATATATATCTGTTGTAGAACATGGTGAACACTCATACAATACGGCGACATAATCAAGGAGCAATATATATCTGTAGTAGAACATGGTGAACACTCATACAATACGGCGACATAATCAAGGAGCAATCTATATCTGTAGTAGAACATGGTGAACACTCATACAATGCGGCGACATAATCAAGGAGCAATCTATATCTGTTGTAGAACATGATGAACACTCATACAATGCGGCGACATAATCAAGGAGCAATCTATATCTGTTGTAAAACGTGCTCCATAGATTCTATCTTAAGCTTAAATTGTTTTGTAACGTGTAACATCCTCACGAACCTATTTGAAATTAATTCCAAACGAACGCTCAACTTCTAACTAGTCATTACCGCAGACATTTGTTGAAACTAATCCTGGAAACACGCGCATCTGATGAAACAAGTGTAGTGTGATTAACTGACGTCTGTTATGTTGTTATGAATTCCTGCATACAATGTTTTGTGAACTGGTAATATGCTCAACCCCATGTGTCCTTTGTCTTTTCTAATTTACCGGTTTCAGCGAACGACGAAAACCACAATGTACACGTTAATATGTTTTGGTTCCGCAAAATCTGACGGATGTATACTACAATACAACACAATCTCTCTTATCGAATCAGATAGCGTTTACGACAAGTAAGAATTAGCTATAACTCGAACATTGAAAAGCTGAAACTTCAATTTCATGTCACCATTGTTAGGTACGAATAAGCCTAAAATATGTCTAAACAGAAACAATAACAGGCAAAGACAATGATGAACGTCATCGAGTCATATGTATAGATTTCACATGTGTTCAGCATTACGCTACAATAACAAGCGACTCATTGAAATGAAGAAGTTGTCTTAACGAATTATGGAACAGGATAAGATAGTACGTGCACAACAATGATGTGCCAATGACGTCATTAGTTTATAATATAGATATTCACTACAACAAAACAGCATATATTGAAAGCAACGTTAAGCAACTTGATGAATGTAAGCTTCAGTAAAACAACAAAGCGGACAGCTTTATGCAAAAGTAATACCAGAACAGTCTAATTTAAATCGCTGCCAACATACGCCGTAACATTTTATGCTATGTTAAGAGACAAAACAATCACAATCAAGCGTTAAGACACACAGAAATGATATAAACGATTGTCTGACCGTTCTATACAAGTTTTCATGTCATCTGAACGTTTAACATTACAGGCGTAGTACATTGTTGTATTCTCTAGCGACACATTCCATTCCGTACAGCAACATGATACCAACTGACTGATTAATCTACGAGAGTTATGACTTCATTGATCACTGTTCAATACCAGATCAATAGAAATGTATAATATGTTCACATCGGATATCGATATGTTTCCTATGTTGATAAGTAAACGGATAAGACATGAACACACCGGTAGAGTAAAATGTGATATTGTATGTAATCCCTAATGACAAATCGATACGAAAGATCAATCAATAATACTGATCTGGCATGGAAAGCACAAACGCCACAAAAACGTCTTATTACTACGAGTGAATGTTTTTTCTGTGGTCTGTTCACTCGAAATCCAAATAAATGTTCTTCAAAATCTGAAAACCGTGTAGTTTAGTAACTTTATCTTACGCCAAACCTTACACCACGTAGCGATACAAAGACACCATGGGACAAATTAGATCACGAAAACACAACGGCACGGTATGAGGGCAATATGTGTCAATACGAAAACCCGACAACATGGCTAAACACCAGGAAGGCAATATGTGACACTGCGAAAACCCGACAACATGATGAAATGAAAGGAAGGCAATATGTGACACTACGAAAACCCGACAACATGATGAAATGAAAGGAAGGCAATATGTGACAATATGAAAACCCGACAACATGGCAGACGACCGGAAGACACGATGGGACAATATCCAAACAAGCCAACATTGCGAGACAATGTGAAAGCACGATGTCACAATACGAAAACACGCCAATATTGCACTACCACAGGAAGGTACGATGTGACAATACGAAAACACGCCAATATTGCACTACCACAGGAAGGTACGATGTGACAATACGAAAACACGCCAATATTGCACTACCACAGGAAGGTACGATATGACAATACGAAAACATGGAATATAAGAGTTGAAATGAATATACGATGACAATATAAGGAAACTTTATCAAACTACAGGACGATGTGAATGCTGAATGAACATTTAACAATTCAATAACACAACAAGATGACGTTACGATACGAATTCTGAAAGTTTGGCCCGGTGATTATACCGCATATCTTTGACCTACCTTATTTCAAGAATCATTGTGATAAAATGGGCGACTGTTCCAATATCTTTATAAGTATTAAATATTGCGAGATAATATGATTCGACAATAACGACAATTTTATATAAACGTGGTGATGCAATGTTACGACACCGAGAAGTTTATTTTGTTCATGGTGTTTTCGCGTCTGACTCGCATTTTGTCACCAAAATTGCACACTTTTTATGACGTTTCAACGTACATCAATATCCAGAGGAATTCATCGAAATTAAATATATTATAGTTAAGTTATTCACCGATTTCAATGATAACATATGACAACGTGCGAATTTATCATGTTGAAACAATGGAACAACTGCGCAAATTTCATATTGAAAGTTCAAAGTAGAAAGTGTGTGGTTGATACTGAATGCCTGGTATTATTTCCCAAATCTCTGGGCGTAGTCGGCCTTTGAGCACGAACGTTTCTCGTACAATCTCAATAGATTGTAGTTAAGTATAAAGCTGGAAACTCGCAGTAGATGACAACCTAATAGAACGTTTTAAAAATTATTCAATTCTAGTGGTTAGTACATGCTCTCCAGCAATGTCCGTTTGATTATACAAGAAGACATCTACTATATCAAGCGCGTATTCTGTTTCTCTAAGACCTAAACCGAACATCAAGTGTTGGGGACGTTATTTTATCGCTAACTCAATTAAGGATTCCTCCTTCAAAACACACGATACAACCGATCCCCATCCGTTATTCATGTACATGTATATATGTACATGTATATTATTTTAAGTCTTCAGACAATCAACAATGGAACTAGTTTATATTTGTTCAAAAAGTAATATTGAACTATTTATACAGAAAAATTATACCACAACTTGAAACACAACAGAGTGTCGTGTTCAGACTCATACAGTAACAAAACAATTACCATTTGCTTTACCTTACATACATTAACACGCAACATTTGTGGTGTATAAATGATTAAAACTAAAACATGACGTCATAAGTAATAATATCGAATGAACAAATTACACCAAAATCGTTTATTTTGAAAACAATTAGTAAATAAGCATGACCAATTAATCATATAGTGACGTTGCCGACATCTCCATGTTCATAATCAATGCAGAACTCTGCACCCGTTTCAAATGCGTATAATGTTTAAAATCGAAACAAGGTCGACAGCAATAATTATGACATGTGCCGGTATATGTGTGCTTTTTGATTGTTTCAAACTTTGATTGCGAATAAACAATAAACAAATACTATTCTTATAAAAATGTAGACAATATTCTGTTAAAATTGCAGACCGATTAAAACCTGAACCGCACGTAAGTAATTGTATAAATAGACTGCTAATTAAGTCCGAATTGTGTTTCAAATGCCAACAACTCGTGAATATTCATTAAAACGTAATAGGCTATTGTAATAATAATAAAAACCCACTTGAACACAAATTGTTTAAAACTTTTGTTATGGCGTAATTTTACGCCACACCTTTGAAATGGCCTAGACTGTATGAAATACTATCAAATAAAGGATAACAAAGGGTACGTGGACAATGACCCAGCAATAATTAACGATGTCGATCGCGATGAAACGCTCATAGAACGATTGGCTTGCCATGACAACGACAATTATTCGGCAATCATCGGACGTCATCGCTAAAATACAGCATCTATAACAATAATATAACGATTGGGACACTTGTACATGGTGTTTGTCTCCAACACAGCTCATAAACCATTGATAATTTCCTGACCTTTTACGAAAGGACATCGCCCGCATTTGTCTATTAGGACGCTGATGCAAAAATACTTGATATTTAAATACGTAGCAAGAATAAAAAAAATCAATAATTGCATACGATTTTTTTCAAATCCGTCTTTCATATCTGGATTTAAGCCGTATGAATGTATTATTAATCTGCTATTGTAATAATTAAATTAAAATAATTGTGTTGTTCTGCGCCAACGGCGCAGCCATTACTGATATTGAAGTTTTAGTCTTGAATGACTTCGGGAGGCATAGCTGGATCAGTGTATTTGCCGATTATTTTCAGAGGTGATTTGGTTGTTTATAAGGTATAATAAACCAATCAAAGAACAAAGTTTGTGTCGAAAAATTGTTTCCGCAAAGGTGTTTGTTTTCGTATTTATTTTGGACAGCACTGGCTTAGAATGAGAAGGTCGTATCGACTTGTTTATGATTGCCCTACGGCTTGGACGTTCGACACAAAATACATGAGACGTTATCGGGCAAAAATGGCAAGTGGTACCGCGGTGTGGCGTGTGCGTGGTTGTCTTGATTACGTAATTGCCGTAATGGCATTTGATCCCCTGAGTAGTCGACACATCGAAAGACTTTGAGGTTAATTAAAAATGGAAACATTTCGGCTTCCGAACTTGTGCGTATTTCGTTACTTTTTGTTGTCTTTGACGTAATCGTCTTAATATAGATGTGGTTAATTAATATACTGGGTGAAACTGACGTCTTAATTGTGTAAGACGATGCAAAGTACATCATTGTAGACACAATAAAGGAAATAAACTAAAAAGAACAATTTATTACGAAAATGTATATTGTCTTTTCGCCGTATTAGGTCAGAAATGAATACGGCTTTAGTGTTTTCTAAGACCAAACAGTATCACATTTCATGGAAATTGGTTTGCATCGAACAATCGTGCAGAAATTGAATGCTTAGCAGCAATTTAATTCGGAATTATGTCGATTGACTTCGACAAATACAACAGTTCGATTCGCCGTTCTCTAGCGATATGGTACCGCGAGGCTTCGTCGTCTGCCGACCTCCGTACATAGTAACATCATGTTATAATTTGATGAGGGATATCAATCGACAAATACTTAATTGATCATGTGCGCATACCACATCTCGAAACCGCAGACTGTCTGATATACACACGACATTATTTTAGCGAGGTGTGCAGCAGTTAGCTATGTAGTAGATTATGAATACCACATGACTTGGGGACGCTCGGCCACAATGACGTCACACAATCGCTAGTGTAGGTGTTATGTCGATGTTATTCAAAGGTATTCGCCTAAGTTGAATTTATTGAATCGGGAGAGATCTTATTTACACGTTGTTGCGAGCGATAAAATACTCGCGAATGTACTTCAATACAAATACAGAATGTCTCATTTCCTTTTTTAGATTTTCATATAAACTCTTTCTAGCCTGTGTGTAAAGCGTATGAATATAATTTAATACGAAAGTTAATGCCGTTGTACAAAACCATTGACTTCAAACAAATTTCACTTCTGTCACAGACTCGTTCATCAGGATTTTGAACCGCAAATAAGAATCTTAATAATACAGCGTTTATTGCTTTTTCGATAACTCCATACATTCATTAGTGGCGTTTATTACAACAAAGATGCCAGCAGAAGCAATTACAGTTACATCATGATTGCTTGTATGTATTTGTCATTTCTGAAATACTACAGAAATATTTACGTATTCCTTCGTAGCTTCACAAATGAAAATACTGTCAACAAAGCCGACCATAGCCACTGAAAATAACCAGCTGAGTAAATCTGTAGAGGCGGTTAGAGCTTATGGCTTTGTCGCAGAGTCGTGCAGAGGACTGATCAAAGTACAGAGCAGACCACAGACAGCAGAAGAAAACTCTGTGCAGAGCTCCCGTCATATGAAATGGAGTACATGTGTCAAAGTATTTTCATGCTGTCCTAGGTGTTTTAAAATCGATTTCACATTACTTATAACTCTATGATATTTCAACACAATCAAATACCGTAGCAACAGAATAAATGTATGTTCTCTAAGAATATGTATAATCAAGTCACACGTTAACCCCCATAAAGACAATCTGAAATCGGCCCCATATTATGTGCGGTGTAATCCAACATTGTTGGACGTGCTGAAAACAATGTCATCGCTTCAAACAATAGCACTATAGCACTTGAAGTTCCGTCAGCGACAGTGGAATCTAACCTTTGTGTTGGTAATATAAAACTGGGAAAAGATTACCCGAGGGATTAATATTAAATCGACTACGGATTAACGAAGAGGAGCCGGCATGTGGGTAGCTCGAACTATGTACGTAGTTGCACCTACTCACAAGAAAACGCATGTATCACACAAAACGTTCGAGCGCCAACTTTAGAGACCACCATGGCACGTACCCACATAAAATGTCCGAGCCTACTGTTGAGACAGTACCATATAATACAAAATGCGGTCACATATTGAGCTACAGCTGTATGTTGTTGTTCTATCAAACAAGTTTCTATTACAACTACACCTGTTTTGTAAGTATACCTCGCTTAGCAAGACATTGCTAATTTATTACCCGAATGTTTTGCCTATCTTTTCCCTGGAGTATCAGAATCAGCAATAACAAATCAAAATTATATATACTAATGATATACTAAAAAAAGGTAATTGTATTTACTGATAAGCCACGTGCGAACGTGCACGTGCGTTTTCATACGCCTCTCGATATGAAAGATAAGTGTGTGTTGATAACTTATTAATTAAATTATAAATATTGTAAAAGTTTTATAGACATTTGTACTTGCATTTGTATTGGTGTGCAAACAAATGTGTATGCAATTATTGGATATTATATAGAAACACATCGTAGCAATAATGCGTGCGTCTGTCGAATCTGTTGTGATGTTTATTTAACTAGATATGTCCCGGATTAGATATACATCCGTATTCGGAGGTTAAACCTTTGTGAGAATTGAAACCAGGCATAAAACATGATACAATGTATCCGGTTTATGAAGTATATATTCAATGGTCGATTGATCAAATCCCGGTCCCTTACCATATAATTGTACTCATATCTATGACACAGGGAAACAATTGATATACGTAAGTGATGAGGAGGACATAACAAAAGAACAGTGATGAACAGAGCAGAACAGAGAAGAACTAACCAAAATTTAGACAACGACACATGAGTGTAGTGACTACACATAGCACAACATAAACAAACGAACGTTCAAATACGTATGCATTGGGAACCCTGATCACCGATTGGGTAGACACTCAGCTGACGACATTATTTATATAGGGTTTAAGCTACTGAAATTGTCATTATCCTTCAAAATAATATTAAAGTACTCGTGTATGACAGTTTGTGAATCTATAAATTGTTAATTTGTCTCCCCGAGGCGAGAGTACTTGACCGGGTTTATCTAATATTTGCATTATACCCGGCATCCGGCTACATTGCTGACTTGCCGGTACGTATGACGTAAGTAGTGTTAAGTAAATACGATATGTCACGTGATTATGGGGAGTGTTAATGCGTAACTTAATGTTTTATAGTTTGAAAGGTCCGGTACATATCACGTAACTGGCAAACTGATCACATGTTTTGATGTAGGAAACAGTTTGGCCAGAATAATATGTTTGTAGAAATATATGTTTTCAATGTATGTTTTGGATTCACACAGTGTACCATTGAAGTCCTATCAAAATGATCTACAGTAAAAGCATACACTATACTAAGTAGTTTCTAGGTTATCAGGAAATGTCTGCATTGTGTATTGTATTTGTCAGATAGATATATGCAGTATTTTATATTTTTCTCGAATATAAGACATTTGAGCACACATGTATTTTGCGAGAAACCTCGAACGAACGAACGAACGAACATCGTTCATGTACAGTTTGTAGAACATACATGTACATATACCATAATGCACGGTATGAAACAACCCTCTTGTATTTCTAAGTAATATTCAGCTGAACGTGTATTTAATGTGACAGACTTCAGCTATATTCTCCTGTATTATGCTTACACATTGAATTAATATATTAATCATTACACCTATCGCCACAATGACGTAACAGATGGAAGCGAAACGTGGTGAACACTCATACAATACGGCGACATAATCAAGCATCAATCTATATCTGATGTAAAACGTGCTCTATAGTTTCTATCTTAAGCTTAAATTGTTCTTTAACGTGTAACATCCTCACGAACCGATTTGAAAGTAATTCCACACGAACGCCCAACTTCTAACTAGTCATTACCGCAGATATTTGTTAAAACTAATCCAGGAAACACGCGCATCTGATGAATTCAAATGAAGTTGTAATTACTGGCGTCTGTTCTGTTGTTTTAAATTCTGACGTACAATGTTTGGTGAACTGGCAATATGCTCAATGTGTCCTTTGACATTTTTCAGTTACCGGTTTCAACGAATGACGAAAATCATAATGGGTGTGAATATGTTTAGGTTCTGCAAAATATGTCTGGTGTAAAGAAAGGCGAATTTAACACGATCCTGACCTTTGTATTACCATTATGTACAGCTGATATCATTCTCCGAGCTATACAATACAATACAACGCAATCTTTTTGCGAGTCGGATTACATCAACAACAGGTAAATATTTGCCATTTGTAAATATAGCTAATTTTCGACATTGTACGAATCGAATATTTGCCTGGTGGTAGACAATTGACAAGCAGGAACATCCCTTTTAATTTCACCATTGATTGGTACTATGAAGCCTAAAATATGACTTAAAAGAAACAATAACTGCCAAAGACAATGGCGCACGTCATCGGATCATATTTATTGATATCACACGTGTTCAACATTACACTACAATAATAAGCGAGTCATTGAAATGAAGAGGTTGTTTGAACGAATTACGGAACATGATTAGACAGCCTGAGTGCAATGATGTGCCAATGCCGTCATTAGTTCATAAATATAGATACTCATCACAACAAAACACAGAATAGATGGAGAATAACGGATAAGCAACATTGGTGAATATCAATTAGATTCAGTACAACAACATAGCGTACTGTCTTAGGACAAAAGCACTACAGAAATTAACTGACAAATAAACAACGTAAAACATACAACTAAACGTTGATGCTTATTCACGTCGTTAAAATGTACCAAAAAAAAATTAAATACGAATATCTGACCGTTCTATACAAATGTTAGTTTTAATGTTATCAGAACGTTTAACACCAACATATATAGGCGTGGTACATTGTTATATTCTCTGGTGACACATTCCATTCAGTACAGCAACATGATACCACCTAACTGATCAATCTACCAGAGCAAGGACTTTATTGATCACTATTCAATACCAGATCAATAGAAATGTATAATATGTTCACATCGGATATCGATATGTTTCCTGTGTTGATAAGTATACGGATAAGACATGAACACACCGGTAGAGTAAAATGTGATATTGCACGTAATTACTAATAACAAATCAATACGAAAGATCAATCACCAATACTGATCAGGCATGGAAAACAAAAACGCCTCTGAATTCACTTATGATTACGACTGAATGTGGATTTCCCTTTTTCAATCTCTTCACACACAAACAAGTGAAACGTTCGTTCAAATCTTACACCAAAACTTACACTAAGAAGCGATACTAAGGCAAAATGGAACAAAGGAAGATCAAGATCACGATAACACAATGGAACGGTACGATATGAATGTACGATGTGAAAATACGAAAAACACCAACATTGCTAGACGACAGGAAATTACGATGTGACAATACGAAAAACGCCAGCATTGCTTGAACACAGGAAGGCACGATGTTACAATACGAAAACACGCCAACATTGCAATACGACAGGAAGGAACCATATGACAATACGAAAACACGCCAACATTGTAATACGACAGGAAGGAACGATGGGACAATATAAAAACACGACAACATTGTGATACGACAGGAAGGAACGATGTGACAATACGAAAACACGCCAACATTGCAATACGACAGGAAGGAACGATGGGACAATACGAAAACACGCCAACATTGCAATACGACAGGAAGGAACCATATGACAATACAAAAGCACGACAACGTTGTAAGACGACAGGAAGGAACGATGGGACAATACGAAAATGCTACGTTGTGGGCCAATACGGATGGAACTATGGGACAATGTGAAAAAACACGACAATTCAAAGATACCAAAATATTTGTACAAACATTATTGAACAATACAAATCCGACAGCAGAATGGGTCCGAACCAAGCCATGATTGGCAAATGCGAAACAACGACGACAACAATTACGAGTCGAATTGAAGATACGATTACAATATAGGAAAACATCATCAAACGACGGGACGATGTTAATGCTGAATGAAAATTTAACAATTCGAAAACTCCCGGAAAAAGTTGATAAGACGACGTACAAATGTACAATACGAATGCAGAATGTCTGACCTTGTGATTATACCACCCATCTATGAATTGCCTTATTTTAAGACTCCTTAGGATAAAATGGGCTACTGCTCCAGTAACTTTAGAAATATTAAATATTAAGAGGTTAGCTGGTACACAATAACGACATACATGTATACTAGTAGACGTAGCGATACAATGCTACGACACCGACAAGCTAGGGCATAATGCAATGGGGCTTATGATGATCCGATGGGGTTTTATTTTGTGTATGGTGTTTCCGCGTCTGGCTTACATTTAGTCACCGACATTTCCCACTTTTTATGACGAATGGTAGACGTATCAACTAAACGTTGATCATTATTCAACGTAATTCATCTACAATTAAATAAATATGTTGAATTTATTAACCAATGTCAATGATAACTATAGTTATATAGCATACTATAATGGCCGTGCGAGTATTAATCATGTTAACAAATGAAACATTAGCGCAAACTTCATGTTAAAGTTCAAAGTAGAAAGTATGTGGTTGATACTGAATGCCTGATATTATTTCACAATTCTGTGGGCGTAGCCAACAATTGAGAACGAACGTTTCTCGTATAAATTTATAAAAGTTGACCTTTGCTATATTAAGCACGTGCTCAGTATCTCTAACGTTAGAATTAACAACGATACGATACGAATCACACCGAATATCACGTGCGAGTGAGGTCATTTTATCTCTGATTAGATTACGGATGTCTCGTGCAAAGCACAAGCCAACCGCTACCATCCCTATTACATGCATATGTAAGTACACTGTATATTAGAAAGTTTTGTAACAATCAACAGTCATGGGGCATAGTTTATTTTTGCTCGCGAAAAGTAAGATTGAATTCAGACTCATACAGTAACAATAGAATCATCATTTACTTTGCCTTACATACACTTACAAGTGTATAACTGATTAAAACTAAACCATGCAGAACTGTTTCAAAAACGCATAATGTTTAAAATCGAAGCAAAGTCAAAGGCAATTATTAAAGGTGATGCACCAATATGTGCATTTTTCAACACTGCGATTTAACAATATAAAAAAGTGTTACTATTGTTATAAAATACAGAACCCCTACTGTAAACATTGCAGACCGATTAAAAACTGAGCCGCATGGAATTATTGTAAAAAGATAAACAGATAAGTTATTCCAAATTATGTTTCCAATACCAACCTCTCGCAAATACTCTTTAAAACGTGTATAAAACTTAACTATTAATTATAATATTTATAAAAATATGGCGACACCCACTTTAAAGACACATTGTTTAAACTATTGTTATCGCGTAATTGTACGCAACACCTTGGAGATGACCACGATCGTATTAAAGAGAAATACTATCAAATAAAGGATAATGAATAGGGACCGTGGACAATGACCCAGCGATAGTTTACGATGTCGATCGCGATAAAACACTCATTGAACGATTGGATTGTCATGACAACGACAATTATTCGGCAATCATCGGTCATCATCGTTAAATTCCAGCATCAATACATTTTTTGCAACAATAATGCAACGATCGGGACACTTGTACATGGTGTATGTCTCCAGCACAGCCAATAAACCATTGATAATTCCCCCGACCTTTTACGAAAGAACATCGCCTATATTTGCGTATTAAGATGCTAGTGCAAAATACCTGACATTTTAATACGTTGCAAGATCAACGAGCGCAATGATTTTATACGGTTATTATTTCAAATGAATTCGAATTTCAAATATTGTATCTGCTATGGTAATAAACTGATACCATTTGCGTTACCAATAAAATGTTTTGTTGCGTTCAACGGCGCAGTCATTACTATTATTGACGTTCGTATTTAATGACGTTGGGCGGCGTAGCTGCGTCAGTGGATCTGCAGATTTTACACACCTCATCTGATTAATTATAAGGTATATTTGACTACTCATAACGAAGTTGGTGTACAGCAATAGTTTTTGCTGAACAGTGTGCTTTTTCGTACTTTTGGACAGAGTGTGCTCGTTTTCATTTGCCTTCAGGCTTCGGCGGGCGTTCTTAATAAAATACATGAGGCATTTTAAGGCAAAAAAGGGCAGAAACTTTATAAAGATACTTCCAACAGTGGCTAAATGGTTGTCTGCCAACTTTCATGCATAGTAACATCGTGTTTTAATTTGATGAGGGGTATCAATCGACAAATACTTAATTGATCATGTGTACATACCACATTTCGAAACCACAGACTGTCTGATATACACACGACATTATTTTAGCGAGGTGTGTAGTAATTAACTATGTAGTACTATATGAATATCACATGCCTTACGGGGAACGCTTGGCCACAATGACGTCATAAAATAATCACTAGTGTAGGTTTTATTTCGATTTTATAATTTTTTATTAAAAGTTATTCGCTTTAGTTGAATTTATTGACTGCGGACAGACAATATCATATTGACATGTCGTTTTGAGTGATGAAATACTAGCGAATGAACTTCAATACACATACAGAATGTCTCATTTCCTTTTTTTTCGATTTTCATATAAACGCATTCGACTGTTAAATTGTAGCCTTGGTGTAAAGTGTTTATATAAATTATAATAAGAAAGTTAATGGGGATATTGCCGCTGTATTATACCATTGACGTCAAAAAAGTTTCACTCCAGTAACAGACTCGTTCATCAAGATTTTGAACCGCAAACATTATCTTATCAAGACAGCCTTTATTGCTTTTTCGATAACTCCATACATTCATTAGTGGCGTTTATTTCTACATAGATGGCACCAAGAAGCAATTACAGTTACATCATGATCGCTTGTAAGTTTTTGTCATTTCTGAGATACTCAAGAAATATAGACGTATTTCTTCGTAGTTTTGCACTTTTATCTCTCGTTTCACAAATGAACAGCGGGAACAAAGATGTTCATATCCGAGTCGAACCGATCTCAAACAAAGCTGAAAGAAGATAAGTCACGACAAAATCAACTCTAGGGCTTAATGGACGAACATAGGTAGGGCTTTGTGATAGAGCCGTGCAGAGAACAAAATCAGAGTAGCGAGCAAACAGCAGACAACAGAATAGAACAGAGCAGAGCTGTCCCGAGCATAGTAGAACTGAGTTCCCGGTCATCTGACATCGAGTATATTGGTCAACGGTTTTTTTTCATGCTGCACAAGCGGTGTTTTAAAATCGATTTCACATTACTATTACCGTCATGATATTTGAACATGTCAAAATACTATAATGACAGAAGTAATGTATGTTCTCTAAGAATATTTATGTTCAAACCACACGTTAACACATATGCCGATAATCTAAAGTCGGCCCCATATTAATTGTGCGGTGTAATCCGACAATGTTGGACGTACTGAAAACAATGTCATCACTTCAAATAATAGCACTATAACACTTGAAGTTCCGTCAGCGACAGTGTAATCTGACCATTGTGATGATTTAATATTAAACTGGGAACAGATTACCCGAGGGATTAATATTAAATCGACTACGGATTAACGAAGAGGAGCCGGCATGTGGGTAGCTCGAACTATGTACGTAGTTGCACCTACTCACAAGAATACGCATGTATCACATAAAACGTTCAAGCGCCAACTTTAGAGACAGCCGTGGCACGTTCTCACATGAAATGTTCAAGCCTACTATTCAGACAGTACCATGCAACACAAAATGTGGTCATATATGTAGCTGTATGTGGTTGTTCTATCAAACCAGTTTCTATTACAACTACACCAGTTTTGTTATTATACCCCGCTTAGCAAGACATTGCTAATTTATAACCCGAATGTTTTGCCTATCTTTTCCCTGATGTATCAGAATCAGCAATAACAAATAAAAAATATACCAGTCCTGGTATATTTGCATTTACTGATAAGCCACGTGTGAACGTGCACGTACGTTTTCATACGCCTCTTGATATGAAAGATAAGTATGTGTTGATAACTTATTAATTAAATTATAAATATTGTAAAAGTTATATAGACATTTGTACTTGCACTTGTTTTGGTGTGCAAACAAATGTGCATGTAATTATTGGATATTGTATAGAAACAAATCATAGTAATAATGCGTGCGTCTGTCGAATCTGTTGTGATGTTTGTGAAACTAGATATGTCCCAGATTAGACATAGATCCGTATTCTGAGGTAAATTCTTTGTGAAAATCGAAACCAGACATAAAAAATATATACAATGTATCCGGTTAATGAAGTATATATTCAACGGTCGGTTGATCAAATCCCGGTCCCTTACCACATAATTGTATTCATATCTATGGCACAGGGAAACAATGGACATACATAAGTGCTGAAGAGGACATAACAAAATAACAGTGATGAACAAAGCAGAACTGAGAAGAGCAGAGCAGAGCAGAGACGAACTAAGTAAACCAAAAACTTAGACAACGACACATGCGTGTAGTGACTAAACATAACACAACATAAACAAACGAACGTTCAAATACGTGTGAATTGGGAACCCTGATCACCGAATGGGTTGACACTCAGCTGACGACATTATTTATACAGTGTTTAAGCTACTGAAGAATGTCATAATCATTTTTATAGCGCAGAAGTATTTGACTTTTGGAAATGTACGGTTGATAAAATAATATTATTAAAGTACTCGTGTTTGACAGTTTGTGAATCTATAAAGTGTTATTTTGTCTCCCCAAGGCGAGAGTACTTGATCGGGTTTATCTAATATTTGCATTATATCCGGCATCCGGTTACATTGCTGACTTGCCGGTGCGTATGACGTAAGTAGTGTTAAGTAATTATGATATGTCACGTGATTAAGGGCGTGTTATCAATAAAATTTACACAGACGAAGAAACTTTTTTATTTATATTTTCACGTGTCCGGTAAATATCACATAACTGGCAAACTGATCACATGGTATGATGTAGGAAACAGTTTCGTCAGAATAATATGTTTGTAGAAGTTTATGTTTTCCATACGTGTTTTTGATTCACAAAGTGTACCATTGAAGTCCTATCAAAATGATCTACAGGAAAAGCATACACTATACTAAGTAGTGTCTACGTTATCCGGAAATGTCTCCATTGTGTATTGTATTTGTCAGATTGATATATGCAGTATTTTATATTTTTCTCGAATATACGACATTTGAGCACACATGTATTTTGCGAGTAACCTCAATTAACATTACTGAGAATGTGCTGATAATTCAAAAAGAAATAGTTCAAGTGACGTCGCAATAACGAACGAACGAACAACAAATGAGAACAAACGAACGAGAACGAGCGACCGACCGAACGAACTAACGAACGAACGAACGCACATCGTTCATGTACAGTTTGTAGATAATATATGTACATATACCATACGGTATGAAACAACGCTCTTGTATTTCTAAGTAATATTCAGCTGAATGTCAAGCAAATTTAATGTGACAGACTTCAGCTGTATTCTCCTGTATGATGCTTACACGTTTAATTTAAATATTAATCATTACATATATCACCACATTGACGTAATAGTTGGAAGTGAAACGTGGTGAACACTCATACAATACGGGGACATAATCAAGCAGCAATCTATATCTGATGTAAAACGTGGTGAACACTCATACAATACGGGGACATAATCAAGCAGCAAACTATATCTGATGTAAAACGTGGTGAACACTCATACAATACGGCGACATAATCAAGCAGCAATCGATATCTGATGTAAAACGTGGTGAACACTCATACAATACGGCGACATAATCAAGCAGCAATCTATATCTGATGTAAAACGTGGTGAACACTCATACAATACGGCGACATAATCAAGCAGCAATCTATATCTGATGTAAAACGTGGTGAACACTCATACAATACGGCGACATAATCAAGCAGCAATCTATATCTGATGTAAAACGTGGTGAATACTCATACAATACGGCAACATGATCAAGCAGCAATCTATATCTGATGTAAAACGTGGTGAACACTCATACAATACGGCGACATAATCAAGCAGCAATCTATATCTGATGTAAAACGTGGTGAACACTCATACAATACGGCGACATAATCAAGCAGCAATCTATATCTGATGTAAAACGTGCTCTATAGTTTCTATCTTAAGCTTAAATTGTTCTTTAACGTGTAACATCCTCACGAACCTATTTGAAAGTAATTCCACACGAACGCTCAACTTCTAACTAGTCATTACCGCAGACATTTGTTGAAACTAATCCTGGAAACACGCGCATCTGATGAAACAAATGTAGTGTGATTAACAGACGTCTGTTATGTTGTTATAAATTCCTGCATACAATGTTTTGTGAACTGGCAATATGCTCAACCCCATGTGTCCTTTGTCTTTTCTAATTAACCGGTTTCAGCGAATGACGAAAACCACAATGTACATGTGAATATGTTTTGGTTCCGCAAAATCTGACGGATGTATACTACAATACAACACAATTTTTCTTATCGAATCATATAGCGTTTACGACAAGTAAAAATTAACTATACTCGAACATTGACAAGCTGAAACTTCAATTTCATGTCACCATTGTTAGGTACGAAGAAGCCTAAAATATGTCTAAACAGAAACAATAACAGCCAAAGACAATGGTGAACGTCATCGAGTCAAATGTCTAGATATCACATGTGTTCAACATTACACTACAATAACAAGCGACTCATTGAAATGAAGAAGCCCTCTTGACGGATTATGGAACAAGGCCGATATTTATAAAGCATCTTGAGTGAAAACTTAAATATTTTGACTTAAGTTAAAATATTGAGATGCCAATATTTCACAAGAAAAGAAAAATGGCCCATGTTTTCTATCTAATTACTGTTGCTCTTAACATAATGCATCTAAACAATGTAAATATTTGTTTATATTAGTTTTCCTGTTAAGCTGATACACTTTTAAGTTTTAAGTTTTCACTAAAGTTGCTTTATAAATACCGGCCCAGGATAAGATAGTACGAGCACAACAATGATGTACCAATGACGTCATTAGTTCATGATATAGATATTCACTACAACAAAACAGCATATATGGAAAGCAACGTTAAGCAATTTGGTGACTATAAGCTTCAGTAAAACAACAAAGCGGACAGCCTTATGCAAAAGTAATACAAGAACAGTCTAATTTAAATCGCTGCAAACATACGCCGTAACAGTTTATGCTATGTTTAAAGACAAAAAAAACACAATCAAGCGTTACGACAAACAGAAATAATAAAACGATTGTCTGACCGTTCTATATAAGTTTGCATGTTATCTGAACGTTTAACATTACAGGCGTGGTACATTTGTGTATTCTCTAGCGACACATTCCATTCCGTGCAGCAACATGATACCAACTAACTAGCTAGGACTTCATTGATCACTTTTCAATACCAGATCAATAGAAATGTATAATATGTTCACATCGGATATCGATATGTTTCCTATGTTGATAAGTAAACGGATAAGACATGAACACACCGGTAGAGTAAAATGTGATATTGTATGTAATCCCTAATGACAAATCGATACGAAAGATCAATCAATAATACTGATCAGGCATGGAAAACACAAACGCCACTAAAACGTCTTATTACTACGAGTGAATGTTTTTTCTATGGTCTTTTCACTCGAAATCCAAATAAATGTTCTTCAAAATCTGACATCCGTCTAGTTGAGTAACTTTATCTTTCGTCATACCTTACACCTCGTGGCGATACAAAGACACCGTAGGAAAAATTAGATCACGGCACGGTATGAGGGCAATATGTGTCAATACGAAAACCCGACAACATGGCGAAACGCCAGGAAGGCAATATGTGACACTACGAAAACCCGAAAACATGATGAAATGAAAGGAAGGCAATATGTGACAATACGAAAACCCGACAACATGGCAGACGACCGGAAGACACGATGGGACAATATGCAAACAAGCCAACATTGCTAGACAATGTGAAAGCACGATGTCACAATATAAAAACACTTCAATATTGCACTACCACAGGAAGGTACGATGTGACAATACGAAAACACGGCATATACGAGTTGAAATGGATATACGATGACAATATAAGGAAACTTTATCAAACTACAGGACGGTATGAATGCTGAATGAACATTTAACAATTCAATAACACAATAAGATGACGTTACGATACGAATTATGAATGTTTGGCCCGGTGATTATTCCGCATATCTGTGACTTACCTTATTTCAAGAATCATTGTGATAAAATGGGCGACTGTTCCAATATCTTTATAAGTATTAAATATTGAGAGATTATATGATGCGACAATAACGACAATTTTATAAAGACGTGGTGATGCAATGTTACGACACCGAGAAGTTTACTTTGTTCATGGTGTTTCCGCGTCTGACTCCAAAATTGCACACATTTTATGACGTTTCAACGTACATCAATATCCAAAGGAATTCATCGAAAGTTAAATATATTATAGTTAAGTTATTCACCGATTGCAATGATAACTTATGACAATGTGCGAATTAATCATGTTGAAACAGTGGAACAACTGCGAAAATTTCATATTGAAGTTCAAAGTAGAAAGTGTGTGGTTGATACTGAATGCCTGGTATTATTTCCCCAATCTGTGGGCGTAGTCGGCCTTTGAGCACGAACATTTCTCATATATTCACGATAAATTGTAGTCAAGGATGAGGATGAAAATACACTATAGATGACAATCTAATCAAGCGTTTTAAAAATGATTCATTTTTTGTGGTTAATACAGACTCGATGGCTGGATAAAGTCCACTTGATTAAAAAAGATGACTTTTGCTATATTAAGCGCGTGTTGTGTAGTCAGATAAACCACGAGTAGATACAAACCAAACCGAACAACACGTGGCAGTGACGTCATTTTATTGCTGATCAAATTAAGAAATGTCTCGCGCAAAGCGCAGGACAACCGAGCACCATCCTATTACATGTATAAATATGTATAGTATTAAGTTTTGTAACAATCAACAATGCTTATCGTTGCATTTCGTTCGAAAAGCGATATCGAATTATTTATACAGGAAAATTAAAACACAACGTTTTACAAAAATGAGTGACTCATACACTAACAATAGAATCATCATTTACTTTACCTTACATACATTAACACGCAACATTTGTGGTGTATAAATGATTAAAACTAAACCATGACATCATTAGTAATAATATCGATTACAAAATACACCAAGCTCATTTATTTTGAAAACAATAATTAAGTAAGCATGACCAATTAATCATATAGTGACGTTGTGGACATCTCAATGTTGCTAATCAATGCAGCACTATTAACTCGTTTCAAATGCGCATACAGTTTGAAATCGAAGCAAATTTGACAGCAATAATAAAAGGTGGTGAACCTATACATAATGTATGTGCATTTGCCAACATTGCGATTTAACGATATAAAAAAAAGTTATTATTCTGATAAAAATGCAGAAAAACTTCTGTAAAAATTGCAGACCGATTAAAAACTGAACCGCATAAAATTATTGTAAAAGTAGACTAATAATGTAGTCCGATTTTGTTCTCAATTCCAACAACTCGTGAATATTCATTAAAACGTAATGTACTATTGTAATAATAATAAAAACCCGCTGGAACATAAATTGTTTAAAAACTATTGTTATCACGATATAGCCACAATTGTATGAAAGAGAAATACTATCAAATAAAGGATATTGAATAGGGTCCGTGGACAATGACCCAGCCATAGTTTACGATGTCGTTCGCGATAAAACGCTCATAGAACGATTGGATTGTCATGACAACGACAATTATTCGGCAATTATCGGACATCATCGTTAAAACCCAGCATCAATAACAATAATGTAACGTTATGAACACTTGTACATGGTGTATGTCTCCAACACAGCCAATAAACCATTGATAATCTCCGGACCTTTTCCGAAAAAATCGCCTGCATTTCCCTATTAGGTCGCTGGTGCAAAAAGACCTGACATTTTAAAGTGTATAGAGCTATATTCTAACAGTAATTCAATGTCAAAATAATTACTTGCATCATTTTAGTATGATACTAGACTACCCTAATTGCAAATTAAAACTTTTGATGGGTACTGTGTACTTTGATTCAATCGTCGGAAAAAAGACGATTCTTATAGTTTCATAGGGTGTTCTAGAACACTTTCGTATGAAAATGGACAGTTCGCATGACAAATAAATCACAGAGAGAGTTTCTGTTAAAACTGAAGCATAAAAAGGATCTAATGGATATGAAAGCATAATTGTTTTTCAGTTTTTGAAACTTTTAAAAAAAATGTCTTCCGATATAGCTCTATACACTTTAATACGTTGCAAGAATAAAAAGCGCAATAATTACGTCTTTCAAATCCAAAATTCTGCCATTTGAAATATTATTATTTTATCTGCTATGGTTATAATATTTACGTTACAAATACAATGTTTTGTTGCGTCCCGTGTCAACGGAGCAGATATTTCTAATATTGTGTCAATGGATTTGCTGATTTTCCAGACGTCATCTGATTAATAATAATGTATAATAAACCAATCAAAGAACGAACTTTGAGTAGAACAAAAGTTTTCGCTGAACAATGTGGTTGTCTTATTTTTGGACAGGAATTTTGTATGTTTTATTTGCCTCCAGGCTAGGGCGCTCTTAACAAATTACATAAGGCATTATCGGGCAAAAATGAAAAATACCAAATATAAAATTAGTTCCAACAGTGGCTAAATGGCACCGTAGTGTGAAGTGTGTGTAGTTTTCTAAATTAGCAAAGATCAATCCCCTGAAGATCCAACACGACCAAATACGTTGTGGTTAATTAAAAATGGAAACATTTATGTTTCCGAACTTGTGCGTATTTCATTACTTTTTGTTGTTAACAAAATATATGAGTCATTGTGCGTGGTTATCTTAATTTACGACGTTTAATCCCCCGAAGAGCCAAAACGAAGCATTAAATACATTGAGGTAAAGTGAAAAATAAAAAATTGAATAATTTCTGTTTCCGAATTTGTGCGTATAACTAGTTTGCGATAGAAAAAAATCGTGTTTTTTAAACATTTCTGAAATTCTACTCATCAGATTTTGGTGAAAAATTACACAGAACTACAATAACTTCCTACCTACTCCAATTCCGAATTTCATATTTGTTTTAGGCACCTATTAAAAGACATTCATTCTTTATTATATATTGACATTACATGCACATGGACAGTTTAACACAGGGAGGTAATCTGGTATTCCATTAATGATTTATTATCAATTATTTAACGAGACTTAGGAGGCCCGTATCATTCGGGTTATTGAGGTGTCGCTTGAAAACAATGTACAACAATAACATGTACTTCGTCAGATTCACAGACGTGCCTCGCGTGTGTTATATTAAGTAGGTTGCAAATACGTAAATATACCGTTAGGCGTATCACATGACCGTAAGCTTAGATGTTGCAAGTATCAAATCTTCTAACGTGATATTTCACACAAAACTACAAATATGTTACATATAACTTATGAACAAAAGTTTTTTAACTGACTTCTGATGTTGCTGTAATTGCAGTGTGTATTAGACAGATATATGCTATTTTTTCTATCGCAAACTAGCTATAATTGGGTACATTTTGTTGTTTTTATATAATCATCTTAATATAAATGTGGTTAGTTAATCGTCTTATCCGATGCAACGTACGTCATTGTAGTAAACACAATTAAGGTAATATACCATGAGGTACCATTTATTACAAAAATGCATATTGTCTATTAGCCTGTAGTAGGTCAAAATGCCTATGACTTTCGTATTTTCGACGACTTAACAATATCAAATATCACGGAAATACGTTTGCACCGAACAATCGTGCAGTAATTAAATGCGTTTGCTGTACTCCAATTGGAATCGTGTCTATTGATTTCAACAAATAAAACAGTTCGATTAGCAATTCTCTTGGGATATGGCTCCGTTGTCTGCCAACCTCTGTGCATAGTAACATCATGTTATAATTTAATGAGGGGTATCAATCGACAAATACTTAAATGATCATGTGTGAATACCACATTTCGAAGCTAGGACTGTCTGATATACACATGTCATTATCTTGGCGAGGTGTGTAGCAGTTGCTATGTAATAAAATATGAATATTGCATGACTTACGGGGGACGCTCGGCCACATTGACTGCATAAAATAATCACTAGTATAAGTTTAATTTCGATTTTCTTTAACGTTTCTAGTATTATATTTAGTGGAATTTATTGACTATATCGTTTTGCGAGCGATAAAATACTAACGACTGTACTCGATTCCTTTTTCCGATTTTTATATAAACGCATTCGACTGTTAAATTCTAGTCTTGCTGTAAAACGCATACGAAAATATAATAAAAAAGTTAATGGGGATATCGCCGCTGTATAATATCATTAACGTCAAACAAGTTTCACTCCTGTAACAGACTCGTTCACCAGGATTTTGAACCGCAAACATTATCTTAATAAGATCTGTTCGCGTTTATTGTCGGTGAATAAAACAAGGGCAGAAGTTCGGATGCGGAAAAATTAAATCACGAGTGCGAAGCACTATTTAACTGCGCGCATTCCATTTTCACCCATTTGACATTGAACATAATTCCACGCTGAAAATGATTGGCTTATTAGCTGGTGCAATTACCTCCCTCGGTAATGAAAACGACCTACGTAATTTTCTGAAGGAAATACCAAAATTTAAACATTGAAACAATTTTAATAACACGAGTATATGGTATCTATTTCATAAAATGAAAAATATAAACGGATTGATTATCAGAAGCTTTAATAAAACTTGGTTTCTAGAGTATATTGGAGTTTCTAAAAATAGATGCGTCATAGATGTAACACTGGATTCTCGTGCAACTCGCCTTGTCATCGTGACTCGTAGTAAATTTTACTATAAAGTTTACTTTCATTCATTCATAAATATGTCAAGTGATACTCGGCGTAAATAGAAACAGCCAATTTGATAGGTATGTTTTATGGGGGCAATAAAACATGGTTCGGTTCGTTCTTTGTGTATTGGATTAATCCGCGAATCGTGTTAGAATGCTTTTTCGATCACTCCATACATTCATTAGTGGCGTTTATTTCATCAAAGATGGCAACAAGAAGCAATTACAGTTACATCATGATCGCTTGTGAGTTTTTGTCATTTCTGAAATACTACAGAAATATAGACGTATTTCTTCGTAGATTTGCACTTTTATCTCTTGTTGGACAAATGAATAACGTATACAAGAAAGGTAGGAACAAATCCAACAGAGAAGGTAGCACTCAACCTAACCAGCCGAGCACAGAAATCAGAAACACCACAACGCAACTATCCTGAGTAGACCACAGACATCAGTACAGAACACAACTAAGCAGAGCAGAGCTGATCCGAGCACAGCAAAGCCGAGTTCCCGTCAACTGACATGGAGTATATGGGTCAATGTATTTTTATGCTGCCCTAAGGGTGTTTTAAAATCGATTTCACATTACTTTTACCGTCATGATATTTCAACACAATAAAATACTGTAGTAACATAATTAATGTATGTTCTCTAAGAATAGTTATGTTCAAATCACACGTTAACCCCCATTACGATAATCTAAATTCGGCCCCATATTACATGTGAGGTGTAATCCAACAATGTTGGACGTGCTGAAAGCAGTGTCATGACTTCAAACAATAGCACTATAGCACTATAGCACTTGAAGTTCCGTCAGCGACAGTGTAATCTGACCTTTGTGATGGTAATATTAAACTGGCAAAAGATTACCCGAGGGATTAATATTAAATCGACAACGGATTAACAAAGAGGAGCCGCCATGTGGGTAGCTCGAACTATGTACGTAGTTGCACCTACTCACAAGAATACGCATGTATCATATAAAACGTTCAAGCGCCAACTTTAGAGACCACCGTGGCACGTACTCACATGAAATGTTCAAGCCTACTGTTGAGACAGTACCATGCAACACAAAATGTGGTAACATATGCAGCTGTATGTTGTTGTTCAAACCAGTTTCTATTACAATTACACCAGTTTTGTAAGTATACCCCGCTTAGCACGACATTGCTAATTTATTACCCGAATGTTTTGCCAATATTTTCACTGGTGTATCTGAATCAGCAATAGCAAATTAAAATTATACCTGATATACTAAAAAAAGTATTTGCATTTACTGATTAGCCACGTGCGAACGTGCACGTGCGTTTTCATACGCCACTCGATAGGAAAGATAAGTGTGTGTTGATAACATATTAATTAAATCATAAAAATTGTAAAAGTTTTATAGACATTTGTACTTGCATTAGTTTTGGTGTGCAAACAAATGTGCATGTAGAAACAAATCGTAGTAATAATGCGTACGTCTGTCGAATATGTTGTGATGTTTATAAAACTAGATATGTCCCGGATTAGATATAGATCCGTATTCTGAGGTTAAACCCTTGTGAAAATTGAAACCAGACATAAAACATATATACAATGTATCCGGTTAATGAAGTATATATTCAATGGTCGGTTGATCAAATCACGGTCTCTTACGATATAATTGTATTCATATCTATGGCACTGGGAAACCATTGACATACGTAAGTGACATAACAAAAGAAAAGTTATGAACAGAGCAAAGCAGAGAAGAGTAGAGACGAACTACCCAAAAACGAAGACAACGACACATGAGTGTAGTGACAACACATAATACAACATAAACAAACGAACGTTCAAATTCGAATGCATTGGGAACCCTGATCACCGAATCGGTAATCACTCAGCTGACGACATTATTTATATAGTGTTTAAGCTACTAAAAAATGTCATTGTCATTTTTAGCGACAAAATATTTGACTTTTGGAAATGTACGGTTGACAAAATAATATTAAAGTACTCATATAATAATGACAGTTTTTGCATCTATAATTTGTTAATTTGTCTCCCCGAGGCGAGAGTAATTGACCGGGTTTATCTAATATTTGCTTTATATCCGGTATCCGGTTACATTGCTGACTTGTCGGGTGCGTATGACGTAAGTAGTGTTAAGTAAATACGATATGTCTAGTGATTAAGGGTGTGTTATCAATAAAGGTTACACAGACGAAGAATGCGCAATTTAATGTTTTATATTTTGACGTGTCCGGTACATATCACGTAACTTGCAAACTGATCACACGGTATGATGTAGGAAACAGTTTCGCCAGAATTATATGTTTGTAGAAATATATGTTTTTCAATGTATATTTTGAATTCACACAGTGTACCATTGAAGACCTATCAAAATGATCTACAGGAAAAGCATTTACTATACTAATTAGTTTCTACGTTATTAGGAAATGTCTGCATTGTGTATTATATTTGTCAGATAGATATATGCAGTATTTTATGTTTTTCTCGAATATAAGACATTTGAGCACACATGTATTTTGCGAGTAGCCTCAATTAACATTACTGAGCATGTGCTGATAATTCAAAAAGAAATAGTTCAAGTGACGTCGCAATAACGAACCAACGAACAACGAACGAGAACAAACGAACGAACCAACGAACGAACGAACCAACGAACGAACGAACCAACGAACATCGTTCATGTACAGTTTGTAGAACATACATGTACATATACCATATTGCACGGTATGCAACAACGCTCTTGTATTTCTAAGTAATATTCAGCTGAACGTCAGGCAAATTTAATGTGACAGACTTCAGCTATATTCTCCTGTATTATGCTTACACGTTTTATTTATATATTAATCATTACATCTATCGCCACATTGACGTAACAGGTGGAAGCGAAACGTGGTGAACACTCATACAATACGGCGACATAATCAAGCAGCAATCTATATCTGATGTAAAACGTGGTGAACACTCATCAATACGGCAACATAATCAAGCAGCAATCTATATCTGATGGAAAACGTGGTGAACACTCATACAATACGGCGACATAATCAAGCAGCAATCTATATCTGATGTAAAACGTGGTGAACACTCATACAATACGGCAACATAATCAAGCAGCAATCTATATCTGATGTAAAACGTGGTGAACACTCATACAATACGGCAACATAATCAAGCAGCAATCTATATCTGATGTAAAACGTGCTCTATAGTTTCTATCTTAAGCTTAAATTGTTCTTTAACGTGTAACATCCTCACGAACCTATTTGAAATTAATTCCACACGAACGCCAAACTTCTTACTAGTCATTACCGCAAATATTTGTTGAAACTAAGCCTGAAAACACGCGGATCTGATGAATTCAAGTGAAGTGTGGTTTACTGACGTCTGTTATGTTGTTATAAATACCGACGTAAATGTTTTGTGAACTGGCAATATGCTCGACCCCCATGTGTCCTTTGTCTTTGCTTTTAAGTAGTAACCAGGGTACTGTTTTATCATGCATGTACAGTAATGTAGACTCAATTACGCTAAAATTTAAATTCTTTATCATTCTTATACTGCTGCAAATTATGGTAATGCTATATTTAATATCAATACTTAGATAATTCAGCCGACGAGATGTTTCACCGTTTGCAGATACAAAGGCAATATAATGAATCTAAATTTGGGCTTAGATGTAAGATTTTCGTAAGAACTTTCCTAAAACTGTGCCCGTATTACTACAAATGACGACAACAAAGGACGCGCACGCGGATACCTTAAGCATCTGCAAAATAATTCTAATGTGACAATCGAATAGTCGTCTGGTGGTTAGTCATTGACAAAACTTAAATTTTCATGCAAAGAAGCCTAAATATGTCTGAACCGACAATATAACAGACAAAAATAATGGTGTACGTCATTTTGCCAGCGTTATAGATATTACATATGTTCAACATTACACTACAGGGACAAGCGACTCATTGAATTGAAGAAGTTGTCTAAACGAATTATGGAACAGGATAAGATACTAGAAGTACGAGTGCGATCATGCGCCAAGGACGTCATTAGTTCATAATTATATTTATTCACTGCAACAAACCATAGCATAAATGGAAAATAACGTATAAGCAGCATTTGTAAATATCTAATAGATTCAGTACAACAAAAAACAAAAGCGTACAACCTTAGGACAAACGAACTACAACAATGATTAACTGACTAATTTAAGTCGCTGAAAAAAATTAATACAGCTAGACGTAAAGGATGACGCTAGTAGACGCTAATAGACTAACAAACGTTAATACACAATCAAGTGTTAAGACACACAGAAATGATGAAAGCGATCGTCTGACCGTTCTAAATAAATGTAATTTTTCATGTTATCGAGATGTTGAACTCTGCATGCGTGGTACATTGTTGTATTCTCTAGTGACACATTCCATTCTGTACAGCAACATAATACAAACTAACTGATCAATCTACGAGAGCAAGGACTTGATTGATCACTATTTAATACCAGATCAATAGAAATGTATAATATGTTCACATCGGATATCGATATGTTTCCTATGTTGATAAGTGTACGGATAAGACATGAACACACATGTAGAGTAAAATGTGATATTGTACGTAATTACTAATTACAAATAAATACGAAAGATCAATCACCAATACTGATCAGGTATGGAAAACAAAAACGCCTCAAAATCTTCTTATGATTACGATTGAATATTTTTCGTTTGTTTTCGTCTCTTCACTAACGAACGAGTGAAACATTATTAAAATGTGTCTTCCTTGTAGTTAAGTTACTTTATCTTACAACGAAACGTGGACTGCGTAGCGCAACAAAGACACAATGGGACAACGGAAGGTCACGATCACCGCACAATACGAAAACACGTCACAAACATTGCCAGACAATACGAAGTCACGACCGAAAAATACGAAAACGCGCCAACATTACGAGACAACAGGGAGGTGCGATGGGACAATATGAAACCCCGACAACGTCGCGAGACGACAGGAAGAAACGATATGACAATACGAAAGCACGACAACATAGTAAAACTTCAGGAAGACACGATGTGACAATATGAAAACACGCCAACATTGCAAGACGACAGTAAGTAACGATGTTACAATACGAAAACATGACAACATTGTGAGGGGACAAGAAGTTACGATGGGACAATACGACAACACGACAACATTGCTAGACGAAAAGAAGGTACGATGGGACAATACGACAACACGACAACATTGCTAGACGACAGGAATCTATGATGTGACAATACGAATACACAACAGCATTGTAGGACAATACGAAAAGGCGATGGGATAATCCGCAAACTTAAAAGTGTGACCGCTCTATACGGAGACACGATGCGATTGGACAATCCGAATGCAGATACGGAGACACACTTGTACAATATAAACAAGTCAGCACAAAGGATGAAAACGTAGTCACAATTGGCTAATGCGAAACTACGATGACAACGTTACTAGTAGAAACGAAAGTATGACGTGACAATGTGAATATACGATAGAAATATAGGAACGGTATCTATGCTGAATGAATATTTAACAGTTAGATAACACGATAAGACGATGCACCCATACGAATGTATTCTGTTCGATCTTGTGATTATACCACAAATCGATTGCTTATCTCAATTCAAGATTCATTGTGATAAAATTAGCGCCCGTTCCAATATCTTTAGAAGTATTAAATATAGGAAGATATTGAGCGATTATGTGATGCGACAATAACGACAATTTTACATAGACGTGGCGATGCAATGTTACGACACCGAGAAGCAGGGGCGTAATGCATGATGATGCGATGGGGTTTTATTTGGCTTATGGTTTGTTTTAGTCACCAACATTTCACACTTATTATGTCGAATGGTCGACGTATCAACGTACGTCGTTATTCAATTGAATGTGCCGAAAACTAAATAGATACATGTATATTGACGTTATTCGCCGATTTCAATGCGGCAGTGTGGGTAATAATCATATTGAAATAATGAAACAACTGCGTATATTTCATGTTTAAAGTTCAAAGTAGAGTTCGCGGTTGATATTGAATGTCTGGTATTATTTCTCATTTCTGTGGGCGTAGTCGGCCACAGAGCATGAACGTTTCTCGTATAATCACAATAGATTGTAGTTAAGTATAACGCTGAAAACACCTTATATAGATGACAATCTAATCAAACGTTTTACAAATGATTCACTTCCTTTGGTTATTACAGGCTCGCTGGCTGGATAAAGTCCACTTGATTAAAAAAGATGACCTTGGCTATATTAAACGCGTGTTGTGTAGTCAGATAAACCACGAGTAGATACGAACCAAACCGAACAACACGTGGCAGTGACGTCATTTTATTGCCGATTAAATTAAGAAATGTCTCGTGCAAAGCGCAGGACAATCGAGCACCATCCCTATTACATGTATTATACTATTTTAAGTTTTGAAACAATCAACAATAGAACATAGTTTATATTAGTTCGAAAAGTAATGTTAAATTATTTATTCAGAAAAATTATAACACAACAGAGTGACGTGTCCAGGCTCATACAGTAACAATACAATCATCATTTACTTTACCTTACATACATTAACACGCAACATTTGTGGTGTATAAATGATTAAAACGAAACCATGACGTCATTAGTTATAATATCGATTACAAATTACAACAAGCTCGTTTATTTTGAAAACAATTAACAAGTAAGCATGGCCAATCAATCATCTAGTGACGGCGCCGACATCTCAATGCTGACAATGAATGTAGAACTCTGCGCCCGTTTTAAATACGCATAATGTTAAAAATCGAAGCGAAGTCGACAGCAATAAGGAAATGAACATATGTGTGTTTTTTTGCAAAATAGCGAATTACAAATATACGAATGGTAATTATTCTTATAATCAAAGCGCCGATGACACTGGAAGAACATGGATTGTTTCTGTCTTCAGAAAAATATGTTTCCAGTCACAAAGCATATGAGGGCATATTCCATCCTTACGACATATGTATGTTCCAGCATCTAGTTAATACATTATTACCACTACTGCCTATACTACTCGCAGTACTTAAACGTTGAGCGTTTATCACCGACCGGATGGTAACCTACCTTACATAAAATAATATAATCGCTGTCTCGATAACACTTAAGTAAGGTTGTATCCGCACTCACTTGACAGACTTCAGTGACTCAAGGCGGTACTATTCTCACTAATCTTACCCCTTCCGTGTAGTAGTACTAGTATGATATGTCAGTTCCTCCCATTATCTTTTGACATGCTTCATATGCTCTTCTAGTTGAACTTCGTCAGTAAGTTGCATAGTTCAGTCGGTTGCTGAATCATTCCTAGCAGACACTTTCCTGATACACTATATTGTGTCGACAACACCACGAATTGTACTAGCACCATACTGCTGAAAACGCATCGAAACGTAACGAGTCTTAGGAGAGCTAACAAGCCGTAGAAGAGCGTAACAAAGTGTGCGAGCCCCTATGATAAGGCATCACGTTCTAATACGCTACGTTACGTCTGAGAAGTTGCAATGCGCTCCACTACGATTAGCACATTCCAAAACGCTCTGTCAAGATCACAATTTGAATCGAGACAATCGTGGCCAAATTTTCGACTGTCAAAAAATTCGCTACGATGTCCACGATGCTCACGATTCCTCCACGCTCCTCTACGATCATCACAATTAGATTCCACGACCTGCTGCGTTCCCCCACGCTCGTCACGATACTTCTCAATCGTGGCCATCGAGGACATCGTGGCTGACTGTAAACGCAGCATTACCAAGCTTAAAGTACTAAGTCATCATGCAACATTATATAAACACTGTCTCGGCTAAAGATTAGGCGATGAAGTTCGAAGTCATGAATGCGCAATTCCATCTATTTTTAGCTCGCAATCTAAATCAGTATATTTTTAACCAATGCACTGACCAGGGCGCTAAAGCTGCCTGTTCAAAAATGCAGAAAACCTTCTCTTTGAATTGATTAAAAACTATAATACTTGGGATTATTAAAAAAATCATAATTAGTATGTTGTTTTAAATACCAACAACTCGTGAAGATTTAAAAAACGTAATAAGGTATTGAAATGTATATAATAAAATAGCGACACCTATTTTAATCAATATTCTTTAAAACTATTGTTATTGCGTATTTTTTATAACACACATTCGTGATAACCACGATCGTATGAAAGAGAAATACTGTAAAATAAAGGATAATAAATAGGGTCCGTGGACAATGACCCAGCGATAATTAACGATGACGATTGCGATAAAACGCTCATAGAACGATTGAATTGTCGTGACAACGACAACTATTCGGCAATCATCGGACATAATCATTTAAATCCAGCATCATTAACAATAATGAAACACTTGGAACACTTGCACATAGTGTATGTCTCCGGCACAGTCAATAAACAATTTATGATCTCCCGACCTTTTCCGAAAGAGCATCGCCTGTATTTGTCCATAAGAACGCTGGTGCAAAAAGACCAAACATTTTAATACGTAAGAACGCAATATTTGTAAAAGTTTTTTTTGAAATCGGTCTTTCAAATCCAAATGTCAGCCATTTGAAATAATTATTATTGCACCTGCTATGATCATAGTATTTGCGTTACTAATAAAATGTTATGTTGCGATCCGTGTCAGTGGCACAGTCATTACAAGTATTGACGTTTGTCTTGAATGAAGACACGCGCCGGCGTAGCTGGGTCGGTGGATTTGCAGATTTTCCAGACGACATCAGATTAATTATAAGGTATAATAGACCAATCATATAACGAAATTTGTGTAAAACAATAGTTTTGCTTAAACAATGTAGTGTTTCGTATTTTTAGACAGCAGTTGTGCTCGTTTTGTTTGCCTTCAGGCTTCGGCTTTTTGATAAAACACATGAGGCATTTTCGGGCAAAAATGGCAGACGCTTCATTAAGATACTTCCTGGCTAAATGGTACCGTGTGTGTGTGTGTGTGGTTACCTTAATTAACGACATTTAATCCCCCTGAAGAGACAACACGTCGAAATACAAAGTGGTTATTTAAAAATGGAAACGTTTCCAAACTTGTGCGTTTTTCGTTACTTTTAGTATTGTCATTTTAATGTAATGATCTTAATATTGATGTGTAAACACAATTGATGTAATAAACAGCAAGTACAATGTATTACAAAAAGTTATATTGTCTATTAGGAGTATTAGGTCTAAATGCTTACGACTTTCGTATTTTCGACAACTAAACAATATCATATATCACGGAAATACGTTTGCACCGAACAGTCGTGCAGTAATTAAAATCGTTAGCTGTACTGAATTGGAATTGTGTCTAAGGACTTCTACCAATAAAACAGTTCGATAAGCAGTTCTCTGGAGATAAGGTGCCGCGAGGCTTCGTCGTCTGCCAACCTCCGTACATAGTAACATCCATACCATACCATATTGAATGCCACATAACTTATGGGGGACCCTTGGCCACAATGTCGTCATTAAATAATCACTAGTGTAGGTTTTATTTCGATTTTATACTTTTTTATTTAAAGTTATTCGCTTTAGTTGAATTTATTGACTCGGGACAGACGATATCGTATTAACATGTCATTGCGAGTGATGAAATACTAGGGAATGTACTTCAATACAAATACCGAATGTCTCATTTCCTTTTTTCGATTTTCATATGAACGCATTCGACTGTTACATTCTAGCCTTGGTGTAAAACGTATGAATAAAATATAATAAGAAAGTTAATGGGGATATCGCCGCTGTATAATATCAATGACGTCAATCAAGTTTCTCTCATGTAACAGACTCGATCATCAGGATTTTGAACCGCAAACAATATCTTAATAAGACAGCCTTTATTGCTTTTTCGATAACTCCATACATTCATTAGTGGCGTTTATTTCAACAAAGATGGCAACAAGAAGCAATTACAGTTACATCATGATCGCTTGTAAGTTTTTGTCATTTCTGAGATACTATAGAAATATAGACGTATTTCTTCGTAGTTTTGCACTTTTATCTCTTGTTTCACAAATGAACAGCGGGAACAAAGATGTTCATATCCGAGTCGAACCGATCTCAAACAAAGCTGAAAGAAGATAAGTCACGGCAAAAATCAACTCTAGAGCTTAGTGGACGAACTTAGGTAGGGCTTTGTCATAGAGCCGTGCAGAGAACAAAATTAGAGTAGCGAGCAAACAGCAGACAACAAAATAGAACAGAGCAGAGCTGTCCCGAGCATGGCAGAACTGAGTTCCCGGTCATCTGACATCAAGTATATTGGTCAATGTTTTTTTTCATGCTGCACAAGCGGTGTTTTAAAATCGATTTCACATTACTATTACCGTCATGATATTTGAACATGTCAAAATACTGTAATGACAGACGTAATGTATGTTCTCTAAGAATATTTATGTTCAAACCACACGTTAACACATATGACGATAATTTAAATTCGGCCCCATCTTATGTGCGGTGTAGTCCAACAATGTTGGACGTGCTGAAAACAGTGTCATGACTTCAAACAATAACACTATAGCACTTGAAGTTCCGTCAGCGAGAGTGTAATCTAACCTTCGTGGTGGTAATATTAAATTGGGAAAAGATTACCCGAGGGATTAATATTTAAATCGACTACGCATTAACGAAGAGGAGCTGGCATGAGTATAGCTGGAACTATTAACGCCGTTACACCAACTCACAAGAATACGTTTGTATTACATGATAAGCTCAAGCTGCCTACAGTTACTGCAGAGACCGACGTTGCGCCAACACACAAGTATTCATTACATGTACATGAAATGTTCACGCCTACTGTTGAGGCAATGTCGTGGAATGCAAAGTGCGGTCACATATTGAACTGTATCTAGTTTTACTATCAAACAAGTTTCTATTACAACTACACCAGTTCTGTTAGTATAATCCGCATTGCACGGCATTACTAATTCATTACCCGAATGTTTTGCCTTTCATTTTCCCTGGTAGATCAGAATCAGCGAATACAAATCAAAATCATACCTGATATATTTGCATTTACTGATAAGCCAACGCACGTGCGTTTTCATACGCCTCCCAGTATGAAAGATAAGTGATTGTTTATAACTTACCAAACGTATTAATATTCGAAATGTTTCATGTATTTGTATTTGCTTTGGTGTGCACATTAAAGTGCATGTAATTATTTGTTATTATTAAATATTGAAAAAACGTAGTTAAATGGGTGCATCTGTTGAATTTGTTGTGATATTTATGAAACTAAATACATGTATGTCCCGGATTAGAAAAAGATACGTATTCTGAGGGTTAACCTTAAGTTTATGGAAATTGAAACTGGACGTAAAAGACGGTATGACTAAAATACGAAAGGAGGATTTTTGGCGCAACGAGGCGAAACGAGGCGAAACGAGGAATAAAATTTAATATTATATGAATTCTAGTTATTATTGGTAACAAATATTAATTCCCAATAAATGAATTGTGTATTTGGATGGCATTAACTTATTTCTTTCAATTAATAATTACATTCCTTTTAAATAATCTAATTTGAAATCTCGTTTCGCCGACCGTACTGGAGACATTAAAATATTGGCGACAGGAACTTTACCTATCCACTCAGTTATGTCATATAGCATCCTTTCGCCAACTGTTGACTATATAATATCGGCGAAAGGAGCTTCAAACCCCGTAAAACTTATACTATGTATATCCGGTGTATGAAGTACATTGTATTCGATGGTCGATCAAATCCCAGGCCCTTATCATAACTCTTAACTGTATTCATATTTATGACTCATGTAAACAGTGGACCTGCACAATTGCAGAACAGAGGTAATCGTAGGCATAGGTAATCCTGACCATTAAATAACTTGTATATATTTGACTTTAGAAAATGTACGATTGACAAAATAATACCTAAGCTAAGCTCTCGTGTATGACAGTTTGTGAATACATAAATTGTTAATGTGTCTCCCTGGGGCTAGAGTATTTGACCGAGTTTACCTAATATTTGCATTATATCCGGCATCCGGCTACATTACTGACTTGCCGGGTGCGTATGACGTAAGTCGTGTTAAGTAAATAAGATATTAAGTCACATGATTAAGGATTTGTTATCAATATAGGTTACACGCACGAAGAATGCTCGACTTAATTGTTTTATATTTTGACATATCCGGTAAATATCATCCGACTGATCAACTGATCACGTGGTATGATCGTATAAATAATTTCGCCAGAATTATGTTTGTAGGAATATATATTTTCAAAGTATGTTTCGAATTCAGAAACTCCACAAGTGAAGCCCAATCAACATTATCTACATCAATAACGAAGCCATAATTGAATTTAATGTAGGAGTGTCTCGAAGGTATCAGAAAATGTATGAATTCTACATGGTATTGCATAAAATCTATGAAGTTTTTGTATACTATTTCACGCGAGCATATTCTGCAAGCATTCTCAATAAATATTACTGAGCATATTCCAATAATCTAAGTACCAATAGTTCACGAAGAACGTTTCATGTAGAGTTTGCATAAGATAGATATACAATAATACACGGTAATTATGAAACAAATAAATAGTAGGGCACAGACCAAAGCCACCCAGCTACGGCGGCAGCGCCTAGCCACACACGCAAGAGTCAGACATAGTACAAGCCATCCTAATCCCCTTTTATTTTTCGGAATGTCCAGCTTAACATCCAAGAAATTAATGTGACATAGTTCATCAATATTATCCTGTATTATGCCTTTACGTTAAATGTATACTAGTATATTAATCATTACATTTATCGCCACAGTGACGTAACAGTTAGAAGCGAAGCGTGGTGAAACACTCATACAATACGGCGGCATAATCAATCAGCAATCTATATCTGATGTAAAACGTGCTATACAGTTTCTATCTTAAGCTTAAATTGTTCTTTAACGTGTAACATCCTCACGAACCTATTTGAAAGTTATTCCACACGAACGCCCAACTTCTAACTAGTCATTACCGTAGATATTTGTTGAAACTAATCCTGGAAACACGCGCATCGGATGAATTCAAGTGTAGTGTGATTAACTGACGTCTGTTATGTTGTCTTAAATTCCTGCATACAATGTTTTGTGAACTGGTAATATGCTCAACCCCATTGTCCTTTGTCTTTTCTGGTTTACCGGTTTCAGCGAATGACGAAAAACCACAATGTACATGTGAATATGTTTTGGTTCCGAAAAATTTGACGGATGTATGCTACAATACAACAAAATCTTTCTTATCGAATCGGATAGCGTTTACGACAAGTAAGAATTAGCTATTACTCGAACATTGACAAGCTGAAACTTCAATTTCATGTCACCATTGTTAGGTACAAAGAAGCCTAAAATATGTCTAAACAGAATTAATAACAGGCAAAGACAATGATGTACGTCATCAAGTCATATTTATAGATATCACATGTGTTCAACATTACACTACAATAACAAGCGACTCATTGAAATGAAGAAGCTGTCTTAACGAATTATGGAACAGGATAAGATAGTACGAGCACAATGATGTAACAATGACGTCATGAGTTCATAACTATAGATACTCACTACAACAAAACACAGAATAGATGGAAAATATGTATAAGCAACATTGGTGAATATCAATTAGATTCAGTAATACAACATAGCGTACTGTCGTAGGACAAAAGCACTACAGAAATTAACTGACAACTTTACATAGTAAAATATACGACTAAAAGTTGATGCTGATGCACTAAACGGTGTTAAACTGTATTAAAAAATAATAAATACGCATATCTGACAAGCAACTCATTGAAATGAAGAAGCTTTCTTAACGAATTATGGAACAGGATAAGATAGTACGAGCACAACAATGACGTCATTAGTTTATAATATAGATATTCACTACAACAGAACAGCATATATTGAAAGCAACGTTAAGCAACTTGGTGAATATAAACTTCAGTAAAACAACAAAGCGGACAGCCTTATGCAAAAGTAATACAAGAACAGTCTAATTTAAATCGCTGCAAGCATACGCCCTAACAGTTTATGCTATGTTAAAAGGCAAAACAAAACACAATCAAGCGTTACGACACAGAGAAATAATATCAATGATTGTCTGACCGTTCTATACAAGTTTTCGTTTAACATTACAGGCGTGGTACATTGTTGTATTCTCTAGCGACACATTCCATTCCGTACAGCAACATGATACCAACTAACTGATCAATCAACGAGAGCTAGGACTTCATTGATCACTATTCAATACCAGATCAATAGAAATGTATAATATGTTCACATCGGATATCGATATGTTTCCTATGTTGATAAGTAAACGGATAAGACATGAACACACCGGTAGAGTAAAATGTGATATTGTATGTAATCCCTAATGACAAATCGATACGAAAGATCAATCAATAATACTGATCAGGCATGGAAAACACAAACGTCACTAAAACGTCTTATTACCACGAGTGAATGTTTTTTCTATGGTTTGTTCACTCGAAATCCAAATAAATGTTCTTCAAAATCGGACATGCGTGTAGTTTAGTAACTTTATCTTACGCCAAACCTTACACCTCGTAGCGATACAAAGACACCATGGGACAAATTAGATCACGAAAACACAACGGCACGCCAGGAAGGCAATATGTAACAATATGAAAACCCGACAACATGGCGAAACGCCAGGAAGGCAATATGTGACACTACGAAAACCCGACAACATGATGAAATGAAAGGAAGGCAAAATGTGACAATACGAAAACCCGACAACATTGCAGACGACCGGAAGACACGGTCGGACAATATGCAAACAAGCCAACATTGCGAGACAATGTGAAAGCACGATGTCACAATACGAAAACACGCAAATTTTGTTAGACGACCGGAAGACACGATGAGACATAGAGAAACTCGGGTCCCTGTCCGGTGAGAACAATGTTATCAGGCGAGGTGATATCGTTCGGGTGGCGAGGTTTACCGAGCCATCCCGGGCGATATCGCCAAGCCTGATAACATTGTTCGAGCCGGACAGGGACCCGAGTTTCTATTTCTCATGAAACCTACAACGGGACACAATTTAGAGGCATATTTTTTAATTTTAAACTGGAGTTGTCGATCGTCCTTAGACCGCCCGCCGATTAACACAACTTCATTTGCTTCCGTACACAAAATATAGTTCTCAATTCTACGCTGTTCAATTAACAAAAATATTTAAAAAATGAATAAGATCTATTTCAGTTTTTAGTCAAAACGAGAAATCTAAGCAAATTTTAAGTATTACCAAAATAAGAACATCGTGTCGTAAAAGTAGAATAAAATTCCGCTCATGAATTTTGATGTTTTTTTCTTCTGGTTGATGCATCAATCAAACGTCATCAATGACGTAGTGTGTGTGGAGAAGGTCGCTAATTATGTCAAACTTTCTTATATTATGCATCACACAATGACAAAATACGGATGGATTTAAATACTGGATTGTGTGTGGCAACGGACAGTGCAAAATTGTATCCCGTGAAATGGAAATAACTTCAAGAATGAACAGTTTAGACATGCTTGTAGAACCGAGTGGGTGGAGAACAGTTTTCAACAAGATCAACTTAATCCCGACAGAATGCTGATGAAAACAGATGGAAATACACAATGGTGAGTAAGACATTGGTTTGTTGAAGAGTCTATTAAAGTGTGTTCTATTTTTTGTATAAATTGTAGGGTTGTGTACTGAATGTAACAATGTTTTGATTCACAGAAAAAGCTCGGTGTCTCATGGTTTTCGTTTTGTAGGTCAACCTTCGCGAGTCGTGAAAATGAGATTAAAAATTCCTTTAGGCCAGAAAACTGGATATAGAGTGGATAACTATGACTATTTTAACGTTTATTTATCTTTGATGATGCTTAGCCAGTGTATTTATCTGTGTTTGTTGGTTTATTTCAGGGCCTTTCAAAACGATCGATCCGTGGGCGACCCGTATAAATTCAAGAACAATTACTGTGGCGTAGCCCTACCTGGCGAAGAAGCATTGCTAATCTGGAGTGTAAAACTAAACGTTGAATAAATAATAGCTATTAAATGCACAATTATGTTGTTTTCAATGATATTTATGACAATTTAAGACGGAATGCCATATTGCAAAATAGTCCGTTATTTGTGGGCGGAGCCAAAAAGTGTTCTCAGGCTATTGACCTGAGAACACATACTTATCTCAGGTCATGTGTTATCAGGCAGTTACCATGGTAGTTGCATGAGAAAATATGCAAACAAGCCAACATTGCGAGACAATGTGAAAGCACGATGTCACAATACGAAAACACAACAATATTGCACTACCACAGGAAGGTACGATGTGACAATACGAAAACACGGCATATATGAGTTGAAATGAATATACGATGACAATATAAGGAAACTTTATCAAACTACAGGACGATATGATTGCTTAATGAACATTTAACAATTCAATAACACAATTAGATGACGTTACGATACGAATTCTGAATGTTTGGCCCGGTGATTATATCGCATATCTATGACTTACCTTATTTCAAGAATCATTGTGATAAAATGGGCGACTGTTCCAATATCTTTATAAGTATTAAATATTGAGAGATTATATGATGCGACAATAACGAAAATTTTATATAGACGTGGTGATGCCATGTTGCGACACCGAGAAGTTTATTCTGTTCATGGTGTTTCCGCGTCTGACTCGCATTTTGTCACCAAAATTGCACACTTTTTATGACGTTTCAACGTACATCAATATCCAAAGGAATTCATCGAAAGTTAAACATATTATAGTTAAGTTATTCACCAATTCCAATGATAACTTATGACAACGTGCAAATTAATCATGTTGAAACAATGGAAGAACTGCGCAAATTTCATATTGAAAGTTCAAAGTAGAAAGTGTGCGGTTGATACTGAATGCCAGGTATTATTTCCCAAATCTGTAGGCGTAGCCGGCCTTTGAGCACGAACGTTTCTCATATATTCACAATCAATGGTAGTCACGGATGAGGATGAAAATACACTATAGATGACAATCTAATCAAGCGTTTTAAAAATGATTTACCTCTTGTGGTTAATGCAGACTCGATGGCTGGATAAAGTCCACTTGATTATAAAAGACGACCTTTAATAAAGCTTAAACTCGTGGTCTGTATATCTAAAGTCAGAATAAAACCACGATAAGATACGAATCAAACCGACTATCACGTGCGGCTGACAATGTGTCATGGCTGATTCAATTAATGATTCTCGTGCGAAGCACAAGGCAACGGAGAACCTTTCTTATTAATGTGTATACATGTATAGTATTGTAACAACGGACGATAGTTAATTTTCGTTGGAAAAGTAATATTGAATTATTTATATAGGAAAATTATTACACAACAGAGTGACGTGTTCAGACTCATACAGTAACAATAAATCATCATTTACTTTACCTTACATACATTAACACGCAACATTTGTGGTGTATAAATGATTAAAACTAAACCATGATGTCATTTGTAATAATATCGATTACAAATTACACCAAGCTCGTTTATTTTGAAAGCAATTAAAAAGTAAGCATGGCCAATTAATCATCTAGTGACGTTGCCGACACCTCCATGTTCATAATCAATGCAGAACTCTGCACCCGTTTCAAATGCGTATAATGTTTAAAATCGAGGCAAGGTCGACAGCAATTATTATGACATGTGCCTGTATATGTGTGCTTTTTGATTGTTTCAAACTTTGATTGCGAATAAACAATAAACAAATACTATTCTTATAAAAATGTAGACAATATTCTGTTAAAATTGCAGATCGGTTAAAAACTGAACCGCATGTAAGTATTGTATAAAAAGACTCATTTAGTCCGAATTTTGTTTCAAATGCCAACAATTCGTGAATATTCATTAAAACGTAATATATATACACTTGAACACAAATTGTGTAAAACTTTTGTTATGGCGTAATTTTACGCCACACCTTGGAAACTGAATAGACTGTATGAAATACTATCAAATAAAGGATAGTAAAGGGTACGTGGACAATGACCCAGCAATAATTAACGATATCGATCGCGAAAAAACGCTCATAGAACGATTGACTTGCCATGACAACGACAATTATTCGGCAATCATCGGACATCATCGCTAAAATACAGCATCTATAACAAAAATATAACGATTGGAACACTTGTATATGGTGTATGTCTCCAACACAGCCAATAAACCATTGATAATTTCCTGACCTTTTACGAAAGAACATCGCCCGCATTTGTCTGTTAGGACGCTGATGCAAAAATACTTGATATTTTAATACGTAGCAAGAAGAAAAAAAACAATAATTGCATACGATTTTTTCAAATCCGTCTTTCATATCTGGATTTCAGCCGTATGAATTTATCAATAATCTGCTATTGTAATAATTAAATTAAAATAATTGTGTTGTTCTGTGCCAGCGGCGCAGCCATTACTGATATTGAAGTTTTAGTCTTGAATCACTTCGGGAGGCATAGCTTGATCAGTGTATTTGCCGATTTTTTCAGAGGTGATTTGGTTGACTATAAGGTATAATAAACCAATCAAAGAACAAAGTTTGTGTAGAATAATTGTTTCCGCAAAGGTGTTTTTTCGTATTTATTTTGGGCAGCACTGGCTTAGAATGAGAAGGTCGTAACTACTACTTACGACCTTATAAGACTCATACATATTTGTAATCTGCTTCACAAGGTGCTTCTTGTAAATTGTCATGAAAATCGGAAACTGTCATGTTGACCAAAATGAAGTTTTAAGAATGTATTTCCTACATGTTAAGAGTAAATTACAGGCATTTTGCTCTTGTTTTCTCAATATATCTCGAGTTTGTAGTTACGACCTTCTTATTCTAAGCCATCGAATTGTTCATGTTTATGATTGCCCTACGGCTTGGGCGTTCGACACAAAATACATGAGACGTTATCGGGCAAAAATGGCAAGTGGAACCGCGGTGTGGCGTGGGCGTGGTTGTCTTAATTACGTAATTGCCGTAATGGCATTTGATCCCCTTAGGAGTCGACACGTCGAAAGACTTTGAGGTTAATTAAAAATGGAAACATTTCTGCTTCCGAACTTGTACGTAATCGTCTTAATATAGATGTGGTTAATTAATATACTGGGCGAAACTGACGTCTTAATTGTGTAAGACGATGCAAAGTACGTCATTGTAGTAAACACAATATAGGTAATAAACTAAAAAGTACAATTTATTACGAAAATGTATATTGTCTTTTCGCAGTATTAGGTCAAAAATGAATACGGCTTTCGTGTTTTCTAAGACCAAACATTATCAAATTTCATGGAAATAGGTTTGAATCGAACAATCGTGCAGTAATTGAATGCTTAGCAGTACTTAAATTTGGAATTGTGTCGATTGACTTCGACAAATAGAACAGTTCGATTCGCCGTTCTCTAGAGATATGGTGCGGCGAGCCTTCGGCGTCTGCCAACCACCATGCATAGTAACATCGTTTAATGATTTGATGAGGGATATCAATCGACAAATACTTAATTGATCATGTGTGCATACCATATAAAACCACAGACTGTCTGATATAAACACAATATTATCTCGGCGAGGTGTGTAGTGATTAGCTTTGTAGTAGTATATGAAAACCACATGACTTACGGGGGACGCATGGTCACACTGAAGTCATAAGATAATCATAAGTATAGGTTTCATTTCGATTTTATGCAAAGTTATTCGCTTTAGTTGCATTTATTGACTCGGGACATAAGATATCGTATTGATATGTCGCTGCGAGCGATAAAATACTAGCGGCTGTACTTTAATAATAATACAGAATGTCACATTTCCTTTTTCGATTTTCATATTTACGCGTTCGACTGTTACATTCTAACTTGGGTGTAAAGTGTATGAATTAACTATAATAAGAAAGTTAATGGGGATATCGCCGATGTATAATAGCATTGACGTCAAACAAACTTCACTCCTGCAACAAACATAATCTTATCAAGACAGCCTTTATTGCTTTTTTTTATAACTCCATACTTTCATTATTGGCGTTTGTTTCAACAAAGATGACAACAAGAAGCAATTACAGTTACATCATGATCGCTTGTAAGATTTTGTCATGTCCACGAAAAAATGCACAAAGACATTATATAATAACAGTTATTCCATGAGACTGAATGAAACAAAGCCAATACTCGACCAACTTCCCCAAGGCCCCATTGCACGGAGACCTAACCGTACAAACCCTTGCCAAAATGGCGACCAAATGAGGCACAACCATCCAGTCGACGATAGCCGAGCTTACAAACGTAATAATATAAGGCATAAAGAGGTCAGCCGATGGTAGAGCTTAACCACGGGAGGAGCAGGACTTATGGATTACTCGCAGTACCGTGCCGACAACAGATCAGTGTAGCAAGAAGATCACAGACGACAGAACACAACACAACTAAGCATCATCTGACATGGAGTATATGGGTCAATTTTCATGCTGTCCTAGGGGTGTTTTAAAATCGATTTCACATTACTATTATCGCCATGATATTTGAACACATTAAAATACTGTAATAACGGCAGTGATGTACGTGTCTAAGAACGTTTATGTTCAAATCACACGCCAACCCCCATGACGATAATCTGAAATAGGCGGTGTAATCCTAGATGGTCGGATGTGCTGAAAACACTGTCAGGATTTCAAACGATACGACTATAACACTTGAAGTTCCGTCAGCGACAGTGTAATTTGACCTTTATGATTAATATCAAGTCGGTTCCAGATTAACGAAGAGGAGCTGACATGTGGGGAGCTCGAGCAGCTATTTATGCCGTTGCACCTACTCACAGGAATACGTATGCATTACATGAAACGTCCAAACCGCCTACTGTTGATACCACCGTGGTGGCGGGGCACCTACTCACGCGTATGCATTACATGTAAGCTGATGTTCAAGCCTTCTTTTGACGCAATATTATACAATACAAAATGCGCGAACATATTGAGCTGTATCTAGTTGTACATGTACTATCAAACTAGCTTCTATAACAACTACCAGTTGTGTTATATAATCAGCTTAGCACGGCATTATTAATTTATTACCCGAATGTTTTGCCTTCATTTTCGCTGGTGAATCAGGACTAGCGACTACAAATCAAAATCATACCTGATACATTTGCATTTACTGATAAGCCACGTGCTAACGTGCACGTGCGTTTTCATACACGCCTCATTATGAAAGGTAAGCGAGTGTTTACAACTGATCAAACGTATTGAAAGTCTAAATGTTTTATATATTTGTATTTATTTTGGTGTGCACACTAAAGTACATGTAGTTATTTGATATTATTATTATTATTCAGAGAAACGTCCGTATTCTTAGAGTTAACCTTAAGGTTGTGAAAATTGAAACCGGACATAAAACATATATACCCGGTATATGAAGTACATTGTATTCGATGGTCGATCAAATCCCCGGCCCTTATCATATAACCGTATTCATATTTATGACACATGAAAACCGTGGACCTGCATAAGTGCAGAGCAGAGGTAATCGTAGGCATAGGTACTCCAGACCATTGAATAACTCAACATTAGACACTCAGCTGACGACATACTAGTATATTGTTGTTGCATCTACTGAAAAATGTCATTATCATTTTTAGCGCAGATACGTATATTTGACTTTAGGAAATGTACGATTGACAAAATAATACCCTATTAGCTTAGCTCTCGTGTTTAACAGTTTGTGAATCTATAAATTATTAATTCGTCTCCCCAAGCGAGAGTACTTGACCGAGTTTATCTAATATTTACATTATACCCGGCATTCGGTTACATTGCTGACTTGCCGGGTGCGTATGACGTAAGTGGTGTTAAGTAAATAAGATAGAATTTGTCACGTGATTAAGGGTTTGTTATCAATATAGGTTACACACACACGAAAAAACTAAACTTAATTGTTTTATAGTTTGACGTGCCCGGGAAATATCACGTGACTGACAAACTGATCACATGGTATGATGTAAAAAATAATTTCGCCAGATAAATATGTTTGTAGAAATATGTGTTTTTTAATGTATTTTTCGGATTCACACAATGTATAATTGAAGCCCCATCAGCAATAGCGAAGCCGAATATGATTTAACATTACAAACGAACGAACGAAGACACGAACGAACGAACGAACCAACCAACCAACCAACCAAACAACCAACCAACCGAACCGAGCGAACCGAACCGAGCGAACCGAACCGAACGAACGAACACACAATGTTCATGTACAGTTGTGTACATAAATATACAATAATGCACAATATTAAACAGCACTCTTGTATTTCTCAGCTAAACATCTCGCGAATTTAATGTGACATACTTCAGCAATATTCTCCTGTATAAGGCCTACACGTTTAATTTAAATATTAATCATTACATCTATCGCCACATTGAGGTAACAGTTGGAAGCTAAACATGGTGAACATTCATACAATACGGCGACATAATCAAGCAACAATCTATTTCTGTTGTAAAACGTGCTCTATATTTTCTATCTTAAGCTTAAATTGTTCTTTAACGTGTAACATCCTCACGAACTTATTTGAAAGTAATTCCACACGAATGCCCAACTTCTAACTAGTCATTACTAGTTATTACCGCGGATATTTCTTAAAAATAATCCTACAAACACGTGCATCAGAAGATTTCAAGTGAAGTGTGATTTACTGACGTATGTTGTTATAAATTCCGGAGTACATTGTACAATGTTTTGTGAACTGACAATATGCTCAACCATACGTGTCCTTTGTCATTGCTTTTAAGTACATGTAGTAATCCGGGGTACCAAACATTTACAGTACTCGGCGACTTGCGCTCTAATTTTAGTTGTATACTGCTAAAATACAGCGTAAGTTTAACATTTTCGCATGTACTTTGATAAAACAGTACCCAGGGTACTGCGAATGACGACAACAAAGGACGCGTACGTGGAAACCTTTAGGGTCAACAAAATAAGTCTAATGTGAGAATTGAACAGTCGTCTGGTGGCTAATCATTGACAAGCCGGAACTTACATTTGTATGCAAAGAAGCCTAAATATGTCTAAACCGACAATATAACAGACAAAAACAATGGTGTACGCCATTGTACCAGCGTAATAGATATTACAGGTGTTCAACATTACACTACACGGACTAGCGACTCATTGTAATGATGAAGTTGTCTAAACGAATTATGGAACAGGATAATATACTAGTAGCACGAGCACAATTATGTGGCTATGACGTCATTAGATCATAATTATAGATATTCACCACAACAAAACATAGCACAGACAGAAAATGACGTAATTGTAAATTATATTCAGTACAACAAAAACAAAAGCGTACAACCTTAGGACAAACGAACAACAACAATGATTAACTGACTAACTTAAATCGCTGAATTTTTTTTAATACAACTAGACGAAAAAGATGACGCTAATAGACAAACAAATGTTACGACACTAACACAGAAATTATGAAAACGATTGTCTGATCGGTATATACACAATTTAATGTAAGTTCCCATGTCATCAGAACGTTGTACAATATAAGTCTGGTGAATTGTTGTATTCTCTGATGACACATTCCATTCTGTACAGCAACATGATACCAACTAACTGATTAATCTACGAGAGCATGGAATTGATTGATCACTATTCAATACCAGATCAATAGAAATGTATAATATGTTTACATCGGATATCGATATATTTTCTATGTTGATAAGTATACGGACAAACATGAACCCACATGTAGAGTGGTAGTGTACGTAATCACTAATTACTAATGTGGCGAGACCACAGGATGGCACAATGCGAAAATACCAAATTACGAAAACACGCTAATATTGCAAGACAACAGGATGGCACGATGCTGCAATACCAAAATACGACAACATTGCGAGACGGAAGGAAGTTGCGATGAGACAATACGAAAACACGCCAACATTGCGAGACAGCAGTAAGTTACGATGAGAAAATACGAAAACACGCCAACATTATGAGACGAGAGAAAGGCAAGACAGGACAATACCAAAACAAGACAACATTATGAGACGAGAAAGGCAAGACAGGACAATACCAAAACAAGACAACATTACGAGACGGCATAAAGGAACGACAGGACAATACGAAACTACGATGATGATAAGACTAGTCGAAACGAAAGTATGACGGGACAATGCGAATTTCATGTTTTAAGTTCAAAGTAGAAGGTATGTGGTTGATATAAAATGCCTGATATAATTTCCAAATTATGTGGGCGTAGTCGGCCACAGAGCACGAACGTTTCTCGTATAATCACAATAAATTGTAGTTAAGTATATGGCTGAAAACACGCTATAGATGATTCTTTAAAATGATTTACTTATTTTGGTTAATACAGACTCGCTGGCTTGATAAAGTCAACTGGACTATAAAAGACGACCTTTAATATAGCTTAAGGCGTGGTCTGTATCTCTATAGTCTGAAACAACCACGATAAGATACGAATCACACCGACTATCACGTGCGACTGACCATATTTCATCGCTGATTCGATTACGAATGTCTCGTGCAAAGCACAAGATAACCGCAAACCATCCCTATCAAATGCAAGAACACTGTATACTAATATGAACTAAGGCACCGCCTAAATGAGGGATTAAATACACATTGGATATCTGCTAAGCTATGTTTCAGATAGAAACTGACTAAATATGAGTTGAATTTAGATGTTATACAATAGGCCTATACAAAGATAATTATTGATCAGCAACTGATCACTTTTCCTCTTTAAATTTAAGACCAGAAATAATGATTATTCAAAATTTTAGATTGGCTATGTATCTGTGGTTTATGTTTGGAATAAGTGTAGGCATCCCTAACCTGGAGTTTTACCTATATTATACTGATTTGTTATACATTGCAACGTAACGTCATGAGTCTATTTGGCGTACTTTTGGTATGACGTCATTTTCTGTTATTTGTGACGTCATGACATCACGTCTTGTATTGGCGCCGTGTATGCAGTACAGTTGCGTATTTCTTACTTCCCTATGCTTATTTAAATAGTTTGTTTTATTTATTGAATATTTTTAAAGATGGTTATAATTCGAAAGAAAATGATAGGGGGCAACCGTTTACAGATTACTATTTTTTTTATTTTCAAAGGACCATTCACCTCGGAAAACTGCCTGAAATTTTTAACCGGAAATAACTTTTTCTGAAAGCATTAGTACCGGCAGAGACTCGACGAAGATACGCACGTGGACATTATTGGTATGGGTATTTACAATAGCCAGCTTCGCTGGCTATTTAATCCCCTATTAAGTATGCAACAATAAAGAATGGGGCATAGTTTATTCTCGTTCGAGACATATTGAACTATTTATACAGGACAATTATAATACAACGTATTACAAAACAGAGTGACGTGTTCAGGCTCATATAGTAACAATAGAATCAACATTTACTTTACCTTACATACATTCACACGCAACATTTGTGGTGTATAAATGATTAAAACTAAACCATGACGTCATTAGTAATAATATCCATGACGTCATTAGTAACAATATCGATTACAAATTACACTGAGCTCGTTTATTTTGAAAACAATTAATAAGTAAGCATGACCAATTAATCATATAGTGACGTTGCCGACATCTTCATGTTCATACGCAATGCAGAACTCTGTACCCGTTTCAATTGCGTATACTGTTTAAAATCGAAGCAATGTCGACAGCAATTATTCAATGAGATGTGTCTGTACATGTGTGCTTTTTGGATTGTTTCAAACTTTGATTGCGAATAAACAATATAAATTTCTATTCCTATAAAAATGTAGAAAATATTCTGTTAAAATTGCAGACCGATTAAAAACTGAACCGCAAGTAAGTATTGTAAAAAATAGACAGCTAATTTAATCCGAATTTGTTTCAAATGCAAACAACTCGTGAATATTCATCAAAACGTAATATACTATTGTAATAATAATTAAAACCCACTTGAACACAAATTGTTTAAAACTATTGCTATCGCTTAATTTTGATACCACACCTTCGTGATAACCACCATTGTATGAAAGAGAAATACTATCAAATAAAGGATAATGAATAAGGCCGTGGACAATGACCCAGCGATAGTTTATGTTGTCCATCGCGATAAAACGCTCATAGAACGATTGGATTGTCATGACAACGACAATTATTCGGCATTCATCGGACATCATCGTTAAAATCCAGCATCAATAACAATAATGTAACGATTGAGACACTTGTACATGGTGTATGTCTCCAACACAGCCAATAAACTATTGATAATCTCCTGACCTTTTCCGAAAGAACGTCGCCTGTATTTGTCCATTAGGATGCTGGTGCAAAAATAACTGACATTTTAATACGTTGCAAGAATAAAAAGCGCAATAATTGCCAAAGTTTTTTTTTAAATCCGTCTTACAAATCCAAATCTCAGCTATTAGAAAAAGGTACTATAGCATCTGCTATGATAATAATATTTGCGTTACCAATAAAATGTTTTGTTGCTTTCCGTGTCAACGGCGCAGTCATTACTAGTATTGACGTTTGTCTTAAATGAAGTTGGGCGCAACGGCGTAGCTGCGTCGGTGGTTTTGCAGATTTTCAAGACATCATCTGATTATAAGGTATAATAGACCAATCATATATCAATAGTTTCCGCTTAGCAATGTAGTGTTTCGTATTTTTGGACGGCAGTTAAAAAAAAAGTTAAAAGCAGTTGTATTCGTTTTGTTTGCGTGTGTGTGTGTGTGTGTGTGTGTGTGCGTGTGTGTGTGTGTGTGTGTGTGTGTGTGTGTGTGTGTGTGTGAGTGCGCGCGCTGCGTGCGTGTGTGTGTGGTTATATTGATTAACGACGTCCAATCCCCTTAAGAGACAACACGTCGACATACATTGTGGTTAATTAAAAATGGAAACATTTCTGTTTCCAAACTTGTGCATTTTTCGTTACTTTTACTATTGTTATTTTAATGTAATGATCTTAATATGGATGTGCTTTATTAATGTACTAGGTGGGAAATGATGCTTTAATCGTCTCATCCAATGCAACGCGTGTCATTGTAGTAAACACAATTAATGTAATGCACAACAAGTGCAATTTATTACAAAAGTGTATATTGTCTATTATGAGTTTTAGGTCTAAATGCTTACGACTTTCGTATTTTCGACTACTTAACAATATCATATATCACGGAAATACGTTTGCACCGAACAATCGTGCAGTAATTAAAATCGTCAGCTGTACTGAATTGGAATTGTGTCTAAGGACTTCTACCAATAAAACAGTTCGATTAGCAGTTCTCTGGAGATATGGTGCCACTACGCTTCGTCGACTGCCGACCTCCGTACATAGTAACATCGTGTTATAATTTGATGAGGGATATCAATCGACAAGTACTTAATTGATCATGTGTGCATACCACATTAAGAAACCGCAGACTGTATGACATACACACGATATTATCTTGGCGAGGTGTGTAGTAATTAACTATGTAGTATCATATTGCCACATGACTTATGGGGGACCCTTGGCCACTAGTGTAGGTTTTATTTCGATTTTATTTAAAGTTATTCACTTTAGTTGAATTTATTGATTCCGGACAGACGATATCGTATTGACATTTCGTTGTGAGCGATAAAATACTAGCGAATGTACTTTAATACAGATACAGAATGTCTCATGTCCTTTTCTTTCGATTTACATATAAACGCGTTCGACTGTTACACTCTAGCCAGGGTGCAAAGCGTATGAATAAAATATAATAAGAAAGTTAATGGGGATATCGCCGCTGTATTATACCATTGACGTCAAAAAAGTTTCACTCCAGTAACAGACTCGTTCATCAGGATTTTGAACCGCAAACATTATCCTATCAAGACAGCCTTTATTGCTTTTTCGATAACTCCATACATTCATTAGTGGCATTTATTTCTACATAGATGGCACCAAGAAGCAATTACAGTTACATCATGATCGCTTGTAAGATTTTGTCATTTCTGAGATACTTAAGAAATATAGACGTATGTTTTCGTAGCTTTGCGCTTTTATCTCTCGTTTCACAAAAGAATAGCGGGAGCAAAGATGTTCATATCCGAGTCGAACCGATCTCTAACAAAGCTGAAAGAAGATAAGTCACGACAAAAATCAACTCTAGAGCTTAATGGACGAACATACAAAATCAGAGTAGCGAGAAAATAGCAGACGACAGAATAGCACAGAGCAGAGCTGTCCCAAGCATAGTAGAACTGAGTTCCCGGTCATCTGACATCGAGCATATTGGTCAATGTTTTTTTCATGATGCACAAGCAGTGTTTTAAAATCGATTTAACATTACTATTACCGTCATGATATTTGAACATGTCAAAATACTATAATAACAAAAGTAATGTATGTTCTCTAAGAATATTTATGTTCAAACCACACGTTAACCACCATGACGATAATCTAAATTCTGCCCCATATTATGTGCGGTGTAATCCAACAATGTTCGACGTGCTAAAAACAGTGTCATGACTTCAAACAATAACACTAAAGCACTTGAAGTTCCGTCAGCGACATTGTAATCTGACCTTTTTGATGGTAATATTAAACTGGGAACATATTACCCCAGGGATAAATATTAAATGGAGTCCAGATTAACGAAGAGGAGCTGGCATGTGTATAACTGGAACTATTTACGCCGTTACACCAACTCACAAGAATACGTTTGTATTACATGATAAGCTCAAGCCGCCTACAGTATCTGCAGAGACCGACGTTGCGCCTACACACAAGTATGCATTACATGTACATGAAATGTTCACGCCTACTGTTGAGGCAATGTCGTGCAATACAGAGTGCGGTCACATATTGAGTTGTACCTGGTTGTAATATCAAACTAGTTTCTTTTACAACTACACCAGTTCTGCTAGCATAATCTGCATTGCACGGGCTTACTATTTCATTACCCGAATGTTTTGCCTTTCATTTCCCTGGTAGATCAGAATCAGCGAATACAAATCAAAATCATACCTGATATATTTGCATTTACTGATAAGCCACGAGCTAACGCGCACGTGCGTTTTCATACGCCTCTCAGTATAAAAGATAAGTGATTGTTTACAACTTACCAAACGTATTAATATTCGAAATGTTTCATATATTTGTATTTGTTTCGGTGTGCACACTAAAGTGCATGTAGTTATTTGTTATTATAAAATATTGAAAAAAACGTAGTTAAATGGGGGCATCTTTTGAATTTGTTGTGATATTTATGAAACTAGATACATGTATGTCCCGGATTAAAAAAAGATCCGTATTCTGAGGGTTAACCTTAAGTTTGTGAAAATTATAACCGGACGTAAAAGACGGTATGACTAAAATACGAAAGGAGGATTTTTGGCGCAACGAGGCGAAACGAGACGAAACGAGGAATAAAATTTAACATTATATGAATTCTAGTTATTATTGGTAACAAATATTAATTCCAAATAAATGAATTGTGTATTTTGATGGAATTAACTTGTTTCCTCACTTATTAATCACATTCCCTTTAAATAATCTAATTTGAAGTCTCGTTTCGTCGACCGTACTGGAGACATTGAATTATTGGCGAAAGGAACTTTACCTATCCACTCAGTTATGTCATATAGCATCCTTTCACAAACTGTTGAAAATATACTTTCGGCGAAAGGAGCTTTATGATACCAATTTAATTATAAAGATATACTGGTCTCTAGGATAAAACATTGGGATAAATATATGAACATCAAAAAGTATTTTCAAAATCATGATAATACTAGTATGTAATGCGTATATTAAATATGGTTGATGGATCTGTATGTTGCATTCTTATATAAGAAAGAGCCTCCTTTCGCCGACGGTAGAATGTATATTGTTGGCGAAAGGAGCTTTATCATACCAACTTAGTTATATGATGGTTCTTATATGACGGTCTCCTTTAGCCGCCCGTACACGTTGAACTATCGGCGAAAGGAGCTTTATCATACCTACTTACGTCGGAACTAGAATGTCAATTGTCTGCGTAAAACATATACTATGTATATCCGGAATATGAAGTACATTGTATTCGATGGTCGATCAAATCCCCGGCCCTAATCAAAACTCTTAACTGTATTCATATTTATGACTCATTTAAACAGTGGACCTGCACAATTGCAGAACAGAGGTAATCGTAGGCATAGGTAATCCTGGCCATCAAATAACTCAACATTATGGGTAGACACTCAGCTGACGACATACTAGTATATTGTTGTTGCATTTACTAAAAATGTCATATAATTTTATAGCGCAGATATATTTGACTTTAGGAAATGTACGATTGACAAAATAATACCTAAGCTAAGCTCTCGTGTATGACAGTTTGTGAATATATAAATTGTTAATTTGTCTCCCTGGGGCGAGAGTACTTGACCGAGTTTACCTAATATTTGCATTATATCCGGCATCCGGCTACATTACTGACTGGCCGGTGCGTATGACGTAAGTCGTGTTAAGTAAATAAGATATAATAAGTCACGTGATTAAGGATTTGTTATCAATATAGGTTACACACACGAAGAATGCGCGACTTAATTGTTTTAAATATTGACATGTCCGGTAAATATCACCCGACTGATAAACTGATCACGTGGTATAATCTTAGAAAAAATTTCGCCAGAATTTTGTTTGTAGAAATATATATTTTCAAAGTATGTTTGCACAAGTGAAGCCCAATCAACATAATCTACATCAATAGCGAAGCCACAATTGAATTTAATGTAGGAGTTTCTCAAAGGTATCAGGAAATGTATCAATTCTACATGTTATTGCATAAAATCTATGCAGTTTTTGTATACAATTTCACGCGAGCATATTCTGCGATAAATATTACTGAAGCATATTCCAATAATCCAAGTACCAATAGTTCACGAACGAACATTTTATGTAGAGTTTGCATTAGATAAATATACAATAATACACGGTAATTATGAAACAAATAAATAGTAGGGCACAAACTAAAGCCACCCAGCTACGACGGCAGCACCTAGCCACACAAGAAAAAGTCAGACATAGTACAAGCCATCCACATCCCCTTTTATTTTTCGGAATGTATACTAGTATATTAATCATTACATTTATCGCCACAATGACGTAACAGTTGGAAGCGAAACGTGGTGAAACACTCATACAATACGGAGACATAATCAAGTAGCAATCTATATCTGATGTAAACGTGCTATGCAGTTTCTATTTAAGCTTAAATTGTTCTTTAACGTGTAACATCCTCACGAACCTATTTGAAAGTAATTCCACACGAACGCCCAACTTTTAACTAGTCAATGTGGCAGATATTTGTTGAAACTAATCCTGGAAACACGTGCATCTGATGAATTCAAGTGAAGTGTTATTTACTGACGTCTGTTTTGTTGTTATAAATTCCGGAGTACAATGTTTTGTGAACTGGTAATGTGCTCAACCCCATGTGTCCAAAATCTGACGGATGTACACTACAATACAACACAGTCTTTCTTATCGAATCAGATACCATTAACAACAAGTAAATACTAGCTGTTGTTCGAACATTGACAAGCTGAAACTTCAATTCCATGTCCCCTTTATTTGGTACGAAGAAGTCTAAAATATGTCTAAACGGAAAACAATAACAGCCAAAGACATAGAGGATCTATCACGAGTTGTTAATCGATATAAATTTATATTAAACGAGTTTTGGAAATTTTATTAAGCGAGCCCCTGGCGAGCTTAATAATATTTCCTGAACGAGTTTAATATAAATATAATTTTAATATATCAATTGACAACGAGTGATATATTCTTTATTTCATATGACAGTAAAAGCAAAAATACCATTAATTTACTAGTATTAGAAAAACTCAATACCTTATACTACACGTGGAACGTATATTTTTATACGTACTGGCTATACTTACCTGGATACAAGGAAATTCATGTGATATAATGGTGTACGTCATTGGGCCATATTTATAGTTATGACTTATGTTTAAGATTACATTACAGTAATAAGCTACCCATTAAAATGAAGAAGTTGTGTAAACGAATTATGAAACAGGATAACATAGTACGATTAAAATGATGTGCCGATGACGTCATTAGTTCATAATTATATATACTCACCACAACAAAACACAGAATAGATGGATAATAACGTGTAAGCAGCATTTGTGAAATAGATTCAGTACAACAACAAAACAAAAAACGTACAACCTTAGGACAAACGAACTACAACAATGATTAACTGACTTATTTAAATCGCTGAAAAAAATCAATACAACTACACGTAAAAGATGACCCTAATAGACAAAAAATGTTAATACACAACCAAGTGTTAAGACAATCAGAAATGATGAAAACGATCGTCTGACCGGTATATACAAAATTTATTGTAAGTTTTCAGGTTATCAGAACGTTGAACATTAGAGGCGTGGTACATTGTTGTATTCTCTGGCGACACATTCCATTCAGTACAGCAACATGATACCAACTAACTGATCAATCTACCAGAGCAAGGACTTGATTGATCACTATTCAATACCAGATCAAGAGAAATGTATATTATGTTCACATCGGATATCGATATGTTTCCTATGTGGATAAGTGTACGGATAAGACATGAACACACCGGTAGAGTAAAATGTGATATTGTATGTAATCACTAATTACAAATCAATGCGAAAGAGCAATCACCAATAATGATCAGGCATGGAAAACAAAAACGTCTCTAAATTTACTTATGATTACTATTGGATGTGGTTTTCTCTATTTCAATCTCTTCACCCACAAACGAATTAGACGTTCGTTCAAATATGACTTCTGTGTTGTTAAGAAACTTTATCTTACACCTAAACCTGCACTAAGTAGCGCAACAAAGACACCATTGGACAAATCGGATCATGATAACACGACGGAATGGTACGAAGACAATATGTGATAATACGAAAACCCGACAACATGGCGAGATGACAGGAAGGCAAGATGTGACAATACCAAAACACAACAACATGTGGAGACGATAGAAAGTTGCGACTGGACCATACGAAAACTTTACGAGACGAGACGACCAAAATTACGAGACGACAGGAAGGTATGATGCGACAATACGAACACGCCAACATTGCAAGACGACGGGAAATTACGACAGGACAATACAAAAACCGCCAACATTACGAGACGACAGGAAATTACACCAGTGCAATACGAAAACACGCCAACATTACGAGACGACAGGAAATCATGATGTGACGATATGAAAATACGCCAACATTACGAGACGACAGGAAATTACGACAGGACAATACGAAAACACGCCAACGTTACGAGACGACTGGAAATCACGATGTGACGATATGAAAACACGCCAACATTACGAGAAGACAGAAAGGCACGACAGGACAATACAAAACACACCAACATTACGAGACGGTAGAAAATTACGATGTGACAATACTAAACACGCCAACATTACGAGGCAGGAAATTACGATGTTACAATACAAAACACGCAAAAATTACGAGAAGACAGAAAGGCACGACAGGACAATACCAAAACACGATAACATTGCGAGACGACATGATGGAACGACAGGACATGCGAAACTACGACAACGATAAGACGAGTCAAAACAAAAGTATGACGGGACAATGCGAACATGTTCGATAACCATATAGCAAAAAAGCATTATCAAACAACGGGACGATAGAAATTTATGCTGAATGAAATATAATAAGACGGCGTTACGATACGAAATCAGATTGTTTAACTTTGTGATTATACCATACATCGATTGCTTACCTTATTTCTAGAATCCATAAACATAAAATGGATGATAAGACTTTCGAAGTATTACATATTGAGACGTAATGAGGCGTTTGATGGTGCGATATAACGACATATAGACGAGCTGATGCAATGTTACGACGCCGTGAATCAAGGGCCTGGTGCGATGGGTCAAAGGATGATGTGATGGTGTTTTGTTGTGTTTATCGTGTATTTTCGTCGGACTCGTGCGTTTATTCCCAAATATTTTACATGTATTTATGTCGAAAGTCGACGTCTCAACGTATAGTCGCCGATTTCAATGATAACTAATAGCAGTATTTGTATTAATCATGTTGAAACAATGAAACAACTGCACACATTTCATATTGAAAGTTCAAAGTAGAAAGTATGTGGTTGATATTGAATGTCTGATATTATTTTCAAATTCTGGGGGCGTAGTGAACGTATATACACACACACTAAATTGTAGTTATGTTTAAGGCAAGGCTGAAAACACGCTATAGATGACAAGCTAGTCAAACGTTTTTAAAATGATTCACTTCTTGTGGTTAATACAGGCTCGAAGGCTTGAAAAAGTCCACTTGATTATAAAAGACGACCTTTAATATAGCTTAAGCGTGTGGTCAGTATATCTAAAGTCAGAATAAAACGAATCAAACAGACTATCACATACGGCTGACCATATGTTATCGCTGGTTCAATTAAGGATTCTCGTGCGAAGCACAAGGCATCCGAGAACCTTCCTTATTAATGTGTATACATGTATAGTATTGTAACAACGGAACATATTTTATTTTCGTTCGAACAGTAATATTGAATTATTTATGCAGGACAATTATAACTCAACATGTTACAAAACAGAGTGGCGTGTTCATACTCATACACTAACAATAGAATCATCATTTACTTTACGTAACATACATAAACACGAAACATTTAACGCGTATAAATGATTAAAACTAAACCATGACGTCTTAAGTAATAATATCGATTACAAAGTACACCAAGCTCGTTTATTGTGAAAACAATTAGTAAGTAAGCATGACCAATTTGTCATATAGTGACGTTGCCGACATCTCAATGTTGAACTCTGAACCCGTTTCAAATGTGACTGTGTGTAATGTTTAAAATCGACGCAAAGTCGACAGTAATTATAACAGATGATGTACATATATGTGATTTAACAATATACAAATATCAGTAGTTACTAATCTTAAAAAAATACAGGAAACCATCTATTAAAATTGCCGACCGATTAAAAACTGAAACGCATGTAATAATTATAAAAAATAGACTGCTAGTTTTGTCAGAATGGTGTTCCAAGTACCAACAACTCGTGAATATGTATTTAAATGTTGTATTACTAGTATATTAAAAATTTACAAAATAAAATGGTGACATCTTCTTTATCACAAATTGTTTAAAATTTTGTTATCGCCTAATTTTTGATAACACACCTTGGTGAAAGCCACGACTGTATACAAGGAATAACTATCAAATAAAGGATAATAAATAGGATCCATGGACAATGACCTAGCGATAATTAACTATGTCGATCGCGATAAAACGCTCATAGAACGATTGGATTGTCATGACAACGACAATTATTCGGCAATCATCGGACATCATCGTTAAATTCCTGCATCAATAACAATAACGTAACAATTGGGACACTTGTACATGGTGTATGTCTCCAACACAGCCAATAAACCATCGATAATTTCCCGACCTTTAAACGAAAGAACATCGCATGTTTTTGTCCATTATGACGCTGGTGCAAACAATCCTGACATTTTAACACATTTCAAGATAATAAGCGCAATAATTTCATACGGTTATTTTTTCAAATCCTTTTTTCACTGGATTTCACAAGTCATAATAATGCATCTGCTATGGTTATAATATTTGCGTTTCTTATAAAATGTGCTGTTGCGACCGATGTCAACGGCGCAGCCATTACTAATATTGAGGTTTGTCTTGAATGACTTTGGGTGGCGAAGCTGCGTCGGTGGATTTGCAGATTTTTTTAGACGTGATCAGATTAATTATAATGTAGGGTTAACGCATGCTTTTTCGTGGTATTACATCTGTTGGTGCCCAAGCCCGTCAGTGCGAGGGCACCGACACTCCCGAGGGACTCTGCAGATGTAATAGCACGAAAAGACATGCGTAAACGCTATTATAGCATAAAACAACACTTTATTAGTATGTTTTTAAAATTATGACAATTTGGCGGGACATTTTGGGCGACGTCGGGAATACAAACGTGACGTCGCTTAGCAAACAATACGTCACATACAACTTTTTGTTATGAGCGTCGACTTCCGGTATCGGCAAATACTAAGAAAACAGTGATATTGGGGGTTCGTTTACGTTTATTATTTTACTATTATAGAAGATTGATTAGTAGTTACAATTAAAATGTGAATTACAGTTCATATAACGCTGTAAATCATTTATTTTCGTCGGCTGGGTCCTGAAATGAGCATACTTAAAACTGAACACCAACAGCGCGTGCGCGCGAGAATCTTTACAATAACGTTCCCTTTCCCCCATTTAAGTATGGGCAAAATCACCGTTTTTATGCTATAATGTATTATAAACTAATCATATAACGAATTTTGTGTAGAACAATTGTTTCAGCTGAACAGTGTATTTTTCGTATCATTGGACAGCAATTGTGCTTGTTTTGTTTGCCTTCAAGCTTGGGCGTTCGTAAAAAAATACATGAGGCATTATCGGGCAAAATCTGGCATGTACTTCATAAAGATCCATGTACTTTAACAGCCGACATCAATGTATTTTACCATGTTCTTCAGGGGATTAAACGTCGTTAATTAAGATAGCCACTCATACGCCACACTACGGTACCACTGGTTAATTAAAAAACAAAAATGGAAACAGTTCTGTTTCCGAACTTGTGCGTTTTTCGTTATTCTTATTGATTTAATGTAATAATCTTAATAATGTTAACATACGAGGGGTAATCAATATATTCGACAACTTTTCATCTAGCAAGTTCATATTGGTAACGTCATTCCAAGCGTCACCGTCGGAGCAGCACGTAGCTCCTTTCTGGACTGATACCCGATTCCATGTATGAGACTGGTTGTCTTTTACTACTGGAATAAGTAGTTAAAAGCCGATTCTTGAATGTGAGGTGGAATAACAAGTGTATCGATGCGTTATTGCAAACAAAACTCGGAAAAGGGCGGTTGGCTTTACAAAATTAGATTATTTCGATTAAGACTGAAACATGACCTACCAGGTTTAGGAGGCAATATCGAAAAAACCCTTTCGATTTGGAGTCAACGATTTTATGTATTGTAGCCTATACTAGTCTTCGTTTTTGCCAGTTACATTTGATTGAGATATGTGCGTCTTATTTCGCAGAATTTAACGGAAAGTGTCCCTAACGCGGTGTTATTTTTGCTATTTATCCTTATTTTATCGACTCATCCGTCGTTTGGCAGAGACCCTACAATCACATAAACAACGGAATCATATGAAAATGGCCAATTGGGAGCGCACAGAATCCATGCACAATTTAGTCAAGTCATTTTGGAGGTATCGTGAGGAATTAACAAGTTGTGCGTAAATTTTCATACCGTGTCGTTTCTCATAAATAACCCTACGCCCGAGATGCTCGACGGTGCGCGCTTCACCATGGTTACAACAAAAATATGTCATCAAGTAAATAGTGACGTTATCATAAAGAAAATAAGACAAATCGCGAGATAATTGATTGATCTACATAAGCGTGTAATTTCATTACTCTCGTTCAAATATTTCAAAATTGAGAAGGAAAGTCCTCGAATATAATGATCACCCCTCGTATATTTGGTTAATTAATATATACTGTATACTACCGATGCAAAATACGTCATTGTAGTAAACACAATTAAGGTAATAAACTATAAAGTACAATGTATTACAAAAATGTACATTGTCAATTAGCCTGGGTCAAAATGCTTACGACTTTCGTATTTACGACGACTAAACAATATAAAATTGCATCGAAATACGTTTGCACCGAACAATCGTGCAGTTATTGTTATTATAAATGCATCAACTGTGCTCAAAATTGGAATCGTGTCGAATGATTTTAACAAATAAAACAGTTCGATAAGCAGTTCTATGGAGATATGGTGCCACGAGACTTCGTTGTCTGTCAACTTCCATGCATAGTAACATCGTGTTATAATTTTATGAGGGATATCAACCGACATATACCTAATTGATCATGTGTGCATACCACATTACGAAACCACAGACTGTCTGATATACACACGACATTATCTTGGCGAGGTGTGTAGCTGTTAGCTATGTAGTAGTTTATGAATATCTCATGACTTACGGGGAACGCTTGGCCACAATGACGTCATAAAATAATCACTATTATATGGTTTATTTCGATTTTATTCAAAGTTATTCGCTTTAGTTGAATTTATTGACTTGGGACAGACGATATCGTATTTACATGTCATTGCGAGCGATAAAATACTCGCGACTGTACTTTAATACAAATACAGAATGTCTCATTTCCTTTTTTCGATGTTCATATAAACGCGTTCGACTGTTACATTCTAGCCAGGGTGTAAAGCGTATGAATAAAATATAATAAGAAAGTAAATGGGGATATTGCCGCTGTATTATATCATTGACGTCAAACAAGTTTCATTCCTGTAACAGACTCGTTCGATCAGGATTTTGAACCGCAAACATTATCTTAATAAGACAGCGTTTATTGCTTTTTCGATAACTCCATACATTCATTAGTGGCGTTTATTTCAACAAAGATGGCACCCAGAAGCAATTACAGTTACATCATGATCGCTTGTAAGTTTTTGTCATGTCTGAGATACTTAAGAATCATAGACTTTCTTTGTAGCTTTGCACTTTTATCTCTCGTTTCACAAATGAACAGCGGGAACAAAGATGTTCATATCCGAGTCGAACCGATCTCAAACAAAGCTGAAAGAAGATAAGTCACGACAAAAATCAACTCTAGAGCTTAATGGACTAACATAGGTAGGGCTTTGTCATAGTGCCGTGCAGAGAACAAAATCAGAGTAGGAGCAAACAGCAGACAACTGAATAGAACAGAGCAGAGCTGTCCCGAACATAGTAGAACTGAAATCCCGGTCATCTGACATCGAGTATATTGGTCAATGTTTTTTTTCATGCTGCACAAGCGGTGTTTTAAAATCGATTTCACATTACTATTACCGTCATGATAGTTGAACATGCCAAAATAATATAATAGCAGAAGTAATGTATGTTCTCTAAGAATATTTATGTTCAAACCACACGTTAACACCTTTGACCAAAAACTAAATTTGGCCCCATATTATGTGCGGTGTAATCCAACAATGTTGGACGTACTGAAAACAATGTCATCACTTCAAACAATAGCACTATAGCACTTGAAGTTCCGTCAGCGACATTGTAATCTGACCTTTGTGATGGTAATATTAAATTGGGAAAGGATTACCCCAGGGATTAATATTAAATCGACTACAGATTAACGAAGAGGAGCCGGCATGTGGGTAGCTCGAACTATGTACGTAGTTGCACCTACTCACAAGAATACGCATGTATCACATAAAACGTTCAAGCGCCAATTTTAGAGACCACCGTGGCACGTACTCACATGAAATGTTCAAGCCTACTGTTGAGACAGTACCATGAAACACAAAATGCGGTCACATATTGAGCTGCAGCTGTATGTTGTTGTTCTATCAAACCAGTTTCTATTACAACTACACCTGTTTTGTAAGTATACCCCGCTTAGCACAACATTGCTAATTTATTACCCGAATGTTTTGCTGGTGTATCAGAATCAACAATAGCAAATCACAATTATACCTGATATACTAAAAAAAGTATTTGCATTTACTGATAAGCCACGTGCGAACGTGCACGTGCGTTTTCATACGCCTCTCGATATGAAAGATAAGTGTGTGTTGATTAATTAAATTATTAATTAAATTATAAATATTGTAAAAGTTTTATAGACATTTGTACTTGCATTTGTATTGGTGTGCAAACAAATGTGTATGCAATTATTGAATATTATATAGAAACAAATCGTAGTAATCATGCGGACGTCTGTCGAATCTGTTGTGATGTTTATTAAACTAGATATATCCCGGATTAGATATACATCCGTATTCGGAGGTTAAACCTTTGTGAAAATTGAAACCAGACATAAATCATGATGCAATGTATCCGGTTAATGAAGTATATATTCAATGGTCGCTTGATTAAATCCCGGTCTCTTACCAGAGAATTGTATTCATATCTATGACACAGGGAAACAACGGACATACGTAATTGCTGAAGGGGACATAACAAAAGAAAAGTGATGAACAGAGCAGAACAGAGAAGAACTGACCAAAAACTTAGACAACGACACATGAGTGTAGTGACTACACATAACACAACATAATCAAACGAACGTTCAAATACGTATGCATTGGGAACCCTGATCACCGAATTGGTAGACACTCAGCTGACGACATTATTTATATAGTGTTTAAGCTACTGAAAAATGTCAAAATTTGACTTTTGGAAATGTACGGTTGACAAAATAATATTAAAGTACTCGGGTATGACAGTTTGTGAATCTATAAATTGTTAATTTGTCTTCCCGAGACGAGAGTACTTGACCGGGATTATCTAATAGTTGCATTATATCCGGCATCCGGTTACATAACTGACTTGCTGGTGTGTATGACATAAGTAATGTTAAGTAAATACGATATGTCACGTGATTATGGGGAGTGTTAATGCGTAACTTTATGTTTTATAGTTTGACATGTCCGGTACATATCACGTGACTGGCAAACTGATCACATGGTATGATGTAGGAAACAGTTTGGCCAGAATAATATGTTTGTAGAAATATATTTTTTCAATGTATGTTTTGGATTCACACAGTGTACCATTGAAGACCTATCAAAATGATCTTCAGGAAAAGCAAACACTATACTAAGTAGTTTCTAGGTTATCAGGAAATGTCTGCATTGTGTATTGTATTTGTCAGATAGATATATGCAGTATTTTATATTTTTCTCGAATATAAGACATTTGAGCACACATGTATTTTGCGAGTAACCTCAATTAACATTACTGAGAATGTGCTGATAATTCAAAAAGAAATAGTTCAAGTGACGTCGCAATAACGAACGAACGAACAACGAACGAAAACAAACGAACGAAAACGAGCGAACGAACGAACGAACGAACGAACGAACGAACGAACGAAACGAACGAACGAACGAACGAACGCACATCGTTCATGTACAGTTTGTAGAACATACATGTACATATACCATAATGCACGGTATGAAACAACGCTCTTGTATTTCTAAGTAATATTCAGCTGAACGTCAAGCAAATTTAATGTGACATACTTCAGCTATATTCTCCTGTATTATGCTTACACGTTTAATTTATATATTAATCATTACATCTATCGCCACATTGACGTAACAGGTGGAAGCGAAACGTGGTGAACACTCATACAATACGGCGACATAATCAAGCAACAATCTATATCGGATGTAAAACGTGCTCCATAGATTCTATCTTTAGCTTAAATTGTTCTTTAACGTGTAACATCATCACGAACCTATTTGAAAGTAATTCCACTCTAACGTCCAACTTCTAACTAGTCATTACCGCAGATATTTGTTGAAACTAATACTGGAAACACGCGCATCTGTCGAATTCAAGTGAAGTGTAGTTAACTGACGTCTGTTTTGTTGTTATAAATTCCGGCGTTAATGTTTGGTGAACTGGCAATATGCTCAATGTGTCCTTTGACAATTTTCAGTTACCGGTTTCAGCGAATGACGAAAATCTTAATGGGTGTGTGAATATGTTTAGGTTCTGCACAATATGAATGGTGTAAAGAATGACGAATTAACACGATTCTGACCTTTTTATAACGATAATGTACAGCCGATATCATTCTCCAAGCTATACAATACAATGCAATACAACGCAATCATTTTGCGAGTTGGATTACATTAACAACAGATAAATATTAGCCATTTGTAAATATAGCTAATTTTGGACATTGTACGTGGTGGTAGACGATTGACAAGCAGGAACATGCATTTTTATTTGACCATTGATTGGTGCTAAGAAGCCTAAATATGACTAAACAGAAACAATAACAGCCAAAGACAATGGTGTACGTCATCGTTTCATATTTATAGATATCACATGTGTTCAACATTACACTACAATAATAAGCGACTCATTGAAATGAAGAAGTTGTTTAAACGAATAATGAAACATGATAAGACAGCATGAGTGCAAGGATGCACCGATGACGTCATTAGTTCATAATTATAGATACAAATGTACTCATCACAACAAAACACAGAATAGATGGAAAATAACGAATAAGCAACATTGTTGAATATCAATTAGATTCAGTAAAACAACAAAGCATACAGCCTTAGGCAAAAGTGCTTCAACAATTAACTGACTAAATTAAAATGGCAGCAAACACATGACAAAACAGTTGATGCTAACGTATGCTCGTACAAACAAACATTAATGCACATCATAGCGTTGGGACACACAGAAATGATAAAGACGATGGTCTGACCGTTCTAAACAAATGTGAGTTTTCATGTTATCGAGATGTTAAACTCTGCATGCGTGGTACATTGTTGTATTCTCTAGCGACACATTCCATTCTGTACAGCAACATGGTACCACCTAACTGATCATTCTACGAGAGTAAGGACTTGATTGATCACTATTTAATACCAGATCAATAGAAATGTATAATATGTTCACATCGGATATCGATATGTTTCCTGTGTTGATAAGTATACGGATAAGACATGTTCACACCGGTAGAGTAAAAGGTGATATTGTACGTAATCACTAAAATACTGATCAGGCATGGAAAACAAAAAACGCCTCTAAATCGACTTATGTACGAGTGAAAAGTTCGTTCAAATCTTACACCGAAACTTACTCTACGTAGCGATACAAAGGCAAAATGGGACAAATTAAGATCACGATAACACAACGAAACGGTACGATATGAATGTACGATGTGACAATACGAAAACACAACAACACAGTGAGACTACGGGAGGGCACGATGTGACAATACGAAAACACAACAACATTGTAAAACGACAAGAAGGAACGATGTGACAATACAAAAACACGACAACATTGCTAGACGACAGGAAGGCACGATGTGACAATACAAAAACACGACAACATTGCTAGACGACAGGAAGGCACGATGTGACAATACAAAAACACGACAACATTGCTAGACGACAGGAAGGTACGATGTGACAATACGAAAACACGACAACATTGTGAAACGACAAGAAGGAACGATGTGACAATACAAAAACACGACAACATTTCTAGACGACAGGAAGGTACGATGGGACAATACGAAAACACGACAACATTGCTAGACGACAGGAAGGCACGATGTGACAATACGAAAACACGCTAACATTGCTAGACGACAGGAAGGCACGATGTGACAATACGAAAACACAACAACATTGCTAGACGACAGAAAGGCACGATGTTACAATACGAAAACACGACAACATTGTGAGACGACAGGAAGGCACGATGTGACAATACGAAAACACGACAACATTGTGAAACGACAGGAAGGAACGATGTGACAATAAAAAAGCACGCCAACATTGCAATACGACAGGGAGGAACGATGGGACATTATATAAAAAACGACAACATTTAGTCGACAGGAAGGAACGATGGGACAATACAAAAAATGCTATGTTGCGGGCCAATACGGGTGGAACTATGGTGCAATGTGAAAACACGTCAATTCAACTATACCATAATGAGGCACAATTGTACAATACAAATCTGACAGCAGAACGGGTCAGAACGAAGTCATTATTGGCAAATGCGAAACTACGACTACAACATTACGAGTCGAATTGAATATACGATAACATTATAGGAAAACATCATAAAAAACCGGACGATACTTATGCTGAATGAAAATTTAACAATTCGAAAACTCCCGGAATAATTCGATAAGACGACGTGCAATACGAATGCAGAATGTCTGACTTTATTATTATTACCACCCATCTATGACTTGCCTTATTTTAAGACTTCTTAGAATAAAATGTGCTACTGTTGCAGTAACTTTAGAAATATTAAATACATGTATTGAGAGATTAGCTGGTACACAATAACGTAGTGATACACTGCTATAATACCAACAAGCAAGGGCGTAATGCAATGGGGCTTATGATGATCCGATGGTGTTTTATTTTGTGTATGGTGTTTCCGCGTCTGACTCACATTTAGTCACCAACATTTCACACTTTTTATGACGAAAAGTAGACGTATCAACTAAACGTACATCATTATTCAACGTAATTTATCTACAATTAAATAGATACGTTGAACTCATTTACCGATTTCAATGATAACTATAGTTACGTAACATACGTATAATGACAATGAGAGTATTAATCATGTTAACAAATGAAACATCAGCGCAAACTTCATGTTCAAGTTTAAAGTAGAAAGCATGTGGTTGATACTGAATACCTGATATTATTTCACAATTCTGTGGGCGTAGCCGGCCTTTAAGAACGAAAGTTTCTCGTATAAATTTATAAAAGATGCTGTATATTATTGAGTTTTGTAACAATCAACAATGGAGCATAGTTTATTTTCGTTCACGAAAAGTAAGATTGAATTATGTGTACATGAAAATTACGAGTGCCGTGTTTAGATTGTACAGGAAAGTGTCGTGTTTAGACTCAAACAGTAACAATACAATCATCATTTACTGTTCCTTACATACATTAACAAGCAACATTTGTGGTGTATAAATTATTAAAACTAAACCATGACGCCATTAGCAATACTATCGATTACAAATTACACCAAGCCGGTTTACCTTGAAAACAATTAATAAGTAAGCATGACCAATTAATCATAAAGTGACGTTGCCGACATCTCCTTGTTGATAATCAATGCAGAACTATGTACTCGTTTCAAATACGCGTAATGTTTAAAATCGTAGCAAAGTCTACGGCAATTATTACAGGTCATGTGCGTTTTTCAACATTACAAACCTTAAAACATGTATAAAACTAAACTATTCTATTATAATATTTATAAGAATATGGCGACGCCCACTTTAAAGACACATTGTTTAAACTATTATTATCGCGTAACACACCTTGGTGATAACCACCATTGTATGAAAGAGAAATACTATCAAAAAGAGGATAATAAAGGGTCCTTGGACAATGACACAGCGATAGTTTACGATGTCGATCGCGATAAAACGGTCATAGAACGATTGAATTGTCATTACAACGACAATTATTCGGCAATCATCGGACACCATCGTTAAATTCCAGCATCAATACTTTTTTGTAACAATAATGTAACGATTGGGACACTTGTACATGGGGTATGTCTCCAACACAGCCAATAAACCATTGATAATCTCCGAACATCGCATGTATTTGCGTATTATGACGCTGGTGTAAAATACCTGACTTTTAATACGTTGCAAGAGAAAAAAACGCAATAATTTCATACGGTAATTTTTTTCAAATCATTCTTCGCCGAATTTCAAACAGTTGAACAATTGCCTCTGCTATGATACAAAATATTTGCGTTACTAATAATTTTTTTTGTGTTGTTCCTTGTCAACGGCGCAGCCCTTATCAATATTGACGTTTGTCTTGAATAACGGCGGGCGTCGCTGCTGCGTCGGTGGATATGCAGGTTTCCCAGACGTCATCTGATTAATTATAAGGTATAATAAACCAATCATATTAATCTTTTTGTGTAGAAAAAATGTTTCCGCCAAGCAGTGTGCTTTTTCGTACTTTTGGACAGTGTTCGCTCATTTTGTTTGCCTTCAGGCTTCGTCAATTTTAACAAAACACATGAGGCATGTTCAGGCAAAAAAGGGCAGACACTTAATAAAGATACTTCCAACAGTGGCTAAATTGTATGTTGTGACGTGTGGGTAGCTATCATAATTAACGACGTTCAATCCCCCGAAGATCCACACGTCGAAATACATTGAGGTTAATTAACAATGGAAACATTTCTGTTTCCGAACTTGTGCGTATTTTGTTACACTTTGTTGTTTTTAATGTAAGCATCTTAACAGAAATTTGCTTAATTAATACTACATGTATAGGTTGGAACTGACTCTTTAATCGTGAAATCCGATGCAAAGTACGTCATTGTAGTAAACACAAATAAGGTCATAAACTATAAAGTACTATTTATTACAAAAATGTATATTGTCAATTAACCTGGGTCAAAGTGCTTACGACTTTCGTATTTACGACGATTAAACAATATCAAATTTCATTGAAATACGTTTGCATCGAACAATCGTGCAGTAATTGTTATTATAAATGCATCAACTGTGCTCAAAATTGAAATCGTGTCGAATGACTCCAACAAATAAAACAGTTCGATAAGCAGTTCTCGGGAGATATGGTGCCGCGAGGCTTCGTTGTCAGCCAACTTTCATGCATAGTAACATCGTGTTATAATTTGATGAGGGATATCAATCGACAAATACTTAATTGATCATGTGTGCATACCACATTTCGAAACCGCAGACTGTCTGATATACACACGACATTATTTAAGCGAGGTGTGTAGTAGCTAACTATGTAGTAGTTTATGAATATCTCATGACTTACGGAAACGCTTGGCCACAATGACGTCATGAAAGCACAAGTGTAGGTTGTATTTCGATCTTATTCAAAGTTATTCGTTTTAGTTGAATTTATTGACTCGGGAAAGACTACACAAATAAAGACGTATTTCTTTGTAGCTTTGCACTTTTATCTCTTGATTCACAAATGAATATCGTGAACAAAGATGGTCGTAGCCGAGTTGAACCGATCTCAAACACAGCTGAAGTCACGAAGAACCCAGTCGGCGGTAGAGCTTTACCCCGAGCAGAGCTTAGGGCTTAGTCGCAGAGCCGTGCAGAGAACTGAACAGTGTAGAGAGCACACCACAGATAGTGGAACAGAACACAGCTAAGCAGAACAGAGCTGGTCCGAGAATAGCAGATCTGATTTCCCGTCATACATGTATCACACGAAGAACAAGTGTTAATGTATTTTAATGCTGTCCTAGGGGTGTTTTAAAATCGATCTCACATTACTATTAACGTCATACTATTTCAACACAATAAAACACTGTAGTAACATAATTAATGTATGTTCTCTAAGAATAGTTATGTTCAAATCACACGTTAACCCCCATGACGATAATCTAAATTCGGCCCCATATTATGTGCGATGTAATCCAACAATGTTTGACGTGCTGAAAACAATGTCATGACTTCAAACAATAACACTTTAGCACTTGAAGTTCCGTCAGCGACATTGTAATCTGACCTTTTTGATGGTAATATAAAACTGGGAACATATTACCCCAGGGATAAATATTAAATCGATTCCAGATTAACGAAGAGGAGCTGACATGTGGGTAGCTGGAACTATTTACACCGTTACACCAACTCACAAGAATACGTTTGTATATTACATAATAAGCTCAATACAAGCCGCCTACAGTAACTGCACAGACCGACGTTGCGCCGACACACAAGTATGCATTACATGTACATGAAATGTTCGCGCCTACTGTTGAGTCGATGTCGTGCAATGCAAAGTGCGGATTGTGTCGTCATCACAATGAAAGCGGTCTAAATTTCCCACCGGAAACTTTTTATTTCTTTTTACGATTTTGTTTGTTTTAGTGACTGGAAATACCCATTGTACTTGTCCATAGCTGCTGTATACCTACCTGCACAAGAACCAACAGTGACAGGAACATTTTGTTATCATTATTTTGTGAATTCGAGGGGAAACTGTTTACACCTTACCCCACCCACCAACTTTAATATGGCGGTTCACTGGAGCGTTACCATCGTGATTTTGTCATCAATAATTCTTCAATTTAGTAACTTTATGCAACAAAGGGAGCATGTGGAGTTTGTGGATGGACACATTAATTGTCAACTATCCTCATTCTGGTTTACAAACTCAAAAAAACTTTTGACAACTATTGCACTTGATATTTTGAAAGCTGAAAATTCTCGTCTACACAGTTGTAAAACGGATTGTTTCAGTGCTATATTCCAGTTATTGTTAATTCTGAGTGGAGATGTTGAAGTACAACCGGGACCTGTGGAACACCCATGCTCCGTATGCGGAGGACCAGTCGCTAAGGATCATCGCAGTATCAGCTGTGATTCGTGCCTTCTCTAGGGCCATATCAAGTGTGGCAAGGTCACTCCCAATGAATACAATAACCTAATTGGTAGTTCTACATCATGGATATGTCCACCATGTGGTGAAATAAACCACTCAAATACAATCTTTAATGATAATCACCCTGTGAATTTATCTAACAGTTTCTCAGCCCTTTCAGACTCAGATTCTGACCAACAAGAATCGCCTCCTGTAACTGATAGACCCAGAAAGAGGAATAAACCTAGTTTGAAAGTACTAAGTATGAACTGTAACAGTCTTAGGTCAGATAATAAACATGCAGTTTTAGCAAGTATACTGCAAGAGGAAAACCCAGACGTCTTATGTGTGTGTGAAACCAAGTTGATTCTAGCTATAGTGACTCTGCTATTCTTCCACCAGACTCTGGGTACGAAATTGGAACCCGGAAAGACAACAGGCTTGGAGCCGGTGGTGTGTTTATAGCGGTCAAGAACACCATTGTTGCGTCACCGGCAAGTGAACTTGATGCAAACTGTGAAATAGTATGGATCAGAATTGAAATTACCAAAAGTAAACCGCTGAACATTGGATCCTTTTACAGAACGCCATCGATTGATGACCCAGATGTGATAAACATCCTTCATGAATCAGTATCAAAACTTACATCAACGGATGGTGCTCTGCCAAATTTAGTGATAAATGGTGACTTTAACATGCCGGATGTTGAATGGGAAAATCTATCAATTCGTAAAAATCCAAGTTACTCGATTGATCTGAATAAAAACATGATAGACTTTGTAAATACAAACTTCCTCACACAGATGGCGGTTGGACCTTCACGACTTAATAGGGTTCTTGATCTTACATTGTCAACAAACCCGGATATGATATCAGATCTTGAAATAAAATCTAGTGGAATCAGTGATCACATGGCAACTGCCTATGATGTAAACCTATCAGTTAAACGACAGAAGAAACCGGACCGCTATGTCTATCAGTACAAGAAGGGTGATATTGATGGTGTTAGAGCTGACATGTGTAGGTTTAGTGAGGAATTTCTATCTGGTGATCCTTATCATAGAACTTTTGATGGAAATTGGACTTTATTCAGAGACAAATTAATTGACTAGCACATTCCCCAAAAGAAGTTGACATCGCGTTGGAATCTGCCATGGTTTACACAAGAAATCAAAAGGTTATGCCAAAAGAAAAAAAGGGCTTGGAAATTAGGCCATAATAATAAAAACAGTCACTCTTGGAAACGTTATCTACAACTTAGTGCATTAGTGAAGTCTTCTATTGAAAAAGCCCATCGTGACTACTATGACAATGTTATGAACAATTCTGTCAAAGAGAATCCGAAGAAATTCTATTCATACATAAACCAAAAGAAAGGCGGCCAAAGTAGTATTCCTGTATTGAAGAAAAATGACACCATCCTCAGTGAACCTGCAGCTAAAGTTAGTGCACTCAATGAACAATACACATCAGTATTTACAAGGGAGCCAGACGGCCAACTACCAGAGATAGATGGTTCACCAACCCCTCCAATGCCTGAGATAGACTATGCTGTTCCTGGCATTGAGAAACTCCTCTTGAATCTTAATCTGTCAAAGGCAGCAGGCCCGGACCTTCTTCTGACCAGAATACTAAAGGAAGTAGCCAAGGAGATTGCTCCAATACTATCCACCATATTCCAACAATCATATGACACTGGACTAGTACCTATAGACTGGCAAAACGCTAATGTAACGGCCGTTTATAAAAAGGGTGACAAAACCAACCCAGCAAATTATCGTCCTGTCTCATTGACATGTATCCTCTGCAAGACCATGGAACACATCATCTTCAGTCAAATTATGAAACACCTGGAAAGAAATAACACACTCGTTCATTTTCAACACGGATTCAGAGCTAATCATTCTTGCGAAACTCAACTGATCAACACCATCGAGGAACTTTCACGAAACCTGGACAATAGAAAAACTACAGACACTCTAATATTGGATTTTAGTAAGGCCTTTGACACAGTGCCACATAGGAGGCTCCTACATGAGATACGCCACTATGGAGTCACCGGGCAAACAAACAAGTGGATAGAGGCTTGGCTGTGTAACAGGCAACAACGAGTTGTACTTGATGGCTCCACATCCTCTCAGTCGCCAGTGATATCGGGCGTCCCACAGGGTACTGTGTTGGGGCCCCTCATGTTTCTCCTATATGTGAATGACATAGCAGATAAGGTTTCTCCAGGGACCACTATTAAACTCTTCGCAGAAAGACCTCTGTGAATTGGTCGAAAATTTGGCTTATGAGATTCAATGTAGCGAAGTGCCATCAGCTGAAAGTGACAAATAAGAAACGAACGATTAAAGATATTGACACAAGTTACACTATCGACAATAAAGCCCTCCAGAGAGTTGATAGTTATCCTTACCTCGGAGTCGAATTGACATCAAATCTAACATGGAATACTCATATCAATAACATTACTAGTAGAGCTAATAAGATCGCACATACATTATGTATAGGTACATCTCCGTTTATAATTGCTGTTGACTTTGCTTCGATTTTAAACATTATACGTATTTGAAAACGGGTACTGAGTACTGCATTGATTATGAACATGCAGATGTCGGCAACGTCATTATATGATTAATTGGTCATGCTTACTTATTAATTGTTTTCAAAATATACGAACTTGGTGTAATTTGTAATCGATATTATTGCCGATGACGTCATGGTTTAGTTTTAATCAGTTATACACCACAAATGTTGCGTGTTAATGTATGTAAGGTAAAGTAAATGATGATTGTATTGTTAGTGTATGAGTCTGCACACGTCACTCTGTTTTGTAACATGTTGAGTTATAATTTTCCTGTATAAATAATTCAATGTAACTTTTCGAACGAATATAAACTAGTTCCATTGTTGATTGCTACAAAACTTAATAATATACACTGTACATGCATATACATGTAATGGGGATGGTTCTCGGTTTTCTTGTTGTCACATCGTAACTTCCTGTCGTCTCGCAATGTTGGTTTGTTTTCGTATTGTCCCGTCGTACATTCATGTCGTCTCGCAATGTTGTTTTGTTTTCGTATTGTCCCATCGTGCAATCATGTCGTCTCGCAATGTTGTTGTGTTTTCGTATTGTCCCATCGTGCAATCATGTCGTCTCGCAATGTTGGTGTGTTTTCGTATTGTCCCATCGTACCCTCATGTCGTCTCGCAACGTTGGTGTGTTTTCGTATTGGCCCATCGTACCTTCATGTCGTCTAGCAACGTTGGTGTGTTTTCGTATTGTCCCATCGTGCAATCATCTCGTCTCGCAATGTTGTTGTGTTTTCGTATTGTCCCATCGTGCAATCATGTCGTCTCGCAATGTTGTCATGTTTTCGTATGGTCGCATCGTACCTTCATGTCGTCTCGCAATGTTGTCATGTTTTCGTATTGTCCCATCGTACCCTCATGTCGTCTCGCAAAGTTGGTGTGTTTTCGTATTGTCCCATCGTACCTTTTTGTCGTCTCGCAATGTTGGTGTGTTTTCGTATTGTCCCATCGTACGTTCTTGTCGTCTCGCAATGTTGGTGTGTTTTCGGATTGTCCCATCGTACCTTCATGTCGTCTCGCCATGTTGGTGTGTTTTCGTATTATCCCATCGTACCTTCTTGTCGTCTCGCAATGTTGGTGTGTTTTCGTATTGTCCAATCGTAACTTCTTGTCGTCTCGCAATGTTGGTGTGTTTTCGTATTGTCCGATCGAACCTTCTTGTCGTCTCGCAATGTTGGTGTGTTTTTGTATTGTCCTATCGTACCTTCATGTCGTCTCGCAATGTTGGTGTGTTTTCGTATTGTCCCATCGTACCTTCATGTCGTCTCGCAATGTTGGTGTGTTTTCGTATTGTCCCATCGTACCTTTATGTCGTCTCGCAATGTTGGTGTGTTTTGGTATTGTCCCATCGTACCTGCTTGTCGTCTCGCAATGTTGGCCTGTTTTTGTATTGTCCCATCGTACCTTCATGTCGTCTCGCAATGTGGTCATGTTTTCGTATTGTCCAATCGTACCTTCTTTTCGTCTCGCAATGTTGGCATGTTTTCGTATTGTCCCATCGTACCTGCTTGTCGTCTCGCAATGTTGGCCTGTTTTCGTATTGTCCCATCGTACCTTCATGTCGTCTCGCAATGTGGTCATGTTTTCGTATTGTCCAATCGTACCTTCTTTTCGTCTCGCAATGTTGGCATGTTTTCGTATTGTCCCATCGTACCTTCATGTCGTCTCGCAATGTTGATGTGTTTTCGCATTGTCCCATCGTACCTTCATGTCGTCTCGCAACGTTGTCATGTTTTCGTATTGTCCCATCGTACCTTTATGTCGTCTCGCAATGTTGTCATGTTTTCGTATTGTCCCATCGTACCTTCTTGTCGTCTCGCAATGTTGTCATGTTTTCGTATTGTCCCATTATATCTACATGTCGTCTCGCAACGTTGTCATGTTTTCGTATTGTCCCATCGTACCTTCTTGTCGTCTCGCAACGTTGTCATGTTTTCGTTTTGTCCCATCGTACCTTCTTGTCGTCTCGCAATGTTGGCATGTTTTCGTTTTGTCCCATCGTACCTGCCTGTCGTCTCGCAATGTTGGCATGTTTTCGTATTGTCCCATCGTACCTGCCTGTCGTCTCGCAATGTTGGCATGTTTTCGTATTGTCCCATCGTACCTTCTTGTCGTCTCGCAATGTTGTCAAGTTTTCTTATAGTCACGTCGTAACTTCATGTCGTCTCGCAATGTTGATGTGTTTTCGTATTGTCCCATCGTACCTTCTTGTCGTCTCGCAATGTTGATGTGTTTTCGTATTGTCCCATCGTACCTTCATGTCGTCTCGCAAAGTTGGTGTGTTTTCGTATTGTCCTATTGACCTTCATGTCGTCTCGCAATGTTGTCATGTTTGCGTATTGTCCCATCGTACCTTCATGTCGTCTCGCAATGTTGTCATGTTTTCGTATTGTCCCATCGTACCTTCTAGTCGTCAGGCAATGTTGTCAAGTTTTCGTATTGTCATATCGTACCTTCTAGTTGTCTCGCAATGTTGTCAAGTTTTCTTATAGTCACGTCGTAACTTCATGTCGTCTCGCAATGATGGCGCGTTTTGTATTGTCACGTCTTAACATCCTGTCGTCTCATAATGTTGGCGTGTTTTCATACTGTCACGTCGTTACATCCTGTCGTCTCATAATGTTGGTGTGTGTTCATATTGTCACGTCGTAACTTACAGTCGTCTCGCAATGTTGGCGTGTGTTCATATTGTCACATCGTTACTCCCATTCATCTTGCAATGTTGTCGTGTTTTCGTATTGTCGCATCGTAACTTCATGTCGTCTCGCAATGTTGTCGTGTTTTCGTATTGTCATATTGTGCTTGTGCAATGTCTCGTTATTTAGGCGTATTTCCTAACGTCTCGCCATATTGTTCTGTTTTCGTATTGTCGCATCGTGCCACCCTGTCGTCGTTCCATATTGTCGTGTTTTCGTTTTGTCGCATTGTGCCATCCTGTCGTCTTGCCATATTAGCGTATTTACGTATTGCCACAACGTAACTTCTAGTCGCCTCGCAATGTTAGTGCGTTTTTGTATTGTCACATCGTACCTTGGTATCGTTCCGTTGTGCTGTCGTGACCTTCCATTGTCCCATTGTGCCTATGTATCGTTACGTAGTGTAAGTTGCGGTGTAAGATGAAGTTTCTCAACTGCTTGGAAGTCAGGTTTTAAAAAACATTTAAGTGATTGAAAAGCAAAAAAAAAGATTCAACCATAACCGCAAGCAAATTCATGGCGTTTTAGTTTACCAGGCCTGATCAGCATTGATGATTAATTTTTCGTATCGATTGGTAATTAGTGATTACGTTCAGTATCATATTTTACTCTACATGTGTGTTCATGTTTATCTGTATACTTATCAACATAGGACTTAAAATGATATTCGATGAGATCATAATATATATTGATCTGGTATTGAATTGTGATCAATCAAGTCCTTGGTCTGGTAGATAGATCAGTTAGTTGGTATAATGTTGCTGTACCGAATGGAATGTGACGCCAGAGAATACTTCAATGTACCACGTTATATTGTAAAACGTCTCGATAACGTGAAAACGTACATTTGTATAGACCGGTCAAACGTTCGTCTTTATATTTTTTTGTGTGTCGTAAGGCTTTGTTGCGTATTGATATATGTTTGTCCTGGCATAACATTTTGCGTCGTTCATTTGAAACGATTTAAATGAGTCAGTTATTTTTTGTAGTACTTTTGCATAAGGCTGTTCGATTTGCTCTTTTACTGAATGTAATATATATTCACCAATGCTGCTTATACGTTATTTTCAATCGATGTTATGAATCTCTATAATTATGAACTAATGACGTCATTCGCACATCATTGTGCTCGTACTTTCTTATCCGGTTCCATAATTCGTTTAGACAACTTCTTCATTTCAATGAGTCTCTCGTTATTGTAGTGTAATTTTGAACACATGGATATCTATAACAATGGCCCGATGACGTACTCTATTGTCTTTGTCTGTTATTTTTCCCGTTTAGACATATTTTAGGCTTCTTTGCACCAAACAATGGTCACATGAAATGGAAGTTTCAGTTTGTCAATATTCGAGCAATAGCTAATGTTTACCTGTCGTAAATGCTTTCTGATTCGATAAGAAATATTGTGTTGTATTGTAGTGTAAAACCGTCCGATTTTGCGGATCCAAAACAAATTCACATGCACATCGTGGTTTTCGTCATTCGCTGAAACCGGTAAATTAGAAAAGACAATGGACACATGGGGTTGAGCATATAAACAGTTCACAAAACATTGTACGCCGGAATTTATAATAACATACGTCAGTAAATCACACTTCACTTGAATTCATCAGATGCGCGTGTTTCAATGATTAGTTTCAACAAATATCTGCAGTAATGACTAGTTAGAAGTTGAGCGTTCGTGTGGAATTACTTTCAAATAGGTTCGTGAGGATGTTACACGTTAAAGAACAATGTAAGCTTAAGATAGAAACTATAGAGCACGTTTTACATCCGATATAGATTGATGCTTGGTTATGTCGCCGTATTGTATGAGTGTTTCACCACGTTTCGCTTCTAACTGTTACGTCACTGTAGCGATAAATGTAATGATTAATATACTTAAGAAATAAAAACCTGTTCGCGTTTATTGTCGGTGAATAAAACACGGGCAGGAGTTCCGATGCGGGAAAATTAAATCACGAGTGCGTAGCACGAGTGATTTAATTTTCCGCATCCGAACGAGTGCCCGTGTTTTATTCACCGACAATATACAAGAACAGAGTTTTTATTTCGAATCTAAATACGATAATATCCCGCACTATTTAACTGCGCGCATTCCATTTTCACCCATTTGACATTGAACATAATTCCACGCTTAAATTGAGTGGCTTATTAGCTGGTACAATTACCTCCCTCGTTAATGAAAACGACCTTCGTAATTTTCTGAAGGAAATACCAAAATTTAAACATTGAAACAATTTTAATAACACGAGTATATGGTATCTATTTCATAAAATGAAAAATATAAATGGATTGATTATCAGAAGCTTTAATAAAACTTGGTTTCTAGAGTATATTGGAGTTTCTAAAAATAGGTGCGTCATAGATGTAACACTGGATTCTCGTGCAACTCGCCTTGTCATCGTCACTCGTAGTAAATTTTACTATAAAGTTTACGTTCATTCATTCATAAATATGTCAAGTGATACTGGGCGTAAATAGAAACAGCCAATTTGATAGGTATGTTTTATGGGGGCAATAAAACATGGTTCGGTTCGTTCTTTGTGTATTGGATTAATCCGCGAATCGTGTTAGAATAGTATACATTTAACGTAAAGGCATACTACAGACTAATATTGATGAAATATGTCACATTAATTTCTTGGAGGTTAAGCTGAACATTCCGAAAAATAAAAAGGGATGTGGATGGCTTGTACTATGTCTGACTCTTGCGTGTGTGGCTAGGCTGCATGCCGCCGTAGCTGTGTGGCTTTGGTTTATGCCCTACTATTTATTTGTTTCATAATTACCGTGTATTATTGTATATTTATCTTATGCAAACTCTACATGAAACGTTCATTCGTGAACTATTGGTACTCAGATTATTGGAATATGCTCAGTAATATTTATCGAGAATGCTCGCCGAATATGCTCGCGTGAAAGCCGAATATGCTCGCGTGAAATAGTATACAAAAACTTCAAAACTTGTAGAATTCATACATTTCCTGATACCTTCGAGAAACTCCTACATTTAATTTAATTATGGCTTCGCTATTGATATAGATTATGTTGATCGGGCTTCACTTGTGCAGTTTGTGAATTCGAAACATACTTTGAAAATATATATTTCTACAAACACAATTCTGGCGAAATTATTTCTAAGATCATACCACGTGATCAAATTATCCATCGGGTGATATTTACCGGACATGTCAAAATTTAAAACAATTAAGTCGCGCATTCTTCGTGTGTGTAACCTATATTGATAACAAATCCTTAATCATGTGACTTATTGTATCTTATTTACTTAACACGACTTACGTCATACGCACCCGGCAAGTCAGTAATGTAGCCGGATGCCGGATATAATGCAAATATTAGGTAAACTCGGTCAAGTACTCTCGCCCCAGGGAGACAAATTAACAATTTATGTACTAGTATTCACAAACTGTCATACACGAGAGCTTAGCTTAGGTATTATTTTGCCAATCGTACATTTCCTAAAGTCAAATATATCTGCGCTATAAAATGATAATGATATTTTTCAGTAGATGCAACAACAATATACTAGTATGTCGTCAGCTGAGTGTCTACTCATAATGTTGAGTTATTTAATGGTCAGGATTACCTATGCCTACGATTACCTGTGTTCTGCAATTTTGCAGGTCCATTGTTTACATGAGTCATAAATATGAATACAGTTAAGAGTTATGATAAGGGCCTGGGATACGACCATCGAATACAATGTACTTCATATACCGGATATACATAGTATATGTTTTACGGGGTTTGAAGCTCCTTTCGCCGATATTATAAAGTCAACAGTTTGCGAAAGGATGCTATATGAAATAACTGAGTGGATAGGTTAAGTTCCTTTTGCCAATATTTCAATGTCTCTAGTATGGTCGGCTAAACGAGACTTCAAATTAGATTATTTAAAGGGAATGTGATTATTAATTGAAAGAAACAAGTTCATGCCATCCAAATACACAATTCATTTATTTGGAATTAATATTGGTTACCAATAATAACTAGAATTTATATAATATTAAATTGTATTCCTCGTTTAGCCGACCATACTAGAGACATTGAAATATTGGCGAAAGGAACTTAACCTATCCACTCAGTTATGTCATATAGCATCCTTTCGCCAACTGTTGACTTTATAATATCGGCGAAAGGAGCTTCAAACCCCGTAAAACATATACTATGTATATCCGGTATATGAAGTACATTGTATTCGATGGTCGTATCCCAGGCCCTTATCATAACTCTTAACTGTATTCATATTTATGACTCATGTAAACAGTGGACCTGCAAAATTGCAGAACACAGGTAATCGTAGGCATAGGTAATCCTGACCATTAAATAACTCAACATTATGAGTAGACACTCAGCTGACGACATACTAGTATATTGTTGTTGCATCTACTGAAAAATGTCATTATCATTTTATAGCGCAGATATATTTGACTTTAGGAAATGTACGATTGGCAAAATAATACCTAAGCTAAGCTCTCGTGTATGACAGTTTGTGAATACTAGTACATAAATTGTTAATTTGTCTCCCTGGGGCGAGAGTACTTGACCGAGTTTACCTAATATTTGCATTATATCCGGCATCCGGCTACATTACTGACTTGCCGGGTGCGTATGACGTAAGTCGTGTTAAGTAAATAAGATACAATAAGTCACATGATTAAGGATTTGTTATCAATATAGGTTACACACACGAAGAATGCGCGACTTAATTGTTTTAAATTTTGACATGTCCGGTAAATATCACCCGACAGATAATTTGATCACGTGGTATGATCTTAGAAATAATTTCGCCAGAATTGTGTTTGTAGAAATATATATTTTCAAAGTATGTTTCGAATTCACAAACTGCACAAGTAAAGCCCGATCAACATAATCTATATCAATAGCGAAGCCATAATTAAATTAAATGTAGGAGTTTCTCGAAGGTATCAGGAAATGTATGAATTCTACAAGTTTTGAAGTTTTTGTATACTATTTCACGCGAGCATATTCGGCTTTCACGCGAGCATATTCGGCGAGCATTCTCGATAAATATTACTGAGCATATTCCAATAATCTAAGTACCAATAGTTCACGAATGAACGTTTCATGTAGAGTTTGCATAAGATAAATATACAATAATACACGGTAATTATGAAACAAATAAATAGTAGGGCATAAACCAAAGCCACACAGCTACGGCGGCATGCAGCCTAGCCACACACGCAAGAGTCAGACATAGTACAAGCCATCCACATCCCTTTTTATTTTTCGGAATGTTCAGCTTAACCTCCAAGAAATTAATGTGACATATTTCATCAATATTAGTCTGTATTATGCCTTTACGTTAAATGTATACTATTCTAACACGATTCGCGGATTAATCCAATACACAAAGAACGAACCGAACCATGTTTTATTGCCCCCATAAAACATACCTATCAAATTGGCTGTTTCTATTTACGCCCAGTATCACTTGACATATTTATGAATGAATGGACGTAAACTTTATAGTAAAATTTACTACGAGTGACGATGACAAGGCGAGTTGCACGAGAATCCAGTGTTACATCTATGACGCACCTATTTTTAGAAACTCCAATATACTCTAGAAACCAAGTTTTATTAAAGCTTCTGATAATCAATCCATTTATATTTTTCATTTTATGAAATAGATACCATATACTCGTGTTATTAAAATTGTTTCAATGTTTAAATTGTGGTATTTCCTTCAGACAATTACAAAGGTCGTTTTCATTAACGAGGGAGGTAATTGTACCAGCTAATAAGCCACTCAATTTCAGCGTGGAATTATGTTCAATGTCAAATGGGTGAAAATGGAATGCGCGCAGTTAAATAGTGCGGGATATTATCGTATTTAGAATCGAAATAAAAACTCTGTTCTTGTATATTGTCGGTGAATATAACACGGGCACTCGTTCGGATGCGGAAAATTAAATCACTCGTGCTACGCACTCGTGATTTAATTTTCCCGCATCGGAACTCCTGCCCGTGTTTTATTCACCGACAATAAACGCGAACAGGTTTTTATTTCTTAAGTATATTAATCATTACATTTATCGCTACAGTGACGTAACAGTTAGAAGCGAAACGTGGTGAAACACTCATACAATACGGCGACATAACCAAGCATCAATCTATATCGGATGTAAAACGTGCTCTATAGTTTCTATCTTAAGCTTAAATTGTTCTTTAACGTGTAACATCCTCACGAACCTATTTGAAAGTAATTCCACACGAACGCTCAACTTCTAACTAGTCATTACTGCAGATATTTGTTGAAACTAATCATTGAAACACGCGCATCTGATGAATTCAAGTGAAGTGTGATTTACTGACGTATGTTATTATAAATTCCGGCGTACAATGTTTTGTGAACTGTTTATATGCTCAACCCCATGTGTCCATTGTCTTTTCTAATTTACCGGTTTCAGCGAATGACGAAAACCACGATGTGCATGTGAATTTGTTTTGGATCCGCAAAATCGGACGGTTTTACACTACAATACAACACAATATTTCTTATCGAATCAGAAAGCATTTACGACAGGTAAACATTAGCTATTGCTCGAATATTGACAAACTGAAACTTCCATTTCATGTGACCATTGTTTGGTGCAAAGAAGCCTAAAATATGTCTAAACGGGAAAAATAACAGACAAAGACAATAGAGTACGTCATCGGGCCATTGTTATAGATATCCATGTGTTCAAAATTACACTACAATAACGAGAGACTCATTGAAATGAAGAAGTTGTCTAAACGAATTATGGAACCGGATAAGAAAGTACGAGCACAATGATGTGCGAATGACGTCATTAGTTCATAATTATAGAGATTCATAACATCGATTGAAAATAACGTATAAGCAGCATTGGTGAATATATATTACATTCAGTAAAAGAGCAAATCGAACAGCCTTATGCAAAAGTACTACAAAAAATAACTGACTCATTTAAATCGTTTCAAATGAACGACGCAAAATGTTATGCCAGGACAAACATATATCAATACGCAACAAAGCCTTACGACACACAAAAAAATATAAAGACGAACGTTTGACCGGTCTATACAAATGTACGTTTTCACGTTATCGAGACGTTTTACAATATAACGTGGTACATTGAAGTATTCTCTGGCGTCACATTCCATTCGGTACAGCAACATTATACCAACTAACTGATCTATCTACCAGACCAAGGACTTGATTGATCACAATTCAATACCAGATCAATATATATTATGATCTCATCGAATATCATTTTAAGTCCTATGTTGATAAGTATACAGATAAACATGAACACACATGTAGAGTAAAATATGATACTGAACGTAATCACTAATTACCAATCGATACGAAAAATTAATCACCAATGCTGATCAGGCCTGGTAAACTAAAACGCCATGAATTTTCTTGCGGTTATGGTTGAATCTTTTTTTTTTGCTTTTCAATCACTTAAATGTTTTTTAAAACCTGACTTCCAAGCAGTTGAGAAACTTTTATCTAACACCGCAACTTACACTACGTAACGATACATAGGCACAATGAGACAATGGAAGGTCACGACAGCACAACGGAACGATACCAAGGTACGATGTGACAATACAAAAACACGCCAACATTGCGAGGCGACTAGAAGTTACGTTGTGGCAATACGTAAACACGCTTATATGGCGAGACGACAGGATGGCACAATGCGACAATACGAAAACACGACAATATGACAAGACGACAGGATGGCACGATGCGACAATACGAAGACACGACAATATGGAGAGACGACAGGAAACATGCCTAAATTACGAGACAATGCGCACGCACAATATGACAATACGAAAACACGACAACATTGCGAGACGACATGAAGTTACGATGTGACAATACGAAAACAAGATAACATTGCAAGATGAATGGGGGTAACGATGTGACAATATTAACACAAACCAAAACTGCGAGACGACTGTAAGTTACCAAGTGACAATATGAAAACACACCAACATTGTGAGACGACAGGATGTTACGACGTGACAGTATGATAACACGCCAACATTACGAGACGAGACGACAATACGAAAACACACCAACATCGTGAGACGACATGACAGTATGAAAACACGCCAACGCTATGAGACGACAGGATGTTAAGACGTGACAATACAAAACATGCCAACATTACGAGACGACTAGAAGGTACGATGTGACAATACGAAAACTTGACAACATTGCAAGACCACTAGAAGGTACGATGTTACTATACGAAAACAAGCCAACAGTGTGAGACGACAGGATGATACGTTGTGACAGTATGAAAACACGACATCATTGCGAGACGACATGAAGGTACGATGTGACAGTATGAAAACACACCAACATTGCGAGACGACAAGAAGGTACGATGGGACAATATGAAAACACACCAACATTGCGAGACGACAAGAAGGTACGATGGGACAATACGAAAATACACCAACATTGCGAGACGACATGAAGGTACAATGGGACAATACAAAAATACACCATCATTGCGAGACGACATGAAGGTACAATGGGACAATACGAAAATACACCAACATTGCGAGACGACAAGAAGGTACGATGGGACAATATGAAAACACACCAACATTGCGAGACGACATGAAGGTACAATGGGACAATACGAAAATACACCATCATTGCGAGACGACATGAAGGTACAATGGGACAATACGAAAATACACCAACATTGCGAGACGACATGAAGGTACAATGGGACAATACGAAAATACACCAACATTGCCTGACGACATGAATGTACAATATCAAAACACACCAACATTGCGAGACGGCATAAAGGTACAATGGGACAATACGAAAACTCACCAACATTGCGAGACGACATGAAGGTACAATGCGACAATATGAAAACACACCAACATTGCCTGACGACATGAATGTACAATGGGACAATACGAAAACACACCAACATTGCCTGACGACATGAAGGTACGATAGGACAATACGAAAACATGACAACATTGCGAGACGACATGAAGGTACTATGGGACAATACGAAAACACACCAACATTGCGAGACGACATGAAGGTACAATGCGACAATATGAAAACACACCAACATTGCCTGACGACATGAATGTACAATGGGACAATACGAAAACACACCAACATTGCCTGACGACATGAAGGTACGATAGGACAATACGAAAACATGACAACATTGCGAGACGACATGAAGGTACTATGTGACAATACGAAAACTTGACAACATTGCAAGACCACTAGAAGGTACGATGTTACTATACGAAAACAAGCCAACAGTGTGAGACGACAGGATGATACGTTGTGACAGTATGAAAACACGACATCATTGCGAGACGACATGAAGGTACGATGTGACAGTATGAAAACACACCAACATTGCGAGACGACAAGAAGGTACGATGGGACAATATGAAAACACACCAACATTGCGAGACGATAAGAAGGTACGATGGGACAATACGAAAATACACCAACATTGCGAGACGACATGAAGGTACAATGGGACAATACAAAAATACACCATCATTGCGAGACGACATGAAAGTACAATGGGACAATACGAAAATACACCAACATTGCGAGACGACAAGAAGGTACGATGGGACAATATGAAAACACACCAACATTGCGAGACGACATGAAGGTACAATGGGACAATACGAAAATACACCATCATTGCGAGACGACATGAAGGTACAATGGGACAATACGAAAATACACCAACATTGCGAGACGACATGAAGGTACAATGGGACAATACGAAAATACACCAACATTGCCTGACGACATGAATGTACAATATCAAAACACACCAACATTGCGAGACGGCATGAAGGTACAATGGGACAATACGAAAACACACCAACATTGCGAGACGACATGAAGGTACAATGCGACAATATGAAAACACACCAACATTGCCTGACGACATGAATGTACAATGGGACAATACGAAAACACACCAACATTGCCTGACGACATGAAGGTACGATAGGACAATACGAAAACATGACAACATTGCGAGACGACATGAAGGTACTATGGGACAATACGAAAACATGACAACATTGCGAGACGACATGAAGGTACAATGGGACAATACGAAAATACACCAACATTGCCTGACGACATGAATGTACAATATCAAAACACACCAACATTGCGAGACGGCATGAATGTACAATGGGACAATACGAAAACACACCGACATTGCGAGACGACATGAAGGAACGATGGGACAAAACGAAAACATGACAACACTGCGAGACGACAGGAAGTTACGATGGGACAATACGAAAACACATCAACATTGCGAGACGACAAGAAGGTACGATGGGACAATACGAAAACATAACAACATTGCGAGACGACATGAAGGTACAATGGGACAATACGAAAATACACCAACATTGCCTGACGACATGAATGTACAATATCAAAACACACCAACATTGCGAGACGGCATGAAGGTACAATGGGACAATACGAAAACACACCAACATTGCGAGACGACATGAAGGAACGATGGGACAATACGAAAACATGACAACATTGCGAGACGACATGAAGGTACGATGGGACAATACGAAAATACACCAACATTGCCTGACGACATGAATGTACAATATCAAAACACACCAACATTGCGAGACGGCATGAAGGTACAATGGGACAATACGAAAACACACCAACATTGCGAGACGACATGAAGGAACAATGGGACAATACGAAAACACACCAACATTGCCTGACGACATGAATGTACAATATCAAAACACACCAACATTGCGAGACGGCATGAAGGTACAATGGGACAATACGAAAACACACCAACATTGCGAGACGACATAACGGTACAATATGAAAACACACCAACATTGCGTGACGACATAAAGGTACAATATGAAAACACACCAACATTTCGAGACGACATGAATGTACAATATGAAAACACACCAACATTGCGAGACGACATGAATGTACAATATGAAAACACACCGACATTGCGAGACGACATGAAGGTACGATGGGACAATACGAAAACACACCAACATTGCGAGACGACATGAAGGTACAATGCGACAATATGAAAACATGACAACATTGCGAGAAGACAAGAAGGTACGATGGGACAATATGAAAACACACCAACATTGCGAGACGACATGAAGGTACAATGGGACAATATGAAAACACACCAACATTGCGAGACGACATGAAGGTACGATGGGACAATACGAAAACACACCAACATTGCGAGACGACATGAAGGTACGATGGGACAATACGAAAACATGACAACATTGCGTGACGACATGAAGGTACGATGGGACAATACGAAAACATGACAACATTGCGAGACGACAAGAAGGTACGATGGGACAATACGAAAACACATCATCATTGCGAGACGACAAGAAGATGCGATGGGACAATACGAAAACACGACAACGTTGCGAGACGACAAGAAAGAACGATGGGACAATACGAAAACATGATGACATTTCGAGACGACAAGAAGGTACGATGGGACAATACGAAAGCATGACAATATTGCGAGACGGCATGAAGGCACGATGAGACAATACGAAAACATGACAACATTGCTAGACGACATGAAGGTACGATGGGACAATACGAAAACACACCAACATTGCCTGACGACATGAAGGTACAATGGGACAATACGAAAATACACCAACATTGCGAGACGACAAGAAGGTACGATGGGACAATACGAAAACACACCAACATTGCGAGACGACATGAAGGTACGATTGGACAATACGAAAACATGACAACATTGCGAGACGACAAGAAGGTGCGATGGGACAATACGAAAACACACCAACATTGCGAGACGACAAGAAGGTACGATGGGACAATACGAAAACATGGCAACATTGCGAGACGACAAGAAGGTACGATGGGACAATACGAAAACATAACAACATTGCGAGACGACATGAAGGTACGATGGGACAATACGAAAACATGACAACATTGCGAGACGACAAGAAGGTGCGATGGGACAATACGAAAACACACCAACATTGCGAGACGACAAGAAGGTACGATGGGACAATACGAAAACATAACAACATTGCGAGACGACATGAAGGTACGATGGGACAATACGAAAGCACACCAACATTGCGAGACGACATGATTGTACGATGGGACAATACGAGAACATAACAACATTGCGAGACGACATGAAGGTACGATGGGACAATACGAAAACATGACAACATTGCTAGACGACATGAAGGTACTATGGGACAATACGAAAACACACCAACATTGCGAGACGACACGATAACCGAGAACCATCCATAATATGAACTAAGGCACCGCCTAAACGGGGATTAAATAGATGTTGGGTAATTGCTAAGCTATATTTCAGATATATGGTATAGAATTTTTTTAGGTAAAATACTTAAATAATGTTTCACAAGTTATATTTAAACCAGTGTGCTTATTTATGGGATATACAGGCATCTATGCCAAATATAGTAAATATTTAACAATTTTATTTGATTTTGCCATACGCTAAAACGTGATGCAGTCCCTTTAAGACTGCATTCGCAGTATATTCATATCATATTTGATACATGTTAACCGCATACATGTTACACATTTGTCAGAGAGAATATTTTCTGTAAGGGTACCCAGACTTTTCAATTAGCCGTCCAATGAATTGAACAATTTCAGTTTTGATTTGATATGAGTTTATAAGGTCCTCGTATCGTCCCATACCTTTCGGTAATCTGGATTTTTTATAGGACCCCGGCATGTACCCCTTCATGCCGACAATTTCAGTTTCTGTCCTGGGTACGTTTTATCCTGGGTACATTATCGCATGTATTTTTTTTTCAGGTTTTCCAACGAAAAATCCTGCTTTATAAGATTGGGACAATTGGTCCCGGACTAGATGACGGGCAGCGAGGCAGCGATGTCAAACAATTTTTAACTAGGGGTTTCCGGTCAATAACTTGAAGTTTGGATAGGCTGATCTTAATGATACTTTGTATATAGCAAGCTTGCATGGATACCTAGCTTGGGATTGTATTTGGAGTCATGGTCACATTTACTAAAAATACATAAAAAAGGTTTCCGGTCAATAAGTTCAGTTTGCATTGGGCATTTTTCATGAAATGCTATGTTTTGTGCTGGCATATTCATGCTTTCTACACTTATTAACCAGGCTTCAGAATCATTCGTTATTATATTTGGGTATAGCCACAAATGTGTGGGCAGGCAGCGTAAGCAATTAATTCTGTGCTCAACTCCTATGTTTCTCAAGAATTTTCAACCATCATTAGGCGGACACCCGTACAGAAAGACTGGTTTTGCGACAATGCGGTGTCTTGTGTAAGACATATTTTGATTGGTCGACTCGATAATAAATTCTTAGGCCAATTGCAAAGCTGAAACATTTTTCTAACTTGGTGTTCCTTTTTCTGAAGTCTCGATGATTTCGCGAGGGAAAAGGGGAAACTTTGTGCATTAAAACGATTGAATTATTGGTAAATGACAACCGGAAAACAAAGTCTTACACTGAGATCATGATAAAAGGACTTGGAAACAAGGAAAACCTTCTTTTAATGTGTAAACGCCGCCTTAAAAGGGAATAACTGCATTTGTTGATTTTAGCAGAAAAAAGTCCATCTGACAGTCAGACCGACTTTTTTTAGTCTGCCAGATCGTCAGTCCCACAGGTAATCAGCGATTATCGGGAAGTCGGGTAGCCAAAAAATCAGGGACCCCGGTCCGGAAGACCTATAATTGAACTTGACCTAGATTATAATGAAATAATTTATTCTGTAGAAATTTCATCAAGAAAGACCAACATTTTTATCTCTATTGTCTACCGTGACAAGAAATTTCTAGGACTTGACCTAGTGACACATTTTTTGACCCTGGATGTCACAATATTGAACTTGATTTTTAAAAGAATATCCTTCTGATTAAAGGCTTTGGAATATAAGGCCAAATTTGTGACCTTGTGACTACATAAGGCATTTGACCTACTGACCCAAGCGAATAGAGTTAAATTATTTTACTTTAGGCTATGCGGCTGCAGAGATGCATATGAAATTTTTGTTTGACCCTGACCGCAGATATGTACGATTTTAGGCAAACATTGCGTGAGATGCACAGTAGTCACGCTATCGAGCGCTATGCTTAGAAACAGCTTCTTAAAATAAGCGCTACTGTATATCGGAAAAAGTGAAAAATATACTATTATTTCGGCATGCGCTTGTGGCTAGCTGACTGTTACTAGTACATAGCGCTGAAAAAGGCAACCAAATCACCCCGTTTCTAACGAAATCACTTGGTAGCGCTTGCCTAGCAGTACAATGTAAATATCTTTTTGTACACAACACATTCAAAATGAAATTGTCATAATTTGATTCAAAATGAGTAAAATCAATGGCATACCTTTATTGTACTTTGTAGGCCTAACTGTATTCTTGAGAGCAGTTTCAATTAGTCCAGGGGAAATTTCTAAACCTACTGTAACCATATTTCGTCCAGTCCATAGTATCGGATCAGCTTCAAGCCTTGGAAAATTGAAGATATAGCAAAAGCGACACCGTATGACGTTAATTGGGGGCCTAGTCAATCATACAAGACCACAACAAACATCACACAATTGTGCTCCGCAGTTTCATACTCCCACGAACCGAACTCCAGCTACCGATGGTGATCAATCCGGAATCAATCCATTGAAATAGATATGCGATAGTTATTTGTTTTGGATAATTAACGTCTGAAGTAGGCTTAAGTAAACTTTATCGAAGATATTACATAAGCGACAACGTATGGACCCTGCTAGTACACAAGTTTGTCCACCACAAATAATTAATGCACCAGTCAGTTGCATCCGCAGTTCCTCCCGACCACAGGGATCCATGGCAGATAGGCCATGTTTTTACCATTCAGCTACCCCCCCCCCAAGGCAGGGGAAATTTAGGATTTTTTCTGCGAATACCAATAGCCTAGAGACAATAATTACCGGTAGATGTCATGGGAAATGCGGGAGATTTTACCATCAGCTTCCCCTGTAGGCCGTAGAAGGCTGAAGGGCTGTTCATTTTGACAACTCAAAATCCCGTAGCGCCCCTTCACCCGGGGCTGGGGTGCTGTGGATGAAACTAACTGGTACATAAGTATTATACACACTGACAGTAACAAAATAATCTCATAAACATTGCTTTGACAAGCTATACATTGAGACATAGAATTGTTGATTTGCATTGTTGACATGGAACGAATTGTAGCCTACTTAGCTATACGTTCAAGTATCTGGTATGATCTGAGTGTTGATATCATTGTAAAACTACGTAAAAATGTCTATTAAAGACCAATTTCCTCGGAGATCGAGTACTGTCATGATAAATCGGCTATTAAAATGAAAATTTCACCTTTATTTTTGATGTTTCTTAAAACATCTTCCATGTACAACGGGCGTTTGGAAATCTCGCAAACGCTTGCAATGAATTGGCTAGTGACACGGTCCACGGTCATGGGGAGTAGAGGTATTTCTTACTTCCCTTTGTTTTTTAAAAATAGTTTGTTTTATTTATCACACATTTTTTTAAAAATAATAATTAATTGAAAGAGAACGATAGGCTCAACCGTTTACAGCTTACTATTTTTTTTATATTCCAAGGACTATTCACCTCGGAAAACTGCCTGAAATTTTTGACCGGAAATAACTTTTTTTGAAAGCATTAGTACCGGCAGAAACTCAACGAAAATATGCATGTTCGCCTGTTAACGGTCTGGGTATTTTCAATAGCCTATTACATGTATATGCATGTACAGTGTATATTATTAAGTTTTGTAGCAATCAACAATGGAACTAGTTTATATTCGTTCGAAAAGTGACATTGAATTATTTATACAGGAAAATTATAACTCAACATGTTACAAAACAGAGTGGCGTGTTCATACTCATACACTAACAATACAATCATCATTTGCTTTACCTTACATACATTATCACGCAACATTTGTGGTGTATAACTGATTAAAACTAAACCATGACGTCATCGGCAATAATATCGATTACAAATACACCAAGCTCGTATATTTTGAAAACTATTAATAAGTAAGCATGACCAATTAATCATAAAGTGACGTTGACGACATCTCCATGTTCATAATCATTGCAGTACTCTATACTACCCGTTTCCAATACGTATAATGTTTAAAATCGAAGCAAAGTCAACAGCAATTATTAACGTTGATGTACCTATACATAATGTATGTGCTTTTTTCAACATTGCGATTTATCAATATAAAAATAGTGTTACTATTCTTATAAAAATGCAGAAAACTTTTTTCAAATCCATCTTTCAAATCCGAATTCAAACCAATTTAAAATTATTGCTATAGCATCTGCGATATGGTAATAATATGTGTGTTACCAATAAAACGTTTTGTTTCGTTCCGTATCAACGGCGCAGCAATGACCAATATTGACCTTTCTCCTGAATGACGTTGGCGGCGTAGCTGCGTCGTTGGATTGGCAGATTTTACAGAGTCTGACGTAATCTGATTAAATATCAGTGAAAATCAACCAATGAAAGAAAAATGTTTTTGTATCTTTAACAATAGTTTCTGCTGAACAATGTTGTTTTTCGTATTTGGACAGCATTTGTGCTTGTTTGACGCATTATTCGGCAAAAATGGCAAAAACTAAATAAAAAGATAGTTCCAACAATGGCTAAATAACGTGCTGTGAAATGTGTGTGGTAGTCTTAATTAACGACGTTAATCCCCCGAAGAGTCAACACGAAGCATTTAATACATTGAGGTTAATTAAAAAATAAAAATTGAAACATTTCTGTTTCCGAACTTGTGCAAAGTTCGTTACTCTTTGTTGTTTTTAATGTTATCATCTTGATATACATAGTTGTGGTGAATTATTATACTAGGTGGGAACTAATCTGCCGACACAACGTACGTCATGGAAGTAAACAAAATTAATGTAAAACTATAAAGTACAATTTATTACAAAAATGTTTATTTTCTATTAGCCGTACTTGGTCAAAATGCCTAAGACTTTCGTATTTTGGACGAATAAACAATGTCAAATATCACCGAAATACGTTTGCACCGAACAATTGTGCAGTAATTAAATGCGTTAGCTGTACTCAAGAATTGGAATCGTGTAGAATGACTTCAACAAATAAAACAGTTCGATTAGCAGTTCTTTGGAAATATGGTGCCGCGAGGCTTCGTTTTCTGCCAACCTCCGTGCAAAGTAACATTGCGTTATAATTTGATGAGGGATATCAACCGACAAATACTTAATTGATCATGTGTGCATAACACATTTCAAAACCACAGACTGTCTGATATACACACGACATTATCTTGGGGAGGTGTGTAGCAGTTAATTATGTAGTAGATTATGAATATCTTATGACTTACGGGAACGCTTGGCCACAATGACGTCATAAAATAATCACTATTATATGGTTTATTTCGATTTTATTCAAAGTTATTCGCTTAAGTTGAATTTATTGACTTGGGACAGACAATATCATATTGACATGTCGTTGTGAGTGATGAAATACAAGCGAATGTACTTCAATACAAATACAGAATGTCTCATTTCCTTTTTTCGATTTTCATATAAACGCATTCGACTGTTACATTCTAGCCTGGGTGTAAAACGTATGAATAAAATATAATAAGAAAGTTAATGGATATATCGCCGCTGTATTATACCATTGACGTCAAACAAGTTTCACTCCTGTAACAGACTCGTTTCTCAGGATTTTGAACCGCAAACATTATCTTAATAACACAGCCTTTATTGCTTTTTCGATAACTCCATACATTCATTACTGGCGTTTATTTCAACAAAGATGGTAACAAGAAGCAATTACAGTTACATCATGATCGCTTGTTAGTTTTTGTCATTTCTGAAATACTACAGAAATATAGACGTTCTTTGTAGCTTTGCACTTTTATCTCTCGTTTCACAAATGAACAGCGGGAACAAAGCTGGTCGTAGCTGAATCGAACCAACCTCAAACAAAGCTGGAAGGAGATAAGTCACGAAGAACCCAGTCGAGTAGCCGATTGGAGCTTTACGGACAGGCAGAGCTTAGGTCGTAGCCGTAGCACCATGCAAATAACAGACAGAGTAGAGAGAGAGCAAACAGCATACCACAGACAGCAGAGCAGAACACGGCTAAACCCAGCATAATAAAGCAGAACAGAGCTGATCCGAGCAAGGCAGACCAAAATCGAGTTGAGTTTATTTCTGCTGGGTTGGAGCTCATAGGGGGGGCAGAAAGAAAAGAAGAAATCGGACAGAGAATGCAGCGCCCAGCTTAGCATAGTCGAGCACAGAAAACAGTAACATCCATGAATAACCGGGTATGGCGTAACGTAGCAACTTTACTTAAAATTCCGTATCTAACCCCTGTTTATACATTCATCATGAATATGTGCACCCTTCAGCGACAATTTAGATTCATGGTGTTAATATAAACGTTATTTATTCATTAGTACCGACAGACGGGCAATATTGATACGATATTTTCATCGTTTAGAATGACTCAGAAACTAATCTATACAGATGTTTTGATATTTAACACACACGAATAATTTTGATTGCGTTTCCGTAATAGTCGTATTTTTATGGTAATCTGAGCATTTCCGCATAATTTTAAAACCACTCCTGACGATCCTGTAGATTTAGTTGGTCGGATTTAGACGATTTGTGTAAGATATCGTGTTCGCGTCGATAGTGATATAAGAATTAAATGAAGATTAGTGTAAGATGTAGGTCACTTGAGATAAAACTCGCATATAAAACAACATATAAACCGCCCGTAATCCTGTCCATAGGTTACAAATGTATAAACTTCTTAAACGATAGTCGGCGGCGCGCGATATTTTATTAATTTTTCCGGGTGATGATCAAACAAAGAAATCTGCACGAAAGATAATCTCTACTTTAAGAACGAGGGCACGAGTGCTTTGTCGTAATTAGGGTTTCATTATTCATTAGTCTGATTGATTGGGAATAGTTCGAATTTCGCTTTAATTTTAGTTATACTGGTGTCGCGTTTTATGTTATTCGGTTCAGAGATTATTTAGTCGTAATGGTTCAACTTTTTCAGTAAATACGGAATGCTATGCGTTTAATAAATAAGACACGGATCGTTATTAGTTTAATAAAAAATAGTTTGATGACTTGTATGTGAACGCTTTGTCAATATTTTATAAGTGAAATATTCAGCGGTGGTATCATAGTGTGCACTTTGACCATCGCGTTTGAAACACGAATAACATATAGCTAGTCGATTAAATTACGTAATTATGAGACGAGGTTTGTGTAATTAAGCATGTAGGTTTTATTAATAATTATCTCGGCGGTGTAGATAAAAGGCCGAAGGACACGAAACGCAGTGTAATATCGCATGTATAAACACACAGTTATATCGCATGTATATTTCAAATAGTTAAGTGTTAGGATAACATATGGCGCGTACGTACGGTGGGGATATTGATGCGGCGAGGAAAACTATTCAGCACATGATCAATATCTTATTGCCTTGGTCTATGACGCACGACGAGCGTACGTGCCTCATATTCTGTATTCAGATGTTCAGGCGTATTATTGTAGTGAGCGTTTGTAATTTAAATGGTTATATCGTGTACTTATACCGTATTACAGATAGCGTATAAAGTAAACGAACGATTATCAAAAAGGGCTAACCTGTAAATATTGAATTATCATTAGATTTCGTTCCCAATTTAGAATGCATTCGACCGATATATGTTTTATTGTGCTGATAACTTTCTGTGAGTCGAAATTTCCGAACGTCACTCAATGAAATCTCCAATGTCATATAACAGTATTTACATGGACATCAATCAAATGTGTAGAATAATTTATGTAGATGTTTTTGTAAACAATAGACATTGAACTTCAACTGTGTTAATTGCCATGGCGACAGCGTTATTTAAGCAGTAAAACGCGCATACCATAATACATCCGGTCGGTTACGGATATATCAACATTTCCAAGTTCATGTTGTATATACACACATCGTCACGATTATTTACGTGAAATTTAAAACATTTGTGAAATCAAGTGTATTTATTCAATAAACTTTCCCGCCTTTGAGCACGTTTTGTTAGATAAACTCTGCCATTATTTATTTGTCCAAATGCGCGATGATGCTCCTAGGGTCTTTAGCGTCCGTGCTGATTCGTCGGAAGGCGATAAAAAAATATCCGTTGACACCAAACACCTGATGCTGCATGCAAAGTAGTCAAAAAATTATCTTAGTTTCAAAATTACTCGTTTAAGAAAAAAACACAATCCTATTTATGCAAATAAGTCATGACGATCGTATTGTGTTTGCTCGCTCTTTGATCTGATGCAACGTTAGCTGAATATTAAGATGCGAATAAAATATAATTTCTGTCGAACTTGACAGGACTATCAGTATTGTTTAGGAAATAATTCGGTATTTCTGACACGCCTACAGAATATGCAACTCGGGCCTGGCATAGCTTATTTCGTATAATTTGAACTGAATAAGGTTTCCAAATGTCGGGGTTTTATTAAACCCGTCCGTCGGCGACGATCGTAAGTTCATTGTATCATATTCATGAATGGTTAAGGGGAAATTACTAGTTTCATTTGGGAAAGAACTTAGTTCCTCTGATAAGGTTGCAGAAAATGCAGAGACTAATTGATTTCGTACGTTTCGAACTGAATTTTTATTTGATTATTGTGTTAAATCATTCCGTCGCCGGCGATTGTAAGTATACAGTATCATATCATACATGCTAACGTACTTTAGTACAGCTGAAATACGGAAACTAAGTGTCGCTAGTGTATGACGTGTGTCGATTTTAGATTAAACCAGGACATAATTGTACAATTTGTGTTCATACTACTAGCCTATAAAGTCGTTTGTGAAACGTACAATTTTCTAAACTACGTGCGCGACAAACACAACATGCGAGTATTTATAACCATGTAACTTAACCAGTATACATTGGCCAACTAAAAACGAGTCTCGCGGGCTAAACAAAGGAAATTAGATATTGTTCGTGCGTGTACGGAACTTATGCGTGTTATTTATTTATTTTTCGCCGGGACCCAGCGTGGTGTTTATCGGCTAAATACATGTATATACAAAAATCGAAACATCGAGTCGTATTGATCAGTATGACCCCAGGCTACGTTGTAAGGTTGACTAACTGCCGTCGTGTAATTGGTTGAATATAACCACTTCCTCGCTCCCGCGTCGTTCATACACAAATAACGATTTAAGATATTAGTATTCGATAAGAACGATCTCCAAATACAGCTGATTATAGCATCTATAGCAATCTTCGCGTCAGAGCCATTCACGCATTTAATACAGTGAATTAAGGAGGTATATCGAGGAACGTTACGATATCACATTAGACAATGTTAGTCGCGTATAGTCTAGCCGTGAGGATCTAGTTACAGTGCTATGAACAATTTTTATTCGAAATAACAGCACAAAGTATATTTTTCATTTTACGCCTCTCGGATTTTATGTTAGTTTTGAACGATTGAGCGCTTTAATGGGTGGGTTGTGACGCAGCGCAGCTCTGCTGGAGAATTTGAGTATAGTACATCGTTTACTTCAGCCTGTGTGGACATGATTACGATCGACGGAATGAATACTTAATTCTTCTCATATACATTGCATGACGATTGGATATAGTCGAGTGTTGTAGCTTATCGTCGCTCGCACGTATTGTATATACATGTAGCAGTTAGCGGATGGATTTTACGAATGTGTGTAGGTTTATATAGTTTGTGATTAGTGACGGAAAATCGCTTGTACGGAACTCTGGACGCTTAAATGTATTTTCGGGACCGCCCTGATTATGTTGATTAATGTGTTGTACGAATATCGCAGTTTGAATGTAAATATCGTATCAGTCAAACGCGTTATCAGAAGACGAAAGGCGGACGTCCTTTGTTTGCCATGTGTATAGATACTTGGTAAACGGCGGTGTGAAATCGAAGCCGTGTGACATTCAATGATCGGCTTTTATCGAGTACTGACGTAGTTACGGAAATGGCGAAAAGACGAAATAAGAACAAAGCTAGGCGGAATTTTGCCGGTTTAGATAGGAAAGTTCGGATAAATGGTGAAATTGTTGAGAAAATGTTAAAAATGGAGGAGAAAACGAAAGTGGACTCGGATATAAACGTTGATAGTGTTACGGACATATGTGATGCAGTGCAAGTTACGGAAAAGTGTGTTCTAACTGACGGAGATACGGAAAATGAAATAGACTATAAGGAAAATACGGAGAATATATTGAAAAGTGTTAATAAACCAAGAGGTAGAAAAACTAATAAAAACAAACATAAGAAACCGACACCTAAACCCGTCGGCGACGGAAATACGACCGATGAAGTGATTATATATCCGACGGAAGTCGACGGCGAAACGTGCATTGACATTAAATGTGGCGATAATGAAGCGATGCTATATTTGTCGAAGCTTTGTCTTGGCAGTAAGGGTGCATGTATTAACTTCTCAGAGTCCTGGCTTACGCCAAATGAATTCCAGTCGGTCAGTGGGCGTGAAACGGCCAAAGACTGGAAACGTTCTATCCGCCATAAGGGGCGTAGTTTGAAACTATTAATTTCAAAGGGACTTATAAACGTGCAAAGTGGATCGCCGAAAAAATCTACGGAAAAGGCAATTGTTGAAAATCTTGAGAACAAGGATGTGAACGCAGTATCGCCGATCAGTCCGGAAGTGAGCGAACCAGTGGTAGATGAGGCTGATAACACACTCGAAACAGTCGACGGAAATGATACGACGGTTGAACAAAAGGCCGTCCCGGATACGAAAGCACCTATAGTAAGTCTCTGTGTAAATAAAGTAAGCCGCTTAAGATCAAGTTTTAGGGCTTTATGTAAAAAGGTGTTAACGTATCGCTCTGAGTGTGTTGTATACAGTGTACTCTTTTGCGATTTTTGTCAAAATGTGAAAGTCGATCAATGTGTATATATAATGTACAATGTATATAATATGTGTGCCCGTAAACAATAAGCAACTATATAAATGCATACATTAAACATACAATACACTAGCTCACTTAAACCGCTACATTATATCGACACTTCAAAGTGCGCAATTCATCGCCGACGTGCCACGTTTCAAGTACTAGTATAATTACGCGGTCTATCTACGTATTGATTTCTAAGTTATCCTGTTTGGCGTTTCGCGATAAATATAATGTTTTCGTGTACAGTTAACCAAGTTTTGTGAAGGCCTATATCTATATATACTCGACATACAAACTATATTATATATACATACATGATACTACGTGTATAATATCACACGTGTTTAGAATATTTATCTGTATCAGTCACGCCTGCGTATGAAATATTTATCATGTGCTTGGCGGACGGCGTTTTTAGTTTCGGATATTCTTAACGACTCCCGGCTGGCGCGAACGAATTATAAAATTACAAACGACGTAAAATATATTTCGTAAATGCGCAGATGTGTGAGAGAGTAGATAGGATTCATAAACGATCGTCTAACACCGGGTTTTCATAAACGATCGTCTAACACCGGGTATTCATAAACGATCGTCTAACACCGGGTTTTCGATTTATAATAGCACCGTTCCTCGCCCAATTATGATAGACTAGATAACGACGTCATGTATTCAATTAGATAAAACTATCGCCTGAAGATACACAGCTATCAGGCACCGAATAGTCACGTGTGTACACATACAATGTATACGTCTGCTATATTTACGATCTGCACTAGACAAGCGGTTTCCGTCATTCCAATGACGTAAGTAGAATGCTCCCAATATACACACATACGCTATCTAATTCTCATATCAAACACATTGAGGCATCGTGCGTCGGGAAACAAGACGGTTTTGATTAAGGCGAGATAAATAGCATAGTATGGACAATAAAATAATACCTTGTCTGTTTGCTTAGGGATCTACAAACTTAAGTAAGCGATAAAGACTAGCTTAAATATCAATAGATCGTAATAAATGCGTGTGTCGCCGCACGCAATACAACGTGGCCACAACTTTAAGGAGTGTGTAGAGTTATATCAATTTGTTCAAATCTTAAAAATCGTTTCACCATGCACAAATTGAATGTGAAGTTACTAACGCGAGTTAAATAACACGAAACATATTCGATTTGTTCTTGAAATTGAAACCTATTGAAGTTGATATTTGCTCGTTTCGCGTCTTACAAACGAATTTCCTACAACTCGACTTGACAAGAATATTAACTAAATGCAAAAATCGACAATTTCAATTGTCATGAAGCTTGAAATATTAGATTACATCCTCCCTCCTCTTCACACGATACCGTGACTATGTATACGGAAATTTATTCAATCTAAATGTTTAAGCCTCGACGTAGTAATTAGCCATTGTGAACAGAAGACAATTATGGTTGATAATGTCTACTGCAGGAACTTAATTCGAGTGGTTATTCGGCCACGGAGACAGCTAGCGCCTATTTTTATTGTACTCGCCGTACAAAGGATCGCTGGTTCCCGTTGGAACTATGCGGTGCTATTATGTGACAAGAAATTGTTGAAACTTTCGCTTTCCAGTTTCCGCTATGAACGTGACTGAAACAACAAACAAATCGATTGATTAGATTTTGGGGAGTGAAGCATCGTAAGAACGTCTTCCGCTCATCGTCTTTGTTAAAACCTCGGTTATATCACTTGCCTTCTTGCTAATCGTTTAACGTCACATAGGATCCAAATATTTGTATCGGCAATGCTTTGAGCTGTCGGAATGTAGACAGTACGTTGGCTGGCCAATAATTGTAATTATGCCACCATGGCGCCTTATTATTCCCGTTATGGCGAGAATAGTTTGTGAAGAAATTTCTTGAAGGTATAGGCATGCATTGTTGGTATATTGACAAGTACATTGTATTATACAGTATATATATATTATATGTATTTACCATGTTATATAAGACTATACTTATCGTAAGCACGGCTTATAGATTTGTATTGCGGCGCACTTGTCATAATATACGTCTTTATACGACGCTTTAGTATAACTACGGGGCATCGTTCCGGCAAAATTGGTTTTAAACACGGTTTCATTGCAACTAATTCTAGTTTGCATCATTCGTATTGCCATTAATTTCAGAACAAAGAACTTCAAAATCGTACGAGACTTGGCGTAATTACTCACTGAACGTTCGCCTACATTAAATAAACACGCGGTTTGGTATCGTTTTCCCTGAGTGTGTGACGAACCGCGTAGATTGGTTATATGTCGGACGTAAATGAATGTTGAATTTCAATAAATCAATGGTTGAGTGTTTGAAAAGCTGATTGACCGAATTAACAAAACGTGCAGCTACGACGAAAGTTTGATTAAATTTATCGAAGATTAAATGAACATATCCAAACTAAAGACCGTAATGGCGTGGTTTGATCCGGCTCTTATATTACAGTATCATTTTGCTTTGATGTGATGCATTCAGCATGCGATCGCTGCGTCGCTCGATGGTTAATCAGGGACAATCATGTATTAGAATGCGCAACTTTCTAAATAAGTGTGGATTCATTTACGAGCATAGCATTAAGTTGCCGACGAAACTAGATAATCTAAGATTCTATATATTTACAATGCAATGTGCTCGTTAAATTGCACTACATGAGTGTGCATTCATTTATGAATTTAAAAGCGAGATGTTGGCGTGGAAACAAGATACTCCGCCAGATTCCACATACTTATTTGTAATGTTCAACCATACAATCATCTAACATATATACATGTCTAAGTAACACGTTACATGTATTTATACAGTATGTTCGTATATATTGATGTTGTTATCAAGTTTAGATGGGTTTTATCTTCAACGAGGCAACAATAATTACATGAAATCCGACACTAGTCGTGCTTTGCGTCATTTCACGTGGCGGACATTATGTGACACGGAACATAGCTTGAGATATGTAGCCGCTCGCCGTACATCAAACGTTCCGACATTCGTTCTATTGTTACTGGCGTTTGCTAAAGAAGATCTATACATCGTCTGATCGATCGAAAGTCTCGTATTTTTTCAGAAAATCAGTATTCATATACCGGGCGGAGTGGCACTCGGCACGCAATAAAATATCGCGTGACACCTTATACGTCGACCTCAATTGTCTCGTGTAAAACGGCGCGAAGTTTACGGAAATGCGTTCTCTCTTCATCGTTCGATTCCGATGAGTCACGTCTGTGGAGCATTCAATAAATTATATAGTAGAGAGCGAAAACGTGCCGTTTTTAATTACATACTTTTTATTTGATCACTACAGCGCGAAATTGTAATGTTTTCTCCCAAAAATTTACGCAATGCCGCGCACGTCGACAGCGTCCTTCAATTCATTTAAATACAATACTCATCATATGTCACAAAGTACTAAACATAATACTAGTATCAAAATCTAGTTGGACGGTTTCTGCAGATGTGTACAAATTCACCCTTGTTATCACGTACTACGTTTTGTGTGACTTTCAACGTATTCACTACATGTAGCCTACTATAGTAGCGACGCAAACGCTATCAAGTTCCGTCACTATTGTAGATATGGGTTGAAGTTGAACGCAGTCGGTTTCACAACATGTTTATGTTAATCGCCTATTTTTCCAGGAAGTCGGTTACTCGCATTATTCAATTTACTGATTGTTTCGCTGTTTTAGGAAACTATTTGCGTGTTGTGTCTCACGCGGCCTTCTTATTTAACTGCCACCCAATCGGATTTTTTACGGAACGAGACGAAAGTAAACATTATACAAGATTGTTCATAGTTTGGTACTCAAGTTACTCCTTTGTCGTCTACTTCATTGATTGATCCAATCGTTACCACTGCCCTTAATTACAATCGTAGCAATTCCGTCGGTACATGACGATATATTCTCGTCGTTCGTCTGTACGCGCTTCCCGCTCCAAAGCAACGATAATATTAATGGTATCTACGCACGTATGTGTGTGGTGATTAGTTTACTACAGCTTATAGCGTTAGTTTATACATGCCTATCCGTACCACTTGAGCTAAACAGGATGAAAACGTTTCGTATTTAATATGTATCGCCTACATTGTAAATCAATATACCCCGGACATGCGTGCAATTTCTCATATATTCGTAGTTTGTGTATAAATGCGCGTATCATTGACGACCTGAAATAAGTCGGTCGGTCGTTGCTTTCCAAACAAGCGGATTGATCGTACTAGAGTATGATGTTCTCAACAAGCGGCGCTGAGGGAAAACGAGTTACATCGACTACAAACATCAAATAAAATGTCTGTTGATTCACTCTGCGTAATAATATATCTTGTTGTACAGATCCACAAAAACAAGCTATTGTTGTACGTATTAGTCGCCCGCCGTGAGACGAAACATGGTCGTTACATGTACAATGTACTACACTCGGTTATTGCGTCTCGCGAAACATGAATAGAATGTATTTATACGCACAATACGATAATACGTAGTAGTTGCAACATAAGTGTACTTGTGTTTTATCTATACATGTTAAATTAAGTTCGTAACTTGTGAACTTCCTGTCGTATGTTATAATACATTGTACATTGAACTGATACACGTGTATGTTAATGGTATTCTCAGTATTTTGGTGGTAAAATTGTATTTTTTTAGAAGTCGCATAAACCCACAACACACCCAATAAGTTATTTTGTCCTGGGTGTGAACGCACACCGTTCACTGAGAAGCAAATCTCGGATTACTTTCATGTTCAATCATGTAGGAAGACGTATAGTGAATGTGAAATGTTTCCCCGACGTTATACAAAATCGATTTAGCTTAAAGATGAGTTGAATAGCTACCAAAGAATGCATGCATCCGTTTAATTACGGACCATTAATTTCTACTATGTATCATACTCAATCGACGTGTTCCACGTATTGCTGTATAATATGTTCGTAGATCCAACTGTGCCTTAAGATAATAGATGAATTCATGCAGCTAGTGTTCCACCAGCGACGCACGTCGTACACCGGCTGTGATCACTGTAAGGATATTTATAACGATACGTGCAGGACCATACGCAGAACGATTTTACAAAACCTTCATCTACTCAATAAAACGGCGGAAACTACGAATCACTATCCCATATAATTATATACATGTACCCGGTCCTTGATGTATAATTATGACGTCATAATCAACTCAGTTAGAACCTTTTGTCCGCACTTGGTTAATCGTCAGGCAGTCCGGGCCATTCCTCCGTCGGATAGCGTGAGTTTGATTCCTGGTATTGGAAGTTATTGTGATTATGACATTGGCAACGATGTCACGTGTTCCGTACGTGGAGACATTGTTAGTTGTTTGTGAAATAGCAATTTAGTATATCAATTCCAGAAAAACTGGTTTGGAAAAACTCCGTCATATTTGGTTGAACAAAAATTGACAACCGACGTAAAATTCAATGATTGAGCGCGCGGTCATACATATTTAAGAACACACGTACTTACATCTTGACATGTGTAGTAAAATGTAAAGTTTGTGTTATTTATTTTACAGGACCCTTAGGCATTAAAACTGTTTCCCGTCGCTCAATGTTAGATACGAGCACATTTTTACGATGTCGTACATAACGCACGTCGTCTGACCTAGATGACCGATACAGTCGTAAGCTAATCGTAACATCGTAATTTCTATAACATTTTACAAATGTAGTCGATTATTTTCGTATCAGATAAGCTCAGAAGTATTTGCTTGTTAAATAAATGTTTAGAGTAATCATTTACGTGCGTATACTAGAATATTTACCGCGTGCTGATAAACTGAAGTACGGAACCCGTACCTGAGATAACCATAGACAATAAATGCAAAATTTCTTCAAAGGAAATGTACGCAACGCGCGGATTTGTATTTCGTCTTATTTACGAATGTTTGGTTAATGCGTACATAGATAAAATCTAAAGATATTAAATAACACGTGTGCGGACAAAAACAAAACGAGTCCTACATTCGTGGCGGAAGTCATGACAAAAATAGTGTTCGCGACTGGTCGATTCACGCATGAAGTGTAGTTAACGACATGTATAAGTTATTATTCGTTTCTTGAAAGTAACAACGGCATGAAAGTTATATAAGTATCGTTTGATACATTTGGTTAAACATAAACCACGCATGTAAACGATTGTATTAGCACGCCCGGCTGAATTCTATACAATGAAAGTTTCCGTATTTTATTATGTTTATATTCGCGCGAAGAATGCCTGAAATGTTCCCTAACCGTAACATGATAAGTATACGATTGTACAACACTCAAGTCCCGCTTGTCGTTCGGATCAATGCTGTAATATAAAACACCATATCACGCGGTGTAATAACAAGACGAGAATCTCGCATCAGATAAGAAGAATAAATTCAACGTTTTAAATATTTTATAGATTACCATCCCGTCGGGCAAAAACCGTATTTAATACGTATTGTTCGAGTTATATCGATGTTGTTTGTATACATTTGTCTTAACTAAAAGAGGCTTAACACTTGTTTAAGCACGTAGAACACAGTTACGAAAGTCTTTACCTTGTCGACGACGGTCGTTTATGACGGAGTAGAGACAACAATTGTACTACAACCTTTTACAATAATGTCCGGCCGTAACATTATATGCGATACATTTTAGTACATGTTCATGTATCTTAGTATTTACATACATGCATTGCTTTATTAGTTTGTCAAACAGGCCACTTTGTGCATGCTGCCTCTGAATGGTAAAGTGTTATACGATTGACCCCTGATTTTATTGACATCGACCATGGACTAAGAAATTGGTTTAGAAGCACGCGTCATAGTATGCATAGTATAAATAAACATAGAAATATCTTTTATAATACGATGAACTTTGGGTACAAAGATAAATACTACTAGACTGTTATTTAAAAAGAAGATAATCAGAGTTTACGATATTCAATGTCTATTGTATAGATTGACAAAAAAATCGAAATTCTTTAGTCAATATCAGCTCCCATAAATAGCATATATAACACAAAATGGCTGATGAACTGAAAACCTATTCTAGCATTACTCCGATATGTTTCAATGCTTTAATACCAGAATGGCGGCGATGGGCGGGGGTTTTAATACAAAATTACATCGCTTGAATGGCTTGTGTCTCAAGCATTATCATTATCATTCAGCTTTCGCCCTGTAGCGGCCATAAACTGATAATATGATTTGAAATTCCTCTGGAACGCGTGCATAATCACTCTACGGAAACTAAGACCTTTTATTACATTATTCTAGATACGATATTCGATTGCACCGAAAAGTGCAGGATTATGGGGATCTTTCAGAAATGATCTAGGTCCCGATCGATATTATTGACAATATTGTAACAGAATACGTGAGATAGCGTACGTAATGTACGATCGTAGTCCCAGCGCGACTAATTGCAGAAAATCGGTAAAAGCTTGTTTCTAGCTTCGTCGTAAATTTCTGTAAATCGCCAAAAAAAGAGAAGACATCGGTTATTTCCACCGTCCTATAATTACACACATTCTATCAGACATCGCCCGTGTATAACGTCTCCTTTCCCCAAACCATCTGTCTACTCCGTTGAAATTCGGCGCCAGAAATTTATTGTCTTGGAAAATGTCGGTGATTGAATGCGTCGTATGTTAAAGTCATGATACAAACAGAAGATACAGGCGTTTAAAATAGTTGGATTACTGGGTTTTGTTGAGAGAGAACTTGTGTTTGTGTTGCAGGAATCGTTTATTGAAACATGTTCCCCAGTTCCTCCATGACACGCTATATAATTCAATATTCATGGCGCGATGTACGAATTGGCGAGTCTATTGTGTGTCCGCGTGAATTGCTAATGTCGTATTTGTCAATAAATATTAGTTTATGGATTGAAATGCGTAGACAGTAACAGTTTACGGTTGAATTCAACTGCCAATCACGGAACAAGCGAATATTCAGAAGAAATACCAATCGTTTGAAACCTCGTGTTGAATTTATAATACGTCGTCGTTAAGTACGTGTAGTTATGCACGTTGGCCTTCAATTCCAAACCACTAACCTTACATTAAAGTCGGACCAGAAATATAGAATCTGTATACAAAGGAGCCATTTTGTCGATTGTTCGCAAACAAGCATGGTCCGTCATTGCGCGCTGGTAATTACAAGCATGATTGCAAAGTTTGGCAACCGTCGTCGTTTGGCTTTTATGTTATTATTACGCTTTATATCTACGTTTCTCATTTTCTGATCGTAGTTTAATCACCTTCCATGGCTCCATTACGTTATACTCTATTTGGTATAGTAATATATTCGTATTTCGCTCGGATAAGTATATTCGTATTTCGCTCGGATAAGTCAATGAAATGAAACACTTGATCATGCGGCGTAACGTGGCGCCACCAGTTTAATGTTCGTAGTAACCGATACAATTATATGTTAACTAAACAGAGTAATAATATTGCCGCCGTGTAAATTCTTTTATCCGTCGTGATCATGAATACTGATTTGATATAACTTTCCATCTTTATATTTCTCCCGGCGATACGCGTCCTATCGAGATTAAGTCGAGGAAATGGACGGAAAGAATTGTGTGTTTTATTATCGTCAGGTTAGAATTCGCCGTCTTTTGTTTTGTGGCTCGCAATATCTTGGCTGGTGTGTGATAACTCACGAGTCATGCACGCAAGCTGTCACATGCACGTGTCAGACATTTTGCCTGTACATAATTTGCGATAAAAGTCGATACATTTAACGATTTTAGCAACGTCTGTTTCTCTAATTCCTGTCGATCGTGGAACTCTTTGTATCACATATATAACAACATCGTTCGTTCTCTCTCTCTCTCGCATCGACCGCGTTTTATAATAAAGTTAGTGATCCGTAAGTCCGTGTCGCCTTTCGCTTTGTTACCGTTTAGTCTATACTCTTATATCCATTACTTTTAACGGTGATTATACAATAGCTGTTCGACATCTTGTGACAAAGAAAAGGGGTCTAAATTATTTACCACATCCTCTGCCATTTTAACAACAGCACTTTCAATTAAGGCAGAAGTTAAAACGATACGTAACCAGAATATAATAATTACGTGTCGGCTGACGTCTTTCCCGCCTAAAACATTCCGGCGCCTGCAGCATTTCGTCATCCTCCTTCCACGGCAACATTTAATTACAACAATGGTTACAATAAAACATGCACGACTTAACGGAAAATCGTTGTCGTCGTCGCCAGAGTTTGTTATCTAATACAAAAAGATCAAATTTGAGCAGAATCATACTGACATAGAATACACATGGGATTAAAACCTTCATGTAATTATGCGGTACATTATGTTTCATTTTAACAATGAATTAAAGGTCAACACAAACGACATGCATAACGTTCCTTGTTTTGTAGTTATGTATTGTGGGTTATTCTTGCCTACATAGACTTCATACACGTGGCTTTAAATTACTTTTCTATTCCGTTGACTGTTCTGTTCTGTTCAATGCCTCTTTGTATAAATGTATACAATACCAAAAATACAATGTACATGTTGAATAACAAAACATGACACGTTATAAACAACACATATGTCTCAAAGCTAGAAGGTAGTACCAACGATTACAATACAATACGATTTACGACGGAATCGCATTAATGTCAGTCGTATTGAACGTTCGCGCGTGGTGTAGTTATAACAAAAGAAATACTATTCGCACTTCGTAAGCTTTTATTGCTTTTCGCCTCTATTGATCTGACGATATTTATATCATATTGTATAATACCCTATACTAAAATATCCATTGTACGTCATCGCCACATTTTGAACCTATAAAAACCTATAAAATGCAGCGACGTGAAGCTAGTTTATCAAGTTCTGCACGATGTACTATAGGGCGATTTCAAGTTCGGCGGTATCGGTGATCAGATAAAACACAATGGGTTAAAAATGGCAATTTAGATAACGCCGTACTCAAGTCCACTTTTGTTTCGCTATACTCAATTCTAACCCCCAGTTGTCCCCGCTGATAACCATGTTCAGCCTTGGTAAACGTTCCGGTCCGATGTGATTGTTAATTCTACGATCGCACATGAGCGGAATTACAAAGATCGCAACAGCCGTGTATTAATACGACAGAAAATGTAAATTCGCATTTACTCCAATTACTCGCGTCGTTAAGTGTTTGGCGTCGGTTACTTCGTGCGTGGATAACTGATGAATTCTTGATCCTAGCAACCGATTGCTGGATACATTATCTACAGGAAATGTAAGTTTGTGTACGGTTCATGACGTGTACTCACGACAAGCGTTAACAATATGCCATTTCATGTCGATATGAGAGTTTTCGCACGTAGATATTTGAAGCGAACTTATGAAAATAAACTGCTCGGTGTTTTAGAACGTAATAAATAAATAATGCAGCACGCTTGTTAAGTGCGCATAAACAGAAACTTTTGTGACAAAGAACATAATTAACTTGAGCATAAAAATACCACTAATATAAGAGAGAGCGATTGGCGAATATATACAGCGAGGCCATAAAACATATTCTCAAAATTCTCTTGCCGCCGGCTGGGTAAAGCTATTTAGTTTCAGCGCTTACGCGTGTCCTGCCGAAGTGTAATTCATTTGCGTTAGCGGATATTATCTGCTTCAATTATTGCTTTTTCTATATGCGTAGGATAAAAGGTAACCACTGATTAATTACCAACTCAGAGCGGGAAATATTAGAGATCGTCTCGTTCAATGTTTCTTCGTGATCCAACGATTTGCGCACACGAAAACTGTTCTAAATAAAATATATACATCCGTTCGCCTACGTGCGCAAACTACGTACGTTGGTTAAGATAACACTTGGTGTTCTCGTGTTTTTGCGTATTGATAATTGTTTCCTTCTATTCCCGAACTCCTCTAGTATTACAACAACAGAGACGTATTGGTGTTTTTTTACGAATGGAACAATCTCCGATGATAACATGTGGGCATTCAACTCTTCTCGGTGCTTGTTGGTAATTTGCGTCCATTTCGCACGTAAACACTTTTTTTTCAAAGTCACGCAGTGCTTTGTATTATAGTTACGGTTTCGTACCAATGGCTTCGGATATAAGAAACATTCAATGTATTCACAAACAAATCATTTCGATTTCTAAATATGATTTTGTAGATCAATCACAAATCACTCACCCAAAATAAATATCTTGAAATTGCGTACGAAACTACGGCGACTATCGCTTCACTTGTACGGTATATACATTGTACATGCATCTCATTGGTATACTTCAGATTCCGAAGAAAAGGGGCCGAAAACCGAAAAAAGCAAGACATTGGAAAAAGGGGATGAAGATGAAACCAGCAGCAGCAAAAAGGCCATTGGTTAATCCCGTTGCAATAACTGATCCAGTGGCTGAATCTCTCGAACAACAGACTGATGACTCAAAGTTGACGTCTTTGATCGCCGATAAAAGGTACGCTTATAATTTGCATTCATATGGTTTGTGCATCGTTGCAGAATTCATACAAAACACCGCACAAATAAATGCATGTGTACGACTATTCTATGCAAATCATTTATGAATGTATTCCCCCGAACAACAATCCCGTCTGCAGAAGCATTTGATAAAAGGATTATTTCAAATGGACCACTGTATATCTATTTGTTAAGTTGTCGCTTACAGCGCGTTTTTCAGACTTCGGCGTATTCCAAAGCTCTTCTGGGATTGCATTCATTTGTATGTTCACAGATATTCAGACATTCGCCATATTTTATTACATCATCCAACCATTATAACTCTCATTTAGATAGGGGAATCTCGTATACACAATTGCATATAAAAACTGAATGTATGTGTACAGTGTACTTAACACCAATAGTTGGGGTTTTAATAAAACAAATCGATACGGAATAACTAATATCAGTATGCGTGACAAGCACCAGACTTCCCTAGCAACCGTCGTCCCGTTCATATCTTGGGACCGTTTTATCGGTACGTCATCTTAATTTCTATGCCGCTATCCTGGGCGATAGTTCATACAAGTCTGTTCGGGCATGAAATGTGTACGTAGCCAAATCGTTTGATGTACCACAATAAAATGCAACTTGTAGATTATGTTTGTTATTTTCATTACAGTACCGGAAATGATGAAGTTGTCGACGAGCTTCCTGTTGACACACGTACTGATGAGGAGAGGCGACTGGACGAGTTTGTAAAGACACTAAAGTTGACGAAAGCCTGCGGTAAGACTTGTCATAGTTTTGAACTAAGAACACCATCACGACACTTAATGAATGAAAACATTACAAGTAGCTGTAACAATAATGTATTTGATTGAGTGTACCGCTCGCACGCAATTAAAATAAGATCGGCCACCAAATACGCATTGGCATGTTCACAAAGATTGCGCGTTATTTAATTCACTCGAAATATGACAATCTATGTAACGAACTGTACAATATACTCGCTAGTAGTTTTACGACCCAAACGACTCAAATAAAAGAATCGACAGACCAATCGTATTTTATCCGTCCGGAGTATTGTAAATAGTCTGCCATCTCACACGACATAATGATAAACAAACAATTTATGACGCCATAAAAACTCGCTGTAATATATAACGCAAAGATGACATCCATAACCTCTGGCTTGGGCGATGTGTGTACTTACACTTAAACAGAACAGAGCATGGCATTAAAGATTTACGCGCTTCTATCCTGGCGCGGCGAACTTATGTTTCAAAATCTACTCATGTCCGTACAAAACGTGTATGAGAAATCGCCTCCTATCGTGATAATGAGGGCGAAGAAGTATATGCTGTCATCGACAATTTGCCGCACTATGACATTGATGCGTTGGTAATTTTGTAAAAGGATTTATTCTGATGTCGGTATTAATATAGATTTAATGTGTGTACACTTCCGTCTTAGCAAACAGAGCGGGAAGCGGGAAGTTTTACTTGGGGGCAACGGCGCGATGTCAGTATAGGACGTATGTAAGAGGTTTCCGGAGGCCGATAGGACTAATGTTTGTATATAAACCTGTTTAGATCGTGCCTTATCTTTGTTTCCGAGTCGATTGTTTATGCTTGCCTACCATCAAAAACGTATGAAACATTACCCGACGCTTGTATTTCCGCTAGCTCAGAACACTTGAATTCTCCGCCGATTGTCTCTTTACAAACGCCTGTATTCTCCGTGTTTACTTAGCGAGAATTCATGATTAAACCATTTGGACGTCATGTGTTTGTAACACACTTAGTGTGATCGATATGCCACTGACAAACACGCAGTCGTACCGAAATCCGTAAGTTTTTGTTCGCCGCCATTGTTCCGAGTACGCAATAAGTGGTAGGCACGACGCTGAATGATACGCTAATGCCCACCGCTAAGCAACTACGATTTTATGCTTAAATTGTCACGTATATAATCACGCTATAGATTGCTATCTATTTACAAAACAGTAACTTGCATTATTTGATAGGTCGTGTTAGACACAGGCGTTTAGTTTCGTTCTTTGCTACGTCTTGTTACCAATTAGTAGCGTAAACTGCACGTGCTGGGAGAGAGTTTGATGTAAGTGGAGGCATCTGGTAGCGCTAATTTTAAAGCCGCTGAAATTTCAATCATCTTGATGGTATTGCGCACACATGGTTGTCATCTACGTACAAGTCGTACGTGTGTTTTATTTAGTCTGCATGTACCTACTTTCAACTCTCACGTGTTCGCACGATGTCATTTATGCACGCCGGAGAATGTATTTTCACTTTGTATTTGACCTCCTATATAATGTGGTCTCATATGGGTCGGGAACTGGATTAATTGAATAAAGTTTCCGTCACAAAGTTTGCAGTTAGGATTGTTACGCTAATGTTCCCTAGTATTCTCTGCCATTATGCTAATTGACGTTCAAATCGTCCACAATGGAATGACTTTTGGCATGTTGATTTACATTCGGCAATATTTAAGGAAAGCAGAAAGTACTATGACATGAAGCATTGTTAGAATAGTCATTGTGGAAAATTCCAAATTCTTAATTCAAACCGTTTGTAGTTGTTTCAGACATTTACACGCCATTCACCATTGTCATAGCAACATGTGTAATTAAGGAGCTGCTTGATGTATTTGTCACGCTACGTGTACGATATTTACCGACTTTTCATTGTATAAGTCCCTTTGTTCTCTCCAGTTACCCGCGTATTAAATCATTAATTAACTATATATGACCAAGTCACGCTTAACTTCTTGTTTTGAACAAGCAGTCTGACAATTTCTCTCGGGTATTACGAGCTTGTTATCAATTATTATCAAGAATTTTATTAAAAGACGTGCGTGTAACCATAGCAACGGCGCTGTACTTTCTATGGCGAAGCTTTTATGAGCGTTGGCATTATTTTGCATTGTTTCGCTGCTGAAATCGTCATTAATCGGCTATGTGTAGCAGACAGGAAACACGTTTATATACACGACGAAATGTGAAAATTCGGTCGAACTATTTGAACCTTACTATCAGTACAAACGCGGCAAACATAGTCTAAAAATATCTACATGTTTAATGGGAGAATCTACAACGTTTGTATAAATAAATCTACTACGTGTGAAGTGTGTACAGTATACATAATCGTGTTAGGAATCTATCTAATTCTCAATGAAGCGCCAAGTTGTTATTTCTTCGCTAGAAAATGGTTTATTTTCTCAGAGATATATTTTCTTAATGATTTGTACACGATCGTTCGCCTGAATACATTGAATACGAAATACGCGATAATTGCCGCGTTCCGTACGTCATTGTGCTTGCGTATAAATCGAAATACCCCGATGGGTCTTTATTCGTTTTACGACTCACTACGACTTTCCGTTCGGATGATTGCACCGTATTAAGCATTATAACGTTTGACTATTAAATATCGGCTTAATCACGAAAGCTCTCTCTCGAGGTATACTATTTAGGCCCCATCTCTCGGAGGAATCTTGATAATAACTTATAAATTGTGTTCGTTAGTGCAGATATCTTACGTATATACTTAAGCTAACCAGCACGGCTCAAGTCATTAATTCATTCAGCAAACATTTTATTTGTAATCAACTTTATATCTTAGATACAACACCGACCTTCTGTCTCATTAAGATCCACGTGTGTGTTAGCATTTGTATTGTATTTTGTCAAGTATTAACGACATCCCTTATTTGAATAAACGTTTTAAATGAGGCCGTTGGGTCAGGTACCTCTTTTGTTAAGGGGTCTCTGTGCCAACACCTTAAACGTACAGTGGCCAAAATATTTCGTCACTTGTGATGGAAATCCCATATGGTAATTCGTCAGCTACGACCACTGATTGAATACGATGAAATAAATAGTTGTGAATAATATCAAGAATGTCTTGCTTGACTTGGTTAATTTATTCCCTTAGCGATAAATTGTATGTGAATTAATCTTATCCATATTTATTTTCAGCTCCGAAGTCTGCTCCCGAGATCTCGACCCTTGAGAAAGTCAAGGAGGTTAATGCAACACCAGACGAGGAAGAACCCGAGATGCCGGTCCTACAGAAGGAGGCCGATATTGCTCCTGTACTCCTAACCGCACCAACCCTACAAGAAAGCCAACACGCAGACATAACCGTCAATGTTGACCATTTTCATGCTACGGTCACACCCCCTCCGACACCACCAAGTGAGCGAACGGTAATTGATCGGAAAACAGATGATGAAAAATTGATTGAAACATTCAAATCGCGTCTGGCATCACCTAGCAACGGACTTAAATTAACAATAAACAGAGAAAAGGTTAAAGCGGACGAAGCACTTGACAGTTTATGCAAAACATTACTTCCAGAGGCGATACCGGCGGATAAAGTCACTCCGAAATCCAATATACAGTCATTATTGTTACAAGACGCTCTGCAATCAGCGAAACGATACAAAGAACAACTCAAACAGAACTCACTTACACCAACGACTAGCAAACCCATCATACATATTCCAGAAGTAGTTCCTAAAGTCATGGACCATAAGAAGAGTATTGATACATTACAACAATTGACGTCATCACCAAACATTACGTCTCGTCATCATTTCATGTCATTACCATCATCTATGCCTATATCATCTACGTCATCATTAACTACGTCATCATCAACTACGTCATCATTAACTACGTCACCATTCTCTACGTCATCAACATCGTCAGCACACATTCCATTACCCAGTGTCAGCAGACGGATTGAAAAGGACCGCCAAAATCCATTTATGCCGACCGGAAGTGACAAAATACTATCCAACAAACACGAGGTGTTCCACAGACGACAGCCTGCTCCGTCGGCGGCGAAAGTACAGACGACACCAAATGGTTTACCATCAATGGATATCATGCAAAACCTATCAGGGATGTCGTTTCAAGACTTCCTTACAGTAGTTTCGTCAATTTATGGGTACTTTAATTTCTTTCATTTTCGTTGTTTGTACATTATCTATCCGCGGTTCAATATCTATCTATTACCAAGACGTTAACATATTTTGGGTCGATCGTAAAGACGTTTCTGAGACAGATCTAAAGTAAACGTAATTTGATATTAGAGACGCACTGATCCAAAAACCTATATCTCACTATAGAGACATGATTAGATTGCTTCGTATAAAATCATTAAAGCATTGCGGAAAATACGAGCGTTTATTGCATACCTCTGCTTCAATACCAATATTATCTGAACTAGGAATTGCTTACAAGATTCTATTAGAATTAATCGAGTTTATATTGTATTTCAGACCACTTCCGTTTCCGGTTGATACGAAGGACGCAGCGTTCGCCGCATTGCAAGAGTTACACCGACGTCACGACATGAGTATGCTACGTTTAGTGACGCAAGGACAACTAAACGGTTCAGCATCGTCTTTATTGTATCCCATGATGACTCAGCAAATACTTATTGCAATGACTCAGCAGTTTTACAGTTTATACAATGTTCCCGACTGGTCGCCGACGACGAAATGTGCAATTCCGAAACAAGTTCCGAAACAAATACCGAAACCAGAGCCGTCGGACACTCACGCTCGCCGTCCAAAGCAACCATCTCCCGACCATTCAGTGAAGAAACGAAAACATAGTGATATCGCAGACTGTGCTCTTGACTTGTCGGTGAAACGACCTAAAACTGAAATAAATCGGAACTATAAAACGTCATCGTATACAGAAGTGACGCAATGTGATGCACCGTTAGACTTTTCAATGAAAAAATCACAATACCCTTTTCATTCCAACAGTAAGGGTATCAACAACAGTACTATAAACTCTAAGAACGTATCGGCATTGGATGCGGAGCAAATACGGCGATGGTCTAGTCAACATGGTGTCACCAGTAAAGCCGTACCCGCGGCATGTTCATGCGGCGGCGCTATCGAGGACGACGTCACTACGTGGAGTGTTGAACAAGTCTGTTACTTTCTGCAAAATCTTGAAGGTTGCGGTGGTTACGCAAAGGTAATTACATCCTCTAGAATATGACTTATAGTATTTATTTACTAGCACGACGTTTGACGATGTTCGCACTACAGGTTTCGATCGTAGTGTCGTATATTAGACTGACATTGGCGGGTAATTATATGGTCGGTAATTCTAACATTTCCGTTCGTGGATTATGTTTCATCAGAACATTGTCAGATAGAATAGCTGCAATTAACGACAAGTGACCAGTCTTTCGTAATACATGTACTAGCATCATATCAGGAAGTTAACGATTCTAACCAAATTCTCCGTCAAGGCGAAAGTTATCGGTTGGTTGACCGACTTTATGATGCATAGACCTCCATAATGTTTTTATCGTTGAATCAATAAATGGTTGTCGGGCATAGTATTGTGACATATATTCGTATAAAATGTATTTCCTATATCTGCACGAAGCTTTAGCTATTCGATTCTAATGCGTATGACGTTTGACATTTCACATTAATGTTGTTTTTATTCGCTGAAGGGTGTACTTTCCTTAATTCGAATTAAAATCGCATCAAGGTTCGACCACACTTTGGCTGAAATAAAAAGTTAACTTCAATATTCAAACCCATATCCGTTTCGTGATCAGTAAAGCATTGTGTGATTAGAACAGGCACACCGGTTAATTTATATAGCTTATGAATATTTAACTGTATGCCAGCATATACCTCGACAGCTGCAAGTTTCGCGAGATCGCCGTTAGATACTCGGAGGTTTAGCAGGAACATTGTTTGTTAGCACGGAATACGCGTTTCCATAACGTCTAATTTAGGCCGCTCAATTATACGACCGGTTTGAGTGAGGGGATATTAAATATTGATAAACTTTCTGTAAAATAGTGATATATGGTTCATGCGTCACGTCTCGTCCGTAATCTAAAAACCAATAGCTGAACGTTATGTATTTAATGTCAATCCGCCGGTATGAATTCAAGCGATACGAATGTGGCAGCTATTTCCTATTGTACGGTGGTAATCTATTGTGTTTTACGTCACTGTACGAGAAGAAAATATCAAAAACCCGCAATGGCGAATATATCGCTGGTATGCCTTTTTTTTCGAAAAAAAAACCGTTTGACGTAAAGTGTGGAGAATAGACGGGTGGGCAATGATCGATGAGAACATATACTGACTATACAAACGACAGCACAATCTGTCAGCTCTGTCCGGTGTAATTCGAACGTATGATAATAAAGCGACTAGCAGCTATACGCACACATCTGTTACAGCGCGCTAATGACAAAATTAGCGATAATCGATGTTCGCTGTGGAGTTTTCAAGTCTCAATAACAACTATTGCTTGCTTATTGCTGTATAGCCTGTCCTATTTTCGGTCATATCTTTCTGATTTATGCGGCACGTGTCTCCTCTATTCCACAACACATATAAATGAGCTATTACTAACGTTCAAGCTTTCTTGTAAAAAAACGATAAAGTGCTTCATGAATACCAAACTTTCATTGCGGCGTAGGTATTTTATTTCTCTCGGCAAACTACGTGCGTATGTCGGACAATTTGATAATACATATATGTTACGGTGTTGATTACCGTTTACGACCGAACGCTGGTATGCTTAATGCGGTTATGTATCCCAGTGATTTGATAAAACTATAAAGATACTATACAATGTCGAATTAATCTCGTGTTTGTATGTGCATGACGTCGCCTACCAGATTGGTTTACATATAATCATACATATACACTACATGTACTAGTATTTACGACCTGAACGAACATAACTTACTTTCGATTTTTTCCGCCCATATTTTTGTTTAAGATTGTTCGCGGTTTTGGTTGTTTTTAAACGATCATAATCGGAACGTTAGGAAACTTTGACACATTTCATCCCTTGGAGTGCAGTGTTTCATAACGATCCGGTAATTTTCAGTTTTACTACGACCAACACCGCGAAACACCTTAAATAAAGCGACTTTTGATGATCGAAATTTATTTCCATTTGTAAACAATACTATTTTATGACTTTGTCACGATATCCTCCGTATACGACGTATTCAATACCCGTCATATCTCAATCTATAATATACGACTTATTGAATATTCATGGTATCCCAAAGTCAATAACAAAGAGGGCAAGTAAGGCAGCTCCCAGAAAATCAGCTGAGCACGAACGACACATAAAAGAACACTGTACAAATTGCTAACCTCGCGTAGTGTTCGTGGTCAAATTGACAAATATTGGCAAAGGGATTGTATACTATGACTTTTGATTGATAACTTACCGTTATAGAAGATTTATTGTATATTTATATCTTGTTTCAGACATTCCATGACCAAGGTATCAGCGGGAAACTCTTGCCTTATCTCACTTCGCAGCATTTAACTCGAACCTTAGGTATGAAAGTAGGACCAGCATTGACTTTGATCCAGGCCGTCCAAGATCGTCGGGAGAAATCATTTACGTCATTAGCCCGACGACGGGAGTGTCGGGTTCATTCACAGCTGGCCATTCGGACACACATCTAAGAAAGACGTTCCGTCGGCGACGTGTTTTCATATTTGACTATTCAGAAGAAATCCTCAAGGCAAGGTGGATACTTGGTGCAAGTTTTATTACTACTGAATTCCGGTTATAAAGTATTCCAAACTGTACAGGAAGTGTTCATTTACGTCATCATTTAGTGTGTACTATTACGTCATCATTTAGTGTGTACTATTACGTCATCATTTAGTGTGTACTATTGTCGTAGTGTTTCATGCGTAATTTATTACATCCATCTTCAACAGAATTCCAATTAAAGACACGTGCACATGTATATTAATTAAGACTGACATTATTTGTTATTCCATAGTGTTTTGTTTCAACAATGAAATGCACAAACAGCAAGGGCGTGTTTGATGTTTCCAGAAGTATTTCTTCTACGGAATTGATTACGAAATGATGCAATGCATACACCAACCAAGTGTTCAGTGATAAGCTTATTGTTTTTGGCAAGATGCTTTGTACGAAAATCATTCTAAAAACTGTTTGGTTAATAGTTTGTAATTCGTATGTGACGGTCACGCGGATACCCTCGTATTCTTTCTATCATAATGTGATCGTAAGTTTAACTTGCAACGCCCTTTCTACACCACATGCACTTCATATTGTCATGGTTATTGTCATGTTGATGACGTCATTTGTTTGAATGTTGTCCGTTTTTAAGATGCATAATTGTCGCACTGGTGTCGTTTAGCTATTTTATGTTATACAAGTGATATTGACTTGGCCATTGGCGTTTAATGCACACATTACGGACGCCATGTCTTCATGGTAAAATGGACGCAAACGTATGGATTAGACATGTTGTAACGTTCATTTTGTTCAAAAAGCCCGTTAAATTTATTTGTATTTGCAGACGATACAGTATGTCGTAGTTAAATTGTCAGCTCTTAAAACGCGGTAAACAAGAAACCGCTCTTTGTGAAACGAAACCGTTTGTCAATATCTGTTTCCGTAATTCCGGTTATTCTACTCGAATCAATAGTACACTATCTCTTTTATATGCTTAAGTTTTAATGGTATTTGCGTATTTATTTGCGTATAACACGCATTTACCGTGGTGTAGATATTTTAAACTTACCACTAAACTGGTGTAAGGTTTCTGTGAAGTGTAAATATTATTTACGCGGTAAACAGCCGACGACTGACACACTTTAGTCCGTATAATATTTTATTACATTACACTGTGGTTAGAAATATGAAACAAATTATTTATACTACTCGATCTGTTTTACGCGTAATATAATCACGGGCGTGTTAGATTAATTAAATTTACATTTAGCGCACGTACCGGCGCATACCGGTGTTTCTCCGTGATCGGCGACAGACTGTGTATTTTTTATTGAGAACCAATGTCGCGCACATTCGTTCTTTTCACCACGGGCTACATATTCATTTTCAAGTACAGCCACTTTATCAAATAATGCAACAAACGTGTGTAGGAGTCACGCAGCTTACGTGTTATTTATTTTTTCTCGCTTAAAAAAGCACATGGTAATTATACGTCGTGTTTATTTTTTATCGTATGACTAATGTCGTCTGTATTTCAGCGGAAATGTCGTAAAGTTTACCAGGCGTGTTGGTTCAATTTGACTGCACCAACTTTATTTATGTAGTACATTGTACAATAACGAATGAATAAACAATACTAGTATGTGGCTTGCGGTTATAGCTTGCCTGATCACTTACTTCAAGTCTAGTTTTACGGAACCTACACTTATGTATTATTAATCATTTGACGACTATGTGTAATTACTCGCCGCTGTACAATGGTGGTATTCCGCCGTTTGTACTACCGACCAACCTGCTTAGTAAGCAAAGTCGTATACAAGTAAACGAGAACGGAATAAAACTTTCGGAATCGATTACGTTACAAAATACGACGCGCTTCATAAAGCTTTGATTATAATGTGACTAACATTTGAAACTTTTTCTGTAATATTTTAGTATTTTAAATTTTATTACAAAAACACCCTGTAAGCAACGCATATTTTACTGAGTTTTTTTTGCACATGTCGTTCATTTGTCATGGTACTGAGAAGATTTTAAAGAATACTTGTCCGTGGCGTGTGTTTATTAGTTATTACAGTGACGTGTCTGTTGTCACAAGCATATGCTCGGCTTTCACGACTTTGTCTATGTAGTTAACGTATGCACCGTGTCAGTTCCATGGTTTTGTTCTTTATTTTCCAAAATTTGACGTAAAACACAAGTTATCATTTTGTTCTGTGTACGTATATTGCATAATGCGCTATTGAATTGTCTGTATGTTTGTATGTCTGTATGTGTTGATATTTATTTCATGTTGACCACGTGGTCTTATGACAGAAAATAAAAAATGTACAAATATTCAAGTATTTATGTTTTAATTTGATTGACTGTGCTGTGCCAAGCAAAGCCTTTATTTGCCAGTCAACTTACTGCTGAAATATGGTGGCATATTAAATGTGTCTCCATCCAGATTTGAACCCGGGTCGCCAGATTAGACGCCAGGCGCACTAACCTCTAAGCTATGGAGCCACGTAGTAGTGGTAACTCAGAAGGAGCGCGTTAAGAAATACATTTACCAGAATACTCACGAGTACGATGACCGTTCGAGCCTTTTAGTTAGATAACGAGCGGACATGATAGGGTGACCGTACAGATCCATTATTTACCACATTCAGTGATCTACGAGCTTATAGACAACTCAGAGACACGGCAAACATCGTACACAGAGCTAGCATCAACGGCGGCTAAATAAAGTTCGTACGATGCTCGTACCGCATATGGTGTATGTCCACACGTGCTCTGTACGATTTGACCAACAACGACTCGGGAATGTTCGGAGCTCGTAAGGTAGATGTGAGTATCACTATAGTGAAGCCAGGAACACATATATGGTTATCCCGTCGACGTCATTAACCAAAACATTCAATAGAAGATACCATCACTGAACCATGAAATATCGTTTGAATATCAGAGTTGACACAAACCAAATATCAAAGGGCCCGGATATAGCGAACAAAACAGTCATCTTGTCGTCATTACATTGCATCCGATTTGTTCGTTATACGACAAATTTAGTTAATTAACATGATTTAATACGTTCCAGTATGTTTCATTTTGTATCAAACGTTATTTTGTATCTATGATAACTACAAGCGTATACTAGTATTCTATTGAGCAAGTCGGTACCATTACAGCGATTACATTACGGAAACATGTCTAACACTACACAACTACATTCTGGTTGTAATGAATTATAAATCAAGCACAGACATGACTCATTTGTTCCAAACAAACCATTACGTGACCAAGCTCATAATGTACACAGAAACTACATCACCACACAAACATTCTGCACAATGGTATGCAGCAGACTGACTAACAAACCCTTATTGAAGACATATAGCATGTTCGTGCGTATCACTATAGTTATTTGACATACATTTCAGTTCGTCTAATAGTCAAATTAAGGCCATTAAGACGTGATCTGTGGATTGGTCATTCTGCTTAACTGTGTTTAATTACATTATTTCGACAAACTACCATAATACTATCATTCACTCATTCAGGACGGCTGTGCAATGTCCAATAACTCGTATTTATAGTTGGCATGTGACGCACAATATCATTAGAGTGACTCCCCTTTGTACTTCAGAAATAATTCCTTCTATGTTTGCTGTACTTAAAAAGTCCAGATCTCGTTGCCTTGACATTGATTTACAATTACAACTTTTTAATACTATGGTTATTCCTATTTTGTTGTATGGCGTAGATAGAAGTATGGGGTGTTAATAACATTGATGTTGTCAAAAGGTTTCAACTTAAGTATCTCAAACTCATTATGAATGTTAAAAAATCCACACCGAATGCTACTGTGTTTGGCGAGCTCGGTGTTTTGCCTATTGACTGTGTGATGAAATGTCGAATTCTCAACTTCTGGCGTAGAATTGTAAATGCTAAGTCTGATAAAAAATAATTAGTAATATAATGTACAAATGTTTGAACTGGATCGTCAAAATGTATACCATTCTCCCTGGATAACCTATGTTAAAATGCTTTACATGAAACCTTGCTCTATCTCTTTGTCACTTCAGGTGTAGTAATAATAAACTTCCAATTGAAAAAGGGAGATCTATAAATTTAGACCATAATTTGAGATATTGCCATCTCTGTCCCGATAATGCTAGGTTAGGGGATGAGTTTCACTATATTTTTGAGTGTCCACATTTTAATAATGCCCGCAGAAAATACCTGCCTATAGTATTAAGAAGAGACAATATGTTAAATTTACAACTCTTGTTTCAAACTACTGATAGATCCACCCTAGTTAAACTGTCCATTTTTGCACAGAAAATAATGCACATTGTTAAATAATTTTTTACCACCTTCTAGTGTAAACGTATAACTTGAGTATACTACTCAAATTCTTAACATAAAATACTCATTTTCAGTCTGTATTTATATTATGACATATTATCTTCACTTCTAGTCATTTAGTTAATAATATATTGTTTTGTTTATAAATCTGTATAACTATGTGTGTTTACTGTGTTCCTTTGTTTAAAATGATGTATTGATTGTTTATGCCGATGCCCATATGGGCCTAGCTTTGAAATAAAATTTGAAACCTAATAGTATATTCAAGGAGCATGTATTATGCGCTAGTCAAATGAACACCAGGACGGGTGTGTATTTTTATTTTTTCAAACCCCGGGGAAAATCCCAGCCCCCAGGCCACACAGAAGGTAAACACACTCCTAATTCACCTGTATTTTATTTTTCGGGTCAGTATAATATAATTTGTTATTTATCTTTTGTATGCCGATACATTGCGTCAAAACTGCTTCGCCCACATTCATTCATTCATTCATTCATTCATTTATTCATTCATTCATTCATTCATTCATTCACTCACTCACTCACTCACTCACTCACTCACTCACTCACTCATTCATTCATTCATTCATTCATTCATGTTGGTGAGGAGGATAGACGTTTAATGGGAAAATCTAAATTTAACAATAATAGGATAAGTAGCATTCAAAGTGTTATTGGAGTGAACCTTTCTGTGAATAGTCACTGGTCTATAACACGAATGCCATGAACTAACCATTGATTGGTATTGTGATATATGTAGAGTACTTTTACAAAATTAATGTCTGATATAGTTCATAATTGAATGGCCATATAACATGTAATATGTATCTTATTAACACCTGTATATAATATATGTTGTTATTGGATCTGACAATAAACTACAATAAACCCTTAAGCATTATTTCACCCTTAAATCCCACTTATTGGACACTTACATGATAAATGATTGCCCTTCGTTTGCATAATTATACGCTGTCAAAAGGTATTGGCTGTGTGGCACTGAGTTAATGCGTTTTCTGTAAAATTATTCATTATAGTTTGCATTACCATTATGAGAATGTTTCTTAGCACTGTTTGTAAGATTTACTTAGCTCCGATAATATGCATTTAATCATTTTCTATTTATAAATAACACAAATTACACTTTATCTTTCAAACGATAAAGTTAAATATAGGAAAAATTATTACGCACTTATATCTACATTTAGGGTAACTTATCTCGCAGTTAAACGTCAATTAACTTCCCACTAACTGAAATCGTTTGGACTACGTATGTTTTAATACAAACGAGTTAAAAGAAGGATTTTGATCAGTATGAAAATATTACGAAGTATCAGACGAGAATATGCACGAAACGGTAAAAGAATATTAGTAAAAGAATACACAAATCTGGAACGAAAGTACGGATCCTTCAGATCTCGCATGTGTACTGCATTGAGGGAACCAATCAGGTAAAATATGACATTATCTAGAAGCTTTCACTGGTAAACTTGTAGTTTCCACTTGGTACCGAGATATTAACCTACGTGTTACTTACAAAAACACATGCACATATTTGATGTTCATCATTATAGAAATCCAGTGATTGTTGAAATGCAAAATCCACGAATTCAAGTGCCAACGAAATTGCCTTTTTTACCAAAACCACGAAATTTCATCCCACCGAAATTAAATGATTTTACAGTATTTATCATACGCACAATGGGTATGATTACTAAAGTACTCGTCCTTTTTGGCTTGTTTTAATTATTTGAGTCATTTCACTTATAAGAGCAACTGAACAAAACACCCTTCTGGTGACGATCATTGATGATTATCTTCACAAAAAAGGCACATACATGATTCTTCAACCTCTTTTTGATGCTTCGTTTGGAGTGTTTGGCCTTCACAAAAAACCCAAAACCACGTCCTTTACAGTATTATTGTCGATTTCGGTTCGAATCGGATTGAAAACATCACACACTGTGATTGCGTGTTATAACGAACACAATTACTTTATTTGGTTCAAAAGAGATATTTCATTTATATCAGGGTTTCAACGATGTTCAAATATAAGCGGGACACCTCTGGTACAAATCACATTACTACTGAATGGTTAAAAAGAGTTGTTTATTTTATATCGGGTTAGAATGGAACACATTTCGTATAATATTGATTTACATACGTATATAAATGCCTTTACAATAACTATTGCACAAATTGTATAACGATTATTTATCTTTGAACAAAAACGTATCATTTCTCAAACAAATCAATAGTGTACATATACATTTGTATGACAAATCTTATACCACTAGATTGCATACATACAAATATCATATTATTATCAAATGACAATTGTTTACGCAAGATATCAGATATTGCATGCACATATAACTTGATTGCACATAACGCATTTCCAAAAATAACCTCATTTTCGGAAAATACTAGATATCGGTTAAACATGGTGAGACGCCGACGACCACTGTTACAACGTATGTATGGAGTATTTCAGTGTCGGTGCCATAAAGATGCTACCTGGTCCAGTGCGCATGTCTACTGTGTTCGCGGAACCTTCAAGGTAAATAAATTAACTTTATAATTTAACCACACTCGCAGTTTAATATAAATATTGATTGCTTTGTTATGTTGGTTGTGATCATTATGTTATGTGAACCCGTATAGATAAACCATGGGTTTTTAGCGGTGACTAATTTATGCAGGAAGGTTGATTTGCCCTCAAAGTATAGATATAGGGTATGTATTGAGGCTTAAGCAATATATGTGATCAATGACAGTACCCAATACATGGCACATAGGGATTTTAACCAGGTATATTCACATACCATGACTAAGAAGTGTAACCTTCCGTCACGGCTAGAAAAAACATGGTTTATCTATACATCTCACGTGATCTGATTGTTGACATACATTTAGATATAAACTTTCATCTCAATATTTCACCCTTATTGTATCAAACGCACACACAGACATAGTGTTAATGGTAGTGGTTCAAAATATACAAGGGAATTCCCTAGTTATGTCATCTACAATGAAAGCAACTGCATTGGAGCATTGGAATCCCTCCAGAATGTATGTTTATTAATACAATGCAATGCAGTTTCGTTTTGCACAAAAAAACCCAGTAACGTAACAAGGAAACGTAAACTATCGTAGACCGTGTGTTGAATGCCTTTCCAAGGAAATCCCTTTGTAAAACTTGCACACATACTGTGCACTAAGAACTGAACAGGACAGGGGACATTTTAAAGCATGATCATTGACTATGCATTTTCTGCTATTTTTTCCTTCTTAACATATACATATTTATTACCACATATCTGGGCCTACTGTGGTGGTTTTCAATATTGAACTTATTTGATTTAATGATGAGGACAGCCATTCAGATAACACCATATGTCCTTTCGATCAGTAACAGACGATGTCATTGGCTATCCTTATTCTCCAATTCAATAAGATCAATATAATACCACCCCTGGAGTCAGTTGCCTAAGCAAAGCGCTACGTAGCACTTTCCACGGGAGGCTATGCGTGTCTTCTATATTTTAGTAAAAGGGAGGTAACTGAATGATGGCGCTCGGTAGCGCTTTGCTTAGGCAACGGGCACCTGGTCTCTCTTGTTTAGAGCAGATGTTCTTACATTACAGGTGTATTATAAACAAGAATGTGCACGATGCGGTAATGCACTTAATCCGTACTATGTGAATTATCGTAAATGTGCGTTATGTGACGAACTGATGCCAGACTGTGAGTGTCATCGTGATCCTTACTATGATGGGGGACACACCGGGCCAGCACATAGATCAGACCTTTGTTTAAAGTGTAAAGACGGCGATCCGTGTACACAGCAGAGAGGATAGTGTGGGTATTTGATTTCATGATACTTCATGGTGAAGTGAAAGTGGCCTTGACTGTACCAGAGTCAATGTTCATAAATTATTTCAAACTTAAAGTTTTTACGTTCATGTGATTTCAAAACTTATTGTTTACATAAAGAAATACATTTGTATATGCACAAACGTAAGCTACCCTAGGTGGTCAAAGTTGTGGCCTAACACAATATGAATCGTATGAAATAGTTCCTTGGCCACTGCTTAAGGTCAAAACCACCAAATAGAATTGTTCTTTAACTCAATGTAAAGTGACCTTGGTCAGCCAAAAAAATGTCAACCTTTTGTCAATGGGGCCCTCTCAAAGTCGTTTAATCAATAGAAATAGCATCCAGCTTCAAGAATATGAAAAAATGTAGGGGGTCATGTATCATACGAGGGTTGTTCGATATGTATTGTCACTTGGGCTTGGAAACACAAACTATACCCGTTATCTGAAATGTTATTATTACATCCCTTTCAACTACTCTCCCTGAGATTTTAGATTTTTATTTGACCCACATGTAAAATACATTAAAAACGTGTTTTGTGGGTATAGTCATAGGGCACTAGGAAAACGCTGAACCATCATTTTTTCTGTAGCATAATTTCGCCCCGCAAACATTATTTTAAGTTTTATTAAGTGGAAAAGGTAAAAATGTGCCCATTTCGGAGATCTAAGAGGATTTTATGACATTACCACACATCCTGTCTTCAAAAAGTCAGTAATATTACCCGCACAGTGGCAAAAAGCGTGGTTTTTAAGCAGATTCGTGAAGTGTGAACTACTTGTTTCGCAGATTTTAAAAAGTAACTTATATTTTTTTTCAAAACTTTGTCACGGTAGGACATGTTATCCATCCGTCTACCCTTAGGCACCAAAAATTGTATTGCCGGTCCTCTAATGGTAATGAAAAAGGCACACAAAGCCTTCCGTACATGAAACATCCTCAATGCTATATTCGCCTTGTGACCAGAATTCTGGTCATTTTCAAGGCTGTTTCGATCCTCAACCAAAGTTTTTTTTCTATTTACAAATAGTTCTATATGTGCATGAACTATCTATTTACGCACTTACAATTTCGTTTTTAAAAATTCATTTTATACATAGCGCGACGCTTTAGATAGGCTCATTTTTAGGTCTACTTTTTGTCGGCCAAAACTATCCCTACTGTCTACGAGTAGCATATTTTAACTTCCTCTTAAACTTCGATAAAAGACAAAAACGTGTATGAAATTGGTTCCATTGTAAAGCTAATGAATAGATTTATCGACTTTTGTAAACCGTTAACTCCTGGGGCGAAACAAACTCGATACTTACGTGCAAAGACAATACATATCGAACACTCCTCGTATAAGAAAATTTGGTTCGTCAAACGCGGTGAACAGATATTCTAATATGTACGGATTAACTCACTGTCCGTTAGCCCCAACCTTACTTACACTTTCATATTTAAATATTTCTGAATAAACCATTTCACTACATTACATTCATGCATACAACGCATTTAACACCAATTTCATTATTCTAATGCTGATTTGTCAAGACATACCCCCATTGCCAGTCGCTTTAAAGTTTTTTTACCGGATTATTTGACTGTGTCTGAATTTGGTCCGCGTAGGCATTTAGTGGTTATTTACCTTAAGTTGCCAATCGCATTATCTTATGAACAACGGAAAACTGCCTAAAGTAGCGTACGCTAGTGCTATTAAATGCTTAGCATTCTAAATTATATTCACTCTAGTGTCTACAATACTGATGAGTAATATTTTATATGCATTTTATACTTATCTTTATTCTTTATCATATATTGAAAAATTATCTTCATATATATTTCTTATGGAGTTTATGTTCAACCAACTGTGTGTGCAGATCATCAAAATAATAAAATAAATAAATACTTTTATACATTTTAAATTGGAGTTTGTTCCCTGTTTCCCCAGGTACCAACAACAAGGTCATTACGTCATCATCATCACATCATCATCACATCATCGTCAGCTTCGATACTCCCGGGTAACATCACATGACCCGGTGACAGCAAAACACACCAAAAACGTGGTTGTAATACATATATATCGCTCGTCCAATTGATAGAACTATTGAAATAACGAACAAAATGAAACGTTAACTTAAATAGTTTCTGTCTCAAGTGTGTAAGCATCAAGACAGAGAGGGTACACCGCATGGGTGATCCCAGAAATCCAACCGGAAATCAGGGCCGTCCGCGACGCATAGTCTGTAAGTTCAACATGTTCCCCGATCGCGAAATGGTGAGGAAGCTTAGCGACCATGCACCATCCGTAATGGGTTAATTGCATGTTTACCACGTTTAAATCAAATCGTAGATAATTACAATAGCAATGATTCAGAAAGTGTTAATAGTTTAGTTACGGAATTCACCGACGTAATACGAAACGTTGCTGATACCTTGTTCGTCAAACATCGAGAAGTGAGACAGAAATTTGAAAGCGGTTATACAGACGATAGCAAAAAGTGGTTCGACGAAGATTGTCGCGAAGCAAAACGATCTTATAAGCATGCTTTGTATCAGTTTAATCAATCACGAAGAGATATCGATCGACAAGAATTATGTAGATTAAAACGGATTTACAAAGTTCTAGTACGCAAGAAATCGAGGTCTTATAATTTGAAACGTGCGAACGAATTCGAAACACTTAAAAAGCGGAAGCCGAAAGATTTTTGGCGATATTTTAATAACAATAAAACAAATAAGAGTAAAAATGAGGAGGTACCTTTGTCTGATTTTAAATCTTATTTCGAAAACATGTTTAAAAACAATGTGTTTAACGGACACGGTGAATCTGAAACGTTTAACCAAAATAATGATTTTAATGATAATTCAATATTTTCGGAACTTGATGAAAACATAACCCTGGAAGAAGTTAAAAAAGCTATTCGATCTCTTAAGCGCAATAAAGCGTCTGGGGAAGACAAATTACTAAATGAATACTTCATCGAAGCTAGTGATATATTATCGGGTTATATAACTGATATATTTAATAACATTTTATCAGCAGGTATTTATCCAGAAAATTGGACCAGGGGTATAATCGTTCCCATCTTCAAAAAGGGCCGTAAAGACGAAGCTAGTAGCTACAGGGGCATAACTCTGTTGAGTAATTTTTCAAAGCTATTTACAGCAGTATTAAATAATAGAGTATCTAAATGGTGCGAAGAAAATGATAAAATTTCTGACGCACAGTTCGGCTTCAGACCGGGTAGATCAACCATTGATGCAGTATTTATACTTAACTCCATTATACAGAAAATGCTTAATGAAAACAAGAGACTATATAGTACATTTGTAGATCTAAAGCAATGCTTCGATACTATTTATAGGAATGGGTTATGGTTTAAACTCTATAATTCGGGACTGCAAGGAAAATTATTACGAATTGTACGTAATATGTATCAATCGGTAAAATCATGTGTAAGACAGTGTGGTAATTTTTCAGATTTCTTTGAAATATCTGTAGGACTAAGACAAGGGGAAATTCTTTCACCTATCATGTTTTCGTTGTTTGTAGAAGACTTGGAAAACTTTATTTACAAGACAAGCATACTTCGGGAATAACGTTAAACGATATTTGTCTCATACTGTTACTGTTCGCAGATGATATGGTAATTCTAGGATTAACACCGGAAGATTTACAAAACTCTATGAACCGCCTATCTGACTATTGCAATAAATGGGGATTAAAAGTAAATGTTGCTAAGACAAAGGTAGTTGTTTTTAGAAAACGAGGAAGACTAAAAAGAAATGAGCACTGGTATTTTGAAGGGCAGGAACTGGAATCAGTTAACGATTTTAATTACCTTGGAGTTACCTTTAACTACACAGGTAATTTTAATCTCAACGCACAAACCCTGCATGGAAAGGGATTGAGATCGTTAAACGTTTTAATTTCAAACCTTAAAAAGTATAATACTAAACCTTAAACAGCTATGCAGTTATTTGATTCCCTAGTAACATCAACAGTCACATATGGTTGTGAAATATGGGGGTTTTCTAAATCAAAATTACTAGAAAATCTACACACCAAGTTCTGCAAAATCGTTTTAGGAGTCCGACAAAACGCATGTAACGCAGCAATATATGGCGAACTGGGGAGGTATCCACTTTACATTACGAGATACACAAAAATAATAAAATATTGGTTAAGAGTTATTAACAGTGAAAATATCTTCATACAAACAGTTAAACAATTTTCGCTAGATGATGTTAATAATGGGTTTTGCAATTGGTTCTCCGAAGTGAAACAACTATTGTCCAGACATGGGTTTTTGTACATATGGAACGACCCTCATCGCGCTAAAGACTCAAAAGCATTTGTATCAAATTTCAAACAACGTCTTATTGACGAATACCTACAGGAATGGCGGGAAAATTTAAATGCAAATAATGTTCTCATACTATTCAACTCATTGAAAGATTCTTTTGAAATGTCAAGTTATCTAGACGCGATAGTATCGGCAAAACTCAGATCGCAATCAACTAAAATCCGCATATCGGCTCATTGTCTGAGAGTACATACTGGTAGATATGAAAGGGAACGCGTTGATAGAAATAATCGAGTTTGTCAAATCTGCGGTACGAATGTAGTCGAGGACGAATTTCTTTTCATTTTCGAATGTTCAGTTTATAACAATCTAAGAACGAAATATATAAAACCGTACTACAGAACTAGAAAAAGCATGTATAAATTAACACTGTTGTTGAACACTACAAATAAAGCAGAACTTTTGTCATTATGTAAATTTATCAAAGAATCATTAGCTATACGCACCCAACAATTAAGTGTACAATAGTTAAATAATAAATAAATGTCTACGATAGAATATGTCAACTTTTAAATATTTTGTTAAGTTATGTTTTTCATTGTAAATAAAAATGTGTTACGTTCAAATCGTCATTATATAGATAAACATGTATCTGTAAATAAATATTTTTGAAATGTAAATTATGAATGCAACTACTATTACTTATACAAACCATTACAGCTTGAACTGATTACTTTTTGAAATCATAGTGATAAATTCATCTTCATATTTTGTAACTTTATTAAACATATTTAGTCCATCCACAATAGTAAATTTTGCCTTAAAGGAAGTATTAAATTGTATGTTTGTCTTTTCATCAACTATATATTATGTTCTTCGTGTATTTTTGTTTGATGTTTATCAATGTTTAGTATCGATATATATATATATATATATATGTTTCATTCTTATTTCATCACGTTTATTTTATGTTGTATATATATATATGTTTGTTTATCATGAGAAACTGTACAGTTTAAATGAATAAACTATCTATATATCTATCCAAAAAAATGTAAGTGAAGTAACTTTCAATATAAGCTCCGTCGTTTTATTTGAATGTCTAAAGGTGCGCATTTATTGATACGAGTATGCCGATTTGCTTTGAATCAATGGTAAAATGGTATACAATTTTCAAATAGTGTATGTACATGAACGTTTATCTAAAGTGTCCCTTCTGTTATAGAAATAAAAACAAGAAAATATATTCAGGTGTAATCAATACTTAATTGATGGCTTGGAAGAAGGTGATCGTACGTGCAATATGAGAAGCAGATTTCTATTATATTTTGAGGAAAGAAGAATAAACTGTATGTAAACTACTTTTTAATTATGGAAAACCAAAATTTTCTTCCTCGTTATAGTCAACGTGACATTTTCGGATTTTCAATAAAACTAGTTGATAAGAAACGCTTTGTGAAAGAGAACTCAACTATACACCGGCCTTATAATGTCGCAATAAGGTATGTGGCACGTACACCCTTATTATTCGAAGCCAGCGACATGTAGGGGTCTACATGTATAAATAAAAATACTGAAAATATTGTTAGCAGGTGATTTCCATTGATGATTACAATGTCATAGAAAACAAGAATATACATAGACATGGAGGAGGAAATCCTCCATAGAGACATGTTTAGTGCTTTGAAATCAGTTTACACGTCGTGTGGAGCTCTACACGATGCTGTAGTCTGGTTCCCTTCATAATGTGCGTCTCAACATTGATGGCGTAGTAATCAAGGACAGAGAACTCCAGGCTACAATATGCTGTTGATCATGTAACTATAAAAGTACTTGTTTTGGGTGAACTTTATGATCCGGTTAGGAAGTTTATTATAGTCCATCATGTTTCCATCAATCGACATACTTATGTTATAGATGTAGGTGTTTGAATAAATTGTGAGGAACTATTTATTGTGGGTGTGTAAAATTTGTGTTTTAGGACAATTTAGTCCGATGTGTGTGTTTCCATGTTTAGTAAGTGAATAATGCAGTAAACAGGAAATTACGAATTGTAAGCAATACACAGAATTCCCCTACCTGGTTTCCTGGTTGTCAATTGTCTCTGTTGCCAAGGTAACCGCCATTTTTGTCCGAATAAAAACTGACAAGACGTGTATATTCTGCTCATTGTGGTACCTATCCACATACCAAGGGCATAAACCTTAGTTTTTAAAACTACTGGAGTTATCGCAAGATCCAGATTTTCTTGACAGACGGACGGACGGACGGACAAACGAGACAGACTGACCGACCGTCCGACTAAATAACTATCTTACCAAAGCAATATATACAAAGAAAATTACAAAAGGACATCAAATCAAATGTCGACTTTAAGGTATACTAGTTTGCGATAGAAAAACATAGTGTTTTTTTTTAAAGATTTCTGAAGATCTATTCATCAGAATTTGATAAAAAAAATACATAGAACTACAATAACTTCCTACCATTTTGAATTTCATAATTTTAGTCACCAATTAAAAGACATTTATTCTTATTTAAATTACATGTGTACTTACAGTTTAACGCAGTGAGGTAATCTGGTATTCCATTGATGATTTACTATCAAATATTTTTAAAACGGTTACAATCTGTGATGGGTGGGATTGTGATTGCTGTTATAAAGACAAGACTTATGAGGACATTGTGATTCGGTTTATCTAGGTGTGTTGCTTCTAAACAATGTACAGCAATAACATGTACTTCGTCAAATTCAAAGACGGGCCTCGCATGTGTTAAATTAGGTAGGTTGCAAATACGTAAATATACCGTTATACCGTGTGCCTCCGTAGCTCAGTGGTTAGTGCGCTTGCCGTCTAATCTGGCGACCCGTGTTCAAATCCGGGTGGAGGTACATATATATGCCTGCCATGTTTCAGTAGAAATAAAGCAAATAAAGGCTATGCTCGGCATAATTCATTCGTTATGCGTATTACGTGACCGTAAAATTGGCTGTTACAAGTATAAAGTCTTCTAACTTGATATTTCATACAAATATACAAAAAATTTACATAGAACTGATGAACAAAACTTTTTTAACTCATTTCTGATGTTGCTGAAAGTTCAATGTGTATAAGGTAGAAATATTTCATTTATTCGTGCAAAATTTCATACTTGTAGTTGTAGTAATTACAGAGAAATATTAAAAAAACACGATTTTTTTCTATCGCAAACTAGCTATACCCACATTAAGGACAAATCGGAAATAGATCGTTCACCGTAACGTATAATGTATTGAAATAAGCGGAATATGTGATGGAGTTATGATTCTGCACATCACTGAGTACAGTACACATATACATTCTCTCTACACCGCCTTCTGTACACTAACATTCATCTATAAAACACATGAATATACTCAGTGACTTGACGGTCTCCGTGGAGTGTACAAAACGTACATACATTTAACGCGTGTGAAGTTTATCAAACACAGAGAATTTACATCATGTGCAACAAACTTATAGCTGTTAACGTTAGAATCTGTAAACTTGGTGTATGTTATCTTATAAGAATGATACATGATCGATAAAAGTGAACTATCATTCAAAAGATAACATGTCGTGGTATTGTTGTGCTTTACAATGACGTCCGTGTGTTGAAAAATGGTTGATAGCACAGAATTTGTGGATGCTGAAGTTAGCAATGATGCAGGATTACACGTGTTACATACTTCAGATGGTGATATCGATCGGGACATTCCAACAGTGAAATATGTGCCTGACGATGGGTGGGGTTGGGTCGTTGTTGTAGCTACGTTAACGTTTAACATCATTTACGATGGATGCAGTTATTCATTCGGTATATTGTATACGGATTTACTGGATCACTTTGGTGACACGAAGAGTAACACAGCGTGGATCGGGTCATTGTTCTTCTCAGTTCCTTTATTATGTGCTCCATTGGCATCCAAAATTACAAACTCGATTGGATCTAGAAAAGCTACGATGTTGGGTGGTATGATAGCTGCAATTGGATTTCTTATTGGCGCATTTTCTACGTCAGTATGGATGTTAGTTATATTTTACGGATTGGTTGGCGGTTTTGGAATGTCTTTACCGTATTTTAATTCCTTGAAAACTGTGACGGACTATTTTGACAAAAGGTTAGCACTCGCGTCAGGACTAGCGGAGTCAGGCGCTGGTTTAGGAACTGTGATATTTGCCCCTTTAACGGAATACCTTGTGTCAACATATGGCTGGAGAGGTACTCTTATTATTCTCAGCGGAATTGTTGCAAACATAATCGTGTGTGGTGCACTATATAGACCGGTAACACATAAACAAATAGGGAATTCTAAGGACACAGATGAACGAACGTTCACCGTTAACTCGGTTTGTTGTCATTCGGATATAGAAAGAAATATTGAAATGTTACAGCCAGGAGCAAAGGAAGAATATGAATTGACGGCCACGACAACTCTTATGTCTAATAGTCTAGACAAAACACATGATATACGACCGAAACGTGGTATAGACATGTACCTAAAGGATTTAAAAAGCATTCCTTTTCTGATTTTTGCATTTTCCAATTTTGTGATGTACTTTTGGTATGATGTGCCATATGTTTTCATCTTTGATAGATCAGTAGATATTGGTATATCTGCTAAAACGTCTTCTTATTTCCTGTCCATTATTGGCTTTGTGCATTTATTCGGAATTATCGGATATGGTGTTATTGGTGATTTGGACTGCACGAACCGCGAGCTTCTGTACGGTATATCTACAGCATTATGTGGCGTAGTTGTCTCACTGGTGCCCTTGTTATTTACGTTTGCAGAACTAGCCGTTGTCTCGGGATGCTTTGGTTTATTTTCGGCAGCTTCGGAAGCGTTACTAGCTTGTGTTTTGATTGACATTGTCGGTAAAGAAGCATTCGACAGACTCTTCTGTGGGTTGATATTGTTCATGGAAGGCGTAGCCAATCTTATAGGTCCTCCTATCGCAGGTAAGTTAATATTTACGACCACGATACATTTATATTATGTTTGATGGGAATAAATGTTTTAAGTGCCATTTACATGACATAAAGAGTACTGGTAAATAAACGCCATTTGACACACGGTAATATAAGCTAATATAAACGTTATCTTGCGCATGGCCAAATAAGTTTGACCCACAGGTAGCTATAAGGTACATGTCATAACAATGGAGCTGAATGCTGCATCAGGCATGTCGTTTTGTAATGCTACGCCTAGCGGTCGAAATTTTTACCAATATGAATTTGTTGCGATTGTAACCATTTTAAAACATGCGATATTAAACACAACCCAGAACAACCATCGAACGAGCAGCACATTTTTATTGAGATTTGAGTGATTTTACGTATTGTGAAGATAGGAATATTTAATTGCCTATATAATCCATCTGTTATGTCCTCCAATTATTTCAGGTTTATTGTACGACAAGACGGGAAATTACGATATGACATTCTATACGGCTGGTGGTTGTGTTGTGTTTGCCGGATGTTCCTATGTTATATTGTCCTGTATGGTGAAGAAGAAAGTCACTGACGACGTGGAGAAATGTGATAGTGATAACGTGGAGAAATGTGATAGTGATAACGTGTAGGAATGCCGCATCTGATCTCTAATACAAGTTATTGTATATCATAGTACTTTCAATATGTGTTCAGTATTTTTATGAATATAATTTTTCTCGATATTTAAAGTGTATGGCATTGTGTCGATTATTTTTGGTATCACATATAATTCATATATGGTGTTTTATGTTTTCGGCTATGCTGTCTTCGTTTTCAGATTTTTCATATATTTTAATAATACCAGTGCGTTGAGTGAGATAAATGCTATGTATTGTCATTTTCATAACAATTGTCAATTTGAAGTAAATCAAAGTACTGAAAGTACTGACAGGCTGGCGAACTGCTAAGGAGCAATAGCTTTTCAAGTAATATAACATCAAGTGGTTTTCTTAGTCGAAAGAGAGGTAAGTGCTGGGCTTAACAAAAAATATAAAAAATTTGGAGCGGCCGTGATTCGAACGCTGGACCATAGCATCAGAAAATTACTAAGCGAGTTGCTCAACCACTCGACCACGATCTCGTTGAAGAATGTTGACCTAAATAATTTAGCATAATAAAATCATTGTTGCGCGCACTATATCGCGTTAGTATATAACGCGTAGTAATAATTATCAACGCATTTAAACACCTATTCTTTTAATTTCATACAATTTCCTTCCATTACAAGAAGAAACTAATATATTACAACCGAACAGAATAAATGAAACAAGGAAAGTTGAATGTTCTTATCTTGCAAAACTGACTAACGAGGAGGAACTATTTGCATCGAGTGTATAGATTCTGTGTTGTCAGTTTTGGGAATAAATTCATCTTAGTGTATTTCATTTTTTAGGATTGTAATAGTCTGGCGCGAAATCGCCAGCCTAAAAACTATTACCCTAATAACACATTAATGTTGAAAGGCGATCCATGGTCCGATGAACAACGCGGTCCCTATATTCAATGTGTGTTGTTTAGTTTCACCAGGCGTATCGTCATTGAATGTTAATACTTTACGTTCAATAAAGTTGTGTTTAAAGGGAGGAAAAGTGTGTATAAACGATATTTTACCACACCAATAAACTGTACACAGCCTTCCGACTATACTTTATCTCATAAAGTACATGTACATGTAACAATGCACAAACTTAATACAGGACATATCTGCATCGGTTACACTTTTATGAGTAAGTAAGGAGATAACGGATGTTTTATGACTACTTACGTCATTCTGATCAAGATGTTAAATATATGTATGACATTGAAATGATCAAACAATGATACACAATAAGGACCATATTACTGTTACGTGTTTTGTTATTCCGAATCCTAATACTACGTTGCAATTAAAGTGTATAGAGCTATATCGGACGATATTTTTTAAAAAAAGTTTCAAAAACTGAAAAACAATTATGCTTTCATATTCATTAGATCATTTTTCGCTTCAGTTTTAACAGAAATTCTCTCTGTGATTTATTGGACATGCGAATTGTCCATTTTCATAGGAAAGTGTTCTAGAACACCCTATGAAATTATTAGAATCGTCTATTTTACGACGATTGAATCAGCGTACACAGAACTCATCCAAAGTTTTAATTTGCAATTAAGGGAGTCTAGTATCATACTAAAAACGATGCAAGTAATTATTTTGACATTGAATGTCTGTTAGAATATAGCTATATACACTTTAAGCATGGTTCTTTTTAAAAATGATCACACATATTACCTCGAAATAGTATAAAAAGAAGTTAGTTGAAAGTAAATTTACAAGTTAGATTATAAAGACTTATTTCTCACATCATTGACGATTTAAAAAAGTCATGGTTGCAAATCATGGTTAGGATTTGGGAAGATAAAATACACACAGGTAAGTGTAAACTATACAAGTGTATGGCCATTAAGTTTTGAAAGTGTGTGAAGCGATATAGAAATGATAAACACTTATATCATTAAATGATGTTAATGTGATTTTTAATGAACAGTAAACATGTAACACAATTATGCAGTTGCAGATGACAAGTTTAAATATTTTACAAGGTTATACAAGATAGGTACAACGCATATCATTTTAAGTGTGTATAGTATATAAATTTACAAAATATCTAAAGGTTGGAAATTAAAGTTAAGAACATAAATAGTTTTTACCTCTAAAGAGTGTCATATTTTTATTTTATATATGCGTCTTAAACCTATTAAATAGAAGTATAACCAGCATAGAAATATGCATGTTTATGGCCATTAAGTTTTGAAAGTGTATGAAGCGATAAAGAAATGATAAATATAGGATCCGTCATGAGATCAACATTTCTTAAGCGATTCTAGAAAACACAAGTTATTGAGCGAATCTCGGCGGAAGCCGGGTTGGAACTGATGAGACCGGTTGGTCAGCCGCCAGCTAGTTAAATTAATGGTTACCGGCGCCTGGCATTACGAGAAGGGATTCGGGAAGGTACTGTTAGCATGAAATTTACGTAAGTGTCTCATAAGTCAGAATTGACTGGCCCTTTCAATAGGGGTGACACTATAATAAACAAACTTTTTTTTTACTTTTGTTTTATATGCGTGTTCAAACTACCAAATATAAGTCTTAACATACAATTGACTGTCAAAGTTGGTCTTAGTATAATAATTAGTAATTACAATTGTTCAAACGGTTCAATTATAAAATCTCACCAAAGGACACAACGATGGTAAGAAATGACATTATTTTGCATTCCTAGTAAAATATTCTGCAAGATATTCTAAACAGAGACTATCAGATTAGATGCCATCGGTTTTCAACTAAAACTAGAAGAAGCTCTTCTAAACATTATATCACAATGCACTTTATGGCACAAAACGTTTTGAATACTCGTAAAGTATTTCATTATTTGACCAATTTCAACGAGACATATCAGCATTCAAGCAGGCCAATCCATGTCGACTACAAACCCAGACAGTTGAGTGTGTTTTTGGTAAAAACTGTCACCTCCTTTAGAAAATTAAATTCCATGGATACTACGTATTCTCGGCTTGTTTGGTCACTATGATAAACGTTTTTGGCATATACATTTTCACCCTCTTTTTGCCCATTATTGTAAACTATGTCAAGTCGCAGTAATGCCTCTTTAAGACGTATTAACGTTAGATTACTGTCCCTGGTGTTGTAAACTAGGTCAGGGGGTGGTTGTGCATCATATGTTTTGGCCCGGGTTTGTGCGGTTTGTTCGCCGTGCAGTGGGGCCTTGTGGAACTTGGTCGGGTATTGGCTACGTTTCATTCGGCAAAAACCGCTATTATATAATTTCTTTGCGAAAGTGGGTCATCCTGCATTTTATCGGCGGTGACATGGATTTTTAATTTTTTCTTCGGCTTATGTGTGGGAATTGCTCAGTGTAGTTGCTAGGAATATGTAATATTATTTCCCACCCCATTCCTACCTTGCCCATTATTTAACTAGGTCAAGTCGTAGTTTTGTCTCTTTAGGTCGCATAACGTTGTCATTGTAAGCATAGGGGTCTGTAACGTCTTCCACCCCATTCACTGTTTAAGGATAACAGGGACAGAACTCTTGTCGAGACCAAGTTTACAAAAAGCCCTGAGACGTTTGCGAAATAGCTGATATCCACCTCCTGTTTTATTCATTAGCTAACTCATACTTTTTTCTACAAGTTATAATCATGTTTTTGTCAAACTGTTTCATAATCGGGACGTTATAAAGCAAAACACACCGAAAATATACCGCTTTTGAAAATCTCGACACAATGATGCACAGGCGCTTAGTCGCTGCTTACCATACTATATGGCAATTCATGCGAAAGTGACAAAGAAAACAAGGACATGGGCAGATATGCACACAACTTTTAAAACTCTGATCAAATGCTTACCTCTGAAAAATAACACGAACACTAGTGAGGTCATTTTATTATTTTCCATCCAAGAAATTGACATTTGGCTTCCATGTTAGCTAATCCGAACACACGATAATACAACCCATTTCATTGGACGAGCTGTGAGACATGCAACGTCACTGTCCACGCGTACTCTCATGAATGGAATTTGACCAGGGTTGATCAGCAAATAAGCAAAAATGTAATGGTTACAACCCGACGTGCGTTCTTTAGCACGCACGTTTTTTTCTAAGGCAGTGGTCGCTACATTTTTTGTTGACAAATATCGTAGGAAGGAAGTACGGAAGACAAACGTGGACTCACGTTGCACGCAAGACTTCCCCTGACCTTAAGTGGCTGCATGCATCGTGCGTCGCGCACTTGATAAGTAAATGGTGCGTACTTGCAACGTACAAACAGAGTCCGTTCTTCAGGCGATTGTCAAATTATGGTACGGAGACCGTACTTGCACGTATCGCTCACGTACGTTGTCCTTCTGTTGTTAGTTGGCTGTAGAAGACACGCACGTAAGCCTTAAGGGTAGGAACACGTAGACTGAACGCAGGTCAAAGGCAGTGAAAGTTCTGCGTACACAAATCATACTGCGTCGTGTAGGTAAAATAGTACTGACGACGTACGTATTCCTACGCATGGCCTGCGTTTGTACACACAGACACCACATACTTGCACGTACGTCCAGTTGTGACCACCGCTTTATGACCGTTTAAACATCAGTATGGTCAACATGACTAGTTCCGATTTTCATGTAAATAGGCTCACAAGAAGCTCCGTATGATGCAGATTTCAATTATTTAAGTTACTGTCTTATCAGGTCGTAAGTAGTAATTACGACATTCTCATTCTTATCATGGTTTTCCTGCAGGTGTGTTTTAAATGTGCGTTGGTATAACAATGGATACGATTAAGTAACCGAGGAAGATCAATGTGTTGTGAATGAAATAGTACTGACTTTCAATAAATACATCCTTTAAGTATTGCACATGACATACATTTTGTAATCAAATTATCCTATTCAACTTTGTACCAAACAGGTTAAGCTGAATGATTGCTTTAAAATTGATCGCTTTTTAAATGTTGTATTTACAATACGCCCTTATGTTGGTTGTTTTATATAGCAACATTGGTCCCGAAAGATGTCAGAACATTTTCATGTGAAATTTGTTGACCATCCCTCTCTTATTTATTAGTTTAAAACCTGCATGATTTGCACGCTTTTTCCGTGGGTTATAGTAATATTTGCAACCCTTCGAAATTCCTTACCTACTCACTTGGAGCAGTACACGAGTTTATCGTGCATAACTTGTGGACCTATATAATATAGCTTGACCAGATTTAGTAGGCACTCGTTAAACTTCGGAAGCGTGTATTATTTTCCGTAAGTGTAGTCGGTACTTATCGGAAATATTTGTTTCTTTTTGCACCGACTTTGTCCGAAATATGCATGGAATATGTCCGGAGTGCCTTTTAAATCTGGTCAAGCTATAAGTCTAACACGATATTCTGCAATGTCAATATAAACAGAAATCACTGACCATTACATCGATTTAGGGAGAGCGGAAGTGTATTTTACCTGCTCACTTCTATTCACCAAGTAAATTAAAATAACGGTAAAGCTTGGCCACATTGAGATGAGCCTGACCTATTGATTAGCATAATTTAACAGTCGATATATTGTCTACGTTTACAACACCGAGCGTATGTTTTCATAATCGGGGAGTATCACGAAGACGCTCAAGATGTAATACAAACACAAATCTGAAATACCGATATTGCACGATTTGCTTGCGGAAATTGATATAATCAAAGCAAAAATCTTGTAATAAATTCTTGCATAAAGGTCAGGTTCAGGTCACAATAGCCAAGCTATACACATTGAAAAAGATAATCCCTTTTCCAATATCCTTATATGTTGTTCTACCTGATCTGCCTGTTTACTTTAAGTGGCACAGGTCCCATAAATACCGCGTTAGAGTTATATACATGGTATTATTGTTTACTAATATATTGAATCCATGTCTGTATGCTTAATGTATTATCAGCGCATGAAAACGGAGAACCAGCAGCATGTAAATGAGTTGATGACATATCCATCATGTTGTCCAATGAAATGGGTTGTATTATCGTGTGTTCGGATTAGCTAACATGGAAGCCAGAGGTCAATTTCTTGGATGGAAAATAATATAATGACCTCACTAGCGTTCGTGTTATTTTTCAGAGGTAAGTATTTGATCAGAGTTTTAAAAGTTGTGTGCATATCTGCCCATGTCCTTGTTTTTTTTGTCACTTTCGCATGAATTGCAATATAGTATGGTAAGCAGCGACTAAGCGCCTGTGCATCATTGTGTCGAGATTTTCAAAAGCGGTATATTTTCGGTGTGTTTTGCTTTATAACGTCTCGATTATGAAACAGTTTGACAAAAACATGATTATAACTTGAAGAAAAAAGTATGAGTTAACTAATGAATAAAACGGTAGGTGGTTATCATCTGTTTCGCAAACGTCTCCGGGCGTTTTGTAAACTTGGTCTCGACAAGAGTTCTGTCCCTGTTATCCTTAAACAGTGAATGGGGTGGAAGACGTAACAGACCCCTATGATTGTAAGGTCACTGTCCTTAGTGTTTTAAACTAGGTCACACCCCGGGGTTGTTGTGCCTCATTTGGTCGCCGTTTTGTCATGTGTTTGTGTGGGCATTGCTCAAGGTAGTTGTGTCGAGGTGTTTCTTATTTCTGTGCTCGGCTGGTTGGGTTGAGTGCTACCTTCCCTGTCGGATTTTCTCATCCCTTTTTTGAGTGTATATATTGGGTCAGCAAATATACATGAAATGTAATCGTAGTCATACTAAGAGCTTATATGATACATGTCAACACCGCAATTAGGTATAAATATAAGTGAAAATACCACTGTCAAACCCTATTAAAGCAGAGTCATGTCAGTGCTGATGTTAGGGACATACGGCTGTAGAAATGGAACAAATATTGCATAGTCAGAAAGTATCCAAATTCCGTACAAGATGCCTTTGTATACTGCAAGATCTACTGGCCGACCAAAATATCAAATGAACCTTAACAAAAATACTAAAGAAATGAACACATGGGCCCTAAATTACAACCATTACTTACACTCTGCGATCAGCACTCAAATATTGAAATCTCAAAGCGACATGCATTGTTTGTATTTTTAGAACGATAAGTTAAGGTTATGTTGAATAGGTTACAAATATATAGTATCACTTGGTTGTTTCCAATTGAAATAGTGTATTTATAAGTTATACGTGTAATTTACCTGTCTGAGTGCACTCAGATACAATACTCACGTTTTCACCTCATAAATAGTACAAAATAGCAAAAATATGGTTCAAATGATATTTGCAACATTCAAATAACAATTCTATACATTTCCCCCATCTAGATTAGCAATCAAGAACAAATGATAGCTCATTAATATGACAAATTCAATATTCGAGGTTTGGGTACTGAGTGTAAGTATTGGTCCAGAACGAACTGTTATCAAACAACAGTCATGTCATCAGGAAAGCCCAAAACGACATTACCTTTACTGAAATGTTCAGCATCATGAGGAAAAGGAAATAGAGGAAGATCACAAGAAACGTGACGAATGCCTATCAACAATTAAAATCAAAAGTTGCATGGCAAGAATCTCGGAGAAATTGAAAGATTGCGAAAGACAAAAAAACATTGGAAAGTCTTTCAGTCGCTTTAAGGACCAACCAGCTGAAAGAAGATAGGTAGTTAGGTATATATGTAACAAAATATACTTGATAAATGAACCGTTTATTTAAAATATTTATGTCTGCTTACCGGGGCAATTCGTAAAGTGCAGCTCTGCAAAAACACACATCAAATTGTCATATATCCGACACTTTTGAAAGATGATCTCTTTCCTAGTTAGTATATTTATAAATAGGTCAATATCATCATCACACTATATATAAAAAATATGGTTTTACATTGAACTAAGAACGTAATATGTGACGGAAACATTATTTAAAAAAGTGCATGATTATATGCACACATACGGACTTATATACATGTATATTAGGAGTATAATACTAGTATCAGAACATTGTTTAAACTATGTGTGACGGTGCAAAATCGGTGATGGATGATGAAGTTAGCGGAGATGCAGTTATACATGAATTTGATATTTCACATGATCGCGATGTGCGGACAGTTAAAAACGTTCCTGATGGTGGATGGGGTTGGGTTGTTGTTTTGGCAACTTTGACGTTTAACACTATTTTTGACGGATGCTGTTATTCATTTGGTATATTATACACTGATTTGTTAGACGACTTTGGTGACACGAAAAGTAACACAGCCTGGATTGGATCATTATTCTTCTCAATTCCTTTATTATGTGCACCTTTGGCTTCGAGAATTACAAAGTCGATTGGATCTCGAAAGGCTACTATGTTAGGTGGTTTAATAGCTGCTGTTGGGTTTCTAATTGGCGCATTTTCTACGTCAGTATGGATGTTGGTTATATTTTACGGATTGGTTGGTGGATTCGGAATGTCTTTGCCTTATTTTAATTCCTTGAAAACGGTGACAGACTACTTTGACAAAAGGTTAGCCCTCGCTTCTGGATTGGCGGAGTCAGGTGCTGGTTTAGGAACTGTGATATTTGCTCCTTTAACGGAATACCTTGTGTCTATATATGGCTGGAGAGGTACACTCATTATCCTGAGTGGAATTGTTGCAAATATCATTGTCTGTGGTGCTCTGTACAGACCAGTTACACATAAACAAAGAGCAGAAACCGCTAGCAAAGATAACCCTATACATTTTTTATCAACTGTGTATTCTGTCAACCATAGTTGTCACTCGGATACAGAAACGACACCAGGAACTGTACAGACAGAAGCGATGGAGATACATGAAGAAACGACCACTGCATCTTATCGGAATGACAATGGAATACTTGGTACAATGACGAAAGTTTGTACCTACATATACCTTAATGTTTTTAAAAACATTCATTTTCTTATATTTGCGTTTTCCAATTTTGTGATGTACTTCTGGAATCATGTTATTTATGTGTCCATGTATGATAGATCTGTGGACATTGGAATAACAACACAAATGTCATCCTATTTCTTATTGACTATTGGGTGTGTCCAATTATTCGGAATAGCGGGGTATGGCTTTATCGGTAACTGTGATTGTGTGAACGTTCATCTCCTGTACGGGATATCTACAGCACTATGTGGCGTGGTTGTTGCACTAGTACCGTTGTTATTTCAGTTTGTAGAACTAGCCGTTGTTTCAGGATGCTTTGGATTATTTTCAGCAGCTACCGAAGCTTTATTGTCTTGTGTGTTGATTGACATTGTCGGGAAAAAAGCGTTCGACAGACATTTTTGCGGGTTGATACTGTTTATGGAAGGAGTTGCCAATCTCATAGGACCACCCATTGCAGGTTTGTAGTTAACGGTATTTATATCACGCTTGATATGTCTTATATGAACGATGTTTAAAAGCTGAAATAACCAGATCAATTTAACGTCTCATCATAGTAATAATAATAAATATACATGAAAGTCAAATAACCTAGGCGCTGCATATTTAGTGAATTTGAGTTATTACTTGTCATAGCGGTTATCGGTTAGAATGGTGGACGAGTGGCTCTCGAAAATTACAATGGGGTGTATATAATCTCCAATTCATTTCAGGCTTATTGTACGACAAGACGAAAAATTACAATATGACATTCTATACGGCTGGTGGTTGTATTCTGGTTGCCGGGTGTTCATATGTTATATTGTCCTGTATGGTGAAGAAATCAGTTACACATGTAGAGAACAGTGATGATGATTTCGTGTAGGAATGCGTATATAATTTCATAAACAATATATCGTAGTACTTTCAATACATATTCAATAAATATAAAATCATATAATGTTTCCCGTTCGGTTATGTATATGACAATGCGCCGGGTATATAGTATAGTGGTGATAAAATTATATCAATATGTGTGATGTACATTTCGACAATGACCGCTATTATATAATTTCCTTGTGAATGTTTGTCATCCTGTATTTTATCGGCGGGGACTTGGATCTTTGGTTGTTTTTTCGGCTTATGTGTGGGCATTGCTCATTGTAGTTGCTAGGAATATGTAATATTATTTCCCGCCCTGTTCCTACCTTGCCCATATTTTAACTAGGTCAAGTCGTAGTTGTGCCGCTTTAGGTTGCATAACGTTAGGTCACTGTCCTTAGTGTATTAACCTAGGTCACGCCCCGGGGTTGGTGTGCCACATTTGGTCGCCGTTTTGGCATGGCTTTCTGTGGGTACTGCTCAGGGTAGTTGTGTCGTGGTGTTTCTGATTTCTGTGCTCGGCTGGTTGGGTTGAGTGCTACCTTCCATGTCGGATTTTCTCATACCTTTTTGCAATAATTTCTGCTGCCTTCCGTGGCCTATTTATTATGATATTGTTAAACAATACCAGTACATTAAGCGAGATATGTACTACTGATTATCATGATCGTTTAGGCGGCAATTTCAAGTACAAAATTATAACGCTGATAACACATTAATGTTGAAAGTGGATATATGGTCCGACGGACAACACGGTGCCTATACCTATGACTAATGCATGTTCTTTTAGTTTCTCTAGGTATTTCCACATTAAACGCTTATATTTCGTATTTAATATTCTTGTGTTTAAATTGAGGTAAAATGTTAATAAATTATATTTTATCTCACAAATATATAAAATACTAGAATAACTGAGAAGTCACGATGTCATACTAGTAAGAGTTTTATCTTCATCATAACCAACAACCTATATACCATACACTCATTAAATGTTATAAGTGCACCAACACTGACAGTCATTACTTAGCGATAAGAGCAAATAGTACATGTAGTGTTGTTATACTTAAAATTTTAATGTCTGGTATTAATGTGATGTAATGTACAGCGCATGTTGGCCGATCGGTTGGTCGACATGCCGAATGGTTTTCCAACAATAACTCAAGAACGGGTAGACCTAGGATTCTAAACTTTTAAGTGGATATTGTTCTTCATCCACCGACGGCCCAACTCAATTCCACATTCATTTGAATCAAAGGTCAAAATCACCGTGACCTTTGCATTCACAACAATCTATAGATTCTTAGATCGTAAATCTTTACAGAGAGGTCTTGTTTTGTAATTTGAAAATTCATGGTTCATTGCTTGCAGTGGGCACATTGAAATTATTGAATTATCGTATATTATTACTATATTACTCGCATGAAAACATGCAATGGATACCATCAGGAGGTAAAAGAAACAGAGGAAGGGGAGAAAGATGCAGTATGGCACCATCAATAATAACATCAAAACAAAGCAATCGGTAAGACTATTTGTAGAAAATCAAAAAAGTGCGAAAGACAGAATGCAATGGATAAATCCGATAGACACCTTATGTACCAGTCGGCTCGAAGAATATGGATAGACAGGTAGTAATTTGTGATTTGTGGTCATAGTCTATAACACTGTTTCGATTCTAGACTTGTCAAACTTTTTGTACATGGCTTCGTACCAGTGATGCTAAAGATACTACTAATTCCGTGCATCTCATTTTGACCAGATATAGATTACTAGTAAATATTGCAATTATCACGTAATATAATTGTGCATTAGGTCAATAAATGTCATAATGACATTTGTTAACAATATCGGGTTTCAAATACTAGTACTCGTAAACTGCTAACTGAATACTTCAATGACTTGTTTTATAGAGTTTATAATTCAGTTCAAAACTAAAATATCTAACAGTAACGTAATGATTATTTGATGAACGTAAGTACATTATATGTGCGTAGGTGCCGATATTGACATCTTTGTATGCTCGGTATTTGAATATGTTTTGACAAAACTGTAATTAATATGGTATGGTGTCTTCTTATCTCAAGTAGATTGTTCGCTGGTGGGATATGATAATACACGGTATACATGTAAGTGCATTACATCAAGATTATTATACAATGCAATATAGCTTATTCATGCTGAAGTTCATGGTTAAGTAGACGCCCGTCTACTTGGTTAAGTAGAGCCTCGTTTCAAAGTGAGGTAAGGTCTTGAAGAAAGTATGTTATTTCTTCGACCTTTATGGTAAGGTCTTGCAGAAAGTATGTTATTTCTTCAACCTTTGTAACTCATTGTTACCTTTGTAACTCATATGATGATAGTAAGTTAACCTTATGTCATTTGTGAGTCTACCCCCTTTTAAAGGAAGTATCAATATTCCTTTAAGGGTTAAGGACATGTGGTAATGGTACTTGACGTTATTCTTGTCCTAGTTGAGGTTTACATTCAGTTAACACCCCTACAGATAATCATATCGTTGTGCACCACTATTTTATTGTAGCAAAGTATTTCTATATACCATGTCTCCTAAGTTTTATCTTGCAATACGATACTGATGGGAGATTAAATAGCTTTGATAAAAAAGTGTATATTGTATGTACATTATATATTGTTTTAACCATGTATTAGTCAGGACTGTACAGCAGGTTTGAACGTGTGTATACATGAACAAATGGCTATATAAATATGGTATAATAAATAATAATAATAATAATAATAATAAATAATAATAATAATGATCATGTCGTTTGTATTCATTGTTGAATGTTGACTTTATTTTAAAGACTCTTCTTAATATGCCTAATATTGTGATATGTGAACATCGAAAGATAATTGGCCATACTAAGTTCCATGAAGGGTGTCCACTTACACTAGTTAATGTGCAGTTCAGAATGTCAGAGGCGACATAATTATTTGGAAGTTGATCTCCTGGCATGTCAGTGTATTTCACAATATCATCATCATACTATATAGGGTTTCAAACATTACATTTAGAACGTAGTAGTTTAAAAGAAAATCATACATTATATAGCGTATGGTTATATGCAAACGCACGGGGATATATGCACAGTTGATTTTTCAGATGATGTCGATTTGAGTTGTTTTTAAACTATGTGTGACGGTGCAGATTTGGTGGTGGATACTGCAGTTAGTGGTGATGCAGTTGTACATGGAGTTTCTTCAAATGATCGCGATGTACAAACAGTGAACTCAGTTCCTGACGGTGGTTGGGGCTGGGTTGTTGTATTGGCTACTTTAGTGTTTAACATTATTTATGATGGATGCAGTTATTCATTTGGTATATTATACACTGATTTGTTAGAGGACTTTGGTGACACGAAAAGTAACACAGCGTGGATCGGGTCATTATTCTTCTCAATTCCTTTATTATGTGCTCCATTGGCTTCCAAAATTACAAACTCGATTGGATCTAGAAAGGCTACGATGCTGGGTGGTCTAATAGCTGCTGTTGGATTTCTTATTGGCGCATTTTCTACTTCAGTATGGATGTTGGTTATATTTTACGGATTGGTTGGCGGTTTTGGAATGTCTTTACCTTATTTTAATTCCTTGAAAACTGTGACTGACTATTTTGACAAAAGGTTGGCGCTTGCGTCTGGATTAGCGGAGTCAGGTGCTGGTTTAGGAACTGTGATGTTTGCTCCTTTAACGGAATACCTTGTGTCTACATATGGCTGGAGAGGTACCCTTATTATTCTCAGCGGAATTGTTGCAAATATAATCGTATGTGGTGCACTGTACAGGCCAGTTATAAATAAACATAGAATGGAAACCGCTAGCATGGATTCGACAACATCTAGTGTTTACTCTGTGTGTCAATATTGTCACTCGGATACTGAACGGAGACCAGAAACTGTGCAGACAGAAGCGATGGAAGGACACGAAGAGACTGCCACTGATCATGGCACTGTGGCTATTCGAGATAACAATGAATCACACAATACGACAACATCTGGTTTATACGAACACCTAAAAGTTTTTAAAAGCGTTCATTTTCTTGTATTTGCGTTTTCCAATTTTGTGATGTATTTCTGGTATGATGTTCCTTACGTTTTCATCTTTGATAGATCAGTAGACATAGGCATATCAACAAAAATGTCTTCCTATTTCTTATTGATTATTGGATGTGTACATTTATTTGGAATAGTTGGATATGGCGTTATCGGCAATATTGGTTGGGTGAACAATCAGCTCCTGTACGGGATATCTACAGCATTATGTGGCGTGGTTGTTGCACTAGTGCCGCTGTTATTTCAGTTTGCAACACTAGCCGTTGTTTCAGGATGCTTTGGGTTGTTTTCAGCAGCTACAGAAGCGTTACTAGCTTGTATTTTGATTGACATCGTCGGGAAAGAAGCGTTTGACAGACTTTTCTGTGGATTGATATTGTTTTTGGAAGGCGTAGCCAATCTTATAGGTCCACCCATCGCAGGTTTGTAATAAACGTCATTTTTATCACTTTGAATTACTGAAATAGATCAGATCATCTTAACGTCCGATACTATAAACAACGTAGCAGTAAAAAAGCATATCGAGGACGATACATGCAGCAAAGTTTTTAACGCCTTTAGTAGTGACGACCAGAGTTAGACCTAACAAATTCCAGGATTCAATTTAGACATTCTACCTATAACAAAATTATTGAACCGGCCGTAATAATTTGAAAATATTGAATAAATAGTGCCTTAGATCTAACTTATAATGCATGTAAAAAATACTTTAAAAACACATGTGTTTAAAAGTGCATATAAGTGAATCAAGTGAAATTGTTTTAGACTTTTAATGAACTGTCAACTAGCTGACTTTCGCTTTAGAGACTTGTTATATAAAGCGCTATATAAATATTTTCAACTATGCTATTCAACTATGCATGTATGTAATAACTAAAACCAAACATTGCAGGTTTATTGTTCGACAGGACGGGAAATTACGATATGACATTCTATACTGCTGGTGGTTGTGTTGTGTTTGCCGGATGTTCCTATGTTATATTGTTCTGTACGGTGAAGAAGAAAGTTATTGAGGTAGAAGATAAAAGTGTTTGATATGCCTTATAGTATCTAAAGGATTAAGATTTTCATAATGTGTCTTATGTACAACATTGTCACGAACAGAAGGGTTGTTTATAGCGTGTTTTTCTCAAGCAACATATTAGAGTCATTTTTGAGAACGTAATAACATTAAATTATAGTAAGTGTTGACGATGTTAAGTGGTACACAAATGAAATATAAGTGTTGAATGCCTAATCGTGCTCAAATTGCTGACTTAGAATTAATAAGTCGTAAGTACAAATCAAAAACCGAAAACTTTACCAAACTGCCCGAAAATTACTCAATCCTTTATTTGCCTCTGTAAAGAGGATATTGAACACAATATGTACAAAGTAACAGAGTTATAAGTGGTAATACAATTTGGAGCATGATGATAGATCGATAATAATAACAAAATGTACATATACATGGATAGGCATTACATGCCAGTCAGTTATTTGACCGTTCAATTAACATGTATTATAACTACAGTCTCTTATAACTCTGTATAGAGTGGCACTGTATATAACTGTATAGATCTATTTGATGTTATAATATTGTATATAATATAAGATGAACTAAGGAATTTGTGCTTATTGTCAACACCACCAATTGGTTCCAATGGGTATTTTTTTTATACATCTGGCACGGTAGTCGATCGGATAACGCTGTTGCGTGACTTCTGGTCGAGAGGTACATGGTTTGATCCTCGGCCGGGGCACTTGGTAATTTCTGTAAAGTTTGCAGTGTTTCCCATCCAACTAGAGATTAAAGTGTGTTAACGCCAGGACTAGTCTGGAGTGATTGGTGCTGTACACCGGGTTTAGCCTGACTGAACATATAGTAAAGTTATTCACATTTGGTATACTCAATATCACTGGTTTCGCGTCATCATTGAAGTCGCGGCATTTTCAAAACTCTATCATCGTGTGTTTACCAAAGTTAAACTTCCTGTGGTTGTTGTTAAAATAGGTCACACACCACTAAAACTGATTTTTAAGATGCACACATTCTGACAATTTCACACGTGGGAGTGCTAAAGAGGGACAGTCCAATTATTGCTAGCACTGTATTGAACATTATTTATTCATCAACATGAAGTTTTTAAATTGTTGTTAATTCGTTCAGCAGTCTTAAACTTTTACTTTTAAAATTATTGATCCCCCGGAAATATATGTGAATATAGCGTGGTTAACATTTAGTGGTGTTTAACCTTTCAGTATACAAATAACTGCTTGGAATTGAGTCTTACCGCGAAACCAATGATGACGTCATTTGACTTAAATGGCCGATACCTATCGTAAACAAAGCAGCAATACTCTTTATTTTTGCTATTTTAGTGGCCTATTTGCGGTGTATTTATCGTAAATAGGATGGAAAAGAAAGATTGCATCAAGTTTTGTTAGATATATGTCGATTTTTGCATTTGAATAACTGTTTTACTGTAAGTACCGCGAAACAACAGATGGCCAGTATACTGTTTTAACACAACACTTACGGGAAAAAATGTAAATGCACGCCCATATTTAAATTTAGGATACGCAATATTAACAATGCTGTACAATATATTTTCCACTTTTTGTAGTTGTAAACGCTTATTGGGAAAGTTTAAGATTGTTGCAAGATCTAGAAGAGCTTTAAATAATAACTTTGGCAGGTGTTTTTGTCTACGGTATCGTTCTATGCAAAGGGTCGTTCTGCAGTGTTTGTAAACATAGATATTGCTACAAGAATATTAAAAACTCACTGAGTTAAAATATACGTTCTATTAGGCACTGCCTAGGGTCTGAAATATACAGACTTCAAGCCACTCGTTTAAATACATTTCAAGAAAACAAAAACAAAAGACAGAGTAATTATTTTCTTTAAAAGAAAAGAGAAGTTTCTAAGACAACTGTTTCTGACTCTGTACGTTTTGTCTAGTTTTGACGGGGGTTGATTTTCCGATTATAAGTACTTACAAATCGTTGAAACTACATCATTTTTGAAGCGCGTCAAAATACATCATATGTTATTCACGATCATATTTTTCTTGTACAAAAAAAATGTCTTTATTTTCCAAATAATAATGGACGAGAATAATACAATAACAAAAAACACAAGGTAGTTTCAAACAACATTGTAAAGCATATGCTTATAACTATAAACAAATATAATATTAAACTTATTATATCGGCTCAATACTTTATAACTAATTTGGTTTTACATTCAATTTGTTTAATACTCGTAAACCAGTATTCTGGTTCAATCAAGTAACACTGACTATACTATAATACTACATGCATGGTGTTAATCCGTCAGTAGAAGTTGTTAATATTATAAATGTATAAACATTAAACAGATGCTATATCACAACTGAAACTGCCTTCTTGTCTTTCTATAGTTAATTGCTAAGCCGCAAAGTGTTTACAAACAGGATATTGTACAGACAGCATGTCTGTGCTGAATTTTCAGAAAACACGCATATCAACTATCGCTCTCCGTTAACACCAATCCTTATAATCAGAATATATTAAACTCTAGCATTTTACTGTTTCGGCATTTGTGATTTGTGCGCTGCTCCAGGTGGAAGCCATTCTTGTTTCTAACATATCAAGTATCTGCGCGTGTTAAACATTTCAGAAAAACGATTTGGAGGTAAGAAACAATACTGTATTATATTTAGTAAATAAATTCTAATTTATTTCTTAGAATTGAAGACAAGTATTTAATAATCGCATGTACGTTACAGTAGCTTATTTCATGTTTACCGGTGGTTTACGGCGGAATAACGGTGGATTATTCCCCGATAATTTCACTGTTCATAATTTCACTGTTCATAATTTCACGGCAAACGCACTATTTTTTAAAATCAAATTTCCTCGCCGTCAAAAATAAAATAATAAGCATTTTCACTTGCTCTCTTAATCTTTAACAAATAACACAACATTATATATACATAAATGTAAAACAAATGGACGAAATTAAAGCCAACGCAAAGGAACTATTTGATTGCAACTCGACGCGGGCATGGCGGGAAAACGACGTCACGCAAAACATTTGAGGTATATAGTGGAGTATTTCCATCATTTAAGCTATTTGGAGCATGAAATAAATAGAATATTAGTATTTTTCCGTGTATGATCGGCTGATAATTCACCTCGTGCGCAGCTGACTTATATTTTCACTCGTGGCTACGCCACTCGTGAAAATATTACATCAGCTGCTCACTCGATGAATTATCAGTCGATCATACACGGAAAAATACAAATATCCTCTATATAATGAAAGATTACTAGTACTGTTATTAGAATCTAAATTACATTAAAATGTTGTTGTTTTCTTGAAATATGTTCTCTCCTGTTGAAAATTCTTATATTACATGTCACACCGCCATTATCCATGTATATCATTTCTGTATATATTTAATACACTTAGTATTTACTCTGTGCTGAACAAAATAGAGGATATGTTCTGTTCTGTTCTGTTCTGTTCTTTTTCTATTCTGTTCTGTTCTTTTCTGTTCTGTTCTGTTATACTTAGGTCTTTTCAAATTTAAATTACAATTTCACTGTTATTTGTCTCTGTTATTGCTACTGAGAATCATCATACTACATTGAAAGCAATAATAAAATATAGATTTTTGAACAAAAAAAAGTTTTACGTAAAAGATCATTGAACAGCATACTGTTTTCGTATATGCAACAAGTAGAGTAACAATTATTATAGCATAAAAACGGTGCCTTTGCTCATACTTAAACGGGGAAAAGGTACATTATTGTAGGGTTTACGCATGCCTTTTCGTGCTATTACATCTGCAGAGTCCCGAGGGACGGTTGGTGCCCAATCCCGTCAGGGCGAGGGCACCAACACCCCCGAGGGACTCTGCAGATGTAATAGCACGAAAAAGCATGCGTAAACGCTATTATAGCATAAAAACAACACTTTATTAGTATGTTTTTCAAACTTATGACATTTTGGCGGGAAATTTTGGGCGACGTCGGGAAAACAAACGCGACGTCGGTTAGCGAACGTTACCATTCTGATCACCTCGGTTTTTATCCAATGGAAAATACCTCTGACATAACAAGGCGACATTTTGAACTACTTTCAGTCACATGATTCGAAATTGACAGCTCCCCAAGTTACGTTTATACAACATGTACACGTACATACGGCAACAAATATGTTAAAGTTTAAACTTGAAAAAGAGGACGACAGATGCTAAATACTAGATTTGAAAACAAGAATACAATTATAGTTGTATAAACTAGGAAAAAACGCTACTAAATAAAAGTTCGCACATCGTCACGTTAACGTTGACGCCAAATAAACGTCATATCATTCATGACGTCATGTGATAAACAAGACGTAAATTTCATTTATAATTTGTGCTAGATAATATGAACTAAGGCATTGCCTATATGAGTATTTAATAAATATTAGATAACCGCTAGGCTATATTAGTAGATATAGACACGGGGCCCAGTTGATATGCATTATCCAAGGGAGATAACAAATGCATGCAATCATCGTGAATTGTAATCTTTATAGTTTATACAGTACACAAGACAATGCATTCAAATTATCATTATTTGATTCAAAATAAAAAAAAATCAAAGACGCACCTATACTGTACTGTACTGTAGTATTACAAGTAGGCCTACTATAAGAGAGTTTAATTTGTCCAGGAATATAGATAATTTACAGCCTCCCATGTTTGTCTTTCGTCCAAATCCGCTTGGAAAATCGAAGATATTACATAAGCGACACCGTATGACATTTCATGGGGCCTTGATTTTATATTCACAAGACTCACAGCAAATATCACACAATTGTGCTTCGCAGCTTGCATACTGTGTAGACTCCCAGCTCATCCGGAACATGATTTCGCGACTCCCTTTCCAATTTCGATCGAAGAAAATTTACGACAGCATTGAAGTGCTCAACTTGGACGACGATTAATACGGAATCAATCCATATAATTAAAATATTTGATAGAACTTCTTCGTTTTGGTTACTTAAAGTCTTAAGTTGGCTAATGTAAACTGCAGCACACGATGTTTTTGTTTTGTTTTGTAAAACGGAACGGTCTAAAACTCGTCCCTCCGCTCCTAGGAGTTTTTACTTCCCTTTGTTGATTCAATTTTTTTGTTTCATTTCATAGAAGAGTTTTTAAAAAATTAACAATACAAAACAAAACGTTTGGGTGCAACCGTTTCGAGATGAAGAATTTTCTAATTTTCCAAGACTATTCACCTCGGAAAACTGCCTGAAATTTTTGACCGGAAATAACTTTTTCTGAAAGCATTAGTACCGGCAGAGACTCGACGAAGATATGCACGCGCACATTATTGGTATGGGTATTTTCAATAGCCAGCTTCGCTGGCTATTAAATACCCTATTAGTTTTCTACAAAGATATTTAACATTTTCTTCGCGATACGCCCTGCTATGCCGTAGGAATAAGAAAATTGATCAGAACATATAAAATAACCATCGTATTGATGGATACATAACGTGTTATTTTCACGCGGATGTAGCTGACTTTAGTAGTGAGGGCGAAGTTCCGGCGAACGCTATTGGTGTATTTCTACACTTATTTACGAGGTGTATTTACCGGAGACAAACGGAAATGGCCGAGCTTTTACGATTGGAACGTTACGTCACATACCAATTTTTGTTATGAGCGTCGACTGCCGGTATAAGTCTAACGCGATATTCTGCAATGTCAATATAAACAGAAATCACCGACCATTACATCAATTTAGGGAGAGCGGAAGTGTATTTTACCTGCTCATTTCTATTCACCAAGTAAATTAAAATAACGGTAAAGCTTGGCCACATTGACATGAGCCTGACCTATTGATAAGCATAATTTAACAGTCGATATATTGTCTACGTTTACAACACTGAGTGTATGTTTTTATAATCGGGGAGTATCACGAAGACGCTCAAGATGTAAAATAACACAAATCTGAAATACCGATATTGCACGATTTGCTTGCGGAAATTGATATAATCAAAGCAAAAATCTTGTAATATATTCTTGCATAAAGGTCAGACTCAGGTCACAATATCCAAGCTATACACATTGAAAAAGATAATCAGGAGAGTGAGCTATTGATAAAAAGAGTAACCGATTTTATGTCATATGATTTCTAAATTGTTAATCTGAAACTTCCTACCCAACGGTTTGTGGAATTCATATTGATAAGATATTATTGGGCCTGCTTCCACAACAATGCTGGATTATGGCACGGTATCATTTAAAACATTTAATTTGATGTTTATTATTATTATTGGCAACATTTTAGTAGGTATGCGTTTAATTAACGCTATATGTAATAACATCTAAGTTTTATGTAAATGGGTCCAACTTTTTTTATAATCTTATTATTATTATTGTGTATTCAAACTAAGGTCTTATTTTTGTGAGTTCAAATATGTATTCATCTCATATAACATAAACGTCATCAGCATTAGAATTCGGCTTTGTTTATATCAGATAAATGCACCGAAACTAAAAAAAACCTATTCAATAATTTACAGTTGATTCAAAGATCTCTGTCACAACCGCGTAAACAAACATTTAACCCTGGCGATTATTACAGGGTTTTCAGGATTAAATTCTACCATCATAAATACACTTATATGATTAAAACTCTATTGGTTGTATAGCGTAGTGGTTATACTAACTGCATTCAGTTATTTAGAAATGAAACATTCTGGCGGTTTTGACAGACATCTTTGAATCGACAATATCATGGATTGTTTACACAGTTTACTATCCTACCATGTATTATAACGGTCACCCACTCGAGAAAGTGGAGGTCGATAAATGTATGTGAATACCAAATCTCCACTCGAGCTTCACTAACTCGACCGTCACTCCAGCTACACTTGAGGCTCCCTTAGGTTAGGGTGAGTCGAGTTGGAGTGGAGGAACGACATGTGAATACGGGCCATAGTTACAATTAGAATGTGAATTACAGTTCATATAACGCTGTAAATCATTTATTTTCGTCGGCTGGGTCCTGAAATGAGCATACTTAAAACTGAACACCAACAGCGCGCGAGAGAATCTTTACAATAACGTTCGTTTTTTCCCCGTTTAAGTATGAGCAAAATCACTGTTTTTATGCTATAATGTACCTCTTTGTCAATACTCTTAAGAAATAAATGCAAATAAATTATTGATTGGTTTTGATATGAGTGTAACCGCTATTCGTGAGCTTTGGTGGTTCAACCATTTTAACTAATCATTCATTAGGTTTCGTCAATATTTTCTATTGTATTTTATCAATAACATATTTAATCATGGTAGTTAGACGATTTAGTCACGTCTAAGGCAAGTGCAATGTCTAAACTTCCGTTCAACTGAAAACGTCGCATTTACCTGAATGAGGCACACTCTATATATAGCATATTATTATTCCATCGCGCAGTTAATGTCATTATTCTACAGAACATAAAAATCATCTTAATGTGTAAAAAGAACGTTTGCCTGAATATGAACGTATGAAATGTAATCTGTTAATGGATCATAATAGTCTCAAGATATCCCCCAGGGTTACACGATTTGTTTTAAAAAAAAAATAATAAAAACGTCGAGCAATTTACAGCCTTTTCCTACAGCAAGAAAATATACCCACACTAAGCGTGTTAAAAGCTGATTTTGTTAAATTGTATTTGATTTGTCGACTTTTTTATTGGTCAATTGGTCATCATGTGGTCAACCCTTAATTAATTGAAACATTGAAGAATGAAAAAAGTAGTCTCTGAGAAAACGTCTTAGTGATAGAATATTCTAAGTGAGCACATTTTATTGACAATATTCTCGGTGATTTCATGTACATCTTATATTTCTTGACCTTGTGAACTATATTATCTTTGTGTGACTTTCATTATCATTACGTTACTCTTTGGACACTTATTATTATCAACACTATATTAAAATTGCATATAAAACGGAACAGTGGGTTTGACGCATTATATAATTCCCATACACAACTTCCGGTCTAACCATGGATAGTCGTCGATGTTGCGATGTGGGCCCCCGTAACAATTCTACCAACAAAAACCAAACATTGGCCCTACAATGGCCCAACTTTGGCTAATCTTATTTATCGTTGGCGAAAAATAAATTATCGTAGGACCATCCTTGCACCAATAACGTCCTACTAGTTGGCCAACGGTTGGCGCGACGTTGGTTGAACTCTACCAATGAATTAATTAATGATGTTTCGACTCAAAATCAATAACATTGTTGTATCATCTAAAACCTAACAACTGACACCTGCCTTTTCCCACTATGTAAACTTTTACAAACATGTGTTTGTGAAAAATAAATTAAGAATAAACACATTTCTTGGAATATATTTTTAGATCCTGTGAGAAGATGCAGTCGAGTGCACGATACAGTTACTGAGTTGTGTTGTAGCGAATCGTGCACCTAACTGAGATACACCGACGTAGCAGTGTATGGATGTAGACATTGAAGTCTTCTAAATCTATCAAACAACTTGATTTTCCAATCATCAACTCAATGTTATAACTGCAATATTGAACGGGAGGACGGTTTGAAGAACAAACTTTGTATTTCCATGTGTTCTCATCTCAGAGTATACAATAACGAAATTATGATCAACTAGTAGTGTATTAACGTAGTGTGATTTATTTAGTTTGAGAACAAGTCTACTCATGTACTACCATATTAAAAGCTTTATATCATTCACAGCATAAGGGAGACTTTCACCGGACAAAGTATGATCAAGATGGGCGCTAACATTATTCAGCCTCATGGCATACTGCAGCTGTTATTGTTTATCACAATGTTGTCATGGATACATGTTGATGCTGGTATGCTGAACGGGCAATCATCGCCACCACGGTTTAAACAAGATATTTTACCTAACAAAGTTGCCATAGTTGATGACGCTATAAAGTTTGTATGTAGAGCTACTGGACAACCAAAGCCTTACATTACTTGGTTCTATGATAATGGGCTACTTAGTAGAAACGAAAGAATCAAAATTACAAAATTCTCGCTAAGGATCTCTAATTCAAAGGTCTCTGATAGTGGAAAATACGCATGCAGGGTGACAAACGCTCATGGCGAAATATGGGGTAACTTTACTTTGACAATGTACAAAAGTCCACCACATCATGGAGTCAATTCTGGAAAAAAAGACAGAGATTTAGGACCTCCAGTGTTTACTGAAATAGACAATATGGTCGGTTATATCGCGAGAGCTGCTACTGCTGCGGTGCTATTGGATTGTTCTGTTGTTTCGTACCCTAAAGCAACCATCACCTGGTGGAAAGATAAACATTTTCCGGCCATAGATACTGAGATAATTGCAGGAAGTGACAAGTACTTAATGGAAGAATATACGTTAAAAATGCATCCATTGACATTAGCAGACTCGGGGAACTATACGTGTATTGTAGGTAACGAGTATGGTAACATCAACCACACTTTCAAACTGGAAGTTCAGCAACGAGTCGCCACTGCACCAATGTTGGAAGACGTAAAAAACCAGACGGTGATCGAGGGTGAAAATGCAACCTTCACTTGTAGCATAGTTATGAGTGACTCCCATCCATTGTTACAATGGCTGCGACATTATATGGTCAATGATTCATTCACCAATGACAAAGGAGAACCATACGTTAAAATACTTGAGCAATCTGGGTTTCTGCGTACCTTTAATGATCCCCAAGAGCTTGTGTTAACGAATGTTACCCAGGAAGATGTAGGCTGGTATACATGTGTGGTAGCGAATACAGTTGGAATGAACTACCGAAGTGCCTGGCTAGATGTCGTAAATGATACAAGAGGTCCACCGGTGTTTAATGAGGGCCTTAACCTTGTCGACCGTATGTCTCGTCCTTCTACTACTTCTGCGGAAATGGATTGCTCGGCTAGATCCAACCCCAACGCCTCAATCACCTGGTGGAAAGATCAACATAATCTGATAACGGGAGCAAGTCGCAATTATGTTATGAATGATTATAAGTTAAACATTATCTCATTAACGACAGAAGACGCTGGAGACTACACGTGTATTGTTAGTAATACGTATGGGAACATCAGTCACACCTATACACTGGAGGTACACCAACCAAGCACCAGCGTACCCATGATGCAAGATGTGGGAAACCAAACGGCTATCGAGGGTGAGAATGTGACCTTCACATGTAAAGTAATCAGGTCCGATACACCGCCGATACTGCATTGGCTGCGACCCTACATGGTTAACGAGCCGTTCACAAATGAAAAAGTAGAGCCCAATTTTAAAATACTTCATCAATCGCAATCTGGTCATGTGCATACCATTGGTGATCATGTTGAGCTTGTGTTAACCAATGTGACGCAAGCGTATGAGGGTTGGTATATGTGCCTTGCATCTAATGCAAATGGTATTAACTACCGAAGTGCATGGCTTGAGGTCTTCAATGAGCGCGAAGCTAAGGAACCAGGAGGGAATAAGTAACGTTATGATCACAAGTGCTTCTAAAATAAACTAGTTCCAGCACTTCAGACGGTGTTTTAGTATGTAGCTGTCAGTGTTGACATATTGTTATCTATTGTGTCATCATTGTTTTCAATATTTATTTAAATAGTTAAGGTTACAAACCACTAAATGCCTCCGCGAACCCACATTCCTAATTCTTATATGAAACGTGACCCCCTGTATTTTCTTAAAGCTGGTAGCCCCTTCTTTTCATTGATATATGTCTGCCACCTGGCCATAGACTCTAACATGTATCAACCTGGGACTGACTATTGTAAATTTACATTGAGTTAAAGAACAAATCTATTTTGTGGTTTGTGACCTTAAGGGCGTCCTTAGTAGTTCCATGTGTAACTTGACCGATCCTGGAAGTATGGTTTGATCAAACTTTGTAATAGTATATGGACAGGGTATCATTGTAGAAACATAATTTATACGACAACGTATGCATATATTGTAAACATAGTTTGAACACAGTACATGTACTAGTATGTCAATAGGATTGTTCTACACCAACTCGCATGTATAGAATAGAAGAACCCGTCTTAATTGACAATTACTATTGTATTATATTCGTGTATCAATGACTCGATATATTACTGAATAAAGATCATCCTGCATACACTTGCTTTATTGTTCGTTAGGTTTTACGCTCGTATAAGCTCCAGAATAATTCATTTTCTCGTTGTTGAAACACTTGTGGTGGCACACTAATGTCTGGCTGCTGCCCGTATCTCATAGGGATATTACTTGCGCAATAATGTTGGTTCTTCGTGGTGCATCTCGGACAGAAGTATTTGATGAGTTATATATGAGTTATAGCTTGTACTGTAGTCTCTGTCAAACACGGGAGGTACATAATCAAACAGATCATGACTCACTTATAACGTCGCCATTTCATCTGTTTCAAATGCCCTTCCTAACTATTCTAAATATCAAACCAAATGAAAGCAACGGAACAACTTAAAACCCAACCAGAAGACATCTGTTCAATACGGAAGCGTTCGTTTATCTAAACGAATCGTTCATGAGCGGCAGACTTTGGGGAAATGAAAGAAGATATATGCTGAACGCAGAGATATCTAACTGTTATCAGGTATCGAATTTATAGATAAACATATCCACGCTTTATCTGGCACTGTGTTGACAATACTATCCGACCAACGATTTTTGACAGTGACGTCATTTTGTAAACACTCTATAAATAAACAGGGTATATCCCCAAAAAGATAAAGGATCATACTATATAGAAGTATGTGCTTACCCATTCAAATATTTCAAGCAATGCATGGTTCTGTGGATGTGTTCGTTGACCCTCACTCAAGCGATCTAAGTTCAAAGCTTGTAATAGCCATCAAACTATAATATTTTTTCTTGAATTATAATTTATACGAGAAACGTATAATCTTGAATGATTTGTTAAAATATTTATTTTGAAAATAAAGTTTTTTTCACGCGTATTTTTATTAAATTTAAACCCGTGGAATTCGTGTAATTGGAAACATGTTTAGGATAGCTGTTGGTTTCTCTTAATTCTTCAAAGACTCCCTACTACTATTTAAAAACTTGTTCTATGCTATCAAATTAAGCAATTTAAATGTGAGTGAAATGACAAAGGTGTTTTTACCCAAGCAGCATTCTGTACACATACTTCGTATACGATTGAAAAAATAAAAATACTCGTGAAAAGTTCTGCTGTTGGGGTTCGAACTCGGTATGTCTTATATACTAATACTGCACCATTATCCTCTCGGCCATCATGTCATGCAGATTATAGGTAAAGAAATATACTGATAATCCACATTTTTGTAGACGAAATATAAAGTAAACATTTGATTGTAAACACAAATGACGTCACTGTCAGGTATCCCTGGTCGGACTGTATGTGGTAGTTTTCTACGATACACACGCAATGATCCAGGCGAACATATCGTTACAATTTATAAGGTTAACGGATTTAAAAACGCGACACTGGGATAAGTCGATATTTTACCAGAAATAAGTTGTAATATATTTGTCATCAAACATGGTCTTGAAGGTGAACTTAATGCCGTCAGTTTGATACCCAAACATCTGAAATTGGAATAGTTATAATGGAATTATTATATGAATAGGACATTAGCTCAGAAAATGAAAGTCACAGGTTTATTGAGAAAATTTGATCCACGGTCAATAATATGATGAACCGGTCTTGATGCCGAATATTTATGTAACAACCATTTAAGCGGTCAAATTTGTTAAGTAGATAGCTTATCCACATGAATACAATATAACAGTAACAAAATAAGGTAAAAGGAATCGCTTCGCATTAAGCCGAAATCAACATCACTTTTGTAAATTAGTCTACGCCAACACTCTCCATTTGGCAACAAAGTGTGACTTTCATTTTCTAGAGCGAAATCTTTATTATGCTTTATTTCAACCAATACTGATCCGATTTTTATAATCGTGGTACCAACATGTTGACATTAAGTGCATCTTAACGATGATGCATACTAATATGACGACTGATTTATTTTCGATTGACAAATCCACATAACCCCACTGTCGCGTTTTTAAATCCGCTGAGTAGATGTTTTTACATTATAAATTATAATACATGTGTACTTGGTTCCATTGACTGGTCGCAGACAGAACTCGTCATAGGAATGATGGTAATACACTAAAATATGGTTAATAACATACAAAAGTTTCAACTCTTATCTCTCAAATAAACTATTCCTTAAGATTTGCAACTAGAATCCATTACTAGGCATATAATACACACTAAGAAACGCAACATCTAGTGTGTGCCTTTTATGGAAGGAAACATACAGCAACGGTGCTATATACGAAGGGATGCTGAATATTATGTACGCTAGCACTCTTCTCCCTACTGTAAAACAAGTATACACTTTAAGATAAAGAAAAAAATAGTACATGACTAATCGATACGCACGAATATCCCTATTTATGATCAAACTGAAATTTTGTACCGGAATTGAAATTATTAGTATGTAAACATTCATGTTTTGTTTGTGTAATTTGTGATACGTATATTTGTATATTTGTATGTATATATGACATTGCATGTTTGTTTGTATTTGTACATGTGAAATCATTGGCATATTGCCTAATTTTCTATCTATATATATGTCTTGTAATAATGTACCTCGTGTTAACAGCAGTTGCAACATGTACACTTGTTAATCTTATAACACCGAGATCTACATCATTTAGCGCTGAAATAACCATTTTATATATCACTGGCTTAGAAAAAGAAGGTCGTAAGTACACAATCGATATTATGATAAAACAAAACAAAACTGTCAGAAAGTTTATCTTTACTTATGGTTAAACAATCGGTTTCAACTTCAGTTTAGCCAAAATTACAAAATAGGCATTTCATGAAAATAAGCTCATAAGAAGTGATGCTTATTTGAAATATGTAGCTAGCAGTCTTATGAGGTCCTAAGTTGTACTTGCGACCATCTCATTCCAAGCCAACGATATATTCATGCGTTATAAGTTATGAACTACCGAAAAGATTTGCTGTTTAATTCAAGTGAAAGTGACAAGTATCACACTCAAATTTCAATATGCTTAAGTCTATGGTCACCTGCCATTCGCAGCTACGTACTCTTGGAAAAAAGAGCCACTATACCACACGGGCAAAATGTCTAGTATTTGGGTATAATCTAAACTTATGACAGCTAATGTTCTAACAGTTACCTGTCAAAACCCAGACATATCCGTAGCTGTCGATGCTAAGTTAGGTGGCCTGATTGTGACTTGAGTCTTGGATTTGCGACCGTCGACAAAGCCTGAAGTTGTAAAATGCAAGCCATCGCGGTAATACGAGACTACAACATCATTCGCACAGTTTCTACGACAAGCGAACACTAGCCCGGCTCTTTATTGTTCACGTTCTTCTTCTTGTTAGTTGCAAACACATTGGTACGAACTGAAGTCGTTAAACAACACAGTTCATAATTTGAATTATCTTTAGGTGGACTATCCAACATGTCCTAACACCAACTTTGGGCAGAAAGAAGGTATGTGTTCAAATCACGTTTATGACATACAAAACTAGATGCAGAAAAATGCTTTATGCGTATAAATGGAATTTATACAGTAAGGCCTGTATTCCACGTCTGTGCTCCGCATCAGCCTGTCTGATACCGCCAAATAAGATGCTAGCTTTATCCACATACCTTCGGAATTATATCGAAACTACTTTTGTTACTTGTATTGTACAATTTTATGTACTACGTTTATTGAATTTAGTGAACAAATTGGGGAAGGAAATATAATTTGGTAGGCATGTGGTTTATCCCGTGTCTGTGGGTCCGCATGCGACGTCCGCATAAAGTATCGGCAAAAAATCGTTCAGTCTCAATATTTAAAAGGTATTTTATTAATACGTTATACTGTGTTTTGAAAAGTATTCCTTTCAAGAATATTTAGGCACGTTATTAAAATGTATGTATTATCCAGAGCGATCCTTTCTTGAGCGAAAACCTCAGATAAGCAACTTTATTATTTATTTTCATAAGTGACCCTTTATAATTAAAGAGGCGTTCCCTATAACTAACAGATTTTCTATACAATGACATTAAATGAGCTTAATGTACAAAGCAATATAAATTATCACAATTTTGTCAGAAGAAAGTGTGCGGGAATATATCTCTATAATGTCAAAAATATATTCAAATCACCAATAATAATTTATCGCTTCCACCGATTTATTATTATGTGGTCAACGGGAAACAACTCGTGACTATTTTTGGGTCGTTACGAAAATATATTTTCATTTTTTTCTCGGTTATTTGTGGCATTTTGTTGTTGTTGAAGATTTGAGGAGTTTAAGCAATACTGATTCTCATTTAATGTATAATATTCCTGAATCGATTTAAACGATCGAGGTTATAGGGAACGCCTCTTTAAATATACATAGCATACTTAACACCGAGTTGTGTGTTCCAAATCTTACAAAATTAACACTCCATACAAGCCATCATAATGTAATACTAGGTTCAATATGGTAACCTTTCTAAATATATCAATTAGCGGATGCATGCTATGTGATTATCCAGGTCTGTATGCGGACCTCGGATGTGTACTCATGGACTACCGGCCTTAGAATACCAAAATAAAACCTGTATAATACCTTCTATAGACGACGAAAACGAGCGCGGAAAGTCCTGACACCATAGCAACGGATGACACAGTTCCAGCTATAACAGCAACGTTTGAGGTGACTTTGTGTGTGTCTTGGTTCTACAATGTATCAAAGTAGAAACCAAATAATAGTTATAAAAACAACGTTAAGCTCAAGTATTACAATTTTTAAAAAATGACTACCCTTCATCATACAACATATAAAATAGTTTCGGCAACTTGTTTACGGATTTTCGTCGCCGTACCGTATGTTGTTTTTCGATACCTTCGCATCCAATAGTAATGCGGTGCGTCTTGAATAGGTCACACTAGTGAGATGGTATCTCGGAGTTTCTTTGTACACGGCAATACAAACAGCATGGCTTTTTAATTTTATGTTAATTTTAACATCCTGGTATTCCAATCTCAATAAAGGACATATAATATTCCCTCCACTACTGGGACTTCCTACTGTATCAGTAGTTATAACCTACGCTCAACATTTATGATCGTAACGTTACACTTCATATTCCACAACTTGGGGGCGGTGCATGGGTAGGGTGCACGCTTCGGGATCGAGAGGTCCCAGGTTCAACCCCCGTCTAGACTACTGGTTAATTTCTTTGAGCAAGAATAACCACACGACAAATGTGTAAACTTGTACCTGTGAGGGAAGTGGCTATTCCTGGGCGTCGCAGATCGATGTTGATTACATGAGAGAAATAGTCTCCCCACGGAGACACGAGTGACGTGTCCACAGGTAGCCCAATGATCAAGGCAAGTTAAAATGCTTGAGCGACTTCACAGCTGAAAAGTGTCCTCGAAAATTGGTAACTATTTTTCTTAACTTACAGTTTGAAATCTGGAGGTTTGTACTGTCGAACCAGACGACTGTGTTATCGACATGGATACCGAGGATGCAACAGATGATGCAGTTTGTACACCTAGTTGTGTTGTGCCACTAGTACCATGTCCGGACTTTGTAGTCACTCTTGTAGAAGTGCTTGTCAAAATCGGTAATCTGAAACAATGTCTTATTTCAACAACAAATTCAGTAATCTGAAACAATGTCTTATTTCAACAACAAATTCAGTAATCTGAAATATTGTCTTATTTCAACAACAAATTCGGTGATCTGAAATATGGCCTTATTTCAGCAACAAATTCGGTAATCTGAAATATTGTCTTATTTCTGCAACATACTCGGTAATCTGAAATATTGTCTTATTTCAACAACAAATTTGGTAATCTGAAACATTGTCTTATTTCAACAACATACTCGGTAATCTGAAACATTGTCTTATTTCAACAACATACTCGGTAATCTGAAAAATGTCTTATTTCAACAACATACTTGGTAATCTGAAACATTGTCTTATTTCAACAACATATTCGGTAATCTGAAATATGGCCTTACTTCAGTAACAAATTCGGTAATCTGAAATATTGTCTTATTTCTGCAACATACTCGGAAATCTGAAATATTGTCTTATTTCAACAACAAATTTGGTAATCTGAAACATTGTCTTATTTCAACAACATACTCGGTAATCTGAAATATGGCCTTACTTCAGTAACAAATTCGGTAATCTGAAATATTGTCTTATTTCTGCAACATACTCGGTAATCTGAAATATTGTCTTATTTCAACAACAAATTTGGTAATCTGAAACATTGTCTTATTTCAACAACATATTCGGTAATCTGAAACACTGTCTTATTTCAACAACAAAGGCCTACTTGGTAATCTGAAACATTGTCTTATTTCAACAACATATTCGGTAATCTGAAACATTGTCTTATTTCAGCAACATACTCGGTAATCTGAAATATGGCCTTACTTCAGTAACAAATTCGGTAATCTGAAACATTGTCTTATTTCAGCAACAAATTTGGTAATCTGAAACATTGTCTTATTTCAACAACATACTCGGTAATCTGAAACATTGTCTTATTTTAACAACATACTCGGTAATCTGAAACATTGTCTTATTTCAACAACATATTCGGTAATCTGAAACATTGTCTTATTTCAGCAACATACTCGGTAATCTGAAATATGGCCTTACTTCAGTAACAAATTCGGTAATCTGAAACATTGTCTTATTTCAGCAACATATTCGGTAATCTGAAATATTGTCTTGTTTCAACAACAAATTCGGTAATCTGAAACATTGTCAGAAGGTAGAAGAACAAAGCAAATCAATATAATCTGCAACACACTAACACAACGCCGTTGTTTTAAAGTAAAGTAAGTTAAAATAAAATGCGCCCGAAGCAATATAAGCATGGTGTATCGAACAATATATTTAACTTGTAGACTAGTATATAAAAGTTGAAAAATCTATAAACGAACATTTTCTGAGATGTTGTTGTTCCTGTTGTTGTTGTTTTCGGTGTACTTGTTGTTGCTACGTGTATGTGTGATTGGCTTACTCCTGTTGTAGACGTATGTGTGCTTCTCGTTAACAATGAAGAGGTTCTGTCACAGGACGCTGAAATATACGTGCATGTAATAAATTATTATGTGTTCAAAACGGTGGTCATCGTAATGATAGAAAGAACAACAAATGTATTTTGGAAGTAGAAATACGAACTATTGAAAGCATAGGCAGTACGTAGCGATTTTCGCGCAAAAAGACTCCCGGGCCCATTCCACGTGTTGAGTGTTAACTTACTGATTGTCTGTGATTGGATGTAACAGTGCAAGTAATATAAATACCATCATATCAGTCATAGACTTAATTGTTAAAGAAACATTTTAACTAACCCCATCTACAGATCCGTTCACAAGTCTTTGAACAATAAAAGTTGGCATCCGATAAACAATGGTTGGTACACGAGGTCCCGTAATAATCTGTATCACAAGATATACCTACTCTAAGATCTAACCTGGAAATATAACAACAACACAGAAACACTCTGTTATAACGAATTCGGATATAGTGAAATAGTATAGTAATTTCATATTCTTCAAATCGAATACAATAAATCAGTGATGCAAAACATCCATTATCGCCACACAATTTGAATGGAACTATGAGAAGTAAAGTACAAACACCATGTGCATGACATTGTATACTTTCAAACAAGACAATTTTATTGTTCAGCACATGCTGGTGCTGACGTTTGGATTATTGTACGCATGTAATAAATGATAAGTACACTAAGTGACTCACGTTGAGACCTGACCTCTGAGTAGTATATCATGGTAGACTGTATTAGAACTATTGATGTCTGCAGATTGACTGTATACATATTGTAGATAATCTAATCTTTCATCAACTGATTCTCCCTCAGCTATATCTTCATCGTGTACATTTATCTTGGCTATAAAACCCTGTAAAACATGACAACTGGCCATTTTGTATAAATTAAAACATTTATCATTCCCGTACTCAACTTGAGCATGCAACCTGATAAGCACTTACTTTATCAGGGTATAGACCTCTGCTTTCTTTAAGTATGTCCACGTAAAATATGTTTCAGTAAATTATGAGACTTTTACTTTTATTCCTCACAACTATACTGTTTTAAACATTTTATGTTTGAGTAAGAAATCGAGTTGAACATGACAAAGCTTTATAACCATGGATACAGAACATAAGTAACCGTTATTTCTGAGTTTGACCGGACTCCAGCGTAGAGGACGCTCCTATCTAGGAATGTTAGCGATGTATTTCAAGGGCCTTATATAATTTACATAATTATGCTTTTTAGTCGGTAAAAGTGACTTTCCTTGATATTCATGGGAGGTAACTCTGTTTTACTCATTTAAAGTCCGTAAAAGTGATTTCCACTGAAATTGGTTTCACAAAAAATTACAAAAAAGTACGGTGATCCGAGGTGACCGAATGAAAAGATAATTGCCACGGTCTGGAAGTCGTGGTAAGCTTTAATGGTTATGACAAAAGTTGTGGTTATTTTTCTACAATCAATGCTGAAACCATACTCTCTTGGTATAGCAACGCGTTTTACCCGTCAACGGTGAACTCATGTCAAATACAGTTATCGAAATAGTTGAAATGGCTAGATAGAAGAAACCGATAGATGAACGTCTTTTAAAGGTCCAATAACGTATGGAATAACGTCCCAAATGTATATCCGGGCGTGCTGCCTTGGTTCTGTCCGAACAGACTCCTTGGTTCTTTAAATAACGTGCCAGAATAAAGCACTGAACGCGCTAGACTATCTCAGGGTTTCCAACCAGTTCATTTCTAGTTGGATGGGAATCATTGAAACATGTTTCAAACATGACCACCCTTAATTAATGCCTCGACCGATGAATAAGCTAACGACCTCTCGATCAGTACTCAAGGGCATTATATCCGCTTGAGCACCGTTCCATCCGCTTTTTTACCACAACCATAGCGACGACCACACAAGTAAATACGGGCGTGATGTACCTAAACAAAACGTAGACGGTGCAATCGTAGTTGGTATCAATGACAGCATGTTTTATGGCGTGAATTCATCCTTACCTTATATTTATTGACATGGAAAACAAACTTGTTGATGGTTGACCCAACGGTGTCCTTGAAAGTGATGTGGTCAGAATTGAGTGTAAAATCAGTAGTGATATTACCAAGTGGACATCCACTGAAATTAAACAAACATGATTCGGTCATCGTTGCCAGATACACTACATTCAACATTTTACTGAATAGAAAATGATTGATAAAAGTGTAAAATATACGAAGGGATATCCAGAATTAACTAACCCGGTGATATTTTTGACGTGCTCGTTGAACGGAAACTTAACACAGTTGATGTAACCGATGACCATGATCGCTCGTGTATGCTTTTGTTTTCTAAGGGACATAAACCGCATGAAACCCAGTTTGATTGAAATCAGGTTATGCGACTCTTTCATCATTAGTTACACCTTTGAATTAAGTTTCATGCAATTCAGCCAATGTGTTAAAACATTATGAAGTCGATAGTGCTGGTGCCGAATGTTCTATTGAGTTCGTACATCGTATTTACCGTACCGTACCGTACCGTACCGTACCGTACCGTATTGATTAGAATCCCACTATATGACCGCAGTACTTATTTGACAACAGTCATAGTTTCGCTGTGTGTTGGTCGAAATAAGTTCACGCCGTTTGTATCTACAGTTTAAATAATTCCATATTTGGTCTGATGTACGAGTAGTTACATTGCTATTGGTGACTAGTATTTACGCAACCTCTTTGAAGGGGTTGTTGTTGCATTAGCCCATTGGTCTAATGCTGCCGCCTTTCACATTAGCGACAGCGCCGTACACTATGGGTACGAAACCCTTTAGTTGTAAAATGTTTATCAATAAATTGTTGACGTTACCTTATGTGTGAGAAATCTTGTAGACAGATAGAAAAGTAAGGATCACATTGGTTGACTGGACAGTTGATTGAAGCAGTAGAATCACAACATTTCTTTGTGTTCAGTAAACCATTGGACACATTATATCTCAGTAGCTGAATCTCGATGGTCGCTGTACTTGTGCTGATTCTGATTGTATTCTGAGAAAAGTAAATACATGTTTGTACATTGCACTTTTGATAGCCCAGAATTTCAGAAATCATCAACAGTTGTGCAACATTTTATAAAATATATTTGTGAAATATCATTTAACATGAAACTTTATTGTACAGCCAAGCATCACCTCCATATGAAGCCATTCGTCTACAAATACAGTAACACGGACACTGCTGATATAAACGATTACATGTATAGTCATATCGATGGCTTAGAATTAGAAAGTCGTAACTACCAAATCGATATTTTGACAAAACACGGAAAAACTGTCTGACATTTACTCTGTACTTATGGTACTTAAAGTACTTTCCAGTGTTTCCTATCCGACAAGAGCTGGTCTGGTTGGTAACCCAAATGTAGTCTCGCATGCTTTTATGATATACACCGGGCACTGTACAGAACCAACGGGCCTGATCGGAAAGAGCTAAATTATCCCATCTGAATGCAGTGTAACACACAATTTTAATTAGATTATTATGCTTATTGCCCCTTTAGCAAGCAAGTACATACCACATTGACAATAATATCATTATGTTACGTTATTGCACTTTATGTTATGGGTTATCCGTGACCATAATGTGAAAATAATTAGGCCTACACACTAAACATAGTTTAGCTAATATTTAATGACATAATACATTAATTTACTTTTATCAAGATCATTATCATTTCAATCCTTATTAAAACACGTTAACTAGTAAAAACATATTCTTACAAGTAACACTGATGACAACAGAAGATATTCCCTGAGAAGTAAACTAGGAACCATGATGTTAATATACCCGACTCTTCATACAAGCAAAGCAGTGGAGCCGACTGGTGGCAGCGGTACCAATCATAACCATACGGATCAAAGCTGTAAGAAGTGCTTCTAGATATGTGTCATTTAAATATACGAATAGCTTTAATTAATTGTGAATGTCAACACTGAATGTGAGTTATTAGTTTGAATGAGATAAACATTTCGTGCCAGAGTATGAAGGTAGATAGATGTGAAGTCTCTGGTATTGTGATGTGAGGTAATACTAAGGAAAATATGGAGTGGTTTATCAACAGATATTAAAAAGTTAATACCATATGGTGATAAAAGTAAATAAACAAAGCTTATCAGTCTAACCGATGGTTATAGACAATATTTGATCAATGTGTCGTATTTCTTTGTTTTCGAAAATAAAATATTTATAAAAGAAGCATTCAATAGATCTAATGCATTTGAAGGTTTTATCAATACGCTTATGTCTAAACTAGATGATGGCACAATGTCATGTTTTAATGTTATCAAGAGTTTAATGTTATCACTGTCCACAAAATCGCTACGTTATTATTTCAGTATTAAGCTGGATGTCACGTGCTCGATACCAGGTAGCGCCATACTTAAGTACACAATTGTAATAGTACTTATCAGTAATTTTAAAATGTCATTGATAGACGCTCCCCAGCTTCAAGACATGCTGGATTCTGATCAGCCATTCCTAACAATAGACTCCTTAGGGAATAGGGGTTTCGTGCGATTTATATAATAACTTGTCTTACATTCAAACTTACATAAATTAGTAAAACCTATTAAAATTTAGTTTTCTAAACCAGTAGCTTTTGAGGGCGAACATAGTCGCCTCTCAGTCATGTACTAAGGCTTGGTTGCTTAGATTTTAGTTTATATATTTTTTATGTAAATAACGTGAGTGTTCTTAGACTTATCTAGTGTGTGTTGCTATAAACGGTTACTCTACTGTGACATCATATACCCGTGCGGCGGCCAGGTTTCTATTAGACTGTCGTGTTAAGTTGCCCAGACCATGCATTGCACAGGCATCAATATTCACACAATTATAGCTTGTCATAATTCTGTTTATACTGGGTCGGAGTGCCGTAACCAGACACACATTTTAGCCGAGGGTCGTAACTAGGATTTTCAATCGAGTCTTGTGATGTAATGTGGTGCTTAGAATCCTGAGGGGACGTCTGAACTCACACATGTACATGCTATTGTTAATGCTTAACATAATTTTGCGATCGAAGCGATCCAGAAAAAGCATTATTTGTCAGAACTGCATGACGTATATAAACTAGTTCTCTGCACGTTATTATTTATTTAGTTACGGCGCTGATGGTCGCAGCTTGGTAAACTTGAATGGTTATATGTGCATCCTTTTTCTGAGAGTCTGGGGGATAACGTACGAGAACCTTAACTCGACAGGGACAGTAACTCGTCACTTATTGTTTTGTTAATATCACCAGTTTTATGATGTAATCAAAAAGTCTTAAGGTGGACATTTTTAAAGGTAAATCCTTCATTATGTTATACGAGTATGTGCATATAAACATGTATTACACGCATATTATTCTTCAATATTACGTGATGAAAAATCTAACATAAAACACACCATTTGACGAACACGGGCGACGACAAGTTACTAATTTAGGGGTGTCAGGCGAAAGGTCACTATGCAATGAAAACACGCTTATTTTATATTTTCCACAGGTAGTTGTGTTTTTGAATATTAAATTTTCTTGCATAAATGATCTCCCTTTGACATGAAACTTTACTCAAATTCATTTTAACAAAGATTAAATATAATTGACGAGTATGGGACCCCATTGACGACTTACGGAGTGGGCTACATATGGAAACATACACTCGTGTCTCCCTGGGGAGACTATGTCTCTCCTGTGGTGTGGCAGCCAACATCGATCTGCGGCGCCCAGGAATAGACACTGTCCTGCCTGTCCTCACAGGAACCATTTTACACCATGGTGGAGTGGAGCTGTGGGTCGAGGGGGTCGAACCCGGGACCTCTCGATCCCGAAGCGCGCGCCCTACCTCTAGGCCACCACTCCTCACAAACTACTAACGACCTTCTACTTCTAAGCCTGCGACATGTAGATGTCGGTTCTAGTATATATATACGACCATTTTGATAGCATTCTATTTTGGAATGACTCGGGATACCTCACAACTGTCAGTAGCTTTCACCAAACGATCACTGGCAAACCTACGCTAGTTTATTGTACGAAGTCTGAAACACGTGGCCTTTGTATACTAAATGTAGAACGTTGCACCAATTATTCGTGCAAAATGTGCCGAAGATAGTAAATATCCGAGACAAGTTGACATTCCACCAACTAAAAACTCTCCTGGATCAGCTGGTCCACGATAAACTCGTGCGATAGCCACCATACCCACTAGGCAGATAATATTCCTCATCTAAAGGAATTTATACCCACCTGAATCAGTTAGTGCATGCTTTTATCGTGAGGTGGTTGCTGCAAAAACATTGTATTTTTCGTTTAATAGCGTCTTAGTTTTAATGATGAGCGAATCAAACGTTCATAATCATACTATATAAGTTTATTACAATACAGTAGAGTCATCATCCGAGGCAACGACGTTGGTAGAAGTTTGACAAATTCATGTCTCACAGTGTGTCCTGTCTTCGAGCGTCCCATGGGAGTTCGAACCTCTGTCTGTGGCGCCCAGGAATATAGACACTGTACTCACAGGAATATCTTCCATTTCTAATCTTGATGGTGCATGCTGGCTGTGGTCGGGACGGGATTGAACCCGGACCTCTCGATCACAATACGCACTCACTACCTCGAGGCAACAGCCCCGCCCTGAATTGGATTGAAATTAGTTAGGCACAAAGTCTATGCACAAAATGAGGCGCCATATACTATAAAGTGCCTGTAAAGATTGCACAAATTGGACGTCGTACGTGTATATGTATCTTCTTCCCTTTACAGGACAGGAAAACATATACTGGATTGTACTTATGCACTTATCAGTTGGATCCACGGCCCTCGCCCTCGGGGATGGGTCGGGATCTTTACTTTCGTGTTGTGAAAACGGTCCTTCGAGGGACAGCTGACTGGTGAAATACACGGTATTTCTCCGGCCCCCGACAACTAACTATTGTCCCCGGGGTGTTTGTTCGGAGAAAAATCCAAACATTTCACCTGCAGTGCAGGGAAGTTGACAGTAAAAAACGGATGTTTCCCTATGGATCCCCGGGGTGGGCCGTGGATGCAACTGACTTGTGCATGAGTACCAGGTGGGGTATCGAGCAAGTATTTAAAAAAAATCCCCCATTTTCTTTACTAAGGCTAGCGTTATCACCGGCGGACTTTAAATATTAACTAGCGGTCTATCTATGATAAGGAAGAATATAATTATTATACAGTAATAATAATTGAAGTGTGCTTGCTCTATCAAATACAGTACTGTACAGTAGGCCTACACATTTTATTGCTACAAGACGAAAATAAATATTTATAAAAAAAACCCTATTTCTAAAGGCTTTTCAAATTGTATGTCGGACCCTCGTTTTTGTGTAAATGTTCACACGTCATGATTGTATATAATACTATCTATATTTACTCGTTAATATGTCGTGTAAAGGCATTTGACTACAAGTCACTGGCGAAAACACGTGCTCAATACATAAACACCCAGGTGATCAGAATGGTTTAGTATTGAGCAATCACGTGATGTGTACATGTGCAGAAATAAGCGTCGTTTGTGCGGGACGATTTATGAAAAACAAAAAAGTGACTATTTACTGTGTTTTCCGTTGGAACTTGTTACATTTTGGACCTTTCAAGCGGATTATGATGTAAGTATAATACATACAATAACGATATTTCTTACAAGGTGTATACTATGTTGTAAAATTAAGTCTACCATGTAGCAGTCGGTCAGAAGAAACCTTTGGCTGGCGGTCTGTTTTTAGAGTCCACATCATGGCAGCCATAGATCTTGGTGGCAGTCTTTTGCTTTCTGATTGAATCTAGGTCGAGTTTCAATATGCCGGTGAGTTGTATTGATGCAAGTATTTCGAAATACCAGCAGAAAAAATGGCTTGATTTCAAATTGAGTCAGAAATTGTTGAATATTGCGACCTGTTTGCCGCTATGTCAACATGTGAGCATTTGTGTTATGCGCCAGACAGTTGCAATGCTGCCTCCCCCACCCCCGGGGATTGGCTGGGATTCTTTTTTGGGTTGTATAAACCCGGCCCTCCTTTGCTCGACCGGGGACAACTGATAGTAACATATCAAGTATTGCCCCAGCCCCCTGAGAACTAAAATTGTCCCTAGGGTATTGGTCTGGAGAAAGTTTTTCTAACATGTTTCCAGCAGTGTGGGCAGATAAGCTGGAAGGTAAAAAAATGACCGTTTTACCCGGCAGTCCACTGCCCCACCCGGTGGTGGGGGAGGGGCAATGATGCAACTGACTGACCATGTGCATTAATTGTTTATTCACAATGATTGTTAAAGTCAACGAATATTTAGAAAGTAATATTCATATATAGACACATTTCATGTTTACATGCCGGGGCATTCATATGCAAAGTGGTATACAAGGAGTTATTGGTCAGTGACTAGTTTGTAATCACTTTGTATTGTTCATTCAGCCAATAAATTTCTGGTGGAACATGTATGGCAATTAACATATGAATGGTTTCATCATACGGAAATGTGTCTATTGAGTGTATTAAAAATAATTTAAAGAGTCCAAATCCCAAATTTGTACTCACTTGAGTATTCAGGTGTGTAGAATTAAATCCTCAATTTTTTCAATCTACTTGCCAAAGAAAACACAAAAAGCAACAAAATTTCAGTTTCAATAATTTTATTTATTTTGCAATTCCTACACTGACAAATCGTGGTAAAAAGTATCGCATTAAGTTAAGGTATTGAACTTCAATTTACCTGCTATACCCAATATCTAAACTTCTAACAATACACTACTACTATGCAGCATACTGTAAAATCATAAATATTTGCGGGGAATTCAATTTTGTGGATTCAATGGTTCATCTTCAACCACAAAATTAACTCCCATCTAACAATAATTTTGACCTTTGTATTTATAAGGGGTGTAACGGTAGTCAATTTTTTCTAACGGTTTGGTATATATGGTAATTATATTCCCTTAAAGTGTATAGAGCTACGGAAGATATTTTTTAAAAAGTTTCAAAAACTGAAAAACTATTATGCTTTCATATATCCATACCCTGTGAAACTATAAGAATCGTCTATTTTTCGATGATTAAATCAAAGTATACCGAACCCATCCAAAGTTTTAATTTGCAATTAAGGTAGTCTAGTATCATACTTAAAACGATGCAAGTAATTATTTTGACATTGAATGACTGTTAGAATATAGCTCTATACACTTTAAAGCAGCTTAAATACTTTTTTTATCTGAAAATGAATTTGTTCCTTTTATAACAGCAATGTGTCTATCAACTTTTAAGAATGAATTTTGGCAAAATGAAGCATATCTTAATACAATCAAAATGAGTGATACATGGTAATTGTACCTACTCAGTAGGCTGTCTGATGTTTTCATTGTCTGAATATTATTTTGCTCATAAAAAAGCTTATACCAAACTGTACCCAAATGTTGAAGTCTTGTACTGTAAACCTTGTAGTACTGAAGTATGTGGTGTTTAATGTACCGCGCTATGCCGTTACAGCCCTAGTAATTACCTGAAATGCAAAATCCACTCCATGAATTAATGTCCCATTGAAATGGTAATTTTTAAGAAAACAGCAAAATTTTGTTCCATCAAAATTGAATGATTTTACAGTATTGGCTTTTATAATCTCTCTTCTGTATATACAGCTTGGCTAATTTGAAATGGGCCCGACCTATTGATTAGCATAAGTGTACAGTAGATATATTACAGCTTGGCTATATTGACTGGAGCCTGACCTTTATGCAAGAATATATTACAAGGTTCTTGCTTTGAATATATCAATTTCCGCAAGCAAATCGTGCGATATCGGTATTTCAATTTTGTGTTTGTATCACATCTTGAGCGTCTTCGTGATACTTCCCGATCATGAAAACATACAGTCGGTGTTATAAACGTAGGCAATATATCAACTGTTAAATTGTGCTAATGCGAAGGTCTGGTTCATGTCAAATTGGCCAAGCTATACCTATGATTCAACACTGATTGTATGTTTTCATAATCTCCCTTTTTGATTAAATATATTTTAAAGTAATGTATGACTTACTGTAAACTCATTTAATTTCAATGGGACAAAATTTTTGCATTTCAGGTAATAAATAAAAGGGCCATAATTATTGGTTGATGGGATTTGATTCGTGGAAATCCACAAAATTTAATCTCCCGCAAAAATTAATGATTTTATAGTAATTTATCACACCACACTGATTTGTTACTTGCACTATACAGTCATGTACATTGTTTTTTTGTTTTTAGACAGTTATTTTTTTATTTTGTAGAAAGTTTGGATTTCGATTGATTTGGAGGGACCATTAAACCAGTTTTCACTGAGGAATATCCACGACAAGAATTCAATAGATAAAAACCAGTAAGTAATTAACTTTAATAAAAAAATATGCCAGTCAAATTTTATTGTTGTGGGTGTTTAAAACTGCATTTTAAACTCACCTGAGGACAAAGTGATCAATGTGATAGAGCTATTTATGATATTATTGTGATTGTCCGTGGTCCACTGTCAATAGTTGGACTGTTATGGCACTATAGGACACAATATTTGTCTTGAATCACGTTCATAATGTTTGTTTCTATGTAATCAAGGCCATGTTCTTAACTGTTCTGCCAAATCACTGAAAAACATTGTTAACACTCTAGAGGTATCATAAATGTGAGATTCTAATTATTTATAGGGACTAAACTTCTTTTCATTGATAAAAACATGTTTGGGGAGATTTTAATCACAAAACTTACATGAAGTATTCTTTCAACTTACATAACCATGAACATGTTTTACCGTTGGTTATTTATATACTCCAATGTGAAATTATATCTTATAGCGTTAGGTCATCCAATAGATTATAGGGGTTGAAAAGGTAATAAAACGACATTGTGCAATTATTGTTCTTTTAGATGAATAAGTCCAGATTGTTATATAAATGTTTAAGATTTGTCAAGCCAAAACGATGCAATTTCACTGATTTCCAGTTGGGTCCTGTGTTTTGCTGAAGAGACAGCCAATAGAAGAGACTGCTGTGTGATACAAGGAATCCGGACGCGTTGTTATAGCTCTTCCGAAATAGACTCCTTGGTTCTTTAACATGCCTGGTGTACAGCACCCATACACGTGAGACTCCTAGGTTCTTTAACATGCCTGGTGTACAGCACCCATACACGTGAGACTCCTAGGTTCTTTAACATGCCTGGTGTACAGCACCCATACACGTGAGACTCCTAGGTTCTTTAACATGCCTGGTGTACAGCACCCATACACGTGAGACTCCTAGGTTCTTTAACATGCCTGGTGTACAGCACCCATACACTTGAGACTCCTTGGTTCTTTAACATGCCTGGTGTACAGCACCCATACACGTGAGACTCCTAGGTTCTTTAACATGCCCAGTGTACAGCACTGATACACCCGAGTCGACCTCTGGGTTACCACCAACCAGTTCATCTCTAGTTAGGCAGGAAATACTGAAAAGCATTTAATAAATGAAATAAATGACAAAGTGTCATGGCCGAGGATGGAACTAGGGGGGGGGGGGGGGGGGGGCTTCAGAATTTTTACTTGCCCTAAGCACAAATCTCCATTTATCAATCCTTTGCTGTTTTGGTTGCAAGAAATTAATTGTTGTCATGTTTTACAGATGAGATGATGGTTGTTAATGGATCTTGAATGATGAGATATGCAACCACTTAACCAGAATGGGTATGTAAGTATGGACAAATGCATAACATCTTATATGGACGGAATTCAACAGCATGAAAAAGATAAGTACTGACTTAATACAATACATTTGGTAATGTTTTGTAATATTGAAAAAAATGAATATGTTTTAATAATGTTGACTAATAATGATTTCAATTGGAATTACTTTAATTACTAACATGGTGGAGGCCTGAGTGTCATGAATAACATGCCAAATATTTGGTTCAGCTGTCAAAAAAAAAATCGCTGCACAAGGAAGCAGCCTGTGGGCAAGGCCTTTAAGTTGAATGTGTTTTGACCCATATAATTGTCATCATGTGAATTGTGTTAAGTGTGCACATGCTTATATCATCACTCGGTAGGTCAACAATGGAACAAGATTTTCTTGTTGTGTCATTGAAGTGATGGCAGAGCTCAGGTGAACCTTGATTGGTATTTAGCTTTGCTATTCACCATCTCTTGTACATACAGTCAGCCCTCGTTACAACAAAACTCAATATTCCGACAATTTCTTTTTATGAACTAATTGTTTGCGACAAATTCTATTCAACATTATCAAGTCATATTTGTATACAGACAAGAAGAACGGATTGATAGTTTACTAATTAATTCATATTCAATATATTGATACTGACCAGGGACTGTCACACCAAGCCTGTCATATTACTGGTCTTTTCTCAAAGAAATTGTCTAGGCATCACTTATAATTTATATTCCTATATCAAGATAGAAAGTTTGCAAATATTCTATGTCAAACGATATTTTGGTCTTGATTCATTAATTCATCATTGTTCTATGACGGTAGGATAACCTTATAACAAAATGCATTTAATTACCATTTTTAGCTCGACTTTTCGAAGAATATGAGAGCTATTACAGTCACTTGTTCGTCGGCGTCGGCGTCGGCGTTGCATATGGTTAAAGTTTTACATGCAAAACTTTAACCTTGGTTATATTTCAATAACCAGTGCTTATATTGGATTGAAACTTTGCACTGGCTTTCCCTTAGCTCGACTATTCGAAGAATATGAGAGCTATTACAGTCACTTGTTCGTCGGCGTCGGCGTTGCATATGGTTAAAGTTTTACATGCAAAACTTTAACCTTGGTTATATTTCAATAACCAGTGCATATATTGGATTGAAACTTTGCACTGGCTTTCCCTGTCATGTAATCAACCATGTTAGATAACTCTTGCATGAATTTAATGCAAATTATGGCCCTTTTTTACTTAGAAAATTTGGTTAAAGTTTTGCATGCCAGTTACTAATAAGGCCATATCTCAAATAGTATCTGTGCTATGGCATTGAAACTAACAACACTTACTAACCATCATAAGGCAATGGTACCGGTCATGGGTAATAGCTCTATTATGATTATTATTTGAGTTATGCCCCTTTTTAACATAGAATTTTCTTGGTTAAAGTTTTGCATGCAAGTTTCATTCAGACCATATCTCAGCTACTATCCATGATACTGCATTGAAACTTACAACACTTGTTTACCATCATCAGTCAATGGTATCAGTCAAGGGCAATAACTCTATTATTTTTTTATTTTAGTTATGCCCCTTTTTAACATAGGAGTTTATTGGTTCAAGTTTTACATGCAAGTTCTATTATTTTGTAGAAACTTTGTTATGTCAGTGGATGTATACAATTTCCTTTAAAGATACACATTTCTTGAATAGAGTACAGTGCTGCTTGAAGTCTTAAAATCATTTTCACTGACAAATATTTGTTAATAGTCCAGTGTTGAGATAATTGCCATGCCTCAACAACCATTGTACATTAGCTTTCATTGCCATGTAGTCAACTTAGTAGCGTAACTCACGTTTCAATATAATACAAATTTTAAATGGCCTGTTTTGAACTTATATTTTTTCTGACAAATGGCTGTGAATAGTCGAGCGCGCTGTCTAGTGACAGCTCTTGTATTGATAAAGTGTTAAATATTATATAGGTTATTGAAAACATATCTGGCCACCTTTAAATTCGAACAGTCTTCACTTAATGCTCTCCCAATACAATTATATCAATTAAATATCATTTTCATTCAATTCTGATGATTTTATATTGCTGATTGGGAGAATATGGCAATTTCATATCATATAAAAATGATGTATGCACACTTATGAATTAGTTCTATGAAACAATCTCCCTACCAAAATTCTAGTCTTGCTGTCAGGGACTAACCTAGCAAAAATCAGTATTCTGACAGTAGTGGGAACAAAGAGTGTCGTAACGAGGGCTGACTGTACACTCAACAAAAGTTATATTAGTACACACCTTTTAATTGATTAATTTTCAGTTTGAACTTGATAAAATAAAGTTGCTCTTTTACATAATTAAGTGAAACTGTGTTTACTTTAATAAAAATCAAGTTTTTCAAATCTCACACGTGTAACCATCAAAAGACATGCTTGGGCATCTATAGGATCTAAATCAATTTTTCAAATGCGGTTGTGCCATTGACTGCATAACTTCTAGCTGTGTTGTTGGTACTCACAGAAGCTCTGTATATTTCCACCCTGAGACCTTTCCAATGCATGTTCTCACTTTTAAGAAACCAGTATACTAGATAATTTGAGCTTTTAATCTTTAAATGGTTTTGTTCAACAAAAATTGACCAAAAACTATGGTGTGTACTTATAACTTTTGTTAGCTCATCTGTCATATTTGACTTTCTTATTGAGTGAACTATTTACTCAGTTAGGTCAACAATATTGAATAACATTCTTTACTAGTGGTTTTCTTAGTTTGTATCAGTCAAAAAATGTCCAAAGAATGGATTTGCCTGTTATTGATTTTGCCAAATCTCTGTGATGTGTAATGATGCATTGCACATGCTTCGGTAGTAATCGACCCAAAATTTAGTTAAAGTGTATAGAGCTATATCTGAACGGTTATTAAAATCAAAATAATTACTTGCATCATTTTGTGTATGATACTAGACTACCTTAATTGCAAATTAAAACTTTGGATGGGTTCCGTGTACTTTGATTCAATCATCGAAAAAATAGACGATTCTTATAATTTCAACCACTGACTTAGGGTGTTCTAGAACACTTTCATATGAAAACGGACAATGCGCATGTCCAATAAATCACACAGAGAGTTTCTGTTAATGCTGAAGTGAAACATGATCGATCTAATGGATATGAAGGCATAATAGTTTTTCAGTTTTTCAATTTTAAAAATTATCGTCAGATATGGCTTTATACACTTCAATATTCCTATCCTTTCTTGGAGCTTTTTGGTTTTTAATATGTTGAAATTCGATGCACTTGAGAAATTTTTCTATATACCTACATAAATTTTATGATTTTTTTTTCATTTTATTCTTTATCAATGATACAATTACCTGAGTGTTTGTTGTGATTGATTAGAATTTGAATGCCTAATGCTACTGTGAATTTGGTTAAGCACCTCATATACGTGGGACTCACTATATCCAAAAGTAATGTCACTGATGCTAAAAAGTCGTGGATAATGTCAGTAAAACCATGGAAATTTTCACACTGTCACCTTCTGTCTTATTTAAATATGATGACCAAATTTTACAAACATGCACAGCGCAGTTCTTGTGATATGAACAATTATATGAGACATACTAACAAAAATCTCCGCAAGTCTGACGTCAAAGACATCATAATGATACCTTCACATCATGCAAAAATTCATCCTTGGAGATTTCTTATGACTCATAAGTCATGCAGTCATTTCCAGGACCTTTAAAAATGTGCATCCAAACAGATGCTTACTCTCTCTGCGTGTTTAAATTATTTGAAGTGTCCTCTAAGATAAGATAAGATAAGATAAGATAAGATAAATGATTATGATTAACATGATAAACATAAGCTACAAGCTTGTATTAGACATAACAAAGAAATCATATATTTAAATATATGCAAATAACATTTATATGAGAAATTTAATAATATATACAAACAATGTTACAAGAGAATCAACTTACAATTGAAACTACAAATAGGCAAAACAAACTGAAAACAAAAAATTACAAGGCTAAACTATACGGACAAAATTAATTTTAAGCTATATGCCTGTTTGATATGATTTATCCGGATCAACAGTGGACAGAAATTACTGTGAGTTGACCGGAAGCTGCTGGCTCTAAACATGTCTACGTGTGTATTGTGATTGTACCAGTGAATTGTTTGTGAATTTAGTAATATTATGATAATGAAATTTCATTATTAGTTGAAGATAATATAAATTAAGTTTTTGAAGGACAATATTTATAATAGGTTGTCTCATATCACGTGAAATAACCATGCTTTATATATGGTCATGATCGAAGGAACTAACAAAATATGCAGAAATAAAACAAATATAATCAATTATATACAACATGTATCTATGTGAGGCTAAGATTATTGAAGTATGACTTAGCAAATACTTTCATAATTAAAGAGTTGTTACATATTCATTTATCCTAAGCATACATGCCCTATTTTCCTGAAGCCTATGCAGGAGACTGGTGATGGAAATGCAGGAGATTTCAACAAAATGCATGAGATTTTTGTTGCTCAAACTTAAAACTTAAATAAATGAAGTTAATATGCAGTTTTCACTCCATTTACTTGTAGGACATTACCATGCATGCTTCATAAAGCTATTTAAATTAACATTTGATATCATTTTCATCATGCATACCAAAAATGTCAAGGTTTCAGCTTTCCAAGAAATGCATTATATTTAGTATAGATTGAAATAATTAAATATATAAAAAGTAATTTCTTACAAGAGTGTACAAAAATGATCACCAAAAATGCAATTTATTTATTTTTTTAGTGTAAGCAAAGGCTAGAGTTATCACAGGCAGACTATATTTAAAAAACATTTATATTTAGGATAAATTATTACTGCTTAGCAACGGACAGAAAATATACTGTTGCATAAAATAGGATATTGCTGGTTGACTGTAGATGGTCCTGCAGCTACAATTATAACTCACTACATAATTATCACAGTTTTGAGCGTCAAGTTGGTGTTCCTTTTCGGAGTTTTCGGACCTTAGCTCAACCTGTTGTTAGGTCTCTCTGTTGACACTGGATTGGTTATGTATGCGCCTTAAAAGTTTATACTCTGGTACATGAGACCATGTTGCCGCCGTGTGTAACACTTATTTTCAGTAGGTGACTAATCTCAAATCTGCCTTGTTTTCGCTAAGACGAAACGCACGCAACTGAGTACGTTCGTAATTTCGTACACTCGCTGTAAAACAGAAGTTGATACTTTTTTCTATTTCACTCGATACATTACATATCATATACCAAACTATTCATTATAAAATTGTCTACATTGTCATTTTAATTTGCGTTCATGTAGAATAGTATGTAGCCTTCGAATTGGAGACAATGCCCGACAGATATACAAAAATCCGTGTGCAATTTGTAACACAAACTATTGGTCGTCGGCATAAAATAACAGCCGTTTTATTTAAAATGTCATTAAATTTGTGGGATACTTCAATGAGTGACACCAGAAGTGACGTGTTTTAACATACTATCGTGAAAAATCACGGGTGCAAAAAATAAAAAAGTTAAATAATAAACTGGTAACACGAAAAAAGTGCAAATTTGCAAAATAATGCTGAAAATTTTCCGAAGACGCATGATTAGTACGCAATTATTTTTTCATCTTTATAAATAAAATAATTATGATTTCGTTTTTAAAATATTATTTTTGATTTATGATAAATAATAAAATCTCAATGCATTCTAGCCAATACTTATCGAGATTATTAGAATGAAATATGTGGAGGAAAATTGTCCTACTCGCGCGTTTTAACGATACGTTGTGGCACAGACCATTTTCGAAACTTAATAATTTTATTATAAGTCATAGAACGTAAAATTAAATTAAAATTTGAAATATTATCAGAGTGATATTTTTACTTTTAAAAATTCTACACGATTGCTCTTAAAATAAGTCCGACACACTTGATTCAATGTGTGGAGGAAGATTGGACGTTTTATGCAACGCTAGTTTTTTTAGTGGACGAACTACATGACCAAAATAATTATTTTGAGCGATATTATGCATAGGCATGCAATACATACGTATTAAATAGTAGTAAATATACGTAAGCGGCCATCCGTATGGACGTCCTTTGTTTACAAAAGAAATAAAGAAGTAATTACTGCTACTACAGCTTATTTATTGCAAAGATGACCAGCACGACGTGAGCGTAGGATCATCTACCATGATACCAGCGTGTTGAGGTGATCAACGAATTATTAATTGTGATTTTGTGACTTTTTTCACTAACCCTGTAAAGAAAGTGGGTGGGGAATACCAAAGCGGTAATTTTCCCGCCCCAGGGTTACGATAGAAAATTCGTCACGCTCCACTGGTCGTATATACGTTACTTACCTGACCATTGACAGAAAAGTCTTGACCCCTCAAGGGAAGCAACTATGGCTAAACTACGTACTGATAAAGGAGTAGTTACTCCCCTTTCCGATTCAGACAACAGCTTCGATTATTCGCAGCCGATACGACCACAGCGGTTTTATTCGGAACTGGACGACGCCCTTGATGGCCTAAACAAAGACGATTATGTTAAGGAAATCCTACAAATATGCCGCTCGGACCATTCTAAAATCTCAGACTACAGAGACAGACTAGCAGAAAGGGCACAGAGCTTCCCTAACTGCCCACAGACGACTCTTGTGAACAGGCGGAATTCAGCCACCGGCACTAGAGAGGAGAAATGTGCCGTTGACTGTTATACACTATACTCGTTCACACAAGGTATACATAACCGTGATATACAAGCTGTTTTCACAAACAACGGTCTAACGGAAACTGACTCCACCATAATGGTTGAAGACGATACAGAAAAATCATTCTCTGCACCTGATATATACGGCATGCTAACTAATATGCAAAGCGATATTTGCGACATTAAGAAGAGACAGGCTACCGACTCCGTAGTGCTTGAATTTATTCAAACCGATGTATGCCAAGTTATCACACTGTTCAGAACTATCCACGGATCTATCAACAGTGTACTTTCGCGTGTGGGCACTATTGCAAATTCTTTAGCACAAACGAACAAGCTTAAAGATGACTGTGCTAGAATGGAAACGGCACTTTCTACTATGAATAGACGCTATCTCGAGGAACAACCACCTCTGAAACAACACACAGCAAGCGTATCTGCCGAGCCAAATGAACCGAAAACACCAGACAATAGTGTTAGCTACAGTGCTATAGTACAGTCCATAAAACAACCGAAAACGATCGAGCCCGCTAATTATAGAGTAACTGACAAGGATGAACCTGCTACAACTGTACATGTAAACGTTTCGGATGCATCAAGCGTCTCTGCGAAGTCAATACCTGAACACGTGACCGACACATCAAATGCTGACAATACTAACTCAGGCTTTAAGGCTGTGAGGCGGAAGAAAACCGCATCCTACTTCCTTAGTAATATCGATGGAGATGTAGTGAAGCAAGACATTTATGACTTTATGAAGTTTAAAAACGTGACACCAAGTTTCATTAATATTTATCACGGTAGAAACGGTTCGGCCGCGAAAGTGAACGTATTTATTGATGACGAGCATTTCATTAACCACAGCGACTTCTGGCCACCCGATATCATGGCCGGAAGTGGATTAATAGGCAAGATTGGGAAAGACAGAAGACCGAGCACCGCTACCACCAGAAAGCTCCACGACACCAACACCAACGCTTTAAAGGCAATGTGGATTACTCACGTGACCATCGTTACAACGAAGGCACGGATTGCCACTCAACATACTCAAACTATGACAATTACCACAACAACCGATATCGAAGAAACCACAACTACCGACAACAGGACGACAGCGATATTCCTAGATACGATGACGGTTACGACAAACGTGATTGGGATCGTCACTCGATAGACAATTAACGTGTGAATTATCTTATATATAGCTTACTTGTACAATGTCTTACCATATTCATTTGTTATTACATCTGCTTTTGTCAACTATGCTGTTAAACCTACTATGTTGGAACGTTAGAGGCATAATGTCTTCAGCCTACAGCCTCTCTGAACTACTTGACAAAAAGAGCATTGATCTAGCATTGTTAACAGAACATAAACTTTTATATAGATCTCAAAACTTTTTGCAATCTATTAACATTGATTACTATTCTGTAAACACCTGTGATAACAGTACCGATAATTATGGCCACTTGAAATGTGGTAAAGCTGGAACAGCCATACTCATACGTAAATCATTACGGAATTATATTTCCATAGTACCTAATGACAATGATAGAATATTAGGACTAGAGATTAAGAATGAATGTGATGTACCATTATATGTATTTTGTGTATACCTACCCTCTGACAATGATGTTAATTCATATAATGAAACTCTATGTGATGTTCAATCAATTATGTCGCATTATTGTAAAATTGGAACTGTTATATTCGCTGGTGATTTTAATGCACAACTTGTCACAGATTCGCATCAATTCCCGAATCGTAAATCTGAACTCCTATCCGAGTTTGTCCGTAATAACAGCCTGGTATCCCTCCACAACCTATTTCATAGTAACAAGTTTACTTTTCTCCCCACCAGAACCACTATTGACCACGTATTTGTTGAGGGTACCTCCAGCCACATATGTTCTAACTACAGTGTATCAGAACCCCATGAAATCCTAACCTCCGACCATTTGCCTATGATGTTTCAGGTTAACATCAATGGCGACCGAATTCGTTCAAAATTGCACATAAGCCCGAGCATTAATTGGTCAAAATGTACTCCCGCTCACCTCAGAAAGTTTAATGAAGAAATTGATCACCAAGTACGTAGAATGCTAAACACACACGATATTGACAGCCTCGGGCCGGACATCATCAACTCCGCGATCTCAAACTTTATCCGGGAAGCTGAAAAGCATCTTCCGAAAACACAGTTTAATAAGGCCGCAAAACCATACTGGTGTCCGGAACTTAAAGACGCGCATGCGCGCGCAAGGCGATTCCGTTCTCTTTGGCTACACCATGGACGTCCCCGGTCACGCACGAACGAAACGTATACAAACTATAAGGTAGCGAAGAGAGCATTTAGACGCCTACAGCTACACTGCATAAATGCGCACGAAAATACGATTTTCGATAGGCTAAACAAAGCAGCGGACTCGGACTACAAACTGTTTTGGAAGCTACTGAAACGCAAGGGCGGATCTAACTTCGAAGTATGCAATACGCTTCGCGTAAATGGTCAAAACTTTCACGATGCAGACGTTATACGTGGATTTTTTCAACATTTTAACGATGTATTTGGTACTGACAACAATGGCGACGATTTATCCCCTGAATATCAAACGGAGCTAAATGATTATATCTCCAGGCCACTAAGCGTTCATACCCAACTACTACTCAGACCAATCGAATCGGACGAACTAAATACAATAGTTACCAAACTAGCGCGAAAAAAGGCCCCAGGCCACGATCAAATTCTTAACGAGCATGTGATACACGGTGGAAACTCAATACAACTCATGCTTACTTCGCTTTTCAATGCTATACTACATAACCTCAAGGTCCCAGATGACTGGCAAACAAGCGTCATCATACCGATATATAAGGGCAAAGGGAAAGTGAAAACAGAACCTACGAGCTATCGCCCAATTTCTCTAATCCCGGCTTTCTGCAAGATATTCGAGAAAATTATCTTAAACAGAATTAACGATCACCTAAAGCGAAATAATATTTCATTTCCGAGTGCACAACAACAGGGTTTCCAATCGGACCTAAGTTGTTTATCGACAGCCTTTGCGGTTCAAGAGACGATCTTATACAATATTGAACGTCGTTCAGACGTCTACTTAGCATGTCTCGATCAGAAAGCAGCTTTTGACACGGTCATGTTCGATGCCCTATTCCTAAAACTAGGCAGACTAGGTTTCACTGGCAAATTTCTACGCCTGCTAATGTCCACCCATAGTAACCTTATATCTGTCGTCCGACTTTCAGGTCATACTTCAGACACGATCAGTGTAAAAAGGGGAGTGCGACAAGGCGGTGTATTGTCCACATTCCTATACCTTGTATATGTCGACGACCTACTTAAACAACTTGAAAGTAGTCGTCTAGGGTCAAAAGTCATGTCTGTTAATTCTGGAAATCCCGCATTTGCCGACGATATATCGTTAGTCGCGCTCACGCCATTCCGACTACAGAAAATGGTTGACATCGTATTCCAATATTGCTACCATTGGCACGTTGCTATGAACGTCAAAAAATGCAATGTCACCGTATTTACGAGAAAGCGCAAACAGCCTAATGTAGGAATACTATATGGCGACAAATTTATCGAACAGACCGATAACTTTGTTCATCTCGGCATTCTGTACACATATAACTTAAAAGATACCGATAGGATCAAACAGCGCCTACAAAAAGCAAATAACGCGTTATTTGCCATGTCAGCACAAGGCATCCACGCTCAAGGTGTTAACCCAATAGTCTCTGCAAATTTATATTCGAAAATAATCATACCCATTGCAACGTACGGATCTGAGCTTTGGAACAACACTACCCTCTCAGACCTTTCAGCTGTCTCACGCTTTCAGCACTCGGCCGTCAAACGTATTCAAGGACTCCCATTGCTTACTCGTTCCGATATGGCGGAATCCATGCTTGGCCTTAACCGATTGCCTTCTTTAGTTGAATATCGCAAATTAATGTTTCTTTACAAACTTATAACTCTACCGAATGGATCTGTGACAAAAGGCATATTTATTAGAAAACTAATTTTGTTTATAACTGACACCTCCCAAGTAACACTAGGCTTTATACCAGATATTTGTAAAATTTTGTTGAAGTATAATTTGCAGAGTATCGTAAATATGTTCACATCTGCCACACATTATGTACCACCAAAACGTGAATGGAAAGCTACTGTTAAAAAAGCTATTGCCAAGTTTGAAACACAGTTGTGGGATACTAGAATGTCGCAAGACTCAGACTTTATCTTCTTCCGGATTTTACAACCCGATATTAAGCCATCAATTGTGTATACAGTGTTTCAGCAGAGCGCACAAAGAAATATCATGAACATTATTTCACGACTATGGACGCGATCTGTAAACCTCGAAAACAACGTGTGTGTTATATGCGAATCAATATTCCAGGAAGAACTAGTGCATGTGCTTTGTGAATGTTTACAAACCGAAACACTCCGATATCAATTGCTAACATCGATATCTCAAATTCTCAACCAGAATGACATACGTTTGATTAACGAAATGGATAGTTTCTCTCTCACACTAAAACTTTTGGGTGCTCCACTCGAACCCATCCTTGATATCGAAACTGAAAGACAATTTCTGACACTTACATATGCATACATAGTGCAATGTCTGAACATTTACTCTAACCTGATATAGTCATCATTCTGCTGATATGATTGACATATCTTGATCTCATCATGACCAGATAATCACTGTACATATATATGCATTCTATTCATGTGTTACACTTACCAGTATTGTAATTATTTATTGATTGCTTGATTGTTTTCTAGTAATTGTATATATATGTATTCAATATCCTCATATATAGAGGGAATTAAAGAGTTGAAGTTGAAGTTGAAGTTGAAGTATGGCGTACATTCAGGGTAAATTTAAGTTAGGGCAGCCCTAACCAGGTTAGGGCAGCCCTAACCAGCCCTAACCTGGTTAGGGCAGCCCTAGCTTCAGCCCTAACCAGGTTAGGGCAGCCCTAACCTCAGCCCTAACCAGGTTAGGGCAGCCCTAACTTCAGCCCTAACCAGGTTAGGGCAGCCCTAACTTAAGATGGTATTTTAGACCCTCTCCGTACGCGTGAAGTTATACCTGATTTAAGTTAGACCTGCCCTAACCAGCCCTAACTTATCGGATATATCGACTTTAACTCGTACAAGTCACGCGAAAAACTCAATCCAATCAAAAGCGCCGTTATATACGGGGTAAGCTTGAAAGTTTGGTCAGAGGTTTGACCATAAGTTAGGGCAGGTCTAACCTGGTTAGGGCTGAAGTTAGGGCTGCCCTAACCAGGTTATATCTGATCTAAATGTACGCCGCAGCATGATAGCAGCAGGAGATGCCTATCATTGTTTATCTAGGGTAATAAAACACAGCATCTGTTCAACAGGAGATAACTATCATTGTATATCTAGGGTCATAAAACTGGTCAGAGATCAGTACTCTACTGAATTCCAAACATAGTCTTATGTATGTATATACAATAGAAAGTATCGGTTATATTATGCGTTTGTTTAATTTGTGTATTAAGATTATTGATAAGTATATTAAATGCGGGTTTTATTAGTTTTAATTGCGGAAAATGCGACAAAAATGTGTTAAAGGCATTTACCGGTGTATTGTTTATTTCACGGACACTAGAATCACATTTAGTATAGATAAACCATGTTTTGTAGCCGTGAATAATTTATGCAGGCATGTTGATTTGCTCTCAAATGGTAAGTATAGGGCACATATTAAGACTTAATTAGAATCGGCAATGATGTAACCAATATTGCCACAAGAAAAAGAGTTAAATCTTATCATAACCGTACAAGCAAATTTACAATTATATTACACCAAATCACAGCGGGGCGCGCCATAAAACGATATACTAACTAACAGGCTGTGAATAGTGTAAAATACTATTAAATTGATATACTGTACCGACATCAAGCTGAAACAACACCATATAGAAACAATATTTTATAAACAGATCAATAATCTAAATCTTACGTTAAAAATTAAAATGTATAAATTAAAACAAACGCATAATTTAACCGATACTTTCTAGTGTTTATATATAAAAATGTAATACAGTAGAACATTATTGGAATTAAGTACATTACTGATCCCTGACCAGTTGTTGTGTTTTATGACCCTAGATATACAACGATAGTGATCTCTTATCAATTACATTGACCGATGATAGTGACCAGTTTCAGTGTTTTATGGCCTTAGATTAACAATCATATTAACCACCTGCTGATATCAAGCTGTGACGTACATTAAGGGTCTTAAATAAGATCAGGTTAGGGCAGCCCTAACTTCAGCCCTAACCTGGTTAGACCTGCCCTAACTTCTGGTCAAACCCGATCAAACTGGTGAAATATGGAAGGAATAATATTAGCATGTATATCATGACTAATTTGTTACGAAGTCGCTGATTGGTCAAATATTCAACAAGCAAAATCCAAAACCTAAGGTTAGACCAGCCCTAACTTCAGCCCTAACCTGGTTAGGGCAGCCCTAACCTCAGCCCTAACCTGGTTAGGGCAGCCCTTACTTCAGCCCTAACTTTTAGTCAAACTTTGTATTTAAGCGTACAAGAGGGTCATAAATAAGTAAGACCTGCCCTAACATCGAGTTAGGCCTGGTTAGGGCTGCCCTAACCAGGTTAGGGCTGAAGTTAGGGCTGCCATAACCAGGTTAGGGCTGAAGTTAGGGCTGGTCTAACCAGGTTAGGGCTGCCATAACCTGGTTAGAGCTGAGGTTAGGGCTGCCCTAACTAGGTTAGGGCTGCCCTAAATTAAATTGACCCTGAATGTACGCCTTAGATAAGTGTGTTAGGGGTTGAATACGTGAGTGAGTAAGGTACTTGTCAGATAGACAACGAGTGATACGAGTGAATAAGCGTTAAATTGAACAAGCGGGATATATTGCTACCGAAAGACACCCAATATTTATTTTTTAATTAAAACGATTTTATTGACAGATACATATATTGTTGTTTTCGACATTGTAAACATTTGCAGAATTAAACAGTAATGTTTAGATCATGAATAATACTAGTATTACGCAAAGTAAGTTATGCGGACGTAACATGACGTTACACAAACGTACTCAATATCGTGCGTTACGTCTAAGATAAATCAATGCATTAAAACTTAAAGGTATATTGCAAATTTTCAAATTAGATTGAGTTCAATGAAATTTTAGCAGCAGACAAAGAACATTTGTTTCATCACATCATGGAAACATTTTTTTATAATAACACATGAAATAAAATTAAGTTTATGAAAAAATCATAATTGTTGTTTGTGCCTTGTGGCGATATGACATCATAGGTACATTTTGAATATACATGTAATTCAATTATGATATTAATCGAATAATGCAATATGTTTTATACAAATCAGAATTGAATGAGGGGTGAGTGAAAAATAAGGCAACGCTAAGTTTGATTCCATTTATTATATTTCAAAAATAACACTTTTTATTCCCAAATTGAGTGTTATGATTAATTTTATGATCATTTATTAATATTGCCCTTCATCATAAACACAATTGCATGCACAATATGAATAAGAAATTATCAGAGTTCATTCAGTGTCTAAAAAGTTCAATTCACACCTTCAATGTCTGGTCTGACCACCCTTTGCGTGAATTACTGTAACACGTCAGTAATGCATAGAATTAATCAAAGTGTGGATCACTACCATCTGAATGTTGTTCCGCTTGTGGATCAAAGCTTTTAATCTAGTTCTCTTCAGTCTTAAATCTGGCAAAACTGCTGGGGCCTTATTCACCAACGCTACAGGTAAGTCTAAAATATAGGCTTAGACTTTACATTGCCAAATGTTCTATTCACTCTCATGTTGTTATAAATGTACCGATTTTGATATAAATTGGTATACATGTTCAGTGGGTAACAACAAATAGTCAGATAAATTTTCACATGGTTATAATTAATTTCAAAGAAATGCTAGTGACTATGAATAATGATATTTTTAAGTCTAAGTCTGAGTTTTTAGACTTACAACATTGGTGAATAAGGCCCCTGGTCATTCCTTGACAACTGGCGTAATGTCAATTACAGTATTTCAACTCACTAGATTTGTTCAAACATTGTAAAAAATCAGATTTGATTCATTCGAGTTGTTATGCAGTGTGCACCCAAACCATGTAAACAGACTGGTGGTTACACGGAGTTTTTGTTTTGATTCACTTGAAAGCTTTTGAGTTAAAATTCAAGAGTCATGTGTTGAAAAAATTAATAAGGTTGAAAATTATAGAATTAATCGGAAGTTGGTAGAGTTGATTTATTTAAATTTTTGCAGGATTTTTGAATATGTGGTTATAAGCACAACATAAAAACAATATCACTGTGTGGCTTATTGGGATACCTTAAACATTAACTTGTATTCATGACTTTTTGAAATTAAAAGCACATGTTAATCTGATCACTGTATAACTGTAGGCCTTTTTGCAATTGCAGGAAATTGTCTCGTTTAGACTCGGTGAACATTTTGTCTATATCACCATGGTGAATTTGAGTTCAAAGGTCATAATTGTTTTCTGGACTATAACAAATTTACTATGGAACTTACTTATAACAGACTTGGTTATAATCAAATTTCTGTTACAGAAAAAAATCCTTGATATGAGTCATTTTTTATGCCAATGTACTACCTGTTGCTAATAAGGAGTCTTATTGCAAAAAAGATATGAGGAAATAACACAGGGAAGGTAGCACTCAACCTAACCAGCTGAGCACAGAAATCAGAAACACCTAACCCTAAACATTGTAAAGTAACAATATACGCTATACATGAGCTTTAAACTTTTCACTCTCAGATGAATTCACTTTTTGCCTCATTATAAATGAATAAAATTATAGCAAAATAATTTTTTTCTGTCAGTTACTGTATAGTTATGTAATATTATTAGTTTGATTTTTCAAAGAAAAAAAGTGGACCATATTAGGATATTCAAACTTTATATGGAAGTTGGTCAGCAACATTTTGAGGTCAGTAGGTCAAAGGTCAAGGTCATTACGACCTTTTCAATTTTTTTCACGACGACGACAACACGACGACGACGACGACACGACGACGACGACAATAATAATAATAATAATAATAATAATGATAAAAGTACTACTACTGCAAATATTAATATTATATATATTGATAACAGTAATAATAGTTGAATTCAACTGAATTGAACAATTCGAAGGATAATAATAAATAATACACGTCATTGACATTTCTTGATCTCCACATACATGTCTGTCAAAAAACTGTCAAACATCTGCATCTATGGCAAATTTATTTTGAAATTTTAAAGTTATAATACTGTTATACTTCATAAAAAAATATAGTCGAGAAAATTGTTTAAACAAGAAAAATGTTTAGAAAGTTAACAATTACTATTGTACAAATTTTTTACATTTTGACAACATTAATTTATGACCCGGCGGGTAAAAAAAGATTTTATTGTTTTGCAACTAATGTTCCATAGGAATAGAACTGTTACATAAAATAGTTTTATTTAGTTGTAACTGGAAGATTGATCCTTTTTCATTGATTAAAAATCACTGGTTATTGTGTTTTACAAAACAATGATGGTCACTTTGAACAGTAATATCACTTAAATAATTAACTATAATAGTACTTAATAATATAATTTTATCAGTCTTTTCTGACCCTAATAGGGAATGTACTTGGAGAACATCATTTACAGGGGCTTTTCCTGTTTCAAATGAATTTACCAAATATTATTTTATTTTTTACTTCCATGTAAGATTTCATTTTTAGCAATAAGCTATCATTGTGATGATTTCTGTTAAAAAATCAATCAAAAGTTAGAAAATCAATCAAAAGTTAGAAAATCAATCAAAAGTTAGCCATAGTTCATTGGTTAGTTTGCTAGATTTATTACACATCAATCGGGGTCTGAGAATCTTTCATGAATATTTGAATAATGATGGCGTTGCTTCTTGTTCTTTATAAAACTGTATAGGTCCTGGTAAGGATAAAGTAAGAAATGTTGTGGGGTCTAGTCACCACCTTATATAACTGGAAAACACTGCCCAGTTGGAGCAAAAGCCTTTTGTTTTTTGCACTACACAAAAAAATGTGTCTGTTCCATTTTTGTATTAGTATCAGTACAGTTGTGTAAATTGTCATAATTTTTAAGGGAATAATGGCCCATCGAGTGTTCACACTTATTTGTCTGCTCTATTTCTCAGCAACTATATACTGTATTTCATCGCATATAAGCTAAGTTACCAATTTTCTAGGGCTCTTTTTAGCTGTTAGGCCGCTCAAGCACCTTTTGACATGTTAACTTCCCCTGGTCTTTGGGCTAACTACGGAAGCCTGCTCTCGTGTCTCCCTGGGGAGACTATTTCTATCCTGTGGGTGTGGAAGCCAACATCAGTCTGCTTCGCCCAGGAATAGACTCTGCCCTCACGTGTACCATTTTACACCATGGTGGAGTGGAGCATGTTGGTATTGCTCAGAGAAGTTAACCAGTGGTTCATAGGGGAATTGAAACCGGGAACCAGGGCCACCACTCCCCACATTAGCAGATATCCATTGGGATTTACTGTAAATTTGGTATTATTCGCGGTGGTTAAATTTTCGCGATTGGCACTCATCGCGAATTCATCATTTTGCGAAAATTAACTTTCACAACATTATCTGATAAAAAACCCTCAAAAGTGAATATAATCCAGAAGAACAAGACATTGTTGTGCATTGATATTATTTGTTATAGTATATAGGTATAATACTTGTGTCTTGACAGACATGCACGTATCGTCTTAATATACTTGAAACTTATGTTTGGAAACAAGGAAAAATAGTCGAAAAGTACCTACAAATTAAAGCCCTCTTAACTTTGAAAAACTCTACACTGATACAATGAATAAAATGTATTTAGTACAAACTGCAAACATAAAACGTGTGATATAACGAGTAATCAGACGTAATTAATGTTTTAACGCATTTGTTACATGATGGACAGAGTTATACTATAATTTATGTATGTGCTGTTGTAAATTCTATTGCAAATTTAATATTTTTGAACCCTCGTTTGGGAATTCATCAATTTGGGAATTAAGTGGAAAACTAAAAATCGCGAAATAAAGCTCACGCGAATATAAAGTGATTTACAGTATATTATAGGAGTTACAATAGCTCTTTTTCTACATTAACATACATTTTCTGTACTATTTCTCTTATATGTTTGATCTGATTTCAATGAAGTCTCATGAGTATTTGAATATCATTTTGCACTCTTTAGTCAAAAACGTTTTTAGCAAGTTATCGTTCTTTGATATTATCACTATGATTTTAACAGTAGTATTACTTCATACTTTAATATTGCCACTTGACTAGGAATATATGAAAATAAATAATTTAGACTTCTATAACTACCACTAAGTGACAAGCAGTGTTTGGGGGGTGTTCATGTGATATTTCTTGTTGTTTGATGTTCTTTGATGTCATGAGTCCAATGAGTTGTGTAGAATAATGTTGTCTCTATAGTGTAGTGGTACCATACTGGATCAACCAATCCAGGGACCTGTGTTCGATTCCCAGTAGAGACAGCTAATTTTTCACTATTTTTTTGGTACAGAAATGTTGCTGTTTGAGATGAATACCACCAGGCACTGCTTGACACAGAATGGTTACTTTAGATGTCTAAATTATTATTATATTCATATCTGCCTAGTCTTGTGGCAACATTTAATTATTAATCGTACAGTCACAATCATAAGTGAAAATATCGAAGGACACTAACTCCATAACATCTGATCTGCCTATTGAGTGCAAATGATATTTAAATAGTAATGAGAATTCTTTGAAATCAATGACAACAAAGTGCAGAGAAATTATGCAAAGAAAATTATTTTCGATTTTGTAAATGTTTGTATCAGTGATCAGTGAGTTACTCATGGCATGAACTTCAATTTTTCTGAAACAAATGTTGTCATAACCTCTCAAGAGTGACCCTTTTTTCTGCAACAACCTATGTACAGTGACCCTCTCTATTGTAACAACCTCTGCACAGTGACCCTCTCTTCAACAATTACCTCTGCAGTGTGACCATCTTTTCAGCACTTACCTCTGCAATGTGACCATCTCTTAAGCACTTACCTCTCCAAAGTGACCCTCTTTTCTGCAACAACCTCTTTACAGTGATCTTCTCTTCTGCAACAACCTCTCTAGAGTGACCCTCTCTTCAACAATTACATCTGCAGTGTGATCTTCTTCAACAATTACCTCTGTAGTGTGACCCTCTCTTTTGCAACAACCTCTCCAGAGAAACCCTCTCTTCAGTAATTACTTCTGCAGAGTGAACATCTCTTCAGTCAAAATCATAAGTGAAAATATCAAAGGACACTTATTTCCAAGCATCTGATCTGCCTATTGAGTGCAAATAATATCTAAACACTAATGAGAATTTTTTGAAATCAGTGACAGCAAGTTGCCGAGAAATTGTTCAAAGAAAATCATTGATCCGTTTTTTGTTTTTTTCGCTGACTTGGTAAACATTTATATCGGCGATCGGTGAATTACACATGGCATGAACATTACTTTCACTGAAACAAACATTATGGTTTCAGTCTATTTGTGTTGATTTACTACCATTAAATGAAAAAAAAAAATTTGTGTTTGTTTCTCTGACTTTGTGAACGTTGATATCGGCCATCGGTGAGTTACACATGGCGTGAACATTACTTTCACTGAAACAAACGTTGCGGTTTCAGTCAATTTGTTTTGATTTACAACCATTAAATGATGAAAAAATTATTGTTTTGTGTTTGTTTCTCTGATTTTGTTTCTCTGAGTTTGTTTATGTTTATATCGACGATCACGGCGTGAACATTACTTTCAATGAAACAATGTTGCGGTTTCAGTCTATTTGTGTTGATTTACTACCATTAAATGATAAATAAATATTGTTTTGAGTTTGTTTTTCTGATTTTTAAGTTTTATATCGGCGGTCGGTGAATTTCACATGGCATGAACATTTCTTTCACTGAAACAAATGTTGCGTTTTCAGTCTATTTGTGTAGATTTACTACCATTAAATGATGTAAAAATTATTGTTTTGTGTTTGTTTCTCTGACTTTGTGAATGTTTATATCAGCGATCGGTGAGTTACACATGGCATGAACATTACTTTCACCAATACAAATGTTGCGGTTTCAGTCTATTTGTGTGATTTACAACCATTAAATGATAAATAAATATTGTTTTGTGTTTCTTTTTCTGATTTTTAAGGTTTATATCGACGGTCGGTGAATTACACATGGCATGAACATTACTTTCGCTGAAACAAACGTTGTCCATTGAACATATTATGAAAACGTATATCACTAAAAATAAATATACCAACGCACTATAGGTGATTCAAAGATCTCTGTCAGAACCGGTAAAAAAACATTCAACCCGGGTGATTTATTACAGGTTTCTCAGGATTAAATTCTACCATCATACATATACTTATATGATTAAAACTATAATGGTCCTATTGCATAGTGGTTATACTTACTGCATTTAGTTATTTAGAAATTAAACATTCTGGCGGTTTTGACAGACATCTTTGAATCGACAATACATCATCTTTTATGATAATATAACATAATACAATGTATAAGGATGGCATGTTCTGAAGTAAAAATAATTGATATACACACACAATTTCTTTCCCCAATCACTGCTTATATCAACATCTCAGCAGCAGAAATTTTTATCAATAAGTAATGCTTTGTTGATTTTGATTATTTTTTTCTACCAGAATCTTTCTAAACTCAATTCTGATACGAAGTTTTTCTGCTAGACAAAGCGTTTTTGCTGCTATCCAGTCCTTGCTCGCATGACAATAATCTCTGCAGAGTGACTCCCTCAACAGCAATTACCTCTGCAGACTGACCCCCTCTACAATAATTACCTCTGCAGAGTGACCCTCTCTACAGCAATTACCTCTGCAGACTGACCCCTTCTACAGCAATTACCTCTGCAGAGTGACCCTCTCTACAGCAATTACCTCTGCAGAGTGACTCCCTCAACAGCAATTACCTATGCAGAGTGACCCTCTCGTCAGCAATAACCTCTCCAGAGTGACCCACTCTTCAGCAATAACTTCTCCAGAGTGACCCTCTCTTCAGCAACAACCTCACCAGGGTGACCCTCTCTTCAGCAACAACCTCTCCAGAGTGAACCTCTCTTCAGCAACACCCTCTCCAGAGTGACCCTCTCTTCAGCAATAAACTCTCCAGAGTGACCCTCTCTTCAGCAATAACCTCTCCAGAGTGACCCTCTCTACAGCATTTACCTCTCCAGAGTGACCCTCTCTTCAGCAATAACCTCTCAAGTGAATCTCTCTTCAGCAACAACCTCTCCAGAGTGACCCTCTCTTCAGCAACAACCTCTCCAGAGTGATCCTCTCTTCAGCAACAACCTCTCCAGAGTGACCCTCTCTTCAGCAATAACCTCTCAAGTGAATCTCTCTTCAGCAATAACCTAATAGTAATAGGTCCTCTGAACTTATCTTTATGTCTTTGAGTCACACCTGCTTATTTTCTCCCTCCTCAAATTGTGCTGTAAAGAAAAGTAATTGTAATAATATAGTTACATGCAAGCTGCCTGGTCAACTTTGATTTAATGTAAAGCTATTTTGTTTTATTAGTGTTGTCTTTTTAAACTGCCAGTCAATAAGGCTTGATATGCAGATTTGCAGATTTAAAGTTATTGTCAACCTGTAAAAATAATCATTCATTATTACCCCCCCCACCTTTATGGTTATTTATGTATGAATTTCAAAGTTAGCAACGTTGCTATAACTGCGTAGGTTTGGGTTAATTTTGCACATCAGTATTTATTCATGTCCACCCTTTGTTTTTATCATGAAAGAGAAAACAAAAATATACATAGCATAATCACAGTTTGATATGACAACACTTTTTATTACATTTAATTATTTATATCTGTTTGTGGAGCTTTTGTGTACATTGCAGTTTCCTTTGAATGTCCTTGTCTGATCTAATTCACCTATATTGTATAGTACTGTCATTTTACATCTATTGAGAAATACAATTGCTTCATGAAAGTTTCAATGTCATCGAGTGAATAAAGTGTGAAAATGCACATCTTATTGTACTTAGACACTGTGCAGTAATTACAGCTAGTCATCTCCACTGATGCATCAGTTTGTTGCATTCAGTGCAATACAATGTAGGTCATCTTGTGTCAGGTCACAATGATCGTCTCCATACAATCTAGGTCACATTGTGTCAGGTCACAATGATTGTCTCCATACAATCTAGGTCACCTTGTGTCAGGTCACAATGATCGTCTCCATACAATCTAGGTCACCTTGTGTCAGGTCACAATGATCGTCTCCATACAATCTAGGTCACCTTGTGTCAGGTCACAATTATCGTCTCCATTCAATCTAGGTCACATTGTGTCAGGTCACAATGATCGTCTCCATACAATCTAGGTCACATTGTGTCAGGTCACAATGATCGTCTCCATACAATCTAGGTCACATTGTGTCAGGTCACAATGATCGTCTCCATACAATCTAGGTCACATTGTGTCAGGTCACAATGATCGTCTCCATACAATCTAGGTCACCTTATATCGGGTAACAATGATCGTCTCCATACAATCTAGGTCACCTTGTGTCAGGTCACAATGATCGTCTCCATACAATCTAGGGCACCTTGTGTCAGGTCACAATGATCGTCTCCATACAATCTAGGTCACCTTGTGTCAGGTCACAATGATCGTCTCCATACAATCTAGGTCACATTGTGTCAGGTCACAATGATCGTCTCCATACAATCTAGGTCACCTTGTGTCAGGTCACAATGATCGTCTCCATACAATCTAGGTTGTATCTGGTTGGGACACCTTGCGTGGACACTCAGCTGAAAAACATGTGCAAATGTAATCAATAGTTTTAAAAAAGAATGAGTGCAAGACTGGAAAGGACTGATAAAAAGGATTTTCATGGTAATTGTATACATAAGCGTTGGTTGGGTATTTATTTTATGCATCAACTTTTGGGTAATATTTCTTCTTTCAGATTGGTATTTTTTTATCTTATTTAATTGGAGGATAGGGATATCAAATCATATTGCCTGTTGTGGACCAATAAGTTTAATTTGGTGTGATCTACTTGAAATGCATGATATTAGCTTTGAAAAAAATGATTTGGCAATTAGCAATGCTAGTTGGTTAACTGCATTGTCTTCGAAAACTATTTGTCTTGTTGGTAAAGCATAATTACTTTTGTCTGTTGTAATGAACTTGGAAGTTGAAATTAAATTATTATAATCTATGTATCATTCCTAAGTTAAATATTAAGAACAATGATGTTCAGTTAGGTGACAGTTTGTCCAGTTATTACATCAAACACAACACTGTGATTTAAGTAATTCACATTATGGTTTCTCAAACTCTGAAACTATTGGTCCAACCAAGCATCAGGCCAGCATGTGTGCATTTCAGAATGTACACCACTGTGGTTTAAGTGCTTCACATCAGTTTCGGAAATTGCTTGTCCATGCCCAACACCAGGCCAGCATGTGTGCATTTCAAAATGTACACCAATGTGGTTTAAGTGTAGGTTGAAACTTTTTGAATGTTAGGTAACTGGACCAGCATGCTTATAATACATTGTTACCATTTTTTTTGCTATAAATATTTATGATTGAAAATAAAAAAATTAAGGTACACTTTAAAATGTTTGATTATGTTCATTCAAAACAAATATTTTTCTATAGCCAGACAGTTTATACTTTTATAATAAACTTGGAAGTTGAAATTAAATTATTTTACTCTATGTTTCATTCCTAAGTTCAATATTAAGAACAATGATGTTCAGATAGGTTACAGTTTGTCCAATGCACTCGGCCAGTATGTAGGCCTGTTATTATATATAGTAACATCAAATACACCACTGTGATTTAAGTAATTCATATTTATAGTTTCTGAAAATCTGAAACTCAGAAACTATTGGTCTAACCAAGCATCAGGCCAGCATGTGTGCATTTAAGTATGACACCACTGTGGTTTAAGTGCTTCACATGAGTTTCTGAAATTGCTTGTCCATGTCGAACACCAGGCCAGCATGTGTGCATTTCAGAATGTACACCACTGTGGTTTAAGTGCTTCACATGAGTTTCTAAAATTGCTTGTCCATGCCCAACACCAGGCCAGGATGTGTGCATTTCAGAATGTACACCACTGTGGTTTAAGTGCTTCACATGAGTTTCTCAAATTGCTTGTCCATGCCCAACACCAGACCAGGATGTGTGCATTTCAGAATGTACACCACTGTGGTTTAAGTGTAGGTTGAAGCATTTGGGATGATAGGTAACCAGACCAGCATGCTTATATACATTGGTACCCTTTTTGCTATAAATATATGATCAATTGAAAAAAAATAATAATGGTACACTTTAAAATGGTTGATTATGTTCATACAAAACATATCATTCAATATCCTCATATATAGAGGGAATTAAAGAGTTGAAGTTGAAGTTGAAGTTGAAGACAGTGTACTGGCCAGTATTACTAATTATTAGCTGATTTTCTAATGAATATGAATCATATCTCACCATATTAAACCATTGGTGCATACAGACAGGTGATAAGGATAAATCCAAGATTGGACCTCCTTATTCTTCAATTGAATAAGATTAATAACACAAATCGCTGGCTTAGAATGAGGTCGTAACTACTACTTACGACCTTATAAGACTCATACATATTTGAAATCTGCTTCACAAGGCACTTCTTATGAGCATATTTTCATGAAAATCGGAAATTGTCATGTTGACCAAAATGAAGAGTAAATTACACACAGTTTTCACTTGTTTTCTCAATATATTGATTTTTTTTTTTTTTTTTTTTCTATGGTTTATTTACAACAAATTACATATACATAGTGTACATATATACAGAAAATGGTGTATTGATACAGGTATTATTATTACATATAAAGATACAAGTTGAATCATAATATATTATCATGCAGAGAAACGTCTTACAAAAGCGTTATTGAGATTAATGAATGTTAAGAGCTTTACAAAATTTATTTATGAAACCAAATCTTTCTTTATTTTTATATTTGTAATATCTGGATAGTATGTCTAAATCAACATATAATGTCTGCAGAATGTTTGTTCTGTTCTTCCGCCGTTCGCTTTTGAAATAATTTTTATAAATAGAGTATCCTATTTGACTTAATAATATATTTATTGTTTCGTATTCTTTATACATTATTTTATAACCTATAATTATGTATTCTAAAGAGTTGATTTTATTGTTGATGCCATTTTCTGAAAATGCGTTGATTATCTTTTCCCAGAATGAGTCCATGTAAGGGCACGTTATAAAGAAGTGTTTTAAGTTTTCTAGAGCTCCACAGTGTAAGCAGTTTTGGGAGGTGTATATTTTCCATTTGTAGAGATTTTCATTTGTAGCAATTATGTTATGTACCAGCTTATATTTAAATTGTTTGACGCGATTGTCGATGAGTGCTTTATTTAAGAAGTAGTAGTAGCTAAGCCAGTTGATATCTTTATTAAATCTTGATTCCCAATGTCTATGTAGAAAAGGAGCTTCATATTTTTGTTTTACAAATTTTAAGTAGTAATCTTTACTACCCATATTTTTCGAATTAGTTTTGTCCTCTGTGTTATACTTTAATTGCGTTTTAATATAGGTTTTCAATGATTCTGTTGTTTTTATTTTTGTTTTCCATTCTGATGGTATTGCCTTTTTGATAGTTTCACTTTCAGATATCCAGTTTGTTTTATTTGTGAGCTTATCATATATTTTGCGTTCGCTTATTTTGCCATTCGCATCAATTAAGTCGTTTACAAATATCAAGTTTGAGTTTATCCATGAGTTGAATATGAGACATTTTCCTTTAAATTTGATAAACCTATTGCCCCATATGAGTTGGTTCCTGATTAAACTAAATGTTTTCGGTGGTGTTTTATTTGAAAGGTTATTGTATTTGATCCATGCATCTATGATATTTACATAGAATGTTGGCAATGGTTTGTTTGTGTTAGGGAGCGATTTCCAGCTATCTATGTTCATCTCAAATATTAATAGTCCTTTACCAAATTGGTTCAATAATAAGCATGGGATAATCTTCCAATTTGCACTATAAGATGATCTCAAGTTTTGTATCCATTTTAGTATAAGGGATTTTACATAACTGTCTATATCCACCATGCTTAAGCCGCCGTCAAGTTTATTTCCTATAAGTGTTGTTCTTTTTATTTTTTCGCGTTTATTGCTCCAAAGGAAGTCAGAGAATAGTTTAGTAACGCGTTTTATAATTTGTTTTGGAGTGGGCATTGATTGCATAACATATGTTAGCTTTGGAAGTATTAAGTTTTTGATTATGGTTATTTTTCCGTAGAATGTTAGTTTTCTTTTTTGCCATTTTTGTATGAGATACATACATATTTCAATTTTATTCTGCCAGTTAAGATCTTCGCATTCATCAGTGTTATTGCCAAAGTAGATACCTAACGCTTTAACATACGTATTCGTAAAACCTATGTTATCGATGTTGTGTGTATTGCATTTTGAACTTCCTATCCAGAGTCCTTGGGTTTTGTTTCTATTTAGTTTTAACCCTGAATAATGACCAAATTCTTCAATTATTTCTAAAGAGATGTTTATTTCATTTTCATTTTGTATGAATAGTGTTGTGTCGTCTGCTAACTGTGTGAGTTTGATGTGTGTTGATTTATTAGTATTGTTGTTGTCTTTTACTGTTATTCCATTGAATGTTGTACTGTTTCTAAGTTGAATCGCCATAATTTCAGCGACAATAATAAATAGAAGGGCTGATAATGGGCATCCTTGTCTGACGCCACGAGATATCGTAAAAAATCTAGAACTCCAACCGTTATTCATTATACAAGACTTTATATTGGTGTACATGACTTTTACCCATTTTATAAAGGTGTGCTTAAATCCGAATCTTAACAAAGATTTGTGTAGGAACGGCCATTCTATTGTATCAAACGCTTTTTTAAAGTCGAGGAAAAGAAGAGCCCCGGGGGTATTAGTAATGTTTTTGTATTCTATAACATCTTGAATTTGTCTTATATTGTATCCTATATATCTATTTTTAATGAACCCTTGTTGATCGTGGCTTATGATATTTGGTAGCACTTTTTGTAGGCGTATGGCTAAAACCTTTGCTAATATTTTATAGTCTGTGTTGAGGAGAGATATAGGTCTCCAATTTTCTAGATTATTAGGGTCTCCTTTTTTATAAAGCAAGGAGAATACACTTTGTTTTTGAGTGAATGAGAGTTTACCTTCGTCAAAGCCTTCATTTAAGGAATCTACCACTAAATACATTATTTGTTTCCAAAACGTTTTATAGAATTCTATTGGCAAGCCATCTAGGCCTGGACTTTTATTTGTACTCATTATGTGTATAGCATTTGTAGCCTCTTTATATGTGACGGTTCCTTCGCACTCGTTGGCCTCATTATCATGTAAAGTATTATTAATGTCTATTGAGTTTAAATATTCATCAACATTGATATTTGAACTTTTATAAAGATTTTCGTAGAATTGGACAGTTTCTTCCAAAATGTTTTCTTTGTCAGTTATTACTTTTCCTTTTACTGATAAAGAATTAATCACTTTTCTTGTTTGTCTAGAGTTTTCAAGGTTCAAAAAATAGTTTGTGTTTTTTTCATCGTCTTCTAATAATACAACCCGTGATCGTATTTGTGCCCCTTTAGCTTTGAAACTATAGATGGTTTCAATTTCAGTTTCAATTTTGTTGATTTGTGTTTTAATCTTATGATTGTCTGTACTTAACTCTTTTTTATATAGTTCATTTAGTTCCTTTTCAAGTTCGGATACTTTGCATTTTCTTTCCTTAGATTTTTGTTTTGAATATTTTATTGTTATTTCTCTTATGTTATTTTTGCACATTTCCCATTTCGTTTGATGGCTTATATTGTTTAATGATCTTAAGCTTTCAATCATAGATTTTATTTTTTCGGAGTATTCAGTATCGCATAGGTATGCCTTGTTAAGTTTCCAAAATCCTGGTCCTCTTTCTATAGGTGGTTTGAGTTTAAGTGAAATTGCTAAATGATCAGTATATTTGATCAGAGCCGGACGAATGTCTGTTGATAAAATGAGTGGACTGAGATTATCTTCAATGAGCCAAAGATCAATTCTGCTTTTTTCTATTCCATTTTTTCTGCGCCATGTAAATTGTGTTTTAGTTTTGTTTAAATTTCTCCATATATCAATTAAATTATGTGACTTTATCATATCATTTAAATTTGGATGTTTATTAATTTTATTTGATTTTGTTACCCTGTCAATGTTATGTAAAGTTTCGTTATAATCTCCTCCAATTATTTTTATTCCTTGTGCGTGTTCCGCTATGAGTTGTGAAATGTTTTTGAAAAAACGGTTTCTAATTTCTTTGTCATTAGGAGCATAAATGTTTATCAATGTAATTATATTATTGTTGTACTCAATGTTAAGAATAACGTGCCTACCGTTGTTGTTATCATTGAATGAATTTAAAATAGTGCATGTTATTGACTTATTTATTAAAATGGAACAGCCTTTACTGTTATTTGATCCAAAAGAATGGTACATTTCCCATTTATCGAATTCATTATAAAGAATAGTTTCAAGATCAGCTGTAAAATGTGTTTCTTGTAAAAACGTAATATCTGCCTTTTGGTGTATTAACCATTGCAGTAAACGCGCACGCTTAAGTTTATCTCTTAAACCCTGTGTATTTAGGGATATTAAGTGTAACGTAGTTGTCATCTAGTTATATGTCTTTTGTTAAACAAAGAATTGCAGATTGTATAATACATATAACATGTTTGAGGTATGGAAAGGATTTGCTGCATTCTAGCTACAATAACATTGTGATTACTTATTGTAGTTGAAAAATATATGTTATGCCAGTAATACACACGTGCTATATGCACGAACAAATATTTCCTCATAAATCCATAAAACCCGTGTATGTACATGAATACAAGTTACGTATACTAACTGTAAATGAATATTCATATATCATCATAATATTTATGGTACACACTGTGTATATAATATCTTTGGTACACCCTGTACCCGTGATTTAAATGTCTGTCTATTTTGTACCCATCGCACGTGGGTAAGAACGGTCACACGACCGTGTAGTAATGTGTTATCGTTAATCGTAATGGAAAGTCCGTAAAGAAGTCCGTGTTCATGTAATCCTTGAATGAATGGAGAAGTATCATACAAAACGATCATTTTTTTGGATCGGTAGATTTTCGTTGTTTCTTCGATTCATCGTGTAGTTCTTCTGCCGGTGTTGGTGGTGATCTAACAACGTTTTTTGATGATTGTTTATTTGGAGTCATTTTTGTGTAACTTTCCGATGTTTTGCTAACAAATTTTATCATCGTTGGTTGATCGTTGTTTGGTTTCTTATGCTTAGGTTTGTTCGTAGTCGAAGCACGAGATTCACGATGTTCGGTGTTGATAGGATTGGACTGAATGGTCTTTGTTTTCCGGCTGTTAATGTCCGAGTTACGTTCACCTTCGGAATATTCCGATTCATCGATATCGCTTTGGATGTGTCTATTAATAGAGTCACACTCGCTTTGTTTATGTCCGGATTCTTTGCACTGTGTACATACCCAGTCATTTTCACAAACGGCGGTAGTATGACCGACTTGAAGACATTTGCTACATTTCGGCTCTCTTTTAGTTTGACCGCGATGGAACACTGCTGCTTTGAATTGGCCAAATGTCATGAATCTGTTCAATGGGGTTTTTAATGTTGACGCCTTTACTATTATAAGCCGGTCTCCTGTTTCGCAGTTTGTCAGTTTGCCTCCAATCCGCAACTTTTCGCGGTAGGATGATATTACTTCAATATTCCTACGAATTAGAGTATGGCAAATAGTACTGTCGTCAACTGAAAGTGGTATGTCTTTCACTCGGATGCGAACAGTATTTTCACTATCGAGACGTAATGGGTTTGTACTCAAAAAGTGTAAACGTTTACCCCGTAAATTGACCCCAGCAGAAACTAGGTCAACTTTGTCATCTAGATCCTCGACGTAAATACGCCACATGCCTCGAACTCTCTGGAGTCCTGTAATGTGCGTCGATTCAATGACTTGTGATATGCTAGTATAAAGCTCTTCATGTCTAAGCCACAGATCTTTATCAGTGGGTGTGTTATCACCAAACAGTTCCCTCTCTTGGAAAAATACCAATGGGACGCCATTTTGTTTTTCAGTGGTATCACTATCACTTACTTGACTGTTATTATCCAACATATTTACTTCCAAATTTTTATATTTCCAAATTTTTATTTATGTCAATTTATGTTTTGATCAATTTACACTTTTTGCTATACGTTCATATGTCCGTTTTCGTTATTTATTCACTGTTTTATAGGAGACACGTGCAAAACAACCTTGGTAGTATTGCTTACCTCCCCTCTAATATATTGATTTTGTAGTTACGACCTTCTTATTCTAAGCCATCGAAATATGTAAGAAGCAATCATATATGAAAGGCACTACATTTGAATAACCATAGAATGTGCTTACATTGTACATATCTGTATAGTTGCTTCAAAATCCTTTTTTCCATTAACCTTACCATTCTTTGGTGTTGATTGTGCAAACTAAATTCCTTTCTACATATTGAGCCTATTTGAGTGTATGCTGTCTCGGGTACCTCGCTTTAATAGGATGAATTTGCTCAAATTGAAAATGTCAGTGTCTTCAGTACTTTGATTCTGTACGGTACTTGCATTGCAATAATAGCCGAGATGTTTAGGTCTTTAGAACCTCATGCTAAATACTGTGCAAGGTCCTAAGAGTTTACTGATGTAATATAGAGTGCATGTGTATACTCTATCATTTTATGTGTGTTAGATGTACATGTATTGGTATTTGTTAATCATAGTAAAGTTTGTTTATTATAGTGTCACCCCTATTGAAAGGGACAGTCAATTCATATGAAACTTCTGGAACTAATTTTGCAATACGAGGGGTGCCTGCAATGCTGTAGGAAGTCCTTCTTTATTTATATGCAGTTACTACAGTCTTGTGGGCACCCCTCGAATAGCATGCAGCTGACGACAGTAATGCACACAAAAGCATACCAAACTAAGACATGAAAATAAGATACTGTGTCCATCAGCTTTGTGGCTTTATGTATCTACTTTTAGAGCAGTAGGGTGAAGATTTGAACCCTGGCAGGGCCCGGCTAGGGTTCTTTCTGATATGGCCACTGTTGAGCCACTAGCTTGATACATAAATAAGATAAATTCTATGATGTATGCTTTAATTCCTACCTCCGGTGACTGGCATTAAAGTTTAGGAGTTACTTAGGTAGATGTGCTCAGAAAATATCGGTGTCTCAACTCTCACACTGGTATTAAGTTAAATTGGCTGAACGTTTAAATTGAGTTGACACTTTAAATAGAACACTTCTGCATTAAAGTAAGGTTGACCTTTCAGACATCCCATTTCTTTTGTATCACAGACATAGATTTAAATTCTTCAAATTGTCATGCTTCCACTATCATCTCCAAATATTTTGCATCTGCTGAAATTCCTCTTTCTTAATTTCTATTGATAATGAGCCTGTCCTGTCTAAAACATTAGACAGTTATGTCACTGCAAATACATTGATCCTTTCAACGTTTATAGTAAACTGATGGAAATTTCCTCAAAATCCATTCTTCTCGTGGGGAGCAGTGGCCTAGAGGTAGGGCGGGTGCTTCGGGATCGAGAGGTCCCAGGTTCGATCCCCTTAGGACCACTGGTTAATTTCTCTGAACGAGACCCACATGCTCCACTCCACCATGGTGTAAAATGGTACCTGCGAGGGCAGTGTCTATTCCTGGGCACCCCATATCGATGTTGGCTGCCACACCCACAGGAGAGAAATAGTTTCCCCAGGGAGACACGAGTGTAGGTTTTCATATGTAGCCCAATGACCAGGGGAGTTAAAATGTCAAAGGGTGGTTGAGCGGCCTAATAGCTGAAAAGAGCCCTAGAAAATTGGTAACTTGGTTTTTTAACTTCTATTTAATAATCGGGTAAAGTTTGTCGGCTGTTGATAGAATTTGATATTGGCAAACCTTTCTATCTATCATTTTGAACAGGCCAGTCTTTTCTTCTTTATTGAAGGCCATAATACATGTACCTTCCTTTCCCCCCTCACTTATTTCAGTGAGTGCATATAACATTGTTGTGACCCTACCCCTCTATGGAATACAAATCTTGTGTGTTGAACTTCTCACTAATCATGGGGCTACTGTTCATAGAACCCTTAAAAAGTCCTTGAATTTGATGCATAGTCCTTGAAAAATCCTTGAGTTATCCATGAAAACATCCTTTGAAAAGTCTTGAATTTTGATTTCTTTTAATATATTCTTATATATAGTCTTGAATTGTAATGTTGTATGAGTGGAAAATAAAAAAATGTCCTTGAAAACAAAAATTAAATAAAAAACATCGCCATAGCTTTATTGCGAGTACAAGCGTCCCGAGATGCAGCACTGGTTACCTGGGTACAAAATAAAGAGTATATTAAGTGATTATCACGACATGACAAACTTACCTACAGCAGTCTAGGTAAAGTTTTCTTTAACTTTGGTGTAAACTGGCGATTATTAATGTTTCAGAATTGTTTGACATCATGAGTAGCAAATATAAGTGCTTGAAAATAAGGGAAAAGTCCTTGAATATGGTTTTCAAATGATCCCTAAAACTAGGTTGGGCAGAATTAATCTTCAAACTTTCACAAATTAACAAACTTAATGTTTTGTTTACTGTGAAGGATGAAATTTTTCCTCTACCAATTTACAAGATTATTACTATAATGGGGGCACCTGCCCCCCCCCCCCCGTGGACAAATTTCTAGATTACTTATTACTGATACAATTATACCCATGAAAAGTGAATGCAACTGCTAAATAGTGCTATTTTATTGAACAATTGGTGACTGAATAAAGGTGCTCTTTACATTATGAGGCAAAATTTGGATTTATGTATATTGGTCAGGAAATGATGGTTGCTCACACTTAATTATATACTTTCACTCTTTGATAAAGTACAGATGATAGTAGAGTCAATGCAGTAGTAGCAGCAGTATGGTATGCACCCGCTGTAGAAAAAATCAAGAAATAAGACCTGGGAATTTTATACATCCACATACAATGTACATGTAAAAAAAGTCACATTAGAAAATGATTGATATTATATTTGCACTACAACTCAAACAAAATGATGAATATTGAAGTTATGTCATTTTATATATTTTTGTTTGGCAATTAAACATTAAAAATATGTACATACAGACTTCCTATAATTATGTATTTTAATTTGCAGAACACATTGAAGTTTCTTTGTACTCTAGACATAAAGTACTAGGTGTGACCAAGCCTTAAGGGTTTTAGGCCCCAGAATCTACTGATGCAGAGGCATATAATGATGCACCTGTCAGTCTGTCAATCAAGTACATCAAGGCTGATTGCTTTTTAATTTGGTAAACTTGTTAACCACCATAAACCCATTATATTATCAAAATCATATAACACTATCAATCATTACGCAAGAATTATGGCCCTTTTTCATTATGGACAAGTGTTCAACCGTGGCATAAGTATTTGCTGATTGCCGTCTTGTTAATTTGAAAATTAAAACCACAATAACTAGCCAAGCAAAACTGTTACGATTTTCTAAAATGATTATTGTTTGATATACCTTGTACAGAAAAATCCAACATTAGTGAATCACCTTAAATGTGATACGCTTTCAGAAGTTTAAATCTATTAGTACAGGATCAGCCAAAAGATCATGCTATTAAACACATTATTTGTGCAACTGTGTTTATTGCAGATGTTGTAAAAGAACTGTTTTCATAGTGTCACTCTATAAATGAGTTGATTTCCGGCAATTGCAATAATGAGTACACATTAAATTATATAGTACAGCAATAAGGCATACAGTGATCAGATTTTATGTGTGCTTTCAATAGCAATAAATGATACTAGTTAAATATTGTTGTAATATGATAAATCATACAGTGATATGGTTTATATAATAATAATAACGACTTTATTTTTAGAGGCGATACATTTGGGCAAGCCCAGTCTTCCCTGTGAGCCTCTATAACAAAACATGTTTATAGTTGATTCAAAGATCTCTGTCACAACCGCGTAAACAAACATTCACCCTGGTCGATTATTAAATGTGTGTCAGGATTAAATTTTACCATCAATAATACACTTAAATGATTAAAAAGCTAATAGTCCTATAGCCTAGTGGTTATACTTGCTGCAATTAGCTATTCAGAAATGAAATATTCTGGCGGTTGTGACAGACATCTTTGAATCAACTATACAAAGAGACTATGACATAAATAATAGACCGTTAGAAAAACAACAACAAAGTTTAACAATGGCATCTGTCAATATATTTCCACCTGTCGCTGGCAATTCGCCATTGGATATGAATTGAATGTGTTTAAGTTGATTATAATTTTACATTTAGACAATTTGTGTTCAGGCAAGATACCCGTAGGAATAAAGATTGTGTATGCAGTTATCAAAGCTGGATTACCTTTTCCTTTCAATAATAATAAAAATAATATTGTGATTGCCTTTGTACATAAACAAACGGTCAGATTATCGAAATTGGACTATATTCAGTCCTTAAAAAGTTAAGACAACGGTTTGTAATCATTGAGTCGTCTGTCAGGCACACTATGTATGTTTGTCTATATACTAGGTTTAACTGTGTATACCTGAGTTAACAGCAGTCCCCGCCATTCTTTTCAATGAGATAGTTCCCTCATAAGTATGACTTACTGATTCGACGATAGTCTGCCGGTGATTATGTTATCCCTAGTTTACAAACGAATATGGAAATAAATGTATTTTTAATGTCCAATTTTTTGTACAATGTTGCGCATAATTACTTTAAATGCATGTACTCATTTAATCTACACATAAAACAAGGGGCCTATGCAGCATAATAGCAAACTTTGTTTGAACACAGGCTTGAGTTATGGTGCGCGAGCTATTTGTTGGTGTATTTGAACTTGAAGTATGACTTTTTGCAACCACATAATGGTAAAAATTTAATGTTTGAAAGGCGAGTAATTTTTGCATAAGCCACAGGGGCAGAAAAATCAAGCGTTCACATTTAATCAGTGTTATTTGAGTATACAAGTGACCCTACGCGTTTATTTAAGTAACAAGATTTTGAAACAGTAGACTGATCAGATCAATGCTGTAAAATCATTAATTTTCGTTGGGGATAAAATTGTTTGGGTTTCGTGCTTCCCCTTAAACCACGAAATCACATCCCATTGAACAACAATTTTGAATCTTGTATTTATTACCTGAAATGCAAAATCCATGAATTAACGTCCCATCGAAATGGTATTTTTTAACAAAAACCACAAAATTTCGTCCCATCGCAATTAAATGATTTTACACTAGTCGACCAATCTGGTCAATGTTAGTAAACATATCACATTATCCTTGGCGCATTCGGTAATGAAAAGCTTATATGTGACCTTTGACCTCCCCAGCTGTGACCTTGACCTTTCAGGTTAGAACATTGGTGCATGACACCCCAACTCATTGAGGTTAACATTCAGAATGTAATCAGGAAATTGTTTGATACATTATCCAGTTGAAACAAAGTAATAAGGAATACTAGTATAGCTTGGCTATTTTGACCTGAGCCAGACCTTTATGCAAGAATATATTACAAGGTTCTTGCTTTTTGAATATATCGATTTCTGCAAGCAAATCGTGCAATATTGGCATTTAAGATTAATGTTTGTATTACATCTCGAGCGTCGTCGTGATACTCCCCGATTATGAAAACATACAATCGGTGTTGTAAACGTAGACACTATATCGACTGTTAAATTATGGTTATCAATAGGTCATGCTCATGTCAATGTGGCCAAGCTATTGATTTTTTGAAACAGCCAGAATAGTCTGATGACGATACTTCCCTTTGGTGCAACAAGATTGTGTTCCACTATACAACATATAGTAAGATACAACCTTAATAATTTGATTAAATTTATAGTTACAGTAGCATTGCATGGGCATTCAAATTCTAATCAATCCTACCAAGAGATGTTGAATAGCAATGCTTTATATCTATCAAGATTTACCTGAACTCTGCCATCACTTCAATAACACAACAAGAAAATCTCATTCCATTGTTGACCTACCGACTGATGATATTTGCAAGTGCACACTAAACACAATTTACATGATGACTATTATATGGGTATTAACACATTTAACTTGAAGGCCTTGCTTACACACAGGCTGCCCTTGTGCAGTGGGGGAGGGGGTGGGGAAGGGGGGAAGGGGGGTATGGGTGGGGGTGGTGGTGGTGTTGTTTTGTGTTTTTCATGTGTAGTTAGGTAGTTAGTTAGGTAGTTAGGTAGTTAGTTAGATATGTAGTTAGGTAGGTCACCCATCTTGTCTGTACTGCTGTTTTAAGTTTTTTTTTCTGTATTTTCAGGTTTGAAGAGACGAGGAGTGCAGATGTTCAGGATGGCTTCAATTTCCTTTGTGGTTCCCGGGGGAGAGCCCATGTTATTGGGAAAATAGACCGTATGCACTCAGGGTGTCTCTGATAGTATGTGTATGGTGCACTTAGGATGTGCCCATAGGGATGTCTCTTATAGGGAATATAACATGCATGTTTTGTCAACATTGTATAGCAAGGCGAATTGAACACAAGCCTGACCTTTTTGATTAGCATAATTTAACAGTCGATATACTGCCTATGTTTACAACACTGATTGTATGTTTTCTTAATCGGGAGTAACCACGAAGGCGCTCGAGATGTAATACATTTAACACAAATTTAAAATACCGATATCGCACGATTTGCTTGCTGAAATTGATATATTCAAAGCAAGAACCTTGTAATATATTCATGCATAAAGGTTAGGTTCAGGTCAATATAGGCAAGCTATTTGTTTCTCTCACAGGTGTTGCACAAATGTTGTATTTATATGGTGTATCTCTTACAGGGGATGTGTATCATGTAAGCTGTATCTATAGGGTGTGTCTCTGGATGATGTATATCATACTGGATTTACCTACAGTGTGTGTCCCTAACATGGGAAGAAACACAAGATGTGTCTAATCAGTAGATCTCTTGCAGGGGATGAGACCTACCTTGCTGATATATCCTGTGTATTACATTCCATTGAGAGACATACATTATAGGTTCATCCTGTATTTTACACTTCATTCAGAGAAATACCCTGTGGAGTCAGCCTGTGTGTTAGACCCTCGGTAAGAGATGCACCCAATAGATCCAACCTGTAGGCAACATATGTGATAGAGACATATAGCTTGACAAATTTGACACAAACTTGACCTTTTTATTAGCATATTTTAACAGTAGATATCTTGTATATATTTATAACCTCGGTTGTATGTTTTCATAGTCGGGGAGTATCACGAAGATGCTCGAGATGTAATACAAACACAAATTTCAAGTACCGATATTGCACTATTTGCTAGCCGAAATCGATATATTCATAGCAAGAACCTTGTAATATATTCATGCACAAAGGTCAGGTTCGTGTTAAATTCGCTTAGCTATACCATGTTGTCACAACATCTGTTAGAGATACACCTGTGGAAATACAGGGTGTTTCATAATATCTGTCCCCATTACTAACAAATCGATGGCTTAGAATTAGAAGGTCGTAAGTGCCACTTACGACCTTTTATGATTCATTCATATTTGAATGAGCATCACAAGGAGCTTCTTATGAGCCCATTTTCATATAAATCTGAACTTGTCATGTTGACCAAAATGAAGTTGTAAAAGTTTTTTTACCATAAGTAAAGAGTAAATGTCAGACAGTTTTTCCGTGTTTTCTCAAAATAGCGATTTGGTAGTTACGACCTTCTAATACTAAGCCATCGAAATGTCATGCGCACATGCCTGATCTCATTTGATATCTTCATATACCAATGAAAAGACAACATTTCAAAGTTTTATTGAGTAGATAATCATAGGTGGCAGTATCAGTGTTTGGAAAAGAAAAAGAAAAAATCCGTCACTGAGCTATTATACACTACATGGACCGTATACGAGGGTCATTCAATATATTCGTAGACAATCGTTCTCATTTTATCATATTCATGTTTAAATAACAATTTCTCATATCATTATAAACATTTATATATGATTTACCGCAGATACAAATTTATGTTTGATTTTGCAACACAGTAACATGTCATGAGCCGTTGTATTACCATAGTAACGCGCTACCACCCCCGACCGACGTAACGTACCCTTTCAACTATTTCAACCAGTGATAAATTCCGAACTAATTAATTCACATTCCCATATATTTGCCAGATTATTGCAAGATATTAGCATGATATTTTGTGAAATTATTAATTGGTTTGCAAGTTTGAGTGTGAATTGAGGAGTATTTGATCTATGCCTGTCATGTTTTCATTTACGTCAAAATGCCGATGAATTTACCCAAGGAAATCCATGCAACTATTAAATCGTGCACTTGTCTTAGAAATGCACAACAAACAATCATAAGTTGCTAATGAGAACAAATTCTTAACTTTGAATACATAAAATGTTGTGGTAGATCTATTTAATAATTTATAACTTAAATAGTTACGTTTAATTCCATATGAGGGACATAATTCAGTTTCGGGTTTACCACTTGAGAAATAGCAAAACGTCAATAACGTCGCTGACGTCAGAATATATTTGCGTTGTGTGGTGGTTGCGGTAAGGTGATAGTTTTGTTTTAGCCATATTTTCTTTAAATATTCGTCGTTTCGTGCATAATTGTCTGGACTTGTGTTGGAAAAGCTGTAGTTTAGTGTGATATAATTAGTTATTCTCTGCGTCAAGGTGTATTAAAATGACGAGTCCAGTCCACGAATTTATTGAATGACCTCGTATATCGATTGTCTATCTAACTCAATGTACACTATCACGGTATAAAGCGTAGTAAATGTCTTTGTCCAAAGATTGTGGAACATCGCATAGGCTTGGTTCCCAACAATAATTAAGATACTGTGAGCGCAGCGGGTAACCAGTGCATAAATAAAATGACCTTGAGCGAAGTTAAATAACGAAAGTAACACTGTTTTGCTGTTTCGCAGTTATAAGATACAATTGAACGAGATTTTCGGTAAGAATGAATATCTTATAGTTTATTTGAATGACTTGTATAGCGATTTTTCTTCAGCGCCCGTATTTTATGTTGAAACAACGAGATGCAATGTTCCACAATCTTTGGGATATAGACATATAGTACGCTTTATACCTTGATAGTATATTAGCTCAGTACAGAACTTTTTTTATATTTTTTTATTATTTTTTTTAATGGTTTGCGGACAAACGCTGATACTGCCACCTGTGTATATAATATGACAATTTTACAATCAAACCAACATTGGAATTAAGATTTCTGAAAAAAGGCAATTTTTCGATAAATGTCAAAATGACGTCCATATTGAATTTGCTTTCCAAGTTAAATTACATAGCTTGTAAAGTTTTGCATGATATAACCAGTTTTAAGTTTTCAAAAACAAATGTGATAATCTAAAAGCTTATGTGTGATACAGTTGATTTGGTTACCAGTTGCTAGGCAATGGAAGAAGCCAACACAAAAACATTACTTTCTCGCTTTCATACAAAGTAAACAAGTGCATGATCTTTGATTATTTTATTTCTAAATTATTAATTTAAAGTCATAAATTGCTATGGTGATTGTATTAAAAACTACATACGTCTATTAGTGAATTTAAACCATTCTTTTGGAAAAATGTTATTTGAAAACATGTCACCTGTTTGCTTGACTACAAGAAAGAATGTATCTGCATGGTTATGTTCTTCCGTTGCCTAGCAACTAGAAAGCAAAGTAACTGTTACATCAAAATATTTTCAACTTGTTGTATATAATATAAACTTTCAAAGAAATTTTATTTTGTTAATAAACATTATCAACCTTGTTTTATCATTCAAAACTTTACAAGCTATGATTTCAATTTGGGTTAAAAATAACTTTAAACGCCATTTTGACAATATCGAAAAAAAAGACATTTTGCAAGAATCTTTGTTACGGTGTTGCTTTGATAGAAACATTGCCATGTTATGTTCTGAATAAAACTTTGAAATTTTGGGTTTCTATAGATGAATATATCAGTTGAGATCATGCATGTACTCATCACATTTATTTGTAATAGGGACGGATATTATGAAACACCCTATATCCATACACCCCTACTTAGAGTCACACTCTGTAGTACATGGTCTTTGACCCTAATGATATTAGTCTGGTTCCCTGTCTTAAATCTTACAGTAGTTTGAGTTAGGAGCCTGTTGCATAGCCATGGCACTATCAAGCACTTTTTGGTAGCGCATTACTATGTCTGCGCAACGACATGCTTACGGCGTCCATGTTTGCTGATAGCATACCGTTTCTTAACACTTCCGTATATGAGTGCTATTGATCACTTTCTTATGCAACGGACCGCTTCGGTTCCGCTGGTAGCATATACATTTTTGCTTTGTCCACTGCTAAGCCCTTTTTTAAGCAAGCGGTTTCTTAGCGTTTCACTACGAAGAGCTGTATAGCACCTGGCTTATGCAACAGCCTCCTGGCATCATCCAATAACTCCAGTGGTCAAATCAAAATGGTGGATGTACATTAGTTTAAACAGGCAATTTTAGATAATTTCAATAAACATTTTTATGAAGCTTTGTCAGGATATCAATGGAAAAATGCTTGGTCTTTGCAATACTGTAAAATCATTAATTTTGATGGGGGATTAAATTTCGTGGATTTTGTGGTTCACTTTCAACCATAAAAATCAATCGTCAAACACTTCTGGTAATTTTGACCCTTATATTTATTACCTAAAATGCAAAATCCACAAATTAACCTCCCATCTAAATGTTTATTTTTCCAACAACCACAAAATTTGTACCATCGAAATTAAATGATTTTACAATAATACAAGTTTGTTCGCACCATGGCACTATTAATGTTATTTAGTACATATTAAATTTATAATAAATAAGGTTAAAAAAATAATGAAAACTTTTTGTAAGGGGTGTTATTAATGCATATAATTGTGAATGTTAACAAATGTCTGATAAGCTGAATCAGTAGAGCGAATGACTTGTAAACATAGCCGGATATTGTTTACATTTTGCATAAATATTTTGCTTTATTTGTGTTATAAGAAATATTATATTTCCTCATCATATTCCTAATACACGTATTAACTAATAACAACTACTTATATAATCTGTATTTTGGAAAAAAAATGAAGATATTTCTGGATTCAAACCTGCAACATTCATCTTACTTGTTAGATGCTCCACCAATTGAGCTAATCAGACATTTGAATTAAAAAAAAATGAATATGCTCTATAATCATGCTGGTACAGAAGTTTTCATAATTTTATTAGCTTTGTAGTACATATCAGTGGTGATGCTTTAATGAAATTGAAAAGGCATACATTTTTCCATTAATATACCCGGTACAAAGTCTCATCAAAGTGACAGCTAAAGAACACACACTTCGGGGGATAATATAAAATTCCATAAATTAACTAACATACAACCGCCATCTTGTTTTACCCATGGAAAAAGTCACCTTTGTTACATTAGGCCAGACCTAAACTGTAATGTTATGTAAGATTTAGGTACGGGACCTAGACTAGTAATGGCGTCTCATCTGACATGGTGAGCTTTCGGGATCATTCTTTGTCTGTCCATTGTCCATCCAACAACAATTGAGATTACGCCAGAGATCGCTCCGCCTAATTGCTCAGTCGTTCACCTGGCGTAATGTCAATTTACTTGTAAGATTCCTGTGAAGTAGAGACAGACATCTGTCTTCACACCCTTGCATGTCACAAGAGATGACTCTATCCGATACTATTTTAACTTGGTACTGGACTGTTTTAGGCCAAAATAAAACAGGCTGGTACAGTAAGTTAAAATAGCCGTTATATTGTTTCGTGATTTTTAGTGTTTTTGTTTTCCCTCATGTGAGGCAGGCCCTTTTGAGGCACACATCAACTGAGGCAGCCATTATATGATGACATATCAAGAGAAGCAAGCATTCTAGCCATATCAAGTGAAGCAAGCAATATATGATGACATTTCAAGTGAAGCAAGCATTATATGATGACATATCAAGTGAAGCAAGCATTATATGATGACATATCACTTGAGGCAAGCAATATATGATGACATATCAAGTGAGGCAAGCAATATATGATGACACATCAAGTGAAGCAAGCATTATATGATGACATATCACTTGAGGCAAGCATTTAATGATGACATATCAAGTGAAGCAAATATGATGACATATCAAGTGAGGCAAGCAATATATGATGACAAATCACTTGAGGCAAGCAATATATGATGACATATCAAGTGAAGCAAGCATTATATGATGACATATCAAGTCAAGAAAGCATTATATGATGACATATCAAGTGAGGCAAGCAATATATGATGACATATCAAGTGAGGAAAGCAATATTTGATGACAAATCACTTGAGGCAAGCAATATATGATGACATATCAAGTGAAGCAAGCATTATATGATGACATATCAAGTGAAGCAAGCATTATATGATGACATATCAAGTCAGGCAAGCAATATATGATGACATATCAAGTGAAGCAGACATTATATGATGACATATCAAGTGATGCAGACATTGTGTGATGACATATCAAGTGAAGCAAGCATTATGTGATGACATGTCAAGTGAAACAGCCATTATATGATGACATATCAACTGAGACAGCTATTATATGATGACATATCAAGTGAAGCAGACATTATATAATGTCATATCAACCGAGGCAAGCATTTTATGATGACATATCAAGTGAAGCAAATATGATGACATATCAAGTGAGGCAAGCAATATATGATGACAAATAACTTGAGGCAAGCAATATATGATGACATATCAAGTGAAGCAAGCATTATATGATGACACATCAAGTGAAGCAAGCATTATATGATGACATATCACTTGAGGCAAGCAATATATGATGACATATCAAGTGAGGCAAGCAATATTTGATGACAAATCACTTGAGGCAAGCAATATATGATGACATATCAAGTGAAGCAAGCATTATATGATGACATATCAAGTGAAGCAAGCATTATATGATGACATATCAAGTCAGGCAAGCAATATATGATGACATATCAAGTGAAGCAGACATTATATGATGACATATCAAGTGATGCAGACATTGTGTGATGACATATCAAGTGAAGCAAGCATTATGTGATGACATGTCAAGTGAAACAGCCATTATATGATGACATATCAACTGAGACAGCTATTATATGATGACATATCAAGTGAAGCAGACATTATATAATGTCATATCAACCGAGGCAAGCATTTTATGATGACATATCAAGTGAAGCAAATATGATGACATATCAAGTGAGGCAAGCAATATATGATGACAAATAACTTAAGGCAAGCAATATATGATGACATATCAAGTGAAGCAAGCATTATATGATGACACATCAAGTGAAGCAAGCATTATATGATGACATATCACTTGAGGCAAGCAATATATGATGACATATCAAGTGAGGCAAGCAATATATGATGACACATCAAGTGAAGCAAGCATTATATGATGACATATCACTTGAGGCAAGCATTTTATGATGACATATCAAGTGAAGCAAATATGATGACATATCAAGTGAGGCAAGCAATATATGATGACAAATCACTTGAGGCAAGCAATATATGATGACATATCAAGTGAAGCAAGCATTATATGATGACACATCAATTTTTCGATAAATGTCAAAATGACGTCCATATTGAATTTGCTTTCCAAGTTAAATTACATAGCTTGTAAAGTTTTGCATGATATAACCAGTTTTAAGTTTTCAAAAACAAATGTGATAATCTAAAAGCTTATGTGTGATACAGTTGATTTGGTTACCAGTTGCTAGGCAATGGAAGAAGCCAACACAAAAACATTACTTTCTCGCTTTCATACAAAGTAAACAAGTGCATGATCTTTGATTATTTTATTTCTAAATTATTAATTTAAAGTCATAAATTGCTATGGTGATTGTATTAAAAACTACATACGTCTATTAGTGAATTTAAACCATTCTTTTGGAAAAATGTTATTTGAAAACATGTCACCTGTTTGCTTGACTACAAGAAAGAATGTATCTGCATGGTTATGTTCTTCCGTTGCCTAGCAACTAGAAAGCAAAGTAACTGTTACATCAAAATATTTTCAACTTGTTGTATATAATATAAACTTTCAAAGAAATTTTATTTTGTTAATAAACATTATCAACCTTGTTTTATCATTCAAAACTTTACAAGCTATGATTTCAATTTGGGTTAAAAATAACTTTAAACGCCATTTTGACAATATCGAAAAAAAAGACATTTTGCAAGAATCTTTGTTACGGTGTTGCTTTGATAGAAACATTGCCATGTTATGTTCTGAATAAAACTTTGAAATTTTGGGTTTCTATAGATAAATATATCAGTTGAGATCATGCATGTACTCATCACATTTATTTGTAATAGGGACGGATATTATGAAACACCCTATATCCATACACCCCTACTTAGAGTCACACTCTGTAGTACATGGTCTTTGACCCTAATGATATTAGTCTGGTTCCCTGTCTTAAATCTTACAGTAGTTTGAGTTAGGAGCCTGTTGCATAGCCATGGCACTATCAAGCACTTTTTGGTAGCGCATTACTATGTCTGCGCAACGACATGCTTACGGCGTCCATGTTTGCTGATAGCATACCGTTTCTTAACACTTCCGTATATGAGTGCTATTGATCACTTTCTTATGCAACGGACCGCTTCGGTTCCGCTGGTAGCATATACATTTTTGCTTTGTCCACTGCTAAGCCCTTTTTTAAGCAAGCGGTTTCTTAGCGTTTCACTACGAAGAGCTGTATAGCACCTGGCTTATGCAACAGCCTCCTGGCATCATCCAATAACTCCAGTGGTCAAATCAAAATGGTGGATGTACATTAGTTTAAACAGGCAATTTTAGATAATTTCAATAAACATTTTTATGAAGCTTTGTCAGGATATCAATGGAAAAATGCTTGGTCTTTGCAATACTGTAAAATCATTAATTTTGATGGGGGATTAAATTTCGTGGATTTTGTGGTTCACTTTCAACCATAAAAATCAATCGTCAAACACTTCTGGTAATTTTGACCCTTATATTTATTACCTAAAATGCAAAATCCACAAATTAACCTCCCATCTAAATGTTTATTTTTCCAACAACCACAAAATTTGTACCATCGAAATTAAATGATTTTACAATAATACAAGTTTGTTCGCACCATGGCACTATTAATGTTATTTAGTACATATTAAATTTATAATAAATAAGGTTAAAAAAATAATGAAAACTTTTTGTAAGGGGTGTTATTAATGCATATAATTGTGAATGTTAACAAATGTCTGATAAGCTGAATCAGTAGAGCGAATGACTTGTAAACATAGCCGGATATTGTTTACATTTTGCATAAATATTTTGCTTTATTTGTGTTATAAGAAATATTATATTTCCTCATCATATTCCTAATACACGTATTAACTAATAACAACTACTTATATAATCTGTATTTTGGAAAAAAAATGAAGATATTTCTGGATTCAAACCTGCAACATTCATCTTACTTGTTAGATGCTCCACCAATTGAGCTAATCAGACATTTGAATTAAAAAAAAATGAATATGCTCTATAATCATGCTGGTACAGAAGTTTTCATAATTTTATTAGCTTTGTAGTACATATCAGTGGTGATGCTTTAATGAAATTGAAAAGGCATACATTTTTCCATTAATATACCCGGTACAAAGTCTCATCAAAGTGACAGCTAAAGAACACACACTTCGGGGGATAATATAAAATTCCATAAATTAACTAACATACAACCGCCATCTTGTTTTACCCATGGAAAAAGTCACCTTTGTTACATTAGGCCAGACCTAAACTGTAATGTTATGTAAGATTTAGGTACGGGACCTAGACTAGTAATGGCGTCTCATCTGACATGGTGAGCTTTCGGGATCATTCTTTGTCTGTCCATTGTCCATCCAACAACAATTGAGATTACGCCAGAGATCGCTCCGCCTAATTGCTCAGTCGTTCACCTGGCGTAATGTCAATTTACTTGTAAGATTCCTGTGAAGTAGAGACAGACATCTGTCTTCACACCCTTGCATGTCACAAGAGATGACTCTATCCGATACTATTTTAACTTGGTACTGGACTGTTTTAGGCCAAAATAAAACAGGCTGGTACAGTAAGTTAAAATAGCCGTTATATTGTTTCGTGATTTTTAGTGTTTTTGTTTTCCCTCATGTGAGGCAGGCCCTTTTGAGGCACACATCAACTGAGGCAGCCATTATATGATGACATATCAAGAGAAGCAAGCATTCTAGCCATATCAAGTGAAGCAAGCAATATATGATGACATTTCAAGTGAAGCAAGCATTATATGATGACATATCAAGTGAAGCAAGCATTATATGATGACATATCACTTGAGGCAAGCAATATATGATGACATATCAAGTGAGGCAAGCAATATATGATGACACATCAAGTGAAGCAAGCATTATATGATGACATATCACTTGAGGCAAGCATTTAATGATGACATATCAAGTGAAGCAAATATGATGACATATCAAGTGAGGCAAGCAATATATGATGACAAATCACTTGAGGCAAGCAATATATGATGACATATCAAGTGAAGCAAGCATTATATGATGACATATCAAGTCAAGAAAGCATTATATGATGACATATCAAGTGAGGCAAGCAATATATGATGACATATCAAGTGAGGAAAGCAATATTTGATGACAAATCACTTGAGGCAAGCAATATATGATGACATATCAAGTGAAGCAAGCATTATATGATGACATATCAAGTGAAGCAAGCATTATATGATGACATATCAAGTCAGGCAAGCAATATATGATGACATATCAAGTGAAGCAGACATTATATGATGACATATCAAGTGATGCAGACATTGTGTGATGACATATCAAGTGAAGCAAGCATTATGTGATGACATGTCAAGTGAAACAGCCATTATATGATGACATATCAACTGAGACAGCTATTATATGATGACATATCAAGTGAAGCAGACATTATATAATGTCATATCAACCGAGGCAAGCATTTTATGATGACATATCAAGTGAAGCAAATATGATGACATATCAAGTGAGGCAAGCAATATATGATGACAAATAACTTGAGGCAAGCAATATATGATGACATATCAAGTGAAGCAAGCATTATATGATGACACATCAAGTGAAGCAAGCATTATATGATGACATATCACTTGAGGCAAGCAATATATGATGACATATCAAGTGAGGCAAGCAATATTTGATGACAAATCACTTGAGGCAAGCAATATATGATGACATATCAAGTGAAGCAAGCATTATATGATGACATATCAAGTGAAGCAAGCATTATATGATGACATATCAAGTCAGGCAAGCAATATATGATGACATATCAAGTGAAGCAGACATTATATGATGACATATCAAGTGATGCAGACATTGTGTGATGACATATCAAGTGAAGCAAGCATTATGTGATGACATGTCAAGTGAAACAGCCATTATATGATGACATATCAACTGAGACAGCTATTATATGATGACATATCAAGTGAAGCAGACATTATATAATGTCATATCAACCGAGGCAAGCATTTTATGATGACATATCAAGTGAAGCAAATATGATGACATATCAAGTGAGGCAAGCAATATATGATGACAAATAACTTGAGGCAAGCAATATATGATGACATATCAAGTGAAGCAAGCATTATATGATGACACATCAAGTGAAGCAAGCATTATATGATGACATATCACTTGAGGCAAGCAATATATGATGACATATCAAGTGAGGCAAGCAATATATGATGACACATCAAGTGAAGCAAGCATTATATGATGACATATCACTTGAGGCAAGCATTTTATGATGACATATCAAGTGAAGCAAATATGATGACATATCAAGTGAGGCAAGCAATATATGATGACAAATCACTTGAGGCAAGCAATATATGATGACATATCAAGTGAAGCAAGCATTATATGATGACACATCAAGTGAAGCAAGCATTATATGATGACATATCACTTGAGGCAAGCAATATATGATGACATATCAAGTGAGGCAAGCAATAAATGATGACACATCAAGTGACGCAAGCTTTATATGATGACATATCACTTGAGGCAAGCAATATATGATGACATATCAAGTGAAGCAAGCAATATATGATGACATATCAAGTGTGGCAAGCAATATATGATGACATATCAAGTGAAGCAAGCAATATATGATGACATATCAAGTGAAGCAAATATGATGACATATCAAGTGAAACAAGCAATATATGATGACACATCAAGTGAAGCAAGCATTATATGATGACATATCACTTGAGGCAAGCAATATATGATGACATATCAAGTGAAGCAAGCAATATATGATGACATATCAAGTGAGGCAAGCAATATATGATGACATATCAAGTGAGGCAAGCATTATATGATCACATATCAAGTGAGGCAAGCAATGTATGATGACAAATCAAGTGAGGCAAGGAATGTATGATGACATATCAAGTGAGGCAGGCAAGCAATATATGATGACATATCAAGTGAGGCAAGCAATATATGATGACATATCAAGTGAGGCAAGCATTATATGATGACATATCAAGTGAGGCAAGCAATATATGATGACATATCAAGTGAAGCAGACATTTTATGATGACATATCAAGATGTTATTTGAGGCACATATCAAATGGTGGCAGGCATTTTACTTGTAGTTTCTCTTCTTTAATTAGCTGATTACGATTTATTATATTTGTATGTCATATTTTAAAAATGGATGTGGCGACTTCTTGTAGTATTCTGGTTGAGGCCTGTATAAAGTTTGAATTTTCTCTGAAGCCACATTGGAATAATTTCTTTTTTGTTTAATTCCTTTTTTTGTGTCTTTAGTTAAAATTGAAACTGATTAAATAAAACACATATGTCTATAAGAAAAAGGAGACGAATTGCACATATTTGATTTGTTGGATCATGACACATAAAGGATGTCTTGTAATCTTATTTGATATTTGATATTTTGAGTAAACGCAACAAAATAATTAACCAATTTTCAAAATTCTCACTTTTCGTTTAAGTTTTACACTATTTTGCCCCCAAAATACTATCATTTAGCAAAATATTATGGTACTATAGTTTTGATATCTTAAACTGCAATGGACCATGAACCTACCACAATTGTAATCAACCGATTCACAAATTTCTCGCTTTTGTTTAGATTTTTATCCCATAAAACTGTAAATGGCGATGTGGGTAAATACTGATTCCAAAAAATCATGTTTAGCTTTTATATTTTGTAAGGTTTTACACACAGTAATAGACTTTCACAAACATATAAGGACCTAGATTTTTAGTATGTTACAGAACACCCATAGTGTGACATCATCAAACAAAAACAAAAAGTTTTCTTAATTTTTCTCTAAAAAAAAAGTGCTCTGAACTAAATATTGGTTTCCCAAACAACAATATTTTATCAAGTGGTTGGAAATCGCACAGCAGAGCTCAAATAGGGATCTCTACAGGAAATTTCAAATGTATCGGGTTCATATAATTATCTTAACTTTTGAAATTTATATAATAAATAACAAATTTTAAAAGCTGCTTAAGCAGATAACTCATTAAGACTTTTAATTATTGTGTTTGACTAATTAATATTACTAAAATCCAATTATGTCACGCAAAATATAGGATTATCTTATTTATTTAATTGATCTAATTTTCAGTCATTAATAAGAATTAATAAAATAAAAAACCAAACTTTAGAAATTTAAGCACTGAGATTTTAAAATGGTGGTGAAGGATTGGCTGTAAGGGGAGGTTGGAGGCCATGATTTAAAACAGTTAAAATAATGCAAATTGTATACAGAATGCAAGCCATGCTTAAATAATCAAAAATGAAGTAATATATTTGGTCTTAAAAGTGAGGTTGCATATTAAGTTCAAACTGTTAAGGCATAATTACTAAGTTAGGCATAATTACTAAGTTGGGTATTATAGTGTCATTGTAGGAGTTCATAAATAAAAACAAAACTAGCAGAAAATGAAGATTGGTATTAGTTTATAAGGAGTTGTTTCGAATCCTGGTTGCTATGTGGTTTCCCAATGGTTACCGGGAAGTAGAATTGGACCTCTGTCTTACTCCCAGTGTGGCATGTTATAAGAGGCAACTAAATGGGAGACTATTTTAACTTTAGTACACAAGTGTTTTATTTTGGCATAAAACTTCCTTGTACCAGTCAGGTACAAAAGTTAAAATAGCTGTGACTTTTTATCTAGATATGCAAGTGATGTTACATACCTATCTATATGAGAAGTAAATACTCATATTACTTTAGAGAGAGAGTTGTTAAAAATGTTGGTTAATTTGAGGATTTCTCCATGTGGTTGTAAGAAGTAGAATTGGACCTCCCTCTTACTCCCTTGCATGTTGTAAGTGGCTTCTAAATGCTGAACTATTTTAACTTTAGTACCCATGTGTTTTATTTTGGCATAAAACTATCTTGTACCAGTCAGGTACTAAAGTTAAAATAGCTGTGACTTTTTAGTTAGATATGTAAGTGACATCATTTGACATTGATTATATATTGTGTTGAGGTCACAGACATTTAATACCTATAAAAATTGTTGTTTATAAGCAAAATCAGGTATAAATGTCTGAATTGTCTTTCTTTAAATTGTTGCAAATATTAAATACCTGTTGATTAATTATTAACTATAACCTATTTTCCTATGATGTATTATAAAGCTTAAATAGAAAACACTTTAAGACTTCAAGGCTCAAACATTATAAAACATTCACAACCCAGAAAACTGTACATTTGTACAGGGGAAAATGTACATGTTGTCTAGTTGTGAATGTAGCAATAGGTTGTTGTCTTGTATTATCACCTTAAAGTGCGTCCTAAACAACCGCAAAATTGTAATAACACGGCCACTTGATTCATTTTCACTACTTTTATCCAGTTTATGTCACTGTTTGATTAGTGGCATTGTACTTTGCCAGTAACACTGTCTATAGTAAGTCTTCAGTGTATAAACACTAGGCAAGGATCAAGACTGTCTTAAGATTCCATCTTTAGCTCTTGAAACCTAATAATTGAAAGCTATGCCCGGGTCATGATAACACGACCATCATAAGAGTCCACATTTTGCTATTGAAACTCAATACTGTAAAATCATTAATTTTCGTGAGGATTTACTTTCGTGGATTTCGTGTTTCACCTTTAACCATGAATCTAATCTGGTTTCATTAATCTAACTTAGTATTGAGTATATGGTTAATGTATGGATGGTTTATATGTAACTTTAATGAATTGGCTAGTTTGTGATGATTATTAAATGATGTTGCAAAAATGTAAATGTGTAAATGTTTAATTTATAGTTAAATTATAAACATACTTTTAAAAAAACTCTTTACATAGACTACTTGAGTGTGTCTGACTTTCGTCTGTGTAGGCATTTGGTTATTAGTAACCTACACCCTATCTATTATGACAATACTGAACACTCTCAACATGGTGACCCGTGACGCAATACAGTCGCTATGTGGTGACAATAAAGTACAACCTCTATGTAAGCAACTATAGGCAAAATTGATATTGGTTTTAGTTAAGAGGGAGTTGTTTGGAATGGTTGTTTATATGATGCTTTACCCGTGTGGTTCCCGGGAAGTAGAATTCAGGACCTCTGTCTTTCTCCCTTGCATGTAACGTAAGAGGCGACTAAATGGGAGACTATTTTAACTTTGGTACTTGATTGTTTTATTTTGGCGTATAACATTCAGGTACTAAGGTCAAAATAGCCATGATGTTTTCAATATAGAAATAATGTCATTTGACATTCTTTGTATATTATTATGACATCTGCGACATTTTTAAGACCACCCTTATAACTCAATCACGTAATAGAGCTGGTCTTAAAAAACGAAGCCAAGTGGACCAATGGAGTTATTCTTGAACTAAGAAATTTGCAGTGGCACTGGTATGGATTGAACCAAGGACCTCTCAATTCTAAAGCCTGCGCCCTTCCTATGAGCCTAACTGTTTCGGGGGATCAGTCGACTAGAAGTTGGGCACAGACTGCTGGATCTAGAGGTCCCGGGTTCTCAAGAATTTAACAAAACAGTAGTTCTTATTGCATTTATTACGTTCAATAAGAAACCAACACTCATTCAATAGCTAGTAGATGTCAATTAGTTGTTAATGTTGAGTCACTAAATAACTGTAAACCCTCAATTGTAAGACTGGCGGTATAACTCTGTCAAGTTATAGAGTGCAATGGTCTTTAAAGCGAGGTTGTTTATTTAGTGAAAAAATTTAAGACCACCCTTATAACACACTCTATAAGACGGTTAATGAATGAGTTGAAAATAAAAGTGTGATGTATAATAGGCAAATTGGAAAGAGGAAATGAGAAATATAATATTGATTTTAGTTTAGAGGCAGATGATTAGTCAGGTGTTTGGGATATGAGGTTTTCCGCGTTTAGTTCATTGGACCTCTGCCTTACTCACTTGCATGTTGTAAGAGGCGACTTAATCAGAGGCTTTGGTACAAGGCTGTGTTAGGCCAAAATAATACAGCCCGACACTAAAGATATATGAGCCATGTTTTTTTTTGGTGAATTTTCTGTTTGTTTTGTCATTTGCATGTAACGTAAGAGACGACTAAATGGGAGACTATTTTAACTTTGTACTTAATTGTTTTATTTTGGCGTATTGCAATCCGGTACTAAGGTTAAAATAGCCATGATGTTTTCAATATGGAAATGATGTCATTTGACATTTTTTGTATCATTGGACCTCTATCTTACTCACTTGCATGTTGTAAGAGGCGACTAAATCAGAGGCTTTGGTAAAAGGCTGTGTTAGGCCAAAATAATACAGCCTGACACTAAAGCTGTATGAGCCGTGATTCAGGTAATAAAACGAGGGTCAAAATTAATGTTCGTTGGGATTAAAGTTCGTGGTTGAGGTGAACCACGAAATCCACGAAATTTAATCCCCCACGAAAATTAATGATTTTACAGTACTTAATAAGTTTGTGGCTTCACGGAAGTTCTCTTGTATATATCCATATCTCATTAACTGTTCAGTGCATTTTTGTGAAATTTGAACATCATATTTAAATTAGACTGAAGAAATGGTTTGAAAAAAAAATCGTTGTTTTAATGACATTGTGCAAGATTTTATAGCATCAGTGACATTACTTTTGGATATATACACGTACAATAAGTTAGATAGTTTATTCGACAATAAAATAAGCCTTACGCATATTCATTACCAACAGGCTATTCAGAGTGAAAGTTTTTGGGCATGTACATGTACTTATTTGGTCAGGATGATGTGAGAGTGAGGATTGATGTTATGTATGTAAAAATATCATCATATCTTAAGTGACAGCACTCCTTGATTCTAATAGAAACTTTAGTAACGATATTTCTCGATTTTTTTTATTTTTGAACTCGGATAAAGCACAGGCAACTGTATCATTGAAAAGAAGCAAAAAAAAATGAAATGTTAATTCTTCTCAAAATTTAGTAAGCTTATACAAATTTATACATTTGTTTAAATTATGTGTTTCTCTCTTTTTCTATGATACAGTTACATCACTAAATGCAAATAATTTATAGCAAATACGTATTCCTAGGTAAACTTTATTTAACATTTTCTGTAATAATAGGAAATGTGTTTAAAGTGTATAGAGCTATATTCTAACAGTCATTCAATGTCAAAATAATTACGTACATCGTGTTAAGTATGATACCAGACTACCTTAATTGCAAATTAAAACTTTGGATGGGTTCCGTGTACTTTGATTCAATTGTCGAAAAATAGACGATTCTTATAGTTTCATAGGGTGTTCTAGAACACTTTCGTATGAAAATGGACAGTTCGCATGTCCAATAAATCACAAAGAGAGTTTCTGTTAAAACTGAAGCAAAAATAATCTAATGGATATGAAAGCATAATTTGTTTTTCAGTTTTTGAAACTTTTCTAAAAAATATCTTCCGATATAGCTCTATATATACAGTTTTAAAAAAACATAACCAACATGCAGCCATAGAATGCTCCAATCGTGAAAGCTCAGCCATGCCCGTAAGTCTCCGGTACATATACCTCGTGTATAAGTGTAGTAATGTATAGCTCGGCCACATTGACACGAGCCTGACCTTTTGATTAGCATAATTTAACAGCCGATATATTGTCTACGTGTACAACACCGAGTGTATGTTTTCATAATCGGGGAGTATCACGAAGACGCTCGAGATGTAATACTTACACAAATCTGAAATACCGATATCGCACGATTTGCTTGCGAAATTTGATATATTCAAAGCAAGAATATTATAATATATTCTTGCATAAAGGTCAGGTTCAGGTCAAAATAGCCAAGCTATACCAATTTGTCGCGTCCTATGTAATAAACTCAGCTACATCCGCTTGATAGTTACAAACTATGTATCCTGGCCATAAAAAGGACGTTACGTTGTTCGAGTGACTAACGCGTTTGACTAACGTTACTGATCCAGATAATTCTGATTGGAATCTCAGCCAAACTAAATCAAAACTAGTTTGTCTTAAATATTGTCTTTTTTTTAAAAAAAACCCGGTATTCCTTAATGAGTTGCAAGTACAACGTTGTACATGTTAAGATAGTGTCGTACTGCTTATCATAGAACTTGAGAGGTAATCTAAAACTTGCGCTCTACAATTTTACAATTATTGCATGCTTAACTCTAGAAAGTTATGAACATGTGCTCCAACTTCGTGTATACTCATTTAACAATGTGCAAAAATCGATCATTTATTCTATACATATATATACATGTATTTTACTGCTCAAGATGCGGATACTCCAACCATTCTGTCGTCGACTTTTAATAACATGTGTTGTAGAACTACTTTTTACGTTCTATCTTAACACACAATGTTAATGCTAACCAAAGATAGTCCATTCAATAAGTAATACCAATAAGGGAACTATCCCGTGAGCTGATGTATATAAAGCGCCAATCTCCATATTAAGGAAATTACAAATGCTAGGACCAGTGGCCGAAAAAACCTAACAAAATACGCATATGACCCATTGGGTCTTATTAACTAAAAGAAGCCACATATTTGTATCAAAGTGTGAATGTGATATAGAGAGGCATGTACTATTAATAATGTTTTAATAGTCAAATAACGCCAAGCCATTATAATTGTTGATAATATGTAGTTGCTGCAGATTGATATTTTGATTTGTGTGTGTATGTAACATGTCCGTTAGTACTTTGAAGAAATAGTTAACTCATAATCAAGTTAAAATCACCCGATAACACATATAAGACTTCCTTACCATTTTCTGTTTCTCTCGATCTCTTCATGACAACGTGTATGCCAGAAATAATGCAAACTCTGTACTCCGAAAGAAATGTATTTTATAAAGGTTTCGTTTAGAGATCACGACACCGTACTTGGACTTCGTATGCAGACCATGACACCGTCTGATCGAAACTATGACATGTATTAATTTTATTTTTTGGAAATAATTTGTTATAAGGTGATTATTTTGCATGGTATTACAAGCATGTCAGTTATAGGTATTGTATTGACTATTCAAATGGTATATTTCATATATTAAGATAACATATAAGCCTTTATTTAAAGATATTATGTTTCCGCTGATTACACCATACTAATAACGCAACAAAATCAAAGTGTTAAGCATTTAGAATGCATAATGGGTACATTGATACATAGGATAATCATTCACTGTTGAACATTATCTTTGTTTCCATAAACACATAAGAAAAAAGTGAAAATACCCTTTAAACCTGTTTTAAGTAGCAGTATTGGCTATTGTCTGAAAGAGTCTATAACAGGCTGTCGTCTGGACTTGCGTTACGCTTTGACATCGCTCCGTACCAATGCCTCTAGCGTAGTTAATTGCACTGGAGAAAAATTCAGGGGGTGTGATATTTTTTTATTATTATGCGGAACATCTTGCATTAAACGAGGTTTAAAATGTGGAACCTTGTGCTTTGTTTAGAATTCGATGATAGGTGTTGTAAGTCTGTACAACTCGTATATTACCTTAGATTACCTCCGACGAATTCCGGTAGTAGGAACTCTGTCTCTGATACCAGCTCTTCAAGATCTTTGTCTCTCCTGGTTGAGATTTTAGCTTCGTTATTGTAAACAATTTTCTGACTTTGCCAATGCTAATTTTGTCTGGTCTATTTTCAAAAGTTAAAATAGCAAAGAGGTCCAAAGAGTCTTAGTGTTTATGTCACTATCTAGTAAAGGGTTCCAAATATTCTATCTATCTATTCGCGGCTATATTTTTGATGGCATAGACCAACACTTTGCGGTATCTAAGTTAAACGTAACATAATACTCACACACACTTACAAATCCAGTTCTGAGAGAAGGTCCAGCTACAGCTAGGTCCTTTTGCTTCACATCTAGATTTCAAAACTGTTGTGTACATGTAATTTGTTTGTGCTTTATCGATTTTAATTTTATAATTATATTTTGTGTCTTGGTTAGCCTAGAAATTGTTCAAATTTCCTAAGTAAATCTGTCGTTATTATTTTTTTTTATTATTGTTTTGCAAAGAGGTCTGAAGAAAGAGCATACTTGTATAACAATGAAATAGAACATGGAGTAGCTAGAGTAGATGAAATATGAATCATGACGTCATAATGTACGCGTGCATAGTGAAACCTCTCCCGAACGAACCCCGCTCTTCGACGACATCAACCTCTGTTCACCAAAAACAGGTTTACAAAATCAACTGCTCAATTTCTCTCTCCATGGTCAGTATAAACTTATATGCCTTTCTGTATGTTGTATTATTTTGTAATTGCTATAAAGCATGTATGTTTTCATGCAATAATTAATTTGTATTGTATTGTATTGTATAACATCTTCCCAAGTGTGTGTTCGGATTTCCTTGCACTATATCCCTGTATATTATAATGCAGCCATTACCTAATCTATGGTAATGTCACAGAGTGCTTGAGCGGCCTAACAGCTGAAAAGAGCCCTAGAAAATTGGTAACTTAACATTTATGCCAACCCGGCATATTGTAACACTACATGTAGTATACATGCTCAATGTACCATTGCATCAAAGCGATTTTCCCTCCTGTTGAAATATGTGCCCCATGTGCCCGAATATTAGAGGAGTTAAGCTGAATACTGAGCTGAAGATGCCCACATGGTAATGTGTGTGGGGGCGAGTGTGTAGCGTAGGCTACAGGCACGGGTCAAGGCGGTGGGCACGAGGACCCGTGCCCCCCCCCAGTTGGCTGAGATTTTTTTTTAAACTTTGAATAAATAATTAAACAGATATTGAACAGACACACCTGAATAAAGTGAAAGAAAATAACGTTAAATAAATATTACGACTATCCTACAGAAAATGAAGTAATTAATACACCATATTGAATTTCCCACCTTAATCAAAGTTTGCGAATAGTAGGTCTTCTACGAGCCCAGATTGTTCATTATTGCCGTTACACTGATTCACGGGGGCCCCAAAAAACCCCAAAGAATAATGTGTTGAAAGCGACTGCCACAGACTTTATAGATGTACATCAATTACTATTGTTTGAAATGTGTTTTTATTCTGTGCCCTTTGAAGAATGTTATGACTGTGGCGATAAAAACAACGTTTCTAAAAACTGAACTGATATAATTACGTCTGAAAGAAATATGTACATGTACATAGAGCAGCATATGTACCATTGTGCTATCATATTATTATGTGGGTTAACTAGCTGACAGTATGTCTACAAAACTTATACTTATAAACTGTAAATATATAATATATCTTGTAAAATATTTCACCAGAAAAAGCAATGAACTTGACTATTTTGACTAAGCGAATGAGCACTTAAAATATACGAAAAAAGCTTCTGAAGATCACAATTCATGGGTGTAGGAGTCATGGGGCCTGTAGGGGTCAGGTCCCCGATGTCAGAACAAGGAGTTATTCATAGTTTTGCCTCCTCAATAATTCAGATCGAATAATGTTCGGCCTAAACTAGTCTTACATATCTCTAAATAATATGGGTACTTTTTCTTATGTTCTAGATGAAAAAGTATTTGTAAGATGAAACTAGAAAGTGAACCATTGAAGTTGAATATAAAGCTGTGAAGTCCGGCTAGATGATACTATCGAAAAAAACCAAGGTATTCGGTGTATTCAAATGAAATTTAAAACTGTTTGTATGGAGGCAAAAAGGGAACTTCAATCTAAATGCAACATTGGGGGAATGAAACTCTAGTAGGGGAGACCGGGATACTAAAGCAATGTTTAAAAGAAACTGTTAAAGCATGAACAATACCTTCACAAGCTGTTGGAAATAATCAAACAGAAAAAGATATCAAATTGGAGAAAGAAGAAATTAATAAGCAGAGAAAACTGAAACAAGTTGGAGGGAAGTCTCCTATTGCTGAGACAAAGGAAGAGCTGACTAAGAAGAACAAGAAGGCTAGATCAAGTAAACTCTTAAAAATGCAGTGCGACAATAACACGACTTTATGACGTCGATTTGGTTATGAAGACTGTGATACCGAAATGACCCATGGTTAAACACGAATGTGTAAAATTGTCCAAATGCTATTTATAAATAAAGGTATGGTATGCTTAAACTCGAAATAAATAAATAAAATAAGATGAAATAAGGGATTCTGACCGAACTGATATAAAGTGACATAATGGAGTGATTATTAGAAAGTTCAGTTATCAATTATTTAATGTGTCTAGTTCTATCTATCTATCTCCCGTTAACCGGTCAAACCCCGCAAGGGGACATAGACCGGGATGCGCGTCACCAACAAAGAAAATTAGTATAAAGATTGAGTAAAAAAGTATAAAAGAGAGAAAAGTAGGGTTAAAAAGTTAAAAACAGGGCAGGTGTGAAATAAGGGAGATACATGTTCAATCTGGCTGACTGCCACACTGAACTCGGGGACGGACAAGATAACTGTATCAGTTAACTGTAACTGTTACACGTTATAGTAGGTATAGGCATCGTTATTCCAATTGTCAGGCGATATGCCTAATATTCTCTTGAGCGAGTTTTTTTTTTTAATTATATACTATTTCAGGACTTCTGTAGAGATATAGAAAGACTATTCCGGTACATATATTAATTTTTCCCAATGTAAATTTTAAATAAAAAATAGCCGTCTTTGGATTAAGTATGTCCTTTTCGCTCGTTTATGATTTTTAGGCTGGCGATTTCGCGCCAGACTATTACAATCCTAAAAAATGAATTCCACTAAGATGAATTTACTCCCGAAACTGACAACACAGAATCTATACACTCAATGCAAATAGTTCCTCCTCGTTAATCAGTTTTGCAAGATAAGAACATTCAACTTTCTTTGTTTCATTTATTCTGTTCGATTGTAATATATTAGTTTCTTCTTGAAATGGAAGGAAATTGTATGAAATTAAAAGAAAAGGTGTGAAAGGCGTTGATAATTATTACTACGCGTTACGAACGCGATATAGCCCGCGCATCAATGATTTTATTTTGATAAATTATTTAGGTCAACATTCTCCAACGAGATCGTGGTCGAGTGGTTGAGCATCTCGCTTAGTAATTTTCTGATGCTAAGGTCCAGCGATCGAATCACGGCAGCTCCAAGTTTTTTATATATTTTTTTTTTTATATTTTTTTTATTTTTTGTTAAGTCAAGCACTTACCTCTCTTTCGACTTAGAAAACCACTTGATGTTATATCACTTGAAAAGCTATTGTTCCTTAGCAGTTCGCCAGCCTGTCAGTACTTTCAGTACTTTGATTTATCCTTTTCGTTCATTATATTTCTTTGTGCTATTTAGAGCAATGCTAAAGCCAATCAAAACACGTAAATCAGATTTCCGGGGTGAAAGGTCATTTGGTGACAACAAGAGAGGTTTTATCTGTGTGTAAACACACGAAAAGCTCTGTCACTTTAAATATGGAAGAACCCACAGTTCGTACGATAAAGCCCCAGAGGTAAACTGTTTATTTTACATACTTTCTTGTGGTTGGACCGGTGTGTAACGTCGAATAATCTGATCGACTGCGAAATGTTTTGTCAATATTTTTTTATAAAATTTATAAAATTCTCGAAACTTGTCATCGAAGCGGAACTTGAATGCTTCATTTGGTTTGCTTTGGAATGCCGTAGTTTTATGTTATTTATTTGATTTTCAATATCTAAATAAATTATTGTTACAACATAATGTCTGTTGTGATTAATAATAATGCACCAATCAGTAACTCAGTTGCATCCATGTTCTAAAGCCATGTCCCCAGTCAATCTCGACCTAGTGACTACGCGTCCGTGGAATAAAACCACTGGAGACTGAAATCTTGTCTATGTCCCCCCCATTCCGGGGATGGGTAGTGTATCATGGTATAGCTGTAGACAAGATTTCGGTCTCCAGTGGTTTTCTTCCACGGACGCGTAGTCACTAGGTCGAGATTGTTTGACTAGCCTTACTAGGTATAGCTGGGGATACAGCCGTAATTAAACCTTCCAGCCTCACCCCCTGCCGTATTGTCATACCATGGGGTGTAAAACTGTTGTCAGAGGGCAGGGGCATTACCAAAGATTTTACTGTCAGTTGTCCACGACAGGGGGGGGGGGTTAACTAACCAAACATAAAATGGCTTCACAGAATTTTGAAATATGTGAATTATCGTGTGCTTATGCTGTAAGACATGAATGGTAAGCATTGCATATGTTTGCTATCTATCCCCGGTAACTAGTTGTCAGATTGTTAGAACGGGAGCTTCATGCAATGTTGGCGGAGGCGCAAGGGCTACATTTGCTTTCGTTCCTGCTCTTATTTATATGGGTGCTTGTCAGTAACGGGGTATTGTATGGTATTTTTGGGCCGATTTATATAAATATTGGGTTCCTGTGCTCAAACAAACTCAAAAGGTGACAGACTGATGCATCCGTGGCATCCCCATCGCAAATCTTCCACTGAGCAAGACTCCTCTAGACTCCAGAAACTTCTCTCAGTCCTCCATGAATGGGAATTGAAATGGCAGAAAAACTTTCTCCAGGTCAGGTGTACAGTGCTAAGAATCACATCTAGCAAGACACCAGCGTCAATGAGACCAACAACTACCTTGATGGTCAAACAGCTCCAAGTAGTGGACAGTACCAAGTACCTTGGTCACAGTTGGTGTGACCCTGAGCGACAATTTCCATGGAAAATTGGGAGAAGCACACACAAGCAGCTGCTAAGCTAGGGTGGTTCGGTGGTCGAACGGATAGCCTGCTTGACTGCTGATCGAGAGGTCCCGTGTTCGATCCTTGTCCGGGGCACTTGATCATTTCTGAAATGCTTTTCTGTGTTTCCCACCCAGCTAGAGATGAACTGGTTAGCAACCCAGTGGTAGTCTCGTGTATTGGGGCTATACACTGGGCACGTTAAAGACAGGACCCCATTGGAAATAAGTGCTTGCGCTTTCATGAGTTATCCTTGACGGAGAGGTTTAAATAATTGCATAAGCTCAAAGGAACTACTTTTCTCAGACTCAACCTGAGGGACTGCAGCCGGGCAGTAAAAGAACCCAAGGGTCACTGGCATGGTAAGTTCACTCGACTTGGACATTCTGTCAAGCCCTAAGGACTGACCATACTATTCAAAATCAGGCACTCCCTCGTGGAACTCTGAGTGGCGTTCAGCATCATTAGGTCAAGCGACAGATAAAAATTATGAAAACGGGAATCAAAAACAATTAACATCAGTTGAAAAATATCAGTTGAAATAATTACTATGTCATGTCGTGAATCGTTCCTCTTTGTCAAGGTGACAGCTGTGATTAGTTATAGGATATTTGTAGTTCGGGTAATTTTAAAATGACTCTGTAGAACATATAAATAATTTATAATAGAGTTGACTTATAATGTCCAAACTAGATGTCTTGCAGTAAATTATTGCTTATGTATTGATGTATGGTACTACTATGTTTTACCAAAAATGCCTTTATCCAACAAAATTCTGCGAATTATATTGTACTCTATGAGTACCAGTGTAATTTCAGTTACTTTTGTAATAAAGATAATGAAATTGATTTACGATTATGAATATATAATCATTATAGTTACAACTTAATACAATCTACTATTGTCATCTGTTTTAATGTCTTATAATTATCATACTAGATGTACTTACTTTATGATGTAAGTGACTAATTAGAAGAACTATTTAGTACAAATGTATTATAATACATAGTCATATTGTATCATATGAACTTGGTACTTGTAATTGCATTGAACCTCTCTCTGCTGGTCAATGTCTTCTGATGAACAAAGTGTTAACCACTTAAGGGTTCAGTGTCGTATACACTAGCCAAGTACTCACATATATACATTTAAACGCATTATTTGCGTAGAAACAATTTGTGTTTCTAACTTAAGTTATGTGTTTAGCTGTGTAGATTGACTTGGTCATACAAAATGTATACAATCAGTCATGACTTTCTTGCATGTATTTAGAGTCATCTACTAGTTTTGGGGGCAAATAGATTTACCCAGTTCTCTTGTCATTCAACCCGTCTGTACAAACACTGTTGATACTTATATGGCTTTAAGAGCAAGTGCAAACATTGGTCATATATCAAACTTTTTGTTGCTTAAATTACTTTTACCAGTATATTATAACTCCTTACTGTGTTCAGTTCAAATCCAGTAAGAGCAAGTCTAATTGGTGGATCAAATTTAATTAGAAAAACTGTACCAGCAGAATTATTCTGACATTTTGTCAGCTTAATATGATCTGAAATGAAGAAATAGGAGTTTTTTCTGCATTTTCAGGGGGCTTCCATTGGAGCCATTAAAAAAAAAAAATTGTAAAAGAATTGAAATTATGTCGAAGAATTATTCCAGTTTGCGATAGTTCATTATTTACTGAACATCACTTACATATGATGATATTTATCAGTATAAATAAACCTGTACATGAGATATTATTATACTTATTAATATATTATATAGAGGATCTTGCATGAGTTCTCTTTGCCAAGTGTCATATTGTTTTTGTCGACTAGTTTAATAAAACTTGTATGTAATTAGTACGAATGTAAGATTCTATTTATTATATAACCTTACAGAACCCTTGTTAACAATCATGACATCATGATAACGTTTGTATTATACTGACGTCACAGGTCGATTCAAGACATGGATTGGCTTACATAACGTCATCCTAAACCAACCAACCAACCAATTAATGTCAAGCTAATTTAAATGTTTAATGAATGGGCTGGGAGTGCATTACGATATTTCCGGCACGGCTTAAATGCACTCCCAGACCGCAGGGTATGTGATAAATTACAATAATTCTAATGTACATACATATATTCATTCTAGGACCAAGACAAGATGGTATGTGAACTTTGCAGACTTCGCCAACATGGTGAAAGCCTTTATTGGCTCCAATTACTTATATGTTGCATTTGCCTTCTCTCAAAGTGGACTTGTGGTAAGGAAGCTGTTTTTTACTTTGCCAAACCTTTATACTAATGTTATATTAAATTTTCATTATATTTTTTCAAAATTCAGATATCCGGGCACTAATTTATCAACAAACTTACGAAAATCGTAAACTTACGTTCTAATTTAAATTCAGTATATTTATTTAACAGCTGTACATTGGGAACAGCTATTGTTTGTAAGACTATATTTACTGAATCTTGATTAGTGTCACAGCTCGAATTTTCACATTTTACAATTTGTAACAGTATTATGAAGAATTCAAATTTGATCGTAAGTTAAAAGATTTCCGTAAATGCTTTGATAAAACAGTACCCAGAACTTCAGAAGCTTAATATATAATATGTTTATCTGCAATAATAGTTTAGCCTCTGGGTAAAAATCATTTTGCCCTTGACTGTAAACTCTTAATTTATGTGGAGTTGTAAGTTAAAAAAAGTTAAGTTGTCAATTTTCGAGAGTCTCTTTCTTTCAGCTGTTCAGACACCCTTTATATTCCCATGGTCATTGGGCTTCTTATCGAAACTTTCTCAAATACATTCAGCAGTGCCACAGATTGATGACTATGTGATAATCCAAGTGAAATGACCACCATAACTACACTTTTATAAGCTTATCATATAATAGATTAATACTGTATTCATGTGTTTTAAACTTTTATACTGTATATGACATTTTATTTCTCATACAAGTACATGTAGTTACCATATGAATATAAAAACATGAATTTACAGTAATTTTCAGTAATTTTGTTGTAATCTTTGACATTTAATCTAAATACTGTAACTGTATGCTGCTGCCTGCACCAATGAGTTCTATGTGCTGTCATGTTCAGTCAAATCCTCCTAGTAAATATATGATCATACCTCATTCCATGAATTAATTATGATAAATTTAGGTGACAGATGTTTGTTTCAACTTTATCATGAATTTGATTGTTTATATGAGTCAGTTGAAATGACTCACATACAATACACACAATGTTTCACATGGTGGGGAGCGCTGGTCTAGAGGTAGGGCGCTCACTTCGGGATCGAGAGGTCCCGGGTTCAACCCCTGTCTAGACCACTGGTCAATTTCTCTGAGCAAGACCCTCATGCTACACTCCACCAAGTTGTAAATTGGGTACCTGTGAGGGCAGTGTCTATTCCTGGGCACCGCATATCGATTTTGGCTCAGCTGCCACACCCACAGGAGAGGAATAGTCTCCCCTGGGAGACACAAACATAGATTTCCATTGGTAGCCCAATGACCAGGGGAAGTTAAATTGTCAAAGGGTGCAAATAGATAACTTAACTTTTTTACATGGTTTCATGAAAATTAAAACAGCCCAATGTTCTCTGTGAGCTCCCTAAAATGGGGGTCCTTAACCTCCTGCACAGTTTAGGGATATACTAATAAGTGTGCTTGTGGAACTTGAGAAAGATATACCGGTACATCTTATTTCTACGATTTGGCATTATGCCTCAATAAGACCACTAATAAAAGTATTGCTTGAGCTGTGGTATACTTCATTATAAATCATATGACTGTGTCTTATACTAAATTAATTTGATTGGGCTGTAGTTATTATAATTTATATACTGAATTTTGAATACTCTGTCCCAATATATTTGTATTCATTACTGAGATTATTTTTATTTCTACAATTTTTATTTACTAATTACATCATAATTATGAGGTACATGTATGCATTTCGTTTAATGTGATTATGATTCATGACACTATACTTTTTACTACTTAATGCAATTGAATTGGCCACTTATTGGAATTAAGACATGACATTTTAGTTAAACAATGGTAAAATTTGTATTGTTACAAGTCATTGCTTTGTTATGCAATTATACAGAATAGTACAATTATAATATTGCGTTAAGTGATTTCATGTGAGAAAAAAATATCATTGTGATGACTATCTACAATTTGTAATTAAAAACTATAATAATTTTTTTTTTATGCTACAGGCATGTTACATAATGTAGGTTCTGTATTATATGCTAGGGCTGTAACAGTACGCTCACATCACGATATGATACGTACCGTCAGTTTTTCTAACGATTCGGTATATTTCGGTATCATACACTATTTTCTAACAGCAGCTTTAATACTACAATTTTTAAGTGACAATCAATTTGTTGATTCTATAACAGCAATTACATTCGTGGATATCAACTATTCTACTGAATGAATTTCGACAATATGAGGCAATTTATTTATCTTGATACAATTAAAACGAGTAATGCATGGTAATTATATATAATCAGAGGGCTTTAAGATGTTTTCGTCCTCTGAATATTATTTTACTCATAAAAAAGCTTATACCGAACCGTACCGAAATTTGCAACTCTTGTACTGTGAACCGTGTGGGACTGAAGTCTGCGGTCTTTCGTATACCGCGGTATACCGTTACAGCCCTAATATATGCACAGTAAAACTTGTCTTAAACAGCCCTCAAAGGTACCGTCCATGACATGACCTGTCTGATCCAGAAAGCTTGTTATTGGATAGATTAGACTTTCCCTTTTCATGACATCATGTATCCTATACTGACAACTACATTACCATCTGGTGTAGTTACAAGATGAACTGAAATAGGCTGTTATAACTGACCACCAGGACTCCAAAGCTGTACAAAAAAAGAAAAAATAAGTTTCTGTTCATTGATACATTTTTTACAGTATATTTAGTATCATTTGTTGACTACTAGTTATAGTTGATTCAATAAGTAATAAAATAGCCGGGTTTATTGTTAACTCAGGTAAACACAGTTATACCTATATAGACATACTTTACCTGTCAGATGACTTAATGTTGACAAACCGTTCTCAATTGACTTTGAAAGATCTGTAAAAGTTTTATTTTATTTTATCGACATTACATCATGTGCGAATACCACAGTGTAAAGACAATTATAGTGAACGACTGTAGTTAACATTCCACATTGACATAAGTACCAGCATTATATCAATACTTTCAACCACTTACATATACCCACTTTACTTTGTTAAGTAATTGACCTTCGGTACGGTTGAAGATCTGTATGCCTAACTCTTATGAGGATGAATTTCTCCGCTGGGCAGAGTTTAACATATATTCAATGTCCCTATAAACCTCTTACGTAACCGTTTCACTGTATATGCATATATTAACTTAATTAATAAAGGATAATTAATGTATGGATTGAATTCGTACTAACGATGTGACGGATGAGGCTGTAATTGTCTCGTTTAGCATTACAATACTGTAATAGTTTGATGGAAAATTTCCAAAGATTGATGTATATTTAGCATACCCTAATGTATGTCACTATGTTTATGGAACAGCCCTTGAATCATAGTATAATGAGGACTGTATACATACAAATCTGTACGACATGTCATAGACCTTCATGGTGGAAGTTTCTGGGCATTAAAATTAAATATCTATTTCTTGGTCACTGTGTCATGACTGATAATGAAATACCCTGGTAACTAATTAACTTACATTATGAATAATTAGAACAAGGTCATTAACTTTCTTGTTGTACCATTTTAAATGTGACCTTCTTAGTAATGAGGTCTAAAATACATGTATTGCATGCTCATAATGTTTACAAAATACAACTGGTTCTAAGTTGCCTTATGAAATTGATTTTACAACCTAGAGCTCTCATGTTCTCTTCTGATATTTTTTTTAAATTGCCATGGCTTTATGTTCCCATTGATAATTTGTTGATTATCATTTATAATGTTTATTTCCTGTTTCATAACTTAGTTTACCATTCAATGCATTCATATAACCGCAAGTCTAAGAAATTATATCACAAAATAAATACAGAGTTTTGACATCCCCAAATTTAAACTTCCACTATAATTTTTTATCTTTATCATTATTATTATTTTAGTGAATTAGTGAAACTATGGAAAATGTCAAAACTAAAGAGTCAAACAACTTCAATTTTTTAAAAACTAACAAAAGGTGTGATATTTTCTCCATTAATAAATTAATTACTATTTCCCATTGCATTTAGTAACTTGTGGCTTATTTGTGAAAGTTCATGTCTGGTCAGTTGGATCCTTGCCTGATAATGGGGATTTGAACCATTTACCCTTTTGATGAATATCAATATGTATACACATTTAATTAAAATGAAAGTAGAATTTGATTTTTAGAAATTATATAGTCTAGGGATTTCTAGGGATCTGTTACCGGTATGAGGTGATTTATATATCACTGGCTTAGAATGAAAAAGTCGTAAGTACAAAATCAATATTTTAAGAAAACAAGAACAAACTGTCTGAAAATGAGTCGTTACTTATGGAAAAACAAGCAGTTTAAACCTCAGTTTGGCCAACATGGCAAGTTCCAATTTTCATGAAAATTTGCTGATAAAAAGCGCCTTGTAATGCTGATTTTAAATGTGTATCAGTCTTATGAGGTCGTATGTAGTACTTACAACCTTTTAATTTTAAGCCACCGATATATATATTTAAATATTTAATTTAATTGTGATATTCTATTATTACAGCTTGGTGTTATTGGTATGTTGGTGATATCTGGACTAACAGACCATTGTTGTCATCTCATCGTGAAAACCAAACATCATGCTATCAACAACTTGTTAAAGAAACGAAGAACCAAATCTCAGATCAATACACAACCAGGTCAATATAACAGTTATGACAGTGTTCCCCGAGACTCGGGACTGGAAGACGATGAAGATATAGATGCTGAAAGTGCCGCATTTATTGGACGAAATGCCGACGGTACCAGTGATGAAGAATCAGACTTTGAAAATGTTGATCACGCTGACGTTAAGGAACATATGGCTACAAACATGAGTTACGGTGATGTTGGTAAATTGGCATTCGGTGGGGTTGGTGTTGCTGTGGTGAATTTCTGCATCGCTTTGACACAGTTTGGGTTCTGTGTGAACTATTTCATTTTCATAGGAAACACCATACATTCATTGTTTCCAGTTCATTTATGTTGGAATGTATCGGACACTCGTGTGTGTAGGACTATACATGATGATGATATAAAGGAAGGACTTAGCATCGTAGAACCATTTACAACACCATTGACAGATATAGTCACTTCATCTACAGTTGCTAGTGTTGTGGCCAACATAACAAACATTACTGCGATAGTGACAAATATTACAACTTTAGCACCAAACGTGACAACTTTAGCACCAAATATAACAACTTTAGCACCGAATATTACAACTTTAGCACCAAATATAACAACTTTAGTACCGAATATAACAACTTTGGCACCCAATATTACGACAATTTCTCCAAATACGACCAACGTAACCATACCGTGGACTGAGATACAAGAACTTGTATATACAGCACCTGACCTCAGAATTCTGGTTATCAGCCCTATCATTATATTCATCATATTTGCGTTGATTCGGAGTGTCCGTTATCTTGGTGTGATCAGTGTACTGGCAAACCTTTCCATACTGTTTGGTTGTGTGTCCGTCTTCTTCTTCCTCGTGTTAGGTAAGTTATACAACTAAGTGCAAGATATAGCCATACATAATATATTGGTACATTACTGTTTTGCACAACTTTTGTTATCATTTAATGAAATATTTTTAGATGTTTTCTGTATTAATCAAAATAATGGATATTTTTGCTTTTCAAAGTGTTGAAATATTTTTTGTTTTTACATTTTGTGTTTGGAAGTTTATTATTTCTTTGTAATTTCTGGAATGCTTTTCAGTGAATCCAATCTCAATTAGAAACAAACTGGTAGGTACCTCAAAGGTGCAACAATTCTATAAACAGTAGTCTAAACTGATATGGAATAATTATTATGATTCATTTGACATTATGCAGACCCTGTGTTAATATTTTCTCACTTACATTCTATGTATGCTTTTCAGGGTTCAAAGTTCATGAGTCGATAGTGATGTTTCGTATAGAAGGATTTCCTATCTTCTTTGGCATGGTTACTGGTGCTTTTGAAGGAATTGGCTTGGTAATTACAAACGTATTATAACTCATATATTGTTGCTTGTTGTGATTTGTACTCCAGCTGCTGTTGTCCAGTGGTTAGTGCGCTGGATTTGAAACATAATACCTTAGGTTTAATTCTCAGTAGCAACCAGTTATACCCTTTCATGAAAATTTACAACAATGTTGATTTTATGACAGGTATGGAGAAGTTAATGCTGGTTCCTTTGGAATAGTAAGTTTAAGTAAGTACTGGTTACGATCAGTCCAGGAAACTGTTATCAATGGTGGACCTGAGATCATATGCAATTTTAGAAAATTGTTGAGAAACAACATTGAACCTGAATGAACAAACAAACAGAAATCTTGTTGATATATATATGATTCATGGGTTTGATTATCTCCCTTTAAATGTTTAAAAATTATAATATGTTGCATTTTACTGTTGCAAAATTTCAATATGTTTATATTAATAGGTGATACCTGTAGAATCGAGTATGATTGGAAATCGTCATTTATTTTCATCGTTTCTTCATGGAGCCATCTTGTTTCTAACCTTCATACTCGGCTTCTTTGGAATTCTGGGATACCTAAAGTTTGGTCACGATGTACATCAGATGATAAATACGAACATTCCATCAAGCAATCCTATATCTGTGGCAGTAAATATTGGAATATGTATAGGAATCCTGCTCACATTTCCACTACAAATATTTCCAGTTATTGAAATAGTGGAGAAATATTTATTTACTGAAGGTAAATATAAAGATAACAAGCTGTACACTTTTAAGGAAATCATCATCCAATGGGTTCTCAATAAGTTTGAACCTAGCAGGCCGAAATACTTAACAAACAGGCCTCAGATATTGATAAGGTCCTTAAATTATCTTAAAATTGTGTATAAATTTCACATTTTCAGCCAGCACAAAATAATGTTTAAGCAGTCAATTTGGCCTGTAGCCTGCTGTTATTGAGACTCTTGCATCCACCATTTACAACTATTGTTTCAGTTTGTGATTCTTCAAAGTTTTAATTCTTGTAATACCTCCTGTACATTACTATCTTGATAAGAAATGAGCTAAAATGTGTACACATATCTCATTGGCAGCTTTTTGTGAGAACTATCAAGAGTAATCTCCATTGTTAACATGTTTGCTATGTCCATTTCCATAATTGGATTGTCTCCCCCCCCCCCAAATGGTCATTAAAACATGATTAGAAAATAATTGATGATGGAGATATTACAGTGGAATTGACATATTAATAAAAAAATTAAGTGTTAACCCATTACTTCATATCCATCACCATGCTGCTTTAAGTGCTTATATGAAAATTAACTAACTATAAATAAAAGTTATTTATAAAATGTTGACATTTATGTAAAGGTTTCACTTGTTTAATATTTCAGGTAGAATATTTGGTCCAAGTCGTAGTAAAGTTGTTACAAGTGAAGAAGAGTCTCTGATGCCAACTAATGATACAGAACCGTTGTTAGATGAACATATTGGTGCACATATACCTGATAGTGTAAGTTGTAACACATTGTTTGTTTCTATGATGTCAAAATGTAAACCAGTACTTAGTAATCAACAAGTTGATGGCTTAGAATGAGAAGGCCGTAAGTAGTACTTATGCATAGACTCATGCATATTTGAAATCAGTATTACAAGACGCTTTTTGTAAGCCTATTTTGATGAAAGTCGGAACTTGTCATGTTGACGAAACTGAAGCACTAACAGTCTAGTAGATTTTGCCACAAGTAAAGAGTAGATTTCAGACAGTTTATTCTTATTTTCTCAACATATTGATTTTGTACTTACGACCTTCTCATTTTAAGCCAGCAAAGTTTTGAAATGTTTTAACACATTGTGCATGCTTATCAACTTCAATTTAACCAAGAAAAGTGTTTTGTGCAGGAAAAATGAAAATCACTTGTTGTGTTTCCATGTTTTAAGATTTCAAAATATTAATGAGATAATTCATTATCAGGAAAATGTTTTCAATGCATTGATATTGTTTCTACGATGGCAGCTCTACTTTCTGTGTTTTTATGCCCCCGTATCGATAGATCGGGAGGCATATAGTAATGCACCTGTCCGTCTGTCCGTCCGTCTGTCCGTCCGTCCTTCCGTCCGTCTGTCCGTTCGTCCGTCCGCCCTGGTTAACCCAAATTGACCGTTTCTTCTAGCATTAATATGGCTTGCTACAAAGCTTTCAAACTTGCATGGATGTTGTATATGAACACTCTCCACGCGCCTGTATCACCTGACTCCATTTTGACCTTCACCTTGACCTAATTTTGGACTTAGACTTATTGAAAGGCCAAATTCTTGGTTAACCCAAATTGACCGTTTCTTCTAGCGTTAATATGGCTTGCTACAAAGCTTTCATACTTGCATGGATGTTGTATATGACCACTCTCCACACACCTGTATCACCTGACTCCATTTTGACCTTCACCTTGACCTAATTTTGGACTTAGACTTATCTCCCCTTTAGTATTTTCACAATAAAGTTTTGTCTGGAGCGTATCTTCAAAACTATTTAACATATTGACTTGAAATATGATATATAAATAGATGGCAACTTGGAGAAGTGCATTGACAAAGAACCATAACTCTGTCTGTCTTAAATTTTGAATTATCTCCCCTTTCGTGTTTTTATAGTCAAATTTTGCTCTGAGTATATCTTCAAAACTATTTAACATATTGACTTGAAACTTGGAATATAAAAAGATGGCAACTTGGAGAAGTGCAATGACCAAGCAATATAACTCTGTCTGTCTTAAACTTTTAATTATCTCCCCTTTAGTATTTTCAGAATAAAATTTTGACCGGAGTGTATCTTCAAAATTGTTTAAGATATTGCCTTAAAACTTGATATGTAAATAGATGGTAGCTTGTAGAAGTGCATGGACCAAGAACCATAACTCTGTCTGTCTTACATTTTGAATTATCTCCCCTTCAGTATTTTCATGATAATTGTTTGTCTGGAGCGTATCTTCAAAAGTATTTAAAATCTTGACTTGAAACTTGGTATATGAATTGGTGGCAACTTGGAGAAGTGCTGTGACAAAGAACCATAACACCTATATCACCAGATCACACATGAAGTCAATCAAGGCACTGCTTTCAAATGTGGCATATTCGTTTACCATCATAAGTCCCTTATAGTTCAAAGCCATGTAACACTATCAAACATCTTAACTGAATAATGGCCCCTGATTGACTTACAGCTTTTTATGGACATGGCTTCCACGGGGGCATAAGCGTTTATTGAACGCAGTCTTGTTTATTTTATTTTCCTGTCATAACCTTTTTATATTTCAAAATGCCTTGTTTACTTTCCCAATTTTTACTTACACAAAACTTAAAAGGTTGTACGGGATGCCCTCTACACAGACACACCTATTGACCTGGATAATAAACTATTCTCACAAACGTCTAAGAAATGTGAAAACATTGGCTTTGTATGGGTATGTTTACAACATGTCATATTGGTGTGTGTTTCAGGTCTCAGCATGGAAGAGGAACATTGTACGTATACTGATAGTCATTGTAGCTGGTGGACTCGCAGTGCTGTTGAGAGATAACTTTGCTTATGTTGGGGCCTTTGTTGGTAAGTGGAAGGTTTTAATGATTTAAAGATTAAATAAAGTGATACTATGTGGCAGCTTATAGCATTATTTCTAACTTGACAAGTTGTTAACCAGCAGCCTGCAGTGAGATACAGTACTTGTGTTAACTGAAACAGGTGGTTGTTTTAAACCGATGTTATTAATATATTGTTGGAAGCCAAAGTACCAAGTTACAGTCTATATTCTGACATACATCAACTCAATGAACTTTACCTTTACTCCTTGATCCGTGATCAGTGATCAGTCCCAAGTCAACTAATACTGTAAACCAATCTACTTTCGCAAATACCAACTTTTGCTTTTTGTAAATCGACAACATATTTTTCAAATTGTTCATGTTTTTAAGTATCCTGCAATGTTTTAATACTTTCACGGCTACTTAATTGCTTCCACTCGCAAACTCTGCAAAATTAAATCACACAAAATAATTTCTTAGTTTACAGTAACTGATCCAAAGAATTGACTGTGTTTAAAGCAAGTGGCAGATGTTTGACTACTCACATTTGACCTCTATTGACTTTTCAAACAATTTAGCATAGATAAAGGCCTTGCTTAAGAATCTACATTATGTGGAATGTTTGTGTTTCTTGATATGTACTTTTCTACTAGAGTTTAATACATTATGTTTTACCTACTTCAGGTGCTGTGGGAAGTTCTGCTCTAGCGTTTATACTGCCATGTTTGTTCCATCTACGATTATGTTGGAATGATTTACACATCTTTGTTAGAGCAAAAGACATTTTCATTGTAGTGTTTGGTATATTTGCTAGCATTATAAGTGTTGGATCCGTCATACAGAGATTATCAGAACAAATAGATGTATAGTACCACACACAGATGCCATATCTGACCTTGATTGACCTTTCAAGTTGTTGCATTGTAACATTTGTTTATGTGATATTTGTTCATATGTTTAACAAGGCAAGGCTTCTTATGCAACTTTGATTCTTATACAAAGCCTTAAAGAGGCATTCCCTATAACTTTGGTCATTTAAATCGATTCAGAAATAGTATACGTTAAATGAGAATCATTATTGCTTAAACTCCTTAAATTTCAACAAAAAGCTCCCACAAATTACCATGAAAAGAATCAAAACATTTTTCTGTAACGAGCCAAAAAAGTCACAAGTTGTTTCCCTTTGACCACATAATAATAAATTGCTGGAAGCGATTCAATATTATTGGTGATTTGAATACATTTTTGACATTATAGAGACAAATTTGCACACCCTTTCTTCTGACTAATTATGATAATTGATAGTACTTTGTACATTTAGTTCATTTAATGTGATAGTAGTGAAAAATATGCTAGTTATAGGGAATGCCTCTTTAAATTATAAATAAATAACTTTTCTGCTCAGTTTGCAAGAAATACACATGACAAATGTAAATGCACTGCATAGAATGTTAAGAAATTTATTTTTTTGCAATACTTGTTAATATTGAAGTTCAAAGTTGGGTATATATTATTCCATGATGTTAAATAGTTTGTTCTATTGAGATTACAATACTAATTAATGCAAGATATATCTAAAATATTTTTTTGTACATATAATCATGGGAATATTTTATGTTTTATTATATACCAGTAAAAAAGGATCTGTTAATATGTTTTATCACACAACCACGTTACTCGTCCCTCCTAATATTAGATGTTATACTATTTTTAAGTTGCTTGTCACTCTCTTTGACCAAGAATCATGCTTATTCAAATTTCAAAACTTTATTTTGCATTGAGATGAACTACTTCATGTGATTTTCTCATGTCAGGTCAAGTTCAAGGTCATTTTATGAAATTTACGGTCCCCTGTTTAGTTACTCATGTGAGAGATTCAAGGTCATTTTATGAAATTGACGGTCTCCTGTTTAGTTTCTCATGTGAGAGACACGCTTTAGATTTCATGCAGTTTTGCTTGAATTTGTAAAGGTTTAATATAGCGTTGTACATGCAGCCTACAGTCTCAATGATAATATAACAGTTTTGAAAATATTTTTACTGTATAAATCCCCTGTAAATATCAAGTTGATTTTTATTTGTAAATACTGGTTATAGAATTATGTGTTTAATTTGAAAGGTTGTCTATATGTTTATGTTTAAGGTTGATATAATCATGTTATTCAGTAGCTAGTGTCACTCAAAGTGATTTATAAAATTTTGATGAAAACTAAACACATATTTACTTTAAAAGAGGTAGGGATCTGATTGTTTAAAACTTCATTTTTAAAGCATTGTGCATAATAAGTTAAAGATCTGTTGCGAAATCTTATATATCACTACTATTCATTTTCTGTCTAACTCATTTTCCTTCATAATAAGTTGGTCTGTATCGACCACTCTGTCTCGCTCAATTAATTCCTGTTAAATCTCGATTGCAAATCGATAAAAAATATTTTTGAAGAATGGGCAAATATGCTGATATATAACTGACTCCCATTGCTGTTTATTGTTTTAAATATATATGCATTTACTTTTTTCACTCTCCGTATTGATTATTTGGATTTTTTTTTCAATACATTTTCATTAGATATGCACGTATATATAAGGTTTTGTATAATGATGTTAGGTTGATCTATAAGGTTGTTATTTTACATGTCATTGTCAGCTACTGTGAACTTTTGTTTATAGATTTAGTAAAATCTGGCCTGGTGATTATAAACATGTTCTCATACTCAATACTCCATGGTTTTTAAGAATTTTGCATTAAAGCCAAAACCACTGGTAGGGAACGTACACCGGATATTGCATCTAAGCGAGCCGCAATTTGCTAAATTGGATGTGAATCATCGCTGTCCAAGGTTAGTAAAATTAATTTTTCTCTTGCTTTATTGGGTTTCTGTAAGTGGTTGGTAATAAATATAACTATATACATAATGTATCAATCTAAATATGTACATGTTTCGGTGTAAAACGTTGTTTTGTGGGGAAAATATTGTCATTTGTGACGCGGGCTCGCACAGAAAAATACGACCCTTGCGCAAATTTTGTGATTTATTTTACTAAAACATGCAGAAACTAAAAAATGTGAAGTGGCTGATCTCTTCGAATATCATTCATCTAAGTATACCGAAAATTTCAGATTCGTAGCATAATTATTGGCGGGGTTATGACCTACAATCGAGTGCATGTATATCAACATTGGTGTACCGAGTATTGCTAGTTAGTGTACTGAGGATTGCAAATCATAAAATTTTGGTGTACCGAGTATTGACAACTGAACGTTGTTTGTTTTTCACGTTTAAAGCATGTTATAAGTAGAATTGACATATATTTTTAGTATTATTTTGTAACATCTTACCAATGAAAGGTAAATCATAAAGTGTAAATAAATACACATAAATTGTATTGTCATTATAATATCACATAGTTATTATCCTTCTGTATTTAAGTACATGATATAAATCAAAATATCGCTGTTAAAATTCAATTAACTTTATAATAGTCTCTGACATACTACTATCTATATTTCAGATTCACGATGATGTTACAGTGTGTACACTTCGACTGCACAAATGGAAGATGTACATGCAAATTCCTGATAAACCATCTCATAGGGGCTTACACAAATGACGAATTAAAATTTAAACGTATTGATGACAGAAGAAGCAAGTGCATATAGCATATCTGTTACACACCCTGGCTGTACTTAAAAACAACGAAATGATTTGTACTGAATTTTATAACATAGTGATAAATAACAAAGATGTGTATAAAAGGAGCATTATTTATTTGTATACACTGTAAAATAATTAATTTCGTGGGGGTAAATTTCGCGGTTCACCTTCAACCACGAAATCAAATCCCATTGAACAATAAGTTTCACCCTGAAATGCAAAATCCACGAACTAACGCCCAATCACAATTGCATTTTGTAATTTTTGTTACCAAAACCACGAAATTTCTTCCTTACGAAATTAAATGATTTTACAGTAACCAGTTGTTGTATTTCATTGACTGATATATTCAGTCGGCGATCTTTATCTGAGGGTTCAATTAGTTTCGGCGATATTTGTCATCAATATCATACACCTTTTTGTTCTTGTGCTAATTATCTTCCAACTCCAACACTATATATATATAAGGCACCAAAAAGGATGTAAGCCAGCAGACATCCATAACCTAGCCCCTGGCATTTTTTCTTGCTGGATAAGAAGGTCATACATGTATTAACATAATGACGTGATAATTAACTATGCCCTATTAATGATTTTTGCCATGTGAACATTTCAATAGTGTAATGTTAACATGTGAAGCCACGTGGAGTTAATATTGAATCTTCTGATTGTTACCCTTGTCGCACACATCACAGACATGAGCAAATTCTGCAAGATGATTGTTTTTTCTTGTAAACGAAGATTTGAACAATTTCCCAAGCTGGTCACACACATGTTCATTCTTGGCTTTAATCGATGTACTTGTTAATGTTGGTGTGTTGTCACCTTTCATGTGTGTTTGACGGTGCCTTTTGAAGTTTGAACTTTTGTAAACCAGAAGATATCACATTCGTATGATGCAGTAGATCTACGTTGTACAACAGTTACTGAGCTTCCTGTGTCTTCAAGAACGGAGGTTTCCACTTCCTTAATCATATCGAATGAATGGACCAGTAATTCGATCTGCAAAACAAAATACAATATTCATATTAATAAATGATATATGAATGTTTCATTTCAATCGCTAGACGCCTAACTGCAGTTTTATTAAAAGCCTGCTGGAATCTAGATGGCTATTACACTATACTTTAAGCAAAATTGAAAATAGGGCGATGGTCCAAACTGGACGCCATCGAGACCACTTAAATAATATTTTATTCGTTTGATACACCCTCGACCGGACAACATGTAGGGACATGCACATATTCTATAGACAACTTGCACATGTACACTGACCGAACGAGCTCTAACCAGATAGGTACAGTTTACGCACTGACAGAGAGCAAAAATTGAAAATAGCTTTCTAACACAACATCTACCTGATTACAGAATACACAGTGTATTTGACAATGGAAACAATACCGACTATTGTTTACTAACATTTGTGAGCCATATAATTTTATAGTGTATATTGGTTCAAACCTAATAAACGGTCAGTGCTTATTATTATTAATTATCAAATTGACATTTATGTTCTTCCTTGGAATAATAAAGTGGCAACAGCATTTTTTTTAAAAAGAGGAGCACATGCGTTACTTAAAACTCATATAAAAGCAAGGATACATATTTATATAATATAATACTCAGTACACCGCACTTGCAATACTCCCGTACACAAAAATTATGAGATATCAATCCCCAGTACACCAATGTTGATAAACATGCACTCGATTGCAGGTCATAACCCCGCCAATAATTATTCTACGAATCTGAAATTTTTAGTATACTTAGATGAATGATATTCAAAGAGATCACCCAGTTCACATTTTTAGTTTCTGTCTGTTTAAGGAAAATAAATCACAAAATATACGCTAGGGTCGTATTTTTCTGTGCGAGCCCGCGTCACAAATCTTGATATTTTCCCCACAAAACAACGTTTTACATCGAAATAGGTACATATTTAGATTGATATATTATGTACATAGTTATATTAATAACCTATCACTTACAGAAACCCTTTAAAGTAAGAGAAATATCACTTTTACTAACCTTTGACAGCGGTGATTTTCATCCAATTTAGCAAATCGCGGCTCGCTTAGCTGCAATATCCGGTGTACGTTCCCTACCAGTGAAAACCAACTTGTAGCAAATGATCTAATTAAGAAAATGAACCCAATATCATATCTTTCCATTCTGAAATAAAGAAGTTACAGCAATTTTTGTAACTAAAAGCATGCTGCAATTGGAGTACCGAGTACGAGTTGGAGCATGGAGTACCTTCTATAGGTTAAGTATGTTTATAATCATTGGACCAGGTTACTTTGTGATGAACCCTTGTTTGTCTCCAGACTCTTGCAAGCATTATCTTTATATGTGTCATATTGTTACACATATTATATATATTCCTATATGATAGTCTGCACTTACCTATATTAATAACCCTTTTATTGTAGCCTTTTATGTTTGTATATTGTTAGTGCCTTATTTAAGCAATTTTGTACTGTTTTTGTACATGATGCTGAAGTACCCAAATCCCCAACTAATAAGTAACCTTACATTTGGAGTTAAAGTTAGAGGAATCCGATGCACATAACGAGGGCATTTCAACAGCTCTAAGAAAAGTGCACTTCAATGTTTTGTACAACACAACCTCATATGTTAGATTCATGGTACAATTATGTATAATGAATTGTTCTCTTTAAATGCAAAGTTTGAAGTACTTTGAACATACAATAAATATTAAGAGCACTTTTCCTGGAACTTTTGAAATGCCCCTCGTAAATTTGTTCAGTCTTATTTGTTATGTGTAAATATAGTAACATAACAATTTGTAAGTGCTTTAAATGCCTTGATCATCAAGGCTGAAATGTGAAGTTCATGATCACATGAGATACTTCACCAACATGTGTGCAATTTGTATACTTTGGCTTTTGTTTTTGTGAATGAGAAATTGTGTGGTTGTTCTAATTTCATCTGGTTTCAGTCTTTAATGGTAGGTTGATTAAACAATAACATTTGTATTTCCCATTCTTCTACACCAACCTAAATATAAATTTTGGTAACTTTATGATATTGAAATCTCATTAATTATTTTCTTCAGCTTACTCTCAGTTTCTACTTTCAGTTTTATTTTGATTCAGTGCATGTACCTTATAAGTCTGAACTTCTATTTTATGTTGAGTGATGTTTCCTATACTCTAGTCATAATCTTTATATAGTCTGTGGTATTTTTAAAAGATCTAAACTGTTTAAGCAGTTCCAGCATAATATGATTATATTTGGTTCCGCTAGTAAGTCCATTGTAATGTTTTAAAGTCACTCAGAATTTGCAGTTGTAAAGAACGAAAGTACAGTAATAAATTTGGAACTAAAACAGAGCACCTTTTTGACAGGTCTTATTATCTGACTACAAATACCAACATGCTGTGCATGCTATGTTGCATATTTTCATACAGAAATGAATATGACTTAAGGGAACTAAACTCCAGTTGGTTAATTGAAAAATTCATCAAAAAGCTCTCTTAAACTAGCATTCTTTGGCTTGACCGACTTGTTCTGTTATTTGTTAAACTGTTACAATAATTATGTGTGTATGATGTTCCTTTTGATGCTATACTTTGTGATTATGATGAAATCAAAATCCAACATTTAGTTTGAATGAATAATGAAATATAGCCTTGAATAATGATCTTGTGTAAATACAATGTATATTATTTTGATTTGTATTTTTCTGAATCCCATCAGTTTGAAACTCACGATTACTAATATTTAATTATTGTTATATCAATTTGGGAGGGGGCATATTGATATGTTGTTAAAATGAAATGGTAAATTCTAGTCTAGAAATTCCAATGTACTATAAGTTAATCGTTGTTTTTATTATGTTTTCATCATTTTTAGCTATGTTTAAATCGTAGACTATTTGTTCTTCAGGTTGGTTGGAGTAGATGTAAATTCAGAGCAATATATTTCTTTACATCTTTGTAAGGGTTGTGTCCCTGTTCATTCATAGCTTACATGCATATACTATATTTTGCACCAATGTAACATTGATAAAAATTTCATTCACATACTCTTTTAATGACCTGGTCACTGTGTGCACATCATCTTTGTCTGCCTTCTGTCTATTTATATATCAGCTGTCTTCCACATGTGGAGAACTAGACCATTGTTTGTGGGTGCAATTATGTCTGTATATAATGACTTGTGTAGGCCATGCTCTTATAACTAATGTAAAATCATTAATTTTTGTGGGGGATTAAATTTCGTGGATTTCATGGTTCACCTTTAACCACAAAATCAAGTCCCATCAAATAATGTTGGCCCTTGCATTTATTTCCTAAAATGCGAAATCAACGAATTAAGGTCCCATCGAAATTGTATTTTTTACCAAAACCACGGAATGTTGTCTCATCAAATTTAAATGATTTTACGGTATGCTCTAACATTCCTATCTCTATACAGGATATAATGTTTTCATATACCATTGTTTCTGTGTTTCTATCACAGTTTAATGATGCTATGTTTATCATTGTCTATACAAATAACTATGTGTTCTAATATTGTTCTATTAAAGCCTAGTGATCTAAAATATCAACATCCTATGCAGTGATCTCCCTTCGATGCTCTGCTCATTTATTTATGTAGCACTGGTTGATTTGATCAATTTGCATGATTTGCACAAGTTATATACATTCAAAGAACCTTACGATTACAGTGTATTGTACACCCCTTGTTGATTGGTCAATAGTTTGTAAAACTTGTTTTATTGCATGAACATCTTAAAGGGACTGCATCACGTTTCAGCATATAGCAAAAATAAAATAAAATTTCAAATTTTCACTTAATTTTGGCATAGATGCCTGTATATCCAATAAACAATCACACTGATATAAAATATAACTTGTGAAACATCAGGATTGTGTAATTATTCTAGTATTTTACCTCCAAAATTCTATACCGTATAAATACGGTATAGAATTTTGAACCACTCCCATTTAAATTGCCTGAAATTTACTCGCATGTGATGAAAACAAATTCAAAAACAAACCAAGTACTTAATATATAACTAGACTGAAGTTTGGTTATGTTACAGACCGATCTAGTGAATAATATTACTCACAAATCATGATGAAAGGTAAAATTACGCTGCTTTTTAAAGGAAAAACACTCTGGTGTGTGCGATGTTGAAAGTGGTTAAAATTGATTATTTGCAATAAATATTCCTTAAAGCAACAGTCAACTATTATACGAATACTTGATTTGGTAAGAAAATTACAGTTTTTAAAAAAATTTGCTCCATCTGTGACACAGGCCCTTTAATTATTGTTAAAAATGTTCAGAAGAAAATTAAATATTTGATGATATTTAAAAAAATGCAAAATTTACGAATTGACCTACGATATCTTTATTCATTGCATATATGAATATTATACAATTTGTCCCTTACTATTTGTCATAGTAACTATTGGAAGGTTCAAATAATACTTGTCTATTTATGATAAAAACAAGTTTAAAAATGATATTTAATATTTTATTGTACTGTGATAGCATATTTATTACTTTGGATATAGATCTATATGAATTTTTATTTAAATACTCAAAACACTATCTTATGAATGAGAAATCTTAGTGATCATCCACGGTACAATTTGTTGAACATTTCAATCTTGTGATTAGCATATTTGTTGGGTGTTTTTAATCTGAAATACTTTAAGGTTGTATAATTGTGATCTGCATTTTTTGGTAATCAAAAATATATTTTTAGATTCCCCACAGAAAATTGAACTGGGATCCCGCTGGGATCCCAGTGGGATCCCAGTGGGATGACTTAATCCCGGTGGGATGTTGTCATTTCAGTGGGATGGAAATTCATCCCAGTGGGATGGAAATTCATCCCAGTGGGATCCCGGTAATAACCTACCCGGATTTCCAAGTACATTTCCCGGTGGGATCCCACCTGAATAGTATTTTAGACTGAACTTATTTTTGTTGACTGTTGTTTTTTCCTTTTAGCCAACTTGCATTTTTTTTTAGAGTTTGAGCTAGAAAAATGCTTTATAAACCGTTTGACCATGGTGAGAAAAGACAAACTGAAGCTTGACCATGGTCTAACATGGTCAGTGTTTTCAACCGTGGTTGACCATTTGACCATGGTCGACTAATTTGGTCAACCATGTTATTTTCTCACGCTTTTATATTATCTCCCTTTAACAAAAATTATATATATTTTTTTAAAGTCCCAAAAAACACTTTTTAAATAAATGTTAGCAAAGTAATATATCATTATTATTATAAAAATAGAAAGATTTATGAAATAGTTTGACTGGTGAGTTCTTGCCTTTAATTGTTCTAACATGGTATCTGACCATGTGACAAGGTAAGAAATACCAAAGAACTAACCGTGTTTTGTTAAATTGCACAAGATTTTGAGGGTAAAAAATCAACACTGCCGACCACCGGGATCCTGACCAATTTTCCCGGTGGGATCCCGCCTCTCATCCCAGTGGGATCCCACCTCTCATCCCAGTGGGATCTCATGTTATTGTCTCACACTTTTATATTATCTCCCTTTAACAAAAATTATATATATTTTTTTAAAGTCCCAAAAAACACTTTTAAAATAAATGTTAGCAAAGTAATATATCATTATTATTATAAAAATAGAAAGATTTATGAATTAGTTTGACATAATAAAAAATTCATAATTACAACAAAATATTAATTAAGCTTTCCTATAAGAAATCAAATATTACCTGACATTATTTGAAACAAGCTGATTCATCTGTAGCTTGAACATTATCAGCAACTGGTGAGTTCTTGCCTTTAATTGTTCTAACATGGTATCTGACCATGTGACAAGGTAAGAAATACCAAAGAACTAACCGTGTTTTGTTAAATTGCACAAGATTTTGAGGGTAAAAAATCAACACTGCCGACCACCGGGATCCCGCCTCTTATCCCGGTGGGATCCCGCCTCTCATCCCAGTGGGATCCCGACCAATTTTCCCGGTAGGATCCCGCCTCTCATCCCGGTGGGATCCCACCTCTCATCCCAGTGGGATCCCACTGGGATGAGAGGCGGGATCCCGACCAATTTTCCCAGTGGGATCCCAGTGGGATCCCCAGTCTCATCCCAGTGGGATTCCCAGTGATTTTTTCTATAGGGTTATCTTTAGACCTTATTGTTTTTCAAGACTTGATATAGTTGTACATCATTTTCTGGTTTTCGTTAGGTACGATTTTCTAGATTTTGATAGTTTTGTACCAAATTATTATTTTTGAAAAAAAGTGAGTCTGAGCTGTGAGCAAGTGGCTGTATTAGATTTTTTTAACAGTTGAACACAATAAATTAATATGTGAAACAAACAACTATAACAACAGATGTGGTTCTCCATTTATTGCACCAACCTTTCGGCTTTACACTAAAGCCTTCATCAGGGTAATACATAATAAAAAAGTTGAGTAATATGTACCTATTACTCAAATAATAAAAAAAACAAAGGCAAAGCTTCATCCCCTTCATATTATTTTGTGGGACAAGAAAACTGATTCAGTCACCTTGGTTTGAGGGTCGAGAGAGGTAGGGTACTAGGGGACCTTTATAATCTAGGTTTTTATTTATTTCAATCTTTCAAACTCACAGTACAGCCTTCTATCATACTATCACCATTACTGCATTGGGTTTCTTGTATTATAATAGTGTCAACACAATCTTTATCTATACACATGCTACGTTAATGTGGCTTAAAGCATTTTCATTTTGAAATAAATGTGATGAGATTATGTTTCTTGTTATCCTTTTAGCTCCAGTTGAACATTACATGTTATGGTCATATCCAAGCATACGGTACATGCCATATTTTCCTGAAGGCTATGTAGGAGATTGGTGATGGAAATGCAGGAGATTTTAACGAAATGCAGGAGATTTTTCTTGCTCAAACTTTAAACTTAAATAAATGAAGTTAGTATGCAGTTTTCACTTAATATTTTAATTGTATGACATTACCATGCATGCTTCGTAAAGCTCATTAATATTTGTTATCATTTTCATCATGCAAACCAAAACTGTAAAGGTTTCATTATTCCTAGAAATGCAGGAGATTGATCAATTTGCCGAAAATCATGCAGGAGCAGAGTCTCAAATGCAGGAGATCTGGCATGTATGTCAATGCTTTAACATAACTACTGTAAAGCTATATGAATCTCTAAATCACGATTGTTTCCCTTTATACAAATACACACTATTGTTATATCTGTTGTCTCCAATGTTGAGGAACATACATGTACATATAAGGTGAGCCCCGGTGTAACATTACGTGTGGCGCTGCTCATATAATTCACAAAACATGTATCCAAATTTCGTTTTAAAAACTGGAATAACATAGTTTTATAGTTCTTTAATATTCGTAAAAAGGTTGATTGGAAATCAAATTTTAGACATGTTTTCCCGTAGTCTACTTTCAACATTATTCCATACTTAATTTTATGACGGAACCTTGTGCTTCATCATAAAATCGTGTTTTTGCAGTATTGCATCGACTATGAACGTACTTGGCTAAACTCCGGTAAGCTACCACACAGTGCTGAAATGCGTTAAAGCTTTAGTCCTCTATACAAAATTTTAATGGTTATTGGAGTACTTTGGAAGCGAGTAGTCCTGGTTTTGAAAATCATCTGAGCCTAATTACTCTGAGCAAGAATTCAATACATTGCTCCACTTTATTCAGGCTCAGAAATTTGTAACCTTAAAGGGGCAAGGCAAATTTGCTCACGTTAATGTCATTCGCTCGGAGTATACATCTGGCATGTGATTAACCGAGCAGGATAAATAGACGTTAACTTGGTTCTCTATTGGCATGCACAGACTTATAAGAAGCTTTGTAAATTAATTAGTGAGGTTAAGTTACCATTTTTCGAGGGCTCTTTTAAGCTGTTAGGCTGCTCAAGCACCCTTTGACATTATAACTTTCCTTGGTCATTGGGCTACCTATGTGGCAGCCAACATCGATCTGCGGCGCAGGAAATAGACATTGCCCTCCGAGGGACCATTTTTCACCATGGTGGAGTGGAGCATGTGGGTTTTGCTCAGAGAAATCAATCAGTGGTCCAGAGGGGGTTGAACCCGCGCGCGACCTACCTCTAGGCCACCGCTTCCCACAATTACCACAGGAAAATACTATAATTATTTCTTAGATATGTCATTCTTGTTTCCCTCAGACAGTTCTCCTTATAAATAATAACTCAAATATCTCCTTCCTGAATGCGATATGATCAGTTTAAATATTTGCCTGAGTTGAATTTCACGATCTGTTGCTTTCAAGTTGCTTGGAAACTATGGGAACGAACGTGATTGTATTTTGATCAAATCGACGTTAACAAATAGACAACTGCAATGTCGTCTGAATTTCTGCATGACAATCTTTATAAATTATATAATAATCCTATTTAAGCATTTCTCAGACATCACACTAATACAAACAAACAAAATTATATTGCGTTTATCGGTTTCTTGGATTTTAGGTTTCCGTATCCTGAATAAAATGTACTTCGTCACCATGATACAGGTCTTGGATTATGCAGGAGACCTAAGAATACGAATACATATTATATGCTAGATGTATTTGACAATATCTGTAGCGCCACTCATGAAATGATTTATCGTACTTAACTTAGTTGGTTACTAATAGTCTGTTGGTCGACTCCCACTTGTCTTTGGGAGCTCATGTTAGGTGCACGAATATAGTCCCCGTTACTTATACAATATTTTATTGTAACTACTTCTTTGTGCCATTTAAAATCATATCATCGTACTAGTAGGCAGTCGGGTAGATAATCCCATTTGTGTTTCTAACAAAGGTAATCCTAGCTTATAACTCTGGGTTCAAATATTATATAGGTAAAATAGAATATTAGATCCACATTTTGATGATTCATTGAAGGTCCACGTACTAGAGAAAGTGAAAGACGGCATAGAAAACCTAAATGTTCTCAACGTTTGAAGAAAGAGACTGAGAATTCTATTAGAAAGCTAATTAAACAATGAATGCACAGAACACGATGTATGACAACTCTGGCTGACGATTTATTCCTGAGAGACGACGTGTTCCTCACATTAATTATATCCCCCACAGGATAACATGACATGCGTTTGACAGGTTCCAATGAAGAGACGACACGTGTGCCAACCACCATTGTACTAAAATAACTTGTTTAGATACGTCAAAATATATTTAATATAAATGTACCAGTCCTAAATGCATTTAGTTCACTTTGCAAATGGTCGATCCCGTTTAGTACCCGGTGCAGTTTGTACAAATACAATGTCATTATGTTGGTAACTTTGTTTTCGACACTCGCGGTTAGCGTTTTGTTGTATGGCTGACCGATAGATGCGTAATTCCCTTGAACTTGGCTTTGTGTTGTTTTGCAACAATATGTTTCGATCATACTTTTGACCTGCATGCAATTATCAACAAGTACTGACTAATGTAATGGACAGACAACACACAGCCACAAAGCAGCGGTTGAAGCACCTAGCCACACACAGGACACAGACACAGAATGCATCATTCGTCCATGTTCAATAAGGGATTATAGCTTAAGATGTCTTTACTCTTTTCGTTACAACTGTACCAACTGCGCTTATCTGAGGATTTATATCAACGAGAATACATGTACATTATTGTTCTCAAAATCTCGTCACAGAAATGTAATGTTACCTGTTGATCCTCTTAGCACAGCGGTAAGGGAGATCACTGAATTTATTTGTAGCTTCATTCAATAAGTAGCCAGGGACCTAAATCCAAGAGCGAACGATATCGACATGTATACTTACAATCCCACAATAGAAACAGTTCTATTGATGTTGCAGAAAAAGCATGGATGATAACCTTGGTACACTGTAAATATAATCCCGATGAATTTCCTTATCGCCAGTTCAATTGATTTCCTATCAAAACACAATGTTCAATTACCCGTCTGAGGTAGTCAAAGACAAAAACAGTATCGAACACATTCACGAATATACCACAATTATAGCTCGATTCACACTTTAATAAATTTTATTTCAAGTTTCTTAACTTCAGTTAAATAGTAACTCAAGATGGGTATGTTAACTTTCTGACAGCAGGAACTGTATGTTCTACTGGGGTATTTCATTCGGTTTGACAAAAACTATGACATCAAAAGTTATTCTTTATTCCATATCATGTTTAAGCCATTCAACCTGGAACAAACTACTATGCTGCTGAGTGTCAAGCGATGGAGATTTACCGTTTTCAACGAATTTGGTTAGTCTTGGACTTGTCGGTCCCGAGTCTCTTTATGTACGAAGTGGACGTTTAATGTTTTCATTTTATGTAATTGGACAATGATTTACCTCATTTTTTTACAACTAAAAGCGAGTATTTAACCAAAATGCGGATATGTGACCTGAGTAATATGATTCACAATCGACTGGTGAATTCCCCAGAATTTACGTGCATTAAATATATATTTATGTGGTAAACGGGAACGCATTAGAGTGACAGTATGGTTATTTTGAAATAGCAGAGCGTCACACTTAACTGTTCAAATATTCACTTCAATGTTTACAAGTCCTATTTACAGACCAGTGATAAACCCAAATACGTAATACTCTATATTTAGAATACAGTACATTTTTCCATTAATTACTGTACATGATCATCAAACTTTTCCTTAAAAGTAAAATTGTAATTTAAAAAGTTTAAAATCAACACCTGCGATAAAACTCACAGGTGGCAGTATCAGTGTTTGGAAAAGAAAATCACTGAGCTAATACATTACATGGACCGTATATATATCGATTGTCTATCTAACTCCCTGTACATTATGAAGGTATAAAGCGTAGTATATGTCTATGTCGAAAGATTGTGGAACATTGCATCTTACAATAGGCTTGGTTCCCAACAATTATTACGATACTGTGAGCGCAGCGGGTAACCAGTGCATAAATAAAATGACATTGAGCGAAGTTGAATAACGAAAGTAACACTGTTTTGCTGTTATAAGATACAATTGAACGAGATTTTCGGCAATAATTAATATCTTATAGTTTATTTGAATGACTTGTATAGCAATTTTTCTTCAGCACCCGTATTTTATGTTGAAACAACGAGATGAAATGTTCCACAATCTTTGGCATATAGACATATAGTACGCTTTATACCTTGATAATGTTAGTATATTAGTTCAGTACGGACATTTATATATATTTTTTATTATTTTATATAATCGTTTGCGAACCAAACACTGATACTGCCACCTGTGATAAAACTATGTATTGCATACAACGGCTTATCGATTTATATACAGCGTTTTGATAAACGATAATCATGTTTGATCTAGTTGTGACTTTCGTAAACAAGTGACCCACCTTCAAAAGATCAAATTTCGAAATAATGTGTAAAGGTTGTTGTATATAATACTGATCGCTTCAAGTATTTTATTCATCCCGCTGTGTATACATTACCGTGTTTAAAAACTATTATATTTGTTAAATACATCTACGAACCGTAAACAGGTTGCAAAACTGAACGAAAGAAGACACTTCCGCATTGGATTAAGTGTAAAAAGTGACATATAGAACTTATATAGGTGTATGTAGTGAATGGCTTATCGTGGTAAACATTTGCAGGAAACAATGAGTGATTCGGATGACTTCGGGGTAGATTGTGTAGACGGTAGGAGAAGCGACGGATCTGTGCTAGTGTCCACACATGATCAGAAACTTGAGATGGCGGAAGAAACACATGGTAATGTTATATTGGATGACTTTGCTACGCTGGAAGAAGTTCGTGATGCTATTATGAAACAAGGCCTCGAAACATGCAGCCTCATATTCGGTAAGTTGAACGATTTTTGTTTTCGATTTATATTTTGTTAAAATGTAAGCTATTTTTGTTTCGTATCAAGGTTAGACCTTAAAATATTCTCAGACATTGAATCGGCTGTGCTGGTAAGTTTTATTGGAATTCTCATCCAGTGCTTATTTGATATTCCACAAGCCGTGATTTGTGGTTGCCTTGAGGAAGTAACGACCAATGGCAATAAGGTTTTGGAAGACCATGACCAGATTGATCCAGACATCGAACCTTCTACCATTGCTCTACTAATTAAGCTAACCGGATTGGCTATTGATTACACACACGTAGATTCACTTTACAGAAAGTTTTAATTTAAAAGTAGGGTGCACACAACGTTCGGTTTCTCGAATTCTCGTAAAATTCGTAAAAGCATGGCTGGTCGACCATGTAAACCGTCATTGAACACTGTACATAATCTGGTAATATGATAGGATAATAAACATATGAAAGCTATAATAATCACATAGTTTAATTACATTTACATTTTTGTATTCGGTATTGAAGTGGTACATCGCGTCAAATGAGAGGCACTATCTGATTTGTGATTAACGTATGATGAATACTTGAATATGAATCTATGTCAAACCCATGAAATATAAAAATACAAGTATTGAATAGGTTTCATCGTGTTCGTACATGTATAACCATATAACCGATTGAAAAGCCTTTTTTTAAATGCGTATTTACTCATGATTACTTACGTATCGGACTGATAAAAATAATATCATAAGATAAAGAGAGCTCTAACTTTGTTTTAAACAAATACGAACTTTATTTTAAAAACTGTATGTGAAGACAATAAATAGCAACACCAGCATGTGGTTTTTGTTGACAGGTGGTCTCTCTTAACATGTTAGATGGATTTTGGCGGTGTTTACAGACAAATTGTGTACCAGTGACATTTGTTCACAGCTTGCATTTAGTACATATTTGACTATATATTATAACAACGCAGTTTTTTATGTACATGAAAACTATGTTCATGTCTTGAGTAGTAAACAAAGAAAGCTCTTAAAATGAACGTAAAGCAATAAATTTAAGTCTTGAACATTGTTTTTGTCCTGAATTCAAACAGCGTGTGGGTTACATTCATTGAATTTGAAATTTTATATCTAAATCAAGTCTTAAAACCGTAGAGCGAGGACATTTTTTAAAACAAGATAATAACAAATCTAAAGTTGTGTGTACATGTATAGGTAAACGTGCAGAGGTCAGGCATGGTGTAATAAACATATTTACTCCAAATCGACAACGGAAGAATGTTCATTTTCATATTTATCTGATCTTGAATATTTAAATATAGGTCATATCACCTGGACTGATATGAACGGTAGGGTTGTATTTAATTTTACGTACATGCCCACAAGAGTATATTATTATTCAGTACGGGTATACTTACACGTAGCCATGTGCATGTTTAAATAATCTTAATTGTACGATCAATTACTGGTCACCTATATTGGAGTTTAGATTAAGTTTTAGTTAGTTACACTATCTATCATTTGAGTAGTACAAGTATCATTCAGACAAATCATACATCACACCAAGGTTTCTAACTCGCAACTTGTATCCACCCAAGTGAATAGCAAAAAACGTGAGGTTTTGTTTTTTTACTCGTGGTCTCTCAATAAGTAAAATATTGAAAATTGAAAATAATGTAAAGTGGAATTTGTAATCTTCGCAGACATACTTTTGTCACAGTGGCCTTTGCTCGAATATCAAGCTTGGTCTCCCTTTATTATGTATCACGTTATTGAATCGTCTCCCCTTATTTTATACTAGATATACACTCACTAAATGTTATAAGTAAACCAACACAGTACATAGCGTTACGTGCAAATAGTCGTTCGGTCGACTTGCTGAATGGTTTTTCAACACAAACTAAATCAAAGCACTGAAAGTACTGATGTGTGGCGAACTGATGTCATTTTGACCATTCAAATAAAGGCTGCACCAACATGCTGTGTCAGAGTTCTGATAAGCCCAGACTCACTCGAATGTTTGTGCTGCTATCAAGACACCAAGCGTCGGTGTCAAGATGAGTGACTGGGTAGTCTCCATACAACTGATGAACTGGGAATTAAAACACAACAAACGAGATGCCCCCCCCACCCGCTATGGAAACAGGACTAGGTAGAAATATGTTGGGAAAATTAAATAAAGGGAGGTAATTGATAAGATAGAACCAGATTTCAATAGAAGGAAAATATAAGAAAATGATATCAATGGTAATATCATGACTTTTTTTGGTTGAATGAAATAATTCAAGAACGGAACCAGATAGAATTATGGTTTCATGTCACAGCACTTCTCTTAGATGCCATATACATATATATTTAAAGTCGATCAATTGAATTTAGGTTGACAAGTGGTCCAGTGGTAAGGGCTATTGACTACTGGTATGATTATAATGAAAGTTGTCCGTACTCCCGCCGGATCAAGAGCAGAAATGTTTTTCGGAGTAACATAACTAAACTTACGAACAGACTTTCGGACCATACTCAGCGTAAATTCTATAGCATTCTGTCCGATATGTTAATAAAATCGTATTTAAAACAGGTCAATTATATATTTTGGAATATACTACAAGTTATTTTTTGAAAATCTGACGATTATTTATGTATTGGTTATTATTTAAATATTTGCGTATTCTGTTCCGAAATATGAACTCGCGCTAATCAGCGGGTGATATTTATTATAGCTATATTATGTTGTATTTAGCATATTTTTATGCACCAGTCAGTGTGCGACCATGGTCCCATCCCAGGTGATGGGCAGTGGATAGCTGATAGTTTTCAAATACATTATTTCTTATTAAATCCATATCAAGAAGAATGTATTTAACTTCTAAATTCTGAGTATCAAAGTTGTAAACCCTTTTTTATACCAGTAAATTTTATGACCCTAAATTCCTTACTTCTGCAGCTGTCTCCAAATCAACTAACAAGAACCCGATATACAACCCATTCAATTAAAAATAGTTTTAACGGTCTATTTCCTGTCTCATGGTGTGTTCAATCCCTTGTAAAAACATAGATCCCTGTGTTACATGACCCCCAACTGTCCCAAAACAAGTTACTAACGACCAACCAATATACAACCCCTTGAAGTTTACCAGATTGTATGGTCAATTTTCTGCCTCATGCAGCTTCAATAAAATATAGATCTAGCTAGGATTATGTAATGTTACATAATAAGGAGGGGCTAATTAAAAAATGCATAGATAATATTGCACAACGTGGCTTGTGGGAGGAGCTAATTAGATATGCATTAATGGGCTTTATAACTGCACATTAAGTGGGAGGAGCTTATTAATTATTTATAATTATTGAAGTATGTTTGGTCTTTGGTTAAGAATTTGGTTTGCCCAACGTGTATATAATAATTAACGGCCTATTAATCCAATTACCGTTAACTTTTCAATTCGAAACCTTGTGAAAATATATTACCGCTTTAAAAGGCATATTAGTTCGCATGTTGCGCGTTTCAACTCGCCGTAGAGTGTTTATTAAATGAGATCTATATGAAAGTCGCACATCTTAATGAAACTGAACGTATCGTCTTTAAAATAGCTTTTAGTTGTTAATGTTACTTGGAAAGTAAAAATATAATTGGTGATTTACGACACCAGGTTGTTGCTAAAAATCGCGCAATTCATGAATAGAAAATGTAAGTGCTCGCTGTTTAACTCGTCAGCATTAGTTCATTTATTTTATAACCGCAAATTAAATTGGTATAAGTGATCTTTAATATGTCATAGTATTGACAATTTCTTTTAATCCGAAAATACTTTACTGAATGCTCGTTTATTGCTTAATTATTCTTTCTCAATTCAAATCCTAAATAGCGTTACGTGTTGAAAATAGCCGCTATGAATAGCACAATTAGTTCGCACGATGCGCGTTTAACTCGCTGTCGTGTGCTTATTAATTGAGACCGATATAAATGTTGCACATTTTCTTGAAGTTGAAAGTTTCCTCTTTTCAGTGAGGCATTATTTGTTTATGTAAATTAGAAAACAAAATTGTTACTGACGATTTAAAACCACACGTAGTTCCGAAAATTTGCGCAATTCGAGAATAGAAAATCTAGGGACTCGCTATTTAACTCGCCAATGTGAATTCATATTATTTTATAATTTAAATTTAATTTGATATTAATAAATTGACATATCTCATGGTATTGGCAAAATTTATTTTGTCAAAATCCGATAGTAATTGACGGAACTGCAATTAATTGAATATTGCGTGACAGTACTGTTCTAAACCAGAGATCTATTAATATAGTAGATCCTGTAGATAAGCTAATCAAGTTAGTGTATCGATCGTCTGCTAGCGGTTAGATAGACTGTATATACTGTCCTTGAACTAATTCAGCTTCCCGCTACCAGTGAAACCATGTTGTTTCTATTTATAGCATCAATGTTTGTAAACAACATAATTAGGTCATCGTCTACAAATGTTCAGCGGCGGAGTGATTTTAATAGACACATTTCAGTTCATCCGTGTTCCACCAGAAATCTATCGGCTGAATAAACAATACAAACTAGTCACTGACCAATAGCTCGTTGTATATCAATTTGCATATGAATGCCCCGATATGTAAACATGAAACCGTGGGATTACTTTCTCAACCTTCTTGACGGTCCTGGGCGGTTCGCAGGCCTTTGGTAGTAGGAATATAGTCCATGCGGAATGATTTGCTATAAAATTAAAATATCCTCAAAAAATAAAAGTCTGATGTAATTGTTGGTCTTAATATTAATAAATGTTGGTAATGTAAACAAATCGGGTTCAATGATACGTGTAACCTGAGTAGCATGCTTGTAATATTGTTCAAATCATAGACCTATTTATTGGTGTAGGCATAAAGGCGTTAACTTCATAGTATATATAAATCAAATCAAATCTGAAAGATAGTTATTACATTGTGTGGCTTATCGCCACACAAAAACGGGTGGACCTAGGATTCTAAAAATTTAAATAGAGATTATTCATCCTTCACAGACGGCCTGTCTCAATTTCATGGTCATTTTGATCAAATGTCAAACTCACCATGACCTTTATATACACAATACTCACTGGTCCACACCACATGAAATATAGGATCTTAGATCGTTAAACTTTACAGAGGGGTTGCTTATCATCAGATGTAGGCTCCTACTAATTTTGAGGTCGATAGGTCAAAGGTCATGGTCGTAGTAACCTTAGCTAAACTAGGCTATATACTGTCATGAGACGTGTATGTTTCACAAACCTCTCTTGTACGGTCTGTTGTCATAATTCTTCCGGTTTTGTGTTTTTCTGGTGTGGGTATTGATGGACAATGTGTATGTAGCATTTTGAGACTTCGTGCGAAAATCGTTTGTATCGCACGTGCATTTTGTATAATTTGAAAATTCACGGTTAACTGCTCGCAGCGGGCAAATTACAATCATCGAATTATCGGATATTGCTGCTATACTACTCGCATGAAGGCATGCAAAAAATGAACATGATACCATGTATAACAAAAAAGATATACGCATTACATGTTGGTGTACTTATAACATTTAACAAGTGTAGTGCTGGCTAAGAATGAGAAGGTTGTCCTTATAAGACTGATAGATATTTGAAATCTGCATCATAAGGTGCTTCTTATGAGCCTATTTGTTAAGTTGATGCAGCATATTTTTCCATAAGTGAATAGTTATTTTCAGACAGCTATAAATACGCATGTTTCCGCGAATTCTAAAGACCCCCATAAGGACCTAACCCCCTGTGCGCTTATGTGTACATTAAAGGCATACTTTTCATACCATTTTTGTCTACCCTAATAGTACGCCCCAGTTATGAACCAGTCAGTTGCTTCCACAACCCCCACCACCGGTGATGGACCGGGAGTTTTAATTTTGTGTTGTCAAAACCCCGCTCCTACACGGCCCTGCGGGGACAGTGGACAGTAAATATTGTCCCGGGGTATTGGTTTGCAGAAAAAAATAATTTCCGGCCCTGCGGGGGAAGCTGGAAGGTAAAAACACGACCGTTTCCCCGGCTATTCACCGCCCATCCCCGGAGTCGGGACTGGCGTGGGTGCAACTGACTGGTCATAATTGGCACCGGTGAACCATTTCTACATCCTGATTTTTCCACGTATTATCATAACCGTATATACATAAGTTACACATAAATGACAATCTAGAAAAAGAAGCGATTCTTGAACCGTGATCAATTTAGCTATACTACTCATTGAATCGGAATATAATGACCAGAACAATCAGCGTTTGCTGGCTGCTTTATATTCATGATATTTGTGCATGTGATCCCTTCTAGCAATAGGACGATCTATACTTAGGGCCCGGGGGACTTTACTGATACCTGGGTTTGTATATTAAATTATATCATCCCTGTTTAAATTTTGCTAATGCCTCTAAATGATTACCCAAACTTTCCATCAGACAGAAATGTTTTTTTGTATATATATATATACATGAATACATTTCGTGAGCTAACGTGTCGCAATTCCTAGCAAATTATGCAAACATAATGTTCACACCGTCTCCAGTATATTTAGCTTACCTAATTGTATTTGATGAATGTATTTTCTTCCTTTATTTGAAACATGAATTATGCAAGCAAATATACCGTCATACGCTACCCTGGGAATGTGTGTTTTGCCAAATTTTGCATAAATTTATAAATCCGTATATTTAGCTGTCAACAGCTGCTTATTCATAGAGACATATTATCTACCAGCATGCGATATGTTAATAGTGACGCATAATTATAACGTTGTCTCGTTTTTGGTGTCTAACTTAACTATACTGTGAGTGACATATGGGCCTGTCCCTCGTGTTTATAGTTATAGATTCTATAATATGGCTGCAACCACGCCTGTATACAAACATTTTTCGAAAAATATAGATATGACAGGGAAATACATTTCCTTTTCGTGTATTCCGTCTCCGGGGTACATATACGCTTATACGTCTTCCTCCGTCGGGACGGTAGGCCGGCTAGAAGATTAGAATCACGATCATATTGCCCGTATTATCACGAACAGTTGGTGACCCGTCATTCGGTCGTCATTTTGGTCAAACAACCGTTACTGCTTACTGAATGGGCGTTATGTTCTATGTCAAAATAAAAACTCAGTTGCTTATATCATTTAAAAGATCAGAAATTATAATTTAACTATACATATATGATTACCGCATGCAGAAACTTGCACGATACCGGAAAAACAAACACGCACAGAACGATGGTTGTCAAAAAATTATTGTGTAAAAATTAAAATGGATGACATCATGACAAAGTCAGGAATAACAACATTTCGCTGGTTTAAAATGAGACTTACAAAATCAATATTTTGAGAAAACAAGAAAACTGTCTGACAATCACTCTCTACTTATGGTAAAACAAGCTTTTTCAACTTCAGTTTAGTCAACACGATACGTTCTGATGTTCTTTAAAATAGACTCATAAGAAGTGCCTTATGATGTGGATTTCAAATATGCATTAGTCTTATAAGGTCGTTAACAGTCATAATATTTTACATAATTTTGTATTACATGAGCCTGGGGCAATAATCTACAACAAATGAGCAGGTGTGTTATTAAGCAACTATTGTCGTGACAAAACTATCAAAGACTGGCGAATAATGATCCCTGTTATAGATATACTAGAAATCTTTCACAGAAGAAATTGTATATGAGATCAACAGTGGTTGTAATTATTTACTAGTATGATGCTATTTCATGCATTTGACAAGTACACATTGGTCTAAACATTTGAGCCCACGTCTTCTGTCCTATGACTAGATAACATGTTCTTCCAAAAAGATAATGTTTTAATAAATCGTTCAGGGAAGGAGGCATTCAACAGATACAGCAGAGAAGGAAAAGCACAAAAATGACAGCGTAGAAATTGGTTGTATCAAGTTGACCTGGTCAGAATGACGGATAATGAGCTATGATGACTTCTTAAAATGTGTATTCAAGCTAGATAACTATTATTTACTAAGTTCAACGCAAAGTAAACACTGTTGATTGTCTTTTATTTCAGGTATTGATTACACAATGAGTAACAAAAGTCAAGGACAGAAGACATTTGGAGGGAGGAACCTACATTCTATATCAGACACTTTGATTAATCCATACCAGAAGGTACGTGTCTGTTGTCTAACGTATTCTTCCTGAAACTAACCAGACATCTATGTTGTGACGACAAGGTTGCTACATACTGTATACAGGGTCAGGAATCGATTACATGGTGCAGTTTATACCAACATTTTATGTACACTCGATCTACCTTGTCTTAGTCACTACTGACATGTTTGCACTTAGAGATTTTCTTTTTACGAGTTACGGTGTCGTGGAACTCGCGGGTTTTATTAAGAAACGGGTAATTGACACGTGGAAGCAGGGTTCAGTCGTTTTTCATTACTTTATCTTCATGTCTGTGCCTTTGTTTGTCATTGTAGTGGATTTGTACTTGTAAACTGTAACCTGATTTATTTTGGCGTGTCTTTTTCTAAGGTCGGCGAGCTCTGGTCTGTATCTGTTGAATAATGTCTATCGCAAACATTAACAAGAAGAACTATTATTTCAAATAAACGAGCAAGCGGTTGTTAAATGGGCGTTTTGTTCATGTGATGCTCACAGGAATTATGATATTTGACAACTTTCCAAGTCAAATATGTATACGTAATGCCACCATCGTGTAATACAAATGATGTCCCGAGTCTCCTATTAACGGCATCATTGTATTCACGATCAATGAAAGTCAATAACCTCGTGGTCACTGTTAATTTGCTAACAATATGCCAAAACATACATTTAGGATGATTAGCTAGACGGTATGGTGTACGTGTCGCTGCCAAACCGTCTCACAGACTCGCATTTTCCAGTCGATTCAGGCCGTTGCCACTGCCTGATAAATAATTAAGTAAACAACACTAACTGCAAAACATATAAATAAAAACACTGCTGATACGAATGGAAATATCTTTGTAACCACATTATCTTTAACTGTTGTCTTCTAGAAGTAACTACATAACTTTCACAAATATTAAAACTTAATTCATATTTGATCTATTTTGTCTGTTTGTCTGTTCTTTTTAAAACACACATACATAATACATTGTGTTTTTGGAATAGGAGATCCCAGTATATATTACTTAGATGCCTGTCACTCAGGATTCAACGCATGTCATCTTAACTCAGTAAATATAGTAGTTGCTTTGATAACAAGAGTTACAACCGGTGTTTAACTCCTGTCCAATATTTGTGAAATTAATTTAAAAAATAATATAAAAGAGGCATTCCCTATAACTAGCATATTTTTCTCTACTTTCACATTAAATGAGCTAAATGTACAAAGAACTATCAATTATCATAATTTGTTAGAAGAAAGTGTGCGCAAATATGTCTCTATCATGTCAACAATATATTTAAATCAGCAATAATAATTTATCGCTTCCAGCAATTTATTATTATGTGGCGAAAGGGAAACAACCCTACATAACAATATGTTTTCATTCTTTCCTCGGTAATTAGTTGGAGCTTTTTGTTTAGAGTTTAAGCAATAATAATTCTCAGTTAAAGCATATTATTCATGAATCGATTTAAACGATCGAAGTTATAGATAACGCCTCTTTAATCTATCGATAGTATGATACAGTTCCGTTCTTTCTTGCAGGTTATTTGTATCCTTGGAGAGACCCTGGAACCTTTAGACGATGATGGTATTATTCCTGTGTATGGATTCGGTGATTTCAAAACTAAAGATAAAGGAACATTCGAACTGAAACCTGGAGTAAGTAATCATATTATGTGATACAATGTTCATACGCGTACTACGGTATACTTATGTAAGAATTTGTGTAACCTGTGTATGTCACACAAGTGACACTGGTTTAATGCAATGTTATGCTCTTCGTCGACATTGGCTCTGGCTACGAACTCCACATGCGGAGAGATAGCCAAGAGCTAGTTTGCATTGGTTGTTAATTATTCCTAGGACAACTGATTAGACCAACTGTGTTTAGTAAATGTCAATGAAGGTTTGTCGTGTGTAGAAATAGAAATGCAGCGTTTCCATACCAAAGACACGGTATAATAAAAGAAGAGTACCAAAGTTTCCATTGCATGACACTCGTCACAAAAAGGAGAACTGGTTCCTCTTATCTCATACCCGAGCGATGATGGATCAATTGATATGTCGAGAGTGATCAATTTAAGTAGCAGAACGTGTATCACAATCCATCTGAAATAAATCCAAACGATAATTGTTTCTGACACAGTTGTCATATTGCCTATATAACATTATAACGTGTATTTGTTGATAGATTCCATGTGAAGGATTCAGTGATGTTCTAGATGTGTATAACGAAGTTACACCAACAATAAAACTTGGGGGACCCACAAACTTCGCACCATTGATATACGAAGCCATCAGGATAGTAAAAGAAACACAAGAAGTATGTATACACGATCTTTTCAGTTTACTAGAATGCTTTGTAATATTTTGATAATTTAAAGTTAATTTAGCTTTATTTAACATCACGTAGTATTAACTTTTATAAAATAAAGTTGTTAATCGCCTGCTAGACCAACGCTTCACTTCAGATACTGTAAATGAATAACATCACTTTAATTACTAGCATGCATTTAAAACTAGCGCTATCCGCTTTTAAGATATCAGACAATTACAAATCGAAGTGGAATTGAGTTTAGAATTACATCAACAAAGAAACTACCAGTACATGTCAAACTGGCACATATATTTGCTACGTTTTACCGAGACTTGAATCCACACCCTTCTGTGCAGAAACCGGACATTGCACGCATTTATGCAAACCTGTCTATTATACCAAATCGATTGTACAATTGCCATGCATAATTGTACATGCAGCTTTCTCAGTGGAATCTTGGCGTTACATTCTGCTATCATACATGTCATGTGTAGCTGCTCGAACATTGTTATTTCACGCATGCCAGGGTTTTCATTTGTTAACTTTATTAATTTACCGTTTAACCAATTTCTTATATCTATGAATGAATCAACAATGCTTTGTATATTCACGTTTTTATGAATTAATAATGCATGATGCAATGGATGTGCGACGGTTTAAAATCACTTTTTTTCATAGAACATAAATTGTCATTTTGATTCATAGCAGGGGAAAATGCAGGTAAATATTCCATATGGACAATGTGTCCATAAGCATACATATTATAGTAATTGTACACACGTCACTTACAAGCATACCACATTATACTTATATAACTGTAAGCAATAATCTTAACTTCCAGAAAACCCCTGCTTTCCAGAACATTTCGCTCTTTTGCACTTGTGTAGACACCCTCGGCGTTTAAATGAAAACTGCAACAATTAACGATTATTTCATTAACGAAATTAGGTGGAATACCGTTTGTGTTATACTTCCCAATACTGATCCTCGCTACTGACCGCTTTCTCTGGGTAGCTGGTGACAGAACATAACCATTGCACTTTTTTAATTGTATTCTTTTTGCAGCTTTACAGTCCAACATAAAAATGTGTGTTTTATTTTAATACATACAATGCATGTAAACTGGTGATCCTTACTCTTATATTTGCATGTCATATGTTTGTGAGTGTTATTTTAGTGTATTTCGTGTTCTACTGTACATGCCGTCCATGTTCTAATTGTTATCTTTGTTTTGATACCATGTGCATTTACGTGAAATATCCAACTTGACTGAATTGTACCTCATACTTTAAAATAAGGTTGCAACTAACGTAGACAAGTTAATTACATTACATTCTGGGAAGGTAACTATCAAATCCATTTTGAGAAAGTTTGACATTTTCCAATCGTATACCATGTATTTGCATATTGTATTCTTAAATCATTGTGTAATAGGCATTCATATATGACACAATGTATCTATGGGTATAGACATCATACGTCATGGTTGTTTTTTCAGTATCACATCCTGGTGATTGTTGCTGACGGACAAGTATCATCTGAGAAACCAACAAAGAACGCTTTAGTAGAAGCATCACATTATCCATTATCTATCATTGTTGTGGGAGTAGGTGACGGTCCATGGACATCTATGAAGACGTTTGATGACGGTTTGTCGGAGAGAAAATTTGATAACTTTCAGTTTGTGAACTTTTACGAAGTAATGGAAGACGCTGAGAATCCCGAGGCAGCTTTTGCATTAAATGCACTGATGGAAATCCCCGAACAATATAGATACCTGAAGCAAGCCGGTCTCATCAAACCTGCCACAAAAACATGATATATTTCAGTATGAAACTTGACTTGGAGAATGACTGGAGGGAACTAGTTTGTGTTTTAAAGCCGGTTTGATAAGTACCATATATTACTGCGGATATATTTTGTATATACCGGTAAAACACTTTTGGTTTCAATTGGTAATATGTTGTTATGCTGATGTTATAGTATTGCAAACAAACCGTTTTTTGGTTTGATTGATGATCTTGTTGCGTAATGCATTGAGGTTTACATGTAGAAGTGTTTTTAGTACTTGAGGCTGATTCTGATACGGAATGGAAATAGGACGACGAATTCTGTACTTTTGTTGAACACATCTTGCCAGTAAACGTTATAATTATACTTATAATACACTAGTATGTTAACAAAGAGGCTTTAAACCGAGCATTTTCTTTACACTTACTGTTACCTACCCATGGTTACTTTTATGACCAATGAATTACTTTCTGACAGAAATTGGTGCAATTGTGAGTGATTGAATTCGTGTGCATGTATTTTTGTTTTAGTGTTTTTTTTGTGTCATGTTTTATACATACGCGGAATTCCATATTGAATATAATAATAGTAATTATATCGTATTTTATGAATATAATATATCTGAACGTGTAAAAAAATAACAGTATATCTAAAGCTATACAATGTCCATCTGCGCAATCTATTGCTTAACTATTTAATTCGTTTGGTGAAAACATTGGAAAATTACAGCTGCAAATATCTGTCTGTCGCATTAGTAGAGGACATAACTAGCAACATATTGTATTTGTTAAAATAATGGATTAAAGGATGATGTTTTGTCAGATGAGCATATTATATATATAATCGTACTTCCTGACGTTCTTCTAAAACATTTCAGTTTCAAGGGAATACTCATAGTCCTGAGATACAACAAGCATAACATTTGTCACTTCGTCTCATGTTTGCTATCAAAATGCTACTATGCAGATAATCATCTCATATCTGTAAAGATCGTTAATCTCTATGTTTAACTCAGTATTAGGTGTAGAAACGACAGTACTGAACTTTCATATAACATCCATATTGTCAGACCTGGTACAACTTGGGGAGCAGTGGCCTAGAGGTAGGACGTGCGCATTGGGATCGAGAGGTCCTGGGTTCGATCCCCCTATGGACCACTGGTTAATTTCTTTGAGCAAGACCCACAGCTCCACTCCAACATGGTGTAAAATGGTACCTGTGAGGGCAGGTCTATTCCTGGGCGCCGCAGATCGATGTTGGCTGCCACACTTCAGGAGAGAAATAGTCTCCCCAGGGAGACACGATTGTAGGTTTCCATATGTAGCCCAATTGCAAGGGGAAGTTAAAATGTCAAAGGGTGCTTGAGCGGCTTAACAGCTGAAAAGAGCCCTAGAAAATTGGTAACTTAACTTATCTTTTTAACAACTTGGATGATGACAGAAGGACTATCACGTATAAATAATAAACCTATCACACATGCATATACTGACCACTTTTGTTATTAAAACGTTTAAAAAGGCATTGCCTACGACTAGCACATTATTCTCTACTATCACAATAAATAAGCTAACGTATAATATGTTTTCATGTTTTTTCTCGATAATTAGTGGGATCTTTTTGTTGAAATTTGAGGAGTTTAAGCAATCACGATTCTTATTTAATGTATCATATTCCTGAATCGATTTAAACGATCAAAGTTATAGGGAACGCCTCTTTAATATTCATATTGAATAGTAGTATTCGCCTATATAAATTTTATGTTAAATGTATGTCAGATGTGTTATTTTTATAAGTATCTTGTTATGTGTATGGAAACAGAAATAAAGAAATATTTTAAAATACACGTGTGTTTGTACATATAATTTGGTAATGGAATCCTGCATTTGTACATATGCACGTACATGAGTAAGACGTTGATAACTATATTTTATCTGTACCATATGTACGATTCCTTCACTACAATTCGTGAAAGATCAGTCATTTTCGTAAAAGTAGAACCCATAAATGCCGACCTGTGCTTCGTCATGTCTAAGTTTGTCTCAGGTGTTTCGTTGGAGTACCAAATGAATAAATAAATTGCAGACATTGTGTTATTACTTTTTGTTAAATTTCTCTACGACAAAATAATAATTAATTTTGTCAACTTGCTCCATGGGATGTCTGAACAGTTAAAAATAAAATGAACTGCACATAACATGTCACGTTTCATGGTAAAGCACAAACATAAACCACATCTGTGAGCACATGATAATACACTCAGATCGGCGTTTCAAAAGTTCTAGGAAAAAGTGCTCTGTTATGTTGATCGTATGTTCAAAGTACTTCAAAAATAAGTTACATGTTGTACCATGAATCGAACGCATGAGAGTGTGTCGTACACAATGGAACTGCTGCCATAGTAACGTCAGTAATGGCTACCCGGGGCAACGTTATCTCTGACCATACATTATCAACATGCTCTGAATACGCCTCATCAGTCTAATTACATGCACAATTCAACTGCCACAAAATAAACATTGCTTTATACAATGTATTCTCAAATAATGTATTGCTTCGAAGTATGCACTTCCGGTGTCGCTTTGCAAAGCGTTCGATAGTGTCACAAAGCCAGACAGAAACTTCCGACAAAATGGCTGCTGTCTAATTCACAACAGGCTGTCTTTTTCTGTGATCATCTGCAGCAGTACCAATTACTATTACACAAAGGCAGTCTATCGAGTTAAATATCAATATGATGATGGGCTTATATCGCTACTCAAGACAACACCACCAATATCATCCATTACAAATATTACCTGCAAAGTCATTCCACTATCATGCAGATAACAGCATTGTCAACATGAACATAAATAGGTAGACCATGTGAACTGTAGTTACACAATGTTACATTCCGTGATACCATGATTGTGGTAAGACTGCCTACCATGATAACTCGATGCTATGGGTCGATTTATTACTATATTGATTAGGGCTGTAACAGTACACTGCGGAACACGAAAGACCGCGGACTTCAGTTTCACACGGTTCTCGACACGAGAGTTGCGAATTTCGGTACGGTTCGGTATAAGCTTTTTCATGAGCAAAATGATATTCAGAGATCAAAAACGTCTGATAGTCCTCTGATTATGTATAATTACCATGCTTCACTCCTTTAAATTGTATTTATATATGCCTCATATTGTCGAAATTCATTTAAAATAGTTGATAGCAAGATAATAATTGCTGTTATAGAATCAACAAATGCATTGTCACTTAAAAATTGCAGTTTTTAAGCTCCTGTTAGAGAATATTGTATCATACCGAAACATACCGAGCCGTTAAAAAATTGACGGTACGTATCATATCGTGAGATGAGCGTACCGTTACAGCCTTAATATTGATGTACATTCATTTGGAACAGCGCACGTAAATACTGTCTGTGACAAAGGTAATTTATAATATAATACGATCATTTTTATTTAGTGCGTTATATGTACAACGACGGACTGTAATGTTGCTATAATCACACTAGCCTGTGTTACCATATACGCGAATGTTCCGAGTTTAAAAATAAGGCTGTCTGGGAAAGAAGATATTAATTGACAGTACGATTTCAAAGTCTAAATCTGAGAGACTCTGTCTTTAAATGCTTGTTGATACATGTAAGGTCCCATGTGACACATTAGTCAAGTCAGTAAGACAGTTAACAACCTCATTTGTAAAGACCGTATAAAACTCAAGGGAACACGAGTAACATTTTTACCATCAGTGTTCATGATTTACCCTTAATACCATACATCTAAGTATTCCTGTACCATCAATCTTTCTGTCGGTTATGTCGGTTTTGAAATATCTCTGGCATACGTGTGTGAGCTTGATATCAGATATATCTTGATTATATACATTCTGTATTTAAAAAAAAATAAACTCAAAACTTTAGACGCAAATGAATCTCGTAGCCGATAAAATCTCAAATTTCATCTTATAAATATACTAATAACGGATACATAAATAAAAGCTTGTCTTAGATAAATGCTTTATTTTCTTAAACAAAATGTAAAAATATTGAGAATACATGTATAGCTAGCTTATTTCAACAGTGTCATATACCAAGAACATATATCGAAGCATCTACGAGATGTTTTGCATACGGGAACTCCTGCTTTAGACCATGCATTTAATTTCTATGTTTTCGTAAATGTCTTATAAAAAGTATAAACTATTTGATATAAACTGTCCTTTCACAGCCCAAAAAAAGCACTTTGCCGTACAATGTCATTGTTGCTTAATCATATATAATACATGTATACCAGCATATCAATCGAATGCATAGAAAGCCATTAACTGAGTGATTATGAAATAAATGGTGCGCGTAAAATACTTCGACGCTCTATTATATAAATCTAAGAGATGCAAAATAGTTAATATGGAAGTCAGTTTGTTGCACACCACAGTGCTCTTACATAAAAAACATAATGCCAGCGACTAATGACAATGGTGTTTTATAAATATTTAAAGAATAGCGAGAACACAGCCCAATTTGTTGGTACAATTTGTTTCGGGGTTTCTACATTTTACCAAGTAGTCCTATCTTTAGCAAGCAGTGAAAACAACATCCAGCAGGCAAAGGAAGATCACGAAAGACACAAAAAGACCACACATACAAGTATAAAAGTATACGTCACGGAACAGACATGTCTACAGCAAATTGCCAGTACAAAACCAAATTCAATGTTACTCAATTGTTATTTATCAAACGAATTATAAGCCAGTGTGATTTCTATTTGCGTTGATATAATTCCATTGCTGTTCCTACATGGAAGAAATCATCTGTACGATGTATTACCATACTCTAATGTCATTGCTATCATTTCTTCTTGTGAGTCTGATTCAGTTAAAGTGACCCCCGTAAGAACTAATCAATTAATGGAGTTTTTAATAAACCTAATTTTCTCTATTTGAATTTTTATTGCATTTCTATTTCCGACTATGCGTGTTTGGATTGACATCTTAAGTCAAAATTTGTTGTAATCCGACGTATAGTATATGCTGACGGGTCGATGGATCATCTTACAGTCTGCGTCCCAAACTATATTTACTGGTTGACAATAGTTTTTGTCCGTCGAAAGAAGTTCAGTGATATGGTGCCTATGGAGTTACTATGTTTATATGTTCCACACCTACTTACATTGTTTACCTAGCAGGTATCAGTGGCGTTGGCTATTGTCATGCTTCAAATACTTTGTAAGTAATTGTTGCACAGCAAATTTAAACGTGTTGTACTTAACTCCAGTAAAACTGAAGAAGTGATTAGATCTACTGACTGTCAATGTGACTGACAAATGTGGCAGCGAACTAGACGAAAACCAAACACATTCTACACGGCTTGTCAATAGGAAAATATCAATTTCTCTGAAGAATGAGAAGAGATTTTCTAACAGTTTCTCTTCTTGAAGGCTCAATGTCGTTTAGTCGTCTCTGGAAAAAAGTGATAACTTAGATTTAATCAACCTAATTTTCTCACCAGCGGTCTGAAATAACCGCTATTCTCCGCATTTGTATCACAATTTACATCGTTAATAACTTCACAATGGATATTTACAAATAACCTTTCCAGCCTCAACAATTACTATCTTAAAGCGACTACTCGCAGATATATAGGGATAAATGGTGGTTGAATGAACTATTATGACATAGAATGTGACGTTTTCAAAACAGTCAATTAAGGATTGTTTGTAAGCTCTGTCCCGATGCCAACTTGATGAGAGTGACCGGCTTCGTGAGAGAAACGATGCTGGTTTCTTACAATACTACAAAGCTATCTAAATTGTAATGACATAGTTCGCTTGTTTATTGGACGTTGCAATTTAAGTTAAAGAGTAGGTTAAATCTTTGACATGACAGTTTGACCGGTTTACCTTCATATGACCGAGGTGTCGCCGGAGTGACTGGGTTGACCTTCACATGACAGACGTGTCGCCGGAGTGACTGGTTGACCTTCATATGACACACGTATTTGGTTACCTCATTAGTTATTTCTGACATGTTGTAGGAGTGACTGATTGACCTTCATATGACTGACATATCTTCGGAGTGGTTTTTAGGCTGGCGATTTCGCGCCAGACTATTACAATCCTAAAAAATGAAATCCACTAAGATGAATTTACTCCCGGAACTGACAACACAGAATCTATACACTCAATGCAAATAGTTCCTCCTCGTTAATCAGTTTTGCAAGATAAGAACATTCAACTTTCCTTGTTTCCTTTATTCTGTTCGATTGTAATATATTAGTTTCTTCTTGAAACGGAAGGAAATTGTTTGAAATTAATGAAAGGTGTTTAAAGGCGTTGATAATTATTACTACGCGTTACGAACGCGATATAGCGCGCGCATCAATGATTTTATTATGTTAAATTATTTAGGTCAACATTCTCCTACGAGACTGTGGTCGAGTGGTTGAGCAACTCGCTTAGTAATCTTCTGATGCTAAGGTCCAGCGATCGAATCACGGCGGCTTCAAATTTTTTATATTTTTATTTTTTTAAATTTAATTTAAGTCCAGCACTTACCTCTCTTTCGACTTAGAAAACCACTTCATGTTATATTACTTGAAAAGCTATTGTTCCTTAGCAGTTCGCCAGCCTGTCAGTACTTTCAGTACTTTGATTAACTTACTGGTTAATTCGTTTGTGCTGTAATAGGATACCTTATAGTGCTGAGCAAGTCAAAATACTCGAGACATTTAATACGCTAACATTTACTAGTTAACTAGGAACGATAGGAGCGTATACTTAACTCGGTTGTCGACTTTTCGATATCCAATGTCTGTACTCGTTTCCATTCCAGGGTATCATTGTTGTATGTCTGTTGGTTGTATATAGATGCCAGGAAAACTGAGACAAATAGCTTCGATCTACAGGCCGATAGTGTGACTGAAAATGTGGCCTCAAATTAAACGAAAATAATACATACGAGGGTTGTCCCAGAATAGCGTATAATTCTTGATTTATTTACTTCAACATAATGATATAGTTTTATAATTTTGCATGGACATTTCTACAACCATAGCACGTGTATTTGACGAAATTATTTTATATCAGTATACGTCGTATTCGATAAATGAATGTTTTTGTAACCCATGGTAACGGTTTACGGCCGGCACGAAAAAAGTATGTATCACAAAAGTGAATTTAATAATTTAATGACATTAATACTTAAGCAGTTTTAGCCGCATCGCGCCATACTATATATAAGAATAATTGACATCTTTTGGCGAGTTTTTAAACAAAGATTCACAGTGGTGATGTCATATTTGATGGGTTAATGAAATAATATAGCAACGTTGTTAGCGTTACAATATACCAAAATCACGACGTCAGACGACGTTACCTACTGACTGCCATTTCCTAAGCATTGTGTTATACCGTATATAACATAGAATAGTATCCGGTGGAACGATAAATTATACAAAATCCACAGCACAATACATCAGGGTGATTCGGCAGTTGTTTTTAAGATTCCCGACGTTTTGTTTGGCGCAGAAAGGAAGCGGAACAAAAGTGATCAGACGGACCGATCAAAACAAAAACTTGCGTCAGATCGCTTCCTGCACTATCCGCACATAATGTCAACTCAAGCTGTCCATTTTGAAAAACATTTAATGAATTTTTGACAGTATGTAAAGAAATATATTTCCAAAGAGTTGATAACAATTTCGGCGTATAATTTTTAAATAGTAAAGCCCACGAATGGGAGTTCTTGGGAAAACTGAAGTAGCGTGACGTCGATGGTGAGTGTTGACGTTGACGTTCTGTGGACCGTGAAGCGTCACCTGGTACTCGTCAAATGCACACACTTTGAATGTTTTTGGAAGATATATCATGAAACTTTGCTAGGATGTCAAGAAATAATTTCTCTAAAAGGCGATTATAATTTGGACATACAGTACTTGATAGTTTTTAAGATATTACAGGATTATACGGTATTCTGGGACAACCCACGTATAATACACGTTGGTAGGAGCATTGTCAATTCGTCTGAGGAATAAGACACTCTTTTCTAACAGTCTCTCTTCTTGAATAAATAGTAGGGCATAAACCAAAGCCACATGTCGTCTCTGGAATAGAGAATCAATTGAATAGCCTTAATCAACCTAATTGTCGTCACCAACAGCCTTAAATGACCGGAATACACCACTTTCGTACCACAATTTACATCGTAAATAATCACATACAGCCCATATACGAATAACATTTCAAGCCTTAACATTCACGATCTGTAAATTACCACAAGGGGAATAAATAGGATGTATGGTGGACGAATTAACTGTTATGACATTGAACGCGAAGTTTAAATTACAGTCAATTAGTACTATTATCTAGCACTGACCTGATGTCATTGAGATGAGATTGTCCGGCATTGGGCGTGAAACTTTTATTTTATGTTACGAAGCAACCATACCAAAAACATTGAAATTTTAATTGTTTAGCTTATTTTTAAGCGTCTAGTGCGAGTGATGTTCAAGGTAACCTTGACTCAGTGCCAGGACAATGACTGGTTATGCTACATCTTATTGTTGTTTGTCTCTATGCATTTAAGCCTGACAAAGTACAGATCCAACTTTATAGAACCGATAATAGTAATAAAAAATATGTGCATTGCACCTTATATTTACTCAAGTGTACTTTACTTTTGTGTTGGTAGCATGCTGTATGCATTCGTATTAATTTCGGAAATTGTTTACTTGATAGTAGCAAGCTCATGTACGTTTGCAATTTTAAATTTACATGTGTATGTACTATTCCATTCAATAATATCTGAGCTGTATCTTTGAACACAATCATCGGAAATATTAGTAATGCGGTAACATTTTATTGCTTATTCCCGATATGTTCTTTCATATTATGTTTTAACTGACATTCATATTGTTTTATTTCCCAGATTATTTCTAGGACAGTAGAAGCAAATCAAATCCAGTTACTTGGCATTGTATATTGCTATGTAGCACTGTCGCACACTTTAATAATTTTTTTAATAGTATCACTCTCAAACCATGTTACACCCAGCATAAAGAATAATAAATGTTCCGTTTTGCTGTTATTATTTCTGCGAGTCATGTACCGAATGTATAGCTGCTTTATCATGCCTATAATTAGATGCTTGTTTAAGAAGTTGTATGTGTTAATCTATAACACACATACATATTAGTATTGCTTATTTAACGAATAAAACCACAACTACAACAAAATATAAATGATTACGTTTGTCACTGAACTCTTTCATGTCTGAAATGTTAAACAGAATCTAAAATATGGTAGAAATTACATTCGATTTACAAAATACCATAGTTATATGGCAACAGCCTAAAATGATCAACATGAAAACAAACGTTTTGAATTGCATTATCGGCTTGTGTGCATATAACGTCAGCCATCCAATAAAGATTTAAAAGACGAATCAATACGAAAATAAGTATTATAAGATATATCCGTAACTGCTTTAATCGTTGCTGACTGTTCAAGTACTGTCATTGGTTTTTTCACATGTGCATGAATCCTTTACCACCAATCATTCACAACAATTATCTCCCATAGGATGAAATGATCATCATACGTTCTTAGACATTGGACATTGTAAATATTTGTAAAGGGGAAACAATTTATTCCAAATAATATTCAACCTGTCCGTTAACGTAATGTTTTACCTGACAATTGGTATTTCGAGAAAACTTGTAGTATAAGGAAATTAGAAATATAGCACTGTTTATGTAACATTGTCGCTTATTTCCTTGTTATCTTATCAACTAGTATAACTTTGAGACAAATAAACATGTTTCGTGATAGACCGTCATTTCTCAGGATCATGTATCAAATGTTTCATCCAATCAACGCTTGTCTTTGACGTTTAATATCAGTACCAGTAAATACGTACAGACATTGTTATTGTTTTTTTATCAACATCACGACAACAAAATATTAATAGCACATTTTTCTAACTGGCTATTGCTGTCTGAAAAGTATACATAATCTGCACACATGGAAGATTTTACAGTTGATAGACAAAAGCCAATACATGATAAATATATAACAGTACCTATAAAACTAGTAAAATAGACCACACATTTTGTGCATTCCAAATTATCCTCTCGTTTTCATACGAGCGTCGTTCCAAAATGTCCAGGAAAAGTGCTCTATAATGGTTATCGTTTGTTACAATTATTTTCAACATTGCATTAAAATAGCAGGATTCATGTTACATACTGTACTATGTAGCGCGTGAGGGCGTGTCGTACACAGTGGTACTGCTGCCACAGTAACGATAGTAATGGCTACCCGGGGCAACGTTATCTCTGGCCATACATTATCAACATGTTCTGATTACGCCTCATCAGTCTAATTACATGCACAATTCAACTGCCACAAAATAAACATTGCTTTATACAATGTATTCTCAAATAATGCATTGCTCAAAGTATGCACTTCCGGTGTCGCTTTGCATAGCGTTCGATAGTGTCACAAAGCCAGACAGAAACTTCCGACAAAATGTCTGGCGTCTGATTCACAACAGACTGTCTCTTACTGTGATCATCTGCAGCAGTACCAATTACCATTACACAATGGCAATCTATAGAGTTTAATATTAATATGACGATGGGCTAATATCGCTACTCAAATCAACACCACCAATATCGTCCATTACAAACCTTACTTGCAAAGTTCATTGCACTTTCATGCAATAAATGTTTTGTGATAACAACATTGTCAACATTACCATAAAAAGGTAGACCATGATAACTGTAGATACACGATGTAACATTCTGTGATACCATGATTGTGACAAGACTGCCTACCATGATAACTCGATGCTTTGGGTCGTTGTATTAATAAATTGATGTACATTCATTTGGTAAAAACGACATACATATGATCAACTTAAAAATGGTATGAGAAAATCCGACAGGGAAGGTAGCACTCAACCAAACCAGCCGAGTACATAAATCAGAAACACCACGACACAACTACCCTGAGCAGTGCACACAGAAACCCATGCCAAAACGGCGACCAAAATGAGGCACAACAACCCCGGGACGTGACCTAGGTTAAAACACTAAGGACAGTGACCTAACGTTATGCGACCTAAAGAGGCACAACTACGACTTGACCTAGTTAAAATATGGGCAAGGTAGGAATGGAGTGGGAATTAGTATTACATGTTCCTAGCAACTACAATGAGCAATGCCCACACATGAGCCGAAGAAACAACCAAAGATCCAAGTCCCCGCCGATAAAATGCAGGATGACCCACATTCACAAGGAAATCTATATATAATAGCGGTTATTGCCGAATGAAACGAAGCCAATACTCGACCAAGTTCCCAAAGGCCCCACAGCACGGCGAACCAACCACACTAACCACACAAACCCATGCCAAAAACGGCGACTAAATGAGGCACAACCACCCTGACCTAGTTAAAAACACCAAGGACAGTGACATAACATTAATACGTGTTAAAGAGCCATTTAGGGACATTAAGGTATTTTATAATGAAATACGATCATTTTTATTTAATGTACAACGACTGACTGTAATGTTGCTATAATCACACTAGCCTGTGTTACCATATACGCGAATGTTCTAAGTTTAAAAACATAAATGCCTATATTAGACTGTCTTGGAAAGAAGATATTAATTGACAGTAGGGAATATGAGTAACATTTATACCACCAGTGTTGATGATTTACACTTAATACCCTACATCTAGTACGTAATCCTGTATCATCAATCTTTCTGTCGGTTGTCGGTTATAAAATATCCCTGGCATACGTGTGTGAGCTTGACATCAGATTCATCTTGATTATATACATTCTGTATCTAAAAAAAAGTAAACTCTCAACTTTAGACGCAAATAAATCTCGTAGCCGATAAAATCTCAAATTTCATCCTATAAATATACTTATAACGGAAACAAAAATAATAATTTGTCTTAGATAATGCTTTATTTTCTTAAACAAAATGTAAAAAAATTGAGAATACATGTATAGCTAGTTATATTTCAACAGTGTCATAGACCAAGAACATATATCGAAGCATTTACGAAATATTTTGCATACGGGAACTCCTGCTTTGGACCATGCATTTAATTTCTATGTTTTCGTAAAGGTCTATACACTATTTGAGATCAACTGTCCTCTCACAGCCGAGGACAGCACTTTGCCGTACAATGTCATTGTTGCTTCATCATATATAATACATGTATACCAGCATATCGATCGAATGCATAGAAAGCCATTAACCGAGTGATTATGAAGTGAATGGTGCCCGTATAATACTTCGACGCTCATTAATATAATTCTAAGGGATGCAAAATAGTTAATATGAAAGTCAGTTCGTTGCACATCAAAGTGCTCTTACATAAAAAAATAATGCCGGCGACTAATGACAATGGTGTTACATGAACATTTAAAGAATAGCGAGAACACAACTCAATTTGTTGGTACAATTCGTTTCAGTATTTCTACATTATACCAAGTAGTCCTTTCTTTATCAAGTAGTGAAAACAACATTCAGCAGGCAAGAGAAGATCACGAAAGACACTAAAAGACAACACAGAAAAGAAAACCATACTATAGTATTGCAAGTATACGTCACAGGAAGACATAAATACAACACCCTTACAGCAAATTACCAGTTCAAAAAGGTATGAGGATATCAGACAGGGAATGTAGCACTCAAACGAAATCCAATGTTACACAATGGTCATTTATTAAGCAAATTATACAAATTATACAGCAGTGTTTTGCCCATTTGTGTCAATATAATTCCATCGCGGTCCCTGTATGGGAGAAATCATCTGTATGATGTATTACCATACTCTAATGCCATTGCTATCATTTCTTCTTGTGAGTCTGATTGACTTAAAATGGCGCCAGAAAAAAACCAATCAACTAATGGAGTTTTTAATTAACCTAATTTTCTCTATTTGAATTTTAAATGTAAGTCTATTTCCGACTACGCGTGTTTGGATTGACATCTTAAGTAAATCTTTTTGTTGTAATCCGACGTATTGTGGCGACAAGAATGTCCATATATCGCTAGTTCACGCATCGATTGTTGGCTAAACAAACTGTTATACAAGAATGTAGATGTAGAATTATAATATACATATATAGCTTGCCAAATTGAACAGGAAGGAATTTCATATGGTGTTTGCAAACGATGATGATTTCGGAAAATGGAATGTAACATTCATCTTAAAAAGCACAGAACAAATTGTAATACATGAACACTGTATACATTGTTCATTCTTAGTCAGCTCGGTCAACATGATGAATTATATGATTTGATAGTGATTGACTATAAAGTTATAAATACCATACACAATTATTGTGGTCGCCACGTTGATCTGTCGCAATGTAATGTACCTGCAACCCAAAAACCCAACAATTTACTTACACATACGTATAATCAGAATGTACAAATACTTTTGGGCAAGACTCTATCACAATGGTGCGACTGTTATTTGATCACAAACTAATTTTCCTTCGTATAACTACATGCATAATGTATCAATGCTAACGGGACGATCGATCATCCTACATTTTGCGTTTCATGCTATATGTACTGGGTGACAGTAATATATTTTCCAACAAAAGTAGTTCAGTGAATTGTGGACTATGGTGTTATCATGCTTATGTTTCCCACCACTTACCTTGTTTACCTTGCAGGGGTTGTTAACACAGGTTCTTCGTCAGTGACGGTGGCTAGTGCCATGCTTTTTATGATGTGTAAGTAATGTGTTGCAGAGCAAATGTTAACGTGTTGTTATTAAGTCCAGTAAACCTGAAGAAGTGATTAGATTTACTGACTGTCAATGTGACTGACAAATGTGGCGTCAAACTAGACGAAAACCAAACAAATTATACATGACTTGTCAATAGGAAAATGTTAATTTGTCAATTCAGTGTGGTTGCTATAGGATGATGCTTTCGAAGACCTGTTCATCATCGGTTCCATCGGGACTACTGCCATCACATTAATGATCTTTAAGTTATTTTCTGCAGAGCAAAATGTTAGATCTACTGATCGCTAGTATGACTGACAAATGTGGCCTCAAACTAGACAAAAACCAAACACATTCTACACGGCTTGTCAATAGGATAATGTCAATTTGTCTGAAGAATAAGAAGTCTCTTCTTGAAGGCTCAATGTCGTTAAGTCGTCTCTGGAAAAAAGTGATCAATTAAATAGACTTAATGAATCCTAATTTTCTCACCAGCGGTCTGAAATAACCGATATTCTCCGCATTTGTATCACAATTACTACACACTGGAGATTTACAAATAACCTTTCCAGCCTCAACAATTACTATCTTTAAGCGACTACTCGGCGATATATAGGGATGCTTGGTGGTTGAATTAACTATTATGACATAGAATGTGACGTTTTGAATTACATTCAATTAAGGATTATTACCTAGCTCTGTCTCGATGCCAACTTAATGAGAGTGACCGGCTTCGTGAAAGAAACGTTGCTGGTTTCATACAAGACAGCAAGCTATCTAAATTGTAAGGATATAGTTCGCTTGTTTATTGGTCGGTACAATTCCTGTTACAGGGTAGGTTGAATCTTTGACAGGATAGTTTGACTGGTTGATCTCAAATGACTGACGAGGTACCGGAACATGTATTTGGTTACTTCACTAGTTATTTCTGACATGTTGTAGGAGTGACTGATTGACCTTCACATGACTGACATATCTTCGGAGTGGCATTCAACTCACTAGTTATTTCTTTAGTGCTGTCATAGGATACCCCGTAGTGCTAAGCAAGTCTAAATATTCGAGACATATAATGCACTAATATTTACTAGTTTACAAGGAGCGATATGAACACATACTTAACTCGTTTCCATTCCAGGGTGTCCTTGTTGTATCTTTGAACGCGATCATCGTAAATATTTTTAATACGGTTACATTTTATAGCTAATTCCCGACCTGTTCGTTCATATTATGTTTGAACTGGCAGTCGGATTGTTTAATTGCCCAGAAGTTTTCTAGGAGAATAAAAACGAAGACAATCCAGTTATTTGGTAATTTAAATTGTTATATAACACTGTCGCAAATTTTATAAGCATTTACCCACTAATACCCGACATAAAGACACACATACTACTAGTTCTGAGAGTCATATACCGAATGCATAACTGCTGCATCACGTCTATGCTTGTTTCAAATGTCGTATTTCATTATCAATAAAACATATACGGACATAGTTATTGCTTTTTTATGATCACCTACATAACAATTTAAAATCTATAAGATGTCAAAATACTCATTCTATGAAAAAAAGCCCATACATAATACTAATGCAACACCTTCAAAAATGGTTAACATAAAAACAAACGTTCAGAATTCTTCACTCACCCCCCACTTTGTATACAAACGTTAGTCACCCAATTATGATTTAAAAGACCAATCAATACTAAATTATGTAGGAAATATATCCACGTACTGTAATAGTCGTTGCTGACTGACAGACCGGTGACATGGCATTAACACGCGTCAAGTATTGTTATTAATTCTTTCACAGCAAACCGACAAAACTCAATTCCACTGAGATATGTCAACCATAACCCTATTCGGCCTCCATTTGGTCATGGCGGTTAGTCTACGGATTGTTATTTTTTGTGCATGATGTATCAAGGTAATGCTACCATTCCTATCAAGGATAGACGCTGATTATTGAATGTTAAATGATTATGATGTCGCGTATATGAGTAAGTCATTCATACTTGTAGTGTAACGAAACTATTTTGTTGATACTAACTACCCTCTCACTGTAAAACACAAGTTTGTTAGTTTACGTCGTATAATGACATTGTTGCTTCATTATGTATCATCTACCATCATATCGTTGGAATGACCCAAAACCCATTAATTACAAAATTAACTATTTGAGGAATAACACCCGTATTATACTCTTACACTCGTTAATATAATACTGCAAATCCGTATATATGGAAGTCAGTCCGTTGTACAACAAAGTGATCTTACACAATACAAGATACGTATTACGATCATAGCGTTCCATAAATATTTAAAGAATCGCGAAAACACACTTTGCATGTAAAATTCATGTTGGATAAACTTAATATTACCAAAATGATATAAACAAATTGGCATGGGCAGAAGCACTCTACATATACAACAGAGCATGAAGTACACAAAATGAGCAAATATAACAATAAAACCCAAAATTACAAGTACAATTCACAGGACATACACTGTACTACGAAACTCCTACATCAAATCACCAGTACTCAACCAAACTCTTTGTTAAACCAATGGTTATTTATCCAGCAAATATCATAGTTAGTGTCTTTATTTGTGTCAATATAATCCAACTATTGTCCCTGTATGGAGGAAATCGTCTGTATAATGGATTACCATATTTATTCTAAGGCAATTTTACCATTTCGTCTTGAAAGCCTTGATTACTTAAAGTATGTCCTGGAAAAACACTAATCAAATAATTGCGTTTTGTTTAACCTAATTTTCTCTCTTTTGAAGTTTGAATGTATTTCCTTTTTAGACTATGCGTGTCTGAATTGACATCTTGAGTACATCTATTTACTGTAATCCGCCGTATAATGTCGACCTAAATGTTCACATATCTCTATCACGCATCGATTGTTGGCTAAACAAATGTTTCTAGATGTACAAACATAATATACGTCTACGGTTGCCAAACTGAACTGGCATGAATTAATGCTCTTCCTGCGGTGGCAGGCTTTGTTGATAACAAATCAGTCAGGCAAGGCAGCCCGGAACAAAAAAAAGAACAGCGCACTAAATAATATCAATTAATGATGTTTGATTGATAAGTATGAACATATGTTATTCCTGTGGTCGCAAAGCTTTCTGTCGCATTGAAAGCATGAGCATATAGTACGATATCAAACTTTGAATTTCTCCAATTTGTGAAACTAGGCCATTCTGCTCTTTTACAACTGGGTCTTGGGGAACTAGTTCGGGTCTTGGCTTCGTTTCATTCGGTCTCTTAGGATCGCCGTTGTGTTGTTTATTTGTGAGATTATTTAATCCTGCTCTTTTACAACGGGGACTTGGTTATTTAACTAATTCATTGGGTTTTTGTGAGCATTGAGCCGTCTAGTTGTGTTGTTAGTGTTTTCTGTTTTCGGCTTGTCAAGTTGAGGGCTGCCTTCACTGTCCTAATTCCTCATATCATTTTTATCAATTTACGAACATGCATTTACGTTGTTGCGCCTTATTTGGTCGCCGTTTTGACATGGGTTTCTGTTGGCATTGCTCAGGGTAGTTGTGTCGTGGTGTTTCTGATTTATGTGCTCGACTGGTTGGGTTGAGTGCTACCTTCCCAGTCGAATATTCTCATACCTTTTTTACAAACTCCATGATTAGGCAATTGTCGCCGGGATATTTGATACCAATCTTCCAATTGAGTGGTCTTTAAATTTACTTTTTTTCATACATCGAATATTGCATGATCATATTACGGATACGATTTTGCATTAAACACACACTCGAAAATAGCTTTGAAGTTGAATAGAGGACAAATACAGTCAAAATATATTGATTATAAGAAGTTCATATTTTTCACAATTGTTGTGTAGTGTACGTACTGTTGTCTGATATGATGCACACACATTAAATAACTTCCTGAAACCTAACTAGACAGGAATTCATCTAAACAGAGAAGAGTGACAAAATATTGAATTGCTCCGAAAGAACAGTAAATACTGGGAAATAATAAATTTAAGTATATATAAAATGGTCTAGTCAGACGTTGTCAACGGTTCCTAGCTTTATACAAATAATCCTTTTAGATTTATTGAAGGATAGCAGGGAATCACACATACTTGACAAATTTAATCAATCAAATCAATGTTCCGGGATATTTGTAAACGTGAGCAATACATAATATACTCCGATATTCATATGCGAAAAAATGGCTAAATATTTAATACTTCCGCACTAAACTCAATTGGACAGGGAAGGCAGCACCCAACGAAATCTGCCTATCGCAGCAATGCCCACACACAAGGATATAATACAAAAAAGATGATCCAAAATGACCGAATGAAAAGATGCATTCTACCCCCTTGGTCCCTACAGCAGGACAAAACAGCCTCAGAAATGTATGTCAAATAGGTGACCCAAGCGATTGAACGAGGCATTTATAACTGCGACTGGACCTAGTTTACAAACACCATGTACAGTAACAGTTACTCCTCTAGCAAACTGGGAAAGCCACAATAGTAAGCGGGGAAGGAGAGGGAAAACATAACATATTTCTAGCTATCATGTAGTTCTAAACAATACGCCAAAAACGGTGACCCTAGCGACTAAATGAGACATAAAGTCCTGCACAGTGACCTTATTTAAAAACAAACGTGTCCCCCGGCAAACCGGGCAAGCCACAGCAGTAAGGGGACATTCCACATTTCTAACTATATGTATTTCTAGAACATATGCCAAAACGATGACCTTAGCGAGACACAACTGCACAGTAACCTAATGAAAATAGTCCCCCGGGAAACTGGACAAGCTGCAACCGTAAAAGAGGGCAGTTGTCTAGCTATGTGACTTTCTAAGAGACTGAACATACATAATCCTCCAATTAATCAATGACGGATAACCTAGCAACCACGATTAATAATATTGAAGGAAGCAAACAAAACCTTAAATAATTCTTAAGCACCACCCGTGGGCATAGAAAAAACTGGCCGCAAAAGCAACAAACATAACCCTACACAAGCCTATAACTATATGAGAGAATATGAAAGGGTGTGAAAAGCACGAACGAAAATGATTTCGAGGACAGATAATGGATACAAAATTCATTCCAATTTAGTTCATGACGAAAATTGAGGAAGAAATTAAGACTCTAGTTGAAATGATAAGATTGAACAGTTCAAAGTATTTAAAGAAGAGACAATTTACGTTAATGAACAATAAACGGATTTACAAGACTGTTTGAATTAGCCGTAATGCCAAGTTAAGTGTTTTGCTGATATGTAAATGTTAATGACGATAAAGTAACGCAAATTATCGTGTCTGCTGGGAATAAGGCAGTGTTTGCTGATAGGATGCTGAGGGAAATCTCTCTAATTACAGTGACTTAATTTGCATTGTGTGGATTTTGTCAACACTTGGTATTTGCACTCCAGAACGAAAGTACACAATGTCTATAAAACACGAAGTATGCATGAGCAGCATTGTAATATCACTAAGATACTGAAGAAGTGTATGAATACAATACTTTCACTGTCCGATCAATATTGTTAGAAACTATATGCTTTACTGATAAGGTCAATATTTTATCTACATATTCGGGCAACTTCTCCGTTCGTTACAAGCAAAGACATAAATATCATCGAAGTAATATTCGCAGCACAGTCTTGATTTTGTATTATTTGTATAAACGCATAAATTATTAATGTCAACATGTCATTGAAGGCGACTGCACGTTTAAATGCACTTGATATAAAAACTTCCGTAAACCTCGATAGTACTCATAGGCTTTGCTAGGATAACGGAACTTCCGTAAGCCTAAACCAACAGGCTAACGTTGTGGTACCGTAATCCTAGCCACAGCCTTTTACTAATTTCCGAGTTAACCTTATACACATTAAATTGAGTAGCGGAAATAGTTTCATGGATAGATTCTCTGATCAACTCGCGATTCTATACATGGACGTCTCAAAATAGCAGATAATTGTACTCATTCGTCATTTTTATCCATTTATAGGAAATATACCAACCACCAAATATCATTCTTGTATCTATGGTAGTGTCTAGGTCCCTATTATTAAATAATCATAAGCAAACACTCAGTACCGGAATGGTTCGTGTGTATCAGTCTGTGTATGATATATTATGTCATCTGTGTCAATTATGTCTCTTACTGGCTCATATATTGGTACTAAATACGACTATATACTGTCTATATTGCCACATACTATTGTCCGATGGTGATATCTATTTATTGTCACGCAGCATAGTACCAATAGCGAAACTTTAAAAGTAAAAAACAATGTCGGAAAAGGCAAACAACATCCAACATATACAACATAAGTAATGTGAAAAGGCAAACACAAATACACTAGGCAATACCGGGATGAAAAGACAATCCAAAGCTACATAGTTACGGTGGTATCGCATAGCCACCCAGACAAGAATTAAACAGAACCCCAAGCAATGTGTGTTTTAAAAAAGCCTATATACTCATTCCGCAATGAATGCCACGCTGCGTACTTCGTTTGTACATAATAAGGCATAGTGGGAGATAATTATGAATACTACATGTAACGGCACTGATGTGCGGTACGGGAAACTTTTTACAGCCGCCAAAGAAACCAGTCCTCAAACATCATAGGTAAAGCAAGTCCCCACACTACGTTTCGGAAGACAAAATGCGCTGGATGAACAAGGATGAACAAACCTAATAGAACAAACCGGCAAGTATGAGGCAACCGAATACGGTAATGCAGTTCATGTCAAGCAAGAGTACTTTTCAAACACAATTGTTTATGCTACAAGTATGAACGAGGGGTGTTCCAGAAATAATAGGACTTTTCTCATAACTTCTTACTCAACGCTTACATTTTAATGCAATTTGTCTCATATGCTTAGCAATTTATGCTCTATATACTGGTAGCAACAGCATTTCGTTGTTGCTGATGATGATCATGCAAAGCGTTGTCATAGAAACCATGTATCGCCTAGGCGGGTCACACTATTATTTGTCATTATCATCCTTATCAAAAATGTAAATATCTCAATAACAACTTGATAAATACTAACGCCTAATTGTATGGCATTACGTGGATGGCTTTGACATGCACACGCAAACTTTCGAAGAAATCGGTCCGTGTTTGTTATCACAAGTCAGAAATCAAGGGTATGAATCCAAGCGCGTCATTGGTGAAAATGACGTCAACGCAAATAAACAGGAACCGCGCGATTGTCAAATAATGGTATGCATTTGGAAAACCAACAGTGCTAACCAATGAAATGATGAAATACATGCAATGTAGTGGCATTAAGCAGCCACTTGTGTTCCGTTGGCTCAAATTGTTTACAGATTGCGGATTTATAAACTTACAAAAAAGCACAGGTGAGGTGAAAGTAAATTAAGTTGACGTTAATAACCACTGTTTGTACCCTGATAGACGCCCCAATGTTTGAGCAATTTCTATCATCATTGCAACACTTTTGTGAACAGGGTTACGGAAACACATTTAAATAATCAAAACAGTGTTATTAGATATGTTTAGAAAGTCAGTATGACTATAAACAAAACTATTAAATCTTCCTTTATGTTAAAATTCTGTGCTTGAAATGCGACGTCATAATAACGTCACGGTGCGACCCGCCTCCTTGATACATAGCATATTTAATGTTTAATAAATTTCTTATTTTTCAGCCAATTTCTTTGATATTTCGCATGTTGGTCAGTGAAAGATCAAACTTTAATTATATACAATTAGTTTTCTTAATTTCTGATTTCCCGTGCTGACATGAAAAAAGTCCTATTAATTGTGGAACACCCCACGTATATACATACGACACCTACTTAAATGTTCGTTACCCCGCTAATTCCTGGAGTGAACAACAACAAAAACCAAGCACCATTCACCATTTGACATCTTCACTGCATATGATATTTTCCTCATTTCTAATTGTCATTAGACATGCGTACAGCAATTAAAACAGTGTGACTTCGTATATGTAGAAAACACATCATTTTGATTAGATAATATCCGTAATATCCGTGAAACAACATAAAATAGGTGCAATATGATTCGAAAGTAATAAGTATAGCCTGATGTGACGGTGTCTGTGGGTAGTTTTATTACTCAATTGTTTGATTTAACAACAATGACTAATAAAACAGAATGCTCTCAGAGACTTCGTTACGGCACATTAACAACCCGCTATAGACAATGTATACGTACAGTATGTAGCTACCTATTTAATGGTGCGATTTCTATTAAGGTCATGTATTTATTTTATTTTTGAGTTACAGTACTGTACCATCAACACATTTACAAATATTGAGACCATCATTTGCGGTTGTTTGTCTCGAACAAAAAATAATATTCTCACATGTGGAGACTAGTGCTAATCAACTAATGGTTTGTACAGGAATAATGGTTATGAGAGGATACACAATATGAATTATTCAATCCGTTTAGATCAGTGATAATTAATGCATTTGCGTAAAGTGGTTTTTTGCAGATTGGGTATGCTTGTTTAGCATTGGTATCACTTTAGCATCATTATATCACGTCAATACAGGTTAACAAATGTTCAACTTTAGGGTTTGTAAAGATACAAATGACAGAAATTATATAACGGATATTAATTGTGTTGATTTTGGTGTAATTTATGATCGAGTGGATCCCAACCGAAACAAATAAGATCTGTCACTCAAAACAACACGTTGTCTGGTTATCATACCCTTAATTGTCAAGTATAATGGCACAGAAATTTCCTTTTCTTGAAAATAATTCATTGAAATTGGAACGCGACAATTATTACACCATAATGACATTACGCATCATTAGCCACATTGGCGTATCATTTCTTTTTCTGTGAGGTTCTGGAACCAGCTATGTTATTGACACTGAAAATTGTCATAATTCATTAAAAGCAAACAATAAATACTACAAGTGCAAATATCAGTGTTATGTGCGTATATATTTATGCAATGACACACTCCGATGAAGAAGACATTCCACATAAGTTATCAATCCAGCAGGCGAGCGAACAATCGATACATCAATGATTACAGTACACGTTAACATTTAACATGTATTGAAGATGTATTATTGCTTCATGGTCACTGTGTTATGGTCAAACGTTTCTTAAACATCTTTCCATTGCTTGAACATGTCTTAGCTTATTTATATGCGTTATAAAGCCGATGTAAGCTGATTATGCTACCTAATGCTAAGTACCCAATAATGGTACCTAGTTCTAAGTACGAGAAATGCTGATTAAGTACGTTAATCCTTCTTTCAGTGGAACAAAAGGAGTGATTGTTTTATTGGCGGGTCATTTGCTGTTAAGATACAACTATTTTCGACCAACTCTTATTTTGAACTTACTTTTTCAATAAAATGTTTTGTAATAACAGCCCAAAACAGAAATATTATTTCAATGAGCTTAACATGTAATATGATAAATAGATGAGGGAGTAGTTAAAGTAGAAACAATTTACGTTAATGGACAATTAACGGACTTACAAGACTGGTTGAATTAGTTGTAATGCCATGTTAAGTGTTCTTCCTAAAGTGAAAATGCTAATGACGATAACGTAACGCAAATTATCATGTCTGCTGGGAATAAGGGAGTGTATGCTTAGATGCTGAAGGAAATTTTTCTAATGACAGAAACATAATTTGCATTGTGTGTATTCTGTCAACACGTCGTATTTGCACTCCTGAATGCAAAAAAAAAAAGTAACACGGAGACAAGGCGATTACCACAACTTTTCCGTTCACCGTCGAATTTTCATACTTCTGACAGATGCACCGCATCCTTCTTTCAAAAAAATGGATGCACATTTTTGGCAAGTAACGCGAATCACCGAAAAAAACGAGAAAAACAGGTATGTTGGTAATATAATGATATTCCATCGAATGAAGTATATGTTTTAGATCTATTTGCCGTTTACCGCATCAAAATTGAGTAGCTATTAACTTCAAAATAGTGAAAACAGTTTGAGCAACTCGTGAAAGAAGTGACTTTCATGACGCGAAAAATCGCATTTTTGCAGAGTTTTAACCCTTTCAATGAAATATTACGTTTGCAAAATAGTATTTTATGATAGAATAAACAAATTACAACACATTTTAGCATGCTTTATTGTATATAACTGCTATTTTTACATGAAAACTTGTTCGCTGTTATGCACCGCTCAACACTGACATTGTAGAAATATAAGCACCGCTCAACAATGTCCGTAAAGGCACCGCATCTTTATGTTTTTTTTGGCACCGTGTAATTTTGAGCATTTGTCTTTCAGAAAAAAGAGATATTTAAACCTTTGAAAAGGACAAAACGCAAGAAAAGGCGACTTTTTCATACTGTTGCTGACGATGATTATCAGTGCGTCTACTATGGCGTACATTTAGGGTCAATTTAATTAGACCTGTCCTTACTGAGATATACCAGCCCTAGCTTCAGTCCTAACTAGGCCTAACTTGAAGTTAGGGCTGGTCTAACCTGAGATGGTATTTTAGACCCTCTCCGTATGCGTGGAGTTAAACCTGATTTAAGTTAGACCTGCCCTAACCAGCCCTAACTTATCGGATATATAAGGGCTGCCCTAACCTGGTTAGGGCTGAAGTTATGACTGCCCTAACTTAAATTGACCCTGAATGTACGCCATACGTCTACAGTCAATGTAAATCAGCGTCGACCAGTTCATCTTCTGTAATAGAGACACCTTACGCCCAGTACATCAAAGCAATAAAGATCTATCTATGGACTTCATTTTTTTTTCTCTTATTACGCACCAGTCAGCTGCATGCACTCCCAGTGAAATGTTGAGACCCCCAATCTACCGGGGACAATATTTAGTTTTCAAGGGCCGGGGAAATACCTGTGCTTTTACCATTAGTTGTCGCCACATGCAGTGGTTGTGACAACCAAAAAGTAAGAATCCCGACCTTTCCTCGGGGGTAGGGGGCATGGATGCAAGTTCATGCAACTATGGAAACGTATCACTGTAGTAACGTGAATGGTCATCAACTAAACAACACAAGTCCAGAGAAAATAGCTTCATCTGACTAGTTTAAGGTACTGTAGTCTTCACAAGAGATATGCGTTGACAACAACACGCTTAGTTCATTCAATAATACAAACATAGATAAACTGATACACGAGACTTAATATGCCCTCCATGAAGGTCTACCGGAAAACAAGACAAAATATCCCATTGCGATTACGTGATCGGGAACTATTTTGATGCCATTATTTTCAAGACAAAATCTTGGACATGTAACTAAGATAAATGGAGGATTATCGTAAGTAAATGCAGCAAACGATGGCTTATCTAGAGCGTGTTGAGCACATCGTTTAAAACCAAGTGCAGAAATAAGCGGTGCCACCGATTTCAGTGAAACGGAATAGAAATACGGTGTTTATTATCAGTGTTGTGCGGTGCTCCCATATTTTTGTTTACTTGTATGTTTTCACCAAAAAAGAAGACTTTCAATGAGAAATAGAAACAAGCAGGTTCGTATGACACGCACTCTTACATATACAATGATTTAAGACGGTCACATCAGGTATGACACATCGATAATCATCAGAATATTACATTTTCTTTACGAGTACGAACTGTATCAAGCGCTACACTACTTTTTGTAAACACTATTTCTAAGTCATGTTACATATTTTACGACTGATAAACTTCCAAAGGGATGGAATAATGTCTCAGAAATTCGATGGGGTGCTTCATAAGTGACAATCATTTTGCAATGTCTTATAATAAAATATTTTGTCACCCGCCCACTTGCTTTAGGCCCCTTCGCCATTTGTGATTTCGTCATAAGGATGCGGTGCATTTGTCAGAAGTATGAAATTTCGACGGTGAACGGAAAAGTTGTGGTAATCGCCTTGTCACCGTGAGTAAACAACGTCCGTATTCTAGCATGTTCAATACATACCGGATAAGAAGCATTGTTATATCACTAAGAAATGGCAAATATGGAATATAATTCTTTCAGTATCCAATCAATCATGTAGTATATTAAGAACTACGATGATGATGAAATATAATAATATCAATTTCTGATCAATAGAATTCCACAGAATGAATATGATCAAAACTATGTTATTATTTACAAAGTCGATTCATGAACAGGGTGCCAAAAAGTAAGTATACATTTTCGGGATACTTGTATCAATTCCTAATGTTCTGCTATCGCAATTGTTGAAAAAAGTTTTTTGGTACCAGTTTGAAAATTGTTACTCGAATATTTTTTTAAAAATGTCAATTTCCAGAAAATACCCTATTTTTCCCGAGACGTCATTTTGACTCAATTTACGACGTTTTCACAATTTCTGTCTGTCTCATGAGTCCCGTCTTGTATTCATTCTTCAAAAGTGTTGATTACCTTTGCACATTTTTCTACGAACTGGTCTTCTTAAATTGTATTTTGATGTTTTTCAGGAGAATAGCTGTGTACGTATATCACCATTTGCTTGTGCATTAGCGATTTTGGATAGCCCAAAAGAAAGAATCCACATGAAGATTAATACCCGGGCCGTGGGCGGGTCATTTAACACCGCAGTGGTATTTCCTAGAACTTATTTTGACATCAAATGATCTGTGTTATTCATCAAACACTGTGCATGCAATGTGTTAATCTGAATCCACTTAATGCACGAATCATACAACATTCAAAACAAAAGATGTGCTGTGGAGTTCGCAAGTAAAAGAATTGGTTTACTTCTTTCTATTTGCTTATTCGCTAGTGAATAGCCCATTCAAAGCCAACGAAAATGCCCATGCTCGTGAGACATATCAAAGATATATAATATCAGTTAAGATATTTGTGAAATGCAATGAATACTTTAAAAGAATGAGTGCAAGACGGGAAACACCAGATGCACAAAAATTGTGAAAATGTCGTAAAAAGAGTCAAAATGACGTCATAGACAGAATGCGTTAATTTTAGAAAGTTGACATTGAAAAAGATATATCCAAGTTACAATTGCACACTGATGCCAGAAAAAACTTATACCTTTTGATTCAAATACACTGAAAATGTATACTTTCTTTTTGGACAACCTGTTTAGCTTTGCGATTATATTTACAATGCATATAATGAATGTTGACATTTCTACATCAGAGTAGAATAACAAAGTATCTTGAAACTAACGAATAAATGGAATATTATATAACTCTACAAATCCATGAATGTCACTGTACGGGTTAACTATATTAAACTTTGACTCTCATTCACCGTCGTTCTCGCTTGATTCAGTATCATCAAATGAAGAATCATCCTCGTCACTCCAATCTGAAATAGACATAAGACACAGGCATGTATCATCACATGAAGAATCAACATTGTCACTCCAATCTAAAATAGACATACGACACAGGCATGTATCATCACATGAAGAACGTCCTCGTCACTCCAATCTGAAATAGACATACGACAACAGGCATATATCATCACATGAAGAATCATCCTCGTCACTCCAATCTGAAATAAATATACGACTACAGGCATATATCAACACATGAAGAACCATTGTCGTCACTCCAATCTAAAATAAATATACGATGTAGTTATAGCTACAGCATGAGTTAGTGTTGGACCTTACTAGGATTACTCGTGAATCGTTACTTGTGCATTTTCATCATGTCGATATCATATGTTGATAAGATTAACTTTGACTAACTTACTAGTCAGTTAGTAGTTAATTACTACTTTCTGTCGGAGAAAGGGTTTATCATTCCTGTTTTATCCAATTGATACACATTATATTGAGTAGTGGAAATACTTATATTGATTCTCGAGTTTGATAGTCATGTTACAGCATAGAGGTCTCAAAATAGCATCAAATTATAGCCATTTGTCATTTTCATCCATTTATAGGATGTCTTCCAACCACCACAAATCATTCTTGTATATATGCATGTGTCTAGTTCCGTATCATTAAATAAGCATATGCAATCACTCAGTACACGAGCGTGTATCAATCTGTGTATGATATATAATAGCATGTGTGTCAATAATGTCTCTTACTGGATCGTATATTTTTACTTAATACGACTTTAGGCTATTGTCCGAAAGTGATAGTTATTTATTGTCACGCAGTCTTATTTGTTGCCCTCATTTGATCAACAGGTGACGGACATGATCGTTGCAGATGCCAAGATAGAACGGGATTGTTGGTTAAACTATCTATGATTTCTGCAACACCCTTATGTGGAGATTATGAGCAGACAGGTTAAGCCAGGGTCTTTAGGAAACATATCTAGCACCGTAACAGCTACTCTATTTAATTGGACCCTAAGTACGAACAAACCCTTTTAAATATGATACGTATAAGTATAAGCGATATTTCATACCACTAGAATATACCTGGGAATTTTCACTTGCTGAAGAATCATCGTTGTCAACACCCGCCTTGTCTTCAATATTGTCACAACATTTTGAGCTATCTACACACGAATCTGTGTTTTTTTTCATTACATGACGTCATGGATATATGACGATATTTCCCTCGTTTTTGATTGTCATTAGACTTGTGTACTACAAATAAAACAGTGTCACGTTGATTAGATAATATCCATGAAACAACATAAATAGGTGCAAAGTGCTTCTAAAGTAATCAGTATGGCCTGATGTGAAGGTGTCTGGTATAGTTTACGATTCAGTGTTCGACATGAAAACAATTACTCTTCAAAGAGATTGATGTGAAAGGCCTGATCAGCCTGTACAATCTCTATCATGCACTACTGATACGGTTGCTGCTTTATGTAATTTATATCTAAGTATCTTCAATAGATTTTCAATTATTGAGCCACTATGATGTCATGTTATCCTGGCATTGTGGGCACTAGTTCGAATTAGGCAAGCGGAACGTACATACTAACGATGTATCAACTGCATTAAATTTATGTGACTTCGAAGTGTTGCTATCGTGTATTGGTCGGTCGTTCTAAATAGTTCATCTAAATGTTATAACTTCATTTCAAATTAAATGGTCAGCTATGATGGCTTATCGGTCCGAGTCCATTTACCACCAAGCGTGTTTCCATATTTGCAAGGCATGTCACCGAAAAGTGAACACTAGCAGCTACAATTGACTGAATATGCTCTCATCAATCAACCTTGTCAACCCTTAACTCCTAATGCTTACCCCTAATTACTAGTAAGCCTTAATGTACACGTTTTTGGTACTGTGTATGTTATTCTACGTTTCTTACTACATATTCATCAAAACCGCGGGTAAATTAGACGTGTATCAGTGAATACCCTGGCGTTGGTCAGTCTAGAAATAATGACAATATTCTCACATTATATGACAAGTGCTAATCATCTAATTGTTTGAACATGATTAATGGTTATGGGATGATACCGATTATGTATTATTCATTCAATTACGTTTAGCTCAGTGATGATAAATGCATTGTCGTAAAGTGTTTTGTTGTAGCGTTTTAAATGCATGTGTATTGGTATGGTACGCATACGATCATTGTATAGCCGTTCGATACAATGTAGCAAGTGTTCAACAATAGGGTTTGTATGTATGAAAAGCAATTATATTCAAATGGTACAAATGCATGTATCAGTGCAATGTGCGTAGATCCATAGTTAACAATTGTACATAGACATGTAGATGTTATTAAACAAGATGTACTATACTTATATAATATCGAGTACTAATGATGTACTTATTTGACCATATTTGTACTCAATGACTTTTGGTCGATCATCAGTAGAATACATTTGGTTTAAACAATATTCATTTTATAGCATAGTATACATACATCTATTTATACAAATCAAGGATTGAGTAGAAAGCTAAGCTTGTAAGAAACTCGTTCTGTATGGATAGCAGTAATTGTTGGTAAATGTAAGAAATTGTAAACAGAGGAGAGGACGTAGCTATGGATATTTAAGGAAGAGAGAACTGTAGGGACAGTAGTTTGATAGCTTTAAAGAAAGAGTGTAGAGATACATAGATTGATATAATTATAGAAATATGATCACTTTTCCATCTGGACGTGTGGTTGGTTCCAAAGATTTATCATGTATGAACGTTGATCGAGATTTATCGTCACCAAGCTGTACCCAGTGTAGGTGTTGCATACATAAAGAGGAATATTATGCATCAAAACAATTGGTCGTTCTAATGTAGGTATGTACGTGTTCGAATATTTCTATGTTTGCGTCGCTCGAGAGGTTTAGATCACCACACAGAAAGATTGACAGTGATGGTGTAGTAAGATTCTGAATATGCTCATACAGTTGGATGCGTTGTTCTTGGAAAAAATGACACTCTAAGAAGTAATGGTGAGTGTTCTCAATTTGGCCACATTCGCAGAGTTATCAAGTTATCAAGTTTGTAGAAAACAAATGTTCGTTAAATTGCTGCAGTGTGTTCTGAGTCTAGTTTGTAGAATTTGGTTTTTACGGTTGCCCGAATAGTAGTGGGAAGAAATTTTTGGTTTTGTTACCATTGAGTTGAGTTTTGAAAGAATTCAGTGAAGGACAATTGCGATGGTTAAGAGGGAGCTGATTCCATGCATGAACATCTGATGGTAGGAATTAGTTTGCATAGAGCTGAGTATGGCACATATGTGCACTGCTACAACTTCAAATTCGACATTTTTATCTTATGTAGAGGATATTTAACACAGATTATTGACGTGAAACAGGTTAATATTATGCAATAAACAATCCATCAACCAAACCAATCAATCAAGCAATCGATTGATCGAACTATTACATTTTGTAATTATTACAATGCAAGTTAAGCATTTATAGTATGGCGATTCTGGTGTTATCGTAATTGACATTTTGTCGATTATTAGTAAAACATACTTGCATTGTATGCAGATGAGTAAGTTTGATTTAATATCTTAGGAAGCCAATAAATGCTGACTTTGGGACTTAGTTCTGAGCACAAAAATGTTGATTTCGTATCTGAATATTTCTTTGAGCAGAACAATAAAAGAGAATTAACTCTCAATTCGTAAACAATTTTCCCAGAACCCTCAGGTAATAAATATTTCGTTACAGAGGAATCGTTTTATTGGTTCGTAGTATAAAACTACAGGTGTTAACATACCGCTTAGCTCAACGAAATAGGAAAAAGGCAAATAAATATTTTTCCGAACGATTTGTTTCTGAAACATAATACCCATTATCTTCAGTATGCATATCAAAACATTGTGAAATAAAAGCGATTATTTTCTATCACGACCCTTGAAACTTTGGTTCCTATTGTTTAGGTTTATATAAACCAAACGCAGTTAAAATGGATCTAAAACGTTCGTAAGATGGTATGTATACGGAAGTTCATGCGCATATATCCCAACCGGATTGAACGATCGCATAATAAACGATAACTGCAATTGAAATAGCTGACATCGCATGAAACTGGAAAAGACAGAGTTTCATTATTAAAGATGAGGTTGGAAAATTCTTGAATTCCTCTTATACAGGATAGATACAGGAATGTAATTCATTTCAATACACATAATACAGTCTAGTCAGACTTTGTCAATGGATCCAAGCTTTATTCACATAATCCTTTCATATGTATATCAAGATAGAAAGGAATGATACGTATTTGACAAATTTAATCAATGAAGTAAATATTCTCGGATAAAATAGAAGACAACCGATATATGATATACCCTTCTATGAAATTATGAACAAAGGGCTATTAGTAAGTACTTATGCATCAGTATAGAAATACTAATTTCGTGCTTAACATAGCTAGGCAAAGTTCCTTTCAGTCTGTGTTCGAATTAAACTATATGCTATCCCTTGAGTTTACGGTAATAAATGATCAAAAGGGCATAATTATTCTTCAATTAATATAGAGAAATACTAGCACGAAATAATATTTGATTATTTTTTCGTTAACATCGGGTTGTGTAAATACCTTAACTGTTATTATGGATAAATGAGTAAAACGAGGAGGTCGTGAACATGGCAAAGTAATGAAACAATTATATTGCAAGCCCATGAATACAATGTCAACCGTGCAAACCAGGTTCGAATATTGTTAGAGTTAAGTAAATAGTACGACATTAGTCACGGTATTGTCACCCATATGAGAAGTTGGTTGCGATGGCACATGTTGATTGATACATGTACTGATTGTATAATTAATTCCAAGAAAATGATTGGCTCGACTGACGAACGTGAAAACTTAACGCACTACAAGAACGAAATGTAATAACTGGCGCCCTTCTATTTTCAAAACAGTGAAATCATATAACAACAATAAAACATTCCGTTTGTACAAAAACTAATTAATCAATAACACCATGGAACCCGTATAACGTGCATCAATTACGATGTGAAATTTATATATTGCATTAGGATGAACATCTGCAGTTCATAGCAGCACAGTTTATTACACTACTACCCTGCAGTCATTAAAACTTTGTCCAAACTGAGTTGGTCTGTAAAATATGAATTAATCAATTCCTAGGTTAAACAACATACCAAAGAAGCATGCTGCTGGGTATATTTAATAACAAATTGCTATACTAGTTATTAATACATATTGTTTAAACTTAAGCACAATGACGTAGCTATTACTTACCACCTTTTGGCATCACATTAAATTCATAACTAACAACTACACATAAGCATGTTTTTAAATCACACGTGTTTACTTTTGAGGCGTTTTCTCAAACAAATATATCGAATTACTCGGTGCCGTTTTGTGTCAACTTGCTTCATAAAAATAGCTGAAGCACGTTAGAAAATATAGCAGCGTTTAAATACAAATTTAGACGTTAGACAGAAAACAAACAACATAACAATAAATGCCAAATCCTACAAAAATTGTTGGGTCAACAATACACTGTCGGCAAAAATACAGAATTCATTAAAAGACATGCTCAACTAAGCGAATTCTAAACGAAATCGAATGATCCATGATATTGAGAATGGGCTTTGACATGCTAAATGTTTGATTGGTGTTTCGTGCACTACCGGATTGAAGAACGATCTGTTAACAAATGAATAGTTTGCATGCTTCTTTAAGTTAATGCAATCTCTCTGATCGAATGCATTAGAAACTGAGAGAATGTCGACATGAGGACTCTGATACACTACGTGTACTGGGTGACGAGGGCAGTGTCCTGTAATATAGAAGGATGTGTATCAAACCGTCTTAAGTACTCGTTTAACTTACTGGTTAATTCGTTTGTGCTGTAATAGGATACCTCATAGTGCTGAGCAAGTCAAAATACTCGAGACATTTAATACGCTAACATTTACTAGTTAACTAGGGACGATAGGAGCTTATACTTAACTCGGTTGTCGACTTTTCGATATCAAATGTCTGTACTCGTTTCCATTTCAGGCTATCATAGTTGTATCTTTGTTGGTTGTATGTAGATGCCAGGAAAACTGAGACAAATAGCTTCGATCTGCAGGCCGATAGTGTGACTGAAAATGTGGCCTCAAATTAAACGAAAATAATACATATAATACACGTTGGTAGGAGCATTGTCAATTCGTCTGAGGAATAAGACACTCTTTTCTAACAGTCTCTCTTCTTGAATAAATAGTAGGGCACAAACCAAAGCCACATGTCGCCTCTGGAATAGAGAATCAATTGAATAGCCTTAATCAACCTAATTGGCGTCACCAACAGCCTTAAATGACCGTAATTCACCATTTTTGTACCACAATTTACATCGTAAATAATCACATACAGCCCATATACGAATAACCTTTCCAGTCTTAACATTCACGATCTGTAAATTACCACAAGGGGAATAAATAGGATGTCTGTTGGACGAATTAACTGTTATGACATTGAACACGAAGTTTAAATTGCAGTCAATTAGTACTATTATCTAGCACTGACCTGATGTCATTGAGATGAGAATGTCCGGCATTGGGAGTGAAACTTTGCGGATTTTAAGCAAACGAAGCAACCATACCAAAAACGTTGAAATGGGAATTGTTTAGCTTATTTTAAGCTTTTTTACATCGTAAATATTTGTAATGGGGAAACATTTTATTTCAAATAGTATTCAACCTGTCCGTTAATGTTATGTTTTACCTGACAATTGTCTAGCGCAAGTGATGTTCAAAGTATCCCTGACCCAGTGCTAGGACAATGACTGGTTATGCTACATTTTAATGTTGTTTGTCTCTATGAATTTAAGCCTGACAAAGTACAGATCCAACGTTATAGAACCGATAATAGTAATAAAAAATGTGTGCATTGCACCTTATGTTTACTCAAGTTTACTTTACCTTTGTGTTGGTAGCATGCTGTATGCATTCGTATTAATTTCGGAAATTGTTTACTTGATAGAAGCAAGCTCATATACGTTTGAAATTTTAAATTTACATGTGTATGTACTATTCCATTCAATAATATCTGAGCTGTATCTTTGAACACGATTATCGCAAATATTAGTATTGCGGTAACATTTTATTGCTTATTCCCGATCTGTTCTTTCATATTATGTTTAAACTGACATTCAGATTGTTTCATTTCGCAGATTATTTCTAGGACAGTAGAAGCAAATCAAATCCAGTTACTTGGCTTTGCATATTGCTATGTAGCACTTTCGCACACTTTAATAATTATTTTAATAGTATCACTCTCACACCATGTAATACCCGGCATAAAGAATAATAAATGTTCCGTTTTGCTGTTAATATTTCTGCTAGTCATGTACCGAATATATAACTGCTTTATCATACATATAATTCGATATTTGTTTAAGAAGTTGTATGTGTTTATATATACATGTAACACACATACATATTAGTATTACTTATTTAACGAATACAACCACAACAAAAAACACGTATAAATGATAATGTTTGCCACTGAGCTCTTTTATGTCTGAAATGTTAAACATAATCTAAAATATGGTAGAAATTAGATTCGATTTACAAAATACCATAGTTATATATCAACAGCCTAAAATGATCAACATGAAAACAAACTTTTGAATTGCCTTATCCTCTTGTGTGCATAGAACGTCGGCCATCCAATACAGATTTAAAAGACGAATCAATACGAAAATACGTAGTATAAACTATATCCGTAACTGCTTTACTGTAAAATCATTTAATTTCGTTGGGACGAAATTTCGTGGTTTTGGTAAAAAAGACAATTTGGTTGGGACTTGAATTCGTGGATTTTGCATTCCAGGTAATAAAACAAGGATCCAAATCAATGTTCGTTGAGATTAAAGTTCGTGGTTGAGGTGAACCACGAAATCCACGAAATTTAATCCCCCACGAAAATTAATGATTTTACAGTAATCGTAGCTGACTGTTAAAGTACTGTTATTGTTTTTTCACATTTACGTGAATCCTTTACCACCAATCCTTCATGACAATTTACTTCCATGGGATGAATTGAGCAGCATACGTTCTTAGCCATTGGACATCGTGAATGTTTGTAATGGGGAACATTTTATTCCAAAAAATCTTCCATCTGTCCATTAATATACGTTTTACCTGACAACTGGATTTTCGAGACAAGTTGTAGTATAAGGAAATGAGAAATATAGCACTGTTTATGTAACATTTTCGCTTATTTCCTTGTTATTTTATTAACTAGTATAACTCCGACACAAATAAACATGTTTCGTGATAGACCGTCATTTCTCAGGGTCATGTATCAAATGTTGATTGCCTTATCCCATCAACGCTTGTCTCTGGCGTTTAATGTCAGTTTCAGAAATTGTTATTGTTTTTTATCAACATCACGACAACAAAATATTAATTACACATTTTTCTAACTGGCTATTTTTGTCTGAAAAGTATACATAATCTGCAAACTTGGTAGATTTTACATTTGATAGACAAAAGCCAATACATAATGAATATATAACACTACCAATACAACTTGTAAAATAGACCACATATTTTGTGCATTCCAAATTGTCCATTCTTTACATACGATGGACGTTCCAAAATGTTCCAGGAAATGTTCTCTTTACTGTTAATCATGTGTTTAAATTATGTTTGATAGAAAATTCATGTTATATATTATTCCATGAATTGAACGCATGAGGGTGTGTCGTACACGGTGGAAATGCTATCATAGTAACGTCAATGATGGCTACACGGATCAATGTTATCGTTGACAGTACGTAATTTAAGTATTCAGAATAAATCCCATTTAGTCAGTCTACTGGCATACATAAGTCAACTGTCACAAAATAAACATTTCTTTATAGAATGTATTCTCAAATAATGTATTGCTTCAAAGTATGTACGTCCAGTGAGGCTTTGCCAAGCGTTAGAAAGTGTCACAAAACATGCAGCCGAAATGTCGGGCGTTTGATTCACAGCAGGCTGTCTCTTCCTATGATCATTTGCGGCAGTACCAATTACCATTACACAATGATAATCTATGCTGTAAAATATTAATATCATGATTAATATCACTCACACCAACATTGTCCATTGCACATATTACTGGTCAAGTTAATTCCACGATCATGAAATAAACGTTACCAATATTGACACCACGACCATAATATAATCAGTCCACGTGAGCTGTAGGTCCACTGATTTTTGCAATGCGATGGGACAAGAGTACCAACCATGACAACTCGATGCTTTGAGTCGATTTATTATTATATTGGCGTGCATTCATTTGGAAAAAAAACATACTCAAGACCAACGTAAAAGCTAACATAAACACAGTCTGTGACAAAGGTATCTTATAATAAAATGCTATCATTTTTATTTAGTGCTTTAATGTACAACAACGGAAGGTTGCTGTAATCATCACCCTATTAATGTCATGTGTACGAATGCAATTGTGTTACCATATACGCGAATGATCCGAATAAAAAAAAACATGTATGCACTTATTAAGTCTGTATGGGAACGAAGATATTAATTGACAGTACTATTTCAAAGTCTTAATCTGACAGACACTGTCTTTAAATGCTTGTTGATACATGTAAGGTCCCATGTGACACATTATTCAAGTCAGTAAGACAGTTTACAACCTCATTTGTAAAGACTGTATAGTCGTCCAGGGAATACGAGCATCATTAATACCATCAGTGTTTATGATTTACCCTTAATACCATACATCCATACATCAAGTACGTAATCCTGTATCATCAATCTTACTGTTGATTGTCAGTTTTCAAATATTCCTAGCATTCGTGTGTGAACATGAAATCATATCCATCTTGAATATATTCATATTATTCAGTATTTATCTTGAAAATAAACTCAGAACGTTAGACGCAAATAAATCTCGTAGCCGTTAAAATCTCAAATTTCATGTTATAAATACACTTATACAGGAAACAAAAAAAAACTCTTCGATCAGGTGTTATTTTCTTATACAAAATGTAATACAATGTACTACAAAGAAACTATTGAAGCATCTACGAAATGTTTTGCATGTGGGAACGCTCGACTCGACCTTTCTTTAAGCTTTAATGTGTTCCTAAAACTATTTAGGTATTTTGAATCAAATGTCGTCTCACAGCATGGACGACAGGATGTCGTGCAAAGTCATTAATTGTTTCATCATGCATAATCAGCCAGTATATAGATTGAATGCACAGAAAGCCATTAGTTGAATGATTATGAAATATATTGCACCCGTTTAATACTTCGACAGTCATTAATATATAATACTAAGCGAGGCAAAATAGTTAATATGATAGTAAGTCCGTTGGCACAACGAAGTTTATTAACATAAAAATAACAAAGTGCCAGCGACTAATGGCGATAATGTTTCATGAATATTTAAAGAATAGCCTAAACACAACGCACTTTGTTGTTACAATTCGATATCGTTTTTTTACCATACTACCAATTTATAGCAGTAAAGGCAACATTCAGCAGCAATGAGAAGATCACGAAAGACACACAATGAACACACAGAAAAGAACACCACATAATAGTATTACAAGTATACGTCACAGAGCAGACATATAAATACGACACGTCTACAGCAAATTGCCAGTACAAAACCAAATCCTATGTTACACAATTGCTATTTATCAAGCAAATTATAAGCCAGTGTGATTTCAATTTGCGTTGATATAATTCCATCGCGGTCGCTAGATGGAAGAAATCATCTGTATGATGTATTACCATACTCTTATGCAATTGCTACCATTTCTTCTTGTGAGTCTAATTCACTTAAAGTGGCACACGGAAAACCAATCAACTAATGGAGTTTTTAATTAACCTAATTTTTCTCTATTTGACTTTTAAATGTATTTCTATTTCCGACTGTGCGTGTTTGGATTGACATCTTAAGTAAATTTATTTGTTGTAATCCGACGTATAGTGCCGACCTGATCGTCCACATATCGTTAGATCACGCATCGATTGTTGGATATACAAACTGTTATACAAGAATGTAGATGTAGGATTATAACAGACATATATAACTTACAGATTGAACAGGAAGGAATTTCATATGGTGTTTGCCAAACGATTATTATTTAGGAAAATAGAATATAACATTCAGCTTTAAAAAAAGCAGAGAACAAATTGTACATAAATGAACACTGTACACATTGTTCATTCTTAGTCACATCGGTTAAAATGAGGAATTACATTGTATACGATTTGATGGCGTTTGATTAATGAAGTTATAAATACAATACACAATTATTGTGGTCACCAAGTTGATCTGACGCAACGTAATGTACCAGCAACTCAAACAAAACCATTTTAGTACACATATGTATAACCAGGATTTACTGATAATTTTGTACACGATTCTATCAAAATGATGAAACTAAATTTCCCTCGTATAACTACATGCATAAGGTACATAAAGCTGACGGGACGATCGATCATCCTACTTTTTGCGTCTCGTGCTATATTTACTGGGTGACAGTAGTTTTTTCTAACGAAAGTAGTTAAGTGTTATGGGGACTTTGAGTTATCATGTTTATGTTTCTCACCACTTACCTTGTTCACCTAGCATGGGATGTTAACACCGGGTATTCATCAGTTACGTTGGCTATAATAATTGTCATGCTTCCAATGATTTGTAAGTAATTGTTGCAGAGCAAATGTAAACGTGTTGTAATGAAGTCCAGTAAATTGAAGAAGTTATTAGATCTACAGACTGCCAATGTTACTGACAAATGTGGTGTTAAACTAGACGAACACCAAACACATTATACACGGCATGTCAATAGGAAAATGTCAATTTGTCAATTCAGTGTGGTTGCTATCGGATGATGCTTTCGAAGACCTGTTCATCATCGGTTCCGTCTGCCATTACATTAATTTTATTTTAAGGTATCAATGTTGACGGGACGATCGATTATCCCTCTTGTTGTGTCTCATGCTATATTTACTGAATGAAAGTAGTTCAGTGATATGGGGACTTTGGAGTAACTATGTTTATGTTTTCCGCACCATTTACCTTGTTCACCTAGCGGGGGATGTTAATACGGGATCTATATCAGTGACGTTGGCTATTGTCCTGCCTCCAATGATTTGTAAGTAATGTGTTGTAGAGCAAATGTAAACGTGTTGTACGTAAGTCCAGTAAAGCTGATAGAAGTGATTATATTTTCTGACTGTGACTGACAAATGTGGCGTCAAACTAGATGAAAACCAAACACATTATACATGGCTTTTTAATATGAAAATGTCTATTTGTCAATTCAGTGTGGTTCCTATTGGATGATGCTTTCGAAGACCTGTTCATCATCGGTTCCATCGGGACTACTGCCAAGACATCAATGATCTTTAAGTTATTTTCTGTATAGCAAAATGATATTGGTTGTAAATAAAGTCCAGAAAACTTACTACTTAGAGTAGTCGTTAGATCTACTGATCGCTAGTATGATTGACAAATGTGGCCTCAAACTAGACGAAAACCAAACACATTCTACACGGCTTGTCAATAGGATAATGTCAATTTGTCTGAATAATGAGAAGAGTTTTTTTAACAGTTTCTCTTCTTGAAGGCTACATGTAAATGTCGTTAAGTCGTCTCTGGAAAAAAGTAATCAATTAAATAGACTTAATCAACTTATTTTCTTAGGAGTGGTCTGAAATAACCGGTATTGTCCGCATTTGTATCACAATTTACATCGTTAATAACTACACACTGGAGATTTACAAATAACCTTTCCAGCCTCAACAATTACTATCTTTAAGCGACTACTCGGAGAAATACAGGGACGCTTGCCGGTTGAATTAACTATTATTACTTAGAATGTGACGTTCTGAATAACATTCAATTATGGATTATTAGTTAGCTCTGTTTCGATGCCAACTTGATGAGAGCGACCGGCTTCGTGAGTGAAACGTTGGTGGTTTCATACAAGACAACAAAGCTATCTAAATGGTAATGATATAGTTCGCTTGTTTATTTGTCGGTGCAATACAAGTTACAGGGTAGGTTGAATCTTTGATATGATAGTTTGACTCGTTGACCTTCATATGACTGACATGTTGTCGAAGTGACTGGTTGACCTTCATATGACAGACGTGTCGCCGAAGTAACTGGTTGACCTGCATTTGACTGACATGTTGCCGAAATGTCTAGTTGACCTCCCTATGACTGATGTGTCGCCTAAATGACTGGTTGACCTTCATATGACTGACGTGTTGCCGAAGTGACTGGTTGACCTTCATATGACTGACGTGTCGCTGGAGTGACTGGTTGACCTTCAAATGATTGGCTTGTTACCGGAACACGTATTTGGTTACCTCACTAGTTATTTGTGACATGTTGTAGGAGTCACTTATTGACATTCACATGACTGACATATCTTCGGAGTGGCATTTAACTTACTAGTTATTTCATTAGTGCTGTAATAGGATACCTCATAGTGCTTAACAAGTCTTAATATTCGAGACATATAATACACTAACATTTACTAGTTTACTAGGAACGATAAGATTGTATACTTAACTCGGTAGTCGACTTAGCGATATCCAATGTATGTACTCGTTTCCATTCCAGGGTATCATTGTTGTATCTTCGAACGCGATCATCGTAAACATTTGTAATGCGGTAAAATTTTACAGCTAATTCCCGACCTGTTTGTTCATATTATGGCAATCTGATTGCCAAGACTTTCTAGTAACTTGTTACTTAAAAATGTTACGTAACATTGTCGCATATTTTATAACATTCTAAATAGTATAACCCACACTACATTTTATACCCGACAGAAGACACGTATTCCATGCATACTATTATTTCGGAGGGTCATTACTGCCTTATCACGTCTAAATAATATACGGTTGCTAATCTGAACTGGTATCGACTATTTCTCCTCGTATGGTTGCTGTCTTTGCCAAAAGATGATAATACATTCGAAAGGAAAGGGAAAAAAGAAAATCAGGTACTAAACATAATCAACACACAATGAAAGCTTACTAAATAACAGTATATGAATTGCTAGTTTTAGCATTTAGTTAGCCTGGGCAACTGTGCAATATGAAGGGTTTGTGAATTCCGATTGCTTATTTATGTATGTGAGAAAAGTTAAGTTTTCTCATTTTCTAGGTGCCAGCAGCAAACAAGAAATAAAACAATGTATGTCTCTCATATATGCATATACCCATGAAACACCAATAAGTTAGTATACTACACGGCGTAACTATGTATTATGTTTTTGATAGATAAATAAGTGTTCTTTTGTATGAGTGTAACAATCTTACTGTTGGTTGTCGGTTTTAAAATATCCCTGGCATACGTGTGCGAGCTTGATATCAGATTTATCTTGATTATATACATTCTGTATTAAAAAAAATAAACTCACAACTTTAGACGCAAATAAATCTCGCTGCCGATAAAATCTCAAATTTCATCTTATAAATATACTTATAACGGAAACACAAATAAAAAACTCGTCTTAGATAAATGCTTTATTTTCTTAAACAAAATGTAAAATTATTGAGAAAACATGCATAGTAACAAATGTAGTTATATTTCAACAGTGTCATAGACAAAGAAACTATCGAAGCATTAAAGAAATATTTTGCATACGGGAACTCCTGCTTTGGACCATGCATTTAATTTTTATGTTTTCGTAAATGTCTATACACTATTTGAGATCAACTGTCCTCTCAAAGCCGAGGACAACACTATGCCGTACACTGTCATTGTTGCTTCATCATATATATTACATGTATACCAGCATATCGATCGAATGCATAGAAAGCCATTAACCGAGTGATTATGAAATAAATGGTGCCCGTATGATACTTCGACGCTCATTAATATAATTCTAAGGGATGCAAAATAGTAAATATGGAAGTCAGTTCGTTGCACATCAAAGTGCTCTTACATAAAAAACATAATGCCGGCGACTAATGACAATGGTGTTTCATGAACATTTAAAGAATAGCGAGAACACAACTCAATTTGTTGGTACAATGCGTTTCAGTATTTTTACATTTTACCAATTAGTCCTATCTTTATCAAGTAGTGAAAACAACATTCAGCAGGCAAGAGAAGATCACGAAAGACACTAAAAGACAACACAGAAAAGAAAACCATACTATAGAATTGCAAGTATACGTCACAGGAAGACATAAATACAACACCCCTACAGCAAATTACCAGTACAAAAAGGTATGAGGATATCAGACAGGGAAGGTAGCACTCAAAACGAAATCCAATGTTACACAATGGTCATTTATTAAGCAAATTATACAAATGATACAGCAGTATTTTTCCATTTGTGTCAATATAATTCCATCGCAGTCCCTGTATGGGAGAAATCATCTGTATGATGTATTACCATACTCTAATGCCATTGCTATCATTTCTTCTTGTGAGTCTGATTGACTTAAGATGGCGCCAGGCAAAAACCAATCAACTAATGGAGTTTTTAATTAACCTAATTTTCTCTATTTGAATTTTAAATGTGTGTCTATTTCCGACTATGCGTGTTTGGATTGACAGCTTAAGTAAATCTATTTGTTGTAATCCGACGTATAGTGGCGATAGGAGTGTCCATATATCGCTAGATCACGCATCGATTGTTGGCTATACAAACTGTTATACAAGAATGTAGATGTAGAATTATAACAGACATATATAGCTTGCCAAATTCAACAGGAAGGAATTTCATATGGTGTTTGCAAACAATGATGATTTAGGAAAATGGAATGTAACATTCAGCTTAAAAAGCACAGAACAAATTGTAATACATGAACACTGTATACATTGTTCATTCTTAGTCAGCTCGGTCAAAATGAGGAATTATATGATTTGATAGTGATTGACTATAAGGTTATAAATACCATACACAATTATTGTGGTCGCCACGTTGATCTGTCGCAATGTAATGTACCAGCAACTCAAAAACCCCAACAATTTACTTACACATACGTATAATCAGAATGTACTGATAATTTTGGGAAAGACTCTATCACAATGGTGTGACTTTTTTTTGAACACAAACTAATTTTCCTTCGTATAAATACATGCATAATGTATCGATGCTAACGGGACGATCGATCATCCTACTTTTTGTGTCTCGTGCTATATTTACTGGGTGACAGTAGTTTTTCTAACGAAAGTAGTTCAGTGGAATGGGGACTTACCACTTACCGTGTTTACCTAGTATGGGATGTTAACACGGAGTATTCATCAGTGACGTTGGCTATTGTCATGCTTCCGATGATGTGTAAGTAATGTGTTGCAGAGCAAATGTTAACGTGTTGTTATTAAGTCCAGTTAACCTGAAGAAGTGATTAGATTTACTGACTGTCAATGTGACTGACAAATGTGGCGTCGAACTAGACGAAAACCAAACAAATTATACATGGCTTGTCAATAGGAAAATGTCAATTTGTCAATTCAGTGTGGTTGCTATAGGATGATGCTTTCGAAGACCTGTTCATCATCGAGTCCATCGGGACTACTGCCACGTCATCAATGATCTTAAAGTTATTTTCTGCAGAGCAAAATGATATTGGTTGTAAATAAAGTGCAGAAAGACTATTACTTAGAGTAGTCGTTAGATCTACTGATCGTGGTATGACTGACAAATGTGGCCCCAAACTAGACGAAAACCAAACACATTCTACACGGCTTGTCAATAGGATAATGTCAATTTGTCTGAAGAATAAGATGAGCTTTTCTAATAGTGTCTCTTCTTGAAGGCTCAGTGTCGTTAAGCCGTCTCTGGAAAAAAGGTGATCAATTTAATAGACTTAATCAACCTAATGTTTTCAGCAGTGGTCTGAACAAACCGGTATTCTCCACATTTGTATCACAATTTACATCGTTAATAACTATACACTGGAGATTTACAAATAACCTTTCCAGCCTCAATAATTACTATCTTTAAGCGTCAACTCGGAGATATTTAGGGATGCTTAGTGGTTGAATTAACTATTATGTCATATAATGTGACGTTTTCAATTACATTCAATTAAGGATTATTAGTTAGCTGTGTCCCGATGCCCACTTAATGATAGTGACCGGCTTCGTGAAAGAAACGTTGCTGGATTCATACAAGACAACAAAACTATCTAAATTGTAATGATATAGTTTGCTTGTTTATTGGTCGATACAATTCCAGTAACAGGGTACGTTGAATCTTTGACAGGATTGTTTGACTGGTTGACCTTCACATGACTGACCTGTTTCCGGAGTGACTGGTTGACCTGCATATGACTGACGTGTCGCCGGAGTGACTGATTGACCTCCATATGACTGACCTGTTACTGGAGTGACTGGTTGACCTGCATATGACTGGCGTTTCGCCGATGTGACTGTTTGACCTTCATATGACTGACGTGTCGCTAGAATGACTGATTGACCTCCAAATCATTGACGTGTTATCGGAACTTGTATTTGGTTACCTCACTAGTTATTTCTGCATGTTGTAGGAGTGACTGATTGACCTTCATATGACTGACATATCTTTGGAGTGGCATTTAACTCACTAGTTATTTCTTTAGTGCTGTAATAGGATACCTCATAGTGCTTAGCAAGTCTAAATATTCGAGACATATAATGCACTAACATTTACTAGTTTACAAGGAAATATAGGAGCGTATACTTAACTCGGTAGTCGAATTTTCGATATCCAATGTCTGTACTCGTTTCCATTTCAGGGTATCATTACTGTATATTTGAACGCGATCATCGTAAACATTTGTAATGCGGCAACATTTTACAGCTAATTCCCGACCTGTTCGTTCATATTATGTTTTAACTGGCAATCTGATTGTTTTATTGCCTAGAATATTTCTAGGAGAATAAAAACAAAGACAATCTAGTTACTTGTTACTTTAAAATGTTATGTAACATAGTCGCACATTTTATAATATTCTAAATACAAATGTAGTATAACCCATACTACATGTAAATAATAAATGTATACCAACATATCGATTGAATGCATAGAAAAGCATTAACTGAGTGATTATGAAATAAATAGTGTCCGTATTATACTTTGACGCTCATTAATACAATTCTAAGCGATGCAAAATAGTTAATATGGAAGTCAGTGCGTTGCACACAGTGCTCTTACATAAAAAACATAATGCCAGCGACTAATGACAATGGTGTTTCATGAATATTTAAAGAATAGTTAGAAAACAAAGCAATTTGTTGGTACAATTCGTTTCAATATTTCAACATTTTACCAAGTAGTCTTATCTTAACAAGAAGTGAAAACAGCATTCAGCAGGCACGAGAAGATCACTAAAGACAATAAAGATCACACAGAAAAGAACACCTCACACTTAGTCTAATATTACAAGTATACGTCACAGGGAAGACATAAATTCAACACCCCTACAGCAAATTACCAGTACAAAACAAAATCAAATGTTCGTTGCACATCATAGTGCGCTTACATAAAAACATTATGCCAGCGACGAATGACAATGGTGTTTCATGAAAATTTAAAGAATAGCGAAAACACAACTCAATTTGTTGTACAATTCGTTTCGGTTGTTCTACATTTTACCACAAAAATACTAACTTATTATGTAGTGAAAGCAGCATTCGGCAAGAAAGAGAAGATCACGAAAGACAATAAAGACCACACAGAAAAGAAATTGACACAATAGTATTAAAAGCATATGGCATAGGGCAGACATATAAATACGACGTTCCTACAGCAAATTACCAGTACAAAACAAAATCCAATGTTACACAATGGTTATATAAATTGTTATGTAGCAATAACAAAAACCACCTATGTAACCTTGCATATTCATGTAATTTGAAGGAAGCTTTTAGATCTAGAAACACTGCTGATATAATTGTAAATAATTAAATAAATTGTGTATGTCAATGTACCGTGAGCGCGTGTATGCACTGAATGAAATGATGTGTATGTTTTGAGTGGAAGATTTTGGTGCGCGTGTATGTGTGTGCGTGAAATATACTGTATGATCATATAACATTGAAATGTTTACTAACCTTACTGATGCTTTAAAAACTTTTTCTTTCCGTTACTAACCCATTTATCATGTGTATTTTGTTTGTATTACATGTTTATTTATAAACATTGTATATCAGAGTTGTAGACAATGTACATGTTACTTGTCTTAATAAATATATGTTCTGCTCTGTTCAGTTCTGTTCTGTTATGTATCAAGCAAATTATCCACCAGGGTGTTTTTTATTTGTGTCAATATAATTCCATCGTTGTATATTATCGTTCTTATATGGAAGAAATCATCTGTATGATGTATTACCATACTCTAATGTCATTGCTATCATTTCTTTTTGTGAGTCTGATTCACTTAAAGTGACGCCCGGAAAAAGTAATCCTTTTATGAAGTTTTTTAACCTAATTTTCTCTGTTTGAATTTTAAATGAATTTCTATTTCCGACTATTCGTGTTTGGATTGACATCTTAGTTAAATATATTTGTTGTAATATGACGTATAGTGCCGACATGAATGTCCACTTATCGCTAGATCATGCGTCGATTGTTGGCTATACAAACTATTATTGAAGAATAAAGATATAGAATTATAATACAAACATATTGCTTGCCAAATTGAACCGGAAGGAATTTCATATGGGTTTTGCCAAACGATGATAATATAGGAAAAGGGAATATAACACTTATATATGCTTATATAGCAGAGAACAAAAATGTGTAAAATGAACACTGTACACATTGAACATTCTTTGTCAGCTCGGTCGAAATGAGGAATTATAGGATTTGATGGCGTTTGATTGTGTATTGAAGTTATAAATACTTTACACGATTATTGTGGTCGCCAAGTTGATCCGTCCCAATGTTATGTACCAGCAACTGAAATCAAACAATTCACGCACATGTAAGTATACTCGGAATGTAATGATAATGTTGGATAAGATCCTATCAAAATGGTGTAACTGTTATTTGAAACACAAACTAATTTCCTTCATATAACTACAAGCATAATATATCCATGCTGACGGGACGATCGATCATACTACGTTTTGCGCCTCATGCAATATTTACTTGTTTTTTTTCCAAAGAAAGTATTTCTGTTATTTGTGGACTATTGAGTTATCTTATGTTTCCCCCACTAACATTGTTAACCTAGCACGGGGTCTCCATCAATGACGTTGGCTAGTGTCATAATTCCAATGATTTGTAAATAATGTCTTGCAGAACAAATGTAAACGCATTGTACTTATTAAGTCCAGTACAACTGACAGAAGTGATTAGATCTACAGGCTGTCAATGTGACTGTCAAATGTAGCGTCGAACTAGACGAAAACCAAACACATTATACACGGCTTGTCAATAGGAAAATGTCAAATCGTCTGAAGAATAAGAAGAACTTTTCCAGGAGTTTCTCTTCTTGCAGGCTCAATATCGTTAACACGTCTCTGGAAAAAAGTAATCAATTAAATAGACTTAATCAACCTAATTTTCTCACCAGTGGTCTAAATAACCAGTATTCGTCGCATTTGTATCACAATTTACATCGTAAATAACTACACACTGGAGATTTACAAATAAACTTTCCAGCCGCAACAATAACTATCTTTAAGCGACTACTCGGCGATAAATAGGGATGTCTCGTGGTTGAATTAACTATTGTGACATAGAATGCGATGTTTCATTTCTAATTAAGGTCAATTAAGGATTATTAGTTAGCTCTGTTCCGATGCCAAACTGATGAGAATGGCCGCTATCGTGAGAGAAACGTTGCTGGTTTGATACAAGACAACGATTTAAATTGTAATGATATAGCTCGTTTGTTTAGTCGTAGGTGCGATTCAATGTACTGGGTAGGATGACTCATTGCCAGGATAGGTTTACTGGTTGACCATCATATGACTGACATATTCTCGAAGTGACATTTAACTTACTACAACAAATTATTTCTTTAGTGCGGTAATACTATACCTCATAGTGCTTAGCAAGTCTAAAAAATGTACATTTAATACTTGAAACAATCGGAACAAATACTTAACTCGGTAGTCGATTTTGCGATATCATATGTCTGTACTCGTTTCCATTTCAGGATACAAAAAATGTATGCTAGCTGTATCTTTGAACGGGATCATCGTAAATATTTGTAATGCGGTTACATTTTACAGCTGAAACGCAACCTGTTCGTTCATACAGGAAGCTATATAAGGTCCATGGTTCATATTATGTTTTAACTGATACTCAGATTGTTTTTATGACTAGAATATTTCTAGGAGAATAAAAACGAAGACAATTCAGTTAGTACTTAGTAATTTAAATGTATATAACACAGTCGCACCTTTATAATATTAGGGGCATTTTTATATAATATTTCACATGCCAATTTTACAACTGTAAACTGTATAAGCAATTAAAACACAACATGTTATACCCGACACACATACACACATACTTCTGAGAGTCATGTACCGAATGCATAACTGCTATATCACGTCTCTGCTTGTTTCACATGTCGTATTTCATGATCTATAAAACATATACAGACATAGTTATTGCTTTTTTATGATCACCTTCATAACAAATTAAAATCTATAATATGACAGAATGCTTATTCTATGAACAAAAGCCCATACATAACACTAATGCAACACCCTCAAATATGGTTAACATAAAAGCAAACGTTTATAATTCTTCACTCATCTCAACGTTTTTATACAAACGTTAGTCTCCGAATTAGGATTTTAAATACCAATCAATACTAAATTATGTATGAAATATATCCACGTACTGTAATAATCGTTGCTGTGACTGACAGACCATTGACATGGCTTTAACATGCGTCAAGTATTGTTATTAATTCTTTCACAGCAAACTGACAAATCACATATCAAATTAAATCAATTCTGCTGAGATATGTCAACCATAACCCGATGCAGTGTCCATTTGGTCATGACTGTTAGTCTACGGATCGTTATTTTTTGTGCATGATGTGTCAAGACAATGCTACTATTCCTGTCTAGGATAGACTCTGATTATTGAATGTGAAATGAGGATGTTTTTATGAGTAAGTCATTCGTACTTGTCGTGTAGCGAAACTATTTTGTTGAGACCAACAATCCTCTCACAAAAAAACAAAAGTTTGTTAGTTTATGTGATGTATTGTCATTGTTGCTTCAGTATATATTATCTACCAGTATATTGAATGAACCCATTACAAAATTGACTATTTGATAAATGAGACCCACATAATACTTCCCGACTATCAATGTAATACTACAAGCTGATTATAACGATAGCTTTCCATAAATATTTTATGGACAGAAGCACTCTAAAGACACAACAGAGCATGAAATACACAAAAAGAGCAAAAAACAAATAAAACCCCATATTACAAGCACAATTCATTGGACATACACATAAATACGACACTCATACAGTACTCAACCAAACTCTTTGTTAAACTAATGGTTATTTATCAAGCGAATACCATAGTTAGTGTCTTTATTTGTGTCAATATAATTCAACTACTGTCCCTGTTGGTAGGCAATCGTCTGTAAAATTGATTACCTAATGCAATTTTACCATTTCGTCTTAGCTGATTTTATTACTTAAAGTATGTCCCGGAAAAAACAATTAATGGAGTTTTGTTTAACCTAATTTTTTCGCTTTGAAATATCAATGTTTTTCCATTTCAGACTATACGTGTCTGAAGTAAATCTTTTTGTTGTAACCCGCCGTATAAAGTCGACCTAAATGTCCATATGTCACTGTCAGGCATCGATTGTCGGCTAAACAAATGCTTATATGTGTACACACATAATATATAGTTGCCAAACTAAATCTGCATGAATTAATGCTCGTCCTACCCTTAGTTGGCAAACCTTGCCAAACGTGGATAACAAGTCAGTCAGGAAAGGCAGCCCTGGTAAAAAAATGAACAAAGCACGAACGACATAAACATACCATTTTACGAATTGTTAGCATTTGGTGGCTACGGTCAATGTGAGTAATAATATCCATTAATGATACTTTTTTAGAATAACCGTTATGCCGTGGACATGGCATATCCTCCATGTCCAACGTGAAACAGTTATCAAATATTCATCACAAGACAACGTTATATCGTTCATTCTTAATAACCATAACACAATGGCAATCGATTGTATAAAATATTTACATAACAATCAGATAATATTGCTACTAACATTAACACAATCAACATCTGATCCATCAATTACACATATTACTTGCAAAGTTCATCCAACTTTCATGCAATACATGTTTTGTGATAACTACAGGGTTCTTTTTATAAGATTACTGCTGAAATTGGCTCCCTGATCAGAGTGAACAGTTGTTGGAATGCCATAATTCAAAATGAAGTGTTTCGAATCAGACTTACTCCAAGGGGTATAAGGTAGTGATACCGACTAATGGAGCTCTCTGTCCTTGCTTGTCCTTCCTTCGCAAACACCTGTCACACTTACCTACCCTGTGCTCGACTTGACTGAACATCCCAGGCCAATAGAACCTCTCCCTGATGAGTCGCAGTGTACGTTTAATACCTTGATGCCCAGCATGATCGTGTAGGCTTGTCAAGACCTCTTCCATGTATACAGAGTGCAAAACCAGCTGTATCAAGTCTTCATCAGCCGTGACACGCCTATGCAGAAGACTACGCTTCATGAAGAAACTCTTAAACAACTTCATGGTCAAGTCGGCTCTTGTCATACATGTATGTTGATTCGGTATCTTCTGGTCAATAGCATACCTCCTCCACTACTCTATCAAGGGGTCTTGTCTTTGCACTGTTCTGATCTCCCTTAATTCCTTTTGTGCTAGTGGAAGGCCGGTATCTTCAAATATCTCAGCAATGTTGGTACTCAATGATGGTAAAGTGTCGAGGTATCCAGTAGAGAGCATTCTGGAACAAATGGCTTTCACTACACCAACGTCCATCCTGACCTTCTCTTCTTCCCCGTCATTCAGCACTTGGTATGGGTTGCGGCTAAGCCCATCAGCGTCGGCATTCTTTGCTCCTGCTCTATAAGTGATATCAAAGGAGAAGTGGCTCAATGCTGATACCCAACGCTGCCCTGTCGCGAGATATGAGGATTAAGGTGTTATCATGCTTATGTTCCTCACCAATTACCTTGTTTACCTAGCATGGGATGTTAACACCGGGTATTTATCAGTTACGTTGGCTATAATAATTGTCATGCTTCCAATGATTTGTAAGTAATTGTTGCAGAGCAAATGAAAACGTGTTGTAATTAAGTCCAGTAAAACAAGAAGTGATTATGTCTACTGACTGTCAATGTGACTGACAAATGTGGCCTCAAACTAGACAAAAACCAAACACATTCTACACGGCTTGTCAATAGAAAAATGTCAATTTGTCGGAAGAATAAGAAGAGCTTTTCTAACAGTTTCTCTTCTTGAAGGCTCAATGTCGTTAAGTCGTCTCTGGAAAAAAGTTATCAATTAAATAGACTTAATCAACCTAATTTCTCAGCAGCGGTCTGAAATAACCGGTATTCTCCGCATTTGTATCACAATTTACATCGTTGATAACTACACACTGGAGATTTACAAATAACCTTTCCAGCCTCAACAATTACTATCTTTAAGCGACTACTCGTAGAAATAGAGGGATGCTTTGTGGTTGAATTAACTATTATGACTTAGAATGTGACGTTTTGAATTACATTCAATTATGGATTATTAGTTAGCTCTGTTCCGATGCCAACTTGATGAGAGCGACCGGCTTCGTGAGTGAAACGTTGGTGGTTTCATACAAGACAATACAGCTATCTAAATGGTATTGATATAGTTCGCTTGTTTATTTGTCGGTGCAATTCAAGTTACAGGGTAGGTTGAATCTCTGACATGATAGTATGACTCGTTGACCTTCATATGACTGACATGTTGTCGAAGTGACTGGTTGACCTTATATACGCCTGACGTGTCACCGAAGTGACTGGTTGACCTTCATATGACTGACGTGTCGCCGGAGTGACTGGTTGACCTTCTTAAGTCTGACGTGTCGCCGAAGTGACTGGTTGACCTTCATATGACTGACGTGTCGCCGGAGTGACTGGTTGACCTTCATATGACTGACGTGTCGCCGGGGTGACTGGTTGATCTTCTTATGACTGACGTGACGCCGAAGTGACTGGTTGACCTTCATATGACTGACGTGTCGCCGGAGTGACTGGTTGACCTTCTTATGACTGACGTGTGGCATTAGTGACTGGTTGACCTTCTTATGACTGACGTGTCACCGAAGTGACTGGTTGACCTTCATATCACTGACGTGTCGCGAAGTGACTGGTTGACCTTCATATCACTGACATGTCGCCGAAGTGACTGGTTGACGTCCATATGACTGACGTGTCGCGAAGTGACTGGTTGACCTTCATATGACTAACATGTTGGCGGAGTGACTGGTTGATCTTCATATGACTGACGTGTTACCGGAACATGTATTTGGTTACCTCAATAGTTATTTCTGACATGATGCAGGAGTGACTGATTTACCTTCATATGACTGACGTGTCGCCGGACTGACTGATTGACCTTCATATGACTGACGTGTTACCGGAACATGTATTTGGTTACATCAATAGTTATTTCTGACATGTTGCAGGAGTGACTGGTTGATCTTCATATGACTGACATATATCCGGAATGGCATTTAACTTACTAGTTATTTCTTTGGTGCTATAATAGGATACCTGATAGTGCATAGCAAGTCTAAATATTCGAGACATACAATACTCTAACATTTACTAGTTTACTAGGAACGATAGGAGCGTATACCAAACTTGGTAGTCGACTTTTCGATATCCAATGTCTGTACTCGTTTCCATTCCAGGGTGTCCTTGCGGTATCTTTGAACGCGATCATCGTAAATATTTGTAATGCGGTAACATGTAACAGCTAATTCCAGACCTGTTCGTTCATATTATGTTTAAACTGACAATCTGATTGTTTATTGCCCAGAATATTTCTAGGAGAATAAAAACAATCTTGTTACTTGTTATTTTAAAATGTTACGTCACATTGTCGCACACATTATAACATTCTAAATAGTATAACCCACACTAACTGTAATACCCGACAACAAGACACATATTCCATGCATACTATTGTTTCTGAGGGTCATTACTGCCTTATCACGTCTAAATAATGTACGGTTGCCAATCTGAACTGGTATCGACTATTTCTCCTCGTATGGTTGCTGTCTTTGCCAAAAGATTATAACACATTGGAAAGGAAAGAGAAACAACAACATCAGGTACTAAATATTACTTCAGTTTACTAAAGAACTGTATATCAATTGCTTGTACTAGTATTTCGTTAGCCTGGACAACCGTGCATTATTAAAAGGGTTTGTGAATTCCGATTGCTTATTTAAGTATGTGGGAAAAGTTATAATTTTTCATTTTCAAGGTGCCAGCACCAAATCAGAAATAAAACAATGTATGGTTCTCATACATGCATATTCTAATGAATCAAGTTAGAATATGGCGTAACTGTGAACTATGTAGCGGATCATTCCATTTTCACCACGCACTAGGTTATGTTAGCAAACTGATATAGTGAGCTGCATTAATTGTTATTACATTCAATAAAATGTACACGAAACATATAAATGTTACCCCACTCTATCATTTTCTTGTTCACCTGGTCAGTGTTGTTGGTAGATGGTGATGTTATCACAGGTTCTTCATCTGTGACAGCGGCTACCGCCATGCTATCGATACTGGTAAGTCATTTGTTATAGAGCAACTTTCGTTACGAGTGTTGATTGGTAGTTTATAGATGCCAGGAAAACTGAGACAAATACATGTAGCTTCAATCTACAGGTCGCCAGCCAGTGTGACTGAAAATGTGGCCTCAAACTATACGAAATAATACATATAATACACGTTGGTAGGAGCATTGTCAATTTGTCTGAGGAATAAGAAAAGTTTGTTTAACAGCTCCTCTCTTCGTGAAGGCTCAAAATCGTTCAGTCGTCTCTGGAAAAGAGAATCAATTGAATAGCCTTAATCAACCTAATTTTCATCACCAACAGCCTTAAATGACCGGAATACACCACTTCCGTGCAACAATTTACATCGTAAATAATCACATACACCACATATACGAACAACCTTTCCAGACTTAACATTGACGATCTGTAAATTACCACTTGGGGAATAAATAGGATGTATAATTGGACGAATTAACTGTTATGACATTGAACGCGCAGTTTAAATTACATCCAATTAGTACTATTATCTAGCCCTGACCTGATGTCATTGAGATGAGAATGTCCGGCATTGGGAGTGAACCTTTGCAGATTTGCAACCATACCAAAAACGTTGAAATTGTAATTGTTTAGCTTATTTTAAGCGTCTAGTGCGAGTGGTGTTCAAAGTATCCCAGACCCAATGCTAGGACAATGGCTGGTTATGCTACATTTTACTGAAACAGTTGTTTTTCTGTATGCATTTTAGCTTGACATAGTACAGATACAACGTTATAGAACAGACATAAGTAATAAAAAATGTGAATTGCACCTTTTATTTACTCAAGTTACTTTACTTTTGTGTTGGAAGCATGCTGTATGCATTCGTATTTATTTCGGGAATTGTTTAATTGATAGTAGCAAGCTCATATACGTTTAGAAATTTTAAATTGACATGTGGATATACTATTCCATTCCATTATATCTGTGCCGTATCTTTGAACACGATTATCGCAAATGTTAGTAATGCGGTAACATATTATTGCTTATTCACGATCTGTTCTTTCATATTATGTTTTAACTGACATTCCGATTGTTTTATTGCCCATATTATTTCTAGGAGAGTAGAAACAAATGAAATCCAGTTACGTTACTTGGAATTGCATATTGCTATGTAACACTATCGCACACTTTAACATTTTATTTTATTGAATATTTGTAATGGGGGAATATTTTATTCCACATAATCTTCAACCTGTTCGTTAATATCATGTTTTACCTGACAATTAGATTTCCGAGAAAACTTGTAGTATAAGGAAATGAGAAATATAGCACTGTATATGTAACATTGTCGCTTATTTCCTTGTTATCTTATCAACTACATGTAGTATAACACCGACACAAATAAACGTGTTTCGTGATAGACCGTCATTTCGTAGGGTCATTTATAAAATGTTGATTGCTTCATCACATCAACGCTTGTATCAGATGTTTAGTTTTATAAATACATACAGACATTGTTATCGCCTTTTATCAACATCACGACAACAAAATAATAATAACACATTTTTCTAACTGGCTATTGTTGTCTGAAAAGTATACAGAATCTGCAAACATGGTAAATATTACATTCAATGAACAAAAACCAATACATAATAAAGATATAACAATACCAATAAAACTAGTAAAATAAACCGCATATTTTGTACATTTCACCTTATCCAGTCGTTTGTATACGAGGGACATTCCAGACGTTCCAGGAAATGTTCTCTTTACTGTTTATTATGTGTTTAAATATAAAAAATTCATGTTATTATTGTACCATGAATTGAACGCATGGGGGTGTGTCGTACACGGTGGAAATGCTGCCATAGTAACGTCAATGATGGTTACACGGGTCAATGTTATCGTAGCCCGTACATTATGAAGTATTCAGAATAAATCCCATTTAGTCAGTCTACTGGCATTCATAAGTAAACTGACACAAAATAATCATTGCTTTATACAATGTATTTTCAAATAATGTATTGCTTCAAAGTATACGCTTCCAGTGTCGCTTTGCCAGGCGTTAGAAAGTATCATACAACATGCAGCTCTAAACGTCCGACGAAATGTCGGGCGTCTGATTCAAAACAGGCTGTCTCTTCCTATGATCATCTGCATCAGTACCAATTACCATTACACAATGATAATCTATACTGTAAAATATTAATATCACGCTTACTATCACTCACACCAACATTGTCCATTACACATATTACTGGCGAAGTTAATTCCACTATCATGAAATAAACGTTACCAACATTGTCAACACGAACATACTATAATCAGTTCACGTGAACTATAGGTCAACTGTTTTTTGCGATGCGATGGGACAAGAGTACCAACCATGGCAACTCAATGCTTTTGGTCGTTTTATTATTATATAGTCGTGCATTTATTTGGAAAAAAACATACTTAAGACCAACATAAGAACTAACGTAAACACAGTCTGTGACAAAGGTATTTTGTAATAAAATGTAATCATTTGTAGTTAGTGCATTAAATGCACAACAACGGAAGGTTGAATTTGTGTGGTGGTGTTTCCGAAATCTGTGCTCGGCTAATAAGGTTGAGTGCTACCTCCCCTGTCGGATTTTCTCGTATCTTTTTTGATGTAATCATCACCCTATTAATGTTATGTATACGAATGCAATTGTGTTACCATATACGCGAATGTTCCCAGTTTAAAAGAAACATTTATGCCGTTATAAGAATGTATTGGAAGATATTAATTGACATAAGGACTTCAAAGTGTTAATCTAAGTCTGTTTTTAAATGTTTGTTGATAAGGTCCCATACGACACATAAGTCAAGTCAAGACAGTTTATAACCTCACTGGCAAAGACCGTATAATCGTCAAGGGAATACGGGTAACATTTATACCGTCAGTGTTTATGATTTACCCTTAATACCATGCATCCATACATCAAGTACGTATTCCTGTATCATCAATCTTACTGTTGGTTGTCAGTTTTCAAATATTCCTAGCATTCGTGTGTGAACATGAAATCATATCTATCTTAATACATTCATATCATTCAGCATTTATCTTCAAAATAAACTCAGAACGTTAGACGCAAAACAAATCTCTTAGCCGGTAAAATCTCAAATTTTATCTTATAAATACACTTATAAAGGAAACAAAAATACAACCTCATCTTAGATAAGGTTTTATTTTCTTATACAAACTGTAATACAATGTACTATTGAGCATACACGTACATATATATTTCAAAAGTAAAACAAAGAAAATATTGAAGCATCTACGAAATGGTTTGCATATGGGAACGCTCGACTTGCGACTTTCTTTAAGTTTTAATGTGTTCCTAAAACCTTATACTAGGTTTTTCAATCAAATATCTTCTTACAGCATGGACGACACGATGCCGTGCAATGTCATGAATTGTTTTATCATGTATAATCAGCCAGTATATGGATTTAATGTACAGAAAGCCGCTAGTTGAATGATTATGACATATATTGCACCCGTATAATACTTCGACGGTCATTAATATAATACTAAGCGAGGCAAAATAGTTAATATGAAAGTAAGTCCGTTGGCACAACGAAGTGTATTAACATAAAACTAACGAAGTGCCAGCAACTAATGACGATAATGTTTCATGAATATTTAAAGAATAGCCTAAACACAACGCAACTTGTTGTTACAATTCGTTTTTTTTACCATACTACCAACTTATTAGCAGTGAAGGCAACGTTCAGCAGCAATGAGATGATCACAAAAGACACACAATGAACACACAGAAAAGAACACCACATAATAGTATTACAAGTATACGTCACAGGGAGCCATATAAATACGACACGTCTACAGCAAATTGCCAGTATAAAACAAAATCCAATGTTACAAAATGGTTATTATAAGCAAGTTTGATTTCCATTTGCGTTGATATAATTCCATAGCTGTTCCTATATGGAGGAAATCATCTGTATGATGTATTACCATACTCTTATGCCATTGCTACCATTTCTGTTTGTGAGTCTGATTCACTTAAAGTGGCACACGGAAAAACCAATCAACTAATGGAGTTTTTAATTAACCTAGTTTTCTCTATTTGAATTTTTAATGCATTTCTATTTCCGACTATGCGTGTTTGGATAAACATCTTAAGTAAATCTATTTGTTGTAATCCGACGTATAGTGGCGACCTGAAAGTCCCCATATCGCTAGATCAGGCATCGATTGTTGGCTATACAAACTGTTATAGAAGAATATAGATATAGAATTATAATAAAAACATATTGCTTGCCAAATTGAACCGGAAGGAATTTCATATGGTGTTTGCCAAACGATGATAATATAGGAAAAGGGAATATAATACTTATATACGCTTATATAGCAGACAAAAAAATGTACAAAATGAACACTCTGCACATTGTACATTCTTAGTCAGCTCGGTCGAAATGAAGAATTATATGATTTGGTGGCGTTTGATTGAGTATAGAAGTTATAAATACTTTACACGATTATTGTGGTCGCCAAGTTTATCCGTCCCAATGTTATATACCAGCAACTGAAATCAAACAATTCACGCACACATAAGTATACTCGGAATGTACTGATAATGTTGGATAAGATCCTATCAAAATAGTGTTACTGTTATTTGAAACACAAACTAATTTTCCTTCATATTACTACAAGCATAATATACCAATGCTGACGGGACGATCGATCATACTACGTTTTGCGCTTCATGCAATATTTACTTGGTTTTTTTTCCAAAGAAAGTATTTCAGTTATATGTGGACTATTGAGTTACCATGCTTATGTTCCCCCCACTAACATTGTTTACCTAGCAGGGGATGTTAACACGGGGTCTCCATCAATGACGTTGGCTAGTGTCATAAATCTAATGATTTGTAAATAATGTCTTGCAGAACAAATGTAAACTCATTGTACTTATTAAGTCCAGTACAACTGACAGAAGTGATTAGATCTACAGGCTGTCAATGTGACTGTCAAATGTGGCGTCGAACTAGACGAAAACCAAACACATTATACACGGCTTGTCAATAGAAAAATGTCAATTCGTCTGAAGAATAAGAAGACTTTTTAAGGAGTTTCTCTTCTTGAAGGCTCAATATCGTTAACACGTCTCTGGAAAAAAGTAATCAATTAAATAGACTTAATCAACATAATTTTCTCACCAGCGGTCTGAAATAACCAGTATTCGTCGCATTTGTATCACAATCTACATCGTAAATAACTAAACACTGGATATTTACAAATAAACTTTCCAGCCGCAACAATTACTATCTTTAAGCGACTATTCGGAGATAAATAGAGATGACTCGTGGTTGAATTAACTATTGTGACATAGAATGCGATGTTTCATTTCTAATTAAGGTCAATTAAGGATAATTAGTAAGCTCTGTTCCGATGCCGACTTGATGCGAATGACCGGTATCGTGAGAAAACCGTTGCTGGTTTGATACAAGACAACGATCTAAATTGTAATGATATTGCTCGTTTGTTTAGTCGTACGTGCAGTTCAATGTACTTGGTAGGATGACTCATTGACAGGATAGGTCTACTGGTTGACCATCATATGACTGACATATTCTCGAAGTGACATTTAACTTACTACAACAAAATATTTCTTTAGTACGGTAATACTATACCTCATAGTGCTTAGCAAGTATAACCAACACAGCGTATAAACGACTGTATGTATATACCGGATGTTGTCGTTGGAATTTGATTGTCGAAGAAAAAAACGCTATTATGTTGGTAGAAAAAAATCGAAGTACTTAGCATATACACACAGCAAAATTGTAACTTGTACATATTTATTATCACGATTAACTTCGCTTTCGGTCGCATATACTCGATTCCGTAATGTTTGCTCATATTATTTAAAATCATTGAACATCGTTTGACTCTTTTTGGAGAAAAATGTACATCGGCCACTTTTAAACATTATTTACATCGTGATTCTATACGCTTCAGTTCAATAATTGTACATATTATAGTAGAAATAACATTCATAAATAATTTGTACGTTTCAAAAAGTCTTTGGAGATAGAGGCCAAAAGTGACACGGCTATGATATCCCATCACTGTATGTTTATTGACATGTAGTGATAAATGATTTGTATGTTTATTGCAATCAATGTGTATTCATTATTGTCATTTAAATGCAGTGATTTGACTTTGTTTCTTCGATGTATTTCGTAAATTATTTAATTAAAAATTTGAAATGCCATTTTGAGACACTTAGGTTGTTCAAGCATTCAATTAGTACCAATGTACCGTTCTGAAAATAGACGGCTACACGTTCTCGGTGGTCTCGCTTTTCACGTGCATACTCGATCAGTTCTTATTTTGGTAGTACGAAACAGCACATTTTAGGATAGCAAGTTATCTTCAGACGGAGGTTTATTTGAAATTACATATATCTTAATTTATTTGTAATATTGCCATATGTACAACGGAATTTAGTACCCATAATTGTTTGCCTTTGATTAAAGCCACAATAAGGTTCCGGAACGACGTATTTTCTATAGATAGAAAACACAAATCTTTGTTACTGATTTGAAGACTGATACATAATTAACACATCAAGCTATTAAAACACGCGCTTACTGTCACATATGTGAAATAATCTTTCCTTAAAGATTGGCATTACGAGCCCAGTTTGTTTACAAATACGGCGTTTAACAGCATCTCCGTCGCTATCCGGAGACTACCGAGAATCTTTCGCCAGTTTCTGATAACAAATGGATGGATAGCACACTTATTGATGAACAGGCGCGTTCTAAAACCCGGTATATACCAGTACCTTCCGGTATCGTATCTAGTAGCCCTGTTGCCGAATTCTGGGGATTTTTATTTGATTTTTTTTGCATTTTTGCTGGTGTAAATTTGAGATAATTGAATTTAAATGTTTTTTTTTTAATTTTTGGATTAAGTACCTAATGAATTTAAATAAAATACGGAGTCGTCTTTTTCCGATTTGAACCAATGGGCGTTGTCATCAAAATGAATTTGTGCGCAAGGCGAAGCTTGACGTCTGAATTTAGTAGATGTGTTCCATGTTTTAGTTTTGTCATCGAAAAAAGGTATTAAAGTAGTGTCTTGCAGCCCGTTTATATTTTTGAATTGTGTTGATAACATTTTGTTGACGGCATACATATGTTTATCAGTTAACCATTTATCTGATTCTATGCTTTCCTGATCATTTAAATTTAATTCTGAAAGCCACGGAACTGGATTTTGTGACATGTCACTTCTTTCTGTATTGCAGTCAATATATATTGGTGATTTTATTGGTGACGTTAAATGTGGAATTTCAATATTTAATGTTTCTGGAGAAAAGTTATAATCAGGTTCATGTTCAATCTTAATTCTCTTATTGAATTGGGTTCGGTAGTCGTTGATTGTCTTTTAATGTCATTGCCTAATTTTTCAGGCGATTTTGGGGTTGGTACAGTTGGCTAGTATTTCGCTAGTCGGTGATACATCATTTGATTCAGAGTTTGGTTTCAATTGTTCGTTAATAGCTATTCGTGAATCTGGTGCAGGGAGGACGTTTTCATAGTCGGATGGCTTTGGTTTCTTCTGGCCAATTTTTATATTTTAAGTACACATTCAAATGAAGACATTTGGACTATTTGTTTTTAACAGAAACGATGGCAGTTTTTGAAACATTCAATGTATAATAATTAGCGGTTTCAAATAATTAGAGAAAATTAAATATATAGTACAATAAATCCATCGTATCTATTACTGAGGTCAACGTAGCAATAAAAAAAATGAAAACAAGATCAAAAGAATAACTTTATTTTGTTTTTACATACTTTAAAGTAGTTTTTTGCACATGGAGAACATATATATACGAGGGTTTTCCCAGAATAGCGTGTATTGTTTTTATTTATTTAATCCACCATAACGATACGTTATGAAATTTTGTATGGCATTTCTACAACAATACCACGTTTATTTGGCATATTTATTTTACATTAGCATACGTCGCATTCCATAATTGGATGTTTTTGTAACCCATGGTAACGGTATACGGTTCAGCACGAAAAACGTATGTATCACAAAATTGAGTTTAAATATTTAATGGCAATAATGCCGAAGTAGTTATAGCCACTACACCCAAAAATATATAAGAATCAGTGGCATGTTTTGGTGAATTTGTATACAATGGCCCATATTCACATGTCGTTCCTCCACTCAAACTCGACTCACCCTAACCTAAGGGAGCCTCAAGTGTAGCTGGAGTGACGGTCGAGTTAGTGAAGCTCGAGTGGAGATTTGGTATTCACATGCAATAATCGACCTCCACTTTCTGGAGTGGGTGACCGTTATAATATATTATGTTAGAACAGTACTCTGTGTAAACAATCCATGTTTAATAATTGGATAGCTTTTTTGTTTCGGTGAATTTTTCATGACATTTACAAGGTCAAATTCTAATTTTGAAGACGTTTATGTAATACATGTATGATATGAACATAAGACCTTATTCAGAATACACAATCATTATAATGATAATAAGATTTTAAAAATAATTCGGAACCTTTTACATAAAATTTAGATGTAATTACATGTAGCCGTAATTATTTATAATGTGTCCAATAATAAAATAAACATTACATTAAATGTTAGACAATTAGCACGAGTTTTAAATGAGACCGTGTCATATCCAGTATTGTTGTGGAAGCATAATCAATAGTATCATATCAATATACATTCCACAAGCCTTTGGGCAGGTTGTTTCAGATTAATAATTTAGAAATCATATGAGCTAAACTCGGTTACTGTTTTTATCAGCAACTCACCACCCTGTGTCATTTTGTGAGCAAGTTACTACATTTACAACGCAGCAAAGCCTGGTCACTTGAACGCCATATTTCCTAGAATGTCATTTTGAGAGCGACCATGGTGTATAAAAATAATTTAATACATATCAAGTGTACATCTATTTTCTGCATGAACTAATTTATTTCATTCTCGACACACAATTCCTAATTATATCATTGTCAAAATAGTATCGATAAACAAATAGAAAAGTTATTGCCTTATACTGAACGTCTCGTGAGGGCAATATTTATACCATTTAATCTTTGGTATGGCGTGACATGGGATCGAACCCGTACCTCAACACTTGACGCGGAGACGACATTATAGCACATTAATGATAGCAACATAGAAAAACAGCATAGTTACATGTTTGTCTTACAATTGATCACGTTTTCATTTTAATAAAACTATTTCAGTTACCTTCACGCGATCAAAAGCAATAAAAGGCAATGATTAAAATCATTATAGAAATGTGTATGAATTCCGTATTCATATTCCTTATATTATTCACACGAATACAATGCACCATGTAATTTATTAACGCAGTAAAACTACTAAATTGAAATTCCACGTATTTCGGACATGTACTGCAAGTTCATCTTATGTGCTCAAAAAATTACTTTTGGATTTCAACAAATTACAAAATGTATATTACAAAATATGTATTTATGGTTGTATATGTATATAGAGAAACAGATGCTTTCATAAGGGTTCGTTGGTTTATTTATTTTGGAAATACAATAACTTTATTAGTCAAACGTTCATGTGCTAAATTGGTATTCACATAACCCTACTTGAGTGTAGCTGGAGTCACAGTCAAGTGACCGTTTCGCCTACTCGAGAAATCCCCACTCAGTCGAGTGAACTTCAACGACACTTACCGTTGTGAATACCAATTTCTAGTTAGGTCGGATGCCCACTCAAACGCACGGACGAAACGATAATTTAAATCGGATTATCTCAGTGAGTGAGAGTGGAGGGGCGGTCGAGTAGAAGATGTGAATATGGCCCAATGTTTCACAGTGAAGATTTAATAATTTCTTTAAAAGTTAATTATAATTTGGGCATACAGTACTTGATAATTTTCAAGATATAACAGGATTCTGGGACAACCCACGTAAATAGGTAGAGTTTAGTTTGGTATTGAACTGTTAGTATAATCCTTTATACTTGTTTTTACACCGTACCAGTGGATTGTTCCACTGCGTCACTGGATTTCTATCCTAACTGGACTGTACTTTAATTTTCCATTCATATGATCATGTTTGTACATTTTATATTGCTATTAAAAGAAAAGGCCACCTCTTTGATCTTCATATAATTGACACGTGTTTATGAAAATTAAATAACTCACAACATTCGTGTATATTGAACATGCAGATTTATATACTTACAAGCAAACAATTATTATTTTATTGTAGATTCTACTGTACATGAAAATAAAAAAAACTAATAATTATCGGAGAAATTAAAACATCTGCACACAGCCAGGGATTCTATATATAAACAATATATATAAAATATATACAAGATCCTGACACACACCCATTCGCACTATCTATATTACACACGCATAGTAAATCCGCCGCCTCGGGCATGTCAATATACAACGTGATTAGGTGTCAATACCTGGCTACTATGTACGATACCGGAAGGTACTGGTATAAACCGAGTTAAAGTGTGCGTCCGTCATACGTTATGCTTACTTCCGATCATTGACGAAATATTTGGAATTGCTCGGAAAATTTAAACGTAAACACTATTGAGTATTTTGTACGGAGGACAAAATACTAAATAGCGTTTTCAGTTGATTATTTCTCAAAGAAGGAACAGCGACCTGAGGTCAGATATGGGTCCCTTCTGCACCATTTTTAGTATAATTTAATATCTCAATATTTCGATATTCTTTGTAGATAGAAAATATTACCATTTTAAATCTTATTGGGACTTTAATGAAGTAGTCTAGTCGTATGCTATGTTCTTTGTTTGAGTACTTTAAATGTTGGATTTACCAACGTATCAAAAAAGTACAATAAAGGCCTGAATGAATACATACGCCTTTTGGGACGTTACACAGTGCACTCTTTTTACCTGGTCGAAGTGAATGTGCGCATCGCACGTTTCGCACACACAATTCTGACAACTGATGTGTAAGTGCTTACAACTTAATTACATCGTACTTTCCCCTTGCATTTGCCATGTCATACAATAGATACTGTATTTGCAAGTGTTGCTAAGGTAATTTACATTCTAAGTTGGCAGTAGAAGACATGAGCGTCGCGCGTACGGTACATAATCAGTGGCACGAAAGCAGATCGAAAGGTGCGTTAAGTTGCGTACACACAGTAAGTTTTTATGTACACATCTCGACCAATACGTCAAGATGAACTGTGAAGTTAGGTGTAGTACGCCTTTACCATACATTTTCTCGAGATGTACACCTTCATTATTACCAAGCCGTATGAGGGAACCGACGGGCATGATGTACACGTGGCAAGGTGCACATCCCCGACTTATACACTAAAACTTACTGTGTGTACGCATCATTAGTTTCTCATATACAAAAATGCAACGTCGTGTCTGTACTACGACGGTGGTTAGATCCAGGTGTACTTGCAAGTACGTGGTGTCTACAAACAGAAGAAACGAAAGTAAAACTTGGGTATTCATATGGATTTTCAAATTACGCTCTTCATGGAATTCAGTGTAATGGATAATGCAGATACCGAAGTTTACTGTTGAAAACGAGCAATATAAGCACCGAAATTCGTCCATTGTTTTTGAAAGAAACAAAAGTAAAGCATTGTACTTTGCACAAATCACGATAAAAAAGTGCAATAAATGATACAAATCCAATTTTGATAATTGCAATAAACATACATAAACGTTGCAATAAAGGATACAGTGATGGCAGCGCATAGTCAGCTCTTTTGGGGCTCAATCTCGATAAAAACACAATTTGTAGATTTTTTGAAACGTACAAATTATGTATGAATGTTATTTCTACTATAATATGTACAATTAATGAACTGAAGCGTATAGAATCATTAGGTAAATAATGTTTAAAAGTGACCGATGTACATTATTCTCCAAATAAGTCAAACGATGTTCAATGATTTTAAATAATATGAGCAAACATTACGAAATCGAGTATATGCGAACAAAGGCAAAGTTAATCGTGATAATAAATATGTACAAGTTACAATTTTGCTTTGTGTATATGCTAATTATTTCGACTTTTTCTACCAACATAATATCGTTTTTTTCTTCAACAATCAAAATCCAACGACAACATCCGGCATATACATACAGTCGTTTATACGCTGTGACCAATGTATATTTAATACTTGGGACGATCGGAACGAATACCTAACTCGGTAGTCGACTTTTCGATATCATATGTCTGTACTCGTTTCCATTTAAGGATTTGCTAGCTGTATCTTTGAACGCGATCATCGTAAATATTTGTAATGTGGTAACATTTTACAGCTAATTCCCGACCTGTTCGTTCATATTATGTTTTAACTCATACACAGATGACTAGAATATTTCTAAGAGAATAAAAACAAAGACAATCCAGTTACTTGGAATTTTCAATTGTTATATACCACTGTCGCACATTTTATATTCGTTTAAACACTACAAAGACACACATGCTATCAGTCCTGAGAGTCATATACCGAATGCATAACTGCTATATCACGTCTATGCTTGTTTCACATGTCGTATTTCATTATCAATAAAACATATACAGACATAGTTATTGCTTTTTTATGATCACCTACATAACAATTTAAAATCTATAAGATGACAGAATACTCATTCTATGAACAAAAGCCCATACATATTACTAATGCAACACCTTGAAAAATGGTTAACATAAAACAAACGTTCAGAATTCTTCACTTATCCCGCCTTTTGTATACAAACGTTAGTCACCCAGTTATGATTTAAAAGACAAATTAATACTAAATTATGCATGAAATATATCCACGTACTGTAATAGTCGTTGCTGACTGACAGGCCGGTGACATGGCTTTAACACGCGTCAAGTATTGTTATTAATTCTTCCTGTCTAGGATAGACTCTGATTATTGAATGTTAAGTGAGTATGCTGTCGTGTATATGAGTAAGTCATTCGTACTTGTCGTGTTACTAAACTATTTTGTTGAGACCAACTACCCTCTCACTGTAAAACACAAGTTTGTTAGTTTATGTCGTATAATGACATTGTTGCTTCATTATGCACCATCTACCATCATATCGTTCGAATGACCCGAAATCCATTAATTACAAAATTAACTATTTGAGGAATGACACCCGTATTATACTCTTACTATCGTTAATATAATAATGCAAACCCGTAAATATGGAAGTCAGTCCGTTGTACAACAAAGTGATCTTACATAATACAAGATACGTATTACGATAGCGTTCCATAAATATTTAAAGAATCGCGAAAACACACTTTGTATGTACAATTCATGTTGGATAAACTTAATATTACCAAAGTTATACGAACAAATTGGCATGGACAGAAGCACTCTACAGATACAACAGAGCATGAAATACACAAAAAGAGCAAATATAACAATAAAAGTAAAAATTACAAGTGCAATTCACAGGACATACACTGTACTACGAAACTCCTACAGCAAATCACCAGTACTCAACCAAACTCAATGGTTATTTATCCAGCAAATACCATAATAAGTGTCTTTATTTGTGTCAATATAATTCAACTACTGTCCCTGTATGGAGGAAATCGTCTGTTTAATGGATTTCCATATTTATTCTAATGCAATTTTACCATTTCGTCTTGGAAGCATTGGTTACTTAAAGTATGTCCTGGAAAACACTAATCAATTAATGGAGTTTTGTTTAACCTAATTTTCTCTCTTTTGAAGTTTAAATGTATTTCCTTTTTAGACTATGCGTGTCTGAATTGACATCTTGAGCACATCTATTTGCTGTAATCCGCCGTATAATGTCGACCTAAATGTTCACATATCTCTATCACGCATCGATTGTTGGCTAAATAAATGCTTCTAGATGTACAAACATAATAAATGGTTGCCAAACTGAACTAGCATGAATTTATGCTCTTCCTGTGGTGGCAGGCTTTGTTGATAACAAATCAGTCAGGCAAGGCAGCCCTGAACAAAAAAAAGAACAGCGCACTAAATAATATCAATTAATGATGTTTGGTTGATAAGTATGAACACATGTTATTCCTGTGGTCGCAAAGCTTTCCGTGGCATTGAAAGCATGAGCATCAAGTACGATATCAAACTTTGAATTTCTCCAATTTGTGAAACTAAGCCATTCTGCTCTTTTACAAATGGGTCTTGGGGAACTAGGTCGGGTCTTGGCTTCGTTTCATTCGGTCTCTTAGGATCGCCGTTGTGTTGTTTATTTGTGAGATTAGGCAATCCTGCTCTTTTACAACAGGGACTTGGTTATTTAACTAATTCATTAGGTTTTTGTGGGCATTGAGCCGTCTAGTTGTGTTGTTGGTGTTTTCTGTTTTCGGCTTGTTAAGTTGACGGCTGCCTTCACTGCCCTAATTCCTCATATCATTTTTATCAATTTACGAACATGCATTTACGTTGTTGTGCCTCATTTGGTCGCCGTTTTGGCATGGGTTTCTGTTGGCATTGCTCATGGTAGTTGTGTCGTGGTGTTTCTGATTTATGTGCTCGACTGGTTGGGTTGAGTGCTACCTTCCCTGTCGGATATTCTCATAGTATTACCTTTTTTACAAACTCCATTATTAGGCAATTGTCGTCGGGATATTTGATTCCAATTGAGTGGGTCTATAAATTTACTTTTGATACATCGAATATTGCATGATCATACTACGGATACGATTTTGCATTAAACACACATTCGCAAATAGGTTTGAAATTGAATGGGGGACAAATACAGTCAAAATATATTGCTCATAAGAAGTTCATATGTTCACAATTTTTGTGTGGTGTACGTGCTATTGTCCGATATGATGCACATACATATTAAATTACTTCCTAAAACATAACTAGACAGGAATTCATCTAAACAGAGATGAGTGACAAAATATTGAATTGCTCCGAAAGAACAGTAAATACAGGGAAATAATGAATTTAAGTATATATAATATGGTCTAGTCAGACGTTGTCAACGGTTCCTAGCTTTATACAAATAATCCTTTCAGATTTATTGAAGAATAGCAGGGAAGCACTCATACTTGACAAATTTAATCAATCAAATCAATGTTCCGGGATATTTGTAAACGTGGGCAATAAACAATATACTCTCCGATATTCATATGCGAAAAAATGGTTAAATATTTAATACTTTCGCACTAAACTAAATTGGACAGGGAAGGCAGCAACTAAACCTGCCAAAATCGCTGCAATGCCCACACATAAGGAAATAATACAAAACACGATGATCCCAAATGACCGAATGAAAAAATGTGATCTACCCCCATGGTCCCCACAGCAGGACAACACAGCCTCAGTAATGTATGTCAAATAGGTGACCAAAACAATTAAACGACGCATTTATAACTGCAACTTGACCTAGTTTACAAACACGACGTACAGTAATAGTTACTCCTCCAGCAAACTGGGAAAGCCACAACAGTAAGCGGTGAAGGGGAGGGAAAACATAACATGTTTCTAGCTATCATGTGGTTTCTAAACAATATGCCAAAAACGGTGACCCTAGCGACTAAATGAGACATAAAGTCCTGCACAGTGACTTAATTTAAAAACAAACGTGTCCCCCGGCAAACCGTGGAAGCCACAGCAGTAAGGGGACATTCCACATTTCTAACTATATGTAATTCTAGAACATATGCCAAAACGGTGACCCTAGCGAGGCACAACTGCACAGTTACCTAATGAAAAAAGTCCCCCGGGAAACTGAACAAGCTGCAACCGTAAAAGATGGGCACTTTTCTAGCTATGTGACGTTCTAAAAGACTGAAAATGCATAATCCTCCAATTAATCAGTTAAGGATAACCTAGCAGCCGAGATTAATAATATTGAAGGAATCAAACAAAACCTTAAATTATTCTTAAGCACCACCCCTGGGCATAGAAAAAACTGGCCGCAAAAGCAACAAACATAACCCTACACAAGCCTATAACTATATGAGTGAATATGAAAGGGTGTGAAAAGCACGAACGAAAATGAAATCGAGGACAGATAATGAATACAAAATTCATTCCATATTAGTTCATGACGAAAATTGAAAAAGAAATTAAGACTTCAGTTGAAATGATAAGATTGAACAGTTCCAAGTATTTAAAGAAGAGACAATTTACGTTAATAAACAATAAACGGATTAACAAGACTGTTTAAATTAGTCGAAATGCCAAGTTAAGTGTTTTGCCTGATATGCAAATGTTAACGACGATAAAGTAACGCAAATTATCGTGTCTGCTGGGAATAAGGTAGTGTTTGCTTATAGGATGCTGAGGGAAATATCTCGTATAACAGTGACTTAATTTGCATTGTGTGTACTTTGTCAACACTTGGTATTTGCACTCCTGAACGAAAGTACACAATGTCTATTAAATACGAAGTATGCCTGAGCAGCATTGTAATATCACTAAGATCCTGAAATGTATGGATACAATACTTTCACTTTCCGATCAATAATGTTAGAAACTATATGCTTTACTGATTAGGTCAATATTTTATCTCCATATTCGGGCTACTTCTCCGTTCGTTACAAGCAAAGATAGAAATATCATCGAAGTAATATTCGCAGCACAGTCTTGATTTTGCATTATTTGTATAAACTCATAAATCATTAATGTCAACATGTCATTGAAGGCGACTGCACGTTTAAATGCACTTGATATAAAAACTTCCGTAAACCTCGATAATACTAAAGGATAACGGAACTTCCGTAAGCCTAAACCCACAGGCTAACATTGCGGTACCGTAATCCTAGCCACAGCCTTTTACTAATTTCCGAGTAAACCTTATACACATTATATTGAGTAGTGGAAATAGTTTCATGGATAGATTCTCTGATCAACTCGCTATTCTATACATGGACGTCTCAAAAGAGCAGATAATTGTAGTCATTCGTCATTTTTATCCATTTATAGGAAATCTTCCAACCACCAAATATCATTCTTGTATCTATGGTAGTGTCTAGTTCCCTATTATTAAATAGTCATAAGCAAACACTCAGTACCGGAATGGTTCGCGTGTATCAGTCTGTGTATGATATATTATGTCATCTGTGTCAATTATGTCTCTTACAGGCTCATATATTTGCACTAAATACGACTATATACTGTCTATATTGCCACAGGCTATTGTCCGAAAGTGATATATATTTATTGTCACGCAGCATAGTAACAATAGCGAAAAGTAAAAGAAAACATGTCGGAAAAGGCAAACAAAATCCAACATATACAACAGAAGTAATATGAAAAGGCAAACACAAATACACTAGGCAATACCGGGATGAAAAGACAATCCAAGCAACATAGTTACGGTGGTAACGCAAGCCGCCAAGTCAAGAATTTAACAGAACAAACCCTTCATATCCCAAGCAATGTGTGTTTAAAAAAGCCTACATGTATATACTCACTCCGCAATGAATGCCACGCTGCGTACTTCGTTCGTACATAATAAGCCATAGAGGGAGATAGTTATGAATAATACATGTAACGACACTGATGTGCGGTACGGGAAACTTATAACAGCGGCCAAGGAAACCAGACCTCAAACATCATAGGTAAATAAAGTCCCCATACTACGTTTCGGAAGACAAAATACGTTTGTTGAACAAGAATGAACAAACCTAATAGAACAAACCGGCAAGTATGAGGCAATCGAATGCGGTAACGCAGTTCATGTCTGTCACTGAAGCAAGAGTACTTTTCAAACACAATTGTTTATGCTACAAGTATGTTCGAGGGGGTTTTCAGAAATAATAGGACTTTTCTCATAACTTCTTACTAAACTTTAACATTTTAATGAAATTTATCTCATATGCTTAGCAATGCATGCTCTACATACTGGTAGCACCTAAATTGCGTTGTTGCTGATGATGCTCATACAAAACGTTGTCATAGAAACCATGTGACACTAAGGCGGGTCACACTATTATTTGTCATTACCATTCTTATTAAAAATGTGAATATCTCAATAACTTTTTGATAAATATTAACGCCTAATTGCGTAGCATTACGTGGATGACTTTGACATGCGCATGCAATCTTTCGAAGAAATCGGTCCGTGTTTGTTATCACAAGTCAGTAATCAAGGGTATGTATGCAAGCGTGTCATGGGTAAAAATGACGTCAACGCAAATAAACAGAAACCGCACGATTGTCAAATAATGGTATACATTGGGAAAACCAACAGTGCTAACCAATGAAATGATGAAATTCATAAAATGTAGTGGCATTAAGCAGTCACTTGTATTCTGTCGGCTCAAACTGTTTCCTGATCGCGGATTTATAAACTCACAAGTTAGCACAGGCGAGGTAATAGAAAATTAAGTTGACGTTAATAAACACTGTTTGTACCCTGATAGACGCTCCAAGGTTTGAGCAATTTCTAACATCATCTCAAGACATTTTTGTGAACAGGGTTACGAAAACACATTTAAACACTCGGAACATTGTTATTAGATCTGTTTAGAAAGTCAGGATGGCTATAAACAAAAATATTAAAAGTTTCTTTATATCAAAATACTGTGCTTGAAATGCGACGTCATAATAACGTCACGGTGACTCCTTGATACATAGCATATTTAATGTTAACTAAATTTCTTATTGTTCATCTAATTACTTCAATATTTGGCATATTTGTCGGTGAAAGATCAAAATATAATTATATACAATAAGTTTTTCTAATTTCTGATATGCCGTGCTGCTATGAAAAAAGTCCTATGAATTGTGGAACACCCCACGTATATACACTAGACACATACTTACATGTTCGTTAACCCGCCTTTTCCTGAAGTGAACAACAACAATAACCAAGCACCATTCACCAGGCTTTTGACATCTTCACTACAAGTGATAACATCTTCGCTACAAGTGAAGAACAAGTTCTATGCCAATTATTGAACCTGAACATTAAGATAAAAAAGGTATGAGAAAATCCGACAGGGAAAGTAGTACTCAACCCAATCATCCGAACACAACTACAATGAGCAGGCCCACAGAAACCCATGCCAAAACGGCGACCAAATGAGACACAACAATCCCGGGGCGTGACCTAGGTTAAAACACTAAGGACAGTGACCTAACGTTATGCGACATAAAGAGGCACAATTACGATTTGACCTAGTTAAAATATGGGCAATGTAGGAATGGGGTAGAAATAATATTACACATTCCTAGCGACTACAATGAGCAATGCCCACACATAAGCCAAAGAAAGAACCAAAGATCCAAGTCCCCGCCGATAAAATGCAGGATGACCCACATTTACAAGGAAATATATAATAGCGGTTATTACCGAATGAAACGAATCCAATAACTCTGACGTAGACATATTTCACTCAGCACCATCACCTCTAGTTACTCTGTCTCATAGAACATACAAAACCGTTTAAATGTGATAACATACATGATATATCTCATATCACTGGCATTGACCTCGACAGATTTACCTGTTCACGAATCAGCATTGTTTACAACTATGGCACATCATTTTGAGCAATATATACACGAATCCGTGTTTTTTCGTTACACGACGCCATAGATATATGACGATATTTCCCTGGTTTCGAATTGTCATTAGACGTGTGTACAGCAAATAAAACAGTATGTAAACTAAGTTCCAAAAGTTCCGCATCCAATATACGGTGTGTCTTTTTTACTAGAATAATTCAAATGCGCATGAGTAGAGCGATATGTCCTTGATATAAATCCATGACAATTATCGATTTGAAGATATGTATCGATCCATATTAAAACCACATATGACACTTTCCCACGATTCCAAAGTACACACAGCGATAAACTACTATTTTGTAGTGGAAGGGAGGTAATAATCGTAAATATATACCGCAAACTAGCTCTCTTTCTCCATAGACAATTATTGATGTTGCAATAGAGTCTGTACAACAGGTCAGATTTTAAGAACCAAACTCATTGACATAAAAACGAAACATTAAAGCAAGTTTCCCTTAATTTTAATGTTGGGTGGACTACAATTATGCTACAACAATGCCGTAGTTCTTGGTGCAAAAATATAGCAGCATTACCTGTCTGGGTAAGCGGCATTGACCCTTGACCTGTTGTCACGTGGTACGTCATATATAGTTTTATTTTTATTGAGATGATGCAACAGTCTTATTATGATAGAGACATGTCAATTTAATTCGACACAATGTATTTTTAGTGAAACACCAGCCTCTAGCGTCTTATATACACGAGTCGTTCACCATTATCCATTTTTGCAATCAAATTAAGCGAACATTTCTAAATTATTTGACTAACTTATTGTGATTTTTCGTAACACAGACACGATGCAAGTAAATTGGAAGTGAAAATAAAGTCGAAAATGAAGAGCCCAAATTATGCGTGCTTGAATAGACGTTTTTACCATTTGCGATGGTGTGATCATTCAAGCGTGACGAAGTCAAACGGAAATAGGTTCAACATAAACACTAAGGTTACGCAAATGGACAGTGTTACTAAAAAGTTCTTTTAAGTTAACTATTCCCGAAATTGAATTTTTAATTAAGATGCTGAACTTTTGGAACTCAGTATATATGTAGAAAACACATCAATTTGATACGATAATATCCTTAATATTGTGAAACAACATAAGATAGGTGCAATATGGTTCCAAAGTAATCAGTATAGCCTAATGTGACGGTGTCTGTGGTTAGTTTTATTACTCAATTGTTTGATATAACAAAACATTCTGATAAAACAAAATGCTCTCAGAGACTTCGTTACGGGACATAAACAACCTGCTATGTACAATGTATACGTACAGTATATGGCTACTTATTTAATGGTGCGATTTCTATTAAGGTCATGGATTTATATTATTTTTGAGTTACAGTACTGTACATTTGTACCATCAACACATTTACAAATATTGAGGCCATCATTTGCGGTTGTTTGTCTCGAACAAAACATAACATTCTCACATGTGGAGACTAGTGCTAATCGACTAATGGTTTGTACAGGAATAATGGTTATGAGAGGATACACAATATGAATTATTCAATCCGTTTAGATCAGTGATAATTAATGCATTTGTGTAAAGTGGTTTGTTGCAGATTGTGTATGCTTGTTTAACATTGGTACGCATATCATCATTATATCAAATGTTCAACTATAGGGTTTGTAAAGATACAAATGACAGACACTATATAACGGATATTAATTGTGTTGATGTTGGTGTACTTTAAGATCGAATTTGATTTCACCGAGTGGATCTCAACCGAAACAAATAAGATCTTTCACCCAAAACAACACGTTTTCTGGTTATCATAATATAAAAGTATAATGGCACAGAAATGCGCTTTTTTTGGAAAATAATTCGTTGAAATTGGAACGCCAGGACGCGACAATTATAACACCATCATGCCATTACGCATCATTAGGCTCATTGACGTATCATATTTTGTCTGTGAGGTACTGGAACCAGCTTCCGCAACTGTGAAATGTAATTGGCACTGAAAATTATCGCAATTCATTAAAAGCAGCAATAAATACTACAAGTGCATATGTCAGTGTTTTGTTCGTATATATTTATGCAATGATACACTCCAAAAGAAGAAGGCAATCCACATAAGTTATCAATCCAGCAGGCGAGCAAACAATCGATACATCAATGATTACAGTACACGTTAACGTTAAACATGTATTGAAGATGTATTCTTGCTTGATGGTCACTGTGTTATGGTCACACGTTTGTAAAACATATTTCCATTGCTTGAATATGTCTTAGCTTATCTATATGTGTTATAAAGCCGAGGTAAGCTGATTATGGTACCTAGTGCTAAGTACAAGAAATGCTGATTACGAACGTTAATCCTTCTTTCAGTGGAACAATGGAGTGATTGTTTTATTGGCAGGTCATTTGCTGTTAAGATACAACTATTTTCGACCAACTCTTATTTTGAACTTACTTTTTTAATAAAATGATTTGTAATACCACCACAAAACAGAAATATTATTTCAACGAGCTTAACGTGTAATCTGATAAATAGATGAGGGAGTAGCTAAAGTAGAAACAATTTAAGTTAATGGACAATTAACGGACTTACAAGACTGGGTGAATTAGTTGTAATGCCAAGTTAAGTGTTCTTCCTAAAATGAAAATGCTAATGACGATAAAGTAACGCAAATTATCATGTCTGCTGGGAATAAGGGAGTGTATGCTTAGATGCTGAAGGAAATTTTTCTAATGACAGAAAAATAATTTGCATTGTGTGTATTCTGTCAACACGTGGTATTTGCACTCCTGAATGCAAGTAAACAACGTCCGTATTCTAGCATGTTCAATACATACCGGATAAGAAGCAATGTTATATCACTAAGATATGGCAAATATGGAATATAATACTTTCACTATCCAATCAAGGCTGTTATAACAGACATATTTGAGCGATTGCGATACGCTGCATAATTAAAACAAAATCTTCAACCATATCTTAGCTACTTAGCGGGATTTCCAATATTAATAAAGTGTCAGTTGATGAACGTCTACATGTACTAACCACTATACGTCCTCAATTGGTATTTGAAAAATAATTCATATATGGGCCTACTTCGGAACGCAAAAGTGACGCCATCGGAAAGTAAGTAAAAAATTGACAAATATTAGGTTCCGTCAACAGTTAGATGGTATGCGCTTGTAACAGTATGCAAAGTATCGTAACTACAATAGGACACATGTGTGCAGTTATTTCTTCAGTTATACAATGTCACATATATATTATGGGTGATTGTTCTGGCGTGAAATACATGTTAGTAATAGGAAATCACAAAACAGTTTGTAACGTCAGTTACCGCGACATATTCATAATTATTATTATTCAAATATCAACTTTTATGGGACGGATTCTCGCCCAGATATTCGATATAAATTTGGAAAATGCATGAGATTCTCACAAACGATATACGTGTACATAGCTCTCTGTGTTTGAAGGATGTATCTATATACATTGTCATAATAAGCAGCGTAATCCATGCCCCTATCAGTGACACTAACGACGTTAAAATAGCGTGACGTCATTTTGTGCGCCGGGTTGGCGTAAGTGACTATGTTTTAATAGATGTGACTCTCGAACCACGTATCTATTTACCTTCATTTCTGCACTGTTTGTAGAAAAGGGATTGAACTTTCAAACGACATAAAATTTAATTTTTAGTGTTTGACAGTGCGGGTTTTATGACAATAATCCTAGTACTTTTTGAACGTCTCATGTAAATAGCGTCAAAATGACGTCACTGACAGAATGCGGTAATTTTAGAAAATTGACATTTAAAAGGATATATCCAAGTTACAATTTTCATACTGATGCCAGAACAATCTTTCATCTTTTGATTCAAATACACTGGAAATGTATACTTTCCTTTTGTACAACCTGTATGACTTTGCGATGATATTTACAATGCATATAATGAATTTTGACATTTCTACAGCAGAGTATGATAAGAAAGTATCTTGAAACTAACGAATTAATGAAATATTATATAACTCTACACATCCATGAATGTCACTGTACGGGTTAACTATATTAAATTTTGACTCTCATTCACCATCGTCCTCGCTTGATTCAGTATCATCAAATGAAAAATCATCCTCGTCACTCCAATCTGAAATTATAGACATACGACAACAGGCATATATCATCACATGAAGAATCATCCTCGTCACTCCAATCTGAAATAAATATACGATGTAGTTATAGCTACAGCATGATTTTGTGCTGGACCTTACTATACTTACTTGTGAATCGTTACTTGTGCATTTTCATCATGTCTATATACTATATTGATAATATTAACTTTGACTACATTACTAGTCAGTTAGTAGTTAATTACGACTGTCTGTCGGGGAAAGGGTTTATTATTCCCGTTTTATTCAATTGATACACATTATATTGAGTAGCGGAAATAATTATATTGATTCTCGAGTTAAATCGTCATGTTACAGCATAGAGGTCTCAAAATAGCATCAACTTATAGCCATTTGTCATTTTCATCCATTTATAGGGTGTCTTGCAACCACCACAAATCATTTTTGTATCTATGGGTGTGTCTAGTTCCGTACCGTATTATTAAATAAGCATATGCAATCACTCAGTACACGAGCGTGTATCAGTCTGTGTATGATATATAATGGCACGTGTGTCAATCATGTATCTTACTGGATCGTTATTTGTACTTAATACGACTATACGGTGTCTGTATAGGTTATTGTCTGAAAGTGGCTGTTATTTATTGTCACACAGTCTTATGTTGTTTTGCCGTCAAGAAGTGACGGACATGATCGTTGCAGATGTCAAGATAGAACAGGATTGTTGGTTAAACTATCTATGATTTCTGCAACACCTTCATGTTGAGATTATGAGCAGGTAGGTTAAGTCAGAATATGTAGGAAACATATCTAGCACCGTATCAGCTACTCTATTTAATTGGACAAACCCATATAAATATGATACATATAAGTATAAACGATATTTCATACCACTAGAATCGGCCTGGGATTTTTCACTCGCTGAAAAATCATCGTTGTCAACAACCGCCTTGTCTCCAATATTGTCACAACATTTTGAGCAATCTACATACGAGTCTGTGTTTTTTCATTACCTGACGTCAAAGATATATGACGATATTTTCCTCGTTTCTGTACAATATGATTCCAAAGTAATCAGTATAGCCTGGTGTTACGGAGTATTTGATAGTTACGCCTTAATGTTCGATATGAAAACAATTACTGTTCAAACAGATTGATCTCCAAGGCCTGATCAGCCTGTACAATCTTTATCATGCACTACTGATACGGTTGCTGCTTTATGTAATTTATATCTAAGTATCTTCAATGGATTTTCAATTATTGAGACAATATGATGTCATGTTATCCTGGCCGTGTGGGCACTAGTTCTAATTAGGCAAGCGGAACGTACATACTAACGATGTATCGACTATATTAAATTTATATGACCTCGAAGTGTTGCTATCGTGTATTAGTCGGTCGTTCTAAATAGTTTATCTAAATGTTAACACTTCATTTCAAATTAAATGGTCAGCTATGATGGCTTATCGATTAGAGTCCATTTACCACCAAGCGTGTTTCCATATTTGCAAGGCATGTCACCAAAAAGTAAACACTAGCAACTACAATTGACTAACTATGCTCTCACCAATCAACCTTTTAAACCCTTAACTCCTAATGCGTACCCCTAATTACTAGTAAGCCCCAATGTACACGTTTTTGGTACTGTTAAAGTGTATGTTAGTCTACGTTTCTTACTACATATTCATCAAAACCGCGGGTAAATTAGACGTGTATCAGTGAATACCCTGGCCTTGGTCAGTCTAGAAATAATGACAATATTCTCACATTATATGACAAGTGCTAATCATCTTATTCTTTAAACATGATTAATGGTTATGGGATCATACCGATAATGTATTATTCATTCAATTACGTTTAGCTCAGTGATAATAAATGCATTGTCGTAAAGTGTTTTGTTGTAGCGTTTTAAATGCATGTGTATAATTGGTACGCATGTGATCATTGTATAGCTTGTCGATACAATGTAGCAAGTGTTGAACAATAGGGTTTGTATGTATGAAAAGCAATTATATACAAATGGTACAAATGCATGTATCAGTGCAATGTGATTAGATCCATAGTTAACAACTGTACATAGATGTACTATACTTATATAATATCGAGTACTAATTATGTACTTATTTGACCATATTTGTACTCAATGACTTTTGGTCGATCATTAGTAGAATATATTTGGTTTAAATTTATTTCATAGCATAGTATACATACATTTATTTATACAAATCAAGGATTGAGTAGAAAGCTAAGCTTGTTAGACACTCGTTCCTTATGGATAGCAGTAATTGTTGGTAACTGTAAGAAATTGTAAACAGAGGAGAGGACGTAGCTATGGATATTTAAAGGAGAGAAAACTGTAGGGACAGTAGTTTGATAGCTTTATAGAAAGAGTGTAGAGTTACATAGATTGATAGAATTATAGAAATATGATCACTTTTCCATCTGGACGTGTGGTTGGTTCCAAATATTTATCATTAATGAACGTTGATCGAGATTTATCGTCACCAAGTTGTACCTAGTGTAGGTGTTGCATACATAAAGAGGAATATTATACATCAAAACAATTGGTTGTTCTAATGTAGGTATGTACGTGTGCGAATATTTCGATGTTTGCGTCGTTCGAGAGGTTTGGATCACCACACAGAAAGATTGACAGTGATGGGGTAGTAAGATTATGAATATGCTCAAAGAGTTCGATGCGTTGTTTATAGACTAATGAAAAATGACACTCTATGAAGTAATGGTGCGTGTTCTCAATTTTGACAAATTCGCAGAAAGGACTCATTATCAAGTTTGTAGAAAATAAATGTTCGTCAAACTGCTGCAGTGTGTTCTGAGTCTAGTTTGTAGAATTTGGTTTTTACGGTTGCCCGAATAGTAGTGGGAAGGAACTTTTGGTTTGTTACCATTGAGTTGAGTTTTGAAAGAATTCAGCGAAGGACAGTTGCGATGGTTAAGAGGGAGCTGATTCCATGCATGTACATCTGATGGTAGGAATAAGTTTGCATAGAGCTGAGTATGACATATATTTGCAGTGCTGCAACTTCAAATTTGACACTTTTATTCTATGTAGAGGATATCTAACACAGATTATTGACGAGAAACAGGTTAATGCTATGCAATAAACAATTCAGCAACCAAACCAATCAATCAAGCAATCGATTCATCGATCTATTACATTTTGTAATTATTACAATGCAAGGTAAGCATGTATAGATTGGCGATTCTGGTGTTCTCGGAATTGACTTTAGGTCGATTATTGGTAAAACATGCTTGCATTGCATAAATATGTGTAAGTTTGTTTTAATAACTTAGGAAGCCAATAAAAGCTGACTTTTGGATTTAGTTCTGAGCACAAAAATATTGATTTCGTATGCGAATATTTCTTTTAGTAGAACAATAAAAGAGAATTAACTCGCAATTCGTAAATAATTTTCACAGAACCCTCAGGTAATATTTTGTTACAGAAGAATCGTTTTATTGGTTCGTAATATAAAACAAAGTCAATACTGGTGTTAACATACCGCTTAGCTCAACGAAAAAGAAAAAGGGAAATATATATTTTTCCGAACGATTTGTTTCCGAAATATAATACGCATTATCTTCAGTATACATATCAAAGCATTTTGAAATGAAAGTGATTATTTTCCAATGAAAACGAATTTACTTCTTAGTTATTTTTTACGTTACCCCCATAATAAGACCATCATGACCCTTGAAACCTTGTTTCCTATTGTTAAGGTTTATATAAACCAAAGACAGTGAAAATGGATCTAAAACGTTCTTAAGATGATATGAATACGGAAGTTCATGCGCATATATCCCAACCTGATTAAACGATTGCATAATAAACGATCACTACAATTGAAATAGCTGACATCGCATGAAACTGGAAAAGACAGAGTTCCATCATTAAAGATAAGGTTGGACAATTCTTGAATTCCTCTGATAGCGCCATAAATACAGGAATGTAATTCATTTCAATATACATAATACAGTCTAGCCAGATTTTGTCAATGGATCCAAGCTTTATTCACATCATCCTTTCATATGTATATCAAGATAGAAAGGAATGGTACGTATTTGTCAAATTTAATCAATGAAGTTAATATTCTTGGATAAAATAGAAGACATCCGATATGATATACACTTCTATGAAATTATGAACAAAGGGTTATTAGTATGTACTTATGCATCAGTATAGTTATACTCATTTCGTGCTTAACATAGCTAGGCAAAGCTCATTTCAGTCGAATTTGTTAGAATTTAACTATTTGATATCCCTTGAGTTTACGGTAATACATAATCAAAACGGCATAATTGTTCTTCAATTAAGGTAGAGAAATACTAATACGAAATAATATTTGCGTATTTTTTCGTTAACATAGGGTCGTGTTAATACCTTAACTGTTGTTAAGGATACATCAGTACACGTATGAGGACGTCGTGAACATAGAAAAGTAATGAAACAGTTATATTGCAAGCCCATGAATACAATGTCAACCGTGCAAACCAGGTTCGTATATAGGTAGAGTTAAGTCAAGAGTACGACATTAGTCACGGTATTGTCTTCCGTATGAGAGGTTGGTTGCGATGACACATATTGATTGGTACATGTACTGATTGTATAATTAATTCTAAGAAAATGATTGGCAAGACTGACAAACGTAAAAGACTTAACGCAATACAAAAACGAAATATAATAACTGACGCCCTTCTATTTTTAAAACAGAGAAATCATACATTTTGTATAACAACAATAAAACATTCCGTTTGTACAAATTCTAAACGAACTAATTAATTAATATCACCATGGAACCCGTATAACGTGCATCGATTACGATGTGAAATTTATATATTGCATTAGGATGAACATCTGCAGTACATAGCAGCATAGTTTATTACACTACTACCCTGCAGTCATTGAAAATTTGTCCAAAATGAGTTGGTCTGTAATTATTCATTAATCATTTCCTAGGTTAACATACCAAAGACTCATGCGACTAGGTATATTTAATAACAAATTGCTATACTAGTTATTAATACATACTGTTTAAACTTAAGCTCAATGACGTAGCTATTACTTACCACCTTTTGGCATCACATTAAATTCATAACTAACAACTACACATAAGCATGTTTTTAAATCAAACGTGTTTTCTTTTGAGGCGTTTTCTCAAAGAAATATATCGAATTACTCGGCGCCGTTTTGTGTCAACTCGCTTCATAAAAATAGCTGAAGCACGTTAGAAAATAGAGCAGCGTTTAAATACAAATTTAGACGTTAGACAGAAAACAAACAACATAACAATAAATGCCAAATTCTAAAAAATGGTTGGGTCAACAAGACACTGTGGGCAAAAAATACAGAATTCATTAAAAAGACATGCTCAACTAAGCGAATTCTAAACGAAATCGAATGATCCATGATATTGAGAATGGGCTTTGACATGCTAAATGTTTGATTGGTGTTTCGTGCACTGCCGGATTGAAGAACGATCTGTTAACAAATGAACATGAGGACTCTGATACACTACGTGTACTGGGTGACGAGGGCAGTGTCCTGTACTATAGAAGGATGTGTATCAAACCGTCTTAAGTACTCGTTCAAATGATGCTTAGATCTCTAGGGATCACAGCTATTCTGTAAATTCTTTGTATAATTGGTTCATATCCTGCATTTCATCGACAGGGTATTCTGACTTTTAATCATTTATTTGGCTTATGCGTGGGCATTTTGTTGTGGTGGTAATGCTTTTTGTGCTCGGCTGGTTAAGTTGAATGCTGCCATAATTTCATAGTCACAAAATTCACATATTTTAGTAGTGGATTTTTAGTCTTCTTTGTTAAAGGCATTCACCATGTTGAGTTCAGATGATTATATTCCTGATTCATGCTAATAATAAAAATGTGTACATTCGTCAAGTGCTCATATGAATAATGGTATTATGGTAGCATTCCCGTTAAACAAACATACAATTTATCAATGAAATACCTACCTAGTTAGAGAATTTACATGTTAATAGCAGATGTAGATTTACCACAACGGGGTTGGCATATTTAAACCATTGTTATCACAGCTGATGCCCGTCACCTAATTAATTACTCCCTTTCACTCCCCGCTCATAGTCTGAAACTTCTGTACCGTTTGTACGTATTTGATAAACACGTTGTTTACAATTAGTACAATCATTTGCATTTACTTGTGTACATGTTAAGCCACACTATAACTTAAAAATGGACTGGTGTAGTGCACTTTATTGTACAGATTGACTAGGGTCGACACTGTGGCTTAAATGACGTAATCAATCGTTGCGGAACACATAGACACTGATTAATGACTGCATCATATCAATATGTCGTGGTAGTCATGGTGAAATAGTTTTATCAATGGTGTTGTATATTTTCATTCATACGGTAGGTATCGGAACGACATTTAGATAACTAACTATATATTATGTATGTTGCTTTTAACAGTTGTATGTTCATATGAATTAATAGATTACAAAACACATTTTTCTAAACTCACTGGCTAACAGGTATGCTATCCTAACCATATCGTAGTAGAATTCTTAAAATTTGTATTCATCCACATTATGTTCTGATGTGTGCCAGATCAAAAAAGACATACGACTATTTTTGTTAAAACCAAGATGTTCATTCTAAATATCATGTTCGACCAACACAAGTTACGGACTAAATTTATCGCTAAATGATTTTGTAATACCAGCCAAAGCAGAAATATTATTTCAACGAGCTTAACATGTAATATGATAAATAGATGAGGGAGTAGTTAAAGTAGAAACAATTTACGTTAATGGACAATTAACGGACTTACAAGACTGGTTGAATTAGCCGTAATGGCGAGTAAAGTGTTCTTCCTGAAAATGCTAGGGACGATAAAGTAACGCAATTTATCATGTCTGCTGGGAATAAGGGGGTGTAAGCTTAGATGCTGAAGGTACTGTCTCTAATTACAGTGCCTTAATTTGCATTGTGCGTATTCTGTCAACACTTGGTATTTGTTCTCATGAATGACGGTAAACAACGTTCGTATTCTAGCAAGTACTTGTACAATGAATGCCTGATAAGAAGCATTTTAATATCTCTAAGATAAGGTTATTATGAAATACAAATGTATAATACTTCAACGTTCCAATCAATATTGTTATAATATATATGATTAAGCTATTGCAAGGCACTGTAAAAGTTAAAATTACCACGTATTGGCATGTGGGATTTCGGTTGATGAGCGTTTACATGCACGAACTACTGTAGGTCCTCAATTGGAAATTGTTACATAAATCAATATATGAAATGTGTCTTCAAGACTTCCTTAGTGTCCTGCACCTTTAACCTCATTTGGTGTGTTTATCTTCCAACTGGGTATGCCCGTTTTCAAGTCATTTAGAGTCTCATGGTATATTACGAAATCCGATGATAATGAAATATAATACTTTCTCTTTCTGAATAATATCGTTCCACAGAATGAACATGGTCCGAAATTTGTTATTATGTACAAAGTCGAGTCTCATTTACGAATCATTGATGACTTTGAGATGACATTAACAATGCATAACATGAATGTTGACATTTCTACATCAGAATAAGATTCAAATAGTATCTTGAAACTAACGAATTAATGGAATATTGTATAATTCTATAGATCCATGAATGTGACTGTACGTGTTAACTATATCAAACTTTCACTCTCCTTCACTTTTCTTTCTTCATCATCGTCTTCGCTGGATTCAGTATCATCACATGACGAATCATCCTCGCCACTCCAATCTGAAATAAATATGCAACCATAGTCATTGCAACGACATGTTGGACCTTGTTGCTGGACGTAACCATGAATCGTTACTTGTGCATATTCGTCATCATGTCGATAGAATATAGTGATACGATTAACTTTAACAATCTAACCAGTAAGTAAGTAGTTAATTAAAGTTGTCTTGAAAAGGGTTTAGCATTCCTGAAAATCGTTCCTAAGTTTGTTGTAAGTTAACCTTACACATTATATTGAGTAGCGGAAATAATTACATTGATTCTCGAGTTAAACTGTCATGTTGCAGCATGGACGTCTCAATCTAATAGCAGAAAATTATAGTCATTCGTCATTTATATCGATTCATAGTGGGTCTGCAAACCACCACAAATTAGTCTTGTATCTATGGTAGTGTCTAGTTCCGTAAGCATATGCAAGCACACGAACAGTTCGCGTGTATCAGTCTGTGTATGATATATTATGCCATTTGCGTCACATATGTCTCTTACAGGATCGTACTTTTGTACTTAATACGACTATATTTTGTCTATATTAGCATTGGTTATTGTCCGGAGAGTGGTAGTTACTTATTGTCACGCAGTCTTATTTGTTGCCCCCATTTGGTGACGGATATGCTCGTTTCCGAAGCCAATATAGAATATGATTAGCCTGTTTGTTAATCTATCTATGATTTCTGCAGCACCCCTTCGCGGACATTATGTATAGGCAGGTTAAGCCAGCATCTGTAGGAAACATTTCTATCGCAGTACCATCTACTCTAGCATCTTTGACTCTGATTACGAACAAACCCATTTATATATGATGTTAAGTGTCAAATATATTTCATAACACTGGAATCTGCTTCGGAATGTTCACTCGCTGAAGAATCATCGATGTCAACACCCGCCTTGTCTCCAATATTGTCACAAAATTTTGGGCAATATACACACGAATCTGTTTATTTGTTTTTTTCATTACATGACCTCATATACATGTATATACGTGGGTTGTCCGCGAAAGTTGCGAACATTTGTTTCTACTTTATTTCTTCAAACTATATTAGCAATTGGCATACATAGTCTGATACAGCAATATGTTAACACTACAAATGCACAGTTTGAAGGTGATATCTCAAAAGATAGAACGAGTATGTAATTTTATCGTAACTGCTATGAGTCAGGTCGGCGCACACTCTAAGACGTCAATGACGTTACGTTTGACTCTGTGACTTCGTCTTTAGATTCCCCGAAAGCCTCTACACGCGTTAACATTTCTTCTGAAGATAAAACTTGCGGGACTCTTCTCGCAGATATATGGATGCACTCATGTCTAAATTTTTCTGATAACGTATTATGTACAATGGTCGTACAAATAGATCTACCGACCTAATTCGCTTCACCCGTAACTGCATGATGCCTGTCGTTGTCGAAGACGTTTTTCTCTCGCTTAATTAGTGCTGGCTTGTCCTGTTACGGTCTTCCAGTATTAATATTTCTTTAAACTCCTCTTAAAACGTGTGTGCAATGTATAAACGGTGACCTGGTCGTGCAACTTTAAAAAATTTGAACAGACTATGTCTTTTTTTGTTTGTGCGGGATATAAAACAGCGGTCAACACAGTATTTTATTATAACTCTCTGCGCCGCACATTTCCGCGACGTCGCCATTTTCGAAAAACGTGAAAACTTCGATGCTAGGAATAAATTTACGGCGTTGTTGTTATTGACGTAATCGACGTATAAACCGACACATTTACGCGGAAAACATTGACGTTCAAGCCTATATAATTTTTAAAGCAAATAATTGAAATTGCTTTAAATTAGACGGTCTTGAATAAACACCATTGTATTTTTATTCAAAACAATTGAGTGTGTGCCGACCCTACCCAACAGGCATCCGTTAATCAGGGTTTGTAGCAGAAATACATAAGGAAATAAATGTTAGGAACTAGATATATGTTATAAATGAATTGACCGAAAATGTGTTAAAAGATTTAAGGAAAATAACACGTAGTGTCTAAATGGGAGACAATGTTCGCGACTTTCGCGGACAACCCTCGTATATGACGATATTTCCCTCGTTTCTGATTGTCATTAGACGTGTGTACTGTAAATAAAACTGTATGTTTAAGTAGAATATTCATCACGTTGATTAGATAATATCCGAGAAACAACATAAATAGGTGCAATCGGATTCCATTTTAATTAGCATGGCCTGATGTGAAGGTGTTTGTGATAGTTTACAACGTAATGTTCGATGTTCAAACAGACTGATCTTAAAGGCCTGATCAGCCTGTAAAATATTTACCATGCAATATTTATACGGTTGTTGCCTAATTTTTTTAATTCAAATACCCGAAGGATTTTCAATTATAGAGGCCATACCATGCCATGTTACCCTGCCATTGTGCTAAATAGTTCTAATTAAGCTAGCATGTGTACAAACTGACGAAGTATCAAATATATTGTATTTAAATGGCATCGATGTGTTGGTGTTACGCTTCGGGCGGTCGTCCTAAATACTAGTAGTTCATGTAAATGTTATGACTTTATTTACAATATGACTTTAGTTACAATTAAGTGGTTTGCTAAAGTGGCTTATGCAATTCACACGGTCACTTCAACACCCACCCCTGGTGTGTTTCCTTATGAGCAGGGAATAGAACAGGAATGTATGTAGTATTACTATTAACAACAGTTGGCTAAATGTGTTCTCACCAATCATTCATTTCAACCTTCGACTCCTAATGTGTATGCCTAATTAAGCACCAATGTACACGCTATTTGTACTGTTGCATTGCGTGTCAAACTATACGTTATATTCATTTCATACAACATATTCATAAAGCAGCTTAGGTAAAGTACACTGAGCGGCAATGAGAACGCAACACTTTTTAAACTTGAATATTTCTGTAATCTGTCAACTTATAAACTTGAAATTCTGTATGCTCACTTCGATATACATTATCTACAGAATTCAGCTTTTTTCCGTGAAATGCTTTTAGAATCACTCGCCCATGGCGGAATAGCGTTAAACCGCATTTTCCCGCGTGCTGATAGGTGGCTAGAGATTTGCTCGCGTACTGTGCAAGCGTTTTGAAAAATATGGATAAAGGCAGTCTCCGAAAAATCGGTCGTTATGCTCAATTGTGGGGCATGCGTACTAAAAATCAAAGTTTCCTTGAATCAAACTACCGAAGTCATTATTTCATTTATTTAACACAAGTTTGAATACATATACACCTGTTAAGAAAGTTAAAAATGCATTAAAAATCATAGGATGTATGAAAAATGTTCAAGTCAAGTGCGACAACTCTTGGATAATTATCCTCACGTTTTTAGATTAATCACCGAACTTTTACACTAAATTGTATAACTGGATATTACTGAACTAGTCTACATACTCAAGTTATGGTGTTCATTAAAATTTAGACGTAAATTCTGTTTTGAAAATTTAGCACGCAATTCAAAAGCGCATTTTGTCTCCATTGAGTGCAATAATCAGTCTTAAAAGAATAGCTATAGCGTTTATGCAATTTATTTCCAGTTACAAATCGTGATACTTTCAACATCATTGGGACAAGTATAATACAATATTATTAATCTAAAAACGAGCAGTTTCGAATATGCGTTTAGAGGCGCAAGATTCGAAGCAGTGTTATATAGAAACTGGCAAGTTAATTATTTAATTATTTTATTCCTCCAAGATTATCTCCCTTTGACCATAGAAAATACACCATGGTTATAATAGACCATGTTGTTTTATTTTGGTGGTTGTGCGCGAAATAGTTTGAGGCTCCTTTAAAGTACATGGACTTCACATAGCACTTCTGCAACAACGGAACAGCATCCCTCTAGCATTCAATGAACGTTTCATAATAAAATTCGTCGTAGATGCACACGATGGATCTCTCCTGGTGGTTGTTTTTAAAGATTAAAACACGCGACTTTCTGTTTTATACTGACCCAAAACAACTGGTAAAAAACTATGTTGCTAAACAAATTTATCTGATTCGAAATGATATTCATGTGTCACTTGCATATATCTATTCAATGACAAAATTTCGCGATGCTCACATACTTATAAAATGTGTTATGCTGTACTATGTAAATGTTGATGTTTCAACGCCGCTCAGTGTAGATATGTATCAGTGAATACCCTGACGTAGGTCAGTCTAGAAATAATGAGAATATTCTCACATTTTATGGCAAGTGATAATCGTCTTATTGTAATGTAATCATCTAACAGGAATAATGGTTATGAGATGTATCATTCATTGCATTCCGTTTAGCTCTGTGATAATAAATGCATTGTCGTAAAGTGTTTTGTTGTAGCTTTATGTATGCATGTGTATATTTGATATGCATACAATCATTATATAACATGTCGATAAAATGTTGCTAGTGAGCAACAATAGGGTTTGTATGTACGAGGGGGTATCAAAAGGTTCGTGAACTGGGCCTGCCTTTTGTTAATTTTTGACCGAATTGTGTAAAAAACACACATTTTTTCCACTACGTATTTCAAATTGATTAGGAAATTTCCATATAATATAACCTTCTATCGAGCACGTGGTGGTTACAATGGTAACTTTAATAATTATCCTCGGCGCACTTAAAAAAGATAATTCACCTGACCTCCCACATGTATCGATAACTCTGTGAATCGTCATCCGATTTGAAATATTAAACCATTGACATAAACATTAAGACCGTGTCATCATCCTGGTTTTATTTTTATTTTATAGTGCTATTGTCATGCATACTGGTGTGACGTTAAAACACATCGTTTTGTGTATCGCAACTTTCGTCGCACTTTTCAAAATGACCTTAAACACGGACTATCGAATCTCCGTTGCATTTTGCTTTTTTACTAATTTATACACAAATATACTTATCTCAGATTAGAACATGTCAATTAAGTATATAAAAGTAAGGATTTCTAGCGAAATGTACACTGTTTAAGTGGTACAAAAGGTGTAGCGATGAGAGTTAAATGATGCTAATATCGGTATTGAAGATCCCATTTGCAATGTGACCATGGGACTGGTTGGTGCTGAAATAAATATATATTTCGTTAACTAACCGACCCTTGTTTATGAATAAAAGAATATATAGGAGATGATATTTAACACAATTTGTTGACGAGAAACAGTTTAATATTATGCAATAACCGAATCATCAACCAAACAGTCAATGAAGCAATCAAATGATGTTCAACCAATGATTACAATGCAAGTAAATCATGTAAAGTATGGCGATTCTGGTGTTATCGTCAACGACTTCGAGTCGATTGTTTGTAGAACATGTTTGCATTGCATAAAGACGTGCAAGTTTGTTTTATTAACTAAGGCAGCCAATAAAATCTGACTTTGGGACTTAGCTCTGAGCACAAACATATTGATTCAAAACGGGAATAGTTTTTTTAGTAGGACAATAAAAGAGAATTAACTCGCAATTCCTAAATGTTTTTCCCGGAACCCTCAGGTAATATTTCATTTCCGAGGAATTCATTTTATTAGTTCGTAATATAAAACTAAGTAAATACTGGTGTTAACATACCACTAAGTTCAACGAAAAAAGGAAATGGTAAATATATATTTTTTTCGAACGGCTTGTTAAAAGCATTATGAAATAAACGTGATTATTTTCCAATTAATGCGAATTTACATCTAAGTATTTATTTACGTAACCCCGATGAACGGAATACGGAAGTTGTATTTAAGAGTGGTAAAATGTGCATGTATCACAACCTGATGAGACACGCGCATAATAAACAATCACTACAATTGAAATTACTGACATCACTTGAAACAGAAAAGACAGAGTTTCATCATTAAAAATAAGGTTGAAAAAATCTTGAATTCCTCTATTGTACCCATATACACAGGGATATAATTAATTTCAATAAACGTATCCCGGTCTAGTCACACGTTGTCAATGGATCTAAGCTTTATTCAAATAATCCATTCAGATGCATATAAAGATAGAAAGGAATAATACGAATGTGATACATTTAATCAATGAAGTTAATATTCTTGGCTAAAATGGATGGCAACCAATACATGGTATACACTTTAATGAAGTAATCGAGCAAAGGCCTAATTATATGTACCTACGCATACATATAGGTATAATACCTTCGTGCTAAGCATTGCCAGACGAAAGCTCCTTTCACAGTGAGTACGATTTCAACTATAATAATAGGTACAATCTATCCATTGAGTTTGCTTCATAAATTATCTATAGGTATAGCTTGGGTATTATGACCTGAGCCTGACCTTTATGCAAGAAGATATTAGTAAAAGGTTCTTGTTTTGAATATATCAATTTCCGCAATCAAATCATGCGATATCGGTATTTTAAATTTGTGTTTGTATTACATCTCGAGCGTCTTCGTGATACTCCTCGATTATAAAAACATACACTCGGTGTTGTAAACGTAGGCAATATATCGACTGTTAAATTATGCTAATCAAAATGTCAGAATCGTGTCAAATTAGCCAAGCTATATAAACGATAATGTGGAGAAATACTAAGAGGAAATAATAAGTGATAATTTTTTTATCCTTGTTCAGTGTACGAATCAGTACAAACATCAGGATATTTTGCGAATATCAAAACAATGGATGGAATTATTGAGTACAATGTAAATGGATACAATGTGATATGTGCTATCCAGGTTCGAATACTGGTTCAACAAGGTAATGTAAGATATGACATTAGCTACGACAGTTTCCTCATAGTAAAAAGCACACGTTCATTAGCACTGATTGAAAAATTAATGTCAAGAAAAACGTTAAGCTCGACTGACGACTGTAAAAAATATTAACCCGATATAAAAATACACCTAGCTTAAGTAATGTTATAACGATTTTCCTTCTATTTTAAAAGCAGTGAAATCATATAACAACGATAAAAGTTTCCATTTGTACAAAAACTAATTAATATCATCATGGAACCCGTATAATATACATCGATTACGATGTGAAATTTATATATAACATTAAGACGAACGTCTGCAGTTCATAACATGCATCACTACACTGCTTCTATTTCAAACTTTGCCTAAAATTGAACCGTAATTATTAATTTATCAATTCTTGGTTGAACAACATGTCAAAGACGCACATGTGCGATTGCGTATAGTAGTTAAAAATGACTATAAAAGTTTCTAATGCATACGGTTTAAACTTAACCACTATGGCATAACTATTAAATACCATCGCGTACCCATCTTGCATAACATTCACTTTCAAAACTAACAACTACAGCTAAACATTTAAAATCAAGCGCGTTTACTTTTGAGTCGTTTTCTCAAATAAATACATCGACTTACTCGGAGCCGTTTTGTGTGAACTTTCTTCATAAAAATATCTAAAGCACTTTCGAAAATGAAGCTTTTAAATAACATATGAGACGTTAGACTGGAGACGAACAGTATTGAAACAAATGTCTAATTCTAAAAAAATGGTTTGTTCAACACAGCACTGTCAGCAACAATATAACATAATTTAGTAAAAATACATGTTCTACTAATCGGAGTCAAAACGAAATCGAATGATCCATGACTATAAGAAATGGCTTTGACATGCTAAATGCTTGATTTTTACTTCGTGTATTACCGGATTGAAAAAAACAATCTTTTAACAAATGAGCAGTTTGCATGCTTCTTAAAGTTAATAAAATCTTTCAGATAGAATGGGAACTCTTATAAAATGTCGACACGAGGACTCAGATATGCTACATGTACTAGGTAACGAGGGTAGTCTCCTATAATATAGAAATGTGTAACTCAACAGGTATGAGGAAATCGGACAGGAAATGCAGCACTCAACCTATACATCCGACCACAGAAATCAGAAACACTACAACACAACTACACTGGGAAATGCCTAAAAGGTGTGGGTAGAATAGTCGCAATATTTCATGTCTTGGTCCGTTCGTATTTTCTATTTTGCTATCATAATAACAGTATATACAAATTTCTAAACCACCAACAAATGAAATAACTGAATTGATGAAATATTAATTAAGATGAATAGATGATTTGTTTTATGGGTACCGTATTAGAAAATTAATATTCCAAGCGGTTATATAACGGATTTCTTGGTGAAACTAGCTGATGCAGCTCTTTTATAGCAATGACATGGACTTATCATTTTTTCGTTAGGCAATGCATGTTCCGTGTATTTTTGTTATGTGATGTTGTTATTGTGTTATGTTTTCGGCTTGTTAAATTGAGTGTTGCCTGTCCTTTCCGATTTCCTTATATCATTTTGGCAATATATCACCGTTAAGTAAGGTTCAGACCATCAAATTAGCTAAACGCTTGCAAAGGTTTTATTGCATTTAATCGCATCAAGACTCTAATGGCAAATCAAACAGGACTGGTTTCTGTGTTACCCTGTATAAATGTACGATCCATGTTATGCATGCTAATTTTGACAATAGAGTTTGTTTCAGAGATCGCCCGTTTATAGCTCCCTGGTATAAACGTTCACATACAGACCGTGTTATTACTTTTAAGTTATGGTGACACTGCACTTAGCTTAGTCTGGCTTTAAAAAATAGAATAAGCAATGATTCAGAAAGTTTCAGAATAAGTAACTCGGAGTCACGAACATTCGACTTGGTATTTCTCAATACAGCGTACATTATGCCATATGCCATCAAAGCAACGCATCGATCTTAATATTATGTGATGCGATCACCGGAAAAAAGACGTTTGTACAGTACATGTTAAGTATTGATATTATATTAGCATTCCTGTTAAACAACCATATAATTTGTCAATGAAATACTTACGTAGTAAGAGCATTTACCTGCTGATAGGGGATGTCGATATACCACAACGGGGTTGACATATTTGAACCATTATTATCACAGCTGGTGTCCGTCACCTGATTTATTTCGCCTTTTCACTCCCTGCTCATAGCTTGAAACTTCTGTACAATTTGCGTTTGATGAAAACGTAGTATACACTTAGTACAGTCATGTTTATTTCTTTGTGTGTATGTTCAGCCACGATAGAACGTAATTATTGACTGATGCATTGCACTGTATTGTACAGGTAGGCCACATTGTGCCTTAAAAGAAGAAATCATGCATTGTGGAACATAGAACATATATTACTGACTGCATCATACCAATATGTCGTGGTAGCCATGGTGAAATGGTTTCATTAATGTGTGGTATATATGTTTCTGCAAACGATAGGTAACGGAACGATATTTAGATAAATAACTATTTATTACTAATGTTGCTTTCAAAAATTTTATGTACGTATGACGTAATAAATAACAACATACATTGGGCTAAACTCTCTGGCGAACAGGTATGATATTCTAACCATATCTTAGTAAAATACTTAACATTTGTCTTCAACCATATTTTGTTCTGAAGTGTACAAGATCAACAAAAAAGACAAAGGAATATTTTTGTTAAAACCTGTTGAAAATATACAATATTCACCAAGAAATAATAGGCTATTTTTCAATTCTAAGAAATAATATTCCACCTACTCACATTTTGAACTTTATTTTTCACTAAAATGATTTTGTACTACCAGCCCAAAACAGAAATATTTTATTAACCGGTTGACCGTGTAATATGGTAAATAGATGAGGAAGAATTTAAAGTAGAAACAGTTTACGTTAATGGACAATAAACGGATTTACAAGACTGTTTGAATCAGCCGTAATGCCAAGTTAAGTGTTCTTCCTAATATGAAAATGCTGTTATGATAAAGTTACGCAAATTATCGTGAATGTTGGGAATAAGGGAGTGTATGCGTAGATGCGAAGGGAAATGTCTTTAATTACAGTAACCGTATTTACATCGTGCGTATTATGTCAACACTTTGTATTTGTACACCTGAATGAAAGTAAACAATGTCCGTATTCTAACGAATACAATGTATGCCTGGTATGAAACATTGTAAAATCACTAAGATTTGGTAAATATGGAATATAATACTTTCACTTTCCAGTCAAAATTGTTATACAAGAAATAATTTGGTGAAACAATGCGCTGCAAAAGTTAAAAAACATTCTTGGTATTTCCGTTTTCTAATCCTGGAGAGTCTAATAGTTTATTAAGAAATACGATGATAATGAAATATACATGTATACTTTATTAATGTATCGTAAGCTAAACATTTCTTTATCTATATACCCGTAGCAACAGGTTGTCGTTGTTATTGGTGATACTCGTACAAAGCGTTGTCATAGAAACCATGTAACGCCAAGGCGGTTTGCAGTGCTTTTTCACATTACCATCCTTATTAAAATGTGAATATCTCCGTAACCTCTTCATAAATAATAGCGCCTAACTATGTGGTATTACATGTATACCCCTGACGTGTTCATGCAAACTTTTGAGGCAATCATTCTTTGTACATTGTATATGATCAAAAGTGAGTACACAATTATAAGTACGAATGTGCGTAATGAATGAAATGACGTCAACGTCAACAACTAGAAACCACACATTGTTAGATAATGGCAATTATTTGGAAAACAAAATATGAAAACCATTGAAATGATCAAATAAGCAGAAAGCAGTGATGCCAAGAAGCTATTAATGTTACGTTTAGTCAAATTGTTTACAGATAGCAGAGATATAAGCTAAAAAGTGAACTCGTGTCGGGTCAAGGAAAGGTAGTTTCACGTTAATAGACACTGTGTGTACATTGTCATATGCATCAATGCCAAAACCATCACTGATGTCACGTTTTTGTTTTTAGGGGTACGGAGACACCTTTAACAATGGGAACAGCGATATAAGACCTTTTTGAATGCCAGGGTGACTATATATAAAACAATGAAGTGTGTATTTCTATTAAAATGACTTTGTATAAAAATGTCGACGTCATCATAACGTCACAGCTTGACCTGCCTCCGTGGTACTATTCAATGTAGAATATATTTATCCTTTTTCAACCAATTGCTCTGATATTTCGCATATTAATCAGTGATAGATAGAAAATTATCTATAGGAAATTAGTTTTCTAAATTTCTGATTTTTCGCACTGCTATGAAAAAATCCTATTAATTGTGGAACACCCCACGTATATATTGATTCTCGAATAAATCATCATGTTACAGCATGGACGTCTCAAAATAGCATAAAATATAGCCAATTGTCATTTTCATCCATTTATAGGGGGTATTCCATCTACCATAACTCATTATTGTATCTATGATTGTGTCTAGTTCCGTATTATTAAATAAGCATACGTAATCACTCAGTACACGAACGGTTCGTGTGTATTAGTCTGTATTTGATATATTATGCCAATTGCATCAATTACGTCTCTTACATGATCGTATTTTTGTACTAAAATATGTCTATATGTTGTCTATATTGCCAAAGGCTATTGTCCGAAAGTGACGTCATGGATATATGACGATATTTACCTCATTCCTAATTATCATTAGACTTGTGTACTGCAAATTAAACAGTACATGTAAGTAGAATATACATCACGTTGTTTCGATGATATCCGAGAAAAAACATAAAATAGGTGCAAAGTGATTCCAAAGTAATCAGAATGGCCCGATGTTGCGGGGTATTTGATAGTTTACGACTTAATGTTCGATTTGAAAACAATAACTGTTCAAACAGATTGATCTCAAAGGCTTGATCTGCCTGTGCAATCTTTCTCATGCAATGATGACTAGTATTGGTTATTTCGTTATGTACCTGCAAAGGGTATACAATGTTAGAGGCACTACCATGTCATGTTATCTTTGCATTGTGGGCACTAGTTCTAATTATGCAAGCGAAACGTACATACGAATGATTTATTAACTGTATTCAATTTAAACAGCTTCAATGTGTTGGTGTTGTGCTTAGGCAGGTTGTTCTAATTATTTCATATAGATGTTATCACTTCACTCAAAATTAAATTGTCCATTATAGTGGCGTATGCAATTCATACGATCTTAGGCCATTAACTCACCAGTGTGTTCCCTAACAACATAAGGTGCTCTCACCAATCACCCATTGCATATCTGACCCTCTGCCGCTATACGAACTTTCACGCTTTAACTCCCAATACGCACTTGTGTGCCTAATTAAGCCCCACACCAGGTTACTGTTTTATCAAAGCATTTACGGAAAACTTAAACTTACGATCAAATTTAAATTCTTTATAACACTTTTACAAATATAAAGCGTGATAAATGGAGCTGTAATACTAATCAAGATTCAGTTAATGAAATCCTACAAACAATGAATATTCTCAATTTGCAGTTGATAAAGAAATAAACATAATTTAAATCTGAACGTCGATAAAACAGAACCCTGGTACACAATTAATCCGTTTATGGTACTGTTACATTGTATGTCATACTACGTTATAATAATTTCATACTACATATTCATCAAAAAGCTTGGACAAATTAGATTAAATTTTGGAGAGGGCCGATATCTAATAATGAAATAACTTGTGGTCCGATCCCTTTGTGATGAATATAACATTGTTAAAGTTTCTATGGATTACATTTATGATATGCTTCTGTATGTGTTGTTATTAATTGCGTATATACAAACCCTTAATACATTTTTGTAAATGGTGTACGACTTCATGCAATTAAATATGATTCAACTAAGTGAATACCATGGCGTTAGTCAGTCTAGGAATAATGAGAATGTTCTCACAATTTATGACAAGTGATAATCATCTAATTGTGTAAACAGGAATAATGGTTATGTGATGATACAATGCAAGTTTATGTAATGTATAGTATGGCGATTCTGGTGTTATCGTCAACGACTTTGGTCGATTATTTGTAGAACATGTTTACATTGCATTAAGATGAGTTAGTTTTTTTTATTAACTAAGGACCTTATTAACCTGACTTTGAGACTTTGTTCTGAGCACAAAAATATTGATTTAATACGGAAATAGTTCTTTTAGCAGAACATTAAAAGAGAATTTACTCGCAATTCGTAAGTGTTTTCCCGGAACCCTCAGGTAATATTTCATTACCGAGTAATTGTTTTATTGGTTCGTATTATAAAACTTAGTAAATACTGGTGTTAACATATCACTAAGTTCAACGAAAAAAGAAAATGGTAAATATATATTTTTCCGAACGACTTGTTAAGACATTATCAAATAAACTTGATTATTTTCCAATAAATGCGAATTAACATCTTAGTGTTTATTAACGTAAACCCGATGAAATGAATACGGAAATTGTATGTAAGAGTGGTAAAATGTGCATGTTTCACAACCTGATGAGACACGCGCAAAATAAACGATCACTATAATTGAAATAGCTGACATCACATGTAACAGAAAAGACAGAGTTTCATCATTAAAAATAAGGTTAAAAAATTCTTCTACTTAATCCATATATACAGGAAAATAATTAATTTCAATATACGTAAGCCGGTCTAGTCAGACGTTGTGAATAAATCCAAGCTTTATTTATATAATCCATTCAGATGTATATTAAGATAGAAAGAAATAATACAAATGTGATAAATTTAATCAATGAAGTTAATATGCTTGGATAAATGGATTACATGATATACACTTAAATGAAGTTATCGAGCAAAGGTCTAATAATATGCACTTATGCATACGTATAGGTATAATACATTCGTACTAAGCATTGCCAGACGAAAGCTCCTTTCAGGCTGAGTTCGAATTCAACTATAATTGGTACAAATTATCCATTGAGCGTGCTTCATAAATTATCGATACACGATAATGTGGAGAAATACTAACACGAAATAATGATAATTGATCATTTGTTTTTATCCTTGTTTCATGTACGAATCAGTACATGCATGAGGAATTTTTGCGAATATCAAAACGATGGATGAAATAATTGAGTATCATGTAAATGGATACAACGTCATATGCGCTATCCAGGTTCGAATACCGAGTCAGCAAGATAATGTAAGATATGACAATAGCTACGACACTTTACTCATAATAAAAAATACACATTCATTAGCACTGATTGATAAATTAATTTCAAGAAAATGGTTTGGCTCGACTGACGACTGATAAAACATTAACCCGATATAAAAATAAGCCTAGCTTATTGGACCGTAATTATAATTTATCAATTCCTAGGTTAAACAACATATCAAAGACACTAGTGCGATTGCGTATAGTAATTAGAAATGACTATAAAAGTTACTAATGCATACGGTTTAAACTTAAGTACTATGGAATTACTATTAAATACCACCGCGTGCCCATTTTGCATCACATTCAATTTCAAAACTAACAACTTCAGCTAAGCATTTATAATCAAGCCTCTTTAGTTTTGAGTCGTTTTCTATCTAGATAAATCTATCGAATTACTTGGAGCCGTTTTGTGTTAACTTGCTTCATACAAATATCTAAAGCACTTTCGAAAATAAAGCTTTTAAATAAAAAATGAGACGTTAGACAGAAGATGAACAGTATTAAAATAAATGCCAAATTCTAACAAAATGGTTTGTTCAACACAGCACTGTCGCCAACAATATAACATAATTCAGTAAAAAGACATGTTCTACTAAGCGAATTCAAACGATATCGAATGAGCCATGATAATAAGAATTGGCTTTGAAATGCTAAATGTTTGATTGGTACTTCGTGTATTACCGGATTGAAAAAACATATTTTAACAAATGAAAAATTGCATGCTTCTTTAATTCAATACAATCTTTCAGATCGATTGGAAACTCTTATAAAATGTCGACACGAGGACTCAGATATGCTACATGTACTAGGTAACGAGGGTAGTCTCCTATAATATAGAAAGGTGTAACTCAACAGGTATGAGGAAATCGGACAGGAAATGCAGCACTCAACCTATACATCCGACCACAGAAATCAGAAACACTACAACACAACTACACTGGGAAATGCCAACACATACACTAAGCGGCACTTCTAACGCTGCCACTTGGGTTTTCTTAATATCTCAAAATCCGTTCGAGATAAATTTATCAAATTTTCACCAGTTTTAGTTTAAAGCATTTGCCTATATCTGCAATAGTCAATTTAGAAATTGATGTGTATGAAAATTCGCGGTAAAAGCGTAATTCACGTCACCCGAAATTATGAAGTCACAAAATTAAATAGCGTATTATTTAGAGTAAATCGAGTAATTTCAAGATTTTATTTCTTTAATACTTCAAATATTATATTATAAGTGTTCATAATAAAAAATATTCATAAAATTCATCAACATTACAATTTCCAAGGAAACGAAATAGCAGTAGGTACGCTTAGACCGCCCCAAAATCTATCCGTATTATGAATAGAAACCCGATGCGTTTAAAATAATAATTTAACCTCAAATAAGGCTACTTGAATGATATAATTTAAAATTCTTCTCAATTATGAATGTTCATAGTATGTAGTAGAGTTAAATTTATCCAGTTTAATGCAGTTTTGGTCACCCTAGATTTGAATTTCAAGTTGAGACTAACTCCCGTTATTCTTTGGAATCGTATTTTTTCAACAGACACGTTATGGTTACGGTAAACACTCTTTTTTGCAGCAAAATCACTTTTTGTTCTTTACTAGCTAGTTGTTAAATATTGTTAATGATCATTTAAAAACATAAGCAAATAAAATGTCGATATGCACAACTATTATAGGAAGGAGGGACATCTAGACGCACACGTAACGACCAGGTGACCGGTATTGCGCGATAAAAAATGCGACTTTCAATTTTACTATTCGGTCTGTTGAAGACGTATCATGCAATAGTCTATCGTCGGATCGAGCGGAAAGTTCGCCAGAACTAGTGTCAAATATTGATATATACGTGTGCAAAATTTCATAACTATTCATTGAGGACTTTCAAAGAAAACTGAAATATATAAATGGCAGCGTTAGAAGTGCCGCTAAGTGTAAGCCAAAGAAACAATTAAACATTCATGTCCGCACCGAAAAAAAAACAGGATGACACACTTTCATAAACAATAACATTATAGAATATTGGTGATTCAAACCGCCTTAAGTACACGCAGAAAGGGTGCCTAGAAGGTTTTGGTAGAATAGTCGCAATATTTTATGTCTTTGACCATTCGTATTTTGCTATCACAAAAACAGTTTATACAAATGTCTAAACCACATCGTAGTTATTTAATTTAACAGAGCGGTGTTTTGTCGTAAACAGTCATTACTTAAATCATGTTACAGAAGATAATGGCGCTACCAAAGGAACAAAACAAATGAAATTACTGAATTGATGAAATATTAAGAAAGATGAATAGTTGATTTGTTTTATGGGTACAGTATTAGAAAATTAATATTCTTTCAAGGCGATGACACTGACTTATAATTTTTTGATGTGATGTTGTTATTGTGTTATGTTTCCGGCTTGTTAAATTGAGTGTTGCCTGTTCTGTCCGGTTTCCTTATATAATTTTGGCAATATATCACCGTAAAGTAAGGTTCAGCGCACCAAATTAGCTAAACGCTTGCAAAGGTTTTATTGCATTTAATCGCATCAAGATTCTAAAGGCAAATCAAACAGGACAGGTTTCTTTGTTATCCTTCTAAATTTACGATCCATGTTAAGATGTTAATTTTGACAAACGATTGTGTTTCGGAGATCGTCCGTTTAGCTCCAAGATATAAATGTTCACATACAGACCGTGTTATAACTATTAAGTTATGGTGATACTGCACTTACCTTATCATAGCGTCAAAAAAGAATAATCAATGCTAGTTTCAGAATAAGTAAGCTCAGAGTCACGATAATGCGGTTGGGTCATTCTCAATAGAACGTACATTATGCCATTTGCCATCAAAGCAACGCCTCGATTATAATATTATATGATCCGATCACCGGAAAAGACGTTTTGATATTATAGTAGCATTCCTGTTAAACAACCATATAATTTGTCAATGAAATACTTACGTAGGAAGAGCATTTACCTGCTGATAGGGGATGTCGATATACCACAACGGGGTTGACATATTTGAACCATTATTATCACAGCTGGTGTCCGTCACCTGATTTATTTCGCCTTTTCACTCCCTGCTCATAGCTTGAAACTTCTGTACAATTTGCGTTTGATGAAAACGTAGTATACACTTAGTACAGTCATGTTTATTTCTTTGTGTGTACGTTCAGCCACGATAGAACGTTATTATTGACTGATGCATTGCACTGTATTGTACAGGTAGGCCACATTGTGCCTTAAAAGAAGAAATCACTCCCCGCTCATAGCTTGAAATTTCTGTACCATTTGCGTTTGATGAAAACGTAGTATACAATTAGTACGGTCATGTTTTCTTTGTGTGCATGTTTAGCCACAAAAGAATGTAATCATTGACTGATGTATTGCACTGTATTGTACAGGTAGGTCACATTGTGCCTTAAAAGAAGAAATCATGCATTGTGGAACATAGAGACACTGATTACTGACTGCATCATACTAATGTGTCGTGGTAGCCATGGTGAAATGGTTTCGATTAATATTTGGTATATATATGTTCCTGTATACGATAGGTTACAGAACGATATTTAGATAAATAACTTTTTATTTCAACAGCTTTATGTATGTATGACGTTATAAATAACAACATACATTGGGCTAAACTCCCTGGCGATCAGGTATGATATTTAAACCATATCTTAGTAAAATACTAAACATTTGTCTTCAACCATATCTTGTTCTGAAGTGCAAGATCAACAAAAAAGACATAGGAATATTTTTGTTAAAACCTGTTGAAATTATACAATATTCACCATGAAATAATGGGTTATTTTTCAATTCTAAGAAATAAGGTTCGACCTACTCACATTTTGCGCTTTACTTTTCACTAAAATGTTTAAAACAATTCCTGATACAAATAATACACTTTGTCAATGAAATACTTACATAGTAAGAATAATTACTGGCTGATAGCAGATGTAGATATACCACAACGATGGTGACATATTGAAACCATTATTATCACGACTGGTGTCCGTCACCTGACTGATTTCGCCCGCGTCTAGTTCAAAACTTCTGTATTTGATGAAAACGTTGTATACATTTAGAACAATTATGCAAATTGCCTTGTGCGAATGTAAAGCCACAATAGAACGTAATAATTGTCTCGTGAATTAAACTGTATATCACTGGTAGGCAAGAGTCCACATTGAAGCTTATAAGCCGTAATCTATTCTGAAGCACTGTCCGTTGACTTCATTATATCAATCCGTCGTGGTATATATGTTGAAAATGTTTTATCAACGTTAACTTTGTTGTATATTTGCATGCACATGGTAAGTAATGTAACGACATTTAGATAAATAACTATTTATTATTAATGTTGCTTACAACACTTCTATGTAAATATGATTTATTAGATAGCAAAATACATAGTGCTAAACTCCCTGGCGAACAGTAGAATACTACACAAACATTTGTCTTCAACCATAGTATGTTCTTTAGTGTGCAAGTTCAACAGCAACGGCATCTGATTATTTTTTGTTGAAATTTGTCGAATACAAAAACTATTCACTTACATAAAAAAGTTGGTACTGATTTAATTTTCAACAAATAATGTTTCTCTTACTTTAGGGTTGAGTTTTAACTGAAGTGCATTATATTATCGTCACAAAACAGACCGGTTTAACGTGTCATATGATAAAATGAGGAAGTTTTTAAAGTAGAGACAATTTACGTTAATGAACAATTAACGGACTTACATACAAGAATGGTTGAATTAGCCGTAATATCAAGTTTAGTATTCTTCTTGATATGTAAATGCTTATAATGATAAAGTAACGCAAATTATCATGTCTGCTGGGAATAAGGGAGTGTATGCTTAGATGCCGAGGGAAACTTCTTTAATTTCAATACCGTATTTGCACCGTGAGTATTATGTCAATACTTGGTATTTACACACCTGAATGAAAGTAAATACAATGTATGCCTGGTATAAAGCATTGTAATATGACTTAAATATTGCAATTATGGAATATAATACTTTCACTTCCTAATCGATATATGATTTAGCGATTGCAATGAGTTGCAAAAGTTATAAACATGCTTTTGCAACCACTTATCGGAAAAGCGGGAATTCTAATACGAAAAAGGTGTCATTTGTTGAACGTCTACAAGCACTGAATAGTGTGAGTCCTCATGTTGTAATTGTTAAAAAAAACAATATACATGTATGAAAATACTTCTTTAGTGTTCCGTAGTGTTTGTTCTGCCAACTGGTTATGTCCGTTTTCTTGTCATGAAGAGTCCAATAGTATATAAAGAAATACGATGATAATGAAATATAATACTTTTTCTGCCTGATCAATAGCGTTACACAGAATAAATCTGATCAGAATTATGTTATTATTTACAAAGTTGAGTTTCTTTGACGATTCATGTACGACCTAAGATGATATTTACAATGAATAAAATGAATGTTGACCAGAATATGGTAAACTATTATCTTGAAACTAGCGAGTTTTAAAATGGAATATTGTATAACTCAACACATCCATGATTGTCACTATACGGGTTATCTATATTAAACTTTCACTCTCGTTCACTGTTTTATCTTCATCTTCGTCCTCGCTGGATTCAGTATCATCACATGAAGAATCGTCCTCGTCACTCCAATCTGAAATAAATATACGACAATAATCAATGCCACAGCATGGTTTAGTGTTCGACCTTTTGGACCTTCCGAATGTGTTATCCAATTTTATAAATGGGCCGTTCCTAACTTGGTTCCGAGTTAACCTTAAACACTATATTGAGTAACGGAAATAATTTTATTGATTCTCGAGATAAATCGTCATGGTATAGCATGGACGTCTAAAAAATCATACAATTGTATCCATTTGTCATTTTCGTCCATTTATAGGGGGTTCTTCCAACTATCACAAATCATTCTTGTATCTATGCAAGTTTCTAGTTCCGAATTAATAAATAAGCATACGCAAGCACTCAGTACACGAACGGTTCGCGTGTATCAGTCTATGTATGATATATTATGCCTTTTGTGTCAATTATGTCTCTTACAGGATCGTATATTTGTACTTAACATGTCTATATGTCGTCTATATTGCCATAGGCGATTGTCCGAAAGAGGTAGATATCTATTGTCACGCAGTCTTTTTTATGCCTTCATTTGGTCAACAGGTCACGGGCATGATCGTTGCCAATGCCGAGATAGAACAGGATCAGCCTGTTGGTTAATCTATCAATGATTTCTGCAACACACCTTCCCAAAGAGTATATGCAGGCAGGTTAAGTCAGAGAGAGACATATCTAGCTCAGTACCTTAAACTCTAGCTACTTTGACTCTTAGTACGAACAAAATCATTTAGATATGTAGTAAAGTATCAATTATATTTCATACCACTGGAATCTGCATCGGAATTTTCACTCGCTGACGAATCATCGTTGTCAACACCTGCCTTAGACTTGTGTACTGCAAATAAAATAGCAAGTATTAATGGAATATATATCACGTTGATTAGATATTATTCGTGAAATAACAGAAAATAGGTGCAATATGAATCCAAAGTAATCAGTTTAGCCTGATGTGACACTATCTGGGATAGCTTACGACTCAATGTTCGATTTAAAAATAATTATTGTTCAAGCATATTGATCCAGCCTGCACAACATTTATGGTCCACTATCATACGGCCTTTAACACCCAGTGTGTTTCCTAAAGAGTAAGGAATGGAACAGGAATGCATATACTAACAACAACAATTGGCTAAATGTGCTCTCACCAGTCAATCATTGCAACCTTCAACGCCTTACGCGTAGGCCTAGTTAAGCCCCAAATCTACACGCTATTTGTACTGTTTCATTGTGTGTCATACTATACTACGTTATATTAATTTCATACTTTATATTCACCAAAAAGCTCGGGTAAATAATACTTGTATCAGTGAATACCCTGGCGTAGGTCAGTCTACAAATAATAGGAATATTCGCACATTTTATGACAAGTGCTAATCATCTAATGATGTAAACAGGAATAATGGTTATGAGATAATACCGCTTATATATTATTCATTCCATACTGTTTAGATCAATGATAATACATGCATTGTTTGTCGTAAAGTGTTTTGCTATAGCTTTTTATAAGCATGCGTAGAGTTAGTATAGTGCGTTGGCAACTAAGCTGGAACCCCATAAAGCTTAAATATCTAATAATTTACAAAGACGATTAGAACAAAAATGGGTACGTCTTCGTAAAACACTCTTACTAACTCTCATAAAGTAAAACAGAATTTTTAGTCCACAGAAAAGTGTACTTTGCATAAACGCCTAATACAAAAGTTTAAGTCTAAAACAGGGAAAATACGTATGGGTGATAGAAGTGACCGGAACTGCAAAGGTCTTCAATTTAAGTGACACATCAGTGACTGTTGTAAATAAATAATGAGGCCCATACATGAACTTTTATCTTGGTTTGTATTTACTGAAGCAACTTTGTAGAAATATTTGCAAGAAAAACATTGTATTTTTTGTTTGTACAAATGATCATTACAATCAGAAGATGGGACTCAGCTATATGAACATTGATGACCAGACAAATGTTGGTAAAAGTTATACAATTATCCCGTTATATTTGTTACAGAATACAACAGCATTATTTTAAATAGCTGATCGTAATAGCTTCTTTTACTCCCTATATATTTGTTGATAAAAATACCAAAAACATTACATTGACCCAATCGGGAAAACATTAATTAGACAGTTAATAGTTCTAAAATTTAAACACAGAGAAGGTAAAGGTAATTTAGTGAACTATGCTAAACTTCAATATAATTGCATCGTTGCTTTTAAAGATATTTAAGTTTTATGGGGGTCCAGTTTGGTCGCTAACGACCTATACTTGCATAGTTACTTTTAAAGATATTTAAGTTTAATGGGGGTCCAGTTTGGTCGCTAACGACCTATACTTGCATAGTTACTTTTAAAGATATTTAAGTTTTATGGGGGTCCAGTTTGGTCGCTAACGACCTTTACTTGCATAGTTGCTTTTAAAGATAATGTTCGACCTACACACAATTTGAGCTTTACTTTTCACTAAAATGTTTTAAACATTTCCTGATACAAATCATACACTTTGTCAATGATATACTTACATAGTAAGAGTAATTACTGGCTGAAAGCAGATGTAGATATACCACAACGATGTTGACATATTGAAATCATTATTATCACGGATGGTGTCCGTCACCTGATTGATTTCGTCCGCGTCAAGTTCAAAACGTCTGTATTTGATGAAAACGTTGTATACATTTAGAACAATCATGCACAATTCCTTGAGTGAATGTAAAGCCACAATAGAACGTAACAATTGTCTCGTGAAGTGAAATGTATAGCACTGATAGGCAAGAGTCCACAATGAAGCTTAAAAGACGTAATCTATTCTGAAGCATAAATACACTGTCCGTTGACTGCATTATCTCAATCCGTCGTGGTATAAATGTTGAAAATGTTTTATCAATGTTTGTTGTATATTTGCCTGCACTTGGTAAGTAATGTAACGCCATTTAGATAAATAACTATTTATTATTAATGTTGCTTACAACACTTCTATGTAAATATGATTGATTAGATAGCAAAATACATAGTACTAAACTTCTGGCAAACAGTAGAATACTACACAAACATTTGTCTTCAACCATAGTATGTTCGTAAGTGTGCCAGCTCAACAACAAGGGTATCTGATTATTTTTTGTTGAAATTTGTCGAATACAAAATCTATTCACTTATATAAAAATGTTGGTACTGATTTAATTCTCAACAAATAATGTTTCTCCTACTTTTGTGTTGAGTTGTAACTGAAATGCATTATATTGTCGGCCCAAAACAGAAATATTAATTCAACCGTATTAACGTGTCATATGATAAATAGATGAGGAAGTATTTAAAGTAGAAATATTTTACGTTAACAGACTATAAACGGATTTACATGACTGTTTGAATCAGCCGTAATGCCACGACAAGTGTTCTTCCTAATATGTAAATGCTTATAATGATAAAGTAACGCAAATTATCATGTCTGCTGGGAATAAGGGAGTGTATGTTTAGACGCGGAGGGAAACTTCTTTAATTACAGTAACCGTATTTGCATCGTGCATATTCTGTCAATACTTGGTATTTGCACCCCTGAATGAAAGTAAACAATGCCCGTATTCTAGCAAATACAATGTATGCCTCGTATGAAGCATTGTAATATCACTTAAATATTGCAATAATGGAATATAATACTTTCACTTCCTAATCGATATATGATTTAGCGATTGCAATGCGTTGCAAAAGTTATAAACATGCTTTTGCAACCACTTATCGGATTAGCGGAAATTCTAATATGAATAAGGTGTCATTTGATGAACGTTTACAAGCACTGAATAGTTCACGTCCTCATTTGGTAATTGTTAAAAAACAAAACAATATGCAAGTATGAAAATACTTCTTTAGTGTTCCGTAGTGTTTGTTCTGCCAACTGGTTATGTCCGTTTTCTAAACTTGAAGAGTCCAATAGTATATTAAGAAATAAGATGATAATGGAATATAATACTTTCTCTTTCTGATCAAGATATTTCCACAGAATGAACATGGTCAGATTTATGTTATTATGTACAAAGTCGAGTTTCTTTGACGATTCATGTATGACCTGATATGATATTTACAATGCATAAAATGAATGTTGACATTTCTAAACAGAATATGGTAAACTATTATCTTGATAATAACGAGTTTTAAAATGGAATATTGTATAACTCAACACATCCATGATTGTCACTATAGGGGTTAACTATATCAAACTTTCACTCTCGTTCACTGTTTTATCTTCATCATCGTCCTCGCTGGATTCAGTATCATCACATGAAGAATCGTCCTCGTCACTCCAATCTGAAATAAATACTGTAAAATCATTTAATTTCGTTGGGACGAAATTTCGTGGTTTTGGTAAAAAAGACAATTTGGTTGGGACTTGAATTCGTGGATTTTGCATTCCAGGTAATAAAACAAGGATCCAAATCAATGTTCGTTGAGATTAAAGTTCGTGGTTGAGGTGAACCACGAAATCCACGAAATTTAATCCCCCACGAAAATTAATGATTTTACAGTATACGACAATAATCAATGCCACAGCATGGTTTAGTGTTCGACCTTTTGGACCTTCTGAATGTGTTATCAAATTTTATAAATGGACCGTTCCTAAGTTGGTTCCGCGTTATCCTTAAACGCTATATTGAGTAGCGGAAATAATTGTATTGATTCTGTTGACGTCTCAAAATAGCATACAATTGTAGCCATTTGTCATTTTCTTCCATTTTTAGGGGGAGGTCTTCCAAGTACCACAAATCATTATTGTATCTATGAAAGTGACTAGTTCCGAATTATTTAATAAGCATACGCAAGCACTCTGTACACGAACGGTTCGCGTGCTTCAGTCTGTGTAGGTTATATGATGCTTTTTGTGTCAATTATGTCTCTTACAGGATCGTATATTTGTACTAAACATGTCTATTTGTGGTCTATATTGCCATAGGCTATTGTCCGAAAGAGGTAGTATTGTCATGCATGCTTTTTTGTGCCCTCATTTGGTAAACAAGTCGACGGACATGATCGTTGCCGATGCCGAGATAGAAAAGGATCAGCATGTTGGTTAATCAATCAATGATTTCTGCAACACCCCCTCGCGAAGATTATGTGCAGGCAGGTTAATTCAGTGAGATACATATCTAGCTCAGTAACTTCTACTATAGCTACTTGGACTCTTAGTACGAACAAAACTATTTAAATATGATGTAAAGTTTAAAATATATTTCATACCACTTGAATCTGCCTCAGAATTTTCACTCGCTGACGAATCATCGTTGTCAACACCCGTCTTGTCTCCAATATTGTGACAACATTTTGAGCAATCTACACATGAATCTGTGTTTTTTTCACTACATGACGTCATTGATATATGACGATATTTCCCTCGTTTCTGATTGTCATTAGACTTGTGTACTGCAAATAAAACAGTATGTGTAAGTAGAGCATACATCACGCTGATTAGATATTATCCGTGAAACAACATGGAATAGATCCAATATGATTCCAAGGTAATCAGTATAGCCTGATGTGACACTATCTGGGATAGCTTACGACTCAATGTTCGATATAAAAATAATTACTGTTCAATCATATTGATCAAGCCTGTACCACCTTTACGGTCACCATTTATACAGCCTGTGTTTTTTTATGAGTATGGAATGGACCAGGAAGGTATAATTATACTAACAACAACAATTGGCTTAATGTGCTCTCACCAGTCAATCATTGCAACCTTCAACGCCTTACGCGTAGGCCTAGTTAAGCCCCAAATCTACACGCTATTTGTACTGTTTCATTGTGTGTCATACTATACTACGTTATATTAATTTCATACTTTATATTCACCAAAAAGCTCGGGTAAATAATACTTGTATCAGTGAATACCCTGGCGTAGGTCAGTCTACAAATAATAGGAATATTCGCACATTTTATGACAAGTGCTAATCATCTAATGATGTAAACAGGAATAATGGTTATGAGATAATACCGCTTATATATTATTCATTCCATACCGTTTAGATCAATGATAATACATGCATTGTTTGTCGTAAAGTGTTTTGCTATAGCTTTTTATAAGCATGCGTAGAGTTAGTATAGTGCGTTGGCAACTAAGCTGGAACCCCATAAAGCTTAAATATCTAATAATTTACAAAGACGATTAGAACAAAAATGGGTACGTCTTCGTAAAACACTCTTACTAACTCTCATAAAGTAAAACAGAATTTTTAGTCCACAGAAAAGTGTACTTTGCATAAACGCCTAATACAAAAGTTTAAGTCTAAAACAGGGAAAATACGTATGGGTGATAGAAGTGACCGGAACTGCAAAGGTCTTCAATTAAAGTCACACATCTGTGACTGTTGTAAATAAATAATGAGGCCCATACATGAACTTTTATCTTGGTTTGTATTTACTGAAGCAACTTTGTAGAAATATTTGCAAGAAAAACATTGTATTTTTTGTTTGTACAAATGATCATTACAATCAGAAGATGGGACTCAGCTATATGAACATTGATGACCAGACAAATGTTGGTAAAAGTTATGCAATTATCCCGTTATATTTGTTACAGAATACAACAGCATTATTTTAACTAGCTGATCGTAATAGCTTCTTTTACTCCCTATCTATTTGTTGATAAAAATACCAAAAACATTACATTGACCCAATCGGGAAAACATTAATTAGACAGTTAATAGTTCTAAAATTTAAACACAGAGAAGGTAAAGGTAATTTAGTGAACAATGCCAAACTTCAATATAATTGCATCGTTACTTTTAAAGATATTTAAGTTTTATGGGGGTCCAGTTTGGTCGCTAACGACCTATACTTGCATAGTTACTTTTAAAGATATTTAAGTTTTATGGGGGTCCAGTTTGGTCGCTAACGACCTATACTTGCATAGTTACTTTTAAAGATATTTAAGTTTTATGGGGGTCCAGTTTGGTCGCTAACGACCTTTACTTGCATAGTTGCTTTTAAAGATATCTAAGTTTTATGGGGGTCCAGTTTGGTCGCTAACGACCTTTACGCAGATCATCGTGATATAGCACGTCGATACAATTTAGCAGTTGTTCAACAACAGGGTTTGTATGTATGTACAAATGACAGCAATTATGTACAAAGAATACAAATGTATGTATCAGTGCTATGTGCGTAGATCAATACCAACAATTATGAATCGATGTACTCTACTATATTATCGAGTACCCCATACGTACTTATTTAACCATATTTGAACTCAATGACTTTTGATCAATCATTTGTAGAATATATTTGCATTGGTGCAACTTCAAAATCGACACATCAACCAATGTAGCATCAACCAAACCATCAATCAAGCAATCAATTGATTTATCTATGACATTTTGTAATTATTACAATGCAGGTTAATCATGTATAGTATGGTGGTTCTTGCGCTAGCGTCAGCGACTTGAAGTCTATATTTTGTAAAACATGTTTGCATTGCATTTAATATTTGTAAGTTTGATTAAATAGCTTAAAAAGGCAATAAAAGCTGATTTTGGGACTTAGTTCTGAGCACTAACATATTGATTTAGTACGCGAATAATTCTTTAAGTTGAACAATAATCGATAATTAACTCGCAAATCTTAAATGTTTTTCCGGAACCCTACCGCGGAATAGTTTTATTGGTTCGTAATATAAAACTAAGTAATTATCCGTGTTAACATACCACTAAGTGCAACGAAAAAAGGAAATGGTAAATGTATATTTTCCAAACGGTGTGCTTCTGATTTATAATACGCATTATCTTCAGCATACATATCATAACACCATGAAATGAAAGTTATTATTTTCCTATGAGTAAGAATTTAAATCTTAATACATTTCTAATTAGTTACGAAAACCCAAAAATATGGCCATCACGACACTTGAATCCTTGTTTCCCATTGTTTAGTTTTATATAAACCAAACGCAGTGAAAATGGATCTGCAAAGTTCGTAATCTTAGGATGATATGAACACGTAAGATGCATGTATGTGTGGTTACATTTGCATATATCCCAGCCTGATTTGACCGATCACTGTATTTGAAAGAGCATGAAATTGGAAATGACGGAGTTTCGTTATGAAAGATAAGGTTGGAAAATTCTTGAATTCCTCTGATAAAACCATAAATACAAGGATGTAATTAATGTCATTATGCAAAACGCGGTCTAGTCAGACGTTGTCTATGAACCCAAGCTTTATTCAAATAAACCTTTTATATGTATATGAAGATAGAAAGGAACGATACGTACGTAATTGACAAATTCAATCAATGGCGTAAAATATTCTTGGATAAAATGGATTGTAACTAATGCATGATAAAATACTTCAATATTATTATCGAACAAATGGCTACTTATGGTACTTATGCATTCGTAATACCTTCGTACTTAACATTGCTAGGCGAAAGCTTCTTCTAGTCTGAGTTCGAATTCAACTATAGGTGCATGTTATCTCTTGAGCTTATGGTCATAAATTATCTGCCAGCCATATTTTGTTCCATTATATTTGAATTCAACACTAAATTATATTTGATAAATAAAAGCAATTGAATGATTAAATACCATGTGATCTGTGATATCCAGGTTCGAATACCAGATCAGCAAGGTTATGTAAGCTATGGCATTAGCTACAACACTTTCCTCATAATGAAAAGCACACGTTCCTCAGCACTGATTAAAAACGTAATTCCAAGACAATGAGTGGCTCGACTGACGAACGTTACTTTACGCTATAAAAAACAAGCCATGCTTTAAGCAATGTAACAACACCTTTCCTTCTATTTTAAACAAAGTGAAATCATATAACAACTATAAATGTTTCCGTTTGTTCAAAAACTAATCAAAGTAGTTATTTAATATCAACATCGAACCCGTATAACATGCATCGATTACAATCTGAAATTCATATATAGAATGAGCATTTCGTCGGTCTAATTCTAAGTGTCAATTTGGAAAAAAATAGAGTATTTGGTATCGTTGGAATGGCATTGACGAGCTCTGCATGATGACGTTTACTATATGTTTAGAAGACTGTTTCACAAACGCATAAGTGACGATTTGCTTTTTTGTACATTTCCACAAACGAATTTCTTTTGCACCAATGATATTTCGAGTTTTATAAAATGGCTTACCAAACATTTTCGTTTAAGTGGAGTCGTTGTAAAGATGTCACTTTGAATAGATTAGAAGAATTGTAATCAAACTATGTGATGCGTTTACTCAATTAAATTATGTTACCTATTTTTTAAACACAGTTTGGTTAACATATCAACTGTAGATTTGTGTCCCGGTCTAAATCTGATTTTGCCATATTTTCAAATTGATCTTGTTGGGATATATACGTTTTTCCGGTATATACTATCAACATTAAAATAATAGCCCAATCCTAACAAAATGGTTGGACCAACAAAGCACTGTCGTCAACAAAATTACAGAATTCAGTAAAATACAATTTAATATAAGCGAATTCGATACGAAATCTAATGATCCATGCTATTGAGAATTGGCTTTGACATGCTAAGTGTTTTATTGGTGCTTCGTGTTTTACCGCATTGAAGAACGATCTTTTTAACAAATGGACAGTTCGAATGCTTCTTTGAGTTAATGAAATCTCTCTGATAGAATAATGAACTCTTAGGAAATGTCGACATGAAGTCTCAGATGTACAACAACTACTAGGCGACGAGGATAGTGTCCTATAGTATAGAAACATTTGTATCAAACAGTCTTAAGTACACGGACAATGGATGTAAAGAACAGTTTGGTAGAATAGTCGCAATGATATCATGTATTGGAACAAACGCTTTTTGCTATTACCATTTATCCAATTTTCTAAACCTCCTAGTACTTATTTTATTGAATATAACAGAACATTGACGTTAAAATGCATTACTCTTACATCATGTTACTGTACTATTCCAGAAGAACTTGGCTTTACCAAAGGAACAAAATAAATAAAATAACTGAATTGATGAAATATTAAAAAAGATGAATGGTTGATTTATTTCATGAATATTTGAAAATTAATAGGTAATACCGTTGAACCAAATATCTTTGTAGCTTATACAACTCTTTTAAATCGGCCAGGAAAGGTAGCACTCAACTGAACAGGCCGAACAGAGAACAACAATCACAACACCACATAGCATAAATACACGGAACTTACGAAGCCTAATGCAAAGCTTTTCAGTGTCCTAAGTACAAGCATAAGTTAAATTGCATTTCATCGCATCAAGATTCTAATGGCAATTCACGCAAGGTAGGTATCGGGTACCCTGTATAGATATACGATCCGGGTTATGTTATGCATGTAAATGTTCTTTTGTCCATAGAGTTTGTTTAGGAAATCGCCCCCATTTAACTCCCTGATATTAATGTTCACATACATACTGAGTTATTTCTATTTTATTATGGTGTCAAGGTACATAACTTCCTTATTTAGCGTCAAGAAGAGAAAAGTTAATAATAATTGTCAGAACAAGAAAGCTTAATGACAGGGTAATGCGATTAGGTCATTATCATAAGTACATAAGTAATGACGGTTGGGGGAATTAGTTAAATTTCTTATATATAGACGCACCGAAATATCGGAACTATAATATCAATATTAATGAAAAGATATCTAATATCCACATCAACAACTAACAGACCTTAACCAACTGCGTTTGTCATTGTAAACACAGACACAGAAATGAAACATTGGGTTTCTGCTATGATCACAATATATGAGACACGCGTGACGATATGCCATGAACATCTAGAGGCGGCGTCAAGGGATACAGATATCTTGCACATACTCTCTGAACAAAGTCTTAGTTTATTGCCATTCCGTGTAACTAAATCAATCCTGTCGTTTTATTCTTAGGTTCACAGACAAGAGACTCCATCACAATTGACCGGGAACAGAATGCATTTATCGACAGGAAATGTCTATAATCAAGTGTTTCCGTATATATACTGAAGAAACGTCGGTGATCTACGACTAGTTGGTAGGTTGATGTTTGATTTCATTGATATAAACAAACATACGAACTCAACCTAATTATTTTGTCGATAATAAACATCACACACAATGTTACTGGATGAGGCAGAACTCAAATGAATCAGCAGAGCACAGAAATCAGTAACTGAACAACACTGAGCAACGCTCACACATAAGCCGACAATGTTATATTTAATATAGCATAATGCTCTCTACCTGAGCAATTAAACACGTGTTTCACACATTCAAACATTTATATCAAATCCTCAGTATTCTTGCAAAGGTTAATAGATACATTAATATAATGTATACAAGCAACCATGTGTTTCATAAACAAAACGTATTTCAATCAGTATGATGCATTTCATGCTACAATCATTTTATAGATTTTTGCAAAGAAATGATGTTTTATATCTAAAAAGGTAATGGAATTATATAATCATTATTTTATGAGGCTATTTGTTAATTGATACTACAGTATCTCATAGCAAGTGCCTTTGTAATTCAGGTATATTAAATTCTAAACAATCAATATCATGTTTATATCTTGTAAGACATTTAAAATTCATCGTTTAGTGGATATAAAACGTATCGCTATGAGCTATTCCTATAGTGCGAGTAATTTACCCACATCAAATAAAAAACAGAGTTCTTTACTTTTAAAGAAACGTTTGCCATAATTGTTATGATCCAGTGGAGACTCTCAATGTTAACACTAGCCTTTGGATACAAATGTAAACTGTGACAGTATAAGCACTACACGGTTAACTTGCCAATCGTGCCATGCATAGTTTGAAATGAATTATCCTTTAAATTACTTAGCACTATACTAATCAAAAAATGGATTTAAAAAAATGAATATGATAGTCGTCTTTATTTGTCAACAAAGACTTTTTCCAACGAGCAAAAACTGTACTCTCACACGTATTGAAAACAAATAATAACATAGAGCTCGTTTATTTAGTTTAGTCTGATGTTTACATTTTACTGTACACGTAAATGTTGTTATTCTTATCTATTACTTACGTTAACACCAATGTTTTTAATTATAAGGTTTAAGTTTTTACCGAATTTTAGTTATTCACATCATTCTTAGTATCATACAAGTTTTATCAAAATGCTAATAGATGTGCTAATTATATTATCCGCAGTGACTTCCTTATATTTTTATTTTATTATAATATAGTTGTGTATACAAATAACATACCTAAATAAGTTGTTCATTGTTATGAATGTAACATTGTGTATAGTAATATTTTAATATATGTAAGCAATACCTTTGAATACTTGTAGAGAATTAGGTGCCTTCATTAAACTTTTAATTCCATCCGGTACATTCTTCAGCGAAATTGTCTCAACTTCAACGCTCCCACATTTCCCAAGTTTTTCAAGATATCTATAAACTTGAAGTTTGGCGTCATTCAGAGTGAAATAAAATCCATCCTTTTTCACTACTTGAAGTTTCGGAAACACCGTTGACATGTGTACCGTCTTTGTCATTTCTTTAAATGTCCGCTCAGCAGATGCATTAAACTCATGCTCGTTATGAGTATACAATATTTTTGACGGTGACAAAAACATGTCATCGGTATATATTTCAATATATCCTAATCAGAATTTAAAAGAAACATATTAACTGTTGCCTCGACAGACGTACATCCATTCTACATTCAGTTACTAGTATTCACGTCTGAATATATCCATTGCCTAATCCACAATGTGTGTTCCATCTATTTCCCTCTCCCATCTTGTCACATCCAAATCCAGGTTTAATCTAAGGAGTATTTCTCTAATACGCTCCTTTATTCGCATAAAGAATGACATGGAAGTTAGTTCCACCGGCGACAGTGTTATCTCTATCGATTTTAACTTTAGTAAGACAACTAAACTCGACTCATATGCATCTGTTTATAGTAGAAATAAAATAATACTTGGGAAAGATAATTATATTATGATATCAAACGAACGTCTATTGGATAGCACAGGCGTGTTCTGGTAACTTTTAACGATTTGCTGTTTTATGTAGAAGTACAGGTACGTACATATGTTGCACATAAAAAACTCGATGTACTGATATTGTTGCTAGGTAAACATATTGGATAATTACAGTCTAAGAGTTTGTGATCAATAGCACACAGTGAACCTTGCGTGGTAGAGATCAATTTAGGATCAAATGACAAAGGCATGTATACAATGACGCTTATAATCAGCGGTCTGGCATCATACTTATGTTTCTAAGTAATCGGCTTGTTTTTACTCTGAGAAATTATATTATAGTCTGCCACGGAATATGGTTTGTGTAGTGTCAGTTTGTTCAATATTACGGAAATGATTTAGTTGCTTCATAATTGTGGTGTTATAGGGCATAATTTATTTTCAGGTATTATGGCTGTCTGATACCAAATAACAAGGCATTTGTGCAAATCTTAATTATTGCCAATTGTATTAATTAAATATACACCTCATGCTACAGTACCATAGGAACATAACATATGATGAGTAACGAATTAGAACAACCAAATTAATGAAACCAAACTAGCGAAATTTAGCAATTGAATTTGAATTTAGCATTCACCTAATTATCACCAGTTTTCGTGTGTCACTAAATTTTGCATCTTCAAAATATTTTAAGTGATAATATAGCCCGCGTTGTTCAATAATGGCCGAGTTGTGGGTACATAATATCAAGTTAACTTTCATGATGGCCCTGAATTTTGAGTTTAAACTATTGCATACTTATCGAATAAAAAACTTAAAAGCCATGTTTTACTGTTACCTAATAACGTATGGTACCAAGCAACTGGTTATGATTGATTTTAGTTCCCAGAAAATGTCGGGAAATAATACAATCATATTGCCAGTAAATCATAATATGAACCAACAGGCAGGGAATCAACGATAAATTGTTACAGCATTACAAATATTTACGACAGTGTTGTGTTAAAAAATACAGCAAAAAAGGTATGAGAAAATCCGACATTATAAAAATATAATATGCCTTTTAGTCATGGAAACGAGTACATTCATCGGAAATCGAAAAGTCGAATACCGATTGTCTTATTCGTTGATATCGGTACTAGTATATGTAAATTAATGACTTCCATGTGAAGTTAAACGTCTTACTTCGGGTTCAATATTCTCATTACGAGCAACATACTTCTATCAAACACGTTAAAAATACAGTCATGGTATAAGTCATGTTTATTGTGTAGGATTCGTATTATTTAGGGATAAAATAAACCCAACATAAAAACAGAATAGTCCTAGGGTCAACCGGTCGTGTAAACTCATTTTCACTCTGCGCATATCAAGCGATCTTGCTTTGTAATATCAAATATGACATTTGTAAGAATTCTATCAAAGTTTCACTGCGTGACCTGCCCATGTAATCATTTTGGTATCTGGTCAGCTCTAGATAATGATACTTAATTGACAATTACTCGAAACGTCGTGTTCTATGTCATTACAGTTAAAACAACCACTATGTATATATATGTATCCAAAAGCGGTCATTTAAAGACAGTAAATGTTAACACTGGAAAGGTCCTTTGTATATGTCCCATGTGTGATTATAAACGAAGTAAAATGGGACACAAATGCGAAGAATGCCGGTCTTCAGACCGCTTGTGAGCGAATTGGTTTGATTACGTTTATTTAATCGATTGCCTTTTTCCAGAGAAACTGTTAAACAGGTCTCCTTATTCTTTAGACAAGTTGATATGTTTCTATTGACAAGCTGCGTAAAATGTGTTTAGTCTTAGTCTAAGTTGACACCACATTTGTCAGACATACTAGCGATCAGTAGATCTAACAACTACTCTCAGTGTTTCTGATAATTATTTACAACTATTATAGTGCTTCTTTGCGAAATATAACTTAAAGACTTTTGAAATAATGACAATAGTAAACGGAACAGATGAAGAACAGGTCTGCAAAAAATAATTCCGTAGCAACCACATTGAATAGGTGAACAGGAACACGAGAAAGAACATAAAAATCAAGCATTAGAAGACTACTTAAGGTTGAAATGTGGCATTAGAAGCTAAGAATATTTAAGGGTGAATATACCATATAAGTTATCAAACAGTGGAACCATTCGGAAATTCCAATCGCCACAGAAATAAAACATAGTTCATTCCAGTTCAACTTGGCAACCGTTTACACATTTACCTTTACAAATGATTGTACAGCCAACAATTGATTCGTAGTAGCATTATGAGGCAATTGAGGTAGGAAATACATGACGGAGTACAAAACCTAGCCTTACTTACGATGTCTTTACAAACTCGCATACACACGAATGCAAATACATTCTAAATTCTAAGATTGTAAAATTCCATCAATTGATTATACCTTTTTTCAGATAAACATAGAGTAACTGAGGCTGGCGAGAAGAAATGGCAGATTTAATACGATTATAGAAATACATGATACAGAGCGGTGGCCTAGAGATAGGGCGCACGCTTCTGGATCGAGAGGTCCCGGGTTCGATCCTCCTCTGGACCACTGTTTAATGTCTCTGAGCAAGACCCACATGCTCCACTCCGACATAGTGTAAAATGGTACCTGTGAGGGCAGCGTCTAGTCCTGGGCGCCGAAGATCGATGATGGCTGCCTTACCACAAGAGAGAAATAGTCTCCCCAGGGAGACCCGAGTGTAGGTTTCCATATGAAGCTCAATAAACAGGGGCAGTTTAAATGTCAAAGGGTGCTTGAGCGGCTGGCTTCTTAACATGAATAGTACTGTTATTGTATTCACACGAATTAACTTGTACTACCATTGCGTTACTTATTAAGCGTTTTGTTTTACATTGAACTACCTCTACAGGTTTGATACGCAGTGTTTTCCCTATCAATAGGTTAATAATTTTGCCCTAAGAAATAAAGTCATGATACAAGTAATGTTTATAATGTAAGATTCGTATGATTTCTAGATAAAATAATACCAAAAAAAATCCCAAACACTCACAGGGTCGACCGGTCATGTAAACTCATGTTCTCAGTGCATAGCAAGCGAGCTTGCTTTGACATTACAAATATGACCTTTTCAAGCACTTTAGCCATGTTTGACTGTTTGACTTGGCACTGTTATCACTGTAGCATCGGTTCAACTCTGGATAGATGCAATAATACTAAATCGACTGTAATTCAAAACGTCATGGTCTAGACTCTATGCCATTACAGTTAATTCAACCACCATGCATTGTATGTATCCCCAAGTGGTCATTTAAAAACATTAAATGTTAAAGCAGGAAAGGTCATTTGTATATGCCACATGTGTGATTATTAACGATGTAAATTGTGATACAAATGTGTAGAATACCGGTCACACCAGACCACTGGTGAGGAAATTAAGTTGAATAAGTCTAATTAATTGATCACTTTTTACAAGAAACCACTTAACGACATTGAGCCTTCAAGAAGAGGAACTGTCGGAAAAGTTATCCTTATTCTTCAGACAAGTTGACATTTTCCCTATTGACAAACCGTATATAATGTGGTTGATTTTCGTCAAGTTTGACGATACATTTGTCATACAAGCGATCAGTAGATCCAACGACTATTGTAAGTTTTCCAGGACTTTAATTACAACCAATATCATTTTGCTCTGCAGACAATAACGAAAATAAATTAACGATCTTTGATTATATGGCAGTTGTCAATGGAACGGATTGAAGAGCAGGTTTCCGAAAGCATCATCCTATACCAACCACACTGAACGAGTGAACATGAACATGAGGGACTTGGAACATGATCGTGATGAGTAGATATTCTACCGTCATACAGCAAATCTAACACAAGAAGCTACGAATGTTTTACGGTTTAGGGGACAATCTAAAGTATTCCAGTGCGGAACCATTTGGCAAAGCCAATCACCATTATAATAAAACTTGGTTCATTCTAGTACAACTCGAGGCAACCGTTTATACAGTTACATTTATTTATTTTTTTATAGCCAACAATCGATGCGTGATAGCAATATGAGGCCATTCAGGTCGGAACTACATGACTGAGTACGACAAATAGCCTTACTTAAGATGTCATTCCAGTCACGCATACACGCAAATGAAAAACATTCTATATCTAAAAGAGAGAAAATTAGGTTAATTAAACTCCATTAATTGATTAATTTTTCCTAGACAAATGTAAAGTAACTCACCCTGACAAGAAGAAATGACAGACTTAAATTAGAGTATGTCAATACTTCAAACATATAAGTTTTTACTAGCAGGAACAGTAGTGGAATTCTATTACATTTTTTTGTAACACGAATGCAAATACACTAGCATGTTCTACCATTGCGTTATTAATGAGTTTGGTATCTTAGTGGTTATATACTGCAATACTGTCGTATTCATGTGACTGCTCTGCATTGTGTACTTCTTATCTGCAGTTATCTTTACAGTTCTTAACTGTATATGCTGAGTGTTTTTCCCCTGTCCATATGTTTGCTTGTACTATTTCTTTCGTTAAACACATTAAACACCCAATATAATTAAACACACTGTGTATACGCGCTAGTCTCTAAATATTCAAAAAACACCATCGTTATTAGCCGTCATTATTAGCGCTGATGCTCAATTAGTTTGGTTGTATGGAGTGACACCCAGTAGAATAAACACCCTATATTTACATAAAACATTAACTACTCAAGAAGTCCCAGCCTCATTGGACATCATCATTGGCTCTAAGTTAACAAACTGTCAGTACACTACAACTGAAAAAATACTACTATGTAACTCTGAATTACATATTGTTTAAGCATTGAGCGTACACCCATTTATATCATCATCATTCAGTTCATTGGCTTTCGGTACATTCCATAGTCTTATATACTAGTTACTTACACATGAAGCAACAATGACACGATACAACATAAGCTAGTTAATATATGCTTAGAGATATGGCTGGTGTCAAATAACGAGTTAGCAACAATAGAACTTAAAGAACGATGAAAGGTACAAACCAGTCGTTTCCTGGGTCTTTCCATTCTACAAAAGTGTCTTAGCTTCTTAGATATTACATGTAACTTATCTGAAACACATTTCGTGTACTAGTATGTTTATGTGTACCCGTATGCCTGGTAGTTTCCTTAGAACATAAACCTTTATGTTAGGCTTAATTTATCTATCTATTTTGTTCCATCTAAAACATCATTCATAAGTGCCATTTGATGAACTTTGTGTGTTTGTCTACAACGAGATTCATTTACGTCTAAATTGGTGTCCTTTATTTCTAATCTGTTCTATATTATTTTTAGCCACTGTAACTTGTGTGAAAGCGTTTGGATCAACTGCCCAAGGTAATACATGTTGTTGCTATTTTGATACGACCTGTTTCATTCTAACTCTATAATATCGTTTTATAATCCCATTTGCCGACATTGATGTCAGAGGCATTTTGTAGATATTACTGCAGATGCAATCCCTGTGTGTATAATAAATACAATAAAATGGAAGTAAAACTGTGCGGCGCCATCGAATAGACAATGCTTAGTGCGAAAGCATTAAACATGCTGACTGTGTGTATGTTCCCATTAACTTGGCGCCCTATCATTGGGCCCATCGACCCACATGTTCCCAGGACTATAAGCCCCATCCACCTATTGGTAGATCCCTACTATTAAGCTTAGTAGGGCCCCGTCTACTCGGTTAAGTAGAGCCCTGCCTACTGGGTTAAGTAGAGCTCCGTCAACTGTCTTCAATAGATCCCTACTATTAGGTTTAGTAGGGCCCCGTCTACTGGGTTAAGTAGAAGCCCGTCTACTGGGTTAAGTAGAGCCCCGTCTACTGGGTTAGGAAGAGCCCCCGCCTACTGGGTTTAGTAGGTCCTACTTTTATATGTTATGTACATTGTATACTGTTTCAACTATGTATTAATCATGATTGTACAGCACCTTTGAACGTGTGTATACATGAAAAAAGGGCTATATAAATATGGTATAATAATAATAATAATCTCGTTCGATAATTGTATTTTAGTGTAACAATAATGTACATTGTATTGGATCGTTTATTGTTTTGTGGGTTTATATTATATATTGCTCATGTTACTTGAAGTTCTATCTCTGAATATTTAAGATGATTCCATAGTTTTGGAACACATTTAAGAAACTGATTTTGAAAACTTCCAGCAATTTTGCTCGGCTATTTTCAAAGAGTTTCTTAGATTTAGGGGACAATCCCTAAAAACATAAACTTGTATCTTGCCGAAAAAGTGACGCTTGAAACAGCATAAAACTTTATAAAATTTCGCATGTAAGGAGTACATAAATTTAATACAGCATTTTAGACTGCGGAAGTTATTAATATTTTTAAATAGCATTTGTGAATATGTCTGTTTTTGAACAAAAATAGTTTACGTTTAACGGTATACATCGTTGAACATTATACAGTTTTCGTATAAACAACATGTATATTAAAACTGTAGATGTTTCATACCAAAGTGTGTGATAATAGCTCAGCTATATCTTTTTAAAACTTTTTTTCAGTTATTTCAGAAATGCTCAATACCGATGAGGTAACCAAATAAATCAACGTTTTATATCCGCCTTATGCAGTTTAAAAACATTTATATTCAGAGTTGTTTACAGGTAGAGTAATGTTTTTGTATTTTCTAGTCAATATTCAAAAAGGTATTCAGTTTCCTCTAAAATATTATGGATGCTATTTAACATTGAAGTTCTTTGCATTACGTCAGTATAGCAGAGAGCATATGTCTTAACAAAGCGATGTACACAATCATTGGAGCGATTTGTGCACGGGAATGTTTCGCAGGGATTCAGAATAAGTTTGGGCGAAAAATCTGTTCTACGCAAGACGCCTTACGTGTCACATGGATTTTATGCTATTCAAAGTGATATTTATTTATATATATATATATATATATTGTGAAGATAAAAAATGACTTCTCACGCTCGCTGTATTTTTAGTATATTTATTAATATGTGCCCAAACTAGTTTCGCCTAATCGGCTCGTCAGTGAGGCTATAAATAGATATATAAATAGAAGGGAGATAATTCTGACGTCATGACAACATGGGACGTTACTCTAACGTCAGAATTGGTCATTCATGACGTCATGACGTTGTTACGTCATGTCGTTGTGACGTTATGATTTTGTGACGTCACGCATTCATTGATGTTGTTTAAAATGTTTCTCATGTTTAGTTTCGGCTTAAAACAGTCAATAAAATATTTTTCTGTTGTTAATCTGGCTGATAAGCTATTTGTTTTCATTTTATAAAAAGGGAATATATTGAATTTTGGTTCGGTTGAACAACAATTGTCGATATGACTACTTACAGGTAATTGTCTTACTGAAGGGTCTCTTATTTGTTGAGCATGTATTGTTCTTCTGGTTCTTAATTTATCTCCAGTTTGACCTATATAATATTCTGAACAGCAATATATATATATATAGTATTAGATGTCCGTAAAAACGTGCTTCTGAACTAGTACCGTGGTGCTGTATTCTGAGGAATGGTCTGGAAGGCGAAATTAAAAGGCTTGGCTAGCCACGGTTTCCACGTTTCCTCCACAAAGTGGGTGTTGTTCATGTACGTCCAGCATTTCGTATGCGTAATATAGAATTGTCTGCGAACCAGCCTCTGATTAAGCATGATATGGGGACTTGAGACAGTCAGATACAAAAAAACCTGAATGAAAACAAAGCAACATGTAACAAAGATAATCATAGGCATATTTCGGAAATCATGTGTCGTAAAATATCACATGGATATTAATGTTAAATGTCCACTTCCTTATCACGTCGCAAATAAATAGCGTACATCTTACCAATGCAAAAAGTGTTTGGTGTATTGGGAGTAGTTCTGTTGATACCTTATGTACTGTTTTTAATGGGTACATAGTACTACGCTTTATATGGTTTGTTACCAAATCGCAAGATTTGGTGTTTTAATGCATATGGAATAAATCATTCGCACGGCTTAAGTGATAGTTGCTTTGGTGTTTTTATCAATAATGCAAAAATAGTTCGAACTATTCAGAACCATCTCGAGGCACGACATATTAATTTTAAGCCTGGTTATACAATTTGATCATGGGACCTAGAAGTTTTTGAGATGTCTAAGGTACTTCGATGTTTAAACTTCCACTCAACTCAATTTTGTCAACTAATGAAATTATGCATACACTTAAATTATTTGCAATTTTATATTTATAAAAAAATACTAAAGTTAGCAATTTATTTTGAATTTATGCCATGTTCGAAATGTTTCGTATTCGAATTATCGTCAGTTTTCTTATCACTAATATTCGCATCATCAATGTCCGTGTATGTCTAACTAATTGGTGATAGCGTAGTATTATCGTAATATAAGGGACTATAATTTACGAACTCGTTCAGGAAATGCTCCACTTCGTTCATGTTGTATTATTATAATTTACATTGTTTGTTGACTGTTGTCTGTATATAGGCCGTCAAAACTTACTAAATTTAGTATTTACTTCCCTTAGTAATCTTGGGAGTAAAGCCATCATAAAATGGGCCCTTTAAGATTTTTTCGATGAGAACTTCGGATTTTAAAATTGCCGCGCTAGACAGCAAATCAGAACGTTCGAATCTTTTAACGGCAGCGTTCTTTCAAAACCATAGCGTTATTCCTTAAAGGCTGTATTTTTCCTTAATGGTCATGTTTCGTGTCCATAATGTCGAAGTAACTTTCATATTATTCCTTCATAATGAATGAAAACTATAATAAAATTAGTTGATTAAAATATATAAAGAAAATGTGTTTGGAGTGTAACCTAATGATATTTTATACCATGCAACTGGATTTGCTTGAGTTTAGTTTCCTAAGGGAAATTAAACACTCCAACTGTCAGTTTAAACATAATATGAACGAGCAGGTCGGGAATTAACTTTAGATGTAACAACATTACACATATTTACGACAGTTGAGTTCAAATATACAGCAAGACATTCCAAGAATAGGACACACTTCATACGGATGGAAACACGAACATGTATAGGAAATCGAAAAGGCGATTTCCGATTGTCGTGTTAGTCCCAATTGGTACTAGCAAATTAATTACTTCCAGTAGTAATTAAACGTCTTACTTCCGGTTCAACAACCTGAATACGAACAGCACACTTCTGCAGACGTCTGACGTAACGCACGCAACGTTTATAATTTCGTACACTCAATGTAAAACAGTACTTGATACTTCTTTCTATTTCACTCGATACATTACATATCATATACCAAACTATTCATTATAAAATTGTCTACATTGTCATTTTAATTTGAGTTCATGTAGAATAGTATGTAGCCGTAGAATTGGAGACAATGTCCGACAGATGTACAAAAAATCGTGTGCAATTTGTAACACAAAATATTGGTCGTCGGCATAAAATAACAGCCGTTTTATTCAAAATGTCATTAAATTTGTGGGATACTTCACTGAGCGACACCAGTAGTGACGTGTTTTAACATACTTTCGTGAAAAATCACGGGTGCAAAGAATAAAAAAGTTAAATAATAAACTGGTAAAACGAAAAAAGTGCAAATTTTAAAAAAATTGCAGAAAATTTTCCGAAGACTCATGATTAATACGCAAATATTTTTTCATTTTTATAAATAAAATTATTATGATTTCGTTTTTAAAATATTATTTTTGTTTTATTATACATAATAAAATCCCAATGCATTCTAGCCAATACTTATCGAGATTATTAGAATGAAATATTTGGAGGAAAATTGTCCTACTCGCTCGTTTTAGCGATACGTTGTGGCACAGACCATTTTCGAAACTTAATAATTTTATTATAAGTCATACAACGTACAGCTAAAATAAAATTTGAAATATTATCAGAGTGAAATTTTTACTTTTAAAAATTCTATACGATTGCTCTTAAAATAAGTCCGACACACTTGATTCAATGTGTGGAGGAAGATTGTCCTACGGCGCAATTTTGCGACGTTTTGGACGTTTTATGCAACGCGAGTTTTTATAGTGGTCGAACTACATGATCAAAATAATTATTTTGAGCGATATTATGCATAGCCATGCAATGCATTTTGTACCCGTATATTCTAGAACAATGTGGTGTTTTGTTTTTCATAAAACAGTACAAGATAAGTGTATTAGGGGTTGAATACGTGAGTGAGTAAGATACTTGTCAGATAGACAACGAGTGATACAAGTGAATAAGCGTGACATTAAACAAGCGGGAGAAATTGCTACCGAAAGACACCCAATATTTTTTAATTAAAACCGATGTTTTTGACAGATAAATGTATTGTAGTTTTCGACATTTGCAGAATTAAACAGTAATGTTTAGATCATAAGACTAGTATTACGAAGAGTTAGTTATGCTGACGTAACATGACGTTACACAAACGTACGCAATACCGTGCGTTACGTCACTATCAAAACTGTAAGAACTATAGTCATGGGATAATACAGTGTTCAACTTTACCATGTAGTATTTGCATCACATCGGGATAAATGTCAAACCAACAAAATGTCAGTCATATGAAAACAAACCGGTCGCACTATCCTACCACGGGGTCAACCGGCCATGTAAACTCCCCTGCACCCAGCGCATATCTAGCAATGTTTTCTCATTAAAAATATGACATTTTGAAGCACATTAGCAACGATTCACTGCATGACCTGCCAATGCTCTAGATAATATTACTTAATCGACAATAATTCGAAACATTGTGTTCTATGTCATTACAGTTAATTAATCCTCCATACATAATGTATGTATCCCCAAGTGGTCGTTAACAGACAGTAAATGTTAAGACTGGAAAGATCATTTGTGTATGTCCCTTGTGTGATTATTTATGATGAAAATTATGATACAAATGCGTACAATAGCGGTCATTTCCGACGGCTGGTGAGGGAATTAGGTTGATTAAGTCTATGTAATTGACTACTTTTTCCAGAGACGACTTAACGACATTGAGCCTTCGAGAAGAGAAACTGTTAGAAAAGCTCTTCTTATTCTTCAAACAAATTGACATTTTCCTATTGACAAGCCGTGTAGAATGTTCCTGGCTTACGTCTAGTTTGACGCCACATTTGTCAGTCATACTAACGACCAGTAGATCTGAAAACTACTCTCAGTGTGTCTGGACATAATGTTCAACTATTATAGTTTTTCCTCTGCGAAACTTAATATTATTGAACTAATGGCAGAAGTTAATGGAACAGATGAAAAACACGTCTGTAGCAACAACACTGAACGGGTGAAAAAGACAGTGAAGGAGAACATGCAAATCTAGCACCAGAAGCTAAGAATAGTTAAGGTTTTAGAACGGAACGATTTGGCAGAGCCAATCACCATTGGAATAAACATGAGCTTATTCCAGTTCAACTTGGCAACCGTATATACATTTACATTTATAAATGATTGTATAGCAAACAATCGATATGTGATAGCAATATGAGGCCATTCAGGAAAAGAAAGATGTCGTTTCCGGAATCTTTCCAGTCTACAAAAGTGTCTTAGGTTCTTAGATATTACTTGCATGTTTTGTTTGAAACACATTTCATGTACTTTTATGTTTACACGTATGCCTGATAGTTTCCTCAGAACATAAACCGTTATGTTAGACGTAATTTATCTATCTCTTTTGTTCCATCCAAAAATATTCATAAGTGCCATTTGATGAACTTAGTGTGTTTGTCTGCTACGAGATTCATTTACGTCTAAACTGGTATGCTTTATTTTCTATTCTGCTTTATATTCTTTTTAGCCACCTTATCCGTTGCAACTCGCGGGGAAGCTGTTTAGATCAACTGTCCAAGGTAATACACTTAGTTGCTATTGTGATACGACCTGTTTCATTCCAACTCTAGAATATCGTTTTATAATAATGGTATTTGCCAGCATTGCTGTCAGATACATTTTGTACATATTACTGCAAATGCAATCCCTTTGTGTAAAATAAATGCAATAAAATGGAACTAAAACTGTGCGACGCCATCGAATAGATAATACTTAGTGCGAAAGCATTAAACATCTATAAATGCATTTTAGCACAAAAATATTGTACATTGTATTCGATCGTTTATTGTTTTGTGGGTGTACGTTTATTATACATTGCTCATGTTACATCTATCTCAGAATATTTGAAACGATTCCATAGTTTTAGAACAGATTTAAAGCAAGTCATTTTCAAAATTTCCAACAGTTTTGCTCAGCTATTTTTAAAGTTTTCCAAGTTATGCTTTAAACAGCAAAATCGTTATGCAATTTAGCATGTATGGAATAATGCAGCATTTTCGACTGTGCATGTTATTTGTATTTCTAAAAAGCATTTTTGAATATGTATGTTTTGAACAAAAGTAAGTTTAACGAGAGAACGAGAGAAATTGTTGAACAGCATACTGTTTTCTTATGTAAAACATACATAGTGATAGTTGTAGACTGCAGTTTTATACCATATTGCGTAATAATAGGTCGGTTAAATCGTTTAAAATTTGACTTTCAGTTATTTATAAAAGGCTGAAAATATGGGATGTTACCAAATGAATAAATGTTTTGTATCCGTCGAATTCAGTTTAAAAAAAAACATTTAAATTTTATAGGTAGGGTTTTGTGGATGTTCGTGTGTGCGAACGGTCGTGCTTACGTATATGAGTGCATGTGCTGGTGGGTGTGTGTGTGTGTTTGAGCTAAATATATAAGAACTTTCATCAATAATAACCGAATTCGCATTGTACCTTATTACGTTACTTTTTGGTTAGAATGCACAATGCTTCCTTTGTTTTCGTCCACATGTCACTCATCGCTATGTAATATAATGATGCATTTTTTATTCATCTATATGTACTCATGACTATAGGGTTAACGCATGTTTTTTCGTGCTATTACATCTGCAGAATCCCGAGGGAGGGTTGGTGCCCAAGCCCGTCCGGTGTAATATCACGAAAAAACCATGCGTAAACGCTAATGTAGCATAAAAACAACACCTTAATAGTAAGTTTTTTAAAATTATGGCATTGTAGCGGGACATTTTGGGAGACGTTGGGAAAACAAACGCGACGTCGCTTAGTAAACGTTACGTCACTTACAAGTTTTTGTTATGAGCGTCGACTTCCCGTATTGGCAAATACCAAGTAAACAGTGGCATTGGGGGTTTGTTTACGCTTATTATTTTACTATTATAGACAATTGATTAGTAGTTAACAATTAGAATGTGAATAACAGTTCATATAACGCTTTAAATCATTTATTTTCGTCGGATGGGTCCTGAAACCAACATACCTAAAATTGAACACCAACAGCACGTGCGCGCGAGAATCTTCACAATTGCATACCTTTTTCCCACTGTTTAAGTATGAGCAAAATCACCGTTTTTATGCTATAATGTAAATATGCATCTAAATTTGTGACGCTTCTGCTTTGTTTAATTTAGCAGTTACTATTTGTATGATTATGTTAAACTATTTATCACATGTTTATAACACTATGTTAAACCACTGAGAAGTGGACAAAAATGAGTATATATTGAGTTCTGGGTTTTCTGTAATTCTTAGTCAATATTCCAAAAGAAATACAATCGATCCTTCCTCTAAAATATTTGGGATGCTGTTTAACACTAATGATAAGTTTTTATATGGGTTCATAGCACTACGTTTTACATGTTTTGTAACCAAATCGCGAGATTTTGTGTTTTAAAGTATATGGAATAAATCATTCGCACGGCTCAAGTGATAGTATCTTTGGTGTTTTAATCAATAGTATAAACATAGTTTTATGCGATAGTGTGGTCCAAATGTAATATAACCTATAATTTACGAACTCGTTCAGGAAGTGCTCCCCTTCGTTGTGGTTGTATTATTGTGATGTGCATTCATTGTTTGTTGACTGTTGTCTGTATAGAGGCCGTCAAAACTTACTACAATCGGTATTTACTTCCCTTTGTAACCTTGGGAGTAAAGTTATCATAAAATGGGTCTTTGTATTGAAACGAAATATAAAATGAATTCCATGCGATTCGAAATGGCGATAGCTTTTTTCGATGAGAACTTCGGATTTCAAAATGGCCGAGCTAGACAGCCAATCAGAATGCTCAAATCTTATAACGGCAACGTTCTTTCATAACGACAGTGTTATTCCTTAAAGGCCGCAGTTTTCCTTAATGGCCATATTTGGTGTCCATAATGTGGAGGCAACTTTCATACTGGTCCTTCATATTGAATGAACACTATCGTATATTTATTTGATTAAAATATATGCGTGTCCGGAGTGTTACCTGATAATATTTTATACCATGCAACTAGATTTGCTTGATTGATGCACTCCAACGGCCAGTTAAAATATAGTATGAACGAACATGTAGGGAATTAGCTTTAAATGTAACAGCGTTACGAAAATTTACGACAGTTGAGTTCAAAGATACAGCAAGACATTCCAAGAATAGGACACACTTCATAGGGATGAAAACAAGGACATATCTAGGAAATCGAAAAGTCGAAGTCGAATACCGATTGTCTATTCGTTCTATTTGGTACTACAGTATAATGTAGTATAATGTTAATTTATTACTTCCATGAGAAAGTAGACATCTTACTTTGGGTTGAACATCCTGAATACGAACATTACACTTCTGCAGACTTCTATTAAACCTGTAAGAAATAGAGTCATGCAATAATGTAGTGTTTAACTTTTAAATATAGTATTTGCATCACTTCGGGTTGAATGTCAAACCAACAAAGTGTCAGTCATGGGAAAACAACCAGTCACACTATCCTTCCACGGAGTCAATCGGCCATGTAAACCTAATTGCACTCGGCGCATAGCAAGCGAGGTTGCTTTGTCATTACAAAAATGACACTTTGAAGGAATATTGCCATATTTCATGTTTTGACCCGTCACTATAATCACTTTGACATCAGTTCAACTCCAGACAATAATACTTAATCGACAGTAATTCGAAACGTCGTGCTCAATGCCGCCAATACAGCTTATCAACCACCATACTTCTGTATGAATCCCCAAATGATCGTTGAAGGGCAATTTATGTTAAGGCTGGAAAGGTAATTTGTACGTACATTTCCCGTGTGTGATTATTTACACTGTAAATTGAGATACAAATGCGGACAATACCGGTCATTTCAGACCGCTGGTGAGAAAATTAGGTTGATTAAGTCTATTAAATTAATTACTTTTTTCCAGAGACGACTTAACGATATTGAGCCATCAAGAAGAGAAACTGTTAGAAAAGCTGTTCTTATTCTTCAGACAAATTTACATTTTTCTATTGACAAGCTTAAATAATGTGTTTGGATTTCGACTAGTTTGACGCCAGATTGGTCTGTCAAACTAGCGATAAATAGATCTAACGCCTACGCTTAGTTTTCTGGACTTTATTACAACCAATGTCGTTTTCTTCTGCAGCAAATAACTTAAATATCATGTCTTGACAGAAGTCCCGATGGAACCGATGAAGAACAGGTATCTGAAAGCATCATCCTATAGAAACCACACTGAACCAGGGAACATGAACATGAGCGAGAGTATGAACATGATCGTGATGGGTTGATAGTCTGCTAAAGCTACTGTCACCTAGTACATCTAACATTAGACGCTAAGATGTTTATGGTTTAATAGACAATCTAGTATCACACAGCGGAATTATTTGGCAAAGCCAATCACCATTGGAATAAAACTTTCCAGTGCAACTATTGGCAACCGCATATATATATATAATTATTTGTATAGCCAACAATCGATGCGAGATAGCAATATGAGGGTCGTCAAGTCGGCAATATACGACTGAGCACAACAAATAACTTTACTTAAGATGTCTTTCCAGACACACATACACGCAAATGAAAATAATTCTAAATAGAAAGAGAGAAAATTAGATTAAATAAAACTCCATTAATTGATTCTGTTTTTCCTTGACAAGCTTACAGTAACTCATGCTGCCAAGATGAAATGACATACTTGTATTTACGTAGATGCTCTGTATTGTGAACTTCTTATCTGCAATAATCTTTAGAATGTGATATTTAGTGCTCAATTGTATCTGCTGAGTGCATTTTCCCTGTCGATATGTTTGTTTGTATTACTTTCGTTAAATACATTGTACCCAATATAATTAAACCAAATGTGTACTCGTTAGTCTCCAAATAATCAAGAAAGAAGCCCCATCCTTACTGTTTTTATCTATTAGTTTGGTTGTACGGAGTAGCACACAGTAGAATAAACACTTTTTGTTTTATAATACTTTAAATATTCAAGAATCCCTAGCCTTACCATCATCATTAGCGCTTATTGAACAAACTATCAGAACACTACAACTAAAAACACCTTCTTGTATCACCATTGAGCGTACACCCATTTGTTTCATCATCATTCAGTTATCATGGTGTTCGGTACATTCAATTGTCTAATATTAATGTTACTTACAAATGAAGCAACAATGTCATTATACACTATCAACTAAATATTCACTTTGATAGATAGCTGGTGTCAAAAACGATTCAGCAACAATAGAACTTAAAACACGATTAAAAGTACAAAACCAGTTGTTTCCTGAGACTTTACAGTGTGCAAACGTGTCTTTGCTTCTTTGATATTACATGTATGTTTGTCTGAAACACATTTCATGTACATTTATGTGTACACGTATACCTAATAGTTTTCTTAGAACATAGACCTTTATCTACGGCGTAATTTTATCTCTTTTTTCCATCGAGAAACATTTATAAGTGCCATTTGATGAAATTTGTGATTTTCTCTGCAACGAGATTCAATTACTTCTAAAATGTTGTCCTTTATTTTCTAATCTGCTTTATAATATTAGTATTTAGCTGTATCCGTTACTACTCGCGTCGGGAAAGCTGTTTGTATTAACTTTCCAAGGTAACACATGAAGTGGCTGTGATTCGACCTGTTTTTTTTATTCCGACTCTAGAATATTGTTTTATAATGGTATTTGCCAATATTGATGTCAGATACATTTTGTAGATATTACTGCAAATTCAGTCGCTTTGTGTATATTAATGCAATAAAATGGAACTAAAACTGTGCAGCGCCATCGAATAGACAATGCTTAGTGTGAAAGCATTAAGCATCTCATTCTATAAATGTATTTTGGCACAGCAATACTATACATTGTATTCAATCGTTTATAGTTTTATGAGTGTAAATTATGTTACATCCACAAATGTATCTCAGAATATTTAAGACGATTCCATATTTTTGCAAACACATTTAAGGTAACTCATTTTGAAAACTTCCAACAATTTTGCTCGGCTATTTTCAAAGACTTTCTTAGATTAAGGGGACAATGCCTAAAAACATAAAATTGTATTTTTTCGAAAATGACACGCTTTAAACAGCATAATACTGTATGAAATTTCGCATGTAAGGAATACATAAATGTATAGACATAAATGTATAGACTGCGGAAGTTATTCATATTTTGAAATAGCATTTGTGAATATGTATGTTTTGGAACAAAAATAAGTTTAACGGTATGCATCGTTGAACATCATACATGTACTGCTTTCGTATAGGTAAATAACCACTAAATGCCTACGCGGACCAAATTAAAATGCAGTCAAATAGTACGGTAAAAAACTTTAAAGTGACTGGAAATGGGGGTATGTCTTGACACATCAGCATCAGAATTATGAAATTGGTATTAAATGCTTTGTATGCATGTATGCGATGTAGTGAAATGGTTTTATTCAGAAATATTTCGTATTCTGGCTTAAATATGAAAGTGAAAGTAAGGTTGGGGCTAACGGACAGAGAGAGAGAGAGAATCCGTACATGTGAGAATATCTGTTCACCGAACGAACCAAGATTTTCTTATATGATACATGACCCCCTACTTTTTTCATTTTCTTGAAGGTGGATGCTATTTCTATTCATTAACATTTTGAGAGGGCCCCATGGACAAAAAGTTGACATTTTTTTGACTGACCTAGGTCACTTGACATTGAGTTAAAGACCAATTCTATTTGGTGGTTTTATGTATAGTAACAATTGTTGAAGTTGCATACCAAAGCGTGTAATAATAGCTCAGCTATATCTGTTTAAATTTAACTTCCAGTTATTTCAAAAATGCTGAAAACCGATGAGGTTACCAAATAAATCAACGTTTTGTATCCGTCTTATGCACTTTAAAAACGTAAATTTAGAGTTGTTTACAGTTAGAGTTATTCTTTTGTAATTTCTAGTCAATATTCCAAAAGAATTACAAAATAACTTTCCTCTAAAATCTAAAATATTTGGGATGCTATTAAACATTGAAGCTCTATGCATTACGTCAGTATAGTGGAGAACATGTGTCTTAACAAAGCAATCGTACGAATGTACGCAATCGTCGGGCGTTTTGTGCACGGGAATTTTTCGCAGGGACTCAGAATATGTTAGGGCGAAAAATCAGTTCTACGCAAGACGCCGTACGTGTTATATCGATTTTATGCTATTCAAATTAATATTTATATATATAGTCTTAGATGTCCGTGCTTCTAAATTATTACCGTGGTGCAGTATTCTGAGGAATGATCTGGAAGGCAGGCTTAAAACATTGGTCAGTCACGGTTTCCACGTTTTTTCCACAAAGTGGGGGTTGTTCATGTACGACCAGCATTTCGTATGCCGAATATAGAATTGTCTGCGAACCAGCCTTTGATTAAGCATAATATGGGGACTTTAGACAGTCAGATACAAAAAATGAATGAAAACAAAGCAACATGTTACAAAGGTAATCATAGGCATATTACTGTAACAATGTGTGGTAAAATATTACATGACTATTGTATATTAATGTTAAATGTCCACTTCCTCACATGTATCACGTCGCAAATAAATAGCGTACATCTTGCCAATGCATAAGGTGTTTGATGTTTTGAGAGTAGTTCTGTTAATACCTTATGTACAGTTTTTAATGGGCGCATAGTACTACGTTTTACATGGTTTGTTACCAAATTGCGAGATTTGGTGTTTTAACGCATATGGAATAAATCATTCGCACGGCTCAAGTGATAGTTGCTTTGGTGTTTTTATCAATAATATAAAATATAAAACTATTCAGAACGATCTCAAGACACGAAATGTCAATTTTACGACTGGTTATACAATTTGATCATGGGACGTAGACGTTTTGGAGACGTCTAAGGTACTTCGATGTTTAAACTTCCGCTCAACTCAATTTTGTCAACTATTGAAATTATGCATACACTTAAATTATTTGCAATTTTATATTTATAAAAAATACTAAAAGTTAGCAATTTATTTTGAATTTAGCAATACCCTGTTCGAAATGTTGCGTATTCGAATCATCGTCAGTTTTCTTATCACTAATGTTTGCATCATCAAGGTCCATGTATGTCTAACTAATTGGTCAGAGTGTAGTCTTAATGCAATATAAGGGACTTTAATTTGCGATCTCGTTCAGGAAATGCTCCCCTTCGTTCAGGTTGTAGTATTATGATTTGCATCTGGGGTCTGTATATAGGCCGTCAAAGCGTACTACATTCAGTATTTACTTCCTTTGTAACATTGGGAGTAAAGTCATCATACAATGGGTCTTTGTGTCTTTGTATTCAAAAGAAATATCAAATGAATTCATGCGATTCGAAATGGCGATAGATTTTTTGGATGAGAACTTATTTTAAAATGGCCGAGCCAGACAGTCAATCAGAATGCTCGAATCTTATAACGGCAGCGTTCTTTCATAACGATAGCGTAATTACTTAAAGGCTGTGTATTTCCACAATGACCATGTTTTGTGGTGTCCATAATGTCGAGGCAACTTTCATATTGATCCTCTATAATGAATGAAAACTATTGTATATTTATTTGATTAAAATATATAAAAATACGTGTTTGGAGTGTTACCAAATAATATTTTATACCAAGCAACTGGATTTGCTTGATTTTAGTTTCCCTAAGGGAAATTAAACACTCCAACTGCCAGTTTAAACATAATTTGAACGAGCAGGTCGGGAATTAGCTTTAAATGTAATAGCGTTACAAATATTTACGACAGTTGAGTTCAAAGATACAGCAAGACATTCCAAGAATAGAACAGACATCATATAGATGGAAACACAAACATATACAGGAAATCGAAAAGCCGAATACCAATTGTCTTATACGTTCCAATTGGTACTAGTATATGTAAATTAATACTTCCAGGAGTAATTAAACGTTATACTTCCGGTTTAACAACCTGAATACGAACTGGAAAAATGTCAAACCAACAAAATCTCAGTCATATGAAACCGGTCACATTATCCTTCCACGGGATCAACCAGCCATGAAAACTCACTTGCTCCCAGCGCATATCTAGCAATGCTTTGTCATTACCAATATGATCTTTTGAAGCACATTAGCTACATTTCACTGCATGACCTGCCACTGCTCTAGATAATATAGCTTAATCGACAATAATTCGAAACATTGTGTTCTATGTCATTACAGTTAATTCATCCTTCATACATATGTATGTATCCCCAAGTGGTCTTTTACGGACAGTAAATGTTAAGGTTGGAAAGGTCATTTGTGTATGTCCCGTGTGTGATTATTTATGATGTAAATTGTGATACCAATGCGTACAATAGCGGACCTTTTAGACCTCTGGTGAGACAATTAGGTTGATTAAGTCTATTTAATTGACTACTTTTTTTCAGAGACGACTTAACGACATTGAGCCTTCAAGAAGAGAAATTGTTAGAAAAGCTCTTCTTATTCTTCAGACAAATTGACATGTTCCTATTGACAAGCCGTGTAGAATGTGCCTGGCTTTCATCTAGTCTGACGCCACATTTGGCAGTCATACTTACGACCAGTAGATCTGACAACTACTCTCATTGTTTTTTGACATTATTTACAACTATCATAGTTATTTCTCTGTGAAACTTAATATTATTACAATAATGGCAGTAGTAAACGGAACAGATGAAGAATACGTCTGTGAAAACAGCATCCTGTAGCAACCACGCTGAACGGGTGAAAAAGATTATGAGGGAAAACATGCAAATATAGCACCAGAAGTTAATAATATTTAGGGCTTTAGAAAAAAAACTTAATTATTCTCAACGGAACGATTTGGCAGAGACAATTGCCATTGGAATATTCATTCCAGTTCAACTTGGCAACCGTTTATACATTTTACATTTATAAATGATTGTATATCAAACAATCGAAGTGTGATAGCAATATGAGGCCATTCAGGTCGGAAACACATGAATGTGTACAACAAATAGCCCTTCTTAAGATGTCATTCCAGACACGCATACACGCAAAAACAAATACTTTCTAAATCGAAAGAGAGAAAATTAATTTGATTAAAACTCCATTAATTGAATACGTTTCCTGGGACAAAATTATAGTAACTTAGGCTGCCAAGAAGAAATGGTATACCTAAATTATAATACTACGGATGATTGCTGTCATGCAGGAACAGCAGAGGACTTATATTGACTAGCATGTGCTACCATTGCGTTATTGATGAGTTTGGTTTTATATACTGAAGGACTGTCATATTTATGTAGTTGTTCTGCAATTTGTACTTTTTATCCGTAGTGATCTTTTAAGTATGTTGTTTTATGCAGAACAATGTCTGCAGAGTGCATTCTTCCCTACATGTGTTTGTATCAGGTTATGTGAATGGAGTACAAACCGGTAGAATAAACACATGGTGTACTCAGTATTCTTTAAATATTCAAGACGTCCAGTATTCATTAGGCACCATCATAAGCGCTGACACTTTATTAGTACACTACAACTGACTTCCATAAATACTATTATTGTAGTGCTAAATTACATACTATATCAGCATTTGAGCGTACACACACTATACGGTTGTCATTTATTTCAATAATCACTCATTGAATGGCCATCGTTACATTCAATAGACATGCATATACTATTTAACAAATATGGCACCAATGAAATTCTACAATATTATTTTTTTTTATTCTCGTTTCGTCATTTGACTTCCTCAAAATATATTTCAAAGACCTTATTCTACGCTGATTTTCAAAATGGCTTACATATTTGCTAATAGAAATCTAGAATAAGGTCTTTGTAAGATATTGTGAGAAAGGAGTATGCCGAAACGTAATCAAATAGTATCAACTATAGTAGTGTTAAAATACCTACACCCTACGTAACATAAACTAGTTATTTACTGTGAAAAATAGTTTTTGTCAACTTAAATAACGTCATGAGTCTATCTTGTGTGCAAAATTTATTATAGCCTCTTGGATAAATGTATTACAGGTATGTTTTTGTACACGTATGATTAATAGTTTTCTAAGATTATAAAACGTGTATCTTAAGCGCTTTTTCTGTCGATCTCTTTTGTTCCATCTAAAACAGTTTCTGAGATGACATTTGAAATTTTATCTGCATCGATATTCCTTAACGTTTAAAATGGTGTATTTTTTATAGCATTATATGCTATAAATATAAATGTACATTTTTATATTTCATGTTTAGAAACAAATCCCCGGTATTTGAAAACTGAAAACCAACACAAAGATGGATGATAAAGGATTACTCAGATGTATGACATAAATAGTAAATCCACACTGTTGATATAAATAATGCTCCCCTTAGGAGCATAGGTCTTTAAACAAAGATCATAAACCGTTTTACTGACTTGGCTTATGTGTCACATAGGACATTATGAACAAGTATTTAAAGACATAATTTCGGATTTAGACTTTGAAATATTAGTATCATTGTATGCATTCTCATAGAAACTACAATCGAGGTTTTAATATCTTTATTAGCATACAGTGTTATAATTAAAGGTATAGCTCTTGGCTCTAGCGTGTGTTGTTCAGCAATTTAATTCGTTTGTGTACATGATTTCAAACGGCTGGTGAATTGATAAATCCGTTTTAGTGTGTTTAATGCACTTAAACACACTGCATTAGAATTAAAGATAAAATTAAGATCTTTGATGCAGAATGCCAGAACGTGAGTGCGTACGATGGCCATTTGTATATTTAAATTCAATCTACGATTTCCAAACCAAATTTCACGGTTTTTATAACATATTCGCATAGATGGTGATCTGTTTAACGATGCATTGAATATAATCAAGAAAGTTTCATATAGACACTGACATTATATTTAAATTAATTAAACAAATACCAAACTCGATTGGTAAAACACAAAACAATATCACACAATTGTTTTAATAGACTGCATAGCACATACGGGCATTGTAAATATTATGAAACTTGTTTCATATCTCACATCGATTATCTGATTGTTTTTATGTTACCAATGTGGTTATTGCATTGTGTGTATTACATGTTAATGAAAGGACCTTTACAAGTAATATTTATAATGGACGATATTGATAATGCTGATTCATGAGAAGTGATATAATCCCATTATGATATTAATATTTTGCACAATTGATGTACATTAAGTAATGTAGATTTAGCCAACATAACTGGTCCTGTAAGAAAGCATGGACATGTGATAAATAAATATATGACGTTGATGATAAGAAAGAGTTCAAATGAGTGAAATCAGTATGTATGTCAATGGGGGAAACGTATTGGGGCGGAAGTGGATACACCGACTATTTTAATGGCCGATTTACGTCGATTCGGTAAGTAAATCTTGACTTTTCGTTGCTTAGTAAGGCGTTTGAAATAAAAACAAGCTGACATCACATCACATGATCAGTCTACGGGCTGTCCTGCAAATAGAAAACACTCTTAGAATGACCATAAACATTGTGAATATATAATTTAAAATTTAAGACAGTGGCAGATTAAATGTGTATGGCAAGTAGATATATGTGTATAGCGTGAAAACATATTCCTGTTCTGGCATTATATAAACTTATCTAGTATTCACAATGTACATTTTTATCATTTGCGCGTAATATTCAGTTAATGATCAAGTCGAATGTTGTTTTTATTATACCACATTTCTTACGTGTTTGCCCCATTTTTTTTGCACATGCATACTTATAATTATATAAATAATGAAACTAGGCCCATAAACAATCCATAAACCATGAAAATCGGGAGAAATAGGAAATATTACAGATAACAATATTCACAAATCAGGGTATCTGTAACCAAAACGGCACTTTGCGCGAGTGTTCGGCTTAATTATAGGTGCTTGGAGGGAAACAACCATGGGTCGCAAACTAGAAACCTGGCCGGGTACTTTAGTCAGCTTGTTTTTATTTCAAACGCCTTACTAAGCAACGAAAAGTCAAGATTTACTTACCGAATCGACGTAAATCGGTCATTGAAATGGTGGGTGTATCCACTTCCGCCCCAATACGTTTCCCCAGTTGTATGTGTCGTTCTCACAACCTAAGAAACACACACTAAACGCAGCTGTCACTATTTTGTGTGTGCTAATGTCAAATTATCTGTACTGGGCACAGCACGATCGTAGTAATTGACTTTTAAAGACAATTCTTATTTTATTTTAACTTCTTATTTAATGAAATAATGCGATCTTAAATAAGACAAATATTCTTATTCTTTACTACATTTTACAGTTTTTCTTTGAGTGTCCGCCCGATGATTAAAAGGTCAATGTCTTCATACTCTTCAATATACGATAGCACGCATAAATAAGCTATTTTATTACCATACTAACGAACCACCACCCCCTCTCAACGTAATGCACCATTTTCATTAGTTCAACTAGTTATGCTTTTCGAATTTATAGTCCCATATTTCTGCAAGATGTTATCATAATATTTCAAGAACGTGTTGAGTAACTTGGATATTGGAATTGAATTTAGTGGTGTAAACTGGACAGCACGTACAACGTTGTATTCTAGTGAACTGTATTTTAGCACAAAATGATGCATTAGATCGTTTTTGGTTGTATATTTCATATCGCTCATCGCAATATTTAATTGATTGATTAAATTCATCAAGTGCATGCATTTCACTCCTATCTTTCAATACATCTGATAGGAATATTTGTAAAAAGCTAGAAACCTTTGACAACGTCTGACTAGGCCGTATTATGAATGGTTAAATTACTTACTAGTATATCCCTATATCTGTATTTGCTCTTACAGATGGAGCTTGAATTCTGTATTTTGAACGTAGTTATAACTCGTTTACTATGGTTATGTGATATAAAGAATCATAATAATCCTACTCGTTCATTGGAATACTATTGAACAGTAATGGAAAATATTATAGTATGGTTATGTCTTAGTAATAAAACTACGGTACGCATCAGACATACTGTATTTTCTAGAATAAGGACGTTGTTTACATTCATCCAGGAGTACAAATACCAAGTGTTGTCAGAATACACACAATGCAAATGTTTTTTTTTCTACAGCAACCAACACACTCCCTAAGCCCGGGGTTTTATTTGACCGTCTCATCTTGGCATTGCGTCCAATATAACCAGTTCGCTTAGTTTGTTAAATGTCCATTGTGAACTGTTTTTTCCTTGAATAATCCATCTACTTATCGTATTATATTTCATACAGGTTAATACGAATATTTATGATGTGGTTTGGTAAATACAATTCATTTGAAACCCAGTTGTCCTAATGATTGCTATAGCTTTACAAGAAATTTCGAACATTTTCATAAGGATAGGAGAAACAATAGTTTGCTAATAAAATTCAATTAGCAATCTAATTCAATGGAAAATAAAGACAACATATCGACAAATAATATGCCACCTCACTTGCCTTGTCATATTGCCAAAAAAGTGAAAACATGTGCTTTGCGCATGGTGTCTGAGATGAAGTTGACAATGGTGGCTACATGACGGATAAACTTCATAGAATACCTATAAATTAATATTAGGAACTTAGAGTTATATAAAGTATTAACAAGATTATTTCATCGTGTGGTTTATGGCTTCAGGCATTGTCTCGCTGTCAATTATATCCATTATAAATAACAGACATGTGGACATTGTACATGCCTATGGCTTCCCAACTAGGGAATCAAATTCATAATAAGTAATGTCGTGAGTGTTACGCGTCTTACGACAGGGTATTCTTGACATGTCCTAAACTGATACAGGCAAGGCATAGAAGGACACAAACCAAAGCCACCAAAGCATAAATCACATGAAACAACATAGTATGTACGGTACATTGATGAACGGTATACACATTGCAACAATATGCATGAAAGTTTCAGTATAATAATGAACACGAATTGTGATAGCTTTTCAATGGCTAATCAAGTTTGGTGAGTATTTCCTTGAAAGTTTTGTAAATAAATATCACATCTCTAGCACCACTTTAAAGAATATTTTTAAGGTGAAACCCTGTGTAATGTTATAGAATATAGACTGCATGCTTCCATGCACCGTGAAATTTGGTCATCCTAAAATTTTGCGGCGGGGACTTGGACATTTAATCATTTCTTAGGAATGTGTGTCCCATTGCTACATGTAGTTGTTTTGTGGTATTACTGGCATTACTGTTTTCTGTGCTCGGCTGGTTAAGTTCAGTGATGTCTTCACTGTCCAATTTACCATTTTTGTTTGCCTTGTTTAGTGTTTCCTATCTCAATGTCTGTATTTATCATAAACACGTGAAATATGTGCTCGTTGTCTCGGCGACATTCTAGTTAGCTTTATGTCACTAGTTAGTTAGTGATTGCAAGACAATTGCTAATGGTAATCGATAGCAGAAATAACACTCTCTCGTCGATTGGAAAAAGAAAGTTATTTAATGAATAATGTATGTTTTGCTTATATTAAATCCGGTATTATACAGCTTTGACAGGAAACAGCTTAATTACACACAAGACTGTCATCAAAACTGACATTCAAAGTTGACAACCAATAATCATGTTGCTGTATATTGTTGAAAAAAAGTTATTTGCTCAAGTTGCATGTCTTAATCCTATACACGGCTCAGATTTCTGCCCTACAGTTGTTGCACATGTTTCCTCTAGAATTGACAAAGATAATCACAACGTCCGAATTTACCATGGAAAGTATGATACGTAAGTCAAGTTCGACACTTTAACTGCATGTACACCACGTATGCCTATGTCACAATACATGTTAATCTTTCTTACTATGAAAAACTTTCTTTACTTAATTGTATCAATTTATTATTTGAATTTCTTTGTTTTGCTACCAGCAAAGAAAGTCGAACTTTAACTACACTATCACTATGTACCAGATACTAGTTCAAAGTTCAGAAAGGCATTAACTACTAGAGTATATGTTTATAAAAGCTACACTTTGCGAAGATAACGTTATAACCGGTGACACAAATATTATGCTGATGCAGCTATGTCTAGACAACCGAAAACTGAAATATAATATGATAATTGTAATAAAAGCTCGGGAAACTAGTGAAATATACAATCAAACCATCTAAACATTCAACTGAATGCGATATAACACCATATCATCATATTGATTTCCAGACTCAAACAAATACTTGGTTAGGAAGCCTAAATACATACAGGCATACAAGATTGTTTCCCAAGTGTGCACATTTGTCTAGAATACATGAATGGAATGAAACGAAACATATATGCCAGTCTAATAGCCAATAATTTAAAAGTATTCTAAAAATATGACTATACAAAATACCGACAAAACAATGCTATGCATGTACATGTAGTTGCATCTCTCTTCGAGAACCCCTACATTTAGTAGCAAGTTGTTCAAGGTCGAGAAATAGTTGAATCTAAGATGACGGAATCGTTGTGTCCAAACAGGCGTCGAGTAAACAATTAACAATGGTTGTCATTCCGGTCATCTCGGATTGTATGCTTTGCAAAATACCATTGATATAAAAATTACTTTCAGTCACATGATTAAACAATGACTGCCCAATAAACTTCATAGGATAAATGGTCTCATTGAATAGATGATCATTTGTATTAGGTCAGCAGGTCAAATGTGAAGGTCACGGTGACCAAAAATGTGAAAATTGTTTTCGCCGATCATTTCTGCTTGATAACTTGAAAACTGTGTGACCCACTGTCATGACTCTTCATAGAATAATTGGTCTCATTTAATAGAGTAGCCATATTTCTGTCGTCCCTACCCTCACGACAGAATGACGATGTAATGCTTATCCATTACTACGCTATGTCAGTAAAACTCACTCTAAATGTGGTATCGGGAATTAGAATCGTGAACACATTTAGAGTGAGTTTTACCTACATAGCGTAGCAATGGATGAGGAAAATCGGACAGTGAAGGCAGCATTCAACCAGCCGAACATAGAAAAATAAACAACAAAACACAATTACATGGAGCAATTCCCACACATACCCTTACGATAAAGTAATTTGCTACCCTATCTACTATGATACTAGCCTATCTATTTTAGATGGACTATCGTTTTGAGATACTTCTACGTGCATCAGAGGCTCAATGTAAAATACAACTGTCACTGTCCGATTTGCTCATATTCTTTATTAATTGCGCTGCTCTAAACGAAATGAAGTAACTAATTCATAACCTGGATCATTTATACATTATTTCTGTATACAATATAAATAGATTGGTACTTTTCTCAACGTTTTAGAATAAAATCATTACTTTTTAGACCAGCCATCGTGTTACATTTTGTAGTAGCAATACCACGCTGACGTAAATTCGACATCGGCACTGATAATAATTTCTCAACATGCAACCCGCCTAAACACAAAAGAACATGTAACCTTGGAATTTATGGGAGAGAGCTATACATGTAAAGCTGTACCTTTCCAGTGTGTGCGGTATAATAAGCTGACAAGCTCTTGATAGAGATTATACATTCGTGTATATAGATTGCTTAAACTTTTACCTTTAACTGAAACATTACATTGTTTAAAGAATTCCAATTAGAATTTACTGTTTACTGATCCAAGCGTTTTCTAACTTGTCAACTGACCTGCTTGGTCGGAGATTTCGCACATTTGGTGACGTCAGTCCTCGTTTAAACAACTTTCGTTTTAGGCAGTCTCATTTGTTTTTGGAAATCATAAGATTTTAGATGGGTGATTAACAATTGTATGTCACATTTGCAAAGTACTTAATCAATGCTCTGTTACGATTTTGTTTCGGTGGCATAAGTTCACATTTGAAGTACCCAACACGTACGACCGCGTGACAATAAACAATACCACTGTTCGTAAAATAGCAAATGATAATAAAGACACTAAATAGTCATATTTACTACTCACATTAAAGCCTGTAAGAGACATAATTGATAAAAATGTCATAATATATCAAACACAGATTGATAAAAACAATCTCATCCCACACCGAGTGATTGCATATGATTATTTAATAATACGGAACTAGATGCTATCATGGTGATTTGCGGTGGTTATAAGACCTCTTGTAAATAGATGGAAATGATGAATGACTATAATTGTCTGTCATTTGCGGAATGCTTTGTTCGTATAACATGACATTTTACAAAGGAAATCAATACATACGTTCCATTACTCTTCGGAATGCTGATAATATTTACCCTAAGACAACGTTGGAAAACATATAAACAATGTTTCAGAACCACTCTTCCCGGAACCCTATTCATACATGTATAAAGTCCACATTACGTACGAAGCAGCTTCTTAAAATCATTGCATGACATTTCTAATCAATAGTTACATTGGACATAAAACAAATGTGTGAAGAGAAATGATTCATGAGTAATATTTAGAGTCAACCAACATGGTCCGAACCTTACTGATGCTGTGACTATAAATATAGTCCTATAAAATGCAGAAAGAAGTGCTGGAGTTGATTCTCCATGTGATAATACATGCCTGTAGTCGTATATTTATTTTCATTATATTCTAACAGATGCCTTACATTGTTGATATCATCGGCAAAACATATATGATCTATCAAATATGTTTATCGTTCTACATAATAGTATTAATTTGAAAGCAATCATAATTATTCTGTAGAAATTGAGAAGTGTATATTTCATAATGGCTATATCCTAGTGATAATACAATGACACGAATTAAACAAGTTATTCATGTGCTAGAATAAGGAGGTTGTAACAGAATCAGCACAATACATGTATCAGTATCTGTCGATTTAGGGCACTCGTCTAGACGGTCTTAACTTCATTGATTACTTATAAATTAATTATAAAAACTAAGAATTGTATAAGGTTATACCAAGACCGTTTCCTTGTGTAAATTATGGCTTCAGTTCTTCTCTCCTTGTCAATTATATCCATTACAAATACCAGTCGCTTAGACACAATACAGACAAATGGCTTCTGAACTACTGAAAGACAGAAAACACGTGTGAGGTCAAGTACGTTAAGTCACAATAGTCTGGCCATGCCCAAGTAATGGTAAAATATCAAAGGCAAAGCAGAAATCACTTGAAACAACAGAACATGCAAGCCGCATACGATGGGTGATGAATAGATTCGAGAACTAACCTTCAAGCTTATAAAATTATCAACAATGCTCACAAGAATGTTAGAATCTTTCACAAGAAATTTTATTCTCACACAGCCTTGGGTGTTTAGTTTATGTGAAAACAGTAGCTTCGTCACTGTATTATCAAATAGTCACACACGACAAAGCAAATATGTGAATGTACATCATTAATATCAACCGTGCACTTATCTTAGATTCTAAAGTGGCCGACTTGTTTGCCTACATCTATATAGACAATGCACAATTCATGCAGTTGTACATTTTGTACACTGGTCGATATATCGAAGGAAGTGATGTCACGTTTTTGTAATGACATGATGCTGTTAAACAAGTAGGATAAACAACATACACTCGCAACAAATGCACGGACTAAATATATAACTATACGATTTCATCATGTTAGGATCGTGGTAAATTCCTACGCAATAACTCCAAACCACTATATTTAGCCATTGTACTGCGGGTTTTTAACGTTTATTTCTTAAATATACCAAGCTGCATTAATTATTCGTGTACAATTCATAGTAATTGTATTTCTGTTTTGTATAATTATAGTTGCAATACATTTTTACAATATTGGTTTTGCTGTCAGAAGCAGAGAGCATCGCGAAATAAAATGATATGCCCACAATTTCCCTGACACCAGTGCATTGTTCGCAAAGGCATTAACTATTTATGGTTTTACAAGTTGAATGCACTTTGTTTTGGTCCATATAAATGCCGGTAACAACACTGTTCAGCTGATGTCTAGAGGAACAACAACTTTAACACTCGTACGATATTATAATTACATTAAACTAGTGAAATATTCAATTATATCATTTAAAAATTCAACCGAATTCAGTTTGACAATAACCCTATATTCATGTATTTTTTCCAGACCCAAAACACATAATTGTGATTAAGAACCACACCAGTAAATGATTGATCTGTGCTAGTAGTCCTGGGTAGTTGTGTACAGTGTTTGAATATGGATAGACCCTAACGTGATAAAGATAATCCACTCAAATAACCTGCAATTTAAATATGTTTTAAAATCGGTCGAGATGATCCAGCCTATGAATCATTTACTTCATACAAAAATATGCGTGGAGTCGAATTTCCTTTCGTTAACCCCACGTAGGCACAAGGCTGAAACGTATCATTATATACGTGTATATATATTATGGAGTGGATTGGAGTACATGTAGGCATTGCTTGCGTTATTTGAAGCATAACTAAGTCATTGAGTGGAATAACAAATTTTATACACAAAATAAACAAGAGAAGAATAGATGATACAAGAAGAAGAGGTGGATATAGATGTTTTATAACCTGCGCCCAGAGAGGATCCTTACGTATCCTAAGGTATAACTTGACCACCAAAAGCTCTGAATTGAAAATGCAATGATAAATAACATCTTAGTTGCCTGACACAAGACAACATTACACAGTATACCGATGGCAAAATGTAATTTCTATCTGTCGCTTTGACCGTCACAACAGAATGAGGATGCAATACCATTACTACGCTATGTAAGTAACAATCACTCAAAATGTGGTATCGGAAATTAGAATCGTGAAAGGTTGATCCATTGTGTTATGTATTAAGTCTCCAACAGAAGTAGAAGTGTCGCAAAATGATAGTTTGTCTTATTTAGAAGTTGATTGAACGTCATCAGATAGGAAATTACGAATGTATTGATGTTGTCATTGACGCTTGATGACGTAGGCTATTATTCCTTGATGATACAATTGTACGTATCTTAACGTGTACAAACGCACATGACATACAATGTACCTAACCAATCCAGTGTGAATCCCGACATAATACTTTTAATATCGGGATGGCTTCATGAGCTACGCTTTAAGCGCCGATGATAACACTGTTGTGAAAGGGGCTTTTAAAATTTGTACCGCTATTACAACTTTCATAGTGTCTTAGCCAACACGATTGTCGGAAGTTTATGATTGTGGCGACAATCATTGTAATAACAACATTATCCAGATATTTATAAGTTAGGTTATTTGGGTGACTGTCCATCTGTTTCATATTATAGCAGTGCGGTCGAAACACATTTTGACGATTCAATACGCCGATAATTATACTCTCTACAAAAATGTATTCAGGATCAGCAACGATTTCAACTGTCCTTTTAACATTAGAAATTCTGTAAAGGTTAAGCTACATGTTGATAGATAATAACGTGACCAAATACGTTACAAGGCAACCCATGTTTGCAAATGAAGCTATAGCGCATAAAAGGCATGTGCATGGATGTGCGAAAATAAATTATACCACTTTCCGTATAATGACCAATGTTAATAAAGACATCATTTACCATTAGTCGCTGTTAGTGCTAGCATACACGTCTGTGTGATACATAATGGACACAAATATCATAAAATATCATACACAGACTGACAAAAACAAACCCAACACGCACAGAGTGTTTGTATATGATTACCTCATAATACGAAAGTAGAAACTATCATATATACAATACTTATTTGTGGTGATCCTATAAATGGATTAAATGACAAATGACTATAATCATCTGTCATTTTGGGACGTCCTTGATACAAAATGTACAATGTCATGTATAACTCGACACCCAAACACATCGTGCAGGTTTAAAAGAATAGTTTACGCTGAGGGCTGGTAATCACAACTCATTTGAGACAATGTTGTCGTAATGATTGCTGTAGCTCTACAAGACACATTGAAAACGTTGAAAAAAACGCGTTTTTATTTCAAAAAAGGTCATCAACAATATTTTTCCGAATACCAGCCATTATGATAGTTGAACAATATGTTTGATGTAATAGACGAGTGGGCGAACTATGAAATACTTGTTCATCAACATTGACGAACACTGATTTATGTATACAGAATATGTTGATGTAAAACAATCTACTTGCATTGAAGCGTAGGGTAATAGCTTTAAACACACCGGAAACCTATTACAGGACTATTAACAACACGTCAGTGAGAAAAGAATGTCCTTCGAGCGCAATATGAAGGATTTAATTATCTCACATAAATAGACAACACAAGAAACACACTCGAGGTTTAAATGATGTGATAAAAATAACGAAATCCTCGATATTAAATTCTTCAATGTAGATGTATCGTGTGCAGTTGTTATTTCCATCAGTTTTCGATTAAGGACATTCGTCTAGACGGTGTAAACCTCATTGAATACTTATGAATTAATAAAAGGAAATTGAATTATTATAGAAATACCAAGACCGTTTTATCGGATAGCTAATGCTTTGGTTCTTATCTCGTTGTCAATTATATCCATTATAAATACCTGACAAGTAGACATTATACAGTCATACGAATTCTGTACCGATTATTTAATGAAACATTTGTAATTTCATGTGTTTTAAGTCACACTAGTCTTGTTATGTCCAGGGCATGGTACACAGACAATGGGAAGGCAAATGTCACTTGAAACAACATAGCAGGGAATCCGCACACAAGGGGTGATAAATATATTCGAGACCTTAAAGAAAATCAAATTGTTTTAGTTTCATCAACAAGGCTCAAAAGCAATTTGAAATTTTTTACAACTAGATATATTAGACTGAATGTACAACATAGTTTATTCAAGCGCATGTCATTGTCATTGTCGTCAGGAGACATTATATCAAGCGCCACTGTTTGAGCATCACATAGCTCCTTTCTATATTCTAATCCGGCTTCATGAAGTACTATACATTGTCAATTGTTTAAACCTCAAAATAGAAACAAGTGTACAATTGTAGGTTAAATTCATTGTTATGAATATGGTTAGAACCAAAATCAACATTTTTGTAGAGAGTATAATTATCGGCGTATTGAATCGTCAAAATGTGTTTCGACCGCACTTGTACATACATGTAGTTAGTGTGATACAGCCAGGATATTTGTCACTTTAATCATCAATTCACGCCGTACATTAATCTTAATATCTACGATGCGACATTCATCGTTTGAAAACTGTCTAAACAACAACCTATTATCATAGCTAGTGTGCTTTTATTATGCATTAAAACTGTTTTACCATATTTGACAATATTGGTACAATGTCGTGTAAACCATTTACATAGCAGTCGATCTAAATGAGCTGCTAAACATATGTAGTCATTCCGAAAATTATATCGCGATAGTTGTCCCAGCAGAGTGAGGTTAGATGATAATACCATTATTACAGTATGTAAGTAACAATCACTCAAATTGTGGCATCGGACATTAGAAATCGTTATATGTTGATCTGTTGTGTTTTACACTAAGCAACCAAAGTAAGCTATAGTCTGCCTTACTTAGAAGTTTTCTAATTTAGTGAAAGGAAATTACGATTCGGTAGTTGTTGTTCTCCAGAATTGTCTCTTGAATTCGAACTTTATTATATACACACACTGGCAGCACACACTGGGTGTGATTGTGAGGATACCAACAAAGCCAATTTTATTTGAGTTGATATTGAGGAATATTTCGTCTTTAATTTCACATTTCCTGCAATGTTTATTCACAAGCGCTGCCAAATTCGCTGACATGGTACCTGTAACCATTCCGACAATTATTTTTAGTATTATTCATGTACCAGAACGTACATCTGTTCAAATTGATTTATCTAGCAACTTACATGTAACTACAGTTTTATATGAACGTATTTATAGAAGTCGAACTCAGGAAACAACATTGTTTGTGGTAGCTTGAATCGAACTGGGAGTAAATCTGCTCAATTCCTCTACCATATGCCACAGCGGATGGCATTTGTATTATCAATGATAGCCTTAACATTCTTTAAACTAACTGGTTAACTATAATAGTAAAATGAGACGTGTCGCAACCGAATTAATATTTCATATTGTTTGGTAAATTGTAGTAGGAAACCACATTCTCTTGGGACAATAACAATGTCTTTTAACGTTTGATATAAAATGAAATGTCTCACTAACTCAGCACATACCTCGAGAAAACAAGATATAATATTGCAAGATGTAATCCAAAGACTGCTGTAAGTCTTACCCTGTAGAAATGTTCTCATCACTTTGCTATCCTCAATACTCTCACAAACCTGTGTGAAAATATCTGGTTTTGTGACGAATGTTTTAAAATTAAAGGGGTACATTTCCCTTCTATATTTCAGGACCAGAACTTTATAGAGGTAACAGGAAATCAACATTTAGTGCCATAAAGCACAAAAAGTGATAAATGCAATTAACATGAGGCCCCAATATCTACTCACTATCAGTAATTCGCTACTTTAGTCATAATCTATCATTTATGTTTCATAATATTTGTTTTAATTAGGATATTTAGATAATTGTATTTATTTATTGTTTCCATCTTGATTTAAGCCGAAATATTAATAAATTTAGCCATTAATTTTTAGAGTTATTTAAATAAAAGTAATAAAATGTATGTATAACATGTTTACACACTATAGCACTTAAAATGGATAAAATTAAGTAAATTCATCTTATAAATAGTTTTTTCTATAAATTTATTTGAAATAGTTTCTAAAAACAAAATGAAATTGTATTCAATTTATCAAGTTTACCAAAACTGTTATATTTTCTTTATTATTCATATGACTATGATAAATGAAATTGAACATACGCACTAACTTTTAAATAGTATATACATTCTTGAAAGTTTTGTTTAGTCGTTTCCCCATTTTGTTAAATAAATAGTATAAATTGTACATGTATATATCACAAAATGCTTAAATATATTAGTATGAGTATATTGATTTATTTTATTCAACTACCAAGGCCTCTTGTTAACCTTACCATGCTTTGCAATGTTACGTAATATTACATAATAGGGATCAATATTCCAGAAAGCAATATTCCAGAAAGCAATATTCCAGAAAGCAATATTCCAGAAAGCAATATTCCAGAAAGCTTAAGCATAAGGAACCCCATGCTAAGAAAAATATGACCAAATTTGGTTGACCCAATGCCAAAATATAGGTCTTTAAGCAAAAAGTAAAATTGATGTATTGTTAAAATATTCTCTAAAGTCAATTATATTATGCTTATTTATCACACCCTAGCTTTAACAAAGTGCAGTTGTGTTCACAAATAACAATTGAAAAAAGATATCAACCTATACATTATCAGAACAAAAATTTATTAAGCCTTTTGGAAAATGGGTGTACAAATACAATTGCAGAGCAGTCGAAGAAAAACTTCAAACACTTATATGTTCATATCGATGGCTTAGAACCAGAAGGTCGTAACTACCTCTTACGACCTTATTTGAAATCTGCTTCACAAGGCGCTTCTTATGAGCATATTTTCATGAAAATCTGAAATTGTCATGTTGACCATAATGAAGTTTTAAAAACGTATTTTCCCATAGGTAAAGAGTAAATTACAGACAGTTTTCTCTTGTTTTCTCAATATATCGATTTGTTAGTTACGACCTGCTTGTTCTAAGCCAGCGATATATCCAGCGATGAGTTTACGCAAAACTGTGTTAATCGTCTCATTGTGCCTATGTAAATGCCATGTACCACAAATAATAGAACAGTGAAATAATGAAATATTTGTATGACAAACAAATAAGAGTGGGGATGCAAAAATCATACAACATGGTATTACGCCTAGTAACTAATAACAAACTATTTTTGCTAATATTTCTTTGTCGCATTATAAATTCATATCATTAATTTCCCGTACAATCCATGTTAACTTCGTTTATCTTTTTTAATCTTATTAATTACGTGTTCGATTCTATTGCATGTAAAAATTATCTGTTTGTCGCGCCTCACAGAGGCTTAGTGAGAAGCTCAATTAAATTTAACTAACGTAATTATGCTGTCATGCCCTGTCTCCTGGTCTGAAATTCAATACACCGAGCTAATTACAAAATCTGTATTCTCTTGTTGACGTGATATCTACCTCAGTTTGTGCAGTGATATAGTTTCAACAGAAGTATATTCATTTTTATGTTTAATGTACTTTTGTGTTTTACTAACAAATGTATGAAGATTGATATACACAACAAAATCTTAAGAAAATCGGTCCATTAATAGCTGACGACATTTCTGTGTACTTGTAAATTCAGAAATCTTCGGAGTGAAAAAAACTTTGTACCCATCTGGTAACACTTTTTATAAACGTCATGACGTACTGATGCCACACGTGTCGCATCTAAACCGCAGGCATCCGTCATGTTATGCCCACTGCAGACCCCGATACTACCCAGGTAGCAGCACCAACCCAAAATACGCAACATAAACACATATTTTTTATATATCCCACCAAATAAAATTGTTTTAAAAAAAATACATTACACAACATGTGGTATGGTATGAGATTAACAATAATACCAAACAAAGACTTGTTTATTGGTTTATTATGTCAGACCTATTCCAATTGACCTAAATCAAGATAAAATCGCGTTTAAAATGGGCAATTTGCGATAAAATGCAGTCTACATGCAGATGTTTATTCTTTGCTAAGCAGAAGATTTGTAGCGCGTTGTTATAACTCTTCAATTAGAGGTAAAAATGGTGAATTCAGCGGTAAACAAATAGATTTGCTGCTGAAGTGTCGACAAATCAAGGATAACCGCAATGTTACACTTATTTTGGACTGCCAATATCGAAGGTCTAGGACAAGCGGCATCAGACATGACACATGAAGGCCGTGAACGCGAAATGTTCGCATCAGCACATCAAGTCTAGTCTTTTTTGTCAACCAAAAGATTGTTCTTATTTATTGTGTACTTTTTAATGCACACATCTGATCGTCCTATAAGCGGCGATTCGTAAAAATTGCGAAAAGCTTCAACGCCGAGATAAAACCTAAGTTTGTTTACAAATTAATCAGGGCTGTTTAACTTGATACGTTCGTGATTCCCGGCGCACATTGTCATGGACGTTAACCAAATAAACTGTGTAACTTCTCACCGTCAGCTGATTCAATCATAATTTCCTATATAACACACTACGAAACTATTTCCGACTGAATCGATTTTTTTCAAAGTTAAGACCAGCCAATTTACCGAATGCACTTGGATAAAAAAGGTATGAGACAATCCGACGGGGAAGGTAGCACTCAACCCAACCAGCCGAGCACAGAAATCAGAAACACAACACGACACAACTACCCTGAGCAGTGCCCACAGAAGCCCATGTCAAAACGGCGACCAAATGGGGCACAACAACCCCGGGTGGATCTAGGTTAAAACACGAAGGACAGTGACCTAACGTTATGCGACCTAAAGCGGCACAACTACTACTTGACCTAGTTAAAATGTGGACGAGGTAGGAATGGGGTGGGAAATAATATTACATATTCCTAGCAACTACAATGAGCAATGTCCACACATAAGCCGTAGAAACAACCAAAGCCTTACATTTCGTACAGGCCCGGGTTTTAAGGTGGTACCTCGGTAGTATTGGGGTCTGAAAGGGGGGCATAACATGACGGTGCCTGTGATCTGAACAATGCTATCCTATTGTATTTACTCGTTGAACTTATCTCTCGATAGTACATGTAGATCCTCTAACAAGCTGAATAGCCCGGTTTTTTCAGTTTATAGCATAATAAAGCTATTGTCTGATTTTTGGAAGGCGATATTGAATCGCCTTCTATAGTCGCCACTTCAACCGGAAGTGCTGCGAACCTAAACATACATATCCTTACACCTATCAAACATTCATGCAACTCGGCAACTGGGAACATGAAAATTTTAAACTATATTTCATTTCAGTAATTCAGATCAACGTGATTTACAAAAAAGTGATTCGGGGAACCTTAGGCGTGGATGCATCTTTCACATTATATCTAAATGTAAGAAACGTACCATACACTTATTATCCGTATAATAAATCAATGTAGAAAAATACCATTACTACAACCTACTGGGACTTTAATCGGATAATATGTAAAAATTGTTATTATTTGCGGGATTGTAACAATCCCTTGTGATGGCAACTGTCTGGATTAGCTTATCTGTAAGAAAATAAATACTCATTTCAAAGCATATATATTTATTCCAAACACACATCAATGTCTTCATCATATGCATATCACTACAACGCCGAATCTACCGGAATGTGTCCGAATGAGTTGAAATTCCGAAGTAAATTATTTCGGTTCGTGTGGCACATGTTAAAATAGATGCTTTTATGTCGGATGATCAATGGAGCAATTTGTACGTGTACTACACACTACCCACGACCAATACCATGGAATAATGGGTCCAATGTGTTTGTGTTAGTATCGTATATTAATGTGGTACGACATTAAACATATGTTAAACTGAATTAATTCCTATTGCAACGCCTACCAGCAAAACTGTCGGATTTTTGTGGATCATGATGACTTGTGCCTTGAATAATGTGTTATCTATCTTTTGTGGGTTCGTTTGTGTGTTCGTTTATGCGAAGTCCACCCTTCCACATCTAGGTTCTGTATTACCAGTGCAGTCACCCGTGCAGTTCATACTAATCAAAATCTTTCAAATGTTTAAAGGTTCAACTATCGTTGGAACACATTGAGAGAGAAGCTCACAGTGCAATATCTGCTGGATTGTCGCCATCTCATGGAAATTAATAACTGGCTATTCAAATCTTAAAGGAGATTGCTAGCCATATTCAAGACGTACAATGTAGTTGACCTACTATACAATAGGCTGATCAATCTGTCACCTTCAAACAACTTACTTCTGTGGTAGTTGAACTTGGGGAGCGGTGGCCTAGAGGTAGGGCGCGCGCTTCGGGATCGAGAGGTCCCGGGTTCGATCCCCCTCTGGACCACTGGTCAAAATCTCTGAGCAAGACCCACAGCTCCACTCCACCATGGTGTAAAATGGTACCTGTGAGGGCAGTGTCTATTCCTGGGCGCCGCAGATCGATGTTGGCTGCCACACCACAGGAGAGAAATAGTCTCCCCAGGGAGACACGAGTGAAGGTTTCCATATGTAGCCCAATGACCAGGGGAGTTAAAATGTCAAAGGGTGCTTGAGCGGCCAAACAGCTGAAAAGAGCCCTAGAAAATTGGTAACTTAACTTAACTTTTTCACATTCAACAAATTCTCATTTTCATGTACAGCACATCTGAATGAATCCTAAAACTGAAACCAACTTATTTTGTCATCTTTGAATGAGATTAATATCAATATTGGTAATTTGACGGCACAATATATACACTTACGCACACTTCTAACGCAACACTTTTGTAATTCTGATTTCTCAGACACTGTTGAAGATATCAAGTTGCGCTTATAAACCATGTTGTTTTAAGTCATTTGCAATACAGAAATGTTGAAGTCATTCATCCATGACGCTCTGTCAGTTCTGGACGTAGTGCGGTGGTGATTTCTTCGTGCTGCACGTGAAAATGGTAGTCAGTGGCAAAAATCAATATTTTAGTCATTGAGTTCCTCTCTGGCAACAGTCCGACTGAAAAAAACAAATTTGTATAAAAATGGTCCGGATGACTATTGAAGAGCGTAGTCGCGCAGTAGGAAAGTTACAGAGTAGCAAATCCATTAGACAGATATGCGCTGTAATTTACTACACATTTTTATAAAAGGTTACAAAACGTTGAAATATCATCGTTTGTCAATATTTCGAATATTATAATAATAAAACTAAAATATGATCACTATTTTCAAGTTTCATGTAGTCAGATGTTTCGGCCGCCATGTGTCTACCATTTCAAGACTTCTTCAGAAGTTTTTTTTTTTTTTTTTTTTTTTTTTTCTTCTTCAGAAGTTACAACTCCCCGATCGACTTAATGACCAGCCAAAGAAGTATCGTGGTAGGGTGACTACGCAATGGCAGTATGTACAAATTGTTGCTGACCATCTTCATGACCCTTTAAAAACAGCAACGTCGATTGCGAGAACTAAACATGGACAGCATGGTGGACCAGTCGGCCCGTGTTGTGCCGTGTTGTGACTTTTGATTTTACAGTGATACTAAATATTTGAACTTATTTCCACCTTACTGTTTATCAACTAAAATAAAAATTCTATGAGGCGTTTGTAAATGGTTGGTTAATTTGTACTCCAAATTTCAATCAAATCCCTTCATGAATATTTGAGAAATCATGAACAACACATGTGTTGCGTTAGGAGTGTGCGTAAGTGTATATAGCTTGCAACATGGACTCCATGTCAACAAGTTGCCATTGATGCTTTATCTGGTAGGTCACCAATCCCTGCATGACCTGTTCTACATGTAACAGCTTAATCATTTAATAACACCATAGTTGTCTTGAAATTCAAATATTACAAATGCCGTCTTAAATGATTTAAAATGTCTAGTAATATGACTTTTTCTTGCCGTTAACCGACCTAAGATACCGCACGAACACTGTGTGTAGCTAACTCAGGCGGAGCAATAATTAAGCATAATATACGTGCATGTGTAAGGTGGTTCAACGGTTATATACACAATGTGAATTATGTGCACGAGTCTGGTGGAGCAATAATAATGTTGGCGAAGAAATTAAAAAGTCTTCGCTAACTCTACGACAATATTGGTGTATATGGATAGTTATGCCTAGCAGGTTATTAAAATCACAAAGCACCAGTAAGAACAACGTACTAGTAGCATATTCATTGCACTATCACAATACGTATTTTAAATGGATTCCAAAGCTAATTATTCAGACATACATTTAAGATTTATTTCAACTCAGGTTCTCATTTCATAATTAAGCATCTGAGAGAGTTAGTTTTGTAATCAACACGATTTTGTGATCTATTTGTTAAAGTCGTTACATCAAAGACATTCTTGCTTCCTCATGATAGAAGATGACTTTCAAAGAAAACATACAAAAATGTACGTTTATACTCGTATAACTCTCCAGTTGTTAACACATACACTATAAACTTTAGATTTAAGTAATATCGAGATACTGTTAAAGATTGTTTTCAGTTGTTGTTATGATATATCATTTATTTTTTATGTATATTGTCATCAATTGTAGCTTCTAGCAGTATTTTGCATAGCATACAAATATAGTCATCGTCTTCTAGTTGGTTGAGTGCTCAGTCAAGTCCGTTCTGGTGTTGGTTGTCTTATCAATTTCAATTATGAAGCTAATATAAGAAGACTTTGTGCAAATGCATCAATTTGATTTAAATGTCTAAAATGCACTGATCGAATTTATACACGCAATTGTGTTTTTTTGAAACATTTAGTCAGTTAGTGTGTGTAAATTTACTAATATGTTGCACCATATGAATTCATACATGCAGTTAACACACAGTCGAGTTGGGTGCTCGGCGGATGCCGAAGCTTCGTGTGTTACACACGGTAATTGATAATACAGTCAATGATACTTACTTAATTTGTTGGCAGATGAAGAGGAATATGGAAGTAGGGTGTTTATGTGACGCGTTAGAATATGACCACGTATACTTGATGAGGGATACTTAAATTGCATGCAATGTGTGCTCTGAACATACCACACAATCTATGATACAAAGATATGCGCGAAGTTGCATTTCCTTAAAAAACAAACCTCGTATACAATTGTACAAGATCGAAACAGATATATATGTGGTGAAAGGAGTGTTATGTTCAAGATCTAGGAGTGGAGTTAATATTAAGCAATGGTTGCATTATTCCTTCGTGTGATAGTCGGCAAGGCATGCATAATTAATGATACATATGTAATGACGTTGTCATAAGTTTAGTAATTGCAGACACAGTTTACTGCCATTCGGAAGCCCCATGCTCGCGAAGACAACGTCGTGTAAACCATTTACAATTGCAGTCGATGTGAACATCACATGACATCATTCCGCAAATTATACGTCGATGGTTAACTGCAATTACGTTGCTGTCGTTCTGTCCAGACAGAGTGAGGATGAATGACAATACCATTACTACGGTTTGTAAGTAACAATAACTCAAAATGTGGTATCGGATATTAGCTAATACGCGGGAAATGTTGATCCGTTGTGTACATAAAGCCTCCATGCAAGTAAAAGTGTCGCACAAAGATAGTCCGTCTTACACAGAAGTAGATTGATTATCTTGAGATAGGAAATTGCGATTGAGTTGTTGTCTTTCTACATTATTATCTCTATGCGTTCAAGTTTATTTTATATACACACTGACCGCAAACTTTCGATGTGACTGGGTGTGACGAGGAATACTAACAAAACCAATATTATTTCAGTTGAGGCATATTTTGCGCCAATTCAGGTTATAAATGGTATTCACACATCGACAGTACATTAGCATACTGTTACCTGTAGCCTAACTATGGCACAATTACAATCAATACTTTTTCATGAATGCTTTGATGTGGGGAATTTAACAAATAATTAAGTGATATTGTCAATAGCAATAAAAGATAGTGCATTCAATTTAAGTACTGTGTGCGTGCTACAGTAGCTATATTTTTGTGTATTAATAGTATGTTGTATATGTGGTGTTGTACATGTATGTACGTACACAACAGTAAAATATGTTTAAACATGACTGTATATATATTGAACAGGAACATACTACATTCAAAACACAGTAGACAATGTGTTCATGCCTCCGAGAGGTACAGTGGATAGGTGGATAGGTTATAACAATACGCACGTTAGGTTAACGTATTATATCATGTACACAGTAGGGACATCCAATAACTGTAGTCGTCATATATGTATGGCACATTGTGAAAAATACCACCGCCACTGTGTTGATTGAAACATTAATTGTATTTAAATGAAGTTGATTTGGTTGTCTAGACATATAAGCACAATCAATGTTTTTATTTCTTAATGAAGCCTTTGTGACTGAATTTGAATGATTGACCTAGTGCACTCAACCCTGGAGTGTTTTCGTTGTTTTGTCGTAGTTGTGCCTCTTTAGGTCACATAACGTTAGGTCACTATCCTAAGTGTTTTAACCTTGGTCACGCCCCGGGGTTGTTGTGCCTCATTTGGTCGCTGTTTTGGCATGGGTTTCTGTGGGCACTGCTCAGGGTAGTTGTGTCGTGGTGTTTCTGATTTCTTTACTCGGCTTGTTGGGTTGAGTGATACCTTCCCTATCGGATTTTCTCATACCTTTTTGACATTTTTATGACATGTATGCGGAAATAAAATATTTGCATTCTTAACTTAATATCGTCTACATTTGCAAGGATTACCATGAATTTAACAATTTCATTCATTGTATAATCAGAATAAGAAAAAATGATTTCCATAACGTTTTCTGTTTTAGGACTTTTTTCTTATTAGACTATATGTTTTTGTAAGCTTGGCAAATAAGAGAAAAACTCAAATCGTTTCAGTAATCTAACATTTAAATGTTTCAAATGCCATTGATCACATCTTTTTCTTGCTCTTCTGCTTCCTATTAAAATACAGTGCCAACTTTGAGGCATCGACGTACATGTGTCTGTTGCTGTTACATGTATGCATGGAACCATGTCCCCTGTCATATATAAATTGGTTTTAATACAATGTAGAATTTGTTTCGAAATATCAATATTCCCTTGTGATGTCTACTCGCATAAGTTCATGTTTATCATTTTGACATCACTATACTGCTGGGACATCTCATCCTGGCAGAAGAAATCCATGTGTAAATGAAATTATTCTTTTCCACTTTGGTAGACTATGCTTAACTATACTTTTATTTGGGTTTATTGTATAAAATGACTAATTTCTTGATTGTAGACATCTCATCAACAATTTGGTTGAATTCAGTTTTATCATTTACAGATAAAAGTTAATTCCCTTCAGAGCACGTCTGTTACGTGTCTGAATGCACAAAGAAAACTTATTCCGATGCAGTCAATTGGTGGTCGTGATCTTTGACACTTTTGGAACTCATGAACAGAAACGACTAAACGACACCGTGTAATGAAAATGAAAAATACAAATATTTATCTTATGTTAATCTTCATCTATACATGTACGATGTTGATTTAATCATTCATAATTCAAAACCAAAATATATTAGCATAGCTAGTGTTTTTCAATTTGTATTATAACTCTTTAACTATATTTAGACAATATTGATTTTGCTGTCAGCTGTAAAAAATAATGCAATAAGTTCGTTCAACTAGAGAAACCATCAGTCCCGTTTTTTATTGACCAATGAAGAGGAATTAGTAAGTACGGGTAGCTGTGTGAAGCGAAAGAAAATGAACATGATCAGTCTTGATAAAGATTTTTCACTCAGGTAGCCTGCAAATGTGCTTTAAACAATTCACGAATGCAAATTTCGAAGAAACAAATATATGCATGGAGGTACATTTTCTTTCCAATACAACTCGTTGACTATTGTATGAGCTCGAAACAGATAGATCTGTGATGATGGAGCGTTAGGTCTATTATAGAAGTGGAGTTAATATTAAGCAATGGTTGTATAACACCTTGGTCTGGCAGTCGGCAAGTCATACATACTGTGTGATAAATAAGTAATAACGTCGTCATTAGTAATAGCAGACACAGTTTATTGCCATTCAGAACCAACGTACTTGTGAATACAATGTCCAGTAAACTATTTACAAAGCAGTCGGTATAAATGAGCTACTATCCTCCTGAGTTCATTCCGTAAATTATATGTTGATAGTTTCCTGTAATTCCGCTGCCGTCGTTCTGTCCCGGCAGAGTGAGGATGGATGAAAATACCATTACTATGGTACGTAAGCAACACTAACTCAAAATATGGTATCGGAAATTAGAATCGTGAAAAGTTGATCCGTTGTGTTTTACATTAGGCACACGATGTCGTAAAACGATAGTATGTCTTACGTAAAGGTAGATTGATCATCTTGTGATAGAAAGTTGCGATTGGTCTTTTTCTCCAGAATTGTCTATTGAATAACATGATTACCTTATACACTCACGGGTAGGAGCATCAAAATCTGGAGGTAAATTTGATAAATTGGATGGTTACAAAATTCAACTACTCGATCCTGTACCAACCGAAACCATTTTAGTTGATATCGTGAGATGTATCGTCTTTAAAAGGATTACATCAATTGTAATCAATAGATCTACTAAATGCGCTGACAAAGAGATATAGTACCTGTAACAATTCCAACAATAATTAAAATGATAATTTCATTTACCAGAACGTACATTTATTAACAGACAACTGATTTTCGTTTTGATATAGACTTCTTTATAGAAGCCAAAACAAAAATACAACATTGTCTGCGGTATTTGGGAATCGCACTGGATTCTAAATCTGCTCCATTCCTCCACCATATACGAAGCCTGTCGTCGTTTTTATTTATTAATGAAATACATGGCAACAATTTAATTATACTAAATGTTTAGTTTTTTCGGTATGGTAAGAAATGTCCCAACTGTTATACTATTTCAAACTGTGTTTCAATTTGTAGGGAAGCCACATTCTCTTCGGACATGAACAATGTATTTTAACATTTACTATAAACAATTGCCTTACTACTTCATTAATCCAAAGAGTGCCATAAATGAAACCATGTAGAGATTTTCTCAGCACTTTACCAGCCAAAAATGCACAAGACTGGTCCTAATGTCTAAAATCTGTCATGAAAACTATCCAAAAATTATTAATCCAATTCGGCAATCAATAAATTAAGCACTTGCTCAGATAAAATATTTAATCTAATATAATAGCGCAAGCCATAACCGGACCTCAGATAGAGGGTTGTGTTTCAACGAATTGTACTTGATTCCAACATTCTTGTCTGATCCCAATTTGCCTGGTTCAGTAATACCACAAACTCACTAAAGATGCTATCTGAAGATAAAACAAGAAATGCAAGGCATCTCTGAAGTGCACTTTAGGTATATAGAAAAGTATGCAATTGTACAAATTCTACACTTAGATAGCATCCTTAGTAGGCATATCCTTCCTCTCGTTAAAATACAGAGCACACACTGGATAATCGACGAACTTTTGGCTGCTGCTGATATACACCAAATCATGCCCCTTGTCAAGTTGTCATATAAATTTGTTTCGAAATATTAATATTTCTGATGTCTACTCGCATAATTTCATATTTATCATTTCACAGTTCGTAAACATTACCGTTCAACTGGGACATCTCAGTCTAGCAAAAGAAATCCGTGCATAAATGAAATTATTTTTGTATTTATTGTATAGAATGAAAAATATCTTGATTGTAGACATCTCATAAACAATCTGATTGACTTCCTTTTTATCGTTTACAGTTAAATGTTCATTCCCTTGACAACACGTCTGTTATGTATTGAAACAAATAAAAATGTGGTAATACGCATTGGATTTGACTACAAACACAATTTCTAAAACATTTATTATAAAGAAATAACTATCGACAACAATAGTGTCATAGCCAATGCTGCACAAACGCATTGAACATTAGCATCATAAACACAATAACAAACCAGACAGGTAACAAACGCACAAATCAAATGCTTATATGGTATACAAAACTTTATATTAGTGTAGTACCAAATTGATTCGAATGCAGTTTAAGACGTCAAAACAGATAGATTCAATAGCATTCGGTTTATTGAAATAACAATAAAGATCAATAAAGCAAAGTTTTTGTAGTCTTTTTTTACAAGGATAACATATTTACAATAATGCAATCTTCTATATGGGCCTCAAATCTGGTTGGTTTGTATCAGTACTGATTTCTGTCAACTTCCCATACACCGAGGTCACAAACAACAATACAGAGCCGTTTAAACGGATGATGGACCTTTGATGAAGAGAGCATTTGGTTTATTGCAGGAGTGGAGAAAATATAAAGCAATTTGGGGCAATTCGATATGTTTTAGGAAACGTTTCAAAAGTAGAAGGTCAACGTCATCAATAAGCCAAATGACCAATTATAAGCAAACAAAAGGCCTGATGGACGATCTGAGTGACCTAATTAAACAGGATATGGTCAAAATGCCCCGGCTTAGCTACCGAAGTTCCAACATATTTCATCATGCGGAAAGTGTTTTAACCATATTTGCAGTATGTTTAGAAATCGGGGATTGTGTGCAACACAAATACAGTAAGTTAACAAAGATTTATATTCAGGACCAGCGAGATCAAAAGTCCTTTCAAATTTATAAATCATGTAAATGTTAAGCTCGACTTGTATTTACTACTAGCATATACGTCTGTGTGGAACATAATGGACACGCATGTGTCACAATATATCATACACAAACTGATCAAGCAAACTCAACACGCACTATAGTTGATTCAAAGATCTCTGTCACAACCGCGTAAACAAACATTCACCCCGGTCGATTATTTAATGTATGTCAGGATTAAATTTTACCATCAATAATACACTTAAATGATTAAAAAGCTAATAGTCGTATAGCGTAGTGGTTATACTTGCTGCAATTAGCTATTCAGAAATGGAACATTATGGCGGTTTTGACAGACATCTTTGAATCGACAATAAGTACTTGCATATGATTACCCAATAAAAGGGAACTAGACACTACCGTAGATACAATAATGGTTGGTGGTGGTTAATTATCTGCCATTTCGGAAAGTCGATGCCCAAACACATCGTGCATGTTATAACGAATAATGTATGATTTGAGCGGTAAATCACATGTCATTTGTCCTAATGATTGCTGTAGATTTAAAATACATATAGAACACGTTTAAAAATATACTATATTTCTTGTAAAATGTACATACTCGACTTATGCACCAAAACTTACTGTTGTACGAATAAATACCAGCCATGATGATAGTTGAACAATCTGTTTTCTGTTGCGTGGGCGAACTATAAAGTTCATGTATATCAGAATTGACGAACACTTATTAAATATACGAGAGGTGTTCAACTTATTTATGAACAAAACATGAACACCGATTGTGCAATATCGAATGAAAATAATTGAAATATCTTTTTTAAACCATGCGAGAAAATGTTTTAAGTTGAACATATGCTCATCATACATTGTATATTTCATTTGGTTAAAGCTTAAAACAACAATTTAGTAGATGATGTTGTTTTTCCTGTTTTTAAGGCAAAAAGGCCCTTTTATAAGTATCAAGAAAGTGTTTGTAAATTTTTATTTTGCATTTTTAATGAGAACATCAGTAATATTTGTCGTAAGACGCGTTATTAAAGTTCTGTTTCCAGGAATGGTGAAATGGCACCAAAAATTGCACATTGCCCAACATTGCCAAAACGTTCAATATAAAGTTAAATTGGTTTTATGATATCTATGATAAAACCATTTGCAAAACGTGGAATAGTACCACTGATGGAAGTGTCCATAGAAACTATCAGTGACATTATTTCGAAATAGTTTAATGCATAGTTCTTGGAAAATGCGAAGCTTCTACGCTGAAAATCAAGAAAAACATGCCTCGCAGCCAAATGTTTTGGAATCTAGAAATGCAAAATAAACAACATTATGCGGAATTTTTTTTTCATTATGGGGAAGTAATGCTGAATCTCAAAGAATGTTATGATAGATTATGGTATGCTATTTAAGAAAAGGTCACAGGGATAGGGAGAAGTTCATGTTTGTCCAGCATTGTGTGTTCGCGGCCGTTTTCATGGAAAGGCATTGGATTTGTTGTTATGGAAATACGCACATCAGAATCAATATCAAATTGACGAAATTGAAGGCTGTGGACTTTGGACGAACCACTGCAAATCAGGTTTTTAACAAAAAAGTGTTACGAATCGTTCCTAGTGACTGTTCCAAGAACATAGTGTTTCGTCCAGATTCAGCTTCAAGTCACCATATACAACGCCAAATAAAAAAACTTAAGAATATAACTTTGATATATATTATAACCAAACAGTGGACGTCGAAGTCTTCTCATGCTTTAAGAATATAATTTTCCATCTGGTTGATAATAAAACAACGATTAAAGAAGGAAAATGTAAACGTAATTATTACGAGTTTCGGACCTTCAAAACGCAAATAACAACACCCTCTACCCTAATGTTGATTATGATTTAACCGTAACGTATTGGCAATTTACAATTATTATATATACTTCTTGATACACTACTTTATACAACATAAAGTTTTTATTCAATTTCATTGTTAGAGTAACACAATATTGATGTTCATTTTCTGTTCATAAATAAGTTGAACACCTCTCGTATTATCTCAAATATAGACAACAAAAGTAATACACTCGAGTTTCAAATGATGGAAAACTTAATAGAAAGGACACAAGCATCGATATTTAAGTCTTTAATGTAGATGTATAGTGTGCAGTTGGTATGTCCATCGTGTATCGATTTAGGACATTCGTCTAGACGGTGTACAATTAATTGAATACTTATAAATGAAAAAAAAGGATCTTAGAATTATATAAAGAAAGTGCAAGACCGTTTCATCGTGAAGTTTATGGCCCCGGTTCCTGTCTCGTTGTCAATAACCTTCATATTAAATTCCCGTCACTTAGACACAAAACAAACATATGGCTTCTGCCGAACTAAAACAAGAAGGAAAACACGTGTGAGGTTTTTAGTTGCATAAGTCTTGTTACGTCTAGGTCATGGTAAAAGGACAATGTGAAGACAAATTTACTTGAACCAACATAAAGCACGGATTGCACATACGATTGGTGATCAATATATTCGAGAACTTAGAATCAAGTTATTTTGTTTCATCAACAAGAGATGTAGTATCAAGCGCCACTCTTTGAGCATCACACGAGTGTACAGAAATAAATCATAATACGTATAACACGTTTGTAACTTGCCTTCGTCAATTCACCGTTACAACTGTAAAGTCAACGTTTAATATAGTTGTGCTAAATTAGGTAATTGCTGAGTCTTGTGTCGAGTGATTTATACAGTCGGGTGATATCTACAATCACGAGTAAGTATGTAGGCAATGTTGTTAGAACCCAAATCAACCTTTTTAAAGAAGGAATGATTATCATACCGTTTGTATGAAAGCATTTATAATCTTATTTTACTTTTTTTGAATACATTAAGACATAACACCAACCGAAGCCTATTTATAAAATCATCGACATTGGGCGTACAGTAATCTTAACATAGATTACTTTTGAAGTCCGTCTGTAAACTGCAAACTATTATGATCATACAATGCAGCCAGTGTGCTACTGTTTTGGATTACATTTGTTTTACTAGAGAAAATGTTGGTGTTGCTCCCAATGACAGAAAGCAAGCACACAATGTACCGGACACTAGTTCAATGTTAGTAAAGCCATGAACTATATATTGGTTCTACAAGTTGAACATGGATGAAAATGACGTAAATGCCAATAACAGAAACCGTCCGATTGTCAATCAGTGGTATTCATTGGGAAACCAACAGAGCTTACCAATGAAATTATGAAATACGTAGAATATAGTGTCATTAAGCAGCCACTTTTGTTCAGTTGACTCACACTGTTAACAGATCGCGGATGTATGAACTTACAAATGAGCACAGGTGAGGTCATAGAACATTAAGTTGACGTTAATAAACGCTGTTAATAAACTGCTAGATGCTCCAAGGTTTGAGCAATTTTTTAACATCATTACGTCAGTGGTACAGAAATACATTTGAACAGTCGGGGAACAGAGGTATTGGAATATCTGTTTAGAAAGTCAAAATGACTATAGACAAAATTATTAAATGTTTCTTGATGCTACAAAATACTGTGCTTGAAATGCAACGTCATAATAACGTCACGGTGCGACCCGCCTCCCTGGTACTTAGTATATTAAATGTTTAATAATTTTCTTATTTTTCAACGTATTTCTTTGATATTTCGCATATTTGTCAGTGAAAGATCAACATTTAATTATAAATAATTGGTGTTCTTAGTTTCTGATTTGCTGTGCTGCTATGAAAAAGTTCTATTAATTGTAGAACACCTCGCGTATAATTACTTCATGTGTTGGCAGATGAAGACGAATAAGTAAGAACGGGTAGTGATGTGAAGCGTTTAAGTGAACAAGTCCAGCCTTGATAAAGATACTTCACTCAAATTTATAGACTGCAACATTTGCTCTAAAGATTTCACGACTGCAAATTAACTGATAAGCGTGGAGTAGTATTGCCTTTTGAAAAAACCTCCTATTCCATTGTTACAGGTCGAAAAAGACAGATCGGTGGTGACGGGACCGTTAGATTTATTAAAGGAGTGGAGTTGATATTAAGCAATGTTTGCATTACTCCTTGGTCTGAAATGTATACCTATACCATTACTAGGCGATGTAAGTAACAATCACACAAAATGTGGTATCGGAAATGAGAATCGTAAAAAGTTGATCCGTTGTGTTTTACATTAAGCCCCCGATGCAAGTAGACGTGTCGCAAAACGATAGTCTGTCTTACTTAGAAGTAGATTGATCAAGTTCGGATAGGAAATTGCGATTGGGTACTAGTAGTTTTTCTCCAGAATTGTCTTTTTACCTCCATGTTTATTTATGCACGCATGAACAGCAAATTTTGGATGTTATTTTGAGGAATACCAACAAAAACAATTTAATTTGAGGTGATTTTGATGAATATCTCGTCTTTTATAACATGTTTCCAGCAATGTTAAATTTAAAGCGCTGCCATAGTCGCCTAAATAGTACCTGTAGCCTTTCAGAAAATAATGAAAATCGAGAAATAATCAATTCGTAGCTGTGTTTTATTGCGTAATACATATAGGCACATTTGGATGCAAAAATGAAAACAGTGCATATATTTTTTACGGAATAAAAACACAGCTACGTATTCATTATATCGATTCTAACATCGCAAATATTTCGAGTTTTACGGCAACAGCATGCGAAATCTTTTTTATCTTGACACTTCTAAACATGGCGTGCTGTTCGAGTTTACTCCCCATATTTTGACTCTCCATCTATCGATTTTATACGCTGTTGGTAAGAATTTTAATTCCGTTACGTAAACGACGTGAGAAAAATCGTGTCAATTGAGATGAATATAACTTCTTAAGTTAAAAAAGTTAAGGTTCCAATTTTCTAGGGCTCTTTTCAGCTGTTATGCCGCGCAAGCACCCTTTGTCATTTTAACTCCCCGGTCATTGGGCTTTATATGGAAACCTACACTCGTGTCTCCCTGGGAAGAATATTTCTTTCCTGTGGGTGTGGTAGCCAACATCGATTTGCGGCGCCCAGGAATAGACTATTTTACACCATGGTGGAGTGGAGCATGAGGGTCTTGCACAGAGAAATTAATCATTGATCTAGAGGGGGGGTCGAACCCGGGACCTCTCGATCCGGAAGCGTGCGCACTACCTCTAGGCCATCGCTCCCCAAGTAACAATAAATGCATGTTAATTTGCGTTTAGTTCCTTGGTTAATTATGCTGTTGTCAATGACATCAACGACTCTATTTACCGCTTGAACTCGAAGGGGATTTCAGCTGAAAATAACGAATTCGGGTTAACCCGACGTCAACAGGTGAATGGTGTTAACATGAAAGACATCAGGAACATTTCATGACAAATAACGATATAACAGGCATGATATGCAAACAGTTCACGTTCAAAAGGAAATGCGCTATTTCCCATCCTTCAAGATGCGTTAGAAGCGATGCGCAAGTACAACTTAAAACCTATAGATTATTTGTAAAATGTGTTCATTTGTCGTATCTACGCACAATGATGAACTTGTTTATAATTAAATAAATATATTGTATTGTATTTATATCGCTTACAAAACGCTAGCAACGAAATATAGGTAAAATTCCGTTATGTCTAACGAACAATGGGTAAATTGGAATAGTCATCTTTCATAGTTTATTACACGCTACGAGGGCAGATTGCCCGTGCTATGTTAGAATGATAATTCATTTACCAGAACTTACATTTCTTAACTTGCAGTCTTTTTATAAGAAGCCAACATAAACAAACAACATCATCAGCAAATGCCAATAGCTGGAAATCGGAATATTCTCAGTTGCTCCACCATATGCGTAAAAAGGGTATGAGAAAATCAGACAGGGAAGGTACAAAAATGTAGCACTCTGACTAACACGTAACTAACCGTGGACAGAAATCAGAAACATCACAACACAACTACCCTGAGAAATTTCCACACATAAGCCAAAGAAAAAAATCAAAAATTCAAGTCTCCGCAGAAAAAATACAGGGTGACCCAATTTCACAAAGACATTATAGTACGCCGGTTGTCAATTGAATTTATTAATGATAGACATGACAACATTTTAAACTATATGTTTATCTATAACGGAATTGTGAGAAATGTCGCACCCGTATTAATATTTCAAATTGTTTTGTTAATTGTAGGTAGACCAAGTTGTCTTGGGATTGTCGCAATGTTTGCTAAATGTCTCACTAATTCATTAAACACTTCCAGAAACCAAGATATCATAGTGCACGTTATAATCCAAGGAGGGCTGTAAATTAAACCCTGTATTAATAGTCTCCGAATTTTACCAGCCTCACTCCTCTCATAAACTTTTGTGACAATATTTGGATTGTTACAATGGTTTAAAATAAAGCAAACCGCAAAATTGATGTCTTACCCAAGAGACGCTCTGAAGTCAATTACATCAGTCACATTTATCACGCCCTGACATTTACAAAGTGCAATTCTTTTAACAAATAACAATTAAAAATGAATATCTAATTAGTTATTATCTGAACATCAATTAATTATTAAGTCTTTTTGAAATAGGATGTACTTGCAGGGCACATGTGGAAACACTCATATATGACGTTCATCTATCAAATGATGAGCTAAGGCAATATTGCGTTAATCGTCCCATTTTGACTTTGTAAATGTCATGTACCACATAGTAAAAGGACAGTGAAATAATAAAACATTTGTACGACAAATAGATAACAGTTGGGATGCAAAACACAAGCAACAAAAAATACCAAAAAAATTAATGACAAACATTTCTTGCTAATTTCAACCACCGCATGCTTACTTCATATCATTAATTTTCCTTGTAAATCTTGTTAACTTCGCTGATCTTTTGGCATCTTTTTAACTGCACGTTTCATGTTTTTTCCGGGCCTTAAACAGGTTTGGTGAGTAGCTAAATTAAATATAACTAACCTAATTACCTAATTAAGCTGCTAATAACTGCTAATACATCATTCCCTTTCTCCCTATCTGAAATTCAAATTCAATACACAGATCTCATACGAAAATATGCGATTTCTACTTCAGTTTGTGCATTTATAGGAAAGCTTAAACAGAGTTGAAAATAATGTTTGTATTGAACAACGTTTATTCAATATTGCATACATGTATAGTATAGTGCTTGTCTAGGTTGTTCTAAGCTTAAAAACAAACTTATTACCAAAACGGGCATACAGATTCGCTAACAATTTGTCGTACACCTAATGAACGCAATTCAAATGTGTCCTTTATACCGAATTGAGAAAAAACACATTTTTCAAGCACATGCAAAAACCTTGAGGACTAAGAAGTGTTAAATTATAAATTCAGCGTGTTTGAATACTACTTGACAAAGCAATTATATGGAAACGTGTTGTAATTTAACTGAAAAAGAAGAACCATCATGCACGAGTTATCCCACTCGAGTTTACTATTTTGCGTTCCTCCTGTAATTCCCGTTAAACTTTTTAGCTCTTTTTATGCACATTGGTATGCATCCACAAGTGATGTAAAAGAAAATAATGTTTGTGATAATTTAGATCCATGTATGAAACAGGAAAACTAGCACAAGTAACAGCAGAAATGAGACGCTACAATCTACAAATACTAGGTATTAGTAAAAGCAGATGGACCGGATCTGGAAAAATCAAAACAGAATCCGGAGAAACAGTTTTATACTCAGGGCGTGACGACAACAATCATTACCAAGGAGTAGCGATCATACTAAGCAAAGGAATGGATAAAACATTAATCGAATGGAAATCTGTTAACAACAGAATAATTACAGCTAGATTCAAAGGACATCACACAAATATGACATTAATACAATGTTACGCCCCAACAAACGACAGCGAAGAAAACAGAAAGGAAGATTTTTACGAACAACTGCAAACCGAAGTCGCTATAGCTCCAAGACATGACATCCTAATTGTAATGGGAGATTTCAACTCAAAAGTAGGCAGCGACAACAGCACTATTGAACGAGTTATGGGCAAACATGGATGTGGAACATTAAACAACAATGGTGAAAGATTGATAGAAATGTGTGCAAGCAACAACTTAGTTATTGGAGGAACGTTATTCCCACACCCATTAATTTACAAACTGACATGGAACTCACCAAACGGAAGGGACAAAACACAAATAGACCACCTGATGATCAATGGAACATGGAGACGATCTTTACTTAATGTCAAAGTCAAAAGAGGAGCAGATGTAGGAAGTGATCACCATTTAGTCACGTAACCATTAGAGTCAAATTAAGAAGCGCTGGAAAGAGATCATCCATTAACAAAAGATTTGATACAGAGAACAGATTCCAAGCACTTGAGAACCTTTCCAAAACAACTGGATATCAAAACATCAACAATTCCTGGGAAACTATCAAGACAATTTATACAAACAGTAGTGAAGAATGCTTAGGACCCAGATCTAATGGAAAAATTAAGAAATGGATAAGTCCCGATACGTAGAAAGCAATTGAGAAAAGAAGAAACATTAAACTGAAAGAAATGGCCGAGAAATCAGAAAGAATAAAAGATAAATACTAGGATGACTACAGAGAAGCAGACAAAGAGGTCAAGAAACTGGCAAGAAAAGACAAAAGAGCGTACATAGACGACATAGCAAAACAGGCAGAAGAAGCAGCTGAAAAGGGAGAACAGGGCAAGTTATACGAGCTTTCCAGAACAATCAGCGGCAAGTCAAATGAAAACAAAAACATCCCTAAATTGTTGACAACAGAGAAAGAACAAGAGACAAGCTGGGTCCAACATTTCAAAGATGTTTTGAATAGACCACCACCCGAAGAAACAGCAACAATTCAAGAAGCAGACAGTGACCCCCAAATAGAAACATCTCCACCAACAAGAAGCGAAATAGTCAGTGCCGTCAAGATATTAAAGAATGAAAAAGCCCCTGAACAAGATAATCTGAATGCTGAACTTTTCAAAGCCGATCCTGGACTTGCTGCAACCATCCTACAACCACTTTTCACAACAATATGGACAAAAAAGGAAATCCCAAATGACTGGACAAAAGGCAACATCATAAAGATTCTCAAATAGGTTCACCAATTGATTGTAACAACTGGCGCAGTATAACACTACTATCAATCCCAAGTAAGATACTCTGTAAGATCATCATTCAGAGATTATCAGATGCCATAGACAAAAAACTACGACCAAACCAAGCTGGATTCAGAAGAGGCAAAGGTATCACAGATCAGAATTTAGCCCTACGTAACACCATAGAACAGTGCACTGAATGGCATAGACAACTGTATGTCAACTTTGTAGACTTCTAAAAAGCCATTGACAGTATACATAGAGAGAGCCTGTAAAAAGTACCCAGAGCCTACGGTATTCCTCATGAAATCACAGAAATCATCAAAAGCTTTTACAAGAACTTTACCTGCTGCGTCAATAACAGCGGTATCTTCTTCGAAGTAAAGACGGGTGTAAGACAGGGATGTGTAATGTCCTCTCTCCTTTTTAACCTGGTCATAGACTGGGTAATGAGAGAAACAACGGAAGACACGGCGAGAGTTATAAGATGGCAACGCCAGACCTCATTAGAAGACCTGGATTTCGCCGACGACCTTGCCCTTCTGGCCAATACTGACCAACATATACGAGAGAAAACAAACCGCTTATCCAAATCTGCCAAACAAGTTGGTCTTTATATCAGCCAGACAAAACAGAGATTATGACTTTGAATATCAATAACCCATATCCTTTACGAATAGATGGAAAAGTACTTCCCAATACCAACAGGTTCAGATATCTGGGTGCTGTCATAAGGAACGATGGCGGAGCTGGTGATGACATCCATTCTAGACTATGTAAAGCCCGAAACATCTTTATGTCGCTTAAAAACATATGGAAATCCTCTCAATATAGGAAAAAGACCAAACTCAAGTTATATCAAAGCTGTGTCCATTCAACCCTATTATATGGATCAGAGTGCTGGAGAATGACAGAAAATGATCTTCACCACCTATCAACATTCCATACAAAGAGTTTGAGAAGAATTTCGAGAATCTTCTGGCCAATCACAATATCAAACGATAACCTTCTACAGCAATGCCATTAAGAAGACATGGCCACCATATTGTACAGACGAAGATGGAAATGGTAAGGACCCTTCATCAGGAAAGAAACCAGCGGCATCCCAAGAGTCGCTCTACATTGGACACCTGTAGGAAAAAGGAAACGCGGAAGACCTAAGAGCACATGGAGGCGAACAGTCGAGGCAGAATTGAAGACCATGGGACAGCCCTGGGGAACAGTGGAAAAACTTGCTAAAGACCGAAGCCGGTGGAGGTCCTTTGTTGCTGCCCTACATGCCAGAGGGCATAACGGGCAGTAAGTAAGTCAGTAATAATTTAGATCTGTGTAAAACCGATCTGTCTGGTTTAAACCCGCAAGGGAGCGTAATTACCGCTCTTCCACGGTCTACCTTTGACAACTGCGCCATGTGTTTGACAAACTAATTGGTTTTTCTGACTAACTAATACCGTGCTACACAACATGCACTCGAAACTTGTGTGACTGGATAGCAATCGGGCAAAACTTGCCAACATATATTTTGATGCCTTTTCGTCATGCTTGATGCCTTTTCGAGTGGTTTTGGAACGTATATTCATGGGGTTAGCTGTATTAGGTCCACAATCTATCTTGAAATAAATAAGCACAAATTTAGCTTTGTACACATACATAATACAATAATATTCAAGCTTAAAAGGCGTTCAGTTAGCTGCTTTGCTCAGTATAGCATTAGAGAGCTATTACTGATAACTTACTTAACAACAGCAACATGTATATTGCTTAAAAGCTACAATGTGGTTTCTAGCCTACAGATATAACGAATTATGACTTATGCTTAAATTACACAATAAGTATGCATAAGATAATTTCAGTATTAACGGAGTCTGATGTGACATAGTTAGCAATAAAAATGTCGCCATTAACATTCAAGATCATGTATGATACTGATTGTTTTCATTATGTATTCCTGGCAAAACTCTACCTAATCCACTGTCGCATTTTTAAATCTGTTATCCATAATTTGATTGCGAAACTCGGATATCGTCCAGCATATGAGCCATACATCAAATAACCAAGCGTTGCCATTTTCATGTGTATGCGGAAATAAAAGATTTGAATTCTTAACTGAGATGTCGTCTCGATTTGCATGTCTCCAGGATTACGAACAATTTAACCATGTCATTCATTGTATAATCACAATAAAAAACTTTCATTTCCAATATGAATAGTTTGTTGGACGTTTTATGTTGTAGGATGTTTTTGTACCCTTGACAAATAAAAGAAATCTCAAATAATTTCTTTAATCTAACCTTTAAATATTTCCCTTACCATAATTCGTTTTTATCATTTTTCTTCTTCTTGCTCCGTCATTTAAAATACAGGACCCACTCTGGAGCATTGACGTACTTTTGTCTGAGGCTGATTGATATACACGGATACATGTCCCTTGTCATATATAATTTGGTTTCATACAAAGTAGGACTTGATTAGAATATCCACATTCACTTGTGATGTCTACTTCAATAAGTTCATGTTCATCATTTCACAATTTTGACATTACTATACTGCTGGGACATCATCCTGGCAGCAGAAATCCGTGCATAAATTGAATTACTATCTTCCACTTGGGTATACTATAATTGACTATATTTGTATTCATTGTACAAAATGACAAATATCTTGATTGTAGACATCTCCTCAACAATTTGATTGTTTTCCATTTTTATCATTTTACAGATATACGTGCGTTCCCTAGACAACACGTTATGTATTGGAAACAAATAAATGTAATAATACACATTAAGTTGACTACAGACACAATTTCTCGAACTTGTTTGAGAAAGAAATAACCATCGTCAAAATAATTCATATTCACCTTTGCAGCAAACGCATTGAACATCAGCATCAAATACATAATGACAAATCAGACAAGGAACGAACGAATGTCCAACTGATTGTACATAATTCAATACTTCATGTGTTTTAGTAGAGAAATGAACGCAGTTTAAGATTGCAAAAACAAATAATATATATCGATACAGTAGCATTTGGAATATTGCAATGTAAAAATGAAATGAAGTTTTGGTTGGTTGTATCAGTACTAAATTCTATCAGCTTTCTATATAACTACTTTTGCAATTGTGTAGTAGGAATGTACGTGTCAGCCGCTTACTCGAAAATGCAATCAATCTTTTTTACTAAAACATGTGTTTATTATGTGTTTTTAAATTGGATATAACTTTTGTGGACAGTGTTCGACCAAACTTTATACCATTGTAGTGCATAAAACAATTTCTGAGCACTGCGAAGCCCTCGTCTTATTTCATTAAATGACATGTTAGCAGAATGTTCTTGAGTACCTATCAAACATTTAATACACCATAGTCATGGGCAGATATCAAGAATCATTTGGTTCTTTTTTAGGCACTTAATTAACATTTTGTCTAACTGAATTCGGTAATTTTGTCTAATTCTACCAGTTAAATTGGAATCGGCAATTATTGTCATTCGTTATTTGTTATTAGTCCTTCGTGTTCGAATATGATTTAGATATTTCTATCAGTATCCAGTAAATTGGCTTAAAATGATTCGAAGCAATTATGGGCAATTCGATAATTGTTCTATAAGACATTCTAAAAGTAGATGGTCCGAGTCGTCAGTAAGCCAAATGACAAAGCGTAAGCAACAAAAAGCCGAATGTCCTAATTAAACAGTAAAAAGTCAAAATTCCACGGTTTAGCCTGTCGAAATTCAACAATGTTTAATCATGTGGAAAGTGTTTGAACCATGATCGCAGCATATTTAAATATCAAGAATAATGCGCAAGACTTTGGTCGCTGGGGTCACATCGTTGGCATATTCTGAAGCAATATGCATCTAGAAACAGGTCATGTTTTTTCACGCCCAATTCCTACATTGCCCATTATTTTGAACTAGGTCAAGTCCTAGTTTCATTCAGTTTCATTCGGTCTCATGCAATAATCGCTATCCTATAATTTCTTTGTGAAATTGGGTCATCCTGCATTTTTTCGGCGGGGACTTTTTTATTTATTTCTTTGGCTTATGTGTGGGCAATGCATAGTGTAGTTGCTAAAAATATTTAATGTTATGTCGCTCCCAATTTATACATTTCCCATTATTTTAAACAAGCCCAAGTCGTAGTTGTGCTTGGTGTCTTTAACTATTTCATTGAGTTGTTGTGCCTCAATTAGTCGCCGGTTCTGAATAGGTTTATGCCGTTGTGTCGCCGTGCAGCGGGGCCTTGGGGAACTTGGTCGAATCTTGGATGCGTTTTATTTGGTCTCATGCATTAACCGCTAGTCTATAATGTCTTTGTGAGAGTTGGTAATCTTGCACTTGTTCGTCAGGAACTTGGAATTATAATTATAGAACAATACATGGCTGAGCAGTGCCTTTGAGTGATAATCGCCCCGGTAGGCTGGTTATTGTAGGTACATGTACCATCGACCTTCCGGGGCGATTATCACTCAAAGGCACTGCTCAGCCATGTATTGTTCTGTATAATATTTGCAGCTTTTTCATTAAAATAACACATTTAAAAAGCAAACATAACGTGTTCAGTAATTCGTAGATCCTTTGCTATTGTAGAGACTAATTGTTGTCAAACTTGGATCTAGGCGCGCAATGAACTTATTTATTATTGAACGGAAACCTATCCTTATTTTCTTAATCAGATAATTTGCTACACGCTGATGTTTAGTTAAATGCAAAGTTCTGAAAGGTTGATACCAAATATATTTTAAATGTGCTACATGTATTCTGCTTCTCCAAAGTCATCAACCGTGTTTGCAAATGATTCTAGTAGAAATAGGCCTACGCTCAGCGGCCGACGCAAATGATGTTAAGTTGCGCGTGAACGTTTTCCGAGGTGATAATCGACCCAGTAGGCGCGAGGCGGGCCAAAAAGCTGATAATACTTTTGAAAGGCCGATAATGCTATTTTCCGAAGGCAAATTTGTTACTTTATACAGTAACATAAGTATTATTTTGGTTTTGCTTGGCTTATATGTTGGCATTGATCACTGTTGTTGTGTTGTGTTATTTCTGCTCTCGGCTGTTTGGGCTGGGTGATAGCTTCCCTGTCTGATTTCCTCATACCTTTTTAGTATGTCCTTCACAAGTCAAGTCAGTAAACTACGGCGCAATATCGCATTACAGCATTTGCATTACTTCGTAACAATAAATTATATCACTCCCCGTATAATCGCAAAATCTAATATATAGAGTCAACATGAACTTAGTCTAGTAGTTGTATTTAGTAATAACATACACATCTTTGTGAGACATGGTTGACACAAATGCCATAATATATCATAATACGCAGCCTGATAAAAACAAACTCACCACACATTGGCTGCTTGCACATGAATATTTACTAATACGGAACTAGACACTACGATGGATGCAACAATAATTTGTCGTGGTTTAAATGCCTCCTATAAATGGCTGAGAATGACAAACGACTATAATTATCTGCCATTCTGAGAAGTTCTCGATATAAAACGATGTCCAAACCAATTATGCATGTTAAAACGATGTATGTTGTGGGTTGGTAGATTGTAATCACAAGTTATTTGAGACCCTTCTATCCTAATGATTGCTATAGCTCTACAAGACACCTAGAAAACGTTGTGATAAACCAGTGGATCGAACTATAAGAATGCATGACATCAGTTTTGAAGAACACTAATTGAATTATATGTTTATATAAAACAGTCTCCTAGCCTTGAAGCATAATTTATTGTAATTGTTGCACAAACACTGACAACCCATAAGATGACTATTAACAACACGTCATAAGTGATAATAAAATGTGCCTTGATGGTAATACTCATGGCTTAATTACATGTATCTCATATAGACAACAAAAGCAATACACCCGAGTTTCAAATGATGTGAAACTTAAACAAGGAACCAAAACTTAGATACTTAAGTATTAAATGTAGATGTATAGTTTGCAGTTGGTATTTCCATTATGTGTCGATTTAAGACAAACGTCTAGACGGTGTAAAGGCCTTTGAATACTTATAAATTAATAAAAGGAACTTTAAATTATATAAAGAAATAACAGGACCGTTTCATCGTGTAGTTTATGGCTTCCGTTCTTGTCTCATTGTCAGTTATATCCAGTATAAATAACAGCCATTTGGAAATTATACAGTCATACGGATTCTGTACTGATGTATAAGGAAACCTGACTGTGTAATATAAGTTCACGTGTTTTAAGCACACTAGTCTAGGCTTGTCATGTCAAGAACTCCATGGCATGGTAAAAGGACCATGGGAAGGCAGACGTCACTTGAAACAACACAGTATGGAAACGGCATACGATCAATATATTGAGAACTTAAAAAAATAATCAAGTTTTCGGTTTCATTAAAAATGCTCACAAGCAAAATGGAATCAGATTGAATGTGCCATTGGTCGTAGCGAGACGCCATATCATGCGCCACCGCTTGAGCATCACAAAGCCTTATTCTAGACTCCTATCCGGTCCCATGTGCAACAAAACCAATATAACATACAATACAGTCTGATAAATCTAGTGCCCGTTCTATCATGTAACAAAAATAAAACAACATAATTCAAATATTCATTCAGCCCGTTTAAAGAGGCATTCCCTATAACAAGCATACTTTCCCTACTATCACATTAAATGACCTAAATGGTACAAAGTACTATCAATTATCACAATTTATCAGAAGAAAGTGTGCGCAAATATGTCTACTGTATAATGTCAAAAATATATTTAAATCACCTACGATAATGTATCGCTTCCAGCGATTTATTATTATGTGGTCACAACTTGTGACTATTTTGGCTCGTTACGGAAATATGTTTGTATGCTTTTGTCTATAATTAGCCTTTTGTTGATTCTCATTTAATGTTTAATATTCCTAAATCGATTTAAACGATCAAAGTTATAGGGAACGCCTCTTTAATTAGACATACCATCAGTTACATATACATGTATGTATAATTATAGTATTACGAGACATTGGTATTTAACTCAATTCACAGCAGTTGAACATAATTACTTCATTTGTTGGCATATAAAGAGGAATAAATTAGTACGGCTAGTTCCGTGAAGTGGTATAAAATGAACAAGTTCAGACCTGATGAAGATACATCACTAGCCTGTTACATGTACTCTTAACATTTCACGAACCCAAATTAAGGTAAGCATGCAGTTACATTGCCTTTTCGAAAACCACTGGTTGGCACTTGTACAAGGTCGTTAAGATATATATGCGGTGACGGGAGCGTTATGTATATTATAGAAGTGGAGTTGATATTAAAGTGTATAGAGCTATATCGGACGATATTTTTTTTAAAGTTTCAAAAACTGAATAGCAATTATGCTTTTTAATCCATGAGATCATTTTTCGCTTCAGTTGTAACAGAAACTCTCTCTGTTATTTATTGGACATGCTAATTGTCCGTTTTCATACGAAAGTGTTCTAGAACACCCTATGAAATGATAAGAATCGTGTATGTTTCGACGATTGACTCAAAGTACACGGAACCCATCCAAAGTTTTAATTTGCAATTAAGGTAGTCTAGTATCATACTAAAAACGATGCAAGTAATTATTTTGACATTAAATGACTGTTAGAATATAGCTCTATACACTTTAAGCAATGTTTGTATTACTCCTTGGTCTGGTAGACGGCACAGCATACATTATTAATGATGTATAAGTAATGACGCCGTCATTAATTTTGTAATTGCAGACAGAGTTTATTGCCTTTCAGAAGAACCATACTCGTGAATACAATGCCATGTAAACCATTTACACAGCAGTCGGCATGAAGGAACTGCTTAACACATGACATCATTCCGTAAATTATATGCCGATGGTTTATTGTAATTCCGTTGCTGTCGTTCTGTCCCGGCAGAGTGAGGATAGATGACAATACCATTACCAGACGATGTAAGTAACAATCACTCAAAATGTGGTATCGGAAATTAGAATCGTGAAATGTTGATCCGTTGTGTTTTACATTAAGCACCCGATTTATGTAGAAGTGTCGCAAAACGATAGTCCGTCTTACTTAGAAGTAGATTGATCACCATGAGATAGAAAATTGTGATTGGTTTGGTGTTTCCTCCAGAATTGTCTCTTGAATTCCATGTTTATTTTATACACACACACACTGGCAGGAAACTAAGAATGTACTTGTGATGCATTTGAAGGTTGCAAAGGCAATCCTAGCTATCAACCAAATTCTGAGTTAATATCGTATAACTGGTCATCTTAGTAAAAATCCGGTGATGATAAATCAATAGCTCTTCCAAATTTACTGGCATAGTACCTGTAACCATTCGACAATAATGGAAATGATAATGCATTGACCAGAACGTACATTCATTAACAGACAGATGACTACCTTTTTATGTATTCGTCTTTATAGAGGCCAACACACAGAAAGAACATAATCTGTAATGGCTGGCAATCGAAGTATTCTCTATTGCTCCACCATATGCATAAGAAGGATGTCATTTGTATTTAGTTGTATCTATAACGGTATTGTGAGAAATGTCGCCTACGTATTAATATTTAAATTGTTTTGTAATTTGTAGGGAAACCACATTCTCTTGGGACTTTAACAATGGTATGTAACGTTTGCTATCAAATAAATTGCCTACCTAATTCATTACATACGTTCAGAAACCAATATATCATATTGCAAGTTGTAATCCAAAAAGTGCTGTAAATTTAAATTCTGCAGTAATGGTCTCAGCACTTTGCCAACCGCATCCTCTCACAAAATTGTGTGACAATATCTGGTTTTGTGACAATGTTTTACAAGAAGGCAAAAAGGAAAATTGATATATTGACAAGAGAGGCTCTAAAGGCATTTACAGTAGCACATGTATCACACCCAAGCTTTAACAAAGTTAATTCTTTTCACAGATAGCAATAGAACTTGACAATGGATATCAAGCTCTTTATTATCAGAACATCAATTAATTAATATGCATTTGTGGAAAATGGGTGTACAAATGCACGTGCAGGGCAATGGAAGAAGAACTCCACTCATATATATGTCCTTATACCAAGTGACGGTTTAGGCAAATTGTATTAATCGTCTCATTGCGCCTTTGTAAATGGCATGTACTACAAAGTAATATAACAATGAAATCATGAAACATTTCTACAACAAATAAATAACAGCTTGTATGCAGAAACATACAACAAGATATCACACCCATACACTAATAACACACAATTTGCTAATATTTCTCCGTCGCATGATATATTCATCCAATTAATTTCCCTTGAAATTCTTTCTAACTTTGTTAAGTTTTGGAATCTAACAGGCTTCGTGAGTAGCTTAATTAAATTGAACTAACGTAATTAGGTTGCTGATCAGTTTACATCATTCCCTTTCTTCTTATCTTAAATTCAAATTCAGATTCGAGAATAATGTTTGAGTGGTACAACATTAATTTATTCAATGGCATACGCATGTATATACTGAGACAAAAATGTTAATTCAGTGGGACTGCATGTAATACAATAGGGAATGGTTAAACAACCAGGTTGGTGTACAATCTATGGTTAGACTGTACCTCCTGATGATGTTCATGGGTTATAACATTGTCAATAAAACCATTTAAACTATTATTTAACCATTATCGCAATAGGCGCTACCTTAGCCCACGCTGTGTTATTTACACACTCTACCACTGTCATTAGCCTTCTGGTTTTGTTGTGTATGTCAACCAACGCACAGTTACATTCACAAAGAGGTACAGACTGACCATAGATAGTTTGAATACAAATACGGATCTCTGAAAGGAGATGTGTTTCAAAATCCGTAGATTATGTTGAGGAGCAGAATGCTGCTTTACAAATGTTGTTATATATTCCAGCAGTTGCTTTCTCCACTGGCATCTGTGTTGAAATGGTAAATTGTAACAGTTATTGTGGTTGGACCGAACTTTTTCAAACTTAGATACAATCAGATATAATCTAAGTAACGGAGTTCATATCCAAAGCCAAATGGCATAATACTTACAGTTCCGCAAACTTATTTGTATAACCATCCACTGACACCATTATAACACCGTTCCTTTGGTATAATATGCCCTTGGTTTACACCCATCTGTCTTAAGATTGCGAATCAGTGACTCAGGGGATGTTAGACACTGGTGCATCTATCATATTATATCTGAATGTAAGAAATGTACCATATAATTATAATCCGTACAACAAATTAATATATGGAAATATCATTCATACAACCTACTGGGACTTAAATCGGATAAAACCGAGAATTTGCGATATTGTAGCAATCCCTTGTGATAGCTACTGACTGGTTTAGTTTATCGATCAGAAAATAAATATAATAATTCATATTCCAAAACACATGACAATACAATATTTATTACACACCAACACTGTATCACACTAATATCGCATCTGCCGGAATGTACCAGCATAAGTTGAAATGGCGAATTCAACTTAAAAAGCATTAACATAAATGTCGGAGTAGCCGAAATGAAAATCCATGTACATTTTAAGGACATTGACACCTTTTGGATTTTCTGTATAAGGTATATTCAACCTGCTAATTTTATGAAGATCAAATAAATGCCGATCATTTGGAAAAAATGTCTGTAGTTTCCGCGATAAAACGTGTATGATAAATGTTTATGAACAAATAAGCAAGCAGTTTAAGACCTGTTTCTTCTGCATATTCCAATACCATTAATAAATAAATGCAAAAGAACCTGCTTAAAAACAGTTTGGGATGTAGTTTAAAATATTGACTAGTTTTGATATGAGTGCACAGTACTACAAACGCTGTAGCCAATTCGTGAGATGTGGTGTTTAAACACATTTGAATTAAATAATTCGCAAGGATTCATCAATAGCTTCTTCGATATTTTTATCAATGCTGAAAAATTGAACTTACTATTTAGAATTATTTCGATTTTAAGACATAAAAAGGTACAGACTGAAAAGGTATCAATGACCTTAAATATTCTGTTCGTATTTTGAACACATCCGTGCCTTTCAATTAATGCATTCCGGTTTGTTCTTGTGGAACATTGAAGTGGATGTACTTTATTCGGCAATATGTTAAGTTTCTGTCGTATGTTCGTTTGTACGTCAGTACTATTTCTAAGAGCACCTGTCAATATCTGAAGGTTGTATTTATCCATCTTAACGTAATGCTACCATCATTGATTGGTGTGCATGACCCATTGCGACAATTCAGGTTGTATTAAAAAATCGACAGTAAAAATAGCATACTGGAACATGTAGCATAGTTATTGCATTATCACAATTAAAACTTTTTTCATGAATTCAAAAGCAGATAATCCAGACATACATACTCACTTTAGTTCGACTCAACTACTAGGTTTTAGTTAATCATCTGTGAAAGATTCAGTTTTATAATCAACTGATATTGTGATATATGGAATATGGTTCCTTTGAAAGTGATCTGCAGCATGACGAAGCAAGATTTTCTTTGATGTAGCGAATATAACGAATAATTAAGCGCTATTGTCAATAGCTATAAAAGGAGTGTGCATTCAATTACAGTATTGTTGTGTGCGTACTAGCTGTTAGTATTATGTTGTATATATGGTGTTTTCTGTTAGTACACGGCAGTAATGTATGTTTTAACATGCCTGTATATATGTGTTCTAGCTGCAACAAACCGCCTTGACCTTTCCACTTTTATGTGCGACATGCAAATTAATTTATTTGAAGTAATTTAGCTGATTAGAAACACTATATTCGGATGTGCAACACGATGGACATACATCCATGCAATATGTTGCATTATTTAGAAGAAAGTAATTTTAATCAAATTGTACGATGCATAAACTCGTTACAAATTAAAAACATATTCACTGCAAAGAAGTAAGTGTCAAAAGTCAAGGTTAATGCATTTTATTTAGAAGAGATATAATACATATTAGGCACTCGAACATACCACATGACAAATGTGTCACAGGAGTCAGAGAGGCGTAGGCCACTTATAGGTTATAACACTACACATGTTACGTCTACGTATTCTATCATGTAAAACAGTAAAAAAATTCAAAACCTGTAGTCGACAAATATGTATGACATAGTCTTCAATATACGAACGTCTAATTGTTGATTGAAACATTAATTTTATTTAAATGAAGTTGATTTGGTTGTCTAGACACAGAAACACAATCAATGTATTCAATTCTTAATGCTGCCTCTAAGTAAGATTGACCTCGTGCACTCCACACTAGACTGCTTTGTTCAGAATTTGATACACATGTTATGTTTGTTACAGCAACCTGCATCATGTTGATAAATCGAACTAAATATACATTACATTGTATTTACATAACAATACATCGTATTCACATACTGTCTAGCATTACAGAATAAGTGGGCACCAGTTTTGTATACTAAATAAATGTATTACATTTACCGATAAACCTGTACCTTCCATTTTCTGAACTAATAATTTATTCAACAACAGCAATATGCTTTGATTTTAAAGCTACACTGTGGTTTCTAGCCTAGAAATATAACGAATTATAACTAATGCTTTAATTACGGAATGAGTATGCATGAGATAATTTCATTATTAACTTAGTCTGATTTAACATAGTTAGCTATCAAAATTTCGCCATTAACATTGAAGACCTTGTATGATAATGATTGTTTTCATTTTATATTCCTGGTAAATCTCTACCTAATCCAGTGTCGCATTTATACATCCGTTATCCATAATATGATTGCGAAACTCGAATATCGTCCAGCATATGAGCAATACATCAAATAAACAAACGTTGCCATTTTCATGTGTATGCGGAAATAAAAGATTAGAATTCTTAACTGAAATATCGTCTCGATTAGCATGTCTCCAGGATTACAAACAATTTAACCATGTCATTCATTGTATAATCACAATAAAAAACTATTTTCATTTCCAATATGAATAGTTTGTTGGACGTTTTATGTTGTAGGATGTTTTTGTACGCTTGACAAATAAAAGAAATCTCAAATAATTTTTTTTAATCTAACCTTAAAATGTTTCCCATACAGTTATTCTTTTTTATCATTTTTCTTCGTCTTGCTCCGTCCATTTAAATACAGGGCCCACTCTGGAGCATTGACGTACTTTTGTCTGAGGCTCATTGATATACACGGATACATGTCCCTTGTCATACATAATTTGGGTTTAATACACTGTTGGACTTGATTAGAATATCCACATTCCCTTGTGATGTCTACTCCAATAAGTTCATGTTTATCATTTCACAATTTTGACATTACTATACTGCTGGGACATCATCCTGGCAGAAGAAATCCATGCATAAATTGAATTACTATCTTCCACTTGGGTATACTATAATTGACCATATTTGTATTTATTGTATAAAATGACAAATATCTTGATTGTAGACATCTCCTCAACAATTTGATTGTATTCCATTTTTATCATTTTACAGATATACCTGCGTTCCCTAGACAACACGTTATGTATTGGAAACAAATAAATGTGATAATACACATTATAATTTATTTGACTACAGTTACAATTTCTCGAATTTGTATTAGAACGAAATAACCATCTTAAAAATATTTCGTATTCACCGTTGCAGCAAACGCATACGACATTAGCGTCAAATACATAATGACACATCAGAGAAGGCCAACTGATTGTATATAATTCAATACTTCAAATGTTTTAGTAGAGAAATGAACGCAGTATAAGAATGCAAAACAAATCATATATATCGATACAGTAGCATTTGGAATACTAGTATTACAATGCATAAATTAAATGTAGCAAAGTTTAGGATGGTTGTATCAGCACTAAATTTTATCAGCTTTTTATATACCTATTTTTGCAATTGTGTAGTAGGAATGTACGTGTCAGGCGCTTACTCTAAAATGCAATCAATTTCTTTTTTACTAAACCTAAGTGTTTATTATGTGTTTTTAAATTGGATTTAACTTTTGTGGACAGTGTTAGACCAAACTTTAAACCATTGCAGTCATTTTAGTACCTAAAACAATTTCTGAACACTGCAAACCCAACGTCCTATTTTATTAAATGTTTAGAGACCTGTTAGCAGAATGTTCTTGAGTACCTATTAAACATTTAATACACCAAAGTCATGTCTAGATATCAAGGATCATTTGTTTTTTTTGCACTTAACTAAACATTTCCTCTAACTAAATTTTGTCTAATCCTACCAGTTCAATTATTGTCATTCATTATTTCTTATAAATCCTTCGTGTTCGAATCTGGTTTAGATATTTGTTTCCGTATCCAGTAAATTGGCTGAAAATGATTCGGGGCAATTATGTGCAATTCGATATTTTTTCTATAAAACATCCTATAGTAGAAGGTCCAAGTCGTCAATAAGCCACATGACCAAGCATTAGCAACAAAAATACCTCATGACCTAATTAAACAGTAAAAAGTCAAAATACCACGGTTTAGCCTGTCGAAATGCAATGTTTAATCATAATTGCAGCATATTTAAATATCAAGAGTAGTGTGCAAGACTTTGGTCGCTGGGGTCACATCGTCGGCATATTTTGGAGCGATATGCATCTAGAACTAGGTAATGTTATTTCAAGCCAAATTCCTACCTTGTCCATTATTTTGAACTAGGTGGTGTCGTAGTTGTGACTCCTGAAGTCGCATTTACGTAAGGTCACTTTCATATGTGTTTTAAACTAGGTCACGGGATAGTTGTGCATCATTGCAGCGTGAACTTGGAGAACTTGGTAGAGTCTATGCTCATTTCATTCTTTTTCATTCGGTCTCATGCAATAATCGCTATCCCATAATTACTTTGTGAAATTGGGTCATCCTGCATTTTTTAGGCGGGGACAGTTTTAATTGTTTCTTTGGCTTATGTGTGGGCATTGCACAGTGTAGTTGCTAGAAATATGTAATGTTATTTCCCGCCCCATTTCTACATTGTCCATTATTTCAAACTTGCCCAAGTCGTAGTTGTGCCTCTATTTGTCCGATTAACGTTAGGTCACTGTCCTTTGTGTTTTAAACTATGTCACTGAGTTGTTGTGCCTCATTTAGTCGCTGGTTTGGCATGCGTTTGTGTCGTTGTGTCGCCGTGCAGCGGGGCCTTTGGGAACTTCGTCGAGTCTTGGTTGCGTTTCATTCGGTTTCATGCATTAACCGCTATTCTACATGCGTATAATGTCTTTGTGAAATTTGGTCATCTTGCATTTGTTCGTCGGGGACATGGAATTATAATTGCTTTTTTTGGCTTATGTATGGGCATCGGTCAATGTGGTTGTGTAGTGTTATTTTTGTTCTCGGCTGGTTGGGCTGGGTGCTACCTTCCCTGTCTGATTTCCTCACAACGTTTTAGTATGTGCTTCACGAGTCAAATCTGTAAACTACTGAGCAATATCGCATTACAGACATTTGCATTACTCCGTAACTAAAAATGATATCACTTCCCGTATAATGGCCAAATTTAATATATATAGCCAGCATAAACTAAGTCTAGTAGTTGTATTTAGTTCTAGCATACACATCTATGTGAGACATAGTTGACACAAATGTCATAATATATCATACGAAGATTGATAAAAACAAACTCATCACATATTGGGTGCTTGCACATGAATATTTACTAGTACGGAACTAGACACTACGATAGATGCAACAATAATTTGTGGTGGTTTAAAGGCCTCCTATAAATGGACGAGAACAACAAACGACTATAATTATCTGCCATTTTCAGAAGTACTTGATATAATACGATGTCCAAACACATTGTGCATGTTAAAACGATATATGTTGCTATCCTTATGATTACTATAGCTCTACAAAACACATAGAAAACGTTGAAAAAATACTATATTTATTTAAGAAGAGTTAACAAACTATGTTCCACTTAGATATTTTACGAATACCAGCCATGTTGATAGTTGAACAATCTGTTTGCTATAATAGACGAGTGGGCGAACTATAAAAATGCATGTACATCAGCTTTGACAAACACTGATTAAATTATATGTTTATATAAAACAGTTTCCTAGCCTTGAAGCATATTGTAATTGTTGCACAAACGCTGAATACCTATTAGATGATAGCGCGTCATAAGTGAAGGTACTCAGGGCTTAATGATCCCATATAGATAACAAAAGCAATACACTAGAGTTTCACATGATGTGAAACTAAATAAAGGAACAAAACCTAGATACTTAAGTCTTAAATGTAGATGTATGGTTTGCAGTTAGGTATCGACTTAAGACATACGCTTAGACGGTGTTAAGGCCATTGAATACTTATAAATTAATAAAAGGAACTTTAAATTATATAGAGAAATAACAAGACCGTTTCATCGTGTAGTTTATGGCTTCAGTTCTTGTCTCACTGTCAGTTATATCCCTTATAAATAACAGCCATTTGGTTATTATACAGTCATGCGGGTTCTGTACTGATGTATCAAGGGAACCTGACTGAGTAATATAGTTCCACGTGTTTTACATTTTGTACGCACACTAGTCTAGTCTTGACATGTCCATGACTACAGGGCATGATAAAAGGACCATGGGAAGGCAGACGTCACTTGAAACAACACAGCATGGAAACCGCTTACGATCAATATATTGAGAACTTAAAAATATAATCAATTTTTTTGGTTTCATTAAAAATGCTCACATGCACAATGGAATCAGACCGAATGTACAAAGAAAAGTTATTCAAGCGCATGTCATTGGTCGTAACGACACGTCATACCATGCGTCACCGCTTGAACATCACAAAGCCTATATTACAACATATTTGTTTAATCTCAATTACACTATACAGATTTAGGAAAATAAATTATACTACGTAAAACAAGGTTGTAACTAGCCTTCATCAATTCATGTGAGAGCTACAAGAGTTGTTATTGCAACGATAAATAACATGGTGCTAAACATCCGAGTATTGCGTCAATTGATATAAAATTATACAGTCCAGTGGTATATACAATCTCGAGTGAATATGTTTGCAATGTGGTTAGAGTAAAAATCAACATTTTTGAAGAGGGTATGCTAATTGGCGTATTAAAGTATCAAAAATTTGTTTCGAGAGCATGGGAATATATTTTGCATAAATATATTAATTTTGGAACACATGAACACATACGACTAAACGCCACCTTAAAAAATACTAACCACGTATATTCACAGTATAGTAATCTTACTATATACATATACGATAGTGCAACAGATTATCAGTAGTGTGTTTCTATTTTGTATTTCACCTCGTTGACTATGTTTTGAAACTATTGGGTTTTCTGTCATCGGCAGAACGCATTGCGAACTTTAAGTACATACTCAAAATTTATCAGACACTAGTTCAATGTTCGCAAAGGCATACAATGGTTATAACAGTTGAATGCACTTTGTTTTACATAAATACCACTAACAACATTATTCAGCTTATGTCAGTATGTCTTGATAACCAACAATAAAATATAATGTTACTGTCTGCCCTTTGTTGGTACTATATGTTGTTAATATATTAAAAACACACACAGTGGTTTCAGTTTATAATATTTATTATTAAATGACTATCAATTATTAGCCCTATAACACAGCATTGCCCTAGTCTAATAATGCGCATGCTTCCACTATATCAGAGCCAAAATCTATATCAGTTATCGGGCCTGGGCCGGAAAAGTGTTATAAAATCTGATTGGCTAATAGACAGGGCCGAAAAGTGATATAGATATTGGCCCTCCTTTTAAGCAATCTGATTGGCTAATAGACAGGGCCAAAAAGTGATATAGATTATCAGCTGAAATTACTGAGAATCGATTCTTACTCACTAAATTGCATATAACGTTTTTATTACTGAACGGAAACATGTCATATGGGTATTCATTTTCTTAGTTAGATCATTTGCTACAGTTTGGACTATATTTGGATGCAAAAATCTGAAAACAAAATGTTTTTCACATTTTTTCGCAGTCTTTTATGTCAGTCTAGTTTGATGTGCTAACATTACAAACGAAGACAAATGTTAAAATAATTGATACTTATTTAATAAAATTGTCAATAAATGGGTGATTTGATATTAACCCTGTTATTTGTCCTCGGGACAGACGTATTGTCCCTCGGCCTTCGGCCTCGGGCCAATACGACTGCCCTCGATCACCCATTTATTAACATGTAACTTTATTCAATGTACTGGTCAGTCTGACATGTAAATAGGATTGTAAATGGTTATAGACTATCTCTCTCTCAAGTAAGGTGACCTGAAAGTACATAATCACACAATCCTTAATATAATAAATATGTTGCTATGGCAACCTACAATAAACACATGTAAACTAACAAATGTAGTTCATTCCAGGTTTTCCTCAAACAGTCAATGATATTAATACAAATGGAATAAACGCTCTTTGTGTATAGTGGCCTTCATCGGCAATATAGTATCCAACCAATCAAAGTATAGTGTTTAAGCATGACATACAATACAATACACAGTTACAATGATAACTTACCAATATATGGTATTGCTCACACTCTCCAAAATACTATTTCACACTGTGGGTTGTCTGCTAGGTGTTCAACATAATTCTGCAATATTAAAATATAACAGTTGCAAATAGAGGTTCAAAATGTGTGAATTATACATAATTTAGCTATACTGCCATTTTGATTTATTTGAATATCAAAGTTGGTATTTACTGAGAAAATGGGCAATAACAGAAGGAATAAAATATTACAAATATGATAGAATGAAACACAACATAAAACATCAATATAACCACCATATGACCTCACATCAATCCAGAATACATACCAAGAAAATATCTATGACATATATCTCATACATACTGAGTTCAAAAAGTTTTGCATCCAATATACGGTGTGTCTTTTTTACTAGAATCTCCAACTTATTTATGATAATTCAAATGCGCATGTGTAGAGCGATATGTACTTGATAACTTCAACTTCAACATTTATTGGTGATATGTAGGCCTCCAGCCCATACACAATAACATAATATAATACAGTTATTACATATAAACAGACAAAGACAACACATGAAGAGGAATTACTTGTACAATGCATACTTAAATCAACATCTATGATATGAAATGTAAATTAGTCAGCTTCAACTTAAGTCAACATCAATAGTCATTTTGCTCGTTACATAGTTACAAATTAGGAATATAAATCAATATCAAAAGTAGTTAGACAGGTATTATATTATTGGATAAAAGAAACAATTACAAACTCTGCGGATGTACATGTCCTAAGTAAATATTTCTAAATAATTCGATCTACGTTTTAGGGCATAGAACAAATACATTGCTAGGTTTCTAGTTGTTTCTTCTTTTCTTGTGGACATTAGTTGACAAAATTTATCATAAATTGGATTGTATGTATATAAACTGGAAAATATTTCACTCGAAGATCATTATAACATGGGCAAAATAAGGTAAAATGCATTTCATCCTCAATCACACTTTCACAATAAAAGCAATGTCTGAATTCTCTAGGAATATTATAGTATCTTCCTTGTTCAACCATAAGACTATGCGAAGAACTTCTAAAAGCAGATAGGCATTTACGAAATTTTGGAATATCTATACATGTAACGTAAAGTTCTAAACCATGATTCAATTTAAAATCCTTGTAAAAAGAGAGTTTAACATTATTAGAACATTGATTTCTCCATATTTGCAAATATTGATCTTTCAGACGTTGTTCATAGCATTTTAAAAACATTCCTGGACTATCAACTGATTGGGATTCCCAAATATAACCAAAACCATTACTGTACAAGTTTCGCTTAACTAGTGTTGCCCAGTTCTCATAACCTAATGTATCATAATGATATAACATGTTATAACATAATTTGATATACCTATTATCACAACAATTAAGTAAACGTATCCAATATCTAATTGTTCGTTTTTGTGCATATATATACATCGGGAACCTACCCAGATCTCCCAAAATTGCATTATTACAAGACATAAGACTAACATTTAAATATCGCTTACACGCATACACATGAACATTTTCACAACATTGAGTGTTATGTACTCCCAAGATTTCTGAGCCATATAACATGATACTAGCAACTTTAGAGTCGAAAACTTTAAAAAATGTTCTATAAGGCACAAAAGGTAGGCTACTAAAAGAATTAAGAATGTGATTGCATGCTACTTTAGCTTTTGCAGACATGAACTCAGACATCTTGTATAATGATAATTTACTAGTAAAATGAACACCAACATATGTAAAAGAGTTAATAACATCAACATTCTGGTTGTCATATTTCCATTTTTCATTTTTAGACAGCATACCACCGTTCTTGAAAACAACAATTTTCGTTTTGTCAACGTTTACAGATAACTTGTATGTATCACAAAAATCATGCAATGTATTTAGTTGGCGCTGCAAGCCAATCACCGTATCAGATAAAATACAAACATCATCAGCAAACATGAGAAGGAATATTTCAGTATAATCAGGAAATAATTGGATACCTCTTACATTACTACTACAAATTACGTCGTTCAACTCGTTGATAAATAACGAAAAAAGTATAGGACTAAGACTACATCCTTGACGTAAGCCTATAGGACATGTAAATTCATCTGTAAGACCATTACTGGTTCTAACTGTAGCTTTAACAGAGTTATATATAGATGTAATTGAGTTATAAAGATTACCTTTAACACAATCTTTTATCAAAACATTACACAGAATTCGACGATCAACAGAGTCAAAGGCTTTTTTGAAGTCTATAAATGCGACATATATAGGTCTACGTTTCATACTCAAATACTTGTTTATAACAGAATAAAATAAAAGCATTATTAATAGTTGAATAGCTACTTCTAAACCCAGCCTGACACTCTGCAATCTTGTTATATGCTTCTGCAAAAAATGTAAGTCGTTTAGTAATGATTGCAATATAAATTTTACTAAATACGTCTAATAAGGCTATGCCTCTATAATTATCAGGTACATGAATACATCCTTTCTTATGAAGAGGAACAATGATTGATTTTGTCCATGATGTAGGAAATTTACCCCTTGCAAATAATCGGTTAAACAGTTTTGATATTAATCCATGACAGTTATCGATTTGAAGATATGTATCGATCCATAATAAAACCACATGTAACACCACCCCACGATTCCAAATTACTACTATTTTGTAGTGGAAGGGAGGTAATAATCGTAAATAAATACCGAACATTATCTCTCTTTTCCATAGACAATTATTGATGTTGCAATAGAGTCTGTACAACAGGCCAGATTTTAGGAAACAACTTCCTTGACATAAAAAACGCAACATTAAAGCAAGTTTCCCATAATTGTATTGTCTGGTGGACTACAATTAAGCTACAACAATGCCGTTGTTCTTGGTGCAAAAATATAGCAGCATTACCTGTCTATGTAAGCGGCATTGAACCTTGACCTGTTGCCACGTGGTACGTCATATACAGTTTCGTTCGGATGGACATGATACAACAGTCTTATTTTGATAGAGATATGTCAATTTAATTCGACACAATGTATTTTTAGTGAAACACCAGCCTCTAGCGTCTTATATACTCGAGTCGTTCACCATTATCCATTTTTAAATTAAGCGTACATTTCTAACTTATTTGACTAACTTATAGTGATGTTTTCGTATAGCAGACACTATGCAAGTAAATTGGAAGTGAAAATAAAGTCGAAACTGAAGAACCCGAATTATGCGTGCTTGAATAGACGTTTTTACCATTTGCGATGGTGTGATCATTCAAGCGTGACAAAATCCAACGGAAATAAGTTCAACGTAAACACTATAGAGGGTACGCAAATTGACAGTGTTCCTAAAAAGTTCATTTAAGTAAACTATTCCAAAAAAAATGAATTTTTAATTGAGATGCAGAACTTTTGGAACTCAGTATAGAATAACATCCTGTCAAATCGCATTCCCGCCTGAGTATTAATTTTCCAATTAATCCAGCTAACCACTAATCACAACTCGAGGTCAAAAAGGTCAAATAGTCTATAGTCCTTTTCTGTTAGGTCAAACACATATAAACTGAGGTTACACACCCATAAATTAACTACATTACTTACATACTTACAACAGTGAATAAAGGCCTCAAAACCTACCCCATCACAATAATATATAGTTATGCTACTGTCATTAGTCACATAGCATGGTAGAGACTACCACAAATACACCAGAACTATGCACATTCATTTATTCACATCCAAACAATCAAACAACATGTGGTCATTTAATCGATGAAGTCAGTCAAATGTCAAATTGTTATCCCCAATCCACAATAACAAAATATAACATACATTACCGTCTGGTAAATATAGTGCACGTCGTATAATGAAACAAAAACAAAACAAAATAATTCAAATATTCAGTCAGCTCGTTTAAAGAGGCATTCCCCATAACAAGCATATTTTTCGCTACTACCACATTAAATGAGCTAAATGAACAAAGTACTATAGATCATCATAATTTGGCAGAAGAAAGTGTGCGCACACATGTCTCTACAATGTCAAAAATATATTTAAATCACCAATAATAAGTTATCGCTTCCAGCAATTTATTATTATGTTGTCAAAGGGAAACGACTCGTGACAATTTTTGCTCGTTATGGAAATAGGTTTTCATTATCTTGTCGGTAATTAGCTTTTTGTTGGCAATTTGAGGAGTTTAAGCAATAATGATTCTCATTTAATGTATAATATTCCTGAATCGATTTAAACGATCAAAGTTATAGGGAACGCCTCTTTAATTAGACAAACCATCAGTCACATATAATCATGTATAACTATAGTATTACATGACATTGGTATTAACCTCAGTTCACAACAGTCAAATGTAATTACGTCATTTGTTGGCAGATAAAGCGGAATAATTTAGTAAGGGTAGTTGCGCGAAGCGTTAGAAAATGAAAAGGTTCAGACCTGATGAAGATACACCACTCCTATAGCCTGCAATATGCACTCTTAAAAGTTTACGAACGCAAATTAAGATAAGCATGGAGTTACATTGCTTTTTCAAACCATGGTATGCACGTGTACAATGTCGCAAAGATAGATCTGTAGTGACGGGAGCGTTAGGTATACTATAGGAGTGGAGTTAATAGTAAGCAATGCTTGTATTACTCCTTGGTCTGGTAGACAGCAAGGCATACATAATTATTAAGATTATTAATTAATGATCAATAAGTTATGACGGCGTCACTTGTTTGGCAATTGCAGACACAGTTTATTGCCTTTCAGAAGAAACCTACTCGTGAATACAATGTCATGTAAACCATTTACATAGCGGTCGGCGTGAAGAAACTGCTTAGCACATGACATCATTCCGTAAATTATATGTCGATGGTTTACTGTAATTCCGTTGCTGTCGTTCTGTCCCGACAGAGTGAGGATAGATAACAATACCATTACTAGACGATGTAAGTAACAATCACTCAAAATGTGGTATCGGAAATTAGAATCGCGAAATGTTGATCCGTTGTGTTTTACATTAAGCACCCGATGTATGTAGAAGTGTCGCAAAACGATAGTCCGTCTTACTTAGAAGTAGATTGATCACCATGAGATAGAAAATTGTGATTGGTTTGGTGTTTCCTCCAGAATTGTCTTTGAATTCGATGTTTATTTTATACACACATACTGGCAGGAAACTTAATTGTGACGCATTTGAAGGTTGCAAAGGGAATCCTAGCTATCAAACAAATTCTCAATTAATATCGTATAACTGTTCATCTTAAAAAAAATCCGGTGATGATTAATCAATAGCACTTCCAAATTAGCTGGCATAGTACCTGTAACCATTCGACACTAATGGAAATGATAATGCATTGACCAGAACGTACATTTATTAACAGGCAGATGACTATCTTTTTTCATGTATACGTCTTTATAGAGGCCAACAAACAGAAACAACATTATCTGCAATGTCTGGCAATCGAAGTATGCTCTATTGCTCCACCATATACGTAAGAAGGATTGCATTTGTATTTAGTTGTAAATTAAATGTTTATCTATAACGGTATTGTGAGAAATGTCGATACTGAATTAATATTGAAATTGTGTTGTAAAATGTAGGGAAACCACATTCTCTTGGGACTTTAACAATGTTTTTTAACGTTTGCTATCAAATACATTGCCTAAATAATTCATTACATACGTTCAGAAACCAATATATCATTTTGCAAAGAGTAAATTTAACTTCTGCAGTAATGTTCTCAGCACTTTGCCAGCCGCATCCTCTCACTAAATTGTGTGAAAATATCTGGTTTTGTGACAATGTTTTACAATAAAGCAAAAAGCAAAATTGATGTATTGTCAAGAGAGGCTCTAGAGGCATTAACAGTAGCGCATGTATCACACCCAAGCTTTAACAAAGTTAATTCTTTTCACAGATAGCAATAGAACTTGAAAATGGATATCAAGCTCTTTATTATCAAAACATCAATTAATTAATATGCTTTTTTGGAAAATTGGTGTACAAATGCACGTGCAGGGCAAATGAAGAAGAACTTCACTCATTTATATGCCCTGATATCAAGTGACGGTTTAGGCAAATTGTATTAATCGTCTAATTGCGCCTTTGTAAATGAAATGTACTACAAAGTAATATAACATTGAAATAATGAAACATTTCTACGACAAATAAATAACAGCTTGGATGCAGCATCATACAACACGATATCACACCCAAGCACTAATAACACACAATTTGCTAATATTTCTCCGTCGCATGATAAATTCATCCAATTAATTTCCCTTGAAATTCTTTCTAACTTTGTTAAGTTTTGGAATTTGACAGGCTTCGTGAGTAGCTAAATTAAATTAAACTAACGTAATTAGGTTGCTGCTCAGTGTACATCGTTTCCTTTCTTCTTATCTTAAATTCAAATTCAGATTTGAGAATAATGTTTGAGTTGTACAACATTAATTTATTCAATGTCATATGCATGTATATACTGAGACAAAAACGTTTAGTCAGTGGGAATGAATGTAAACACAATAGGGAATGGTTAAACCACCAGGTTGGTGTACAATCTATGGTTAGACTGTACCTTCCGATGATGTTCATGGGTTAGAACATTGTCATTTAAACAATTTAAACTATTATTTAACCATTATCGCAAAAAGCGCGACCTTAACCCACGCTGTGTTATCTACACACGCTACCACTGTCATTAGCCTTCTGGTTTGGTAGTGTATGTCAACCAACGCACAGTTACATTCACAAAGAGGTACACACTGATCATAGATAGTTTGAATACAAATACGGACCCCTGAAAGGAGATGTGTTTAAAAATCCGTAGATTATGTTGTGGAGCAGAATGCTGCTTTACAAATGTTGTTATATATTCCAGCAGTTGCTTTCTCCACTGGCATCTGTGATGAAGTGGTAACTTTTAACAGTTGCTGTGGTTAAACCGAACTTTTTCAAACTTAGATACGATCAGATATAATCTAAGTAACGGAATTCATATCTAAAGCCAATCAGGCATAATATTTACAGTTCCGCAAACTAATTTGTATAACCATCCACTGACACCATTATAACACCGTTCCGGTATTATCTACCCTTGGTTTACACCCATCCTTCTTAAGGATAGGAGATTGCGAACCAGTGACTCGGGGGATCTTAGACACTGATGCATCTATCATATTATATCTAAATGTAAGAAATATACCATATAATTATAATCCGTACAACAAATCAATATATGGAAATATCATTCATACAACCTACTGGGACTTAAATCGGATAAAACCGAGAATTTGCGATATTGTAGCAATCCCTTGTGATAGCTACTGACTGGTTTAGTTTATCGATCAGAAAATAAATATAAGAATTCATATTCCAAAACACATGACAATATAACATTTATTACACACCAACACTGTATCACACCAATATCGAATCTGCCGGAATGTACCAGCATAAGTTGAAATGGCGAATACAACTTAAAAAGCATTAACATAAATGTCGGAGTAGCCGAAATGAAAATACATGTACATTTTAAGGACCTTGACACCTTTTGGATTTTCTGTATAATTTATATTCAACCTGCTAATGTTATGAAGATCAAATAAATGCCGATCATTTGGAAAAATGTCTGTAGTTTTCGCGATAAAACGTGTATGATAAATGTTTATGAACAAATAAGCTAGCAGTTTAAGACATGAATCTTCTGCATATCCCAATACCATTAATAAATAAATGCAAAAGAACCTTCTTAAAAACAGTTTGGGATGTGGTTTAAAATATTGACTAGTTTTGATATGAGTGCACAGTACTACAAACGTTGTAGCCAATTCGTGAGATGTGGTGTTTAAACACATTTGAATTAAATAATTCGCAAGGATTCATCAATAGCTTCTTCGATATTTTTATCAATGCTGAAAAATTGAACTTACTATTTAGAATTATTTCGATTGTAAGACATAAAAAAGGTACAGACACATCAATTTAAAGCTTTTGCATACATTTCGATCATGGTAGTTCGGTGCTTGAATCGCGTCAAATGGACTGCGATGCTCAAATGAAAAGGTATCAATGACCTTAAATATTCTGTTCGTATTTTGAACACATCCGTGCCTTTCAATTAATGCATTCCGGTTTGTTCTTGTGGAACATTGAAGTGGATGTACTTGTGACTAAGTCACTTGTTTTATTCGGCAATATGTTAAGTTTCTGTCGTATGTTCTTTTGTGCGTCAGTACTGTTTCTAAGAGCACCTGTCAATGTCTGAAGGTTGTATTTATCCATCTTAACGTAATGCTACCATCATTGATTGGTGTACATGACCCATTGCGACAATTCAGGTTGTATTCACAAATCGACAGTAAAAATTGCAAACTGGAACATGTAGCATAGTTATTGCATTATCACAATTAATACTTTTTTTCATGAATTCCGAAGCAGATAATCCAAACATATATACATTTTTTGTACACACTTTAGTTCAACTCAACTACTAGGTTTTAGGTAATCATCTGTGAAAGATTCAGTTTTATAATCAACTGATATTGTGATATATGTAATATGGTTCCCATGAAAGTGATCTGCAGCATGACGAAGCAAGATTTTATTTGATGTAGCGAATAAAACAAATAATTAAGCGCTATTGTCAATAGCTATAAAAGGAGTGTGCATTCAATTAAAGTATTGTTGTGTGCGTACTAGCTATTTGTATTATGTTGTATATATGGTGTTTTCTGTTAAAGTATGTTTAAACATGTCTGTATATATTTGTTCTAGCTGCAACAAACCGCCTTGACCTTTCCACTTGTATGTGCGACATGCAAATTAATGTACTTGAAGTAATTAAGCTGATTAGAAACACTATATTCGGATGTGCAACACGATGGACATACATCCATGCAATATGTTGCATTATTTAGAAGAATGTAATTTTAATCAAATTGTACGATGCATTAATTCGTTATAAATTAAAAACATATTCACTGCAAAGAAGAAAGGATCAAATGTCATTTGATTCAGCAGAGATATAATACATATTAAGCACTCGAACATACCACATGAGACATGTGTCCCAGAAGTCAGAGAGGCGTAGGCCACTTATAGGTTATAACACTACACCTGTTACGTCTACGTATTATATCATGTAAAAAAGTAGGAACATTTAAAACATGTAGTTGACAAATATGTAGGACATAGTTTGAAACATACGAACCTCTATGTGCTGATATGAACATTAATTTTATTTAAATGAAGTTGATTTGGTTGTCTAGACATGTAAGTACAATCGATGATTTCAATTCTTAATGAAGCCGCTGCGACTGAATAAGATTGAGCGACCTCGTGCACTCCACACTAGACAGTTTCGTTGAAATTTTAATGCAAGTGTAATGTTTGTTACAGCGACCTGCATCATGTTGAGAAATCCAACTGCATTGTATTCGCATAACAACACATCGTATCCACATGATGTCTAGCATCACGGAGCACATGGGTACCAGTTGTGTATACTTAATAAACTTATAACATTTACTGAACTAAACATTTATTCAACTACAGCAACATGCGTTTAACGTTAAAGCTACACTGTGGTTTCTAGCCTAGAAATATAACTAATTATAAATAATGCTTTGATTACACAATAAGTATGCATGAGATAATTTCACCATTAACTAAGTCTGTTGTGACATAGTTAGATATCAAAATGTCGCCATTAACATTGAAAACCTTGTATGATAATGATTGTTTTCATTTTATATTCCTGGTAAATCTCTACCTAATCCAGTGCCGCATTTTAAAATTCGTTATCCATAAAATAATTGCAAAATTTCTATATCGTTCAGCATATGAGACACACATCAAATAAACAAACGTTGACATTTTCATGTGTATGCGGAAATAATAGATTTGCATTCTTGACTAAAATGTCGTCTCCACTAGCATGTTGCCAGGATGACTAGGAATTTAACCATGTCATTTATTGTATAATCAAAATAAAAAAAACTATTTTCATTTCCATAATATTTTTGTTGTAGGACGTTTTCTTTTGTAGCACGTTTCTTATGTTTTTGTAAGCTTGACAGATAAAAGAAATCTAAAATAAATTCAGTAATCTAACCTTTAAATGTTTACCATGCCATAGATCGCTTTTTTTCTTCTTGCTCCGTCCATTAAAATGCAGGGCCATAGAACATTGACTTACTTGTGTCTGTTACTAATATACACGGAATCGTGTCCCTTGTCATGCATAAGTTGGTTTACAATGTAGGATTTATTTTGAGATAGCAGCACTCCCTTGTGATGTCTACACGCTTAAGTTCATGTTTATTATTTCACAATTTTGACATTGTTATTCGGCTGAGACATCTAATCTTATCAAAACCCATACATGTATAAATCCAATTTCGCTCCTCTACTTCGGTAGACTATAATATACTAATATGCATATTTTTATTGCATAGTGTGTTTAAGATGACACAACACATATAGTCATTGTAGACATTCTTCCCCTTAACAATTTAATTGTATTCAATATTTATCATTTACAGATAAACGTTCGTTCCCTAAATAGTCCATGTCCCAGGTCTTGAAAATTGAAGATCCATTACCAAAGAGGTGAACAGATCCAACAATGATTTTCAGTAAGCTTGATATCTAAGCTGTCCGAAATCGGTTGATGGACTTGCGGGACATTTTGCCAAATGACCTTTTGGCGACCATCTTTAAAGATGGCCGCCGTTATTTTAAGCAAGCAGAGGGTTTAGGAAAACTTCGATTATTCCTCAAATACATGAGCTATCGGCTTGTAATATGTCTTAAAATGTTTGCAATTGAATCCCACATGTGGTAATATATAAATATAAATATTATATTATGGTTATTAATTAATAATTATTGATTTTTTAAGGAAATTATGATATTTTTCGATTTTTGTCGTTAATTTTTCTCTTTTAAATCGGATCTGAGTGTGTATTTGACCATTTGTTGATTGTTATATGCAGAGGCTGGTTCTAGACGTCCATAATAAACAATACATTGACAGATTTTCATTTGAAAATCCTTCATTAGCCAGGAATATTGGATAACTGAAAGTTGATTAATAGTCAAGTCTATAAATGGGATATTTAGGTTATATCCGCCATTGGATTGTATAGAAAATATTTTTTAGTTTTCTGTTAGGAAATTTGTTGTAATTGAAGAATATAAACAATGCCCAGCTGTCATCATTGAGTATTTTGTGAAAATCAAGATGGCGTCCAAGATGGCCGCCAAAATTCAGAAAAATAATCAGAGGTGCCAGAAATTAGGATCAAATCGCTTTTTTGCAGATTTGTTGTAGTTTAAATGTTTAAAACATAATTATTTATTTATATTCAATATGATTGATTGAATTAGTGATAGTAAAAAGGCATCTGTGATGACTGGAATCAACATGGTGGCTAAAATGACAAGCTGTTAGGAAAATAATTTGTTTTTATCACAATTTAAGTTGAAGTGGTGTAAAATAAATTGTTGAATTGTAATAATTATGTAATAAATGCTCCAAGAAATCTTTGAGTTTTAAGCATTGAACCATTAGCTGATTCAAAATGGCGGACATAAGGGCTTCCAAAATCAATTAAATATTGTGTTAGTGGTCCAAGGAAGTTACAAATTGATACTTCTGTGATCGATAGCAGTGTAAGTTTTGCAAACATAATTACAACTTAAATACACTGTATAAAATATAACATTATCTATTTGGTGATCGACTTATCCCGTTTAAAATGGTATCAATGTAGGCTGAAATCGTAACGGAATGTGTTAATTTGAATACTGCTATGGGTTAAAATATAGATCTACTTTAACATAAGAACAGTTTATGTGCAGTGTATTTGATGTGATTTCTAAGATGGTTGCCAACCATGTATGTTCAAATGGGCCACATAGTCACATGGCTTGTAACTGACCAAGTGTTTACTATGGTGTTATCTGGTCGGCTGTCCTTATCCTTAAGTCGAGTACGATCAATGTTGTGTACCACCGGTACTGATTGTCCAATGTATGTTGGGTTGGTAACGTGGTAACGTATATGTTTAAGATATTCTTCATACATAGTTATACGTGTTTTATTTACGCATTGCCGTCAAAGAATAGTAGTAGCTAATCTGCACATTCATCAAACTCGACGCATACACCGAATTCACAGCAGCACCATCAATATGCCATGGAAGCGATTCGCTCACCATTACACTAATCTACCGATCACCCAGCAGTGACCCACCACCATCATCAACCCAGCTTTTATGGAGTCAACCACCTCCGCCCTGCCTACCCAACATCGACGAAATGGCTAACAGGCGACATCAACTTACCAGATATCGACTTGGAAACTGGCATGATTACAGACAACACCTACCATCGCCATACTTGCCCAATATTTATAGACACGGTCACAGAAACAAGCTCAGAACAATTTGTCAACTTCATGACAGGGGTAAACAACAAACGTATCCTCTTTATAACCAGTACAGCACTATCTTGGGTTAGCGACCGCAGCGCTGTTTTCATAGTGCCGAGGACCTCAGCGGCAAGATGGAATACCCCGGCAAGAACGACACTTTTTTTACCTTGCCTAGCACTTTTCTCATACCACTGATATTGACACATTATGAATGTTATTTCAGAGACTATGCCAACGTACCATATAAAATTATAAACCCATATACCATCCCAGGTATTTCCAACCATTGTTAGTAGTAATCAGATAAGTCATACGTCTATGATGAAGAAGTGGGCATTTCGCACAACTTCAGCATAGACAAACTGGATACAAACATCCAAGCTCTCGACAAGGTCCAGAACTAAGCGTTGCGCATAATGACTGGTGTTTCGAAGTCTACACCGATTGAATTCATGGAAAAGTTCACTGGTATCCAGTCATTATACAAACGAAGGCAAGCCAAAGTCATGCTTCTAGCGGAGAAGTTCAGATCTATACCGAACCACCCAATGGCAACAAGATTAGCTGGATTCCCCAAAATTGGATCAAGCGAAGCAGCTTTGTACACAAAACCAAGAACTAATGCAAAAAAGAGAGAAAATAAGTGGAACACACGATCAAGACGGGTCATGTTTCAATTATTTATTAAATGACCGAACAAAACCAAGAAGTTAGACAAATGATTTGCACCTGATTTGACCATAGCAAGTACACCTCTTGTCAAGCATGATATGGTCAACCCATTAGAAAATGATCTGTCTGCAGTAACTGGGAGACTCCAAGTCCCTTAACTCGAGCTAGGGAAGCAAGAAGATGAATGTGTTCGACAGAGCCTGACACTACTAGCCATGATAAGCAAAGAATACCCTCCTGAGATATGGACCTATGTCTATACTGGTGGCTCAGCCACCAAAGCTATCAAAGATGAAGGTGCTTGAATCTTCATCCAATATACACCAAGCAACAAAGAGAGACATCACAGAGCCACAGAGAAGCACTGCAGTAACTACAGAGCGTAGACCGAAGCTCACAACAAAACACCAGAACTAGCCAAAATACTACATAACCTTAGTACTCACTGCAAACTAGCCCTACAGTGGATTCCTGCCCACTGTGAAGTGCCTGGAAATGAAACAGCAGATGAATTGGCAAAACCGGGAGCACAGTCAGCACAACCACCAGTACATGTGAGATATAAAGAGAAAGTTACCATTATCAAGAACTTCACAATGCTGATCCTTACCATCGCCTTAACAGGTCAGAACAAGTGATTATGGTACGACTACGCTCAGGGCATAACAGGCTGAACCATCACATGTACCGAAAGTACAAATCTGTGCCGTCTCCGATCTGTCCATGCGGGGAAGAAGACCAAACTGTCGAGCATGTCCTCCAAAGATGCAGAAGAAACAATCAGGATCGAACTGCAATGTGGCCCACAGACACAACTCTTCAAGATAAGCTCTATAGAGACGCTGATGATCTGCGGAAGCCCAAAAAGTTCATCGCACACACTGGGATGATAGTGCAGGACGAGCGACTGAGGTGAGGTGATGACAAACTGGATGTGAGAAAGAATATAACTGGTCACGGTCCGCAGGAAGCAACGATTCCAAACAACATCCACACACGTTTTTTAAATACAATACTCCCATCAGACTAGAGCGTCACACCCATCATCAAAACGGGAGACCAATTTATAGCGACATAGCAACTACTGGTCCATCTCAATCAAGTCTGCGTGAAGTGAACAGGTCGAGCACCCACCGTTACTTCAAAGCCAGATCATTGCCCTTCTTGACACGTTTTATATACTAGCTGACTAACAACATGGTTCAGAAAGATATTCACTGAGAGCCAGCTGCACTCCATAACCAACTACAACTGTTACCTAGATGGTGGAGATCAGATTGGTCCGTCATTCGGGACTTCAACAAAGCCTTCGGTCAAAGGAGAGGCAAACCATCAAACTGAATTATTACGATATCAGTGGAACATGCTGGGAAGGAATAGTACTAGCATAATTCTTTCAATCAGAACATAAATGTACTGGTCGGAGAACAGTCCACCATTACAGCACCAGTCACACCAGGCGTACCTCAGGGATCAGCCATTGGACCATTTTTTCTGTTATATATACCACCTTCTAATCCATGCAACGTCTACTCACCATCTGCTTGCTGACAACAACCGCTTGAATAGGGTAATTACTAAAGAAAATGCTTAAGCCTAACAAGATGACATGGACAGACTACAACAACGAATGGGAGAGTCCTTGGTTGATGTCATTTAATACTCGAATGGAAGAGAACTCGTGTTAAGACTCCGTTTTTCATCCACAACAGCATGTCTCGTTACAAGTTGTGGCAGAGATAAGTACATCGGGGGTATACATAGATGAGGTCTCCATGAGTACCAATGTTGCTACCATTGTGAGGAAAGCGAACAACAGCATCGCCTTCTTCTGGACAAACTTGACAAACTATCGAAACAGATTAGGGTACGATGTTACCAGACACATGTCAAATAGTTCCTAAAGGATCAACCAGGGCAAATATTTGTCATCTGGAGGCAGTTCAGCATATTGGACGCAATTCGTCAAGCGGTACTTAAGCACAACAAGCAACATCAGGCAGACCATTGGTGACCTTTTTGGAAACTCTAGAACCAGATCCATGAGCATTGTCGACAGCGATTATGCCTTCTCGAGGGGTCTTATTTATAGTGGATAATCATGATTATTTGTTTTTTAACCAAAATGACTCGCCGCTGACACGATCTTGTAATTAAATATCAATGGTACGATAATGCCCAAGAGGACGACCATATATACTATACAGAAAGAATAATATTCTACAATTTATTCCCCACTTATGTCATGTTAAGTGGACATCTTTGCTGTCATTCTGAAGTTAAACCATAATGCATGTCTGATAAATATAATGTTCAATACAAGTAAAAACTATTTGAACACACTATACGATTTTAATAAAATATGCTTATTTACCAATTATGATGGCCATTACAGCCGGTAGTTGATTTCTTAGTATGCTATCTTAAATAATTGCAAACAATTAATAATGCTATGATTGAAAAGATACTATGTTTAACATCTACACAACTGCCAATGAGCAACAATAGTAATTTACGTAACTAATCTCTTGCACCACCGACATGTTTCCTGATTTTGGCGGCCATCTTGGACGCCATTTTGAATAAGGCAACGGGTCAATTGAGTCGAATCGAACTTTTATTTGAATGTTAGTTAACTATTTTATTTCCGATATCAACAAAAAACATTCAAATAAATGTTTTAATAGAATATATCAATATGTCAATTATTGCGGCCGTTGTAACCGCCATTTTGATTTCAGCCGACATTGATGCCATCCCACAATATTTTAATCGACGAATAACGATAGATAAAATATAAATACATGTGTTAAAAACCTTTTAACTACAACCAATCGGCAAAAAAGAAATTTGTACCTAATTTCTGGCATCTCTCATTGTTTTTCTGAATTTGGCGGCCATTTTGGACGCCATCTTGATTTTCACAAAATGCTCAATGATGACAGCTGGTTAACATTCATATTCTTCAATTGCAACATATTTCCTAACAGAAAACCAAAACAATATTTACAATACAATCCAATGTTGGGTCTAACCTGAATATCCCATTTATAAACAGGACTATTTTTAACTTTTAGGTATCCAATATTCCTGGCTCATAAAGGATTTTTAAATGAAAAGCTGTCAATGAAATGTTTATTATGGACGCCTAGAATCACCCTCTGCATATAACAATCAACAAATGGTCAAATACACACTCAGATCCGATTTGAAAGAGAAAAATTAACGACAAAAATCGAAAAATATCATAATTTCCTTCAAAAATCAATAATTATTAATTATTAACCATAATATAATATTTATATTTATATATTACCACATGTGGGATTCAATTGCAAACATTTTAAGACATATTACAAGCCGATAGCTCATGTGAGTGAGGAATAATCGAAGTTTTCCTAAACCCTCTGCTTGCTTAAAATAACGGCGGCCATCTTTAAAGATGGCCGCCAAAAGGTCATTTGGCAAAATGTCCCGCAAGTCCATCAACCGATTTCAGACAGCTTAGATATCAAGCTAACCGAAAATCATTGTTGGATCTGTTCACCAATTTGGTAATGGATTTCGGTCTGTCACATGGACTAAAACAAAACGTTTGAATGGCTTCGAAACAAATAAATGTGATAATACGCATGATATTTGACTACAGGCACAATTCCTCGAACATGTATTAGGAGAAGTAAACGTCGACAAAAATATTGCCATAGTCACTGTTGCAGCAAACGCATTGAACATTAGCATTAAAAACATAATGAAAAATCAGACAAGGAAAGAACGCATGTCCAACTGATTCTATAGTACAATTATACTATACGTTATATGTTTTAGTACAGAAATGAACGCTGTTTAAGACGGCAAACAGATATATTCAAACAACTAATCCTGTGTGAACTTGGGGCCAGACAATTATACACACGTCAGTATTTGTTTCTGATTTCTGTGCTCGGTTGGTTGGGTTGAGTGCTACCTTCCCTGTCGGATTTTCTCATACCTTTTTTCCATAATATATGGTTTTCTGTCGTCCGACCCGTTACGACAGAATGTGTATGTATTACTATACTATTACTCCGTAATCACTCAAAATGTGGTATCGGAAATTAGAATCGTGAAAAGTTGATCCGTTGTATTAACATTAAGCCTCCGATGCAAGTAGACGTGTCGCAAAACGATAGACCATCTAATTCACATGTATGTACACTGGGCGGCAATGAAAACACAACACATTTTAAAATGGAATATTTCCGCAATCCGTTAACTTATAAACTTGAAATTTTGTACGCTCATTTCGATATATATTGTCTACAAAATTCAGCTTTTTGCGTGAAACTATTCGTACTTCAAGAACCACTCGTCCATAGCGGAATAGCATTAAACCGCATTTTTCCAGGTGTTGATGGATGGCTAGAGATTTCCTCACATGTTGTGCAAGCATTTTGAAGAATATGGATGGATTAGTCGGAAAAACAAAATAACTAGTTGAAAACATGGTGCATATGTCAAAGGAAGACTCCGAAATATCGGTCGTTATGCTCAAGTGTGGGGTGTCCGTACTAAAAATGAAAGTTTCGTTGATTTAAATGACCGAAGTCATTATTTGAACACATTTGAATACATATATACCTGTAACGAAAGCTAAAAATGCATTAACACTCATAGGATGTAAGAAAAATGTTCAAGTTAAGTGCGATAACTCTTGGATAATTTACCTCCTTTTTCTAGATTAATCACCAAACTTTTAAACTAAATTGTATTACTGGATATTACTGAACTAGTCTACATTATCAAGTTATGGTGTTCATTAATATTTAGACGTAAATTGTGTTTTGAAGATTAAGCACGCAATTCAAAAGCGTATTTTTTCTCCATTGAGTGCAATAACCAGTCTTAAAAAATAGCTATATCGTTCATGCAATTTATTTCCAGTTACCAATGGTGAAACTTTCACCATCCTTGGGATAAATATAAAACATAAATTATTAATATACAAACGAGGAGTTTCGAATATGCGTTTAGAAGCGCCAGATTCGAAGCAGTGTTATAAAGAAATTGCAAGTTAATTATTTAATCATTTTATTACTCCAAGAATATCTCCCTTTGACCATTGAAAATAAACCATGGCTATAATAGACCGAGATGTTTTATTTTAGTGGTTGTGGGCGAAATAGTGTATAGGCCCCTTAAAGGTAAATGAACTTCACATAGCCCTTCTGCAACAAGGGAACAGCATCCCACTAGCATTCAATGAACGTTTCATAGATTAATACGTCGTAGATGCACACGATGGATCGCTCCTCGTTTTAAAAGATTAAAAAATGCGACGTTCTGTTTTATACTGACTCCAAAACAATTGGTACAAAACTATGTTGCTAAACAAATTTATCTGATTCGAATTGATATGCATGTGTCACTTGCAGATATCTATTCTATGACAAAATTTGCGATGCTCGCATACCTATCAAACGTGTTATGCTGTACTATGTAAGTGTTGCGTCTTCATTGCCGCTCAGTGTATTTGACTACAATTCCTCGAACATTTATTAGAAAGAAACAACCATCGACAAAAATACATGTAGTGTCATATTCACTGCTGCACAAACGCATTGAATATCAGCATCATAAACACAATGTCAAACCAGACAAGGATTAAACGCACTGATCAACTTTTTGCATAGTATACTATACTTTATTCTATTGTAGTACATAACTGATTCGAATGCAGTTTAAGACGGCAAAACGAATAACTTAAATTGCATTCGGTATATTGCTATGAAAAAAATCCAATAAAGCAAAGCTTGGTAAAGTCTTTATTTTACGAGGCTAACATATTTACACTAATGCAATCTTACATAGGGGTCTAAAATCTCAACATCCTATTTACCGAGGTAACAAACAACAATACTTTTTGATATTTTTCGCAAATCCAACCATTTTAATTGAAATCGGCAATTATCAACATTCATATTTTCTTTTAAATCGTTCATTTCTTATTTAGTTTTTCACATATGTATCCGTATCCAGCAAATTGCCTGAAAATGATTCGGAACAACTATGGGCAATTCGATAATTTTTCGAAAACGTCTCTAAAGTAGAAAGTCACAGTCTTTAATATGCCGAGCGATCGAACGATAATGGCCGATCTGAATGGCCTAATTAACCCTTATCGGATTTGTTAATTGAAGTTTTTAATTTGTATTTAATTTTCAATTCAGTATCATCAATAAATCTTGTAACTAAAATGACAAATGTTGTAAGATAAGCGTTGACTGTTTTTTTTTTGTCACGAAACAACAAAAAAAGTACTTCGGTAAAAACACCTTAAGCCAAATCGTGCTTATCATCTCCAACATCAAATGCGTGAACTGGTGATGAAATTTCAAATATTCATTATACCTATTGTTGTTATCAAATTCATCTTGTCTTTAATTAAACAATTATATAGGCTAGTGCACGAAAAGTTTAATCGAATGAACGGATGCTATCAGGTATTCTAAGAAAGGACGTGGACGTATCCATGTTGTTTTTTTCGCACATGGTTGTCTGTTCAGCCAATCACGGCATACACACAACAACTTTATGTAAATGTACGTGGCCTGTTGTTAAATGTTATTCGAAACGTGACTGGTGAGACTATATATAATAACTTACAGTATCTACCCTTTCATCATCTGGTCTCCGTGTTCTTCTAGATCTGAAGTAAGTAACCACTTTTCAATTGACAACGAGTGATAAATCTTCTATATACCACATTAATTCGGGTGAGAATAGCCAGTACGTATAATCTTATACATAACATGTGTGAAATAAGGTAAAATACATGGGTGTGTTTTTCCAATAATTTGATGCGTATTTTGCCTTTGTAGTCTCATATGATATAAAGCATCTATCACTCGGTGTCAATTGATAAATTTATATTAAACTCGTTCTGGAAATATTATTAAGCTCGCCAAAGGCTCGCTTAATAAAATTTCAAATACTCGTTTAAATAAATTTATTTCTATTATATTCGGTAAGAGATTTTACCAAATACTCTGTCATTTGAAGATTTTGTACTACTTGTACTTTTAATTATGATAAACAATGTTTTTTAAAGCCACATTTAACAATTGCATATACATGTGTTATACTGCATGACCTTCATTTTTGTTGTGTTTTTTAAAAAAAAATATTAATACGCGATCGAAAAGCATTTTGTTTCAAATTGATTTAGCTTGTTTTCTTCGTATCATAATGTTAAGCCCCATTCCCATGAAGTGTTAAACCATCGCGTTTACGGTGCGTATTCATTCGACACGTAATAAGCGCCAAAAAATATAATTCGCTTCAGTCTATATTGCATGTTTTTCGGCGCGTTAAATATTTTATGCATATAAATTGACGTTATCTTTTCGATTTGATAGTGATTGATCGACACCACTCATTAAATTACCTGAAAAGGTATACATTATTACATGTAAGCGGAGCTGTTAGAAGAATCACTGTCTTTTTTGGAAATATATTTTTTTGTCAGACCAAATACACAAGCACCGTATTCTCCGCCTCCTGACCTATTAAACGGGTTAGCTAAACATGCAATAGCGTCTCTTTTACGGCCTGGACGAAGCATTTTGTTATAAACATATCAATTAAAGTTATGCGTTTTCATCCAAAATACGCGTCTGTTTGCAGCTTCATTGAAAAGTTTTTCAGCGCGTAATCGGCACGTAAATGTACGCTCCATGGAAACCCGGCTTTAATGTACAATGTTTGTAAATCCACAAGATATTTACAATGATGATGAAAATAAAATACTATTTTGTTGATAGTGCCAATAACAATGATAATTACATAAAACAAATAAATGCATGACAACTGTTCGTATTTCACCAGGTGCTAATTAATAGCTTTTAAATTGTTCAAATAACAAATCTGGACTACAAATAGGCACGAATATCTAAAGCGGCCATGTAAAATGTAATGTCCTATAAATATGTTTTATCATTAAAATTATCATCATAAGTAATAAAACATTAATAAACCGTTGTATGATGTATAAAATCATAAATAATATTGTAGATAACATAAGAGGGTGAGTGCTTTGTTGCTTTTGGACAAGAGTTATACAGATATGTACAGTCCAGTGAGGATAAAAATACAGTGACGCATTCAATCCACTAGCACGGTGTTAAACAAGTATAAAGGCTTATGGCAACAGTTCAAAACCAAACTAAATACTAACTCCTTAAGCAATGTTTTTTAATATTTTGGTTACACATAAACGATGACGTCACTGTCAATATATTCTAACTGAAGTATACAATGAGAATCTCTTGAGTTGTTTCAGTCACCAAGTGAATATAATGGCGAAGTTTTCTGTGTTAGCGATTTGTCTGTTGGTCTATGTATGTAATGCGTACGGTAAGTCATGTGTTTTACATTTCTTTAATGAATGGGGAGCTGTGGCCTACAGGTAGGGCGCGCGCTTCGTCATTGAGAGGTCCCGGTTTCTACCCCCGTCTAGAATACTGGTTAATTTCTCTGATCAAGAATAATCCAGACGATCCACTCCACCAAGGTGTAAATTGGTACCTTTGAGGACAGTGTCTATTCTTGGGCGCCGCAGATCGATGTTGGCTGCCACACCCACCGGAGAGAAATAGCCTCCACGGAGAGACACGAACATAGGTTTCCATAGGTAGGCCAATGGCCAGGGGAAATTAAAATGTCAAAGAAAGCTTGAGCGGTTAAACAGCTGAAAAGAGCCCTAGAACATTGGTAACATTACCCTTTTTAACTTATGACAAATACAAATGTTATTTAATCAAGACTGTTAGATTTACGCGTATATGTACATAGTACAACAGTACAGCCACCCCATGGCACAACTGGCGAGGTTGCACATTTAGTATTTTGTTCAATATGCATATATTTCGCAAACAAAAGTATATTGTATGAGAACGGCCTTTAAATGAGCCTAAATGTAATACAAATATTATGATAATGGTAATTTGCTGCAAGACTATGCGTCCCAAAACATAGGACATTGTAGATTATCATTAAATTTTTTTTAAAAAAATACATACAAGTACGTGGGCCCATCAATAATTTCGTGAACTAATTCTACTGTTTCATAACGCTTTGACATAGCTTATTGAAATTTTGCATGGTCAAAGATAATTTAGTATCCAATTAATTAAGCATTAAAAGTGATTGATGACGTCACTATTCATGACGTCATAGTTATATTCTAACGTCATGCCATTGGCGTTCGAGATTAAAAATGGCGTCGCCTGGTATGATCGAGTAACGTTTTGTATTAAAGATTTATACATTACTCACGCAATATGTCTTCTACATTCAGAAAATGTTCCATGCAGTTTATATGGACCCTTTGTAATCGAATAGTGCATTTTCAATGTCGAAGAAGTACTTAAAGGGCAATAGAGGAGCAAACAAAGACGATAAGCATATTCGTCGGCAATTGGTTGTTAAAATTGGCGGTCGGTAAAGTGTATTGACCATAATATTTTATGACATACAAAGAATAACTTGTAATTATTGTGTTTCTCCGAAAGCTACTGTTATTAGAAACTATTGTAGCAATAATTAAATCTCAGTTTTTATCGGCTATTAAAAGAAAGCACCCACAACTTCAAATGTATGAAATTCTGATATACCATGAAAATTCGCCAATCCGTAGCCGCAGTGTTGTTTCGGACATAATATAGGACCTAATTATACAACTGTTACAGCAACCATCCTATAACCCAGAAAGGACTATTGGCTACTTCTGGCCATTTCCAAAACTCAGAAAAATAGTCTGCATGATTAGAAACACAAGCCCCGAGAGAAGTTGGGTGCGTCATAAACAAAACATTGCGGGAGATGCCACGTGACGGCCTGTAACACGTGTTCCGGTAATGGATCGAGCAATGCAATAAATGCAAACTGTGCACGGGATGTTACTTTAATAAGGACTAGAGGCTAAAAGTGTGTAAGGTTATTTATACTCGCAACATAAAATTAGTTCACGAAATTATTTATGGGCCCTCGTACATGTACAATTATTGTAAAAATGTTATTCGTCTTTCTTTATAGACAATTGTAAAGATTGGAGACAGCACAATCCGAATATTGGCAGTGGAGAGTATCTTGTTAGAAATGGAAAGGGACAAAACCATAAAGTCTACTGTGAGTTCTACAGTGATCTCTCCCTAGAGATGTCTCAGTGCCAGTCAACATGTACCTGTTGAATCCTTTACGTACTGAGGTCCTTGTACGATATCGTCGAAATGATAACTTACAGTTTGAATCCACATTGTCACAGATCACCGCATATGCTAGCAAATACCCGCTGAGTCTTCAGTATAATGCAAACAAAGATTACCAGACACCAGTCAATGCTAAACGATTGGGACCGTATTTGTATCTAGGATTCCTGCCTAGGTGTGTAGCCGCTTTCAAAACAGACCAGGGTTATCGAGTAAACGGCAAGGACTTTACGTTTAGAAATTGTGACGCTAACGGTAACTCATACATGGCGTTCTTCTTCGACTCTGAAAATGGTACACCAAGGGGTTACTACACACGCTGTTGTTACAATGCCTTCATGAATCAGTGGATATCTAACGGGAAACCTACCACCCATACTCTCTCCTCTGAGTATTTCTTCCAGACAGAGATGCACATGGGTGGCTGTGGAGGGTACTCACTCAGTGTATACGTTAGGCAGAGCAACATCTTTGGTTCCGCACTTGGCATGAAGTTTTGTAAGTACCTCATTTTTTCTATGCAATGTCAAAATTAGTGTTTTAAACAGTATTGTGCTAATACGTTTACTAGTTGTTTATGGCAACGCAAATTAGTAACATTACAACACGACTATAAGTCTAACGCGATATTCTGCAATGTCAATATAAACAGAAATCACTGACCATTACATCGATTTAGGGAGAGTGGAAGTGTATTTTACCTGCTCACTTCTATTGACCAAGTAAATTAAAATAACGGTAAAGCTTGGCCACATTGAGATGAGCCTGACCTATTGATTAGCATAATTTAACAGTCGATATATTGTCTACGTTTACAACACCGAGTGTATGTTTTCATAATCGGGGAGTATCACGAAGACGTTCAAGATGTAATACAAATACAAATATGAAATACCCATATTGTACGATTTGCTTGCGGAAATTGATATAATCAAAGCAAAAATCTTTTAATATAGTCTTGCATAAAGGTCAGGTTCATGTCACAATAGCCAAACTATACACATTGAAAAAGATAATCCCTTTTCCAATATCCTTATATGTTGTTGTACCTGATCTGCCTGTTTACTTTAAGTGGCACAGGTCCCAATACCGCGTTAGAGTTATACACGGAGCAATGCCCACACGCAATTTACAATGAAATGTTTTGCTTTTATTTAGTTTGATAGCTGACAAAGCATGTTTTAGAAAATGCATCACTCATCATATAAGGTTTTCATTTTTACTTACAATCCTGACAATATGTTGCATACTATTTTATTTTCTTTGTATTACGATACGCATTAATGATGTTTACGTTTCTGGACGCATGTTTTTGGTCTATGACCCTCCGTATTTATAGAACATTTAAAACATATACATATACCAACATTGTACATACACTAGTATTTCCATGATGCCTTTATGTCTTAATACTAAGTGTGCTTATACTCATGTTTAAAACATGTTTTATTGATAATTATTTCAGAATATGTACTTTTTATTTCAGATTTGTAAAATGCGCTAGTGGAGGCGATGTCTTGGAGTCTACTAAGTCGTTCCTGAATTGACTTCCTGATGATGCAGGCTCTATATAACACTTTACTTATTCTTATTTAGTCTTATAATTTTACTCCATTTCACTTTCCTGCTTTTTATAAATTTAAATATTTTGTTAGATTACAACTAACAACGTTGATTTGATGTAGGCCTTATTGTATGTTAGAACAATACTGTTCTCTCTTTAAGATTCAATAGTTCTATTCTTGTCCCTATAGTATGTGTATATATACTGTAAGAAAACATTGATTGTACCACCAATAACAGTTGACTAGGTCCAATCCTTTGTTAAGCTATGTACGATAAAACTCGTTTTCAAACATTAAACCATGTCTTTATTTATTCATCATTTCTTCCTAGGTAGAATATATTTGTTGGGTTTTTTAAAAAAAAAAAAGGTTGGATATATCATTCAGTTTGTTAATAAAACCCGCCATAAAAGTTTTATGAACTATTTCTATACATGTGTCAATCAATGATACGAACACTATACGAGAGGTGTTCAACTTATTTATGAACAAAACATGAACGCCGATTTTGCAATATTTAATAACAACAATTCAAATATCTATTTTAAACCATGTGAGACAATGCTTTAAGTTCAACAAAATTATAATCATTATATATTTTGTATTTCATTTGTTAAAGCTTAAGACAATAATTTAGCAGATGATATTTTTTTCTGTTTTTAAGATTACAGGGTGTCCCAAAAAAACGGGGACCTTGGATAAACAATTGTAACTTTTTTCTCGATTATATATATTACACTATTAATATGCAAAAACAATAAGGGAAGAAAAAAATTCAGAATACTAGCATCACTGTCATGATTATTTAGTTCAATACTCTTAGTTACCTCCCACGTTTACAATCGCATGTTTCAGTAAAATACCATAAACTGAAGCAGGGATTTTAGAATTCAATGAGATATATTTCCTTGCTGACCTCAAACATCTTCTTATGTGCTCCAAATCATCGTTTAATGGTTCGTGATACATTAGTTCATTATGTATAGCAAATAAGTTCATTATTGGGATCAAGTTAGAGTAATTTAAGGCCATATGGCCTGTGATATATGAGGTAAGATGTCAGTACTATTTCGCAAACATATCATGATTTTGTTGATGATTTATTGCAAGAAGAGTTTTCTGCTTGCAAATGGTGCTATTTTATAATTTCTGACAGACACAATTACTCCAAAATATATCTATGAACTATTCGTTTGGATAAATCTTTACTTTTTGCTCATTTCTATAGTCTAAGCTTTTTTGGTAATAGTCCTTGACAATATTTATGTTTTTAATCATTGAATGATTGTTGATGCTACTTTGGAAGGTTTTCCACGTCCCCTTGGTCAGTAAACTTGCCAAGTTTTCCTCTGTTTTGCTATTTCCTTTTTGTCATATTTGTTTTATTTTGCAAGATTTTGATCACCCTTTTGACTTTAAATGCTGTTTTCTAACCGTAAATGATCTGACACAAATGCCCTTTTCTTATAATGTCCTTTGATGTGATTAAGCAAAAATAACGTGAAATGTTGCCATAGTGAAAATGATAACGTCACTTCCTGTTTTGAAGCACCATATTTAAACAAGTACACTTTTTAGAAGTGGGGGTCCCTAACATACACTTTGACAAAATATCAGCTTAATTCATCAAAATATGAATGTGTAATAAGGGTTTAAGGTAGGTCCCCGTTTTTTTGGGACACCCTGTAAATGGTCCTTTTATGAGTATCAAGAAAGTGTTGTTAAATTATTATTTTTCATTTTTAATGAGACAATTAGTAATCTTTGTCGTAAGACTGGTTATATGAATTCTGTTTCCATGAATGGTGAAATGGTACCAAAATATTAAAATTACCCAACATTGCTAAATCCTACACTATAAAGTTAAATTGGTATTATGATGTCTATGAGGAATCCATTAGCATAACGCGTAAAATCATCACTGACGGGAGTGTTCATACAAACTATCAGTGAAATTGTTTCGAAAAGTTGAATGCATAGTTCCGTGAAAATGCGAAGCTCCTACGCTGAAAATCAAGAAAAACATGCATCGCTGCCAAAGGTCTTGGAATCCAAAAATGCGAAATAAACAACACTATGTGGAAAAATTGTTTCACTATGGCGAAGCACTGCTGTATCTTAGAAAATGGTATGGTAAATTAGGGTATGCTGTTTTAAAAAATGTCACAATGATAGGGAGAAGTTGTTGTTTGCCCAGCTTTGTGTGTTCGAGGCCGCTTTCATGGAAAGGAATTGTGTTTATGAAAATACGCACGTCATAATCAATATCAAATTTATAAAATTGAAGGCTGTGGTCTATGTACAAACCGTTTCAAATCAGGTTTTATACAAATGAATCTTACGTATAGTTCCGAGTGACTATTTCAAGAACAAAGTGTTTCATCCAGATTCAGCTTCAAGTCAACATATACAATGACAAATAAAAAACTTAAGAATAAACCTTTGATATATATTATATCCAAACAGAGGATGTAAAAGTCTTTTCATGATTTAACAGTAGAAGTCACTATCTAGTTGATACTAAAACGTCGATTGTCGATTAAAGACGGTAATGTAAAAATAATTATTTCGAGATTTGGACCTTCAAACGCAGAAAACAACACCCTTTACTCCAATGCGTATTATGAAATAACCGTAATGTATTGACAATTTACAGTTATTATATATACTTCTTAATACACTACTTTGCACAATATAAACGTTTTTATTCAATTTCCTTGTTAGAGTAACAAAATATCGATGTTCATTTTCTGTTCATAAATAAGTTAAACACCTCTCGTACTGTTGATCAGGGATAGGTTGTATTTACCTTGCAATCACAGTGAAAATAGCGTTATTTGTGCTTGAAAGCAATCAACGACGAGCCATGGATATTTTGATATTCACATGGCAAGTATATTTTACAAAATTTTCATTTTTTACGAATCAAATGGGGAAAGAAGTTAAAAACTAACAGACTGATATCTTACGAGCAAGAAACGTTTGTTCAGGAAAGAACACAATTTACTTGGTTGTAGTATAGTGTATTATATTTGATATTGTCAAAAAGTACAATTACCGTTGTAACTTATCTTGTATCAATTCATGCAAAGGTTATAACAGTCGAGTCAACGTTTAATAAAGTTGTGCTAAATTTCCAATTAGATATATCCGAGTATTGTGTCAAGTGATATCTACAGTCAACTGAGATTTACAACCACGAGTAACTCTGTAACCAATGTGGTTAGAACCAAAATCAACATTGTTGTAGTGCGTTTTATTATTGGCGTCAAAAATGCGTTTCCAGATAATGGGTATATAGTGTGTGTAAATAGAGTCATTTTGGAACACAAGAACACACACGATTAAACGACCGACGCCTTGTAAACAAACCACAAACGTTCACTGTATACGTAAATATCTTACGATGCAGCATTGAAATCCGCCCAAACTACAACACATTGTCATACGTTGTGTGTTGCTATTCTGTCTTTCCCTTTTTTTTCTAAGTTTTGAAAATATTGATTCCGCTGTCAGCGACAGATAGCGTCGCAAATTTTAATTACATACACACAATTTACCAGACACTAGTTCAATGTTCGCAAAGGCATAAATATATGGTACTAACAGTTGAATGCACTTTGTTTCAAATAAAAACCGGAAATTACATTATTCAGCTTAATATGTTAGACATTATGTCTAGACGACCAACAACTGAATATAATATGTAGCTAAGCCTCTTTCATTAAGTAAAATGGCTAACAACAACAGATCGGAACTAAAACTGTGTATACACACGTTCATTTATTCACATCCAAACCTCAATCATATAGTCAATCAATCGATGAAATCAATCAAATGGCCAAAAGTTTATCAACAATAACATAATATAATATACATATGAAACTAACTCATACCATCACTTACGACCTTATAAGACGGATACATATTTGAAAACTGTTTTATAAAGCGCTTCCTGTGAACCTATTTTAATGAAAATCGGAACTTGTTACATTGACCAAAATGAAGTTGTAAAAAACTTGTTTTACGATAAGTAAAAAGTAAATTTCAGACTACTTTTGCTTGTTTTCTCAAAATATCATTTTTGTACTTATGACATTCTCGTTCTAAGCCAGCAATATGTATAATTGTAGTATTGCATGACATTGTTATGTGTCTCAGTTCACAGCAGTCAAGTATAATTACTTCATTTTATGACAGATGGAGAGAAATAAGTACGTACTTGTAGATTAGTGAAGTGTGACAACAGGTTCAGACTTGATACAGATAGCTCACTCAAATAACCTGCAAAATGTCTTTTAAACAATTCATGAATGCAAATTTTGAAAATACAAAGATACGTATGCATGGAGTTGCATTTTTCATTTAAAAACACTCTAAGGCAATTGTGCGAGGTCGTAAAGATATATACGTGGTGACGGGAGCGTTTGGTTTATTATGGGAGTAGATAGTTAAGCATACATTATGATACATATATAATGACGTCGTCATTAGTTTAGTAATTGCATACACAGGTTATTGCCTTTCGGAAGATTCCTACTTGTGAATACAATGTCATGTAAACATTTTACATAGCAGTCGGCGTGAAAGAACTGCTAAGCACATGAAATCATTCCGTAAATTATATGCGGATGGTTTATTGCAATTCCGTTTTTGTCGAACTGTCCCGACTAAGAGAGAGGATGGATAGCAATACCAATACTACGGTATGTAAGTAACAATCGTTCAAAATGTTGTATTGGAAATTACAATCGTGAAATGTTGATCCGTTGTGTTTAACATTAAGCCACCGATACAAGTACAAGTGTCTTATTTAGATGTAGATAACTTTTCTAGGAAAAGGAAATTACGATTGGGAATCTTGATCTTGGAATCAATCTTTATTTTATATACACACATTGGCAATGCAATTGTGATGCATTTAAAGTTTGCAAAGACAAACCAAAATACAAACCGAACCCCGGGTTGATAGCGTATAAGTGTTTGTCTTTAACACGTGTCCTGCGATGATCAATCAGCCAAATGCGCTGACACGGTACCTGTTAACATTTATAAGAATAATAGAAATGATAATTCATTTACCAGAACGGACGTACAGCTGACTTCCCTTTTTGATATAGATAACAAACAGGAACAGCGATATATGCGATAGGAGAAAATCGAACCCGAACCTAAAACAGCCATATTGCATCACCATATGTGTAAGCTTGGTATATCTTTAAAGCAAAAATATACATGATAACATTCCAAGCTAAATGTAAATCTTTCACGGTGTTGTGAGAAATGTCGCAATCGTATTAATGTTACAAATTGTTTTGTAAATTGTATGTAAACAACATTCTCTTAGGACATTAACAATATATTTAAACGTTTGCGAACAAGTGTTAATTCTAACCCAGTAGGAATTTTCTCATCACTTTGCCAGCCTCAATCCTCTCACAAACCTGTGTGATAATATCTGGTTTTGTGACAATGTTATAGAATTAAGCAGGAAGGTAAATTGACGTATTGCCAATAGAGGCTCTATAGTCAATAACATTAGCACATTTATCACTCACTTGCTTTAACAAAGTGCAATTCTCTTCATCAACTTTTGCAAAATGATATCAAACTATTATCAGTACATCGATTAATTAATAAGCCTTTTGGAAAATGGGTGTACTTGCAGTGCTATGGAGCAAGAACTTCAATAATTAATATGTTCATATATCAAGTAATGAGTTTTGGCAACATTTTGTTAATCGTCCTATTGTGCTTTTCAAAATGTCATGTACCACACAATAACTGAACTGTAACATAATAAAACCTTTGTAGGACATATAACAGTGGTGATGCAAAAGCTTTGCAATTTGGTTTTACCCCTAATAACAAATGACAATAACTTGTAGCTAACACCCCCCGCCGCATGCTAAATTAATCTATTTAATTTCCCTGGAAAACATTGTGAACGTCGTTGATCTTTTGGAATCTCATTAATTACATGTTTCATTTTTAGTATATATTTTCCGTGCCTTAAACAGGTTAGGTGAGTAGCTAAATTTAAACGTTATTGTGCTGCTAATAATTTTAAACCATTCCCTTTCTCCTTAACCGAAACTCTGTGATACAATATATGTTTATTGACAATGTTCCAGCCCATGAACGTCAAATAAGATGTACAGAGTAACCAACGGCAGTTGAGTTGAAATGGTCACTTGTTGTTGTGGTTCAACCGAACTACCTTAAACCTAGATACAAACATACTCAATCAAAGTAACGAAGTTAATATAACAAACACAGTACGAAATACTAACTGTTTCTCAAACTAATTTGTAAAACCATCCACTGATACAATGGTTATCCAATTTCTTTTGTTTATATCTACACCGGGTGTTCATGAATCATCATTTAGGATTGGGGATTGCCCACCAAAACTAATTTAAGAACTGTCCCGTAAAATTATAATCCGTAAAATAGATTCATATAGGAAAGTATCTTTAATCAAACCTTCTGGAACTTGAATGTGATAAGATGTAAGTATTGGCGAGATTGTACCAATCCCTTGTGGTGGCTAATGTCTAGATTAGTTTACTTCTAGGAAAATAAATGCATAATTTAAAGTATATCTGTGTATTCCGAAACACATCAAAATATTTATTATACGCCTCTCACAAGTTTGCCGAAATGCCGGGATGTGCTTGGTTTGACGAAGAAATACTACTATACTAAGCAAAACAGCTAACCGAACGCTTATGTTTTTTATAAATATTTATAGAACTACCTGTAGGAATTTGCTGAAACTTGAACTGAAGTATAATCCATACATTAGAAGGCTGGTGGTAAAATTTCGTCAAAATATTGAATTTGCATCATCGCCAAAATATTCATTTAATAACATCACCCATCAAGATGAAATTCGCAAATGTACAATTAACATATTTTATAAAGTTGCAGCGGTTCTTACCGTGTAACTTTTTTATTTATTAATATTTTTGCACAAAAGTTTGTGTGTTTGTTATTTACGATCTTAAGGTGCGCTTTACGTAGTTTTATTATCAAAAATGCGAAATGAAAGTTCACGGAACCATGAAATAACAAAACCAGACATATAAACTTGAAATTCATGAATAAGCGTTACATAATAAAAGGTTTTAGGTTTATTAATACACATACACATTAAAGACTAATCGTCAAATCAATAAAATAAATAGTCAAACTCGATACAATGCGATTTAATCACAAAACATGCATTTTTTAATTTTTCAAATTTATGATTTTATTTTTAATGGTCAAGGGGAGGTAATTTGGTCGAATATCTTTTGTGTGGCTAAATGGGGGTAATTATTGACTTAATTTTGGTGTTATTCTCCGTATTTAAATATTTATTTTTGTTTCCGTTATCAGTATATACACTTAAAACAAACTTTATTACCAAAGCGGGCATATAGCAGCATTAACAATTTGTCGAACACCCGATGAACGCACTTCAAAACTGTCATTTTTACTAAAGTGAGTGAAAACACGTTTTTTCAAACACATGTAAAAATCCCATCAGGACTAATATGTACAAATTTATAAAGTCAATGTGTTTCACTAATGCATGACAATACAATTTTATGGGAAAATGTTATGAATTAACTTAAAAAGAAGTGATATTATACAAGAGTTACCCCACTTGAATTTACTATTTATCTTTGCTCCTGTGATTCCCAATATACTGCTTTAGGTCTTTTTATGTACATCGGTATGCACACACGTGAAGTAAAAGAAACTAATGTTTGTGATAATTTAAATCTGTGTAAAACTGATCTGTCTGATTGATACCCTTCAGGAATCGAAATGGCCGCTATTCCGCGGGCTATCTTTGACAATTGCTCCATGTTTTTGACAAAATAGTTTGTTTTTCCGACTAACAAATACCCATGCTACACAACATGCACACGAAACTCGTGCAACTTGAGAGCAATCGATCACAACGTACAAAATGTAATTTGAAGCTTTTTCGTCATGGATGAGTGATTGTGGAATAGATTTTCATGGGGTAAGCTGTATTAGGTGCACAATCTATATTGAAATAAATATGCAAAATTTTAGGTTTGTACACTAACAGGATACTGAAGTATTCAAATTTAAAAAGCGTTCGGTTAGCTGTTTTGCTCAGTATAGTCTGGGAGCTAAAGACCAGAAATTCAAAATCGGAAAAAGTTCCCATTTTATAGTCAAGAATCTGCGAGAGATTTAGTTTGATAAATAACATGATATTGTGATATATGTAATATGTTTCGTTTGATAGTGATTTGCTATCATGACGAAGCAAGAATTGCTTTGATGTAGCGAATATAACAAATAACTAAGCGTTGATCTCATTTAGCTATAAAAGGACTGTGTAATAAAATTAAAGTATTCTGTGCGTGCTAGCTACTTGTATTATACTGTATATATGGTGGTGCATGTATGTACACGACAGTAAAGTATGTTTAACATGCCTGTATACATGTGAACTAGGGGCAACAGACGGACTTGACCTTCCAACTTTTATGTGCGACATGAAAAGCGCTTGATAATTTATTTGATGGATTTGAGCATATTAGAAACACTATGTTCGGATGTGCAAAACGATGAACATAATTCCATGCTATATGAAACATTATTTGTAAGAATATTATTTCAATCAAATTGTACGAATCAAAAATTCGTTATAAATTTAAAACATATTTACTTCAAATAAGAAGTTAATATCAAATACAAATATAATGTTGAATTTAAGGTTGATGCATTTTATTCATTAGAAAGAAATTGAACAGGAACATACCACATACCAAACTTTATAAAAGTCAATGTGTTCCAGGCATTCAAGGAGTACAGGCAACTTAAAGGGTATAGCAATACGCATGATAGGTTTACGAATTATATTATGTACAAAAGTTGGAAAATTCAATAACTGTAGTCGACAAGTATGTATGACATATTTTTAAATATACGACCGACAATTATTACACTCGGTTGGAAACTGCATATGGTCGATCATCAATAAAAACAGCTAAATATAGAGCGAACTCGTACTTGCCGGGTATTCTTACATATACGGAATGTACTGTAGGCTATATAATATAACCATATAAAATGCACGATCGTTATAATCAAGAACAAAACTCACCTTTAGCAGACGTAATTGCAATAGTTTTAAGCGTAAAACCGCATTCATTTCAATCGATTTGATCACGTGATTGTACACACTGATATAAGACGCTTATCAAAATAAACAAATGTTGACATTTTCGTGTGTATGCGGAAATAAAAGATTTATATTCATAACTGAAATGTCGTCTCCTTTTGAATGTTGCCAGGATTAGAAGGAATTTAACCATGTCATTCATTGTATAATCAAAGTAAGAAAAAAAACTATTTTCATTTCCATAAATTTTTTATAAAGTTGTGGGATGTTTTATGTTGTACATTTAGGACGTTTTTTTATGTTCTTGTAAGCTTGAAAAATAAAAGAAATCTCAAATAATGACAGTAGTCTAACCTTAAAATGTTCAATGAGTATGGATATTTTATTCATATTTGAATTTCCCATACCATGTAATATGTGTATACTCTCCAGTTGCTAATACATAAAACATTAACTTTAGATTTAAGTAATAAGAGATACTTTTAAATATTGTTGTATTTTGGCTTTGTACAATAAAGTCAAGTATTGTCATGAATTGCAGCTTCTGTCAGTATTTGACAAAACGTACATTCTGTAGTATCTTCCTTCAGATGATCTAGTCTTGGTCTTATGATAGAACAAGTCAGGAATTTAATATCCCAAAAGAAAAAGAATATGTCCATACTGTGAGATTAGTGTTCAAAATTAGTTGCATTTTCTTATATTGTGTCCTCTATACTCGGAAATAAGGTTCCTAATAATCAGACTACTATTAAAAAAAATGCTAATCTACAGAAATTGTATTTGCTTATATCACGTACGAACAAAAATACTATTAGAAATTAAGGCATCTTTATATATACTGAACACAAAAAGTTTAGTCAAAATTTTCAATTGCGGTTTAAATAGCTGATTTTTACCAACGCATTCAAATATTAAGTATGACATGAGGACGATATGCGCGAGAATTTTACATTTACACAGTTTGTGTCACGTGTTTTCTCCCAAAACGTCAAATGTGACGTGCATATCACGTGCAGGTCGTGGCAGTTACAGTAACACTGTTTGATGTGTTATTTTGCATATGTTTAAGTGCCTGCGGTGCAGATTCAAATAGTCAGCAGAAAGAACATCCAAATTTCAATATGGCTCGTCGCCATGGTATTACGTTGAGTAATTGGTAGCGACGGTAAACAACGTCGTGCAGTATCTTGACGTGTATAGCCACACAGTTCGTCATGTACTGGTTCGGCACTGGCAGAATTACAGTGCAAGTGCTAGACTTCGATCAACCTGAACGAAGAGAACGAGACAACACGTCAATATTCTTTTAGTGACGTCATTCTGACGTAATCTTTACAAAAGTCAATTTTTGGCTTGTACGTCATTCTAGAAATGTCAATCGATACCGTTGTCGTTGGTTAGTAGTCAGTTTCATTTCCCGAGTCCGGTGATGTATCGTATTTGTGCGGAGTAATGATTAGCAATCGAGGAAACAATAGGGATTGAGAAACTTCGGAATTTTGGTTTTGACACACTCGGTGTTTAATGGTGTTATTTGGGGGTCATTATTTAAGGGGTACTTGTAGAAATGAGTAAAGGTTGAGATAAAATGGTATTTTATGACTTGCATCCATTTATTGAAATTAAAATAGCTATCAAATTCATACTGACTAAACTTTTTGTACTCAGTATATTATGCTTTTAAATTAAGACGTTCATTCATCCAAAAAATTGCCTAACATTTTGCAATATCATTAAAGAATATCATATACTGGTAAAATGCTAAAATTGTAAATGCAATATGTTTTCGTGTTTATATTTACCATGTATTATTTCTGAAATTTTGTATTTGTACGATACAATATATTGTATATATTTTGTGTTGTGTCAGTGGCCTTAAACATGTTTCGAAATTAACTGTTAAGCTTGTATCTTGTTTCTTAGTTGGGAGTCCAATTAGAGAAAAGTCGCTTATTTTTCATGGTCCATGGCATTTTTAGTAGAAGTGTTTCAGTACCATATTTGTATAGCCCAATATCAAGTGCCTACGGTTTGTGTGGATGCCAAGCCCAAAACTCCCTGTGAAGGTCAGAATAGTTGGTTCAGTGCTCAGTCATAGTCCGTTCCTATGTCAATCGTTTTATCTTTTTCGACCATGAAGCCAATCTTAGAATATTGGACAAATGCAGCAAATTAGTTTAAATGTGTAAAATATATCATAAAATTGGTTATGTAGGTTTTGTTTCGAAATATCACCATTCCCTTGTGATGTCTACACGTTTAGGCTTATGTTTATCAGTTCATAATTTTGGCATTGCTATATTTCTGATACATCTCATCCTAGCACATGCAATCCATGCTTTAATGAAATTACTCTCATCAACTCGGGTAGATTAAGGTATTTGGTGAAATCGACTGCAGCTACTAGTTTATTAAAGTTGCATTCACCCGTTAGCGCACCAGAGTGACTATACTATGTATTTTGTTTTGTAATTTAAGTATTGGTTTTTACACATGCCAATATTCCATAATATATGGTTTACTGCAATTCCCGCCTGTCGTTGAAAATGTCAAGACATAATGTTTATGTATTTCTATACCATTACGACGCAAGGTCAGTACCAATCATCAAAATGTGGTATCGGAAATTAGAACTATGAAATGTTGATCCGTTGTGTTGTACATTAAGCCATTGATTCACGTAGATGTGTTGCAAAACGATAGTCCGTCTTATTTAGATCCATGTTTTAGAGATAGAAATTTACGAATGGTTTATCTCCAGAACTGTGGATTGAGGTGTAAACTTATCTGATACAAATGTACACCCAATGGGGCAATCTCTTGTGATGAATTAGAAAATCCAAATACAAACCTAAATCTTAACTATAATAGCCTGTGTTGTATGTCTTTAACGTGTTTCAAGCAATTTTTTAGCAAATGATTACCTTTTCGGCAGTACTGATTTTGAAATTGTTCATCAGTCCTTTCATCCAACTGACTATATGTTGCATATGGTGGTCATTAGATAATCCGATATAAAGTAACACCATTATCTGCCGAGGCATGAAATCAAACAGGAATCCGCAAAAAAGGCTGAAGAAATCAGACAGGGAAGGCAGCACTCAACCTAACCTCCTGAGCACAGAAATCAGTAACATGACAACACAAACACGCTGTCAATTTATCGACAATATGTGTTAGCTGGGCATAATTTTGATCATAAACAACACGACAAATATTCAAACCAAATTGTTTATTTATGTAACATTATTGTGAGAAATTTCGCTACAGTTTTAATATTAAACATTATTTTGTATATTGTAGGGAAACAACATTATCTTGAGACTTTAAGCAAAGTCTTTTTAGGTTTGCTATAAAATACATTGTCCTCCTAATTCATTACATACTTCTGGTCTAAAGTGTGCTTTTAATTTATCCATGTAGTAATTTTTTCAATTGTCTCAAATCCTGTGTGAAAATATCCGGAATTGTGCCAAGGCTTAAAGGAAAATTGATATATTGTCAAAAGAGGCAATTACGACAATTGCAATAGACGCATTATTCACATCCTACGCTTAACAAAGTTTTCTTGATCCCTCAAATATGAAATTTAAATGGATACCATTTATAAAAATGGCAAAAGTCGCAAATGAAAACATTTTTCAGTGAGTAGCCTACTTAAAATAACATATTTATGCATCGTTTGCCATTAAATATCTTACAACGTTATCTTAAATATCTGGAACCCTAGATATAAGAATGTTAAAGACGTTTGGGAACCTGTTACTCGGGGAATCGTAGACGAAAACACGTCTATCACCTTATATCTAAATACATGTATAAGGCATGTAACATAATCACAGTCACAAATTCCTCTTGATTTTACATTTTACCAAATAAGTATGTCCTTGTAGTGTCAAAGAGTCTTATTATAGACAGTCATCCTTAAGTCAAATTAAGTATGATGATTTAAGTGAATGAAATGTAATACTAATTTAAGTTATCAACATAGTAAACAACAATACTGTGAATATATGCGTCAATTTACTGAATCCGATATTTATTTAATTAATGTTGATACACATGTATACAATTCGATCCAACTGACAAGCTTCCAGTTACAGTCTTCGGGCTGAGCTTTCAAGATCACTTGTCCATCGGGCAGAAAGTTTAATTACATTTTGTGTTTTCAAATTATTACTTTAACTGTCTGTTAGATTTGCAGATATACATAGTAAAATCAATTAATAATGGTACATTTACTATCATATTGTGAATTATGTTTTGATTTAATGTCGTTCATAAAGTAGAATCAATGAAATAATTATTACAAAATATGTATTTGATAGACATAACAGCATTTTCCATTAACAATTGCCAGACCGTATATATGCTGATTGAAACGTTAAATTCCATTTAAAAATTGATTTGGTTGTCTTAACATACACTCACGATCAATGATTGCAATTTTGATGTAGCATCTGTGAATAAATTTAGATTTATTGTCAACGTAACGTTCACAATTTGACGTTTCAGTGAAATTAAAAAGAACGCTAATGTAGTTTCTGATGAAGCAACCTGCATAATGCTGGGAAATTAAATTTCATTGCATTCATGCAAACTAGTTATGTACGTTTGATCAATGCTCTGACTTTAGAAAAAAGAAAATGTACCCATGTACTATACATTTACTTAATTTAAAATAACACTTAAGCTGGTATAAGATGTTAACTAGAAACTGAGTAAACATCATCCGTTGGAAAAAAACTGACTGAAATTCGTCACCTACCAAATAACGCTGTAAATGTACCATTTGGTAAAAAAGTCAGTACCCTCTACCTATCTTACATTTACCATCTCTGAATAAAGCTACTGTTAAGTCACAACTAGTTGGACAAAAAAGCAATGTCAAAACACTCGTTGTCCTTTTAGTGTTCAACTAAACAAATATTGTTATTGCTAGCAAATCTGTATTTGATATCTTTTAGAATACGAAATACGACTGGAACACCCACACGTTGTCATTTGATATGTGTATATGTGGAAATAAAACATTGCATTCGTTACCAAAACGTCGTCTCCATTTGAATGTCAGGATTACAGCCTATTGTCTTTGGCAGTTTAATAAACAATATTGGCATCTCCATAATAATTACAAATACGTTATATGACATGATTGTATTTATTTTTAGATAGAGACATCAAAGTAATATCAACGAATTAAAATCACATATTAACCTTTAATGTTGACTCTGTAGGAGGACATTTTTATCATGATTCCTTGTCATTTATTACTCACCAATTGCTGATACATAAAAACCAAACTCCTTTGCAAATAAGTCGTATCAAGATAGTTTGGAAGTTTGTTAAGCTCATTGAATAGTAAGTCACAGTGCTATATGACAGCATTTCGGTCCACTACTAACTTTACAGTAACATTTGTCAGTCATTGGTTATGCCACTTCAATACATTTTATACACTGAGCATAAGGCAATGGACCAATGCTTCTTGTGCGTTCAGATTTGCCACATTTCGTTCTGAAGTCAATCATTCTATGCCTTTCAAAATCGAATCAAATCTTAGTCGAAGTTATAGAAATGCAATCATATTATTCTCAAATGTTCAAATGTCTCTCTAAAAAGCATTATAACAAAATGATGCATCGACAAAAAGAAGCCCGGAATGAAACACATTATCGGATAAAATAGTTAATTTAATCCCAAAACGCACGCCATAACAGGAACTCCAATATCAGATTGTGTTCCAACAAATTAAACTCGTTACCTAACATCATTTGTATTCTACTCTGATCCCATTATACCTGGTTCAATAGCACAATCACCCTTTAGATGTTGTCGGAAGATAAACAAACAATTACATTGTATCATTGTATTGTGCACTATCTAAAACGAAAATCATGCAATTGTCAAATTCTTCTTTGATCGCTTCCGTTGCTTACATTTGTATGTACAATGCATTATGTTCCTAGTGATACATACACGTACATCTGATTCGATACAATGTTGGTTTTTCGATATAGCGGTATTCCCCTTGTGTTGTCTACACCGGAAGGTTCGTGTTTATCATTTCACAATTTTGACATACTAATACTGCTGGGACATCCCATATTATCAGAAGAAATCCATGAATAAATCAAATTATTTTCTTCAACTTGAGTATATTATAATCGACTAAATATCTGAGTGCCTTGCATAACTTGACAAATATCTTGATTGTAGACGTTCTCCTCACTTTTTTATTTTGTAATCTGTTACAGTTAAATGTTCGTTTCCATGACAACACGGCTGGTTTGTCTTGAAAATAATAATGAGCATTATATTTGACTTCAGACAAAGTTCCACATGCATGTCTTAGAAAAATGAAACAATCTTGCCATATGCACAAAACAATTTAACATCATCATCATAATGCCAACTGGGACACGAAACGCAGTACTTAACTGAAATAGTCGAGCACATATCGATGGCTTAGAATTAGAAGGTCGTAAGTGCCACTTACAACCTTTAAGATTTATACATATTTATAATAAGCATCACAAGGTGCTTCTTATGAGCCAATTTTCATAAAAATCTGAACTTGTCATACTGACCAAAATGAAGTTGTAAAAGTTTGTTTTACCATAAGTAAAGAGTAAATGTCAGACAGTTTTTCCGTGTTTTCTCAAAATATCGATTTTGTAGTTACGACCTTCTAATGCTAAGCCATCGATATATATCAGACAAAACACGACTCTTTAGCGTATGCTACAGTTTTGTATATTACCCAACTCACATCTGAACAAAATAATAAAATACACTGCCTGAAATATTTGCTGTCAACAAACTGAAGAATAAAAACAAGCTCCAGCAGTCAAAAAGCAGCATACGAGCTACAACACAAAACACCAAAACTAGCAATTCAGTATTGTTTATAACATCAATGGTTTTGCTTGGGTCAAGTGGACAGGTACAATTATTCGTAACATTTACCGTATTACAAACCCAACCAAGAACAACACAATGATTGGCCTACTAGGTTCTTCCAACTATAAGAGGATTGGTAATAATCATTTGACTTTAAACATCATTATTGTGCATGATTTTAAAATATAATATTACGTAATGTAAGTCAGTTGAACTTCGGTACTGTGATGCTGATGATATTCGGTTTGTGTTTGGACAAACATATTATTGGATTTAAGATGCCAGAACAGCATCCTGATACAATATTGAGGACTAATCGATATGTTGTTCCCTAGCATTCTGTTGACCACTCTTGTTTTAGTCCTGATCGTCTATTTAGCTAACCATCTTTCAATTTGGATGGGAATAGTCTCCATGGCCAGCTTGGGTTGAACATACGTTAGACGTATGAACATATGAAACCATCGTCAAACGATCTCGCATGCGCTCTACAACAACGTTGATTTCCTACAAGTTGACGACTGGCGTGGTTTCGTTTCATGTAAAGGATTTGTATTAAAACACCTGTTTTAGAGCAGCACTATTTGTTCCAAGCTTATTGCTGTTGAAATGGTATTGTATTTGACGTGAACAAAGTTAAGAGATACTAATGTGTTCAGATATTCGAGTGTATATGGCTACCTTGATACATGCAATGTTCTTTCAATTTGTCGTCTTGTCGTTAGTCGTTGTTTGGAGGAAAACTCTGTTTATTGGATTACAGTGATAATGTTGTAACAAAACAAAGTCAAATCGTAATAATTGTTATATTCAGAAAATGGCATTAACACTCAATTCATCCAAAGGCAATATATATTGTACATTGTATACCGTTTCTTGTTCCAAACCTAAATTTTGTTTATTTCTTAACGGATTGATTGTTTTAGGACCAGGAATACTTGTTTATGTTTATATTTAGAAATGGTGAAAGCAATTACACTGTTCCATTTCCAACAACGTCTGTGTTCTGATGTAATACCAGGCACTTATCACGATTTTCAGTTAGTCCAGTACATGTGTTCGCGTATTTATTTATACCATAAACATGAAAAAGTGACGCATAACTCATGATGTCTTCGAGAAACATGAAAGTTTATGGTACATGTATGATATACAGTTACTTCCTGGAATTGCTGACGCATGATCATTTGACGTTGTCATAAATAATATCGAGCGTTGATAACCATCGGATATAAGGAAGAATATGGAACTGTTTGTTCCGATAGAAGATATTTATGTCCTACTATAAATATAATGTTTAGAAATGTTTAAAAAAACAAATGTGAATAAACCAAACTTTTGCCTGCAATGTTTACGAATTTGTACTTATTCTCATTGTTTGTCTTAATAGCCTCTTTAAACTAAATGGTTGCGTATTTAAGAGAAAACATAACATAAACAAGCAAGATAAAAGTGCCCATTTACACGTAATGGCATAATATAGAAGAAGTAGTACTATGAAGTCGATTATGTATCGGTGTATAGGCATACACATGTACTGTCCTTGTGATTTAACAATAAATGCGAACTTAATAGTTAAAAAAATATTTTCTTGGAAAATAACAAAAAAGTATCTCAAACTATATTCCTTAATGTATTGTTTTGTAAAGTTTAAAGGGACTCTGTCACGTTTCAGTGTACATTTTGATAGCAAAAATCAAATCAAATTGTTAAATATTCACTATATTTTGGCATAAATGCCTGTATATCACATAAACAAGCACACTGATATCAAATATATCTTGTGAAACATCAGGATTTTGTAATTATTTAAGTATTTTTTTAAAAAATCATACCTGATAGATGTCTGTAACGAAGGATGTGTCACACAATGCATCATGTATCATTTTTCTTATCTTTTTAAAAACACGTGGAGTCACTGTGAAAATGTGTAAATTCATTAGATTTAAATTAGATTAAGGTGTAACTTTGATAACCAAGAATATATAATAATAATAATAAAAAATGTGTTTTCCTTTGAAAAGAGTATGAGGAGAGAAAACACTAGCGACGAAAATAACGATGTTAATAAATACCACTCGAGAGTGAAAATCAACTTACATCTGTATGTACTCAGTGCTTGGAATTAAGAGGTAAATTTACCAGACCAAACAATCACTCGGCAATACATGTAGCTGTTCTTATAAATAGTAAATTACGGAATGTGTGACGTCCTGTACACATTACATGTAAACCAAATCACCAGCAGATGCCTGATTATAGAACTTCAAGGTAGATGTTGTTGCCACGAACGTTTTATTGAAACTGTACCGCCGTACGTCTAAACGTTATATATATTCTAAACACAACTATGTATGCGTATTTAAAAACAAACACAATAATGTTATGTCCACTATGATTACTCCGTGTCTCATTGTTAATTATTAAAATATTTCGATATGGATAATTTAGTCACTTACTCATTAAAACGTTTCTTAACGAGCACCCCGGACCAAGCAATACACGTACATTCGAAATGCATGTATGCTCCTGTTAAAGTATTGCGTATAAAACGATATGGGGAATTTGGACAGGGAATGCAACACCCAACTTGACCTGCCGAGCACAGAAAACAGTAACAGCACAATACAACTGCAACAATATCCACACTTTATAAAATATTTAGAATAAAAAAAAATCATACACACATTATATGATCGCGTACTGACGGGCTTGAATGGGATACATACCGCAATAGTTTTATCTCTCCGACGTACGCGACAATATCATCTTACTCCTCGACTCCAAACGCATGTTGTTATCAAGTTCAACTCTCGATCCTGTCAGATTTCCTCATACTTTTTTTCTCTATTATCTTGCTTGCGCCATTTTCATTCACTTAGTATAGTTTGTTTTAGCGATATGGGGCGTATCTATTATAACAATGTCATACTGTCATAACTTATTTACCTACATTGTAATGTAGTACAGGCTATCCAGAGAAGTCATCTGTAGAGAAACAACCTCTTTATTACAACTCATTAAAAACCTTCCCCACCTCTGATGTTAGCTATACATTTAACCTTACCCGACACACATTACCATTCACAAAGGGTGTTGCTCTAAAGAGGTTGTATTATAATAACTATATGTGTGCATTTGGGCTATATGTTATCATTCTGCTAAACATGTGTCCTACAGCTGTATTTGGATGTCAAAGCATTTGTTATTTTTATCATGAATCCAATTTTCTCATCCAGCTTATGGAATTCAATTACGAATTAATTGCAAACACATCACGGATGAACAAACACTCTGGTTAAATTGTATTCTGGTTATTACAATTAGTACAATGAAATTAGTTTTTCAAGGTTTAGCTCAGGTTTTCTACCAATAATGTTCGTAGAAAATGAAACATCGCCATCTGAAGTACTCATGCTATTATTTGTGTGTATGAATACGGAGTGTTTAGTTGGTAAAATCAGGGTCTTAATTCGATGAAATGATTTATTTTTGTCAATGTCGCATCAATCCCTTGTGATGTCTGCGCGGGGTTCATCAAATCAAAATATTGGCATTACTATACTGAGGAAATACTTAAATCTATAAATAAAATTATTCTCTTAAATTTGGATCTTGGTTGTAGACGTACGCGTTCTCCACAATTTTATTTCATTTTGATCATTACAGACAGACTTTCGTTCCAAAGACAACGTCTTGTAAGTCTAATCTGTTTATCAGAAACAGATATCGACTTTCAAATTTTGTACATTAGCTTCAAAAGCATACTCTTAGATAGTTGACTGCAGTTATCATTATACATATATTTTGGAATGGGTTTGTTGTGTGTGGCTAAGACTCGAATTGCGTTGTGTGAGATTGGGTTGTTTGGTGGCATGTTTGCTGCTGTGCCATGTGGTTGATGTCTGTGGCTGTCTGCCTGTCCTAGTGTTTATTGTTGTGCCGTGTGGTTGATGTATGTGGCTGTCTGCCTGTCCGAATGTTTGGTGTTGTGACGTGTGGTTGATGTGTGTGGCTGCTTGCCTGTCCGAATGTTTGTTGTTGTGACGTGTGGTTGATGTACATGTATGTGGCTGTCTGCCTGTCCGAATGTTTGTTGTTGTGATGTGTGGTTGATGTCTGTGGCTGTCTGCCTGTCCTAGTGTTTGTTGTTGTGTCGTGTGGTTGATGTCTGTGGCTGTCTGCCTGTCCAAATGTTTGTTGTTGTGACGTGTGGTTGATGTCTGTGGCTGCCTGCCTGTCCGAATGTTTGGTGTTGTGCTGTGTGGTTGATGTATGTGGCTGTCTGCCTGTCCGAATGTTTGTTGTTGTGCCGTGTGGTTGATGTATGTGGCTGCCTGCCTGTCTGAATGTTTGGTGTTGTGCTGTGTGGTTGATGTCTGTGGCTGCCTGCTGCCTGTCTGAATGTTTGGTGTTGTGCTGTGTGGTTGATGTCTGTGGCTGCCTGCCTGTCTGAATGTTTGGTGTTGTGCCGTGTGGTTGATGTATGTGGCTGCCTGCCTGTCTGAATGTTTGGTGTTGTGCTGTGTGGTTGATGTATGTGGCTGTCTGCCTGTCCGAATGTTTGTTGTTGTGCCGTGTGGTTGATGTATGTGGCTGCCTGCCTGTCTGAATGTTTGGTGTTGTGCCGTGTGGTTGATGTATGTGGCTGCCTGCCTGTCTGAATGTTTGGTGTTGTGCCGTGTGGTTGATGTATGTGGCTGCCTGCCTGTCTGAATGTTTGTTGTTGTGCCGTGTGGTTGATGTCTGTGGCTGTCTGCCTGTCCGAATGTTTGGTGTTGTGCTGTGTGGTTGATGTCTGTGGCTGCCTGCCTGTCCTAGTGTTTATTGTTGTGCCGTGTGGTTGATGTATGTGGCTGTCTGCCTGTCCGAATGTTTGGTGTTGTGCTGTGTGGTTGATGTCTGTGGCTGCCTGCCTGTCCTAGTGTTTATTGTTGTGCCGTGTGGTTGATGTATGTGGCTGTCTGCCTGTCCAAATGTTTGTTGTTGTGTCATGTGGTTGATGTCTGTGGCTGCCTGCCTGTCCTAGTGTTTATTGTTGTGCCGTGTGGTTGATGTATGTGGCTGCCTGCCTGTCCTAGTGTTTATTGTTGTGCCGTGTGGTTGATGGTTGTGGCTGTCTGCCTGTCCTAGTGTTTATTGTTGTGTCATGTGGTTGATGTATGTGGCTGCCTGCCTGTCCTAGTGTTTATTGTTGTGCCGTGTGGTTGATGTATGTGGCTGCCTGCCTGTCCTAGTTTTTATTGTTGTGTCATGTGGTTGATGTATGTGGCTGTCTGCCTGTCCTAGTGTTTATTGTTGTGCCGTGTGGTTGATGTATGTGGCTGCCTCCTTGTCCGAATGTTTGTTGTTGTGACGTGTGGTTGATGTATGTGGCTGTCTGCCTGTCCGAATGTTTGGTGTTGTGCTGTGTGGTTGATGTCTGTGGCTACCTCCTTGTCCGAATGATTGGTGTTGTGCCGTGTGGTTGATGTATGTGGTTGTCTGCCTGTCCGAATGTTTGTTGTTGTGACGTGTGGTTGATGTCTGTGGCTGCCTGCCTGTCTGTGTTTCTTCGTTGAACACGTACTAGGTGTTTTTATTTCACACAATGCAGGTCTTAGAAATATATTACCATTAAATTGGAACTGTTAGGACACGAAACACTTTAATATTAACGGTTTTAAACACTGGGGAATGTTCCTTAGTTTGTATTTGCCAATGTATCAGTCATTGAATAAAGTTAAGTTACCAATTTTCTAGGGATATTTTCAACTGTTCAGCCGCTCAACCACCCTTTGACATTTTAACTTCATCTGCCCCTTGAGCTTCTTGATTGAACCTAAATTCGAGTATCCCAGGGGAGACTATTTCTCTCCAGTGGTTGTGGTGGCCATTATCAATATGTTGCACCCAGGAATAGACGCTGCCCTTACTGTCATCAACTCAATATGTCCAACACGTATGTTACTTGGGGTCATTGGGGTAAACACCAACAACTCCTGTCTATAGTTCGATCTATTATTTTACGCCTGCCTACATAGCATATATTCAATCTTCCATAACTGGTGTATCAATATAACACTCAGACAAGGTCACATCCCAGTTCACATCAGGAAAATAGCTTTCCACAATAATCAACAAATGATCACTCTCTCGACTCTCGGACTCCCTTGACTACATGTGCTTGACCACAGAAGAATGGAAGTTCTTCATGTACTACACACACAGACAAGTATTACACACACCAACAAGCTGATAACGTTGCCACACCCTGGTAAAACTGGTTTGACAACTGTCCAACACGAAACCTCGCTTTTTATAACCGTACGAAACAAGCTGTGCTTGATTCAAAATCTAACAATATTCTACAATTTAACCGAATCATTAAAAAGACCGGCGCCACTAACTACCTATGAAAAGTGGGGCCTGTTACATCCTCCCCCTCCTACATAGAAGTCATCCTTGACTTCTTACTAAGTAACTATATCTAAGTACCAACCTAATACAAAGCCTGAAAACAAAAAAGATTACTGATCTGCAAGAAAAAAGATTACTGGTTCAAGATACTCGCTGTAAAAGAGAACAAAATACAATTATTAATAGCACTCACCATATTCTGCTTCAACATACAATACCAAGCCTTGTTACAACAAGACATGACTCCTATCGAAAAAAATAAAGAACACAATAAAATAAATAACATACCAGGCCTTGGACCAGCCATTGACAAAACCTAACTGAACATGTGAAACACCTCACATATACAAATACTTACATCATGACAGTACATCACAATGATTGTGTGTTGTCATGATAATGCAATAATAAAAATGTTTAAAAAAAAAACCACTACTTTCAACTACTCCTCCCCCTGTGTCACAAAATTTCAACCCTGAAATTATATTAGGCGAGATAACTACAAAAATGTAATGCCTAAAAGCATATACCCAACACATTGAACTAGGTATTCAATGTTCATAAATTACAATAAACGAATACACTGGTTCATAAAAATAATAAAAAAACACTGTTCATGAAAATACTGTTCATTTAAATACTGTTTATGAATCACAATCCTACTAAAAACACTTGTTTATTACAACACAACAACACTATGACTTCAAAAACGTCTTGAGCATTTTGCACATGTGCTTGTTGTTTTCCTGTTGCATCTTTAAAATTACGTTACTAACGGATGTGGTACTACTTCCCATGTGGTAAGACTCGAACCAAGCTGGCTTCTTCCGCACCCTACCTGATCTTCTAGGCTCGGGAACCTCTTCCTCATCCGATACAGATTCCTCATCTTGTTCCTCCTGACGTTGATAGATCTCCTCATTCTCAGTGCTCACCTCTGAGTCTTCAGAAAGCGACTCTTCTTCTGGATGTGTCTCCTCTTCATGCTGACCGGTCAGTCTTGTGCTGATGAATGCTGTATCAGATTCAGAGTCAGTGGATTCTTCTTCCGCATCATCTGACCTTGACTGCACCACCACACTATCAACATCCGCCTTAGCCTTACTGTGAAACCTACGCGGTCTCGGAACGGGCTTAGTAACTGGCTTCTCTAACTCACTACTTTCCTCTTCGTACTCTATCAACTTCAAATGGTTCCTGTGTAGCTTCTTTTCTCTTCCCTCATCGTCTACCACCACAAACACTGGTATGTCTTCATTCTGCTGGGACTGCACTTTATATACCTTATCCTCATATTTATCTGAAATTTTGTGTGGTCCCGAAAAAGCTAAAATCTTAACTAATAACTTGTCACCTACTTTAATACCTACAGCTCTTGCTTTCCTGTCATATAACCTCTTCTACTTTTCTCTAGATTTCTCCACTGATCTGTTTGCAACCTCCTGCGCCAATTTCATTCTAACCTGTAAATCTTTTACGTAATCTGTTTGGACAAAATCTGAGTTATAAATATCAAACATAGCATCAATGGGTAAACGTGGCTTGCGACCAAACATCAATTCAAATGGTGTAAAACCAGTAGTTTCATGCTTAGTAGCATTGTATGAAAATACTAAACTAGAAATATACTTCTTCCAGTCCGATTTCTCCTCAGGCTGCAAAGTCCACAACATATTAATTAAACTTCTGTTAAATCTCTCTGCAACCCCATTACATTGAGGATGATAAGCAGTGGTTCGGATCTTTTGAATACCCATCAAAGTACATAATTCCTGATTAATCTCAGACTCATAATTAGGACCTTGGTCTGACAACAATTGTAAACCAGGGGTCGTGAGTTCGATCCTCACTGGGGGCTCCAATTGTTACTTGGGGTCATTGGGGTAAACACCAACAACTCCTGTCTATAGTTCGATCTTTTATTTTACGCCTGACTACATAGCATATATTCAATCTTCCATAACTGGTGTATCAATATAACACTCAGACAAGGTCACATCTCAGTTCACATCAGGAAAATAGCTTTCCACAATAATCAACAAATGATCACTCTCTCGACTCTCGGACTCCCTTGACTACATGTGCTCGACCACAGAAGAATGGAAGTTCTTCATGTACTACACACACAGACAAGTATTACACACACCAACAAGCTCATAACGTTGCCACACCCTGGTAAAACTGGTTTGACAACTGTCCAACACGAAACCTCGCTTTTTATAACCGTATTAAAATACACCCAGGTGATTAACCCATTCATAAACTCTCCATTATTTTTCAGGAATGGAGAGTTGTCTTAACAATAACTCTCCATTATTTCGTATACACATTACATGAAATGTGTATACGAAATAATGGAGAGTTATTGTTAAGAAAACTCTCTATGCCTGAAAAACAAAACACACATATGTAGTGTTAACAAAAAATGGAGAGTTATTTTTATTAAATGTGTTAACAGGTCATGGAGAATAATTGTAAATAGTGTATAATTATACACCAGGGAGTTGCATTCATTCCGTCATCCCAAATAGATGGGTCGGGCAATTTACTTTTGGGTTTTGAAAACCCACGCCCTTCTACGGCCCATGCAGGGGGCTATGTTACAGTTAAACATTGTCCCAAAGGTATTGGTTCGGTGAAAAAAATCCCAACATTTGGGGGAAGCAAGAGGGAAAAAACACCACAGCCATACACGGGGGTTGTGGCCGTGGATGCAACTGACTGGTGTATTACAAAATGTATGTGTTCACAAAAAGGGCAATACAATTTGCATGAAAAGCGGCACTCAACTGAAAGAGCCGAACACAGAAAAAAGGGTATTCAGCATGATACTGAAAATGAAATAATCGACCTTGGCCTACATTAAAATGTCCATGAACATTGCAACATAGGTTTTGAGATGATCAGATGAAAAATGTTTGAATATAATAATACATACAAAGCTAATTTCTAATTGTTTTTGGTCAAACAAGGCTCATAATCCAGGAAGACATGTGCCGATTGGACTCCTAAATTTGAATTAAAGAACAGGCAAAGTTTGTATAAGTTCCCAATTTATGAGGGCTGTTTTCAGCTGTTCAGCCGCTTAATCACTCTTTGGCATTAACTTCCCCTGATCATTGGGCTACCTAATGAAACATTCGAGTCTCACGGGGAGACTGTTTCTCTTTTGTTGGCGTGGCAGCCAACATCGAACTGCGGCGCCTAGGAATAGACATTGCCTCACAAGTATATATACCAATTTTTGAATACATTAATTAATACCTTCATTAAAATGACTGTGTAAATACAGAGCTAGGCTTAAGAACGACATGTTCAAAACATTTTAGTAATATCCATCAAGTTTCATATTAATTATAAATATCCATGTATAGTTTATGCACATAAATATATCCTCTGACTTAAACAAAGTCTTTATAATGTCCACCGTGTTATAACATCAAGTGACACTGGGTAAATGACCATTGCTTGATCGTGTAACACATAACTCACAACATGTGTTTGCATGGACTACACACCGTTATTAAAGTAATGGAGAGTTATTGTATTAGTTCACTGGTTTCATGAAAAAAGCATGATCTTCACGCTCAGTCATGTTCATATTTTTAATCTTCTATTTATAAGAGGTACACCAGGGGAGTTCTTTTTGGAAAAATGCATTTTCTTTCTATTTTGACATTTACAGCATCTTTTCAGAAAATCAAATTTACATTGGACAGTATTGGTGTATTTTAAGTCAGAGAAAATCCGCGTATATGTCCATTCCTGAGAAATAATGAATACTCGGCCCCTTCGGGGCCTCGTCTCCATTATTTCTCAGGAATGGACAGTTACTTGGACTTTCTCCTTAACTGAAACAAGCTGTGCTTGATTCAAAATCTAACAATATTCTACAATTTAACCGAATCATTAAAAAGACCGGCGCCACTAACTACCTATGAAAAGTGGGGCCTGTTACACGTATGTATCAAAAAGTTGTTTCTCATAGATGATATATATTTACTTAGATACATTACATTATAAACACTTTGTGTGATGACCATTATCTAAGATTACGATTGCTTACTAGTTATATTCTGAATTACCTCATACTAAACATGATGGCTGAAATATACTATCATACGGTTTAATGTGGCTATTAAGATAATACGAAATCACTACGAACTAGTTTAAATTAACTCCGTCTATAACAATTAATTTCTATAGTTTGTATTTTTATTATTATCATAAATATGAAATAACTAAACATAAATCATTTTTTATTGGTATGCCATGGTTGTATACGGACGAATATACCACATATTTGCCCACAAAATATTTGGGTTATTATCATTTACCGATGTCATAAATAATTCAGAGCATTGGAAAAAAATTATTGTAAGGAAAGTTGTAGGATTGTTTGTTCCAATAGGAAATATTTATTTCGTAGTATATAATGTTGAGGAGAAAAAATAAGAGAAAATTGTACTTTTGTCTATCATGTTAACGAGTTTGTAGTGATTTCTTATTATCTTTATACCCACATTAAACCATACGATAGTATATCTTTGATTGAATGTTCAATAAACAAGAAAAGATGAAAGTGCACAATGCGACGTGATGTCATAAAGTTTATTGAGTATGGCATTGAAAGCGTGCTGGTCTTATGATCTAACATTAACTGATAAACTATACAACGCTCTCAACATAACGTTACACTAATAAACTGCAATCACTAGACACCTGTATTAGGTTTGCATTTAGTTCTTTGATGTAAATGATTGCTTTTCCATGCATGATAATGTATGCACGTATATGTCATACTAATAAACAAACAAAAAAATATGTATTTATATTTAGTAAAATAATGTATACACATACTATACGTGAATATGCCACGTATAGTAACGTCGTATCTGGGTCAACGATGCAAATGTCAAACTATGATCATAACCTAGTATATTTTTTAGTTGGTTATAACAGTATGTGTACGCAATATCAATGTTCTGCTTTCATAAATGATTACACCACAAGGTATGTTATAATGCCGTAGAAGGAAGGTCTTGTTGTCGTGAAATAAATGAACGGTTTAGCATTCATACTGTTGTAGGAAGGTTGCAACCTTCAGAAAAATATGCTACGACGCACGTTCAGCTTTTAAGCGAATGTTACATCAACACAATGGAAGTAATACTTACTGGAATAGCCTCTAATATTCATTCAAATTAACAGGCGACTGAGTTTTGCAATTTATAAAAATATATTGGAGATTGAATATTTATTAAGATGCAAACTTTATCCTTTTCTAATTTATTGAAATGTCTTCGTTTAGTTAGAATATACTACACGAAAATAGTATGTATACATTTGTAAAAGCATATTAACACAATATTATGTGTAATTATAATTAATATGGTATAACTATTGTGTTTATATAATATGTTGTGGTGCCTCGTAGGTAATAAATGCTATACATGGGAATGCTTTTTTAAAACAAGACGTGGCATGTGAGTATATTATATTGACATGTTAATGATGTAACATTAACCACCTGCTTCTCCTAGGGGCGGCGTAAATCAATTTCGTCTTGTATAGAAATATGTCAAGGGTTTCTATGCCATTATCTAAGAATTTGATATAGAAGCATAAAAATGAAAGATCATATTTTCGTTCAGCATTGCCCTTTTGTAATCGGTTACTATGACAATACTACAAAAAACATCTTTACAAATAATTTGTTTTCGTTTCCATTCTAAGGATACAATGATGGCGTTATCACCCTACCACTCCCAAATTGTTTCAAACATGTTTACAGTAAGTGCAAACGACTTCTCGTTGTGCTCATTGAGTATGATTCAATTGTTTTACAATGTTATGTCGATATGTTTTAAATACAATGAGAAGAAATGTACATATAATTATATTCGGAGGCTGTAATTGCAGAATTGACATACAAATGTAATTATTTAATAATTTTAAAAAGAGTTTGAATTGACGTCGACAACCCCCTTTCTATCTTCATCAGTACCACTCATGTTTCAACATGTTACATCACTCACATGAACTTGATTATTAAGGAGAGATGTGTTATTGAAAAGAATACTTGAAGCTGTGCAATAGTATGTCTAGACCTTTTATGTATTTCCAAGTCATAATCAGTATGGATATCTAATTCGATACCGTAAACATATTATAAGGTGCGCTATGATAAGATGTGTCTTTTTTCAAATATGTTTTAATATATTCACGTTTGACTATTTTGTTTTAAAAACAAATTTCCCCGCCGCAAAAAATAAAATAATAAACATTTTCACTTGCTCTCTTAATATTTAACACATAACAGAACATTATAGGTACATAAATGTAAAATAAATGGACGAAATTAAAGCCATTGAAGAAGAAATACTTGATTGCAACTCGACGCGTGCATGGCAGGAAAATGATGTCACGCAAACCATTTCAGGTATATAGTGGAGTATTTACATCATTTGAGCTATGTGAAGTATGAAATAAATAGAATATTAGTATTTTACCGTGAATAATCGGTTGATAATTCACCTCGTGAGCAGCTTACTTATATTTTCACTCGTGGCTAAACCACTCGTGAAAATATTACATCTGCTGCTCACTCGGTGAATTATCAGCCGATCATACACGGAAAAATACAAATATCCCTATATAAACTAAAATCCTAAAATACTGTCTGATCGTTTACTGACATGTTTAAAATGAAACAATACCGTCATTTACATTAGGAAGCAACTTATGTAACAATCTTCGAACGTGAGGGATCTAATATTACCATATCAAAATTAATTGCTTTTTTGTTGAAACATGTGTTAAAGGTATTACTTTTTCGTTGAATATCAAATAGGTCTTTCAAACTTATATTAATCACACTACAGGAACTACAAAGTTAATACAATTCACCGTCAGTGTCTTTTGCCATGCGTTTAGCAAAGGAATTACTTCGTCTTTGGTACGTCGGAAGCGAAAGGTGTTTTCTTCGATAGTTTCGTGATCGCTGGAGATAAATTAGCAAACGATACTGTAATAATGAATCGCTAGCTGTGTCATCTCCTGTCGTTCCCTACTTGTGTTGAATTGATGTCTAGAATAAGTACGTACGTGCAATGATAAAGGCTTGTCTACGTCATGGTGTGCCGCTTTGGTTTGTGTGATCTTATCGGAACATAATCACACTATACAGATCGGGATCTATGTGATTCATCCATACATTACATTATAATGATGTACCAGATACACACAGTGTCACATGAATTCTGGATCTTGATCTTATTGTCTACGCCGGTCATTTGAAAATGCAATTTACCTACATGTTTATGGTTTGTGTTACCCAGGCAACTTCATGTGTTTAACCAGTGTTAGTCAACCATCTCGTTATACAATAGTGTGAGATATTTTATATGTGTAATTACCTGTATCAATATATGATACTTTATTTGGTCAGCTGCGATCCTGATTCACCTCTGAAGTACGGTCAATTATGAGATCTATTAGACAACACAATTCGTATAACCTACCGGGACCTTTATTTGATCAGTATAATTTCGTCGAAATTTCATAATTCGCTTGTGACCGTAGTGACGTCTACAAACACCAATTACTTCATGCATAACCTCGGATAGACATACTACTATAGACTGTCTGTAGACATGGCAGACTATAATGATTGGTCACGAAATCATTAAGCGGCTTTGTATGCTCCAACTATATCACCAGGCAATTTATGTAGCAATCGCTCAATAGGTATCGGAAAGAATAACCATGAACAGGCGGCCATGCGCTTTGTATCAACACTCTTTTGACCTTGATGCATGAATGTAGGCATGAAGCCGTAAGTGTGCATATCAAAGCATGACATATATTGGTAATAAATGCTTTATAATATCAAAATAGTTCGAAAAATCAAGCATAATTGTATATGTGCAACGATATGATCAGGAAGAAATGTTCATATTTGTGACTATAATGAAACTAGTAAAAACATGTGTCGTGTTATTCTTAATAATACAAAAAATATGACCATGCAATGGTGGTTGGCTATCTCGTCGTTTTCAGTTGATCCTGATATTGATACTGTACACTCAACAACATTTCTAATTGGTCACTTTTTAAACTCTCATTTTTGTACGTAACAATTGAGAAATATATTTAGTGTACTTTACTCATCCGGCCTTATGTTCTTAATCAAATTCAGTTCGTGTTTTACATACCCTCCTTAGCTGTTCTGAGTTATGGCCCATTGTGTACGAAACAGCTTATGTTTTAAACAAAAACTGTTTGTGGAAATGTGATAAACGAATTTGTGATTGCCCAAACAGAAAAAACGACCAATATTGCTAAAATAATTCGGTGTTGATAAGATATACAGCTTTTCAGATGAGAATTCAGAATGTACTTCTCTTTTAATTGTTAATAGAACAACAGTAACTTCTCAAAATAATGATACCAACGAATGATAGATAAGTCAAATTTTGTACATTCTTTCTTTGATTAAGTATCTTATTTGTGCTTTAATTATTGCAAATTATCAGTAAGTGCCAACTTTAGAGGGACATTGGTTTCCTATGGCGAATTACATTGTAACTGTCAGAAATCGAGATAAATCTTAAAAGTCGATGTTTTACATTTCATTCCAACGCATCAACCGTGCAACCTATATGATTATAACTTTGTCACATAGATAAGTTATTGCCTACTCGTCCATTTGTGATGATCGTTTATTATGTTTTATGTTTACAAATAGGGTTATTTATCAATGCATGTATTCATATTTTATGTGCTTTCTCGTTCTGAAGGTTTTGGTTAGGTTCTCCAACCAGTTAGCGTGAGAATAGCAGAATATGCACCAACTGTTCATGTTTGAGTTGCTTACACATTTCTGCTACATTTTATTATGACAGAAACTAGTTTGAAAAATCATTGACTGGAATTAAGGCAACATGTTTGGTGACCAATTATCATTTGGTTCAGTGTATTACCCCTTTGTCATACCAAATACGAATCAGAATACCTGCCTGTTCTACGGATGATTGCTTAGCATCCCAGACGGAATACTGGTTATTATTCTGTCTCTATCGTGTGGTGAATACATCTAGTACACTCAACCGCTTTAAAAACGCACCACATATAAAATGTCGGTTTTAGTGATGAAAACGTCAATCTAAGGTTATTTATTTTCGGATTGATTATCTTCAGTCTATACACAACGAGTTGTGTGATTTTCACGCCATTATTGCGAGTTTAAAATAAATTATGATATAGATAACACAGTGACCCATGAAAGTGAAAGTCACAATTTCAAAATCAATTATAAGAGCCCGCTACATTGATGCATGCACGTTGTTTCTCCTCCTAAAGAATAACAATAATTACGTTATAGAATAGAATTATGTTCGACGTGATGTGTTTAACCATCCAAGCAAAGCTTAACTTGAATTATAAATTTTATGTGGCTTTTGCTGACTGGCTAATACCATACGACCGAGTGCGGTCCAGATATACGCATTATGTGAACCTTAGATGGATTCAAGCCTTATTTAAACTTGAAATCTTGGTTATGAGCATCAGACTGTCAGGATATTTCCCGTGGTGCTTATATGGCACCTCAAATCAACACTATGAAGGAGCTTGAAGACAACAAATTGGGACATTCGGCTCTAAACGAGAGAAAACTCGTTAAAAAGTGTACTAAAATGATTTTCCTTTTTATTGACTATTATGATAAGAAAAGTTATGAAAATGCAATAATGTACGTTTCGCTTGTTTATTGACACCCGACATTCTTTTTACACTGTTTGCAGCCATGCGGAACCAATTACAGTCGCACAACCTGTGTCATGTTTCCTCATAGCTCGGGCTCAATACCGTTAGCTTGTTTCATCCAGGTCGGTCGTTGAAGGTGTCATTCGCTAGGAATCGATGTTCTAAGCCAACAATCACTGTGTGGAGGCAGGTGAACCGCCATGCTAAGACACCGATGCTTTTTTTAGTTGGAAGCGAAGGTACAATCCTTCGAACAAATATTCGAGACATTCGCAGCATACAAATAGCATAAGCAAATACTGTTTCTGTTGTTTTTTCAATGTGTAAACCAACATGGTACAGTCTAAAGTCAATATTGACCACACAGGTCGACGCGATCGAGCTGCACGTGCAAAACGTGCAAAATCAAAAACAGTTCTTTGGGCGGGGTATTCCGAATGAAAAGAAAAGCTTATGAACTGAACAAACCCTGTATACTATTAATATAGCAAAAAATGATTTTTGACAAATTTTGATTATTTTCAATAGTGGTGCGTTTTTAAAGCGGTTCAGTGTATATGGAGGAAGGCATACACAAACTCCGTCGGCAGTCACTCAATTTGGATTTGTAATAAAATTTGAAATAAAAACATTAACCCAATCATCATAAATTGAAATGTTACTACGCTTTGAAATGATCAACGAGCGTTTCCGTATGCACTTAAATAGTCCATGTGACAGACCGAAATCCATTACCAAATTGGTGAACAGATCCAACAATGATTTTCGGTTAGCTTGATATCTAAGCTGTCTGAAATCGGTTGATGGACTTGCGGGACATTTTGCCAAATGACCTTTTGGCGGCCATCTTTAAAGATGGCCGCCGTTATTTTAAGCAAGCAGAGGGTTTAGGAAAACTTCGATTATTCCTCACTCACATGAGCTATCGGCTTGTAATATGTCTTAAAATGTTTGCAATTGAATCCCACATGTGGTAATATATAAATATAAATATTATATTATGGTTAATAATTAATAATTATTGATTTTTGAAGGAAATTATGATATTTTTCGATTTTTGTCGTTAATTTTTCTCTTTCAAATCGGATCTGAGTGTGTATTTGACCATTTGTTGATTGTTATATGCAGAGGGTGATTCTAGGCGTCCATAATAAACATTTCATTGACAGCTTTTCATTTAAAAATCCTTTATGAGCCAGGAATATTGGATACCTAAAAGTTAAAAATAGTCCTGTTTATAAATGGGATATTCAGGTTAGACCCAACATTGGATTGTATTGTAAATATTGTTTTGGTTTTCTGTTAGGAAATATGTTGCAATTGAAGAATATGAATGTTAACCAGCTGTCATCATTGAGCATTTTGTGAAAATCAAGATGGCGTCCAAAATGGCCGCCAAATTCAGAAAAACAATGAGAGATGCCAGAAATTAGGTACAAATTTCTTTTTTGCCGATTGGTTGTAGTTAAAAGGTTTTTAACACATGTATTTATATTTTATCTATCGTTATTCGTCGATTAAAATATTGTGGGATGGCATCAATGTCGGCTGAAATCAAAATGGCGGTTACAACGGCCGCAATAATTGACATATTGATATATTCTATTAAAACATTTATTTGAATGTTTTTTGTTGATATCGGAAATAAAATAGTTAACTAACATTCAAATAAAAGTTCGATTCGACTCAATTGACCCGTTGCCTTATTCAAAATGGCGTCCAAGATGGCCGCCAAAATCAGGAAACATGTCGGTGGTGCAAGAGATTAGTTACGTAAATTACTATTGTTGCTCATTGGCAGTTGTGTAGATGTTAAACATAGTATCTTTTCAATCATAGCATTATTAATTGTTTGCAATTATTTAAGATAGCATACTAAGAAATCAACTACCGGCTGTAATGGCCATCATAATTGGTAAATAAGCATATTTTATTAAAATCGTATAGTGTGTTCAAATAGTTTTTACTTGTATTGAACATTATATTTATCAGACATGCATTATGGTTTAACTTCAAAATGACAGCAAAGATGTCCACTTAACATGACATAAGTGGGGAATAAATTGTAGAATATTATTCTTTCTGTATAGTATATATGGTCGTCCTCTTGGGCATTATCGTACCATTGATATTTAATTACAAGATCGTGTCAGCGGCGAGTCATTTTGGTTAAAAAACAAATAATCATGATTATCCACTATAAATAAGACCCCCCGAGAAGGCATAATCGCTGTCGACAATGCTCATGGATCTGGTTCTAGAGTTTCCAAAAAGGTCACCAATGGTCTGCCTGATGTTGCTTGTTGTGCTTAAGTACCGCTTGACGAATTGCGTCCAATATGCTGAACTGCCTCCAGATGACAAATATTTGCCCTGGTTGATCCTTTAGGAACTATTTGACATGTGTCTGGTAACATCGTACCCTAATCTGTTTCGATAGTTTGTCAAGTTTGTCCAGAAGAAGGCGATGCTGTTGTTCGCTTTCCTCACAATGGTAGCAACATTGGTACTCATGGAGACCTCATCTATGTATACCCCCGATGTACTTATCTCTGCCACAACTTGTAACGAGACATGCTGTTGTGGATGAAAAACGGAGTCTTAACACGAGTTCTCTTCCATTCGAGTATTAAATGACATCAACCAAGGACTCTCCCATTCGTTGCTGTAGTCTGTCCATGTCATCTTGTTAGGCTTAAGCATTTTCTTTAGTAATTACCCTATTCAAGCGGTTGTTGTCAGCAAGCAGATGGTGAGTAGACGTTGCATGGATTAGAAGGTGGTATATATAACAGAAAAAATGGTCCAATGGCTGATCCCTGAGGTACGCCTGGTGTGACTGGTGCTGTAATGGTGGACTGTTCTCCGACCAGTACATTTATGTTCTGATTGAAAGAATTATGCTAGTACTATTCCTGCCCAGCATGTTCCACTGATATCGTAATAATTCAGTTTGATGGTTTGCCTCTCCTTTGACCGAAGGCTTTGTTGAAGTCCCGAATGACGGACCAATCTGATCTCCACCATCTAGGTAACAGTTGTAGTTGGTTATGGAGTGCAGCTGGCTCTCAGTGAATATCTTTCTGAACCATGTTGTTAGTCAGCTAGTATATAAAACGTGTCAAGAAGGGCAATGATCTGGCTTTGAAGTAACGGTGGGTGCTCGACCTGTTCACTTCACGCAGACTTGATTGAGATGGACCAGTAGTTGCTATGTCGCTATAAATTGGTCTCCCGTTTTGATGATGGGTGTGACGCTCTAGTCTGATGGGAGTATTGTATTTAAAAAACGTGTGTGGATGTTGTTTGGAATCGTTGCTTCCTGCGGACCGTGACCAGTTATATTCTTTCTCACATCCAGTTTGTCATCACCTCACCTCAGTCGCTCGTCCTGCACTATCATCCCAGTGTGTGCGATGAACTTTTTGGGCTTCCGCAGATCATCAGCGTCTCCATAGAGCTTATCTTGAAGAGTTGTGTCTGTGGGCCACATTGCAGTTCGATCCTGATTGTTTCTTCTGCATCTTTGGAGGACATGCTCGACAGTTTGGTCTTCTTCCCCGCATGGACAGATCGGAGACGGCACAGATTTGTACTTTCGGTACATGTGATGGTTCAGCCTGTTATGCCCTGAGCGTAGTCGTACCATAATCACTTGTTCTGACCTGTTAAGGCGATGGTAAGGATCAGCATTGTGAAGTTCTTGATAATGGTAACTTTCTCTTTATATCTCACATGTACTGGTGGTTGTGCTGACTGTGCTCCCGGTTTTGCCAATTCATCTGCTGTTTCATTTCCAGGCACTCCACAGTGGGCAGGAATCCACTGTAGGGCTAGTTTGCAGTGAGTACTAAGGTTATGTAGTATTTTGGCTAGTTCTGGTGTTTTGTTGTGAGCTTCGGTCTACGCTCTGTAGTTACTGCAGTGCTTCTCTGTGGCTCTGTGATGTCTCTCTTTGTTGCTTGGTGTATATTGGATGAAGATTCAAGCACCTTCATCTTTGATAGCTTTGGTGGCTGAGCCACCAGTATAGACATAGGTCCATATCTCAGGAGGGTATTCTTTGCTTATCATGGCTAGTAGTGTCAGGCTCTGTCGAACACATTCATCTTCTTGCTTCCCTAGCTCGAGTTAAGGGACTTGGAGTCTCCCAGTTACTGCAGACAGATCATTTTCTAATGGGTTGACCATATCATGCTTGACAAGAGGTGTACTTGCTATGGTCAAATCAGGTGCAAATCATTTGTCTAACTTCTTGGTTTTGTTCGGTCATTTAATAAATAATTGAAACATGACCCGTCTTGATCGTGTGTTCCACTTATTTTCTCTCTTTTTTGCATTAGTTCTTGGTTTTGTGTACAAAGCTGCTTCGCTTGATCCAATTTTGGGGAATCCAGCTAATCTTGTTGCCATTGGGTGGTTCGGTATAGATCTGAACTTCTCCGCTAGAAGCATGACTTTGGCTTGCCTTCGTTTGTATAATGACTGGATACCAGTGAACTTTTCCATGAATTCAATCGGTGTAGACTTCGAAACACCAGTCATTATGCGCAACGCTTAGTTCTGGACCTTGTCGAGAGCTTGGATGTTTGTATCCAGTTTGTCTATGCTGAAGTTGTGCGAAATGCCCACTTCTTCATCATAGACGTATGACTTATCTGATTACTACTAACAATGGTTGGAAATACCTGGGATGGTATATGGGTTTATAATTTTATATGGTACGTTGGCATAGTCTCTGAAATAACATTCATAATGTGTCAATATCAGTGGTATGAGAAAAGTGCTAGGCAAGGTAAAAAAAGTGTCGTTCTTGCCGGGGTATTCCATCTTGCCGCTGAGGTCCTCGGCACTATGAAAACAGCGCTGCGGTCGCTAACCCAAGATAGTGCTGTACTGGTTATAAAGAGGATACGTTTGTTGTTTACCCCTGTCATGAAGTTGACAAATTGTTCTGAGCTTGTTTCTGTGACCGTGTCTATAAATATTGGGCAAGTATGGCGATGGTAGGTGTTGTCTGTAATCATGCCAGTTTCCAAGTCGATATCTGGTAAGTTGATGTCGCCTGTTAGCCATTTCGTCGATGTTGGGTAGGCAGGGCGGAGGTGGTTGACTCCATAAAAGCTGGGTTGATGATGGTGGTGGGTCACTGCTGGGTGATCGGTAGATTAGTGTAATGGTGAGCGAATCGCTTCCATGGCATATTGATGGTGCTGCTGTGAATTCGGTGTATGCGTCGAGTTTGATGAATGTGCAGATTAGCTACTACTATTCTTTGACGGCAATGCGTAAATAAAACACGTATAACTATGTATGAAGAATATCTTAAACATATACGTTACCACGTTACCAACCCAACATACATTGGACAATCAGTACCGGTGGTACACAACATTGATCGTACTCGACTTAAGGATAAGGACAGCCGACCAGATAACACCATAGTAAACACTTGGTCAGTTACAAGCCATGTGACTATGTGGCCCATTTGAACATACATGGTTGGCAACCATCTTAGAAATCACATCAAATACACTGCACATAAACTGTTCTTATGTTAAAGTAGATCTATATTTTAACCCATAGCAGTATTCAAATTAACACATTCCGTTACGATTTCAGCCTACATTGATACCATTTTAAACGGGATAAGTCGATCACCAAATAGATAATGTTATATTTTATACAGTGTATTTAAGTTGTAATTATGTTTGCAAAACTTACACTGCTATCGATCACAGAAGTATCAATTTGTAACTTCCTTGGACCACTAACACAATATTTAATTGATTTTGGAAGCCCTTATGTCCGCCATTTTGAATCAGCTAATGGTTCAATGCTTAAAACTCAAAGATTTCTTGGAGCATTTATTACATAATTATTACAATTCAACAATTTATTTTACACCACTTCAACTTAAATTGTGATAAAAACAAATTATTTTCCTAACAGCTTGTCATTTTAGCCACCATGTTGATTCCAGTCATCACAGATGCCTTTTTACTATCACTAATTCAATCAATCATATTGAATATAAATAAATAATTATGTTTTAAACATTTAAACTACAACAAATCTGCAAAAAAGCGATTTGATCCTAATTTCTGGCACCTCTGATTATTTTTCTGAATTTTGGCGGCCATCTTGGACGCCATCTTGATTTTCACAAAATACTCAATGATGACAGCTGGGCATTGTTTATATTCTTCAATTACAACAAATTTCCTAACAGAAAACTAAAAAATATTTTCTATACAATCCAATGGCGGATATAACCTAAATATCCCATTTATAGACTTGACTATTAATCAACTTTCAGTTATCCAATATTCCTGGCTAATGAAGGATTTTCAAATGAAAATCTGTCAATGTATTGTTTATTATGGACGTCTAGAACCAGCCTCTGCATATAACAATCAACAAATGGTCAAATACACACTCAGATCCGATTTAAAAGAGAAAAATTAACGACAAAAATCGAAAAATATCATAATTTCCTTAAAAAATCAATAATTATTAATTAATAACCATAATATAATATTTATATTTATATATTACCACTTGTGGGGTTCAATTGCAAACATTTTAAGACATATTACAAGCCGATAGCTCATGTATTTGAGGAATAATCGAAGTTTTCCTAAACCCTCTGCTTGCTTAAAATAACGGCGGCCATCTTTAAAGATGGTCGCCAAAAGGTCATTTGGCAAAATGTCCCGCAAGTCCATCAACCGATTTCGGACAGCTTAGATATCAAGCTTACTGAAAATCATTGTTGGATCTGTTCACCTCTTTGGTAATGGATCTTCAATTTTCAAGACCTGGGACATGGACTAAAAGTACAATTACTTTGATAATGGAGTTTGCAACTCCTCACGTAAACAATGCGTTAAATCCAAAACACATATAACATCGGGAACAAATTCATAACACACACGATGTAATCTGAAATCAGTTCAATGTTGCACGACATTATGTTCTCTATCTGTCGCAGCAGATCACTTAATTTCAGAGTACACGACATAACCGGAACTTTGATATAACGTAGCGTTTCAAAGACATTAACACGATTTCTAACATTATTTGGACTGCTGCATAAAATGTGCTGGGCACCGTTTTACTAGTAATGCGTAATAAACCTCACGGAAATTCGTAAGTGAGTTTTACTAAACGATCGCAAGTACTTGCACACATTTACGCAAAAATATTAAAGATCGAACGTTAGTTGGGACACAATTAAACAATATAAACGGGACCAAAATGATTAGGTATGAATAAATGATCATTAAAATTTGATTATTAATCACGATTTGAACGGTCTTAAACAACAAACGACGGTCTAAAATAACATGCGATGGTCAAAATTCAACAGTGAGTGTTAAAGCTCTTCACCTACGATCATATTTGCTATTTAGGGTGCAGGGCCTAGGCTTAAAAGTATGCTAAAACTTAAGACAGAAAAAGAACGAAACTATCTTTGAAAAACGCATTTCGCAAATATTATCGACGTACGGACCATTTTAGGAAAACTTAGTACTACGTTTGAATAAATGGTTTCATAAAACAGTACCCTGTAGAGTAACATCTCTTCTATAACAACATTCTAAAGACTTCCCTCAGCTGATATTAGCCTTAACTATAAATTAAACCTCTACACAGCAAACAACTTATAAACAACATCCAGCAGTTACCTTTCCAAAAGAGCGTTGCTTTATAGAGGTTGTTCAGTGTACTTTATGAGCGTATACATTTGGGTTTTATCTTATCTATCTGCTCGACACATTTCTACATAAATATTTGGATACAGACGCTGTGTTATTTTTATTATAGATCCAGATTATGGTATTCACTCACGAATGAATTCCAATCAAATTATAGATAATCAAACAATACCGCTTGATTATATTCTGGTTATTACATTAGATATAGGAAATTAGTTTTTCAAGGTCTAGTTCAATTTTCTTCCGAAAATGAACATCACCGTCTGAAAAGACAGGCCTATGTAAACGTCGGTCATTTTGACATATACATGTAATCTGTGACATTTCGAGTTTTTATTTAGAATGGTTTTGAATGTGCAAGATATTAAATTCGTACTCAGGGAATTTATTTGGTATATGAAAAATGAATGTTTAGGTTTAACAATGTTAAAACATTTTCTTGCAAGGTAGCACACTTATTTTCGTGTATATTATTTTACAATTTTGTTATGCTGTTGGGACACATCATGCATAGAGTCGAAATCCATACATACATCATATCATTCCCTTCAATTTTGGCACACTTTAGTTGACTATAGTGTCGATATATGTAAACCATCACAGATATGCTGGTTGTAAACATCCTTTCAATTATATTTCATTTTGGTCATTTACAGATAGACTTTTGTTCCAAAGAGTACGTCTTGTAAGTCTAGTCTGTTTATCAGAATCAAATATTATAGACTTTCCAATTTTGTACATTAGCTTCAAAAGCATACTCTTACATAGTGTACTGCAGTTATCGCCATAACTATATTTGGGGATGGGTTTGTTGTATGTGGCTAAGACTCGTATTTTGTTATGTGATTTTTGGTTGTTAGGTGGTATGTTTAGTGATGTGTCGAGTGTTTGATGTCTGTGACTGCCTCCCTGTCCGAATGTAGTTATTATTTTGACATTTGTATTGTATTGTATTGACATTGGGTATGCCAGCGACAACGTATTGTTCTTTCCATTGTATGTAAACGATACATAACGATATGTAATCATGTATATGTACAACCTTTACCGAAATAAATTTATCTATCTATCTAACGTTAATCTTAAATCGTCTAGTTTCTAGTCTGCCCTTATATATACGATATGTGGTGCAAATCTTACATGTGCTGACCAGTGTAGAAAACGAATGCTGGGTGGAACAAGCGTGAAACTGATTAAGAGTTTTGACAATTTAATGTTTTCTTTAAGGGTTAATGATATTGATAACTGGGTTCCATCGAGGAACACGGTAGTAACCTATTTAATTTACATTCTAAGAAATACATAACCATACATTCTGAATTGTAAAGGGCAATTCTTACACGATTCGCGGATTAATCCAATACACAAAGAACGAACCGAACCATGTTTTATTGCCCCCATAAAACATACCTATCAAATTGGCTGTTTCTATTTACGCCCAGTATCACTTGACATATTTATGAATGAATGAACGTAAACTTTATAGTAAAATTAACTACGAGTCACGATGACAAGGCGAGTTGCACGAGAATTCAGTGTTACATCTATGACGCATCTATTTTTAGAAACTCCAATATACTCTAGAAACCAAGTTTTATTAAAGCTTCTGATAATCAATCCATTTATATTTTTCATTTTATGAAATAGATACCATATACTCGTGTTATTTAAATTGTTTCAATGTTTAAATGGTGGTATTTCCTTCAGAAAATTACGAAGGTCGTTTTCATTAACGAGGGAGGTACCAGCTTATAAGCCACTCAATTTCTTCGTGGAATTATGTTCAATGTCAAATGGGTGAAAATGAAATGCGCGCAGTTAAATAGTGCGGGATATTATCGTATTTAGAATCGAAATAAAAACTCTGTTCTTGTATATTGTCGGTGAATAAAACACGGGCACTCGTTCGGATGCGGAAAATTAAATCACTCGTGCTACACACTCGTGATGTAATTTTTACGCATCCGAACTCCTACCGACAATAAACGCGAACAGTTTTTTATTTCTTAAACAACCGAATTTAATTTAAACAGTTTTAAATGCAAGGCATTATTATAGTTAAACTATATGCCAATTTTTTGGTCTTGTTAATTGCTCACATTGTTTGTGTATTATATGTAGTTTTACTTTCTAATTTGATTATTTTGTATTTTAGTCTCCTGAATACATTTGTTAATAGCAGCAAATATCTAAATCTCTGAATTGTATACTGTCGTGAAACAGGCATTCTCGAAGATGCCCATTATTAAAACAAAAATTCAAATGAATGCTAAGACAAAGTAATCACTGGAAACCAATTTGTTTTCCGGATAACACATTTCCTTTTCATGCCATAATAAATTGGAATTAGCTTTAAAAGTTGACGACAATCAGTTTTATTTGATTAAGCAAATGTCTCGCTTAATTTATGGCATTATACAATAATGTAAGAGAAGAACGAATATATATCCATACCATCTTACTTAGGATTACCAATTTAAAACCATACATAACACTTTAATTCTATGAAGGGTGACTCTTACTGCCTTAATTTAATTGTATATTCTGATCCTTTTTACATTCAATCTGATGATTGCGTAAAATCAAGTACCATTTCCAAGTTATATATGTTCCATAAATTTATCAGGCCCATGTCACGTGTTGAGGTAAAATCCGTCTGTAACAATTAATTTCTCATTTCGTATACATGTATATATTAATTCCATAAATATGAAATAATTAAACATAAATCATTTTGTATTGGTAAAACATGTTTGTATATGGGTTAGGTTCCCACATTTACCTAACGCAATAAATGGGTTACTATCATTATAGCTGTCATAGATAATTCAGAAAATTGGAAAATATCAATTGTAAGGAAAGTTGTAGAATTGTTTGTTCATATAGGAACTATTTATGTCTTACTATATAATGTACAGAAGAACAAAATTGGAGTAAATGTTTACGAGTTTGTACTGATCTCTCTTATCTTTATATCCACATAAATTGAACGGCTGAAACTCTATGTTTGAACGTTACATAAACAAGAAAAGATGAAAGTGCACATTGTGACGTGATGTTATAAAGTTGATTGAGTATGGCAGTGAAGAAGTGTTGGTCTTTTGATCTATTATAAACTGATAATACAACGGTATAAACTATAATATGAACTAAGGCACCGCCTAAATGAGGGATTAATTACACATTGGATATCTGCTAAGCTATGTTTCAGATACAAACTGACTAAATATGAGTTGAATTTAGATGTTATAAAATACACAAAGATAGTTATTGATCAGCAACTGATCACTTTTCCTCTTTAAATTTAAGACCAGAAATAATAATTTTTCAACATTTTAGATTGGCTATGTATCTGTGGTTTATGTTTGGAATAAGTGTAAGCATCCCTAACCTGGAGTTTTACCTATATTATACTGATTTGTTATACATTGCAACGCAACGTCATGAGTCTATTTGGCGTACTTTTGGTATGACGTCATTATCTGTTATTTGTGACGTCATGACATAACGTCTTGTATTGGCGCCGTGTATCCAGTAGAGTAGCGTATTTCTTACTTCCTTTTTTTTTTAAATAGTTGATTTAATTATTGAATATTTTTAAAGATGGTCATAATTCGAAAGAAAATGATAGGGGGCAACCGTTTACAGATTACTATTTATTATTTTCAAAGGACCATTCACCTCGGAAAACTGCCTGGAATTTTTGACCGGAAATAACTTTGTCTGAAGGCATTAGTACCTGCAGAGACTCGACGAAGATACGCACGTGGACATTATTGGTATAGGTATTAAGCTGGCTATTTAATCCCCTATTAGTATTGTCATATAACACTATCAAAATGACATTACGTTGATAATATTACTTTACACATTTAGAAAATTGATGTAAATGATTGCTATTTCATGCATGATAATGTATACACATATCTGCCACGTAGTATCTGTGTCAACGATGCAAATGTCAAACTATGATCATATACCAGTACACTATTGAGTAGGTTAAAACAAAACTATCAGTTAGTGTACGCAACACCCAAATTAATTAAGCTGCTAACAATGTTATGCAGTCACAAATGATTACATTTGAACAAAACAAAGTAAATTATAATACCGATAAAGAAAGTCATGTGGTCGCGAAAAGAATGAACGGTTTTAACATCATTAGAATATTAAAACCTTCAGACAAATCTGTTTAGACGCATGTTCGGTATTTCAGCGACTGTTACATCAACACTTTGGAAGTAATACTTACTGGAATATTCTCTGTTATTCATTCAAATTAACAGGAGACTGTATTAACATTTATAAAAGTCTTTTGGGGATGGGATATTGATCAACATGCAAAATTCATCCTTTTCCAATTGATTGAAATGTCTTCGTTTTAGAATATACTGCAAGTCTATAGTCTGTATACATATGTAATAACATATTTACAATAACATAATTATGCGTTTATGATGAATTGGATATAATCCTTTTGTTCTAAATAATATGTTGTTTTGCCTTGTACCAATAAATACTATATATGGGCATGGCTTTGAAAATGGGTACATAATTTATAAAGCAATAACGCAAGACGCGGTATTGAAATATACCACATTGACATGTTGATTCGTTTTGTTTTGTGCTAACCACCTGCTACTCATAGCTGCGTCGTAAATCAGTTTCGTCTTGTAAAGAAGTATGTGGAAGGTTTTTTTTTAACTTAGACATTTTATGTATTTCCAAGTCATAATCTGTAAGGATATTTAATACGATACCGTTAACACATTATTTCCGCTATGATAAGCTGTGCCTTTTTGTCAAATATTTGTTCACGTGTTCACATATGATTGAATCTGACACCCGTTAGTCACTTTGTTAATGAGCTTGCCAGACATAAGTAATACAAATAAAATCAATTCATATTCCTAAAGCAGTCTTGCAAATAACTATATAAAATATGTTTATTAACTAAAATCCTAGACATGTGATCGAGAACTGTACTCACATGTATGAAAAGATAGAATACATAATTTACCAATAAATGTTTAATGTGACGAACGCGACACAATAAGAATGGCTGACAATAAGATTGGAAAGCAAATAATGCATCAGCCTTCGAACGTAAGGAATCTTACATTACTATGTCAAATTGTAATGCTTTTTTGTTGAAACATGTGTTAGAAGTATTAATTTATCGTTGAATATAAAACAAGTGTTTCAAACATATCTATGTCTAATTTCCTCATACCTTTTTATATTATTCACTTTCGGCACCATTACGTTTATCATATTAATCACCAACAGGGTAAGAAAGGCAATTCACCAGTTTCCTTTTTATGCTGTTCGATTAGCAAACGAATTACTTAGTCTTCGGTATTTTGCGGCTTGTAATAAAGCCCATGGACGTTTAGCAAAGGACCTACCGGAACTTTGTCTCCGGGATGTCGCGGCTTGTGATTAAGCCCATGGACGCACGCAATGGAAACGGAAGGTGTTTGAAGATGTGTCTCCAATCGTTTTGTGACCACTAGAGTTAAATGAGCAAACGATAATGTAATAATGTACTGCTAGCTGTTTTTCTTCTGGTGCTCCCTTCTTGTGTTGAATGTATGTCTAGAATAAGTACACGCATGAAATGACAAATGTTTTTATAAGTGGTGGTGTGCCACAGTCGTTTTCGAAACATAATGGACACGAAAGCATTAGCATACGGGATTTTATATGATCACGCAAGTGCAATTATCGGAACAAAAATATACTACAAATGTATTAAGATAATGCTTTATGTGATTTAAGATTATTACAAACTTACAAAGCATCATGATAATTTATCACCCAGTGTCACATCCATCGTAGATCTTCACCTTATTGTTGAAGCCGGTCATATTGAAGATGTATTTTGGCTTCATGTACATTATTTATGCTACCAAGGCAACTACATGTGTTTAACCAGTGTAAGTGGACCAACTAGTCAATATACAATCGTCGCTATATTGAATCTGTGTAACTACATGTATCAATATAAAATCCTTTTATTGGTCAGCTGCGTTCTTAATTCACTTCTCCATTATGGTCAATAATGAGATCCATTTGACTACACAATTCGAATAATCTATCGGGTCCTTAATTTGATAAGTATGATTTCATCGAGATTGCAACATTCCCTTGTGACAGTAGTGACGTATACAAACACGAATTACTTCATTATTTCATTCCGATTTACACTTCAGTCAGAATGCACATGGCGGGGCACTGTTTACTTGATGACGTCACATATTGTAATCAATGTGAAGCGCGCGTCGTCGAGCATCACGGTAGTAACGTAATCTCCGAGCAACGGAATGCGATTAACATTAACGCCAAACTTGAAAAATCATTGCGATACCTCGAAGGTACCAAAATGTTTGTAAATCCTTCGCGCTTCAAATCAGTGATTTTCATAAAATTCCATTGTTTATGTAATTGTAGAAACTCTGTCATATCGATGCGTTGATAAAATAAGGATAAACAGAAAAAATAACACCGCGGTAGGGAAACATTTCGTTAATTTCTCCGAAATTAGAGAGACATATCTGAACCAAATATTACTGGCGAAAACGAACACTAGTATAGATTCCAAGACAAAAAATCTTTAAAAGCATTATTTCAAAATTGCACCATAAAGTTGCTAGGTCCTGCTAAATTCTTCATTGGAACATTTCAAACTTGTAAAACCAACCGCCCTTTTCCTACATTTGTTTCTAAAAACGCATCGGTAAAATTATTTGCAATATTAAATTCCATAATTAACTACCACTGACTTATTTCTGTATTAAACGTTAAACAATGGTATACATAAGACTGGTGATCCGTCCAGAAAGGAGCTAGGTTATGATAAAACGGTGGCCCAAAGAATGACGTCACGCGACGTCCCACATTACGCGCCCCTTATAAGAATAACATATTTTTATTATTGCATTCAGTCGTACTTATTCCGAACGATGGTTATTTGCGTTTGAGCAGTTCAGACCAAATACAATTGCTAGATAAAAAGTCCTCGAATATATTGATGACCCCAGTACATGTATAATTATGTGCAACGATATGACCTGAAACAATGTGCATATTTGTGACTATAATGAAATTGGTAAATATGATGTTTGTCGTGGTATTCTCACTAAAACAATACACATGACCATGCTACTGTGGTTTCCTATTTCTACATTGTGTTAGTGTTGTTTACACTTGTTTCTGATCATGATACTGTATTTCTACTTCGCCATACCCAAGACGAATCAAAATACACCGCCGATACTACGGTTTTGTGCTGAAATTTCCTGAAGAATACTGGGAATTATTGTGTCTCTATCGTGTGGCGAATACGACTAATTTAATATGGTGGATCGCCTACACAAACGCCATCAGCAACGACTCAATTATGCTTAAACAAATAAAAAAATCATTTAACCAATCATCATAAATTGTAATTTTACTACGCTTTGAAATGCTCAACAAGTATATCCGTTCGCACTTAATAGAAATTATTTTGATTATCTTGTCGTTTGCCACTCGTCGCTTTGGCAGTACAGTAATCCCATCACACATTAAACATCGGGAACAGATGCAGAACACACACAATGTAATCGGAAAGCAGGTGAATGTTACACGACAGTATGCACTTTATCTGGCAAAGCAGTTCATTTATTTTAAGAGCACACGTCATAACTTTTATATTAGATCGTGTGTAAAACAAATTACACACGATTCGTTATTTCATTTTGACTTCTGCATACCACATGCTGGTGTTTACCTACATTGCAAAACAGACATCTGTAGAGCTACAACCCCTCTAGAACAACACATTAAAACCTATGAACAACAGCAAACAGTTGCATTTACAAAAGGGTGTTGCTCTATGGAGGTCGTACATTGTACTATATGATTGTCTACATTTTGGGTTTTATCCCATCAATCTGCACATCAAATTTCTACAAAAATATATGATTGTCAAAGCATTAGTTGTTTTTATCATGGACCAAGTTTTCTCACCAAAATGATGGTATTCACTGGAGAAATAATTGAAAACATTCCATGGTTAAACAAATAATCCCGTTTGATTGTATTCTGGTTATTAGCTTAGTTCAAGGAAATGAGTTTTAAGCTCCAGTTCAAGTTTTCTTCCAATAATTGTGATAGAAAATTAAGCATCGCCATCTGATAAGACGGATATATGTAAAGGTTTGACATTGTGACTTGTAACCTTTGGAATTTCAATTTTGTGTTTTTATTTTAATGTCTGTAATGTTCAATTGTATATGTGTGAAGTTGTCATGCAATTTTGTATATGAAAACGGTGCTTTTAATTGACTCCAAATTAAATCCTTTATAACAAACACATATGCTCTACATTTATTAATACATATACCGTATCAAACTGTATTTGGTTTCTTGAACATATTTGACGATAAATACAAATTACTGTAACCTACCAGGGTCTTAATTCGATACAATATTTTAGTGTTGTCAATGTTGCAACAATCCCTTGTGATGTCTGTTCGGGTTTATCATTTCCCAATTTTGGCATTGCTATACTGACGAAATACTTCTATAAATCAAATTATTCTGTTCAATTTTGGATCCTGGTTGTAGACGTTCTCTGTTTATCAGAAACGTATATTATCGTCTTTTAAATTTCATATATTTTATTCACGCGGCTACACACATTCCCTAAAAGACTAAGGATTATTTATGCTTCCCTCTCATTTGTTGTAATTTGAAAGGGCTTCAAATCTACTGTCAGATTATTTGTCACTTTACGGGGATATTTGGAATATTTGACAATAAATGGTGACTTAATAGAATAAAAGTTATAATGAATGTTGACTGGTATGATGTGAATATCACATGCGTACCAATTACACACATTATATGACATTTAGTAAGGGACGAATGTACGCAACTAAATATGTCCTAGTCTTATGTATCAACAATTGGTTTCTCATATATGGTATATACACGAAGTAACTGAAATACATTATATTATAAACACTGGTTCTGCTGTGACTGTAATCTAAGTTTTCTGTAGCTCAAATATATTCTGATTTAGCACACAATTTAGACATGACGGCTGAGACAAAATAATCAATTGTTTTTCGGAAAACACTTTACTGTTCATGCCAAAAACATACTTTGATAATTCATATTTATCTACAATAAATAAGCTTTAAAACATGACGACAGTTAGTTTTATTTGATTTTGAAAATGTTTCGCTTAATTTACGACATCATGCAATAACTTAAGAGTAGAATGGACACACATAATTATTAATTAAGATTTCCGTATCATGTTAAAAAACACACCACACTATAATCCGTATGAAGGATGTATTGTTTAGGGTCCCTACCGCCTTAAGTCCATTTTATATTCTGATTCGTTGATGATTGCGTAAAAGTAAGTACAATTTCCAATCACTCTATGTTCCAGTGTTGTATTATGCAAATGCCACGAGAGTATGTTTACTGCGTCTGTAACAGTTAATTTCTACATTTCGTATATTTAGTCATATCATAAATATGAAAATATTAAACATAAATCTTTTTGTATTGGTCGAACACGGTGGTATATTGATCAAGATACCACATTTGCTTCACGCAATAAATTGTTATAAATAAATGGTTATTATCATTTCCAGTTGGGATAAATAATCCAGAGCATTGAAAAACAATCAATTGTAAGGGAAGTAATATAATAAATTATTGTTCGTTCCAATAGAAAATGTTTGTCGTACTATATAATGTTCAGGAGAAAGGTATGAGTAAACCACACTTTGTTTATAAGGTTTACGAGTGTGTATTGATTTCGTATTATCTTAATATCCACATTACGATTAGTGCTGTATGTTTGATCGATACATAAACAAGTAAAGATGAAAGTGCACAATGCGACGTGATGTCATGAAGTTGATTAGTGTCGTAGTGAAGGCGTGTTGGTTTTGTGATATATCTGCAACCAAATGAGGCACACAACCACCCCGTGACCTCGTTCAAAACACCTTGGAGAATGACCATAACCGCATAGTAACCCAATTTAAAAAGTTGATCTCCCGGCAAAAGAGGCATACCGCAACATTTAAGAGGGAAATAATATAGCCTTATAGTATATCAAGCTACATGTAGTTCGACAATATATATGCCAAAAACATTTACCAAAGTGACCAAACGGCACAGTATCACAAATTAAAAAGTATTAGTTTAAACATATTTATTTTCCCAAATAAAACAGTATGCATACAATTTACTGTACACAATAACATAAACATAATTAAAAAGGGATTACAACGAAAGATACTTGGTCTTACTAAATTCTTCTCCCTGGATTGACTTCCAGTTTAATAAAAAAACATATCAACAATTGAGCTATAAGTATATGTTGCATTAATTTGGGTGTAAATAAAATAAATTTGGGTGTAAATAAAATAGAGATAAAAAGGTAAACATGTCAAAAACGTACAGAACAATTAGGAGCTACAGAAAGCCTTACACAGTATCACATTCGAAGAAAGGATTACTGAATAGGTAGAAGTGAAGAAGAAAGGGAGCTTCTCAATTATTACATTTATCATGTGAATCTATTGCTATCACGTATATAGGCATGAACCTGATTAAATATGAATGTATTATCTTGATCGGAGAGGGTTGTATCACCAAACAGAAGAAGATCAAGACAGATTCTATACTTAAAAAGTATTTCATGCATGATAATGAATGCACATATATGCCACATAGTACCAAGGTCAACGATGCAAATGTCAAACGATGATCATATACTAGTACACTAGTGAGTTGGTTATAAAAAAAACCGGCAGTAAGTGTACGCAACTAATTAAGCAGCTAACAATGTTCTGCAATCAAAAATGGTACCCTTTGAACAATACAAGGTAAGTTATAATGCCAAAAAAGGAAGATCATGTGGTCGTTAACGATTTACACATCAAATTGTTGGAGGAGGGTTGTAACCTTCAGAACAATCTGACAAGACGCTTTTTCAGTATTTCAGCGACATTTACATCAACACATTGGAAGTAATACTTACTGGAATAACTTATATTATTCATTCACATTAACAGTGGACTGTTTTGAAATTTATAAAAACTGTTGGTAATGGAATATTGATTAAAAGGCAAACTTTATCCTTTTTTCAATTTAATGAAATGTCTTCGTTGGAGACTATACTGCACGTTGGTTGTCTGTATACATATGTAATAGCATATTAACATTAACATTATTTTGTGTTCATGGTGGATTCGATATAATCATTATCTTTTTTACCATATATTGTTTTTGCCTCGTAGGCAATAAATGTTATAAACATGTATGGGGATGGTTTTAAAAATGAGTACATAATTCATAAAGCAATTACTAAAGACGTGGCATGGGAATATACCTCTTTGACATGTTCATTCGATTTGTTTTGCGCTAAACACCTGCTACTCCTAGCTGTGTCGTAAATCATGTTCGTCTTGAAAAGAAGTACGTCAAAGTTTCTCTGTTTTTATCTCATAATCTGATGTAGTAGCAAAACGAATGCGAGTATTTTCGTTATGTTTTGCCCTTTTATTATAGGTAACCATGATAATACCACGATCAACTTTCTTTACATGTGATTGTTGTCCATTGCCTCACTGTCGGAGCTGTTTTACTCTAACCACTCCTAAATAATTGCAAACGTGTTTTGATGGAGAGCAAACGACTTATCTTTGTACTTATTGAATGTTTCAATTGTTATAAAATACTATGTACAAGGTGATCATTTATATATGGTAACATAAACAACATTAATTAAATGTGTCCGTTTTTAGGATACTATTTGTTGCTATATGCCATAATTTACCAAATGCATGTAAGATTTGTCAGGACAAAAATCAGTTTCAAATGTTACATATTATTTTCTCAGCAGATGATTGAAGCATTTTCCTTAATACTGAAAAACGGCCAAAATCAGCAGCTAATGACGTCGTAAATAACTATTGATTCCTTGCATTTTACCCATTGGTGCTTCTAATTTGACATTGTATTGAATTTTCCAATCAAATTAAATATACTGGATTTATATTATACAATCCTTCCTTCAGAATGCCAAGGGGTTGTCCGGTGAGTGTTTTAAATGACAGTTTATATGTTCCTCAGCGAATTTTGTCCAGATTGCAAAATGTTCTGAAATCACTGAAAATGTATGGCATCATCGATGACTTTTTGACATCATATTCATATAGCATGCATGCATTATCCATATCGTGCAAAAACTTGGAGCCATTAGCTTTGAAATAAGGTCAAAGCCCTACTCTATCATTATATCTGACAAAGTTATTAACGTTATTTATGGTACCAAATATTAATGATCACCTGTACATATGTTAAGTTCACAGCGTTGTCTGTACAAAGTCCAGTTTATTGACATGATAAGTTATGCGCATACAAATGTATCGGATGCTGCAATTGATGGATGGAAATGCAAATGTAGTGATTTAATTTAATTTTCCTTAATAATTACACATACATTTTGAATGTATGTCGAATAACCCTTTGTTGATGAAGCTACATAAGTATCCTTCATGTTTACAAACGACGTTAAATTACAGAGTGCAAGACGCCATGTACATATAAATCACTTGGAATATACTTGATTTTTGTTGAGAAATGTGGTGCTGACATGAATACTTGATTGATGCTTTACATTAGTATGTCTAGACATTTTATGTATTTCAATGGCATATAATGTATGGATATTTAATGCGATACCGCAAACATACTGTGTCCGCTATTTATTAGAGCCTTTTGACAAACTAAGCTATACATGTTTTTATGTACATCTAAAATACATACACATTCTTATAGCAGTCGCGCACAAAAACGATATAATAAATGTTTATAAACTAAAATCCTATAATCCAGTTATGTACTCATATGTTTGAAAGGAAATAATACGTAATTTACCAAAATAAGTTTGAATATATGTTTATCTCACTTAGATACGCGACAAAATGAGGATGGGTGACACCGACATGAGAAAGAAACTTATGAGGTAACAATGTGTGAACGTAAATGTTGTAAGATCGCCATGTCTGGATTTAATGTTTTATATTGAAACCTGTGTTGAATTATTTGTTTTAGGTAAAATGTGTAACACATTTTTCAAACATATATTAATCCCTCTCCGCACTTATTCTTCACAATCGGGGCATACATCTCAGGCGATAAACCAGTTTAATTGTTATACCGAGCGTTTAGCAAAGGAACTACTTCGCGGCTTGTGTTCAAGCACATGAACGCACACAAGGGCAGGCTGTCGATGGGATATGATATATGTTTGTAGATGTGTCTCAGATAGTTTCGTTAGCTATTAAACGACAATACAATATAATGCATTGCTAGCTGTGTCCTGTCCGGACGTTCCCTTCTTGTGTTGAATTGATGTCTACAATAAGCTGGCACGTAAAATTTCATTTAAATGTATAGAATATATGTATAAATGATAGCATGCTGCTATAGTTTATGGTAATGTATCTGTAACACGCACATCAATCCAGGATCTTGAACTTCTCGTGGAAGTCGGTCATATTGAAGCTGCAAATTGTACATATGTAAATGATTTGTGTTGACTAAGCAACTCCATTTGTGGTGGTTAACCTGAATCAGTCAAACAATTGTGCGGTATATGTGATCTGTGAAATTACATGTATCAAAATAATATCATTTCATTGGTAAGCTACTTTCTTAATTCACTTCTCCATTATGGTCAATTATGAGATCTATTTGACAAAATAATTTGTATATTCTTTTGTGACCTTAATTGAATAAATATGATGTTTTCGACATTGCGAAATTCCCTTGTATCCGTAGTGACGTTACCATACACGAATAAATTAACTATTTCATTCCATTTTCATTTCAGTCAGAAAGCACACCAAATAATAACATCCGCTAATGGTAAAATACGGGGAATGTTGGAACACACTACTAACGCTAATTATGACAGTTAGTCCATTACATTTCACGGGCACATCCGTTGAAAAGTTGCAACCTAAGGTATGCATTAGCTGAGAGAGACATAATACTAAACACTGCCTGTAGACATGGCAGACAAAACTAATTAGTCTCGACAACACCAAAATGCTATGTATGCTTCCATTATACCATGAGGCAAATTATGTATCAATCGCTCAAGTCAGGTATCGGAAAGTAGAACCATGAAAAAGCAAGTGCTGTGTGCTTTATATCTTTGGTTCTAGATATTTGATTTCATATGCGTAGGAGTTAATCCCGGAGGCCGTATGTGTTAATATGTGAGGCATGATACTATATATATTGGTAAACATGATTAATTTATACTTTCAAAAGATTTGAAGAATATCGGCGCAACGATATTAGCGGACAAAAATGTGTATATGTGTGACTATTTTGAAACTTGTAATATATTCGTGTTATTCTTACTAAAACAATACATAGGATAATGCTATTTGGATTGACTATTGCTACGTTGTTTAATGGGAGTGTACACTTGTTCCTGATCATGATACTGTATTCGTACCTTTTCATACTAAAGACGAGTCACTGTACACCACCTGTTCGTTGGCTTTATGCATAACATCCCAGAAAGAAAATTTGTTACTATTCTGTACTGCACAAACATCGTAGAAAGCCCACACAAACGCCACCAGCAATCACTCAATTAAGCTTTGACAACTAAAAAAGCATTAACCCAATCATCATAAATTTTAACTTTACTGCGCTTTGAAATGCTCAACAAGCATTCCCGCTCGCACTTAAAAATAGATTACTTTGATTATCAGGTCGTTTGCCACTCCTTGCTTTGACACTACTTTCATCCAAAAACACATTAAACAACATAGACACTGCAGAACCCACACATTTTAATCGGAAAGCAGACGAATGTTGCACAACATGTTGCACTTTATCTTATGCAGTAGTTAATTCAAGTAAAAAGCACGCACCATTACTCGAACTTTACATTACATTTGTGTTTGAAATGTCTGGTCATTAATTATTTGTTTAGGTGTGATTTATATATTTACTCATATGTATAAAAACGTTGACGACCTAAAAGAATGTCGAAACTACGCATAGTAGATTCAATAAGTAAAACTAATGAGGGACTTATCTCATTTGAAGGAATAGCGGGTTTTACCGTTAACTCAGGTATACATATTTACACTAGATACAGATAGTTTATCTCACAGACGGCTAGATGTTGATAAACGATTCGCGTTTAATTTTGAAAGATTTGTATTAATGTTTAATTCCAGCTTATCGTAATGAAAACTGCCATGTTGTGGGGAGCGATGGCCTAGAGGAAGGGCGTGCGCTTCGGGATCGAGAGGTTCCGGATTCAACCCCCGCACTGGACCACTGGTTAATTTCCCTGAGCAAGACTCACATGCTCCACTCCACCATTGTTTACATTGGTACCTTTAAGGGTAGTGTCTATTCTTGGGCGCCGCAGATCGATGTTGGCAACACCCATAGGAGAGAAATAGCCACCACAGGGAGACACGAGTGTAGGTTCAAATAGGTAGCCCACTGTCTAAGGGAAGTTCAAATGTCAAAGGGTGCTTGTGCGGCTTAACAGCTAAAAGAGCCCTAGGCAATTGGTAACTATGTTAAACCTATGTAGGCGAATATGTGCGTTTGGTCAATACTGTTATGTGAGCCAGGTAGAAACAATGTAAGTTTGACTTGGTGAGTTGGTGCCACACAAGAATATATTTTATCTATCACACCTAATTGTCATATTCTTGTGCTGCCGCCCTTCAATCTAGACGATGTAATCAATCTAGGGCAAGAATGCGGAAACGTCATTATAAATTAAATAAATATTGTCTCTGCGAATTGGACAAATATGTAGTTGGTATGTTGGCGAATTAATGTTTCCACTTATGATACCAGACTTAATGTAAGTATATCGATGTGTTGTTAATTAGACAATCCGTTGTTATGTCATTTGTCAAGTCGTATGATTATTGTATGACAAACGACATTGCCATACAACGACTTCATTAATGAAAGTGCCGATTTTGTAATTCAACATACTTCAATTAATGTAGGCCATATCGATTTTTTATCGAGGTTAAGCAAAAATACTACTACTAAAAATATACAGTACGTCGCTTTTCTTGCAAATCCTTTAATTCAGAAGCTTTATTACCTATTGTCTTACAATTGATGCGTTTCATAAAAAGGGGGATATAAAAGCATTTGCTATGTTTATCATTAATTTTGCTTTCTTGTCAAGATCTATTTGGGAAATTAATTGCAAACACACTTCAGCTGAACAAATATTATACTGGTGGAAATTAGTTTTTTCCAAGGTTAAGTTCTATGAATATCATTTCAGGTATAACAATAGCGAAACAGACATGTATTTTAATTGAATTGTTTGCATATAACAGTTGTACAATAACCAAGTATGACATTATAATGATGATATATGTATTAGCTCAAACGACTGGTCTTTTAAAACAAAATCGACAGGAAGTATAAGAAATAAAACATTTACCTTAATAGAGGATAGCTTTAAACTATACATGTCGGGGTTTTGAATCAGCTTCTGGATACTTTTGCGGGTTTAATTAAAATAGCCGTAGTCTCTCAAAAACGTAAGTGCAAAAACACACACGTTGGGTTATTAGTATGTATGGGATACTGTGCGACACACAGATTCTACGCATTGTAGACAATCGAGCATTCAGCAATTAAACTAAACGATATATAATGGCTAACTGTAAGGCGACTCATCACTAAGTAAATGCATGTGACGAAACAAGCATTTTTCAAATTGTATTTATTCTCAAGTGGGTTCGGTTGCAACATGCTCATCACATCACCATGCTATCACATATAACGATGAAGAACATATTATTTACTACAAATAAAGTAAAATATTGTTTAGTGACTTTAGAAATAATAATGGTCAACTTATTTCATAATATTGCGCTTCCTTTTTTTATAGAAAATACAATTGCAATTGTGAACTTTGTGTTATATTATAGACCGCACAGAAACAAGAATTGGTGACAGCGTATGAGAACATTCGGCGAGTCTACGTTTAATCATATGAGCTTGTATGTACTAGGTAAGACACAAATACATCGGGTAATTATGTTACAAATTAAGAACTAGTACCTTATTTCATTTCATGAAAGTAAATAAAATCATTGTATAATAATTGAATATTGACATAGTTTCATCTGTCTGCCCAAGCAACGCTCTTGTTATTTCGTCCTGTTGTGGAACTATCATTAGTGTCTTCAATTAAAAAACGGTTAGTTGCCTAACTAGACTATTTCCCTTGTCGCATTTCTTTAACACGTAGTAGTTTTATGTTGAAGTTTTAGATGATTAAGTATATTCGTTATGTCGACTAATAGTTCGGAATGTGTTCATTTCTTTTTCCACGTAAACGACTTCCAATCACCATTCACTCGAGCGTTCGGGGAAATAATGAAATGACTACAGTCCGAATCATAAGTTAGACTCATCGTGAATACATCCCCTTGATAATATTAAATATACCTACCTAGACATATTAAGTAGAACGTGAGGTACTACGGATCTTAATCACATGGGTCTGGGATGAATTCAAATGTATGTATGTGTGCCGTTATTCATATTTTTGGTGAGCACCGACTGTACTAAGTACATACGAGTTGGTGTGCATTTTGTAAAATCAAATTTATTTCCTTTATATATATCAATGTTCTACTTTCGTAGCATCAATGTGAAAATCAACACAACAGTGCTATAACTTTTTCCCAAAATTGAATAAAGCCATACTTTGAACTCGGTGGAATTTGCAGGCTGGGCTTTTTCACGTGTGATCTATTCAAACGCGATATTGGCTGCTCTCAAATCTATTATTGTCATGTTCAATCCGAATTATAATAATTGTAAGCATTTCATTATGTGTCACTGATTTTAAACCTTCTTTGTTAATATTTGCATTGACGTCAATGTTTCACTCCATATGAGATCCGTGGAAATATTTAATCAAATCTTGAACAACTACTTTCTTTCAGTTAATATAAAACGCGTCAGACACACACATTGAGATGTGATGTTCAACTGAAACGTGTTAGAAAGCAATTCCCTATGGATGTCATGTTCTTGATGAGAGAACAACGTGCTTTGTACAAATAAGGCATTTTTTATATTCCCAGATTACTCACGATACCTACTATATAATTCAACAGTTGTATAAGTCAATAGAAGGAAACGGTGTTTGATTTCTCTGAGCAAGAATAACACAGATGCAATGCGAATTGGCAACTGTAAAAGCGGTCAGTGCATATGTTCGATATTCTTTGGCGCCGTATCTCGATGTTGACTGCACACCCACCAGGAGAGAAATAGTTGACATAAGTAGAGGTTTCACTGGTTTTGTAAGCACAACGAAAGGTTAACATATTTAATAACAAAGGAAAAGCAATACAAATGTGCGTCAATAATAATACCATTGATGTGCACAGTTCAAATACAACTTGGTTTCAAGTTTTCAAATAAAGATTCTTAAGACATAGTGTCTCTAATGGTACATATGTGTGTCTTAAGTGTAGATCAACTAGATATATGTAATATGTTCTCCATATTTGGTGACAGAAGCTCATTAATCATACTGTTTATCTGATACACTGAAATACATCTGACAAATTTTCTGTCAATTGAAACCTAAAAACCCATTAAAAGTAACACACGTTTAGAAATAAGATGCCCTTAATATTGAAGACAAAGTGATAAATCGACAGGAAAATGAAATCAAATATATCAAAAACAATAGTGTCGATTTCGAGAAATTTTTATTCAATTTTTGTTAAATGGATGTCTGTCAGACCTAAACAACAAGATTCGTTTGAATGTATCTGGAATGCAGAATAATATTAATATTCAGTTTCCTATACACGTTTTTAATTTTTTAATATATGTTTTATTTAAACAGTGTAATATTAGGACCACTTGCCCACCTTAAACAAAAACAATACACAGTTTATTATATTACACGAAACCGCCAGCGGACATTCAATTGAGCTTTAGAAATAAAACATCGACCCTATCGTCATCAATTGTAACTTTACTACGCTTATAATGCACATGAAGTGGTGTTCCGTTAGCACTTGAAATGAAATTACGCTGATTATCTCGTCGTTTTTGGCACTTCTCACTAAGACGATGTGTGACATCCAACACACATCTAGCTTCTGGAACAGAATATCTTGGTTTAGGATACTACTGTTACAACTGTTAACACACAGACAAGACATGGTGACAGCGTTTTGGAAAACCTCGTGGGTATAAGTTAAGACATAATGTGTTCTCTGTGCTATCTAAGAAACAAACTCATCCAGTAGTTATGTTACAAAGTTGGTACCTTATTTGATTTTAGGAAAGTAAATACAATCAATGCAGTGTAACAAATGATAGTGATCGAATATTAACATATTTTCGCCTGTCTGCCCTCGGACACTGTTTTTTTATTTCGTCTTATTGCGGAACTATCATTAGTATCTTCAAATTACACACGGTTAATTGCTTAGCCAGACCCTCATGATGATGATTAAGTATTTTCATTGTGTCGAATAACATTTCGGAATGTGTATATTTCTATTTCAACGCAAATGACTTCCAATAATTGAATGCCTTTAGTACGAATACATGACATAGATAAATCCGGAATAAATAAGCATGCGATTAGTAAATTCCTTATCGGAATTCCTAGTATACACCTACCTAGACGCATTAAGTAGAACAATACAAGTACGGATCTAAATAACTGGGTTTATATCCATGACGATGCAGTCTTCTCGTCTTCTCTAAAATAGCATCTGCAGTAGGAATAAATATAAAATAGATATTATCTTATTTAGGCTTGGTAACTTAAAGAAAAAGTCAACATATTGACAAAATGCACCATGGAGACGAGTTTAGCTGAAAGGAATATATACGCTGGTTTGACATTATACATTAGCATTATCGCCCACATACTTTGTTGTCGATTTTAATGCCTTTAGTTATCCTCACCACTGGATAATCCATATGGGCGAGGCCCACAGAAGAGTTTTTAGTATATACTTTTAGTTTTTGATTAATAGTGCATGGTACAGAAGATGTCCTAGTTCCAGAAGCAACCCTGTGTTTTTACATGCAAATCCACCAGAAGAGAAATAGTAGACATAAGTAGAGGTTCGACTGGTTATGTAAGCACTACAAAAGGTAAACATATTTAATAACAAAGGAAAAGCATTACAAGTGTGCGTCAATAATATTACCATAGAAGTGCGCAGTTCAAATACAACTTCGTTAAAGTTTTCAAATCAAGATTCTTAAGACATAGTGTCTCTAATGGTAAATATGTTTGATTTAAGTGTAGATCAACTAGATGAATGTAATATGTTCTCTAAATTTGGTGACGGAAGCTCATTAATCATATAGTTTATATGATACACTGAAATTCATCTGACACATTTTCTGTCAATTGAAACCTAAAAACCCATTAAAAGTAACACACGTTTGGAAATAAGATGCCATTAATATTGAAGACAAATAACTGAAATGCGTGTCAAGTATCAAATGTGATTTGTGTTGTCGGTTCATTGTGATTTAAGTGATAAAACGACGGGAAAATGAAATCAAATACATCAAAAACAATAGTGTCGATTTCGAGAACTTTTTATTCAATTTTTGTTTAATGGATGTCTGTCAGACATAAGCAACAAGATTCGTTTGAATGTATCTGAAATGCAGAATAATATTAATATTCAGTTTCCTATATACGTTTTCAATTTTTTAATATATGTTTTTTTTAAACAATGTAATATTAGGACCACTTGCCCACCTTGCCAAATAAAAAAAATACACAGTTTATTATATTACACAAAATCACCAGCAGACATTCAAATGAGCTTTAGAAATAAAACATTAACCCTAACGTCATTAATTGTAACTTTAATACGCTTTTAATGCACATGAAGTGGTGTTCCGTTTCACTTGAAATGAAATTAAGCTGATTATCGAGTCGTTTGGCACTTCACACTAAGACAATGCGTGAAATACAACACACATTTAACAACTGGAACAGAAGATGTAGGAAAAACAAATGTTGATAGGAAAGCATGTATTTAAAACACGATTGTATCCAGTTAGTTTAATTTAAGAGCAAGAGCCATGACCGGAGCTTTGATTGTAGAGTGTGTTCAAAAGAAATAAACACGATTCCTTATATGATTTAGATTCTTCCGATACATACACTGTGTTTACACAACAAGAAAATATAGAAACGGTTTAAGTTGACTTGGTGCCATAAAACAACATATTGTACATCTAACTCGTAACTGTCGTACTCATGTGCTGGGTCCTTCCAAGCTAGACGATGTACTTAATCTAAAACAAGAATGCAGAAACGTCATAATTAGTAAAATAAATATTGTCTCAGCTAATTCGACAAATATGTTGGTCTGTTGAAGAATGAATGTTTTCAATTATGATACCAGACTTAATGTAACTATATTGATGTGTTGTTAATTAGACAATCAGGTTAAGCAATACTGTACGTCTTGTCGAAATATACAGTACGTCGTTTTTCTTGCAAATCCTTTAATTCAGAACCTTTATTACCTATTGTCTTACAATTGTTGCGTTTCGTAAACAGGGGGATATAAAAGCATTTGTTGTGTTTATCGTTAATATTATTTTCTTGTCAAGATCTATTTTGGAAATTAATTGCTGAATCGCTTCTGCTGAACAAATATTATGTTTTTAGAAATTAGCTTTCCAATGTCTAGTTCTATGAATATCATTTCAGGAACGAAAATAGCTAAGTAGACATATGTTTGAATTGAATTGTTAGCACATAATAGCTGTTCAATCATCAGGTATGCTTGTATTATGATGTACATTAGTCCAAACGACAGATACATTATGTTTGTAAATTGGAATATGATATCGATAATGAGTATAAGGAATGAAACATTTACCTCAATAGAGGCGAACTATAAATTATACATGTCGGTTTCATTTGAATAAGCTTCTGGAGACTTTTGTGCGTTTCGGGTTGTGGTCATTTTGTATCCAACTGTATATCGTATTATGTTAGTTGTCAGTCTTTATACAAATACAAATACATGTCATTTGTATAGCGCAAAAATTATGAAATCATATTCTATTGCGCTTTACACTAATATACATTCACTAAAAACATTCAATTTAAAACCTGGATTCTAGAAACTAGATTTAGTCATATGATAAAGAGCACACTCATTGCCGATGAAACTTCCTATACAAATAGGTTTTCAAATGTGCTCTGAACCTGGTTTCACTTTTGATGTCTTTGAGATAGTTTGGTAGATCGTTCCACCATTTTGGACCAGTGACGGCTATAGATCTGTCTGCTAATTTTGTTCGCCGTCTAGGGATGTGAAAGTTAGTGTCATGTTGTGATCGTAGTCTGTACCCTTGCCGAATAGGATCAAACATTGTCTTTAGATATGATGGAGCTGTACCCTTGATGACACGGAATAAGATTACCAGAACTTTGAACATTACCCTGGCCTTAACTGGAAGCCAGTGTAATTCTGTCAGTATATCTGCACTGGATTTACCATAAGAAACATTCATGACAACTCTTGCGGCATGATTTTGGACTCGCTGTACTTTTTTCATCTGATAGGCTGGAATTTCAGTGAATAAGGCATTGCAGAAGTCAATATGGGAATGAACCAGTCCATGCACTAATGTTTCAGTAGACTTTTGTGTGAGATGTTTAAGTATAGCTTGAAGATTCCGTAGCCGCACATGAGCTATCTGGCATTTTTTCTGAATGTTACATTATAGTAAGGCAATAGTTACAATCACAGGGAACGAAATGAATACACTCATATTGCACGGCGCTATCGCTTACTACAAATGATTATACAAGTTAATTAATTCATATCGTAATTGTATCACATACGGTTACAAGTATATATATATATATATATATGGCGTAGTTTAAGGTACGGTGGGACAAAATTATTTAGGCATTGTATGCAACATACACTCTCTGGAGACCCAGATGTTTCTAATCAAGCATTCAGCAATTACACTAAACGAAATATAATGTCTTTCTGTAAGGCAACTAATTCATTATTGAATACAAGACAATAGAAAAAATGCAGCCATACTGAAATGACTGACACAATGAGGTAACGAGCATTTTTGAAACTGTATTTATGTCCCTGTAGGTTCGGTCGTAAATGATGCTGTTGAAACATGCTCATCAAATCACCATCCTTCCACTCGTATTTTTAAAGATAAAAAACACACTATTTACTGCAAATAATGCGAAAATCGAAAAAGCATAACATCATCACAACAACAGTCAATTTAAAGATAGGTTGTACATTCGAGAACACTTATTATGCTTTCTTGTTTTAGGCAAATACTGTTACAACTGTTAACACACAGAGACAAGACATGGTGACAGCGTTTTTGGAAAACTGCGTGGGTATACGTTAAAACAAAATGTGTTCTCTGTGCTATCTAAGAAACAAACTCATCCAGTAGTTATGTTACAAAGTTGGTACCTTATTTGATTTTAGGAAAGTAAATACAATCAATGCAGTGTAACAAATGATAGTGATCGAATATTAACATATTTTCGCCTGTCTGCCCTCGGACACTGTTTTTTTATTTCGTCTTATTGCGGAACTATCATTAGTATCTTCAAATTACACACGGTTAATTGCTTAGCCAGACCCTCATGATGATGATTAAGTCTTTTCGTTGTGTCGAATAACATTTCGGAATGTGCATATTTCTATTTCCACGCAAATGACTTCCAATAATGGAATGCCTTTATTACGAATACAAGACATAGACAAATACGGAATAAATAAGCATGCGATTAGTAAATTCCTTATCGGAATTCCGAGTATACACCTACCTAGACGCATTACGTAGAACATGAGGTACACGTCAAGAACGGAGCTAAATAACTGGGTTTATATCCATGACGATGCAGTCTTCTCGTCTTCTCGTAAATAGCACTTGCAGTAGGAATATATATAAAAAATATTAATTTATTTTGGCTTGGTAACTTAAGGAAAAAGTCAATATATTGACAAGATGCACCATGGAAACGAGTTTAGCTGAAAGGAATATATACGCTGGTTTGACATTATACATTAGCATTATCGCCCAAATATTTTGTTGTCGATTTTAATGCCTTTATTTATCCTCACCACCGGATAATCCATATGAGCGAGGCCCCTAGTAGAGTTTTTAGTATATACTTTTAGTTTTTGATGGATAGTGCATGGAACAGAACATGCCCCAATTCCAGAAACACCCCTGTGTTTTTACATGCCAGGTGTAAAACACCCATACATGGGACTTCAGTTTTTAAGTCTCATCCGAAAGACTATTAGTAATTTAAGTTGGCCAGCCCGGGATTCGAACCTACTAACCCGAGATCAATAGTGACTACTAGTCTCGTGCTGTACCGATTTAGCAAAGTGGGCTGGTCCTGAAATTGGTTATGCACATACACATGCTTGTTGATAACTTGGCCTCCGTAATTTGTTATTTTACTTCCATCAATATACACGTTAACGATTTAAAAAGGCAATCGTGAGTTTTTGAAATATTTATGTCAGTTAGGGTGCTTCAATTTAATTAAAGTTTGGCATTTTATGAATTCAATACATGAAGTATTGTTTGCGAAAATACTTTTGTAATCAAGAAGTTTAAACTAGGTCAGGGGGTGGTTGTGCCTCGTTTCGTCGCCGTTTTGGTACGGGTTTGTGCGGTTGGTTCGCCGTGCAGTGGGGCCTTGGGGAGCTTGGTCGAGTATTGGCTGCGTTTCATTCGGCAATAGCCGCTATTATATAATTTCTTTGTGAAAGTGGGTAATCTTGCATTTTGTCGGCGGGGACTTGGATTTTTAATTGTTTCTTCGGCTTATGTGTGGGCAATGCTCAGTGTTGTTGCTAGAAATATGCAATATTATTTCCCACCCCATCCCTACCTTGCCCATTATTGGAACTAGGTCAAGTCGTAGTTGTGCCTCTTCAGGGCGCATAACGTTAGGTCACTGTCCTTTGTGTTTTAAACTAGGTCACGCCCCGGGGTTGTTGTGCCTCGTTTTGTCGCCGTGTTGGCATATGTTTATGTGTGCATTGCTCAGGGTAGTTGCGTCGCGGTGTTCCTGATTTCTGTGCTCGGCTGATTGAGTGCTACCTTCCCTGTCGGAATTTCTCATACCTTTTTGAGTAGTCACTGAACCGGACCACGAAATGTGTTGACCCAAAATTAAAATCAAATTCATGTAAACGTATAAATTACACGTTTATTTTGTTTCTATACTGATAACATTGATTATGACTTTATTCCAAATGATACGTTATATTTGTGTCTAACATTCATCTTTTAGGCACAGAATGCAGATATGTATAGACTTAATATATGCACTACAGTGAATATATACGTGATTGAGCCAACGTGCGTTATTAGTTGGTGCGTGACCTACGTTATGAAAGCAAGAACGTGTTTAAACGATTTCCTTCTTTGGATTTAAATATAATATAAATACAAGGAAAACGTAGCCACAACATAATGTCGTTTTTATACTAGATTTGCATGTTTTCTATTCCCCACCCTTAAAACATCGTGCTTCGCTACAGCAGGCATCATGTGCTATGTAATATGGTTAAACGCACCTTTATGGATGTTAGAATGCACTTTTAATGAAAATATCAGTAATATTTGTCGTACGAAGTGTTTTTTCAGTAATTGTGATATAGCACCAAAAATTGAAAATTGACCAACATTACCAAAACCTGCACTATAAAGTTTAATTGGTTTAATTATATATATGATAAATTCATTAGCAAAACGTGGAATAGTACCACAGATGGGAGTATCCATAGAAAGTATAAGTGGCATTATTTCGAAACAGTTGAATGCATAGTTCTGGGAAAATGCGAAGTTCCTACGCTGAAAATCAAGAAAAACATGCCTCGCAGCCAAAAGTCTTGGAATCTAGAAAAGCGAAATAAACAACATTATGTGGAATAAGTGTTTTATTATGGCGAAGCAATGTTAAATCTTCAAGAATGTTATGATAGATTATAGTATGCTATTTTAGGAAAGGTCACAAGGATATGGAGTAGCTCATGTTTTTCCAGCTTCGTGTGTTCGTGGCCGTTTCCATGGAAAGGCATTGAGTTTGTTACATGTATTACCTAGTGTTCCTAGTGAGTGTTTCAAGATCATAGTGTTTCATCCAGATCCAGCTTCAAGTCGCCATATACAACGCCAAATAAAACACTTACGAATATAACTTTAATATAGGTTATAATCAAACAGTTGATGTCGAAGTCTTCTTATGCTTTCACAACATAATTTTCTATCTGATTGATACTAAAACAACGATCAAGGAAGGAAAATTTAAATATAATTATTACGAGTTTTGGACTTTCAAAACGCAAATAACAACACCCTCTACCATAATGCTGATTGTGATTTAACCGTAACGTATTGACAATTAACAATTATTATATATATAAACTTCTTGATGCACTTCTTCACACAATATTGATAGAGGATATTTGTTGATTTTGGTGTAAGATCGAGTTTTATTTCACCGAGTGATCACAGAAATCAATATATACAGATTAATGTGATCACGAGTGAAATAAAAGTCAATCTTACACCAAAAATCAACAAATTTTCTGGGTTTTTTTATATGCGTAATTAATCATATTATTAATATTTAACAATTCCCTCTTGGAACCTCACCCCGTGGGGCGCCCCAAATTCAGTTAAAACCTATTCATTTTTTTTAACAGAGGTTGCACTGAAAGTAGTGCAACTATTTGCTGTAGTATTTGTCTGCAAAACATGAAACAAGATATGTGTAGCGTTTATAAATAAATCAAAAATAATATTTGACGAACACAAAGTTATTTAAATGTTTTATTGAAAACGAAATAACTGGCATTTATTAAATTTGTGTGTTCTCCAATTTTTGTGACGGAAGCTCATTTATCATACAGTATGTCTGAAACACTGAAATACATCTGGCACATTTTCTGTAAATTGAACCCTAAACATTATTTAAAGTAACACATGTTTGGAAATAAGATGCCATTAATATAACAGACGACGGGAAAATTGAATCAAGTATATCTAAAACAATATGGTCGATGTCAAGAAATGTTAATTCGTTTTTGTATTTAATGGACGTCTGTCAGACGTAAACAACATACTTCGTTTAAGTGTATCTTGAATGTAGAATAAAATGAATATTCAGTTTACTATATACATGTACGTTTTCAATTCTGTCGTTAACACATGCTGTAGAATAACCATTATGAAAGTATTTGATTGGCGAATTGCAATTACACTCATATTTGTTGTTAGTAGTGTAGTACATGTAGGTAGCAAACATTTGTGCCAATTTATTGATTTTTAGCGATATGTCAATAATATTTTCAAAATTATTTGTGTCTTCAAAAGGTCGATTACGTATACCTTAGCACACTGATAATTGGAAACACATCTTACTTAATTTCGTAAATAAACCAATTGTTGAATTGCTACTTCAATCGTATCAAAAATGAATATTTTTATACATGTTTTGCATGCTATTTTTACTTAAACAATATGATATTAGGGCCACTTTTTGGGTTGACTGTTTTGTTGTCCATCTAAAACACAAATATTATACTGTGTATTATACTACAAGAACACCACCAGAACCCATGCCATTGAGCTTTGAAAAATAAAGCGTTAACCCAATCATCATCAATCGTAGCTTTACTACGCTTATAATGCACAGGAAGTGGTGTTTTAGTTAACACTCTATATGAAATTACGTTAAGTGTCGAGTCGTTTGCTATTACTCACATAGACGATGTGTATAACCCAACATACATCTAACAACGACCGGGAACAGAAGATGCAGAAAAATCAAATGTTGATAGGAAAGCAGGTATTTAATACACGATTGTATCCACTCAATCTGATTCCAGAGCACGAGCCATCACCGGAACTTCGCTTGTAGAGTGTGTTAAAAAGAAATAAAGACGATTTCTTTTTTCTAATAGATTCTTATCAATGTTAGCAATGTTTGATTCGACAACAAATACCGAAATATAGAAACAATATAGGTTGAATTGGTCCCACGCGATAACATGTTATATTAACTATAATATTTATGTAACTGGCGTACTATTGCGCAGGCTCCTCCCAAGTTAGACGATGTATTTAATCGTGGGAACGTCATAATTAATAAAACTAATATTGTCGCAGTGAATTGGGCACATACGTAGCTGGTCTGTTTACGAATGAATGCTTCTACTTTTGATACCAGACTTATAATACCTTCCCTGTCGGATTTTCTCATACCTTTAATGTAACTGTATTGGTTATTTGTTAATTACTCAATCAGTTGTAAGGTCATTTGTCAAGTTGTATGATTATTGCATGACACACTACATTACCATAAATCTACTTATTTAATCAATGTGCAGAATTTGTAATGCAAAGTACTTTAACTAATCTGGGCCAGATCGAATTTATATCGAGGTTAAGCAATATGCCAATATGATTAACATATCTTGATTTCGCCTTGACAAGATACATGTAATCACTGTACATACACTCAGGGACAAAAGAAACGCAAAACTTTTTCGGCGGTCATACTTTTCTAAATAAGTGCGATATATTGTTTTCGTTTAATGTAAATGATACATGGGTTACAACCTTGACATCTCAGCACTTTTCTACATAATTAAATGTGTTTTAACGGGTTGTTTTCAGTTTAGGGTAAAACCCATTTTTCGCACGTTGAGCACGTGCGAAATCGCAAAGCGGAACATTTCTTTTGCCAAATGACAGTGTGTACATAACACTTATGGAAACTCATCAAATAAAAACATATAAAATAAGTTTAAACATGCCATGTTTGTCTGAACACACACGGCCTGAAGCAGTCGGACTGCTCCAAATGGGTTCGAGTCCTTCTGAAGTTGTCAGACAATTCCATTACCACCCTTAAATCATTGCAAGGCTACATGAACTAAACCAGGCCTCTTGAACAGTTAAGGACCGCAAACACACAGGGAAACCAAGGATAACCACTCAACGATAAGACGAGACCATACGCATGCTATATCGCAGGAACCACTTCCGGCCAGCCAGAATTACAGCTAAGATACATAGGAGCCCACGGGTAGGCAAAACGACAACTTGTTTGAAAAATAAAGTTCCTTATTAAAAATATTGCACGTTCATTTTGATTCATTTTCTATTCAATTTACACTTAAGACGATAACGATACACTTGGTAGTCGTTTATATTTAGCCAATCAACGTCACACATCTTCAATTTTAACATCAGTATCATAAACACTGACTAAATTCATCTATCATTACAACCGAAATCATTAACATGCATGTACAATTTAGTAGTTCGCAATTGGTAGGTTGTAAACAATCAATTTATATTACAGTGAGTTGAAACTTCGTCTATGTTTTTCTTGGTTTTACAGAACGTGGGAGGCATTATTCGTGAGTGAAACTTTATCCTGCAACTATGCATTACAAATATTATATCGTGGATGTTTTAAAGTGGATTCGTGTTCGTGATGCTTACACCAGATAATGAATGTGAAAAAATGTGACTTTTGCAATGTTGGACTGTACATTGTTTGTTGTGTAAGATTAAACTCTATGTAAAAATATTATTAAATTATAGACATGAATGAAATTTTGAAGTATGCCTCATTAATATTTCACCAATGATTGCGTAAAATTTCAGTGAATTTGAAAAAATAATAACTTTGAAAAATACCATTATATATGTTTTGCGTTTCTTTTGTCCCTGAGTGTATATGCATTCTATTCATGTATTTCACTTACCAGTATTGTAATTATTGCTTGATTGTTTGTTAATAATTGTATATAAATGTATAACTATCCTCATATACAGAGGGAATTAAAGTGTTGAAGTTGAAGTTAACATATAATACCATACTCTGGAAAAATAGGGGATATAAAAGCATTCGTTATGTTTATCATTAATTTTGTGTTCTTGTCGAATTCTATTTGGGATATTAATTGCAGACACACTTCAGCTGAACAAATATAATGCTGGTGGAAATTATTGTGCCAATGTCTATTTCTATGAATATCATTTCAGGAATGACAATAGCGAAACAGACATATATTTGAATTGAATTGTTTGCATACATGTATAACAGCTGTGCAATAACCAGGTATGTCATTATTATGATGAAATATGTATTAGCTCAAACGACCGTTATTTTTAAAAATAATCGATAAGGAATATAAGAAGTGAAATATTTACTTCAATAAACGAATCAGCTTCTGGATACTTTGCCGGGTTTCATAAAAATAGCCGTGGTCTCTCCAAACCGTAAGTGCAAAACACACGTTGGTTTATAAGTATGTATGGCATGCTTAAGGTACGGTGAGACACACGGATTCTATGCATTATATTTAACATATTCTCTCTAGAGAACAAGTTGTTGACAATCGAGCATTCAGCAATTCTAAACGATATATAATTGCTTACTGTAAGGCGACTTATTACTAAGTGAATGCATGTGACGAAACAAGCAGTTTTAAATTGTGTTTATGTACATGTGTGTTAGGCTGTAAATGGCGCAGTTTTAACATTCACATCAAATCACAATGGTACCACTATTTATAAAGATGAAGAACAAATTATTTACTATAAACAGAGTAAAATATTGTTCAGTGACTTTATAGATGAAAATGTTCAGCTTATTTCATAATATTTTGCTTCCTTTTTAAAGAAAAAAACCAATTACAACTGTTTTCTTTGTGTAATAGTATAAACCGCGCAGAAACAACTGCAGCGTATGAGAACACTCGTTGAGTCTACATTTAATCACATGAACGTGTCTGAACTATGTAAGACACAAACACATCGGGTGTTTATGTTACGCATTTTGTACCTTTTTTGATTTCATGAAAGTAAATAAAAACATTGCACAGTACTCGAATATTGACATATTACTGCCTGTCTGCCATCGGACACTTTTTTATTTCGTCCTTTTGCGGAACTATCATTATTGCCTTTAATTGACACACGGTTAATTGCTTAGACATACTATCACTATTGTCGCATTTGGCTCACACATAGTTGGTTTATGTTGAATCTTTATAAACTTAAGTATATTCGTTATGTGCAATAGCGAGTCGGAATATGCACTTTTATATTTCCACGCAAATGACTTCCAATCACCATTCACTCGAGCGTTTGGGGAAATAATGAAGTGGTTGTAGTCCGAATCCAAAGCATAGACTCATTGGGAATATTAGATTCCTTACTGGAATTCCAAGTATACACATACCTAGACTTATTAATTAGAATATGAGGTACTACGGATCTTAATCACATGTGTTTGGGATTGATTTCAATGTACATTTGTATGCACTAGTATTTGTGCCGTTATTCATGTTTTAGTTGTGCACCGACTATGAGTAGCACATTTTATAAGTTTGTGTGCATTTGTTAAAATCAAATATATACTTTTGTAGTATCAATGTAAAAATCAACACAACCGTGCTATAACTTTTACCGAAATTAAAATAAAGCCACACTTCGACTTTGGAATTTGCAGGCTGTGCTTTTCCACGTGAGATATATTCAAACACGATATTGGCTGCTTTCAAATCTATTATTGTCATGTTCAATCCTAATTATAATAATTGTAAGCATTTCATTATGTGTCACTGATTTTAAAACCTTCTTTGTTAATATTTGCATTGACGTCAATGTTTCACTCCATATGAGATCCGTGGAAATATTTAATCAAATCTTGAACAACTACTTTCTTTGAGTTAATATAAAACGTGTCAGATACACACAATGAGATGTGATATTCAACTGAAACGTGTTAGAAAGCAATTCCCTATGGATGTCATGTTCTTGATGAGAGAACAAAGTGCTTTGTACAAATAAGGCATTTTTTATATTCCCAGATTACTCACGTGACTTACAAATAAGTATGTTAACATGTGATGGGTCAGATACGACATTACTAACCCTTTGAAGGAATGCTCTTGTTTATAATACCTACTATATAATTCAACTGTGGTATAAGTCAATAAAAGGAAGCGGTGGTCTTGTGGTATATTGATGCATGGCTCGTGCTAGAGGGGTCTTAGGTTCTTACCACGTATGCACCGCTGCTTGATATCTCTGAGCAAGATTAACACAGATACAATGCGAATTTGTAACTGTAAGTGCGGTCACTGCATATGTTTGATATTCTTCGGCGCCATACCTCGATGTTGACTGCAAACCCACCAGGAGAGAAATAGTAGACATAAGTAGAGGTTCCACTGGTTATGTATGCACTACACAAGGTTAACATATTTAATAACAAAGGCAAAGCAGTATAAGTGTGCGTCAATAATAATACCATTGATGTGCGCAATTCAAATTCAACTTTGTTAAAAGTTTTCAAATAAAGATTCTTGAGACGACATAGTGTCTATAATGGTAAATATGTAGATTTAAATGTAAATCAACCAGATATATGTAATTTGTTCTCCAAATTTGGTGACGGAAGCTCATTAATCATACATTTTATCTGATACACTGAAATAAATCTGACACATTTTCTGTCAATTGAAACCTAAAAACCCATTAAAAGTAACACACGTTTGGAAATAAGATGCCATTAATATTGAAGACAAATAACTGAAATGCGTGTTAACTATCAAATGTGATTTGTGCTGTTGGTTCATTGTGATTTAAGTGATAAAACGACGGGAAAATGACATCAAATACATCAAATACATCAAAAACAATATTGTCGATTTCGAGAATTTTTATTCAATCTTTGTTTAATGGATGTCTGTCAGACATAAGCAACAAGATTAGTTTGAGTGTATCTGGAATGCAGAATAATATTAATATTCAGTTTCCTATATACGTTTTCAATATTTTAATATATGTTTTATTTAAACAATGTAATATAAGGACCACTTGCCCACCTTAAACAAAAACAATACACTGTTTATTATATTACAAGAAACCACCAACAGCCATTCCATTGAGCTTTAGAAATTAAACATTAACCCTAACGTCACCAATGGTAACTTTACTATGCTTATAATGCACAGGAAGTTGTTTCGTTAGCACTTGAAATGAAATTACGCTGATTATCGAGTCGTTTTTTGCACTTCTCACTTAGACAACGTGGGAAATCCAACACACATTTAACAACTGGAACAGAAGATGCAGGGAAAACAATTGTTGAAAGGAAAGCAGGTGTTTAAAAATGGATTGTATTCAGTTAGTTTAATTTAAGAGCACGAGCCATGACCGGAGCTTTGATTGTAGAGTGTGTTAAAAAAAATAAGCACGATTCCTTATATATTTTACATTCTTCCAATACACAAAATGTGTTTACACAACAATGAAATATAGAAACGATATAAGTTGACTTGGTGCCACACAACAACATATTTTACATCTTACTCGTAACTGGCGTACTCTTGTGCTGACTCCTTCCAAAACTAGACGATGTTCTTAATCTAAAACAAGAAAGTGGAAACGTCATAATTAGTAAAATAAATATTGTCTCAGCTAATTGGACAAATATGTAGTTGGTCTGTTGACGAATGAATGTTTCCAATTATGATACCAGACTTAATATCACTATATTGATGTGTTGTTTATTAGGCAATCAGTTGTTAGGTCATTAGTCAAGTTGAATAATTACACGTATGGTTATTGCATGCCAAACTACATTGACATAAAGCTACTTTATTAATCGATTTGTAATTCTACATACTTTAATTAATGTAGGCCAGAACGAATTTAGATCGAGGTTAAGCAATGAAATGCTTCTAGTCGAAATATTCAGTACGTCATATTTCTTACAAATCCTTTAATTGAGTAGCTTTATCTCCTATTGTCACACAATTGCCGGATTTCATACATGAAATATCATAATCCGGAAAAATAGGCGGATATCAAAATATGTGTTATGTTTATCATTAAGTTTTTTTGTTGTTGTCAATATCTATTTTGGAAATTAATTGTTAACTCGCTCCAGGTGAACAAATATTATGCTTATGGAAATTAGCTTTACAATGACAAATTCTATGAATATCATTCCAGGAACGAAAATAGCGAAGTAGACATGTGTTTGAATTGAATTGTTAGCACTTCATAGCTGTTCAATCATCACGTATGCTTGTATTATGATGTACATCAGTCCAAACGACAGATACATTTTGTTTGTAAATTAGAATATGCTATCGATAATGAGTATAAGGAATGAAACATTTACCTCAATAGAGGCGAACTATGAATTATACACGTCGGTTTCATTTGAATCAGCTTCTGGATACTTTTGTGGGTTTCGGGTTGTGGTCCAGCCAGTTCACATTTGGTATCGCACTGTATATCGTATTATGTTAGTTGTCAGTCCTTATGTAACCTTATAGTAAGGCCTTAGTTACAATCATAGTGAACAAAATGAATACACTCATATTGCACGGCGCTATCGCTTACGACACATGATTAAAAAAATTAATTAATTCATATCGTAATTGTATCACATACGGTTACAGGTATATATGCCATACCTTAAGGTATGGTGAGATACAATTATCATACGCATTGTATGCAACATACACTCTCTGGAGACCCAGATGTTTCTAATCAAGCATTCAGTAATTACACTAAACGATATATAATGTCTTGCTGTAAGGCGACCAATTAATTAGTGAATACAAGACAATAGAAAATATTCAGCCGCACAAAAATGAATGAACAATAAGGTAACGAGCATTTTTACAATTGTATTTATGGCCATGTGGGTTTGGTCGTAAATGATATTGTTGAAACATGCTCATCCTACCACTCGTATTTAAAGATAAAGAACACACTATTCACTACAAATAAGGTGAACTATTGTTCAACATGCGGCGAAAATAAAGAAAGCATAAAAGCATCACAACAACAATGTATTTAAAGATAGGTTGCACATTCGAGGAACAATTATTTTGCTTTCTTTCTTTAGAAAACTACTGTTACAGCTGTTAGAATTAGTGACAGCGTATCAGAAAACTGCGTCAGTATACGGTTAAACATGTTGTGTTCTCTGCGCTATCTTAGAAACAAACTCATCTGGGAATTATGACACAAAGTTGGTACCTTATTTGATTTTAGAAAAGTAAATACAATCAATGCAGTGTTACAAAATTAATAATAGTGATCGAATATTGACATATTTTCGCCTGTCTGCCTTCGGACATTGTTTTTCTTTATTTCGTCTTGTTGCTGCACTATCATTAGTGTCTTCAAATTACACGCAGTTAATTGCTTAGTTAGACCATCATCGTGATGATTACGTTTATTCATTATGTCGAATAACATTTCGGAATGTGTACATTTCGATTTCCACACAAATGACTTCCAATCACCATTCAATCGGGCGTTTCGGGAAATAATGACATAACTGTCGTAGGAATCCAAAGCATAGACTCATCGGGGATAACTTATCCAGCGGTTAGTAAATTCCCTATCTGATATACACCTACTTAGACACATTTGTAGAACATGGCTCAAGTACGGAATGATCTAAATAGCAGGGTTTATATCCATGACGATGAAGTCTTCTCGTCTTCTCTTATATAACATGGACAAGTTGATCACCATTGTGTTATTCTGCAGTAAGAATAGATACCTTTTTATTTAAGATTGGTAGGGTAAAGGTCAATTTATTATAGTAACAACATCAGGTAGTATATCGATGGCTTAGAATAAGAAGGTCGTAAGTGCCACTTACGACCTTTTAAGATTCATACATATTTAGAATAAGCATAACAAGGCGCTTCTTATGAGCCCATTTTCATAAAAATCTGACCTTGTCATGTTGACGAAATTGAAGATGTAAAAGTTTGTTTTACTATAAGTAAATACTAAATGTCAGACCGTTTTCTTATATCGATTTTGTAGTTACGACCTTCTTGCTCTAAGCCATCGATATATTGACAATATGTAATATTAAGACAGGATTACGACACACATAATGATATCAATATATGATAATAAGCAGCAATTAATATCCATGCTGGTTTGACATCATACATCAGTATTATAGCCCACATACTTTTAATTATATTAATTATATTTTTTATGACGCAAAGTATTACATTTTGATATTGGTGATGTATATGAACATGTTTGTTGATGGCCGGGCCTTATTGCCTATGTGCATTGCAGGATACATATATTAACAAGCATTCGTCAATTTACACGATCGTGATGTGTTATTTTACTTCCATCCGTGTAAACATTTTTTGTAAAAATGTAAGAAATGTACACGCAATTTAGTACACTGTACATATTTTCAATAATGTATTAAAATGATTGTTTCTAGTAATATTAAAAGCACCGATGATATAAAATACTAAATGATATTTAATAGTTTCATGTGGTACTGCATAAGATAAGCAAATTGATATTGACGTTGGATTGTGTGCGTCGGCATTGTTAATTTGCTGCAATCGATTCTACGTAATAAATAAAAATGCTTTGTACATGACTTGCTCTTTTGTTAGTTCAGACCATGCGTTTTATGGTTATTTCAGTTAACTTGTTCAACGATATAAAAGACTAATTACACATTTCGTAATGTGCTGGTACAACTTCTAAATTCAATTACAGTTCGCTTTCATATGTATCACAACAACATCAACGTAAACCCTAACGCACTCAAATGTTAGATAGGCTAAGACAAAGTTCGTTATCACTTTTCTGTCGTCTACGTATGTTTGAGCGTGAGAAACAAAGTACTTTTTTACATAATTTATCTTTTTGTATCTGAATATAATATAAATACAAGCAAAATGAACGACACAACATATTGTCGTTTTTTTCGTTTATGTGTATGTTTCCTCTTCCCCTATACCCACTAATCAACATGTTATGTTTCAGCAATCATTATGCACCATGTAATATGATTAAACTCTCCTTGAAGGATGCTAGCATGCACTCTGGATCTCTAGGGAAAATAGTGCGTCATTGATATACTACTGATTGCGTTTAAATTGTTGTTGTTAACGTAACTTAAAAATCTATAATGCAATTTTTACCGCCTATGGTATTTAAGAAAACAACAAATGGCAATTGAATTTCGTGAGAAGCGAGCACACTTTAATATTGTTGATACTGTTTAGATAATATATCACATGTTTCATTGTATTACCTTCGGTAAGTAATGCAATCATAGAATGATACAAAGTTACTTGTTTGCATGTGTGCACAAATGCGTTGATGTTATTACTTACATTCGTGTGCCTGTATTTTCACTTGTGTATCCGTACTATCTGAAACATTTCAGATGCAACAACAAAATTTAACTGTTCACCTAATTTTCTGATTAGAATCCGTTGTTTTTAGAGTTAAAGTGGTATTTTAATTGTGAATGTTTGTGACTAAATTACATTATCAGCGTTATGGTACAAGTTACAGAGTCTTCGAATACAGCACCCTTACAACAACAGAATGCTTGGTACATGCTTACTTGATCTGCTTTGCATAAGCTGTATGGCCGTATCCAAAATCATATCGACAGGCTTTCATTTCATACTGCTAAATATTGCTGGTGTCGTGTTCATTCCAAGTTAATTTAATTATGAGGCTTTCATTCATAGGACACTGATGTTTTAACCTTCTCGCTGAAAACTGGCATTGACGTCAACTTTTCATTTTTCATTTCATATACTGATACCAGATGGAAGCAACTAATCAATTCTTATACAACTACTTTCTTCCAGCTAATATAAAACGGGTCAGATACACACATAGAGATGTGATGTTCAACCGAAACGTGTTAGAAAGTAATCCCAAATGTATGCCATGCTTTTGATAAAGGAACAGAAATTATTGTACAAATATCTAATTAGTTTACCACTCAATTCAATTTGTAGACGACTAAACCCAAACGCAATACATTCAAGCGAAATGTATCGCATGGCACCAGGACATGCTCTAAATTCGCTACTAATATGTGTATTTCAGAAACAACTGTCACATTGTTAAATTTCTTCAAATAAATTGTAATAAGAAATATCGTCAACTCACCAAGCCTTCTTATATCTCAAAGCAATTGCAATATGTTGTCAGAATTTATTCACGCAAGCTCATTTATCATAGTGTTTATATTGGATGTAGCTGACAGTCACATTTTCTCTAAATTGAACCCTAAAACCTCTTTAAATTAGCAGACATTTGGATATGTAATACATTGATATTGAAGACAAATAACTGCAATGCGTGTCAACTGAAGATATTCGCGCAATAGATTCAATTCAAATTTAAATGATGAATAGAAGGAGCTGTTTCATAAAAGTTTATCTAAAACAAATGTTTCGATTTTGAGGATTGTTTCCCGTTTACTAGTTTATCAAATGCGTCGTAAACAACATGTTTAATTTCAGAATAACTGGAATGAAGACATGCACATTCACTGAACTATACAATTATATTTTCAATCTATACGTTGAATATAGTTACCAATCATCTAGGGCTCTTCTCAGCTGTTAAGATGTTCAAGCACCCTGTGACATTTTAACTTCCTCTGGTTATTAGGCTACGTTCGTTGGTGTGGCAGCAAACATCGATCTGAGGCGCACAGGAATATACACAGTTCTCAAAGGTACAATTTACAGCTTTGTAAAGTGGAACATGTGGGTTATAAGACATAATTTTATAATCGTTGTCATTATTGGCAAATCAGATAAAAGAATCTTCGGATAAGTGTGCCTTTCAGGCGGTATTATGTCATGATGAATGAGGTTGTAATTAATCTAGCTTTAATGGTAATCTGTTAATCGTTTGAAGTTATTTACATACATAAGAACACCTTCAGTGGTATTTTGTTAATACACTCATCCCCAAGTCATCTTAATTGATACGTCTTTGATCGATCGTCTTAAAACACCATTCATATCATGTTCGTGGTTGGGGAAAATGCAAGAAAACGATATGTTTGGTGAAAGTATTTTTTCTGTATGTAGTGTATGGTTGTAGTTGAGACTTTTTTGTATTTTGCCTACTGGTCATTTTGTTTTATAGTCCCATGTAATAAATGGCATTTGCTTGAAAGCTCTAATCTTTACAGCCATATACCACTCTTTGCTCTTTGTTTTTCCCGCTTAGTTTTAAAATCAACATTTATATTACGAAGTTATGTTTCTTTTGTAGCTCGGTATGTCATTGTATACATTTATATTATTTTCTACGTTGATAGACAGTTTCATATTTAGATTAAATGAACAGTTTTCTTTCACTGTTATATTATCTCAATTTCCAATATACTTCACAGAGATTATATCTTCTAATAAGTTCCCCTGTCTTCATCCATCCCTGTCAGACAGTTCTAATCAAAATGTATTCCATCTCAATCAAATTGTTCCTAGCGAGAAATGAACAACTGTCATCTGAATACTAAACATACACGATCCTTATTAATTTGAGATGAGTATTTTATATATTTGTTTATGCCAGCAAATACATTGATCACATTAATTCATCAATAGTTTACACGTCTTTTTGTTTGTTTCCGCTCTAACATTTAATAAAAAAATATATAAAATCTGACCTTAAAAGAGTGGTTACAACTTTGCCTTCACTTATGGTAGTAAAATATACATACGTGTATGACAAAATGTACGTACCAAATCGTCAACTACAATATTTTGATTACCAGACAAAATGTAGTGTCACGTTAGCTTTCATTACGTGTCTAGCAGCTAATCCAGTTTATTTTCGAATCTTCCGTCAAAATGATTTACTTAACTTACTTTACAATTTAATTATTATAAATAATAGTTTGCATCGACCATTGCCTAACAACTCAATCTTTTCGACATTGTTGCTTATGCTTGTAAAGTCTTAATAATAATTTGGATGTGCTTATTTGATTTATTACGAAACTACGTGACATGATACCATACAATTTGGTTGTTTGTTTGTTTGATTCCTCTCCTAATTGTCCATTCCTGCGTGTGATATTGGATAAAAATACTAAGAATGTCTGAAACCTCACCAATGTCATGTTAGTTACACCAGTCATGCAAATAGTATATGTTAAGTACGTCACCGAGGAAACATAAACAATATTATTCCCAATGGGTCATAATTATAAACAGGACATAGTACAATAATATCACGACCTATCTCACTTAAGATTCAGATATGTGACACGATAAATGTAAATATAAAATGTTTTATTACTCATACAGCATGCAAATATTTGTATAATGGAACACCAAATTATATATTTGTTACCTTAATCGGTGTAGTGCCTGCGACTAATACGTTGTCAATATAGTTCAACTGGTGGACACATGCTTCCTTAAACATATTTGATCCAATCTACAGTTGTGTGCGTGTAAACATCATGTAAGGAAATCATACAAGGCTTTATTTATTTCTTTGCTAGATATAAGCCGACATGGATAAGGTATAATAAAGCACCATTAATCGTAACAAACTCGTTTATGTCGATATAAACGGAAACCGTACGTAAGCAATCTCGAGTCGAGGCGACTAAACTAGGTTTGTTTAGACAGTAAATATAGTGCCTCTGATGGGATATATGTACTGTACACTCTCAAAAGAGACGAACTTGAGTTCAGCCAGAATCATTGATGTTCATTTCAGATAAAATAAGATACTCAATCTATTGTGTTGCATATGCATGGGCGCCCGTAATTTGTAATTGACATTTAATTTGCTATCTTTGACGACTTCAAAAGTAATTCAAAGTCAATGAATTACAAAAACATTTTTGTTTATTTATTTCACGTTCTTCAAACAATATATCTATGTCATCAGCTTTTACATACGTTCCGATATAAACATTCCTTATCCTTTACTGTAATGTTGATTGTTTTCAATTATTCTGCATAATTACTGGCATTACGCACACACGCGGTCAATACGCGGTCGATACGCAATATACATGCTTATTTAGAGTGATAATTATCTCTAAACCTGGCTGCCAATGAAAAGCGTCGTTTTAGGTACCTCTCAACATAAATGGCTGCCTCCATGTAGGGTTACCGATAAATGACGCTTGGGTCAATTGAAGCAGTAGAACTTTACAAAAAGTAGTCTTTAGTCGAACTTATACCCTATTAAATTAATTTAATGATTAAATTTATTTACATGAGCATTATGCATACTTAAATATGCTCCCGATCGCTTAAGGTCGTCGAAACTGGTCACTCGGGGATACTGTTACTATCCTGATGTATAAGTTTTCGGCGCAAAAGCGGCAATTTGTCTTCACCCTACCAAAGCAGCTTTAATACGAGCAATATTCGGCAGAAAATGATACTTCGCAATTTAATTATGTTCCATGTTGTTTTTATGATGCCAGTGTTTGATTGTTTAAGTTGGCTGCTGACGTACATGTCGTACCTGTATTATCTGAATTCTTTTTTAAAGAAAACTTTGTGTACCAATCTTTGTACTACAAGAATATCGAAACATTTCTGAGCATTATTAAGTACTTGCAAATTTGGCGAGAAAACGTGTTTGTAATCATTATGCATGCGTCACAGATTTGCTCCCCTGTGACTTAGAGTAGCCTCTTTAAGACACATTTCATTATTGCCAGCTTTAAAAGCATTATCATGCGATACCGTTTCAAACGTTTCTCATACATGCCTTTGGCGTTGCCAATTTCATTGTTTCATTTTCAATCAGAAACACTGCGCAATTGATTGAAATTCCCTTTGGTATTAATTTATCCATTCAATTTCATTGAAGTAAGCATACCATGCAAAATTAAGTTGAAAGTGCATTATGTTGTGTTGGACTAGAACGCATTACCGAAGCAGATTGTCATTCTTTTGAAGAATGAGAGGGGGCCAAAGAACAGGGTTATCGATATATTACCAAGTTTTTTTGGACATGTAATTGGACTAATCAGTCCGGTCGCAATTTGAGTGTTAAGCAATCCTAAAGCTTCCAAGTGAACGTGTCCTAATTATCATGTTGCATGATTATTGCATTACAAACTCATTGCCATCAATGTATTTCATCAACGGATGTGCAGATTTTGTAATGCAGCATACTTTAATTAGTCTAGGCCAGATCGAGGTTAAGCTATAATATGCTACTATTAGAAAATACACCACCTCGTTTTTCTTGCAGATCCTTGAATTGAATTGCTTTATTACATATTGTCTTACCATACAATATAGTTGCATTTCATGCATGTCATACCATAATGTGGAAAAATAGGAGATATAAAAGCATTCGTAATGTTTATCATTAATTTTGTTTTCTTGTCAAAATCTATTTGAGAAATCAGTTGCGAACAAGCAGAACAAATATTATGCTGATGGAAACTTGTTTGCCAAGGTTAACTTCTATGATCATCATTTCAGTAATGCCAATAATGAAGCAGAAAATGATTAAAATTGAATTTTTTGCATACAACAGCGGTACAAGAACCAGGTATGCCATTATTATTATTATGAAATCTCGATTAGCTCAGACGATATAAGTATAAGGAATGAAACATTTACGATAATAGAAGAGAACTACAAATTATACCAGTCGGTGTGATTTGAATCAGCTTCTGGATACTTTAGCGGGTTTCATTAAAATGCAGCAGTCGTACGTAGCCAAAAACACGCACGTCGCGTTAATTGTCCGGCCAGAATACATGTTGTATCCCACTGTATTTCGTTATATCTTAGCTGTCAGCCCATGTTACGACGAGACACAATTAGAATACGTATTGTATGCAACATACACTCTCTGGAGACCCAGATGTTTCTAATCAAACGTTCAGTAATTACACAAAACGAGATATAATGTCTTGCTGTAAGGCGACTAATTATGTAGTGAATACAAGACAATAGAACAAATTGCAGCCACACTGAAATGAATGGCACAATGAGGTAACGAGCATTTTTAAAATTGTATATATGTCCATGTGGGTTCGGTCGTAAATGATGTTGTTGAAACATGTTCATCAAATCACCATCCTACCACTCGTATTTTTAAAGATAAAGAACAAACTATTCATTACAAATAAGGTGAAATAGTATTCAACATGCGGCGAAAATCAAGAAAGCATAACATCATCACAACAACAATTAATTTAAAGATAGGTTGTACATTTGAGAACACTTATTATGTTTTCTTGTTTTAGGAAAATACTGTTACAACTGTTAACACACTGACTAGACATGGTGACAGCGTTTTGGAAAACTGCGTGGGTATACGTTAAAACATAATGTGTTCTCTGTGCTATCTAAGAAACAAACTCATCCAGTAGACAAAATTCGTACCTTATTAGAATCTAGGAAAGTAAATACAATCAATGCAGTGTAACAAATGATAGTGATCGAATATTAACATATTTTCGCCTGTCTGCCCTCGGACACTGTTTTTTTTATTTCGTCTTATTGCGGAACTATCATTAGTATCTTCAAATTACACACGGTTAATTGCTTAGCCAGACGCTCATGATGATGATTAAGTCTTTTCATTGTGTCAAATAACATTTCGGAATGTGTATATTTCTATTTCCACGCAAATGACTTCCAATAATTGAATGCCTTTAGTACCAATACAAGACATAGACAAATCCGGAATAAATAAGCATGCGATTAGTAAATTCCTTATCGGAATTCCTAGTATACACCTACCTAGACGCATTACGTAGAACATGAGGTACAATACAAGTACGGATCTTAATAACATGGTTTATATCCATGACGATGCAGTCTTCTCGTCTTCTCTAAAATAGCATTTGCAGTAGGAGTAAATATAAAACATGTATTATTTTATTTAGGCTTGGTAACTTAAATTCAATATATTGACAAGATGCACCATGGAGACGAGATAACGATACGCAAACAAAATACTATCACTACATGATAATATGCAGGTTTAGTTGAAAGTAATATATACGCTGTTTTGACATAATACATTAGCATTATCGCCCACATATTTTGTTGTTTTTTCACAATAATTATCTTATTCATAACGGAAAGTATTTCATGTTGAAATTGGTTGATTTTCGATTGTAATACCTTTATTTATCCTAGCCATCGGATAATCCATATGGGCGAGGCCCCCAGAAGAGATTTTAGTATATCCTTGTTGATTTTGAGGAATAGTGCATGATGCAGAAGATGCCCCAACCCCAGAAGAATCCCTGGTTATTTTACATGCCATGTGTAAAGCACCCATACATGGGACCTCGGTTTTTAAGTCTCATCCGAAAGACTATTAGTAATTTAAGTTTGCCAGCCCGGGATATGAACCTACTTCCCCGAGATCAGTAATGACTACTAGTCTCGTGCTGTACCGATTGAGCTAAGTTTGCTGGTCCTGAAATTGGTTATGCACATAAACATGCTTGTTGATTACTAGGCCTTCATGATGTGTTATTTTACTTCCATCAATATGCAAAATGAACACGTTAACGATTTAAAAAGGCAATTGTGAGTTCTTGAAATATTTATGCCAGTTAGGCTGCTTCAATTAAATTGAAATTTGGCATTTTATTAAATCAATACATGAAATATTGTATGTGAATATACTTTTGTAATGAAGGTTTGAGAACCGAACCACGAAATGTTTTGACCGAAAAAGTAGAATCAAATATACGTATTAGTTACACGTTTATTTTCTTTCTATATTGATAACAGTGCTTACGACTTTATACCAAATGATATGGTATATTTGTGTCTAACACTCATCTTTTAGGCATATAATACAGATACTTTTAGACTTAATACAAGCACAACAGTGAACACATACGAGACTGAGTCAATGTTCGCTATCAGTTGTTGCGTTATCAATGTTATGAATACAAGTAAGTGTTTAAACGATTTCCCTCTTTGGATTTAGATATAATTTAAATACAAGGAAAACATAGGCACAACATAATGTCGTTTTTACACTTGATTTATATGATTTTCATTCCTTATTTCAAGAACTAAAATGGATGAAATTTCATGACCGCATTATCTACAAAAAGGCAATATTTTTCCAGAATACATGTCAAATCTGTTTAAAGAATCAGACAACAAATCTTTACGCTCACACTCAAACAACACACTATATGTACCAAAACCACGTCTTGAATTTTGTAGAAAATCACTAGCCTATTCAGGACCAGTTGTATGGAACAATATTCCCCTCAATGTTCGCCAGTCGAATTCACTAATATCCTTCAAAAGGTCGTACCTATCATGGTTCTACTCTAATGGACAAACTTTATTTAAATGATTTCTGAGATTTTTGTAAATAATATGATGTTACATTCTAATATTTTATGATGTTAATGTTTTATGTATATTCAGTTTTTATACCTGTCGAAGGTCACCTAGGCCATAAGTAATGAGAACATACTATTTCACTTACAGGTATCTTGCCTGAACACAAACAAATTGTCTAAATTAAAATTATAATCAACTTTGTTTAAGTTATCATTATTCATTGATTAATCATATCCCTATCAACACATCCAATTCATATCCAATGCCAAATTGCCTGCGACAGGTGGAAAGATATTGACAGATACCATTGTTAAATTTTGTTGTTGTATTTCCACGCAAAGGACTTCCAATCACCATTCACTCGAGCGTTTTTGGCAAATAATGGAATGAGTCTATAGTCCGAATACAAGCTGTAGACTTATCGGGAATAAATTAGCATGCGTTAATTAAATGACTTATCTGAATTCATATTCAGATTGCAATGATATCTAAACTCTAATAAATGTTCAATATTGTATTGAAACATAAGTTATAACAAAAGTACACAAACTGATGTTATGGTACATCATCAAGACCTGTGTATACAAATGCAAACAAGTTACTATGTAAATCACCTAATATCATCCTATTTTCTTTCAACTTTGAAGTTTTTTTTATCTTTCTTTCCCAAGACAATACAATTAAATATGCGATATGCGTCTTATCTAAAAATATTAACACTATTAAAGTGTGCTCGCTTCTCATTAAATTCAATTGACATTTTGTTCCTAAATTACCATAGGTTGCAATAATTGCATTATAAATTTTCAAGTTACATTATTGTTTATACATAGTCTATAACATAGCAAGGACGCGCGATTGTATATATATATCCAGAGTGCATTCTTAGATCCATACAGGCGCGTTGAATATTACAAGCAAAATGAACGACACAACATATTGTCGTTTTTTTTCGTTTATGTGTATGTTTCCTGTTCCCCTATACCCACTTATCAACATGTTATGTTTCAGCAATCATTATGCACCATGTAATATGATTAAACTCTCATTGAAGGATGCTAGCATGCACTCTGGATCTCTAGGGAAAATAGTGCGTCATTGATATGCTACTGATTACGTTTAAATTGTTGTTGTTAACGTAACTTAAAAATCTATAATGCAATTATTACTGTATATGGTATTTAAAAAAAACATTAAATGGCAATTGAATTTCGTGAGAAGCGAGCACACTTTAATTTTGTTGATACTGTTTAGATAATATATTACATGCTTCATTGTATTACCTTCGGTAAGTAATGCAATCATAGAATGATACAAAGTTACTTGTTTGCATGTGTGCACAAATGCGTTGATGTTTTAACTTATATTCGTGTGCCTGTATTTTCACTTATGTATCCATACTATCTGAAACATTTCAGAAGCAACAACCAAATTTAACTGTTAACCTAGTTTTCTGATTAGAATCCCTTGTTTTTAGAGTTAATATGGCATTGTAATTGTGAATGTTTGTGACTAAATTACATTATCAGCGTTATGGTACAAGTTACAGATTCTTCGAATACAGCACCCTTACAACAACAGAATGCTTGGTACATGTTTACTAGCTCTGCTTTGCATCAGCTGTATGGCCGTATTCAAAAACATATCGACATGCTTTCATTTCATACTGCTAAATATTGCTGGTGCCGTGTTCATTCCAAGTTAATTTAGTTATGAGGCTTTCATTCATAGGACACTGATTTTAAAACCTTCTCGCTGAAAACTGGCATTGACGTCAACTTTTCATTTCGTATACTGAGACCAGATGGAAATATCTAATCCAATCTTGAACTACTTTCGTTCAGCTAATATAAAACGCGTCAGATACACACATTGAGATGTGATGTTCAACTGAAACGTGTTAGAAAGTAATTCCCAAATGTATACCATGTTCTTGATAAAGGAACAAAGTTTATTGTACAAATATCTAAATATTTCACCACTCTGGATTTCTCACGAGATTTACATGTAATTAGGTTAAAGCTCTTATGGATTAGATACGACATTACACGTTGTACTATGATGTTAACGGAATGACGTTCTAATAAAAGACGAAAGTCTAAGTACACAAACACCCTTTGTGAGCAAACAAGACACTGGCTTTGAAGCTATATTAAACGGTAGCGTAACTTATAACAAATGGCATGTGACGCGATGTCATGTTTCTATAATGCGTGTGCTATGGACGATAAGGCGCTACTAATATGCGAACGTTATCTTAAACTACAGTTACAACTGCAGCTGTCGCCATGCCATTCGATAAATAAATGTAAATATTAAACACACGGAAACAAATGCATTCTATATCAAATTTATGACCTAGGTTGGAAAATGAAATTATTCGATTCAATTCTAACACTCACGTACATGTAAACGAAAAATTAATAAAAATGTTACACTAATTGTTGGTATACATTGTATAACTGCGGCTAACCAAAATTTGTGGCCGCACATATGGCTTCACGTGTCCGCATTTTAAACATGCCCATGGATTGAGAATTCAATTTGTAGACGACTAAACCCAAACGCAATACATTCAAGCGAAATGTATCGCATGCCACCAGGACACGCTCTAAATTCGCTACTAACATGTTTGTGTGTATTTCAGAAACAACTGTCACAGTGTTATTGTCTCAAACAAATAATAGGTAGAAATAGGTTCAAGTCATCAAGTCTTTTTATACGTAGATCTAAAAGTAATTGCAATATGTTTTCTGAAGTTATTGACGCAAGCTCATTTATCATAGTGCATTTATTGAATAAAGTTGACAGAAACACTTTCTCTCAATTGAACCCTAAGACGTCTTAAAGTAGCAGACATTTGGATATGTAATCCATTGATATTAAAGACAAATAACTGCAATGCGTGTCAACTGTAGATATTCGTGCAACAGAGTAAATTCAAATTTAAGTAATGAATAGAAGAAGCTGTTTGATAAAATTTTATCCAAAACAAATGTTTCGATTTAATGAGAATTTTTTTCCAGTTTATATAAAATGCGTGGTTGTCTGACGTAAACAATATGGAATGAATGCATACACATTCATTGAAGTATACACTTATATTTTCCATTTTTGCGTTGAATATAGCTACCAATTATCTAGGGCTCTTTTCAGCTGTTAAGATGTTCAAGCACCCTGTGGCATTTTAACTTCCTCTGGTTATTTGGCTACGTTCGTGTCATTTGGAATTATTTACATACCTAAGAACACCTACAGTGGTATTTGTTAATGCACTCATCCCCAATTCATCTAAATTGATACGTCTTTGATCGATCGTCTTAAAATGCCATTCATATCATGTTCGTGGTTGGCGACAAATGCCAGATAAAGATATGTTTGGTGACAATATATTTTTCTGTATGTAGTGTATGGTCGTAGTTGAGACATATTTGTATTTTGCCTACTGGTCATTTTGTTTTATAGTCCCATGTAATAAATGACATGTTTAAAAGTTCTAATCTTTACAGCCAGATACCATTTTACCCACTTAGTTTTAAAATCAACATTTATACTACGAAGTTATGTTTCTTTCGTAGCTCGGTATGGCATTGTATACATTTATACTATTTTCTACGTTGGTAGATAGTTTCATCTGTAGAATAAATGAACAGTTTCCTTTCACTATAATATTTATATTATCTCAATTTCCTATTGACTTCACAGAGATAATATCTTCTAATTAGTTCCCCTGTCTTCATCCATCCCTGTCAGACAGTTCTAATCAAAATATATCACATCTCCATCAAATCGTTGCTAGCGAGAAATAAAACACTGTCATCTGAATACTAAACATATACGATCCTATGTAATCTGAGATGAGTGTTTTTCTTGATCGTTTTATGTCAACAAATACATTGATCACTTTACTTTATTAAAGTTGTATACGTTTCTGTAATTTGCTACCTCTCGTACACTTAAGAAATATGAAAAACCTTTGCCTAAATTTATGGTAGTAATAGATACATACATATGTACCAAACCGTCAACTACATAATTTAGAAAACCAGACATAGGTATTGTCGCGTGTGTTGTCAGTACGTGCCTAGCAGTAAATGTCGATGAATTTCAAATCTTCCGTCGAAAAAATTACTTTATCACGTAAATCACGGCGCGGAGGTTTCATAAAGCATATTAAATAAAACACGATATTACACTACTCAGTAATGTAATAACTATGCAAAGGAAGTGGCAAATCGCTAGTTTTATTTATTCGTACGCGTAAACAAAACTATAAATAACATGCATGATGCATTAGAAAGAAACATGTCCGTGACGTGATTATGATTCAATATACCCGTCTTGCTCCAATAATTGTGCAACAATGTAACTTCAATTTAAATACAGTGCTGCACTTTGTTTAGTTGCTCATTTTTTTAACCGCATTACTCACTGGCTTTTTTCTATTCTACATGGGAAGCATGTCCGCTTTTAACACACTAACAGGGCTTATTCTGTTTATGTGATAAAAATAATCTTATTTTCGTATCTTTCCATATATAATTTATAAAACTTGTTGGATAAATTCCATATAAAAAGACACTCATGTAAGAGCCCCTATTTACTAAAAGGGGTAGAGCCACGAAGGGTAAAAAATGGCCCCATTTCGAAATCCTGTGAAAATGATAATGTGATATCAATTGTTCAAATGTTTTTCAAAAAAGGCATTTTTGAAAGAAATTGTTATTCAACTGTTGCCATGGCAACGGATTAAATGTTTTGTAAAAAAACTGAAAAATTGCTTATATTTTCAAAATCTTTAAAAGGAAAGGAGGTGTGCGTCCATATAATCATACAAAGCAATTATACTGACATTTGTTACGATTTTTTTTACTTCGGTTGCTATGGTAACAGTTTTAAATAATGTCCAAAACGATTATTTACGAAACCTCATCAGGGTTTTTTCTGCCTAACACTTTACTTGCAGCTGCATATCGCTCGAAATAAATTTTAAGACGTTCCTCAGTATTTTACATTTCAAGTTGTTTTTAAACTTTGTAACTGTAACCATAACAACGAAAACTACATTTTGCCGAAATTGTGAAAAATAAATAATTTTTCATATTTTGTAGAAAATAAGTTTTCTTTCATGAGAGTGTTCATACAGATTCAAAGTAACATTTTGATAGTTGTTTTTATTTGGTTACCATGGTAACCGATTTGACATAATTGGATTCTAGGCTTCTGTTGGGATTGGTTTAGGCCTTTTAAAGAATCTTCACTATGGCTATTCCATTTTTGATTGAATTTGAACCAATTCATAACAATTACGTAGACATGAGCGATGACTTCCATTCAAGCTTGTGACCGATATGAATATCTTATGTTGTCCTCTGTGGTTACAGTCATAAACAGTGAGAACAGCAATAAATAATTGCCAATAGGATAGCGTCAGCATGAAAATGGTTTCATTTATGATTTGATTGCAAAGAAACTTGCACATATTTTCAAATTTTCTTCGCCATAAGAATATATTTGAACTAATTATGGATACTTTCTCAACTACAAATAATAAATAACGAGATACACTGGTTTGCTATAATTTATTGCTGGTTAACTTCATAACATTCTGATATGAGTGATGATCAATTTTGTTTATACACATGTACTATAATAATGACACACTTCAAACAAATACAATATAACCTGGTTTATCCGGAACCTGATTCTACCCGAACTATGTTTTAACCCGCACTGTTCGTCGGTCCCGGCAAAATGCCACTGTATTTCTATTTGAAGTACCCTGGTTTTAACAGAACCTGTTTTATCCATTATCCGGCATTGTTTCTCAGTCCCGATTGTTGATTGTATATAACTTGTTCGAATATTACTCCTCCTCACTACTGGCACTAAAGACATGTGAATGGAGTTCTGCATTACAATATTAAACCTGTGGACTTAGCATATTTTGACAGCATCCAGTAGATTCAAGACTCATCAATAAGGAGCAAATCCAAATAGTTCCACCAGCGTCAACGCGTCTGAAAAGAAATAAATAACTTACAAATATTTTTTTTTTAAATATGACTAGCCACATATTCGTATAAACTTGCAAATTACACAGTTCATCGGCAGGGTAACATATTAAATACTTTGATTTTGCAGCACCAATATAACATGTATGATATAGATATTGGTACGATAAGAAGTGTCTGAGAATTGTCTGAGTTAAGTTTTAAGTTGGTCAACCAGTTCATTATCAGTTGTCATATCTATACTTTACAGTATAGCAGCGGTCACAATTAGAGCCGTGTTGTCTACATGCTAAAACATAGGTAACACATAGGAATCCGTGCAAAGTTACTGATCAGTGCTATCTTCGGTACATTTTTAGGAGTGCGCAGACACGTTGCAGCATATTTCATGTATGCGTCACTTTCGCTGCAATCGATGTGCGTTAGGCATATGTGTTCATCTTTTTTATATGTGCGACGTGTTCTTTCTACTGCCAACATTAAGGACAACGCTTGTTAGAACACTTCTCACCATAATTTGACAAACACCCGGAGATGGATTCATAAATCGAAACTAACAGATGAAACAGAATGATTACCTGTGAGACTGTGACGGAGCACAGTACTCTCCACATAGTTCGCACTTTCTGTGTGTTTTGAAGAACAAAATGGATAACCTGAAAAATATGTGACTTTGTCAATGTCTATATACATTAACAAGTGTTAAACAGCTCGTTCTGCCTTAATTTAAAGCACTTAGCCACATTTTTGAGTATTCAATGTGTTTTGCAATTTATACATCTCCGCGGTTCGCAAACAGTTGACCCGGGTTCAAATACAGATTGAGACACTCATATGCCGTTCCTTATTTCGGCAGATAGCTGATTGGCAAATAAAGACTTTGCGTAGCAACTGTTTAAACTAAGAATAACTGCAATATCCGAGAGTCTGCTTCAAGTGTATGATCAAAGGTTGAGTCGTAACAAATACTAGTAGTGTTTTATTTATAAGGAAAAAATGGTGCTCAAGTCGAGCGCCGAGCCACAAGTGAACGTCATCATGACGGTTCTGAGTGGCGGTCGATAATAAGGGGGATAATTGAATTATATCTGTTCTCTAAAAGTGTAGGGATTGTGTCCCTTGGACGACCTAAATATTTCTAAGTCATGAGGTCATATATGACGCAATGAATGTCAATACAAGCATCTGGAATGTACTTTCATTTTGAGGTAAACAAACACGATTGAGAGGCAAAATAACATAGTATATTATACCTATTTAGGCTATTATAAAAGAAGCTGTAGTTTGGCCATTCTACCCACTGTACCCAGGAATCTCACAAGCGAATATATCACCTAGGCTAGGCATGGCTAGAACTACACTGTTATGATGTCTCATCGAATTAATGCCGATGTAATAATTGTGTTTGAAAATTATTTAGTCTAGATTGGAGCCAATCATGGATGTCCGTGACACAAATCACGATCCTAGATAAATCCAACACCATGTACAAACAAACAAACGATGTTTGTAGGCCTACACTTCTGCAAGTTCTGGGTAATTTCAACCTACGTAGATCCCGATATTTAGTATTATTTACTGTGGCAGTGTGATGACAGAAAATATAAACAACAACTTACCTGTTCGTTTTAATTATAGCATTTGAAAACAACCAGATCATACTGCGATCGATGTCAATATTACTACAAAACCTTATATTTTAATGCAGTGTTTACAAAAACATGTAATACTGCGACACTCACGCCATCTATGGAAGGGGAAAGAACTATCACTGCATGCAACGGTTAGACTGCACTAAAATAATATTGCGTGGAGAAGGATAAAGTACGATGCGAGTTTTAACCAAATATTATTATTATTTTATACCATTGTACACATGTCCGTTAATTGATTGGAAAATCCGGGAAAAATGGCGCGCGTCTATGACGTCATTTCCTAATGTTGACGTTGCAGAAATTTGATCAAAATTTACGATTTTTTTCGTTTTTGAACTTGGCGGCATTGAAGACCAGCGATGATTTTTATGTATTTGGTTGCTTTTATAGTTACAAATCACTGGTATAAATTTAGTCGCTGGTCACCCTTGCCGCCAATACGAAAATGATGCTCAAAGTGGTAAATTTCGTAAAAAAATGCCATTTTTGTTAAAAGTGGGTGGGGTTTGGTGGCCTATGTAACAACAACAACTCGTAATTTTTAAAAGTTTTTTATTTTGAATGAAAGTACGATGCTTAATAAACAATAATAGCATAAAAAGCATTATAAAACAAGTACTTCACAATATGGGAAAAAGCGGGGCCGATTTCATGTCTTCGTGGCTCTACCCCTTTAATTCTCTGATTTAATTCCATAGGGAATAGTTATATAACACACTAGTATGGTTCATACTCATATTTAATAACGTTTCGGCATTCAGCCTTTATCAAAAAACACATTTTAAAAACTTATTTTACATATTTGCTGGCATTGTTGTTGGCCATTTTAAAATCTTATTATCTTATTTTAAAATGGCCAACAACAATGCCAGCAAATATGTAAAATAATTTTTTAAGATGTTGAGTCCTTTAAATAATTAGGTAATTAACTAATTACACACGATTTGAGTACTTGGGGAAACAAGGAACAGAGTCTTTAACTCGTATTATTCATACATTATGCCATGGAATCGACTCCTGTAGAGTTCACCGTAAAATACACCTTGCGAAATTGAAAGTAAGTTCATTCGTACCCGTAACGATTCGTACCTATATCTACCAAAAATAGATTGTGGACGAAAAAAGTTCGGAGTAATAAAATAAATAACACATAGCTTTGAGGGTGACAGTAAAAATGTCAGCCTGAGAAAAGTACTGTTACCTAATAAATACAAATATAAAATGTGTTATTACTCATATAGCATGCAGACATTTGTTAACTGGAACATCATAGTGAATGTTTTTATCGGGGTAGTGCCTGCGACTAATACGTTGTCCATATACTATAACTGGTAGACACATGCTTCCATAAACATATTTGATCCCATATAGTTTTGTGCGTGTATACATCATGTAAGGAAATCATACAAGGCTTTATTTATTTCTTTGCTAGATATAAACCGACATGGAGAAGGATATATAAAGTACCATTAATCGTAACAAACTCGTTTATAAAGTCTATATAAACAGAACCTTACTGTCGCCCTCCAAATACACCCAACACAGAAATGTGTTATACCGATTATATTGCTATATTATGATGAGCCATATTATGTGCAATAGTGTTTCACGCTACATGTACAAAAAGAGCTTTAATGCGAGCAATATTCGGTGCAACAGGGCATTTTGTCCCATATTGTTTTTATGCTGTCTTTGTTTGATTGTTTAAGTTGACAGCTGTCCTACTTGTATTATTGTTATTAAGTTTTAAATAAACCGTTATTGCTATTGTGTATTATAAGTACTGTAAGGCGATTGAAACATGTCTGAACACCATTTAGTACTTGCATTCGTTGACAAAAAATATTGTAATCCTTATGCATGCGTCATAGATTTGCTCTCCTATGTATCAAAGTAGCCTGTTTGAGACACATTTCATTATTGCAAGCTTTAAAAGCATTATTATGCACTACAGTTTCAAACGTTTCCCATACATGCGTTTTGCGTTGTCAGATTCATTTAACGGAGTTGTTCCGTTTTCAATCAGAAACACTGCGTAATTGATTTAAATTCCCTTTGGCATTAATTTATCCATTCAATTTCATTGAAGTAAGCATACCATGCAAAATTAATTGGAAAGTGCATTATGTGATGTTGTATTAAAACGCCTAACAGAAGCAGATTAACATTCTTTTGACGTTTATTTACGTCACACACTCTTTATTAATTTCGTTTTGTGTCAGAGGACAGTGTTATAGATAATATCCAGGGCACCGTTTTATCAACGTACTTACGGAAATCGTAAACTTACGCTCAAATTTTAGATTCCTTATAACGCTTTTGAATCTACAAATGGGAAAAATGCATTGTTTGAAATATTGAACTAAATCAATTATCTACGGTTATTACATATCGCTTAACCAGAATTTGTAGCAGTTAACTAATTGCACAAAAATCAAATTTGGGCGTAAGTTTATAATTACCGTAAATGCTTTGATAAAACAGTACCTAGTTGTTTACTTGCATGTCATTGGACTGACCAGTTCGGTCGCAATTTGAGTGTTAAACAATCTTAAAGTGCCCTTTGTTTTTGTTTATAAAAATATGTTGTGGAAGGCTCACTTGGACATCATCATGTATTGTTACAACATCATTTACAAATTTACAAAGGACTTTTCAAAATGCTCATAAAAATACAAAAATCGATAAGAAATATAAGGAATTAAACATTGATGCCAATAGAAGAGAACTATTAATTCAGAGGTTGATTTTATTTGAATCAGCTCCTGGATACGTTTGCGGGATTCATTAAAATGCAGCGTTCGTAGCCCTTCAAAAACTTATTTCATTAAGAAGTTGTGTATACTAATCAAAACAGCTAACCGAACGCTTATATTTTTTATAAATATTAATAGAACTTCCTGTAGGAATTTTCTGAAACTTGGACTGAAGTATAATCCATACATTAGAAGGCTGGTGGTAAAATTTCGTCAATTTTTTTTATTTGCCTCATCGTCAAAATATGCATTTAATAACATCACCCATCAAGATGAAATTCGCAAATGTACAATTAACATATTTTATAAATTTGCAGCTGGTTTTACCGTATAACTTTTTTATTTATTTATATTTTTGCACGAAATTTTGTGTGTTTGTTATTTACGATCTTAAGGTGCGCTTTACGTAGTTTTATTTTCAAAAATGCGAAATGAAAGTTCACGGAACCATGAAATAACAGTACCAGACATATAAACTTGAAATTCATGAATAAGCGTTTCATAAAAGGTTTTACGTTTATTAATACACATACACATTAAAGACTAATCGTCAAATCCATAAAATAAATAGTCAAACTCGATACAATGCGATTTGATCACAAAACATGTATTGTTTTAATTTTTCAAAATCATGATTTTATTTTTAACCCTTATCATGCTGGATTCCCAGCAGGCGTATCAGTAGCCAGTGCCGAATTGTTTTGTAGTGTACTTGAGATAAATATCTGATCGGATCAGATGTGCGAGTGACTCTGTTTAGCACCTATTTAAAGGTATCAATTATCAAAATACCGATATAAACCCGATAATTTGTACAAAGAAGATAAAATAAGCAACACATTGATATCATTTTGATAATTATTGGCAGTTCACTTGTAATAATATTCAGCAATATGTCAATGCAGTGTTTAATATTTTCATGCAATTCATACATAATCCATGATAAATGTTATGATATAATGATAAATAACAATCTCAGATTGTATATTTCAACTACAAATATCAGAGTATAAGACAACATTAATTTCAATAATAATTTTCTTAATTTCATTATCAATAATTATGTTTATTTTACAAAGTTAGTGTTTATTTACAGTCCACTCGGAAAATCAATGATACTGTACGTCACACACAACGTATTAGGTTTTTTTTTCAATTATTCACTCAATTTATAATCGTTGATGTGTTTATGTCATTATTCAATTGAGTCGCCTCAATCTTCAATTGGATGAAGTTTGTAATCCTTTATTGTGTGGTACCTTTCAAAGCACTCAGGAACATACATCGCTTTTCTACATTGTTTGCATTCGTATGCAGTTTGCATCCGCTTACATCCAGTTCTCAGACTTTTGTGAACATTGCACACAACACAGTCTCATTGGTTTATGTCGTTTTGTACTTGACCTTTGGCTGAATGAAACCGATAAAATGACGGGCCGTGAGCCGGTCAAGGTTCTCCATGGATTTTCGACCACGGAAGTTTTGAAAAATTCGTTCTAAAACACCGAGCGCGCTCATTCTACGGCGATCGTTTGCCATTTTTGTTCCAGAATTTCCAAAACTATATTAGTCCTTACTGTCATTCGATATTTAACCGTATTCGGTCGTTGATTGGTCTGTGTTTTTGTACAAGTAGTTCAGTAACTTACTATTGAATAAATTATAGTGAATTTCCATTCATAAATAATAACGCGTTCATCAAATCATTGCTTTGATCAGGAATACCCACTGGCGCGACTCACACTCGCGATCGGCACTGGTGGAAGGTATCGTGTAGCGCGACTTTACTCGCGATCGGCACGATAAGAGTTAATGGTCAAGGGGAGGTAATTTGGTCGAATATCTTTTGTGTGGCTAAATGGGGGTAATTAATTGACTTAATTTTGGTGTTATTCTCAGTATTTTAATATCTATTTTTGTTTCCGATATCAGTATATACACTTAAAACAAACATTATTACCAAAGCGGGCAAAAAGCAGCATTAACCATTTGTCGAACACCCGATGAACGCACTTCAAAACTGTCATTTTTTACTAAAGTGAGTGAAAACACGTTTTTTTAAACATATGTAAAAACCCATAACGACTAATATGTACAAATTTATAAAGTCAACGTGTTTCACTAATGCATGACAATACAATTTTATTGGAAAATGTTGTGAATTAACTTAAAAAATGTAAAATTATACAAGAGTTATCCCACTTGAATTTACTATTTATCTTTGCTCTTGTGATTCCCAATATACTGCTTTAGGTCTTTTATGTACATCGGTATGCACACACACGTGAAGTAAAAGAAACTAATGTTTGTGATAATTTAAATCTGTGTAAAACTGATCTGTCTGATTGAAATTGCCACTATTCCGCGGGCTACCTTTGACAATTGTGCCATGTTTTTGACAAAATAGTTTGTTTTTGCGACTAACAAATACCCATGCTACACAATATGCACACGAAACTCGTGCAACTTGAGAGCAATCGATCACAACGTACAAAAATGTGATTTGAAGCTTTTTCGTCATGGATGAGTGATTGTGAAATAGATTTTCATGGGGTTAGCTGCATTAGTAGCACAATCTATATTGAAATAAATATGCAAATTTTAGGTTTGTACACTTACAGGATACTGAAATATTCAAATTTAAAAAGCGTTCGGTGAGCTGTTTTGCTTAGTATATATAGTTTGTGCGCAGGTTTGTCCGAATTTTCTTGAAATGTTTTCTAATTTTGGTCGGTTACTGATTGCTTTGTTCTTATCGAGAGTCTTGTTTTCGCCCTTGAAACATGCGTATCAAATCTTCATCATACATGTACCACTCGTATTATTGGGAGATCAGAGGACAACAGGACGCCCAGCAACAAGCACATGGATGAAAACTCATTATATTTTCTAATTAAAGTAAACATGAAATAATGCTACTGATATAAAGCTATCAAGAAATTAATTACAGCTTTCATCCATGATCTCTGCTGCCCCACACCCAATTGACCCGATAAACAATGAATACTTAGTCAATTTTCACTCATATAATTCAGACCAATAAAGTAGCAACAACAACATTTCAAATCATATTATTAGAGCACATTGGCTTGTCGAATGTTTGTGGTTTGGAATAATGGGCGTGGTTCCCGCATTCAACGTGCTAACCGAAATAGGTTAACAGGACGCCGGACAAATTGTCGTTAAGGGCGACCTTTGACAGCAATCCGTAAATGCCCCAAAAGGCATACCCCAAAGGGCACCAATAAATAGCCCCAAAAGGCTAAACAATATAAGCCCCAAAAGGCTGCCCCAATAGGCTAAACAATATATAAGCCCCAATAGGCTGCCCCAAAAGGCTAAACAATATTTAAGCCCCAAAGGGCTGCCCCAAAAGGCTAAACAATATTTAAGCCCCAAAAGGCTAAACAATATATGAGCACCACTAGGCTAAACAATTTACTAGTATAAGCCCCAAAAGGCTACCACAATATTTAAGCCCTAAATTAAGACTAAACCAGATTATAAATATATGCCACAAAAGGCTAAATTTGAACTGTGGCCCAAAGGCTAAATTTGAACTGCAACGGGCTAATTTTGAAGTGTGTCCAAAAGGCTTAAATACCTGAACTACTGAAGCCCATATCTCGCCACACACTGAATTGCGAATGGCCCTGGGAATCAGACACCAAACACAACGCTCATGACGAAACACCAACATCAGAAGCTACGGTACCAATAATATAATTTATATAAATTATTTTCTAAATAAACGAGATTTGAATCGCTATGTTACTGATCTTTTGAAAAACAATATTTGAGTTTGGATATCGCTGTCGGCAAATTGCGAATGGCCCTGTGAATCAGACACCAAACACAACGTCAGCGGCGTATCATCAGCCACAGAGGCACCAATAATACAAGTTATATAATTATTTTCTAAATAAACGAGATTTGAGTCAATATTTCTGAACTTTTGAAAACAATATTTGAATTTTTATATTGCTGTCGCCGGTCGCACTTTTGTAACAATAAACACAAAATCCAGGTAACCACGCCGTTGTTGATGTTCTACTATTCGTGTGGATACTGTATACACAATCTCACATACATCACTTCACCAATAATCTGCAATAGACAAACAAACAAAAGCAACACGACCAAAATATAATTTCAATTGTTAACCTTTGAAGACATACTTGACATGCACACGTTTGCATTCTGAAACAAAACTATAAATTATGCTAAATAACACAAACAGAATGTTCTGGGAATGGGTGGGTGGGTTGAAAGAATATATTTGACAAAAATCGATACAATTTCTGATCACCCGTCCTTGGTGTAGAATTCAACCGGAAAAGGAAGTATCGTCATACATACTCCTACGTCATAATTTTCAAATAGCGCAAAGAACCTACAAGTAACGAAAAGGTCTCGTGCCTCCAATAACATGGGTTATCTATTAGAAGATAACCCTCATTATTGGGAGATCAGAGGACAACAGGACGCCCAGCAACAAGCACATGGATGAAAACTCATTATATTTTCTAATTAAAGTAAACATGAAATAATGCTACTGATATAAAGCTATCAAGAAATTAATTACAGCTTTCATCCATGATCTCTGCTGCCCCACATCCAATTGACCCGATAAACAATGAATACTTAGTCAATTTTCACTCATATAATTCAGACCAATAAAGTAGCAACAACAACATTTCAAATCATATTATTAGAGCACATTGGCTTGTCGAATGTTTGTGGTTTGATATAATGGGCGTGGTTCCCGCATTCAACGTGCTAACCGAAATAGGTTAACAGGACGCCGAACAAATTGTCGTTAAGGGCGACCTTTGACAGCAATCCGTAAATGCCCCAAAAGGCATACCCAAAGGGCACCAATAAATAGCCCCAAAAGGCTAAACAATATAAGCCCCAAAAGGCTGCCCCAATAGGCTAAACAATATATAAGCCCCAATAGGCTGCCCCAAAAGGCTAAACAATATTTAAGCCCCAAAGGGCTGCCCCAAAAGGCTAAACAATATTTAAGCCCCAAAAGGCTAAACAATATATGAGCCCCACTAGGCTAAACAATTTACTAGTATAAGCCCCAAAAGGCTACCACAATATTTAAGCCCTAAATTAAGACTAAACCAGATTATAAATATATGCCACAAAAGGCTAAATTTGAACTGTGGCCCAAAGGCTAAATTTGAACTGCAACGGGCTAATTTTGAAGTGTGTCCAAAAGGCTTAAATACCTGAACTACTGAAGCCCATATCTCGCCACACACTGAATCGCGAATGGCCCTGGGAATCAGACACCAAACACAACGCTCATGACGAAACACCAACATCAGAAGCTACGGTACCAATAATATAATTTATATAAATTATTTTCTAAATAAACGAGATTTGAATCGCTATGTTACTGATCTTTTGAAAAACAATATTTGAGTTTGGATATCGCTGTCGGCCATATGACGAGATCGCAGATCGCAGATCTAGATTTCGTCAACGCCAAAATTAAATCGCCAAAATTAAGTTTTGGCACAGCGAAAGATCCAAAGACAGATTGCTGGTTGAGCACGGGAACCACGGTCTACAGCAGTAAGCGAAATTAGCACTTGTATTGGACAAGTGATTTGGACAAGCAACGTTCACGGTCGTGCAATTAATTCGGGCAAGTAGATTCAAATTCTAATTTTTCAGACTGCTACAGTAAACATTCGACCACATTCGTTCAAAGCAACAATGGCTGGTATTGTTAGACGGCAACTCACACACAACAGTTTCCTAGAAAAGAATATTTGCACTATATTCAGAACGTTAATAGTTCCCTCAAATCTGTAAGAGTTAATGCAGAAGTTGAAAACCCATTAGAAAGTATTTATATTACTTGTTTAACAGCATATAAACAATATCTGAACCCCAAAAGGCTACACAAATGACAATAATACGCCCCAAAAGGCTACAACACTATATAAGCCCCATAAGGGTAAACCTTTATAAGCCCCAAAAGGCTACAAATAAATATATGCCCCAAAAGGCTAAACAATAATTAGCCCCAAAGGCTACATCAATATATAAGCACAAAACAAGAATGGACAAGATCATATATATTTGCCCAAAAAGGTTAAATTTAAAATGTATACACATGCCCAGCCAGGCCCAGGCCCTTAAACAAACATTGTTACTGTCCAGTCAGAATATTCCTGTTTAAACTGTAAGAATACATGTAAGAACAAAATATAATGTGATAATTAATGAGACAATAACAAAATTACTATGGACAAAATATATATGAAAATGAAACAGTCCACCAAATGTCTACCACTGCCTGCAATTGAACGGTTATCAATTATTATATCCTGTAAGATAAACATTGTACTACTAGTAATAGTCTGATTTATCGAAAACTTGACTGATGCGTACTGATCGGTCTCAGAACTCCTCATGAAAATTGTAACATCATCGTTTAAAAAATGAAATCATTAATTAAATTAATCATTAACAACACGTCTGAAACATCATTCCGCGCTTGACCACCAACTCGCCCTCCGATAAAAGGTAGCAAAAGCAAGGCAATTGGCTACTGATAACTTGTAAGTCACTCGTAATTGCAGTTTTTATTGTCTACCCCTAACAGACCGTATTAAGTCCTCTTAAGCTGTTTAATCAAATGATGTGGAACAACATACAGATATATTACTTCACATTGAAAATCAACTGCAGTAACATACAACGTGCTCTTGACCAAAATAATGCACACAGCTATAATTTTAGTATCAAAGTCTACAAACCAAGCATCAGCAGGTTTATACAAACTCCTGTTAAAAGAATTAAGAAAATTTGACCATACATATTTACACACGTTTCATGCTAAGAACCCGTACCAAAGAATTCGGATTTGGCTATGCATATCATTGTAACACCAGACAAACGCCCAACTGGAATGTATACTTAAGTCCCAGTAAAATTCACCAGCATGTCAACTAGTAACTGAAACTCTATTAGTGTAAATTTCCCCTTTGCAATCACATGCTCATTTACAAAATACAAAGGAATTCATATTAACACACATTTTTTATATATTTTTTTTAGTGTGAAAATAAACTATACAATGCTTTAAAGAATAAATCCCAGCAAAATGATATTCATTAATTTACCAGGTGATGACCTCTTCTAACCAAAGTGGCAACCAATCAGTTCTTATACCAATCATATCATATGATTATTTTATTTTAGTCACAATCAACCAAAGGCTCATGGACAAATAGGCACAGACAAATGCGGACTTAATCTACTCAATTAAGCCCATTAATGAAAATTGACATTTCTAAAACACATGCCGAAGTTCGTTAATTTCGTACATCATCAAATGCTGCATATATATTTAACTATCATCAAAATTCTGATTATCCATCATGTGTAAAACAAAACAGGGCAAATACACTTGTATATAATGTATATAACAACTAACTTAAAATCTGAACTTCCGTATCCACCCAGAATCCGCACATGTACTGAAGACAAGGACTTTTAGGTGCACACAAAACCAATGCTTAGTCACTGCGTAAAATGACCTACATTGGGTAGTGACATGTAGATACAGCCACCCAGTCTGTAAATACTCAAGGTTACTGTACTATATTATAAATAAAATACCGACTCAAGTACCCCCAACGATCCGCACCTGTATACTGTATATTACAAAATACCGATGTTAGTATTCCTGCACGAACTGCAACTGCATAATATACTGTGTTTGACAAAAAACAGCAACAAAATAACTCCCTTATCACTCCATAAACGCACCAGTAATACTATACATGATATTATAAATAACACTATCTGGAATACCATGTCCACTTTTGAACCGCATATGTTTACTACTGTGCATAATAATATTATAGATCTACAATATTGGGAAAATCATATCACCTAATGAACCGCACCTGTAATAAAATGCATATTAATATTGGAGATCTACAAATCTGAAGTTTAGTATCCCCTCTAGAACCGCACCGGTAACACTATAATTCAACAAAACCTGCAATGTCGTATCCCATCAAGAACAGAATATGTACAACTATAGTTCTATAAAACCTGGAATTTCGTATCCCCTCTTGGACCGCACCTGTAAATACAATCAATCAACAAAATCTGAAATTTCGTATCCCCTCTTGAACCGCACCTGTAATACTCAAGTTCAACAAAATATTGAATGATGTATGCCTTCACGAGCCGCACATGTATTACTGCTTTCAACAAAATCTGGAATTGCGTATCCCCCTCGAACCACACATGTTATAACATAAATCTACAAAATCTGGAATTTCATATCCCCTCTCGAACCGCACCTGTAATACCATACATCTACAAAATCTGGAATTTCATATCCCCTCTCGAACCGCACCTGTAATACCATAAATCTACAAAATCTGGAATTTCATATCTCCTTTCGACCGCACCTGAAATACCATACATCTACAAAATCTGGGATTTCATATCCCCTCTCGAACCGCACCTGTAAAAACATAAATCTACAAAATCTGGAATTTCATATCCCCTCTCGAACCGCACCTGCAATACCATAAATCTACAAAATCTGGAATTTTTTATCCCCTCTCGAACCGCACCTGAAATACCATAAATCTACAAAATCTGGAATTTCATATCCCCTCTCGAACCGCACCTGTAATACCATAAATCTACAAAATCTGGAATTTCATATCCCCTCTCGAACCGCACCTGCAATACCATAAATCTACCAAATCTGGAATTTCATATCCCCTCTCAAACCGCACCCGTAATACAATAAATCTACAAAATCTGGAATTTTATATCCCCTCTCAAACCGCACCTGTAAATTACTAAAGTTCAACAAAATCTACAGTAGAAGTTTGTATCCCCTAACGAACCGCACCTGTAATTTACTAAAGTATAATAATATTGAATGTTGTATACATTCACGAGCAGCACCTGTAATACTATGTTCAACAACGCATCGAATTCCTTATCCCCTCATGAACCACACCTGTAATACTATGTAGATCTACAACATCTGAAATGTCGTACCCCCTCTCGAACTGCACCTGTAATACTATAGATTTACAAAATCTGGAATTTAGTATCACGTCACGAACGCACCTGTAATACAGACTCATCAGTGCATACTGTAGTTCACTCCCGTGTCGCCTTAATTTGTTAAGCACCGCGCCTGTACTACGCATACTAAAGTTCTATAGAACATGTTTACTAAGAATACCAACTGTGCAAAATAAACCACATTGTCAACCCAAGCACCCTACTGTATCTGCAATCACCAACATTCCAAACAAAAACAAACAAATATTAGTCACGTGACAACACTATTATCTTAATTGGCTAGTGACGTCATATGGGATATATGTCGTCACAATTTTTCTCAACTTGTTCTCAACGTATATTTCCCAAGACATACATTTAATTTTAAATATGCATAATATATAGATCAAGTTTAGTTCTTGGTTTAAACAATATTTATTTCATAATATATCATACATAAACTTATTTATACAAATTAAGGATTGAGTAGTAAGCTAAGCTTGTTTAGAAACTCGTTCCTTATGGATAGCAGTAATTGTTGGTAACTGTAGGGAAATGTAAACAGTAATGTAAAGTTTAGTTCTTGGTTCAATTAAATAATAAATAAAGACTCGCGTAACCCTTCACGATCCGCACATGCACTTAACTATTAGATTCTAAATGCAAAAAATATGCACACGACATCTAGGACACGACACTACCAATATATAAACGCATTTCAATATTGACTCTTGGTCAGAGATATATACATGTATATGTGTGTGCTAAGCGTCTGTTAAGCTATATGTACTATATAATAAATAGTGCCATCATGGCATGTCTGGCCTACCGAATCAGCCGATCCAAATTCCAAAATTCTATCCAACAATATCACAAATTCTTTAAACAAATCCATCTAAAACAACCCGTCATAAAATCAACTATTTTATTAATTGGTTTGCATTATTTGTACTTCTATATCAACAGATGAAAGAATATATTTGACAAAAATCGATACAATTTCTGATCACCCGTCCTTGGTGTAGAATTCAACCGGAAAAGAAAGTATCGTCATACATACTCCTACGTCATAATTTTCAAATAGCACAAAGAACCTACAAGTAACGAAAAGGTCTCGTGCCTCCAATAACATGGGTTATCCATTAGAAGATAACCCTCATTATAATAAGGTAAAATAGTGTTCAGCATGCGGCGAAATCAGAGAAAGCATAGAAGCATCACAACAACAATGTATTTAAAGACAGTTTGTCAAGCACGGAACGCTTATTTTGCTTTCTTGTTTTAGAAAAAATACTGTTAAAACTGTTACAAAACGGTATGAGAATATCCGACAGGGAAGGTAGCACTCAACCCAACCAGCCGAGCACACAAATCTGACCAAAAGAGGCACAACTGCCACTTGACCTAGTTCGAATATTGGACAAGGTAGGAATGTGGTGGGAAATAATATAACACACATAAACAAGAATTAGTGACAGCGAATCAGGAGGCTGCGTGAGTATACGTTTAATCACATTGTGTTCTGTGGGCTATCAACGAAACTCATCCGGTACGTTACAATGTTGATACCTTATTTGATTTTAGGAAAGTAAATACAATCAATGAAGTGTGACAAATAATAGTAATCGAATATTGGCATATTTTCGCCTGTCTGTCCTCGGACACTGTTTTTTACTTAACTATCATTAGTACCTTCAAATTACACACGGATAATTGATCAGCCAGACCCTTATCATGATGATTTAGTCTATTCATTATGTCGAATATTATTTCGGAATGTATACATTTCGATTTCCACTTCCAATCACAATTCACTCGAGCGTTCGGGGAATAATGAAATGACTATAGTCCGCATACCAGACATAGACTAATCGGGAAAAAATTAGCATGCGATAAGTAAATGACTTATCGGAATTTCAAGTATACACCTAGCTAGATACATTAAGTAGAACATGAGGTTCAAGTACGGATCTAAATAACAGGGATTATATCCATGACGATGCAGTCTTCTCGTCGTCTCTAAAATAGCATCCACAAAGTAATCACGAGTGTGTTATCCCGCAGTAGGAATAAATACATTTTTATTTAAGATTGGTAAGGTAAAAGTCAATTTATTAGAGTAACACCATCAGGCAGTATATACGAGGGGTGTTTAATAAATAACACAACTTTAGTTGTAAAATTTATTTGCGGTCAATTATTGTAGTTTTGTAAATTGATATTTATTAAGCAAACTTTGTAGTGCTAGTTCGCAAATATTCAGGATTTTCGATCCAATATTAAGGTAGTTATAGGGAATTTTAAAGATCCCAGTTAAGGCCACTGTATCAATAATTGTAGCATAAAAGTACATTTTTGGGCTTCTTGTGATATGTTAAACTTAAAATATCTAATACAACATATATTTTATCAGCCTGAACAATTATGAACTATTGATGTAGTCGAGGAAAACTTATTTGCTTTATTAAATATTCTCAATGGGGCAAATGATGGTTTAAAAAAATAGCTATGAAAATTATCGTGTAGCTTTTCATAGTTGACATGTTGCGGTACATGTGCAAATAATGCATGTAGCAATTAAAAATGTTGTTGAAAATATTTTCAGCTTTCTAAATATGTATAAAATAAAGAAATAATCCTATGTGCTCAATATTTATTCAGTCTTATTGAAAGTATTTTTTCAAAAAATGGTTGTTTTTTGGTTGATTTTGTTTTTCTTAGAAAATGCAGTTTATTCTGGATATCCCGTTCGATTTTGTATGCGCAAACAGTGCATAGTATGGATCAGACACTACTCAAGACACATGGCTAGTTTCAATGAAATCGTACGATGCAAACACCATTTAAAGGTCATTCAAAACTGGACAACGTCATCTCTTTATTACTGAATTTACCACAGTGGGTGAGTGGACCATAAGGATATCTCGGTGTAATAAAGAATCTCCTCTTGAAGAGCTATCAAGTTCAGTAATTTTATGACTAATTGACTGATTTCCTATAGGTCATGGGTTCAACCCCTACTAGAGCCAAAATAGTTTTATTCATTTTCTTTTCTTTAATTTTTAGTTATAGGACAATGTTTTGGCTTTGTGACATCACTTGATAATGTAATTTGGAGAAAACGGTTTTTTTTCTTTAATTTTATAGGAATTAATATGTGGTAAATAGATGAAAATCGGGTTAGTATGGATTTCTGAAATGTATTTTTTCAAAACCGCTCGGTAAAACCTTATAAACTTTTGTTAAAACATTACACACACATTGAAGTTAATTTTGAATGGTTTAGATCATACTTTATTGCCATTTATTTATAGGGTACTCATTGTCAAGATGCGAAAAAATGCCTTAATTTTAAGGAGGGTAGGGTTACATTTTTTTTTGTATCTACTTCATAATTAGACCAAACATCATTTGTACACTTTTGATTGAAGAAATAATTATTATCATTAGATTTAAACACACTCTTGTTTTTATTTTTGTCATCTGTTGGGGACTTATTTTATTTATCATGCAGTTGACTCCATTTGTTTTTGCAGTACGTACTTACCCTAGTTGTAGGAAGATAAAAAATAGTAATAACTCTCTTAAATGACAATAAAAGTATTTTAAAATTCACATCCAGTTGTGTTTATGGGTATATAATAGAATAAACACGTTTAAAATGCAGTCCTCCACACTTTTTTAAAAAGTTTTTACACCCGGACATCGTTAAATAGAGTATTACACTGGCTTTATATACCGACATATTTTGGTAATCATTTGGGATATTGTCAATAAAGGATAGCTTTTTCGAAAACAATTAACAGTTCAACCTTATTCAGCACCCAGCGCGCATGCGCGGGACAGTTGCATTATCTATGAAACACCCGTCGAGGTGACAAGATGTAATATTCAGACAGGATTACGACACACATAATGATATCAATATATGGCACTATGCAGGTTTAGCCGCAATTAATAGCCATGCTACATTTTACATCAGCATTATAGCCCACATAATCTTAATTACATTTATTATATTATTTATAACGGAAAATATTACATTTTATATTGGAAATGTAAACATAAACATGTATATTAATGACCGGGCCTTATTGCATTTGTACATTGCAGGATACATATATTGACGTACATTCGTCAAATAACACGATCGTGGTGTGTTATTTTACTGCCATCCATTTATACCTTTATAGTGAAAATATAAGAAAGATACTCGCAATTTAGTACACTGTACATACGTATTTCCAAGGAAAATGTATTAAAATGATCGTTTCTAGTAACATTAAAAGTGCCGATGGAATATAATACTAAATGATATTTAATAGTTTGATGTGGTACTGAATAAAAAAGCACATCGTTATTGACGCTGGATAATGTGCGTCGACTGTAATACGTACATTGTTAATTTGTTGCAATCAAACATACGTACGTATTTACTTAAGTTTGTACTTGACTTGCTCTTCATTTAACGTTCATTGCAATGAACTTGTGCAACAATATAATAATTTATTTACCAGTTGTGTTATGTCCTGTTACAAATTTTACTTTCAATTACATATCGCTTTCATGTTATCACAAAATGATATGCCACAGATTATGATAAATTTTTTGTTGTTAACGTAAAATTAAAAATTATAATGCAATTATTACCGCCTATGATATTAAAAAAACAAATGGCAATAGAATTTCGTGAGGACCGAGCACACATTAATAGTGTTAAAACTGTTTAGATAATATATCACATGCTTCATTGTATTACCTTGATGAAGTATTGCAATCCTAGAATGATACAAAGTTACTCGAATGCATGTGTGCACAAATGCGTTGATGTTATAACTTACTTCCGTGTGCCTGTATTTTCACTTATGTATCCGTACGATTTTGAACACTTCAGTTGCAACAATTACAATGTAACTGTTAACCTAATTTGCTGATAGCATCCACTGATTTTACGTTTAATGTGGCAATGCAATCCTGTCAGTTTGTGACTCAATTGAATTAAATCATTAGCGTTAAGGTACAAGTTAAAGTTTCTTCGAGTTCAGCAACCTTACCACAACAGAAAGATTGGTACATGTTTATTTTCTCTGCTTTGCATTTGCAGTATAGCTGTATTCAAAAAAGAAATCGAATCGACATGCTTTCATACTGCTAAATACTGCTGGTGACGTGTTCAATCCAAGTTAATTTAATTACGATGCTTGCATTCATAGGACACTGATTTTTAAACCTTCTCGCTGAAAATTGGCATTGACGTCAACTTTTCATTTCATATACTGAGACCAGATGGAACAATATAATCAAATCTTGAGCAACTACTTTCTTTCAGCTAATATAAAACGCGTCAGATACACACATTGAGATGTGATGTTCTACTAAAACATGTTAAAAAGTAATTCCCAAATGTATGCCATGTTCTTGATAAAAGAACAAAGTAAATTGTACAAATATCTAATTATTTCACCACTCTGGATTTCTCACGAGGTTTAAATGTAATCATGTTAAAGGTCTTATGGATTAGATACGACATAACACGTTGTAATGTGATTTTAAAGGAATGACGTTCTAATAATAGACGAATGTCGTTAGTACACGAACACTTTTGTGAGCAAACAAGACACTGGCTTTGAAACTGTATCAAAAGGTAGTGCAACTTAGAACAAATGACATTTAACGCAATGTCATGTTTCTATAATGCGTGTACTATGCACGATAAGGTGCTGCCAGTATGCGATCATTATCTTAAACTACAGTTACAACTGCAGCTGTCGCCATGCCATTCGATAAATGTAAATAATGCATCAAAAACACGAACACAAATGCATCCTATGTCACATTTATATGACTTCGATTGAAAAATGAAATTATTCGTATACGAAAAAGTAATAAAAATGTTACACTAATTGCTGATATACATTGTATAACTGCGGTAAACCAAATTATGTGGCCGCAGATGTGACTTCACTTGTCCGCATTTTAAACATGCCCAGCTGACAACGATATTCATTGTTATCGTATATACTAAAGCGGATTGAGAATTAAATGTGTAGGCGACTAAACCCAAGCGCGATACCTTCAAGCGAAATGTATCGCATGGCACCAGGGCACGCTCTAAATTCCCTACTAACATGTCTGTGTGTATTTCAGAAACAACTGTCACATTGTTAAATTTACTCAAATAAAGAACAAGAAGAAATATTGTCAAGTCACCAAGCCTTCTTATATGTATATCTAAAAGTAATTGCAATATGTTTCTGAATTTATTGACGCAAGCTCATTTATCATAGTGTACATATTGAATACAGTTGACAGATTTTCTCTGATATGAACCCTAAAACCTCTTTAAAGTAGCAGACATTTGGATATGTAATCCATTGATATTGAAGACAAATAACTGCAATGCGTGTCAACTGTAGATATTCGTGCAATAGATTTAATTCTTTAAGTGATGAATAGTACAAATGTAAACAACATGCTTTGTTTTAGCATAACTGGAATGAACACATACACATTCACTGAACAATATAATTGTTTTTTCAATGTTTACGTTGAATATAGTTACCAATTAGCTAGGGCTCTTTTCAGCTGTTAAGATGTTCAAGCACCCTGTGACATTTTAACTTCGTCTGGTTATACGGCTACGTTCGTGTCACCCTGTGGAGATCATTTCCCTCCTGTTGTTGTGTCAGCCAACATGGAACTGAGGCGCAGAGGAATAAGAGAAGACATAAATTCAAACTCGTTGTCATTATTGGCATATCAAATAAAAGTTTATTCTGATAAGTGTGCCTTTCTGGTGTTATTATGTCATGATAAATGAGGTCGTAATTAATCTAGCTTTAATGCTTTAATGGTAACCCGTCAATCGATTGGAATTATTTACATACCTAAGAACAACTACATTGGTATTTTGTTAATACACTCATCCCCAATTCATCTAAATTGATACGTCTTTGATCGATCGTCTTAAAATGCCATTCATATCATGTTCGTGGTTGGCGAAAAATGCCAGATAAAGATATGTTTGGTGACAGTATCTTTTTCTGTATGTAGTGTATGGTCGTGGTTGAGACATATTTGTATTTTGCCTACTGGTCATTTTGATTTATAGTCCCATGTAATAAATGGCATTTGTTTGAAAGTAACAATCTTTACAGCCAGATACCACTCTTAGCTCTTTGTTTTACCAGCTTAGTTTTAAAATCAACATTTATATTACGAAGTTTTTTTTCATTTGTAGCTCGGTTTGTCATTGTACATATATACATTTATATTATTTTCTACGTTGGTAAACAGTTTCATCTTTAGATTAAATATACAGTTTTCTTTCACTATAATACTTATATTATCTCTATTTCCAATAGATTTCACAGAGATAATATCTTCTAATCAGTTCCCCTGTCTTCATCCATCCTGTCAGACAGTTCTAATAAAAATGTATCAAATCTCAATGAAATCGTTGCTAGCAATAAATGAACAACTGTCATCTGAATACTAAACATACACGATCCTTTTTAATCTGAAATGAGTCTTTTCTATTTTTGTTTATGTCAACAAATACATTGATCACTTTAATTCATTAATAGTTTACACGTTTTTTTTATTTGTTACCGCTCCTAAATTTATATGAAATATGACCATAAAAGAATGGTTACAACTTTGCCTACACTTATGGTGATAATATATACATGCGTGCATGACAAAATATATGTACCAAACTGTCAACTACAATATTTAGATAACCAGACAAAATGTATTTTCGCATTAGCTGTCAGTACGTGTCTAGCAGCTAATGCAGTTTATTGTCGAATCTTCCGGCCAAATAATTTTCCAAACTTACTTTACAATTTAATTATTATCAATATTAGTTTGCATCGGCCATTGCCTAACAATTCAATATTTTAGACATTGTTGCTTATGCTTACACTTTGTTGTACGGTCTTAGTTATAATTTGAACGTGCTTATTTGATTTATTACGATTCTACGTGACATAATACCATTACATTTATTTGTTTGATTTCTCTCCTTATTGTCCATTCCTGCGTGTGATATCGGATAGAAATACTAAGACTGTCTGAAACCTCACCAATGTAATGCAAGTTACACGAGTCATGCAAATAATCAATGTCAAATACGTCACCTAGGAAACATAAACAATATTATTTCCAATTGGTCATAATTATAAACAGGACATAGTACAATCATATCACGACCTATCTCACTTAAGATTCAGATATGTGACACGATAAATACAAATATAAAATGTTTTATTACTCATATAGCATGCACATATTTGTATAATGGAACATCATAGTAAATAAGTGTTAATATTATCGGTGTAGTGCCTGTGACTAATACGTTGTCCATATAGTATAACTGGTAGACACATGCTTCCTTAAACATATTTGATCCCATATAGAATTATGTGCGTGTATACATCATGTAAGGAAATCATACAAGGCTTAATTTATTTTTGCTAGATATAAGCCGACATGGAGAAGGGAAAATAAAGTACCATTAATTGTAACAAACTCGTTTATGTCTATGTAAAAGGAAACCTTACTGAAGCAATCTCGAGCTGAGACGACTAAACTAGGTTTATTTAGACAGAAAATGTAGTGCTTCTAAGGAGCAACGTGCTATACATTCTCAGAAGAGACGAACTCGAGTAAGAGTTCAGCCAGAATCATTGATGTTCAATTCAGATAAAATAAGATACACAATCTAAACGTGACTGTTGTGTTTGCCATGGTTTATCGATTCCTTCAAAAGGGGTCGGCGCTGCAGCACGATGATGCCTTATTTGTGCTTCTCTGTCAATATGGTTGGTTGTGGCTGTGTCGCCCTCCAAATACACCCAACACAGAAATGTGTTATACCGATTATATTACAATATTATGATGAGCCATATTCTGTGCAATAGTGTTTCACGCTACAAAAAGAGCTTTAATGCGAGCAATATTCGGTGCAACAGGGCATTTTGACATTTAATTATGTCCCATATTGTTTTTCTGTTGTCTGTGTTTGATTGGTTAAGTTTGCAGCTGTCCTACCTATATTATCTTGATTATGTTTTAAAGCAACTGTTTTTGCTATTGTGTATTATAAGTACTGTAAGGCGATTGAAACATGTCTAAACATCATTTAGTGCTTGCATTCGTTGACAAAAAAAATATTGTAATCCTTATGCATGCGTCATAGATTTGCTCTCGTAGGTATAAAAGTAGCCTGTTTGAGACATATTTCATTATTGCAAGCTTTTAAAGCATTATCATGCACTACAGTTTCAAACGTTTCCCATAGAATGATGCTTTTGGCGTTGTCAGATTCATTTAACGGAGTTGTTCCGTTTTCAATCAGAAACACTGCGTAATTGATTTAAATTCCCTTTGGCATTAATTTATCCATTCAATTTCATTACAGTAAGCATACCATGCAAAATTAATTAGACAGTGCATTATGTTGTGTTGTATTAAAACGCCTAACAGAAGCAGATTATCATTCTTTTGAAGTTTATTTACGTCACATACTCTTTATTAATTTCGTTTCGTGTCAGAGGACAGTGTTATAGATAATATCCAGTTGTTTACTTGCATGTCATTGGACTGATCAGTACGGTCGCAATTTGAGTGTTAAACAATCTTTAAGTGCCCTTCGTTTTTGTTTATAAAAATATGTTGTGGAAGGCTCATTTGGACATCATCATGTATTGTTACAACATCATTTACACATTTACAAAGGACTTTTCAAAATGCTCATAAAATACACAAGTCGATAAGGAGTATAAGGAATTAAACATTGATGCAAATTGAAGAGAACTATGAATTCAGAGGTTGATTTTATTTAAATCAGCTCCTGAATACGTTTTCGGGTTTCATTAAAATGCAGCGTTCGTAGCCTTTCAAAATCTTATTTCATTAAGAAGTTGTGTATATAATTTGTGCGCAGGTTTGTCCGATTTTTCTTGAAATATTTTCTAATTTTGTTCGGTTACTGATGGCTTTGTTCTTATCGAGACCTTGAAACATGCATATCAAATCACCATCATACATGTACCACTCGTATTTTGATAAGGTAAAAAAGTGTTCAGCATGCGGCGAAATCTGATAAAGCATAAAAGCATCACAACAACAATGTATTTAAAGACAGTTTGTCATGCACGGTACACTTATTTTGCTTTCTTGTTTTAGAAAAAAATCTGTTAAAACTGTTACAAAACGGTATGAGAAAATCCGACAGGGAAGGTAGCACTCAACCCAACCAGCCAAGCACACAAATCTGACCTAAAGAGGAACAACTACCACTTGACCTAGTTAAAATAATGGGGCAAGGTAGGAATGTGGTGGGAAATATTATAACACACATAACAAGCATTGGTGACAGCGAATCACAAAGCATGTGGTACTGCATAAAAAAGCAAATTAATATTGACGTTGGATTGTGTGCGTCGACAATGTTAATTTGCTGCAATCGATTATACATAATGAATAAATTTGCTTTGTACATGACTTGCTCTTCTGTCAGTTCAGACCATGCGTTTAACGGTTATTTCAGTTAACTTGTGCAACGATATAATATACTAATTACACATTTCTTAATGTGCTGGTACAACTTCTACATCCCATTACAGTTCGCTTTCATATGTATCACAACAACATGAACGTAAACCTTAACGCACCCAAATGTTAGATAGGCTAAGACAAAGTTCGTAATCACTTTTCTGTCGTCTACGTATGTGTGAGCGTGGCTGATCAATGGTAAAAAACCAAGTACTTTTTTAAAATTATTTATCTCTTTGTTTCTGAATATAATATTAATATAAGCGAAATAAACGCCACAACATATTGTCATTTTTTTCTTTTATTTGTATGTTTCCTATTCCCCTCTACCCACTTAACAACATGTTATGTTTCCGCAATCAATATGCAACATGGACTATGATTAAACTCACCTTAAAGGATGCTAGCATGCACTCTAAGTCTCGAGAGAAAATAGTGCGTCATTGATATGCTACAGATTGCGTTTAAATTGTTTTGTTAACGTAACTTAAATAAATATAATGCAATTTTTACCGCCTATGGTATTTGAAAAAAAAAACAAATGACAATTGAATTTCGTGAGAAGTGAGCACACTCTAATAGTGTTAATACTGTTTAGATAATATATCGCATGCTTCATTTTATTACCTTGGAAAAGTATTGCAATCCTAGAATGATACAAAGTTACTTGTATGTATGTGTGCACAAATGCGTCGACGTTATAACTTACATTAGTGTGCCTATATTTTCACTTATGTATCCTTACGATTTAAAACACTTCAGTTGCAACAATTACAATGTAACGGTTAACCTAATTTGCTGATACTGTCCATTGTTTTTAGAGTTAATAATGTGGCAATGCAATCATGTAAGTTTGTGACTAAATTGCATTATCAGCATTATGGTACAAGTTAAAGATTCTTCGAATACAACATCCTTGCAACAAAAGAATGCTTGGTACATGTTTACTTGCTCAGCTTTGCATTAGCTGTATACAAGAAGCTGTATTCAAAAACATATATCGAAAGGATTACATTTCATACTGCTAAATAATTCTGGTGTCGTGTTCAATCCAAGTGAATTTAATTATGAGGCTTTCATTTATAGGACACTGATTTTAAAACCTTCTTGCTGAAAACTGGCATTGACGTCAACTTTTCATTTCATATACTGAGACCAGATGAAAATAACTAATCAAATCTTGAACAACTACTTTCTTTCAGCTAATATAAATCGCGTCAGAAACATACATTGAGATGCTATGTTCAACTGAAACGTGCTAGAAAGTAATTCCCAAATGTATGCCATGCATTTGATAAAGGAACAACGTCTTTGTACAAATATCTAATTATTTTACCACTCTGGATTTCTCACAAGATTTACATGTAATCATGTTAAAGCTCTTATGGATTAGATACGACATAACACGTTGTACTATGATTTTAAAGGAATGACGTTCTAATAAAAGATGAAAGTCGTAAGTACACAAACACCCTTTGTGAGCAAACAAGACACTGGCTTCGAAACTATATGAAAAGGTAGCGTAACTTATAATAAATGACATGTGATGCGATGTCATGTTTCTATAATGCGTGTACTATGAACGATAAGGCGCTGCCAATATACGAACTTTATCTTAAACTACAGTTACAACTGCAGCTGTCGCCATGCCATTCGATAAATAAATGTGACTATTAAACACACGAAAACAAATGCATTCTATATCAAATTTATATGACCTCGATTGGAAAATCAAATTATTCGATTCAATTCTAACACTCACGTATACGAAAAAGTAATAAAACATGTTACACTAATTGTTGGTATACATTGTATAACTGCGGATTAACCAAAATCTGTGGCCGCACATATGACTTCACGTGTCCGCATTTTAAACATGCCCACGGATTGAGAATTCAATTTGTAGGCGACTAAACCCAAACGCAATACCTTCAAGCGAAATGTATCGCATGCCACTAGGACACGCTCTAAATTCGCTATTAACATGTTTGTGTGTATTTCAGAAACAACTGTCCCAGTGTTATTGTCTCAAACAAATAATAGGAAGAAATAGTTTCAAGTCATCAAGTCTTCTTATATATGTAGATCTAAAAGTAATTGCAATATGTTTTCTGAAGTTATTGACGCAAGCTCATTTATCGTAGAGTATATATTGAATAAAGTTGACAATCACATTTTCTCTGAATTGAACCCTAAGACGTCTTAAAGTAGCAGACATTTGGATATGTAATCCATTGATATTAAAGACAAATAACTGCAATGCGTGTCAACTGTAGATATTCGCGCAACAGAGTAAATTCAAATTTAAGTAATGAATAGAAGAAGCTGTTTGATAAAACTTTATCTAAAACAAAGTTTCGGCTTTAAGAGAATTGTTTCCAGTTTATATAAAACGCGTGATTGTCTGACATAAACAATATGCTTTGTTACAGTTAAACTGAAATGAAGGCATACACATTCATTGAAGTATACACTTATATTTTCTATTTTACGTTGAATATAGCTACCAATTATCTAGGGTTCTTTTCAGCTGTGCAGGTGTTCAAGCACCCTGTGGCATTTTTACTTCCTCTAGTTATTTGGCTACGTTCGTGTCATTTGAAATTATTTACATACCTAAGAACAACTACAGTGGTATTTTGTTAATACACTCATCCCCAATTCATCTAAATTGATACGTCTTTGATCGATCGTCTTAAAGTGCCATTCATATCATGTTCGTGGTTGGCGACAGATGCCAGATAAAGATATGTTTGGTGACAGTATATTTTTCTGTATGTAGTGTATGGTCGTAGTTGAGACATATTTGTATTTTGCCTACTGGTCATTTTGTTTTCTAGTCCCATGTAATAAATGGCATTTGTTTGAAAGTTCTAATCTTTACAGCCAAATACCATTTTACCCACTTAGTTTTAAAATCAACATTTATACTACGAAGTTATGTTTCTTTCGTAGCTCGGTATGGCATTGTATACATTTATATTATTTTCTACGTTGGTAGACAGTTTCGTCTTTAGAATAATTGAACAGTTTCCTTTCACTATAATATTTATATTATCTCAATTTCCAATTGACTTCACAGAGATAATATCATCTAATCAGTTCCCATGTCTTCATCCATCGCTGTCAGACAGTTCTAATAAAAATATATCACATATCCATCAAATCGTTGCTAGCGAGAAATGAAACACTGTCATCTGAATACTAAACATATACGATTCTATGTAATGTGAGATGAGTGTTTTCTTGATCTTTTTATGTCAACAAATGCATTGATCACTTTACTACATCAAAGTTGTATACGTTTTTTTTAATTTGCTACCTCTCGTACACTTAAGAAATATGAAAAACCTTAGCGTACACTTATGGTAGTAAAATATACATACATATGTACATGTACCAAACCGTCAACTACATAATTTAGAAAACCAGACATAGGTATTGTCGCGTGTGTTGTCAGTACATGCCTAGCAGTAAATGTCGATGAATTTCAAATCTTCCGTCGAAATAAATTACTTTTACGTAAATCACGGCGCGGAGGTTTCATAAAGCATATTAAATAAAACACGATATTGCACTACTCAGTAATGTAATAACTATGTAAAGGAAGCGGCTAATCACTAGTTTTATTTATTCATACGCGTAAACAAAACTATACATAACAGACATGATGCATAGAAAGAAACATGTGCGTGACGTGATTATGATTCAATATACCCGTCTTGCTCAAATAATTGTGCAACAATGCAACTGTAATTTAAATACAGTGCTGCACTTTGTTTAGTTGCTCAGTTTTTTTAGGCGCATTACTCACTGGCTTTTTTCTATTCTACAGGGGAAGCATGTCCATTTTTAACACACTAACGGGGCTTTTTCTGTTTATGTGATAAACAGAATGCTATCTTCATGTCTTTCCATATATAATTTATAAAACTCGTTGGATAAATTCAATGTAAAAAGACACTCATGTAAGATCCTCTATTACTAAAATTTAATTATCATAAATAAAAGTTTGCATCGACCATGGCCTAACAACCAATGTTTTACACATTTTTGCCTTTGCTTACAATTTAACAAATTTTGTTGTAAAGTCTAAGTAATAATTTGGACGTGCTCATTTGATTTATTACGAAACTACGTGACATGATACCATACAATTTGGTTGTTTGGTCGTTTTATTCTTCTCATAATGGTCCATTCCTGCGTGTGATGTCGGATAGAAATACTAAGACTGTCTGAAACCTCACCACTGTCATGTAAGTTACACGAGTCATGCCAAAAAATAATGTCAAATATGTCACCGAGGAAACATAAACAATATTATTTCCAATGGGTCATAATTAGAAACAGGACATAGTACAATCATATCACGACCCGTATCACTTAAGATTCAGATATGTGACACGATATACACAAATATAAAATGTTTTAATACTAATATTGCTAGTTTATATTTGTATAATGGAACATCAAAGTATATAATTGTTAATTTTATCGGTGTGGTGCCTGCGACTAATACGTTGTCCATCTAGTTTAACTGGTAGGAACATGCTTCCTTAAACATATTTGATCCCATCTAGAGTTGTGTGCGTGTATGCATCATGTAAGGAAATTATACAAGGCTTTATTTATTTCTTTGCTAGATATAAGCCGACATTGAGAAGGTACACTAAAGTACCATTAATCGTAATAAACTCGTTTACGTCTATATAAACGGAAACCGTACTGAAGCAATAACAAGTTGAGACGACTAAACTAGGTTTATTTAGACAGTAAATATAGTGCTTCTAACGGAATCCACGTGCTATACAATCGCAGACGAGACGAACTCGAGTTAGAGTTCAGCCAGAATCATTGATGTTCATTTCAGATAAAATAAGATACACAATCTAATGAGTTTGTTATCGTGGATGTTGTGCTTGCCGCATTGGTATAGTATGTTGAACCTTTAAAAGGCACCGGCATTGCTGTACCCAAATACCCTTTTGCCTGATTGTTTCTGTGGCGCCCTCAAAATACAGCCAACACATAAATGTGTTATTCTGTTTCTATCCTGACGTACATGTTTTCGGCGCATTAGCGGCAATATGTCTTCACCTTACCAAAAAGAGCTTTAATGCAAGCAATATTCGGCAGAAAAGGATACTTTGCAATTTAATGTTAAATGAATGATATAATGGCTTCGGTGTTCTACCGATATTCTATATTTGAGCATACCGGCCGATCTTTCGGAGGAGTGGCTAAATTGGCAAAAGCTTAAACGGGTCGTTGCTGGTGTCGTTTTTACATGTACAGGCTTTCCATCCTTTTGGTAATATGTTAACATTGTGGTATGGTGGTTTACACGTGTTTATGATCATGATACTGTGTCGAATCAAATTACACTGCCTGTTCTTCGGCTTTGTGCTTACCATCACACTAAGAAAACAGGTAACTATTCTTTACTACACATAATGTTGGAAAGTCTATACACATGCCACCAGCGACGACTAAATTAAGCTTTTACAAGTAAACATTGACCCAACATCATCATGTGTAATTTTACTTTGCACTTAAAAAAGAAATTACTTTGTTTAACAGTTCGTTTGTCACTCCTCACTTAGACATAACGTTAATCCCATCACACATTAAACAACAGGAACAGGCAATGCAAATACACACATTTTAATCGGAAAGCAGACGAATATATTTTATCGGATGCCTTAGTTTATCTAATTTAAGAGCAGACGACATGACCGGAACTTTTATATTAGATTTCAAGGCAATTGAACACACTTCCTTATATCGCTCATAATCTACTTATATACATATTGCAAGTACTACGATACTCACTGATTGAAGGCAAAGCGATAATGAAAAAAACAGACAAGGAAGGTTTTACCAGTGACAATTGAAAAAGCGAAGCATAGAAAACAGACATATCACAGTTCACAATCGCATAGCACATTGACTAACGTTCAAAACATATTGACGGGAAAACGACACTAAACCGATGAAAATAAAGTCTAAAAGTCTAAAATGCCAAATTGTATCAGTCAAGTATGAAATTCTACCTTGCATCTGTCAAAATGAATCAAGTAGAATATCATTATTTGACGTACTGCATGTAAGACAAAGCAAATTATATAATATACTGCAAACGATAAAGTCAGAAATTCAAGAAACTTAAACGAGCGTTCGTGTGCGTATGAATTGGTATTCTTTGTTTTAATAAGGCTTACAATAATGACAAATTTTGCTTTGGAAAATGTGTGCTTTTGAATGTTGCTAACACAAGAGCCTAATAGAAGCATAATAGAAGCACCATAGGTTTGACCTGGTGAAATAGGGATTTTTAGCCACACAAAAACATAATTTTTATTTCACTAGTGACTGTTGTACTCTTGTACCGGCACCTTTCAATCTAGACGATGTACTTAATTTAAAACAAGAACGTAGAAACCTCTTAATTAGTAGTATAAATATTGTCTCAGCGAGCGAGTTTGACAAATATAAAGCTGGTCTGTTGTCGAATTAATGTTTCCAATTATGATACCAGACATAATATAACTTTATAAATGTGTTGTTAATAAGACAATCAGTTATTATGGTAATTTGTCATGTTGTATGATTATTGCATGACAAACTATATTGCCATCAATTATTTTTCATTAACGGATGTGCAGATGTTGTAATTCAACATACTTCAATTAATGTAGGCAGATCGAATTATATCGAGACTAAGCAATGATAAGCTACGAGTAGATAATACAGTACATCGTTTTTCTTTCAAATCCTTTAATTGAATTGCTTTATTACCAATTGTCTTACAATACAATGTAGTTCATACATGTAATAGCTACCATACTCTATAAAAAATAAGGAATATAAAATCATGTGTTATGTTAATCATTAATTTTGGTTTTTTTGTCATGATCTATGAGGGATATTCATTGCAAACACACTTAAGCTGAAAAAATATTATGCTGATGGAAATTGGTTTTAACGCTTAACTTCTAAGATCATCATTGCAGTAATGACAATACCGAAGCAGAAAATGATTATAATGGAGTTGTTTGCATTCAGCAGCTGTACATTAACCTGGTTTGCCATTATTATGATGAAATATGTTTTAGCCGAAGCGACAATTGTTTGAAAACAGTCGATAAGGAGTATGAGGAATGAAACATTTACCTCAATAGAGGAGAATTTTAAATTACAGAGGTCGGCTTCATTTGAATCAGTTTCTAGATACGTTGGCGGGGTTCATTAAAGGGCAGGGATCGTAGCCTCCCATAAACGTAAGTGCAAACAAACACACGTCGGGTTGAACACATACATTTAGTGGTACATGAAGTATACTTTTTCTATTCCACTGTATTTCGTTATAATTTATAAGATGGCTGTCAGCTCATGTTTTAAATAAAGTTAGACCATAGTTAAAGTCATAGGGAACGAAATGAATGTAATAGTAAGATGTAGTTGATAATTGTACGTAATAAACACCCATACTGCACGGCGCTATAGCTTACGACAAATGAGTATACAAATAATTAATTCATATCATAATTGTATCACATACGGTTACAAGTAAATATGGCATAGTTTAAGGTACGATGAGACACAATTAATATACGCATGGTATGCAACATACACTCTCTGGAGACCCAGATGTTTCTAATCAAGCATTCAGCAAATACACTGAATGAGATATAACGTCTTTCTGTAAGGCGAATAATTAGTTAGTGAATACAAGACAATAGACAAAACTCAGCCTCACTAAAATGACTGATACAATGAAATTGTATTTATGTCCATGTGGCTTCGGTCGTAAATGATGCAGTTCAAACATGCTCATCAAATCACCGTCCTACCACTCGTATTTTTAAAGATAAAGAACAAACTATTTACAACAAATAAGGTGAACTATTGTTCAACATGCGGCGAATATCGGGAAAGCATAACATCATCACAACAACAATTAATTCAAAGATTGTACATTCGAGAACACATATTATGCTTTCTTGTTTTAGGAAAATATTGTTACAACTGTTAACACACAGACAAGACATGGTGACAGCGTTTTGTAAAACTGCGTGGGTATACGTTAAAACATAATATGTTCTCTGTGCAATCTAAGAAACAAACTCATCCAGTATTGTTACAAAGTTGGTACCTTATTTGATTTTAGGAAAGTAAATACAATCAATGTTGTGTAACAAAGGATAGTAATCGAATATTAACATATTTTCGCCTGTCTGCCCTCGGACACTGTTTTTTTTATTTCGTCTTATTGCGGAACTATCATTAGTATCTTCAAATTACACACGGTCAATTGCTTAGCCAGACCCTCATGATGATGATTAAGTCTTTTCATTGTGTCAAATAACATTTTGGGATGTGTATATTTCTATTTCCACGCAAATGACTTCCAATAATTGAATGCCTTTTGTACGAATACAAGACATAGACAAATCCGGAATAAATAAGCATGCGATTAGTAAATTCCTTATCGGAATTCCGAGTATACACCTACCTAGACGCACTAAGTAGAGAACATGAGGTACAATACAAGTACGGATCTAAATAACAGGGTTTATATTCATTACGATAGCAGTCTTCTCGTCTTCTCTAAAATAGCACCTGCAGTAGGAATAAATGTAAAAAAGGTAACTATTATTTTATTTAGGCTTGGTAATTTAAGGAAAAAGTCAATATATTGACAAGATGCACCATGGAGACGAGATTACGATACGAAAACAAAGTACTATCACTGCAGGATAATATGCAGGTTTAGCTGTAAGGAATATATACGCTGGTTTGACATTATACATTAGCATTATCGCCCACATATTTTGTTGTCGATTTTAATGCCTTTATTTATCCTCACCACCGGATAATCCATATTGGCTAGGCCCCCAGAAGAGTTTTTAGTATATACTTTTAGTTTTTGATGGATAGTGCATGTTACAGAAGATGCCCCAATTCCAGAAGCACGCCTGTGTTTTTACATGCCAGGTGTAAAGCACCCATACATGGGACTTCGGTTTTTAAGTCTCATCCGAAAGAATATTAGTAATTTAAGTTGGCCAGCCCGGGATTCGAACCTACTACCCCGAGATCAATAGTGACTACTAGTCTCGTGCTGTACCTATCGAGCTAAGTGCGCTGGTCGTGAAATTGTTTATGCACATAAACATGCGTGTTGATTACTTGGCCTCCGTGATTTGTTATTTTACTTCCATCGATATACAAAATGTACACATTAACGATTTAAAAAGGCAATCGTCAGATTTTGAAATAATTATGTCAGTAAGGGTCCTTCATTTTAATTGAAATTTGGATTTTATGAATTGAATACCACCCCCTGACCTAGTTAAAAACACCAAGGACAGTGACATAACGTTAATACATTTTAAAGAGGCATTTTCGGACTTGACCTAGTTTACAATAATGGGCAAAACGAGAGCGAAAATAAGTATGCTTAAAACGTATCTTATAGTGACCAAACAGCACAGTGACCTAATGAACAAGTATTTCATCCAGCATCTCCGCAAGATACAAATGATGAAAGGAGGGGGGGGAGTTAACAATTATTATGTAACTTCTTGATACACTACTCTACACAATATAAAAGTTTTTATTCAATTTTATTGTAAAAGTAACAAATATCGATGTTCAAATTCTGTTCATAAATAAGTTGAACACATCTCGTATTACCATTGATGTGAGCAGTTCAAATACAACTATGGTAAACGTTTTCAAATAAATATTCGTAAGACATATTATCTCTGAATAGTACCTAGACTATGCAGATCTAATGTAGATAAACACCATAGATTCTATAAGTAATGTGTTCTCCAAATGTTCTGACGGAAGGTCATTTATCATACAGTTTATCTGAAACACTGACATACATCTGACACATTTTCTGTAAATTGAACCCTTTAACATTATTTAAAGTAACACAGGTTTGGAAATAAGATGCCATTACTATTGCAGACGGCGGGAACATTGAATCAAGTATATCTAAAACCATATGGTCGATGTCAAGAAATGTTTATTCATTTTGTGTTTAATGGATGTCTGTCAGACGTAAACAACATATTTCGTTTAAGTGTATCTTGAATGTAGAATAACATGAATATTCAGTTTACTATATAACGTATTCAATTTTGTCGTTAACGCATGCTGTAGAATAATCATTATGAAATTAATTGATTGGCGAATAACATTTACAAGTATATTTGTTGTAACAAGTGTGATCGTGTGACAGGAAAACTTGTGATCATATCATAATAGTGACCACACACTTTTGCTCATGTTTTCATTTTTAGCGATATGTCAATAAACGTTTCAAGATTATTTGTATCGTCAATAAGGTCGATTACGTATACCATAGTGCATTGATAATTGGAAACGCATATTACTTAATTTCGTAAATAAACCAATGGTTGAACAATTACTACTACAATCGTATCAAAAGTACATGCTTTTATGCATGTTTGGCATGGTGTTTTTACTGAAACAATGTAATATTAGGCCACTTTTTAGGTTGACTGTTTTGTTGTCCATCTAAAACACAAATATTATACTGTGTATTATACTACAAGAACACCACTAGCAGCCATGCAGTTGAGCTTTGAAAAATAAAGCGTTAACCCAATCATCATCAATTGTAGCTTTACTACGCTTATAATGCACAGCAAGTGGTGTTTCAGTTAACACTCTAAATGAAATTATGTTAGTTGTCGAGTCGCTTGCTATTACTCACATAGACGATGTGTATAACCCAACATACATCTAACAACGACCGGGAACAGAAGATGCAGGAAAATTAAATGTTGATAGGAAAGCAGGTATTTAATACACGATTGAATCCACTCAATCTGATTCCAGAGCACGAGCCATAACCGGAACTTCGCTCGTAGAGTTTGTTCAAAAGAAATAAAGACGATTTCTTTTATCTAATAGATTCTTATCAATGTTAGCAATGTTTGATTCGACAACAAATACCGAAATATAGAAAAAATATAGGTTGAATTGGTCCCACGCAATAACATGTTATATTTAACTTTAATATTTATGTAACTGGCGTACTATTGCGCAGGCTCCTTCCAAGTTAGACGATGTACTTAATCTAAAACAAGAACGTGAAAACGTCATATAATTAATAAAATTAATATTGTCGCAGTGAATTGGGCACATATGTAGCTGGTCTGTTAACGAATGAATGCTTCCACTTTTGATACCAGACTTATGATACCTTCCCTGTCGGATTTACTCATACCTTTAATGTAACTGTATTGGTTAGTTGTTAATTACACAATCAGTTGTAAGGTCATTTGTCAAGTTGTATGATTATTGCATTACACACTACATTACCATAAATCTACTTAATTAATCAATGTGCAGAATTTGTAATGCAACGTACTTTAACTAATCTGGGCCAGATCGAATTTATATCGAGGTTAAGCAATATGCTAATATGATTCACATATCTTGATTTCGCCTTGACAAGATACATGTAATCACTGTACATATATGCATCTATTCATGTATTTCACTTACCAGTATTGTAATTATTGCTTGATTGTTTGTTAATAATTGTATATAAATGTATTCACTATCCTCATATATAGAGGGAATTAAAGTGTTGAAGTTGAAGTTAACATATAATACCATACTCTGGAAAAATAGGGGATATAAAAGCATTCGTTATGTTTATCATTAATTTTGTGTTCTTGTCGAATTCTATTTGGGATATTAATTGCAGACACACTTCAGCTGAACAAATATAATGCTGGTGGAAATTATTGTGCCAATGTCTATTTCTATGAATATCATTTCAGGAATGACAATAGCGAAACAGACATATATTTGAATTGAATTGTTTGCATATAACAGCTGTACAATAACCAGGTATGTCATTATTATGATGAAATATGTATTAGCTAAAACGACCGTTATTTTAAAAAATAAATCGATAAGGAATATAAGAAGTGAAACATTTACTTCAATAAACGAAAACTATGTTATACAGGTCGGTGTGATTTGAATCAGCTTCTGGATACTTTGCCGGGTTTCATAAAAATAGCCGTGGTCTCTCCAAACCGTAAGTGCAAAACACACACGTTGGTTTATAAGTATGTATGGCATGCTTAAGGTACGGTGAGACACACGGATTCTACGCATTATATTTAACATAATATCTCTAGAGAACAAGTTGTTGACAATCGAGCATTCAGCAATTAAACTAAACGATATATAATTGCTTACTGTAAGGCGACTCATTACTAAGTGAATGCATGTGACGAAACAAGCAGTTTTAAATTGTGTTTATGTCCATGTATGTTGGGCTGTAAATGGCGCAGATTAACATTTACATCAAATCACAATGGTACCACTATTTATAAAGATGAAGAACAAATTATTTACTATAAACAAAGTGAAATATTGTTCAGTGATTTTATAGTTGAAAATGCTCAGCTTATTTCATAATATTTTGCTTCCTTTTTATAGAAAAAAAACAATTACAACTGTTTACTTTGTGTTATAGTATAAACCGCGCAGAAACAACTGCAGCGTATGAGAACACTCGTTGAGTCTACATTTAATCATATGAACGTGTCTGAACTATGTAAGACACAAACACATCGGGTGTTTATGTTACGCATTTTGTACCTTATTTGATTTCATGAAAGTAAATAAAAACATTGCACAGTACTCGAATATTGACATATTACTGCCTGTCTGCCATCGGACACTATTTTTATTTCGTCCTTTTGCGGAACTATCATTATTGCCCTTAATTGACACACGGTTAATTGCTTAGACATACTATCACTATTGTCACATTTGGCTCACACATAGTTGGTTTATGTTGAATCTTTATAAACTTAAGTATATTGGTTATGTGCAATAGCGTGTCGGAATATGCACTTTTATATTTCCAAGCAAATGACTTCCAATCACCATTCACTCGAGCGTTTGGGCAAATAATGGAGTGGTTGTAGTCCGAATCCAAAGCATAGACTCATTGGGAATATTAGATTCCTTACTGGAATTCCAAGTATACACATACCTAGACATATTAATTAGAATATGAGGTACTACGGATGTTAATCACATGTGTTTGGGATTGATTTCAATGTACATTTGTATGCACTAGTATGTGTGCCGTTATTCATGTTTTAGTTGTGCACCGACTATGAGAAGCACATTTTATAAGTTTGTGTGCATTTGTTAAAATCAAATTTATTCTATTTATATACCTGCATGTTCTACTTTTGTAGTATCAATGTAAAAATCAACACAACCGTGCTATAACTTTTACCGAAATTAAAATAAAGCCACACTTCGACTTTGAAATTTGCAGGCTGGGCTTTTCCACGTGAGATCTATTCAAACACGATATTGGCTGCTCTCAAATCTATTCTTGTCATCTTTAATCCGAATTATAATAATTGTAAGCATTTCATTATGTGTCACTGATTTTAAAACCTTCTTTGTTAATATTTGCATTGACGTCAATGTTTCACTCCATATGAGATCCGTGGAAATATTTAATCAAATCATGAACAACTTCTTTCTTTGAGTTAATATAAAACGCGTCAGATACACACAATGAGATGTGATATTCAACTGAAATGTGTTAGAAAGCAATTCTCTATGAATGTCATGTTCTTGATGAGAGAACAATGTGCTTTGTACAAATAAGGCATTTTTTATATTCCCAGATTACTCACGTGAATAACAAATAATTATGTTAACATGTAATGGGTAAGATACGACATTACTAACCCTTTGAAGGAATGCTCTTGTTTATAATACCTACTATATAATTCAATTGTGGTATAAGTCAATAAAAGGAAGCGGTGGTCTAGTGGTATATTGATGCATGGCTCGTGCTAGAGGGGTCTTAGGTTCTTCCCACGTATGCACCGCTGCTTGATTTATCTGAGCAAGATTAACACAGATACAATGTGAATTTGTAACTGTAAGTGCAGTATTTGCATATTGTTCGATATACCTCGATGTTGACTGCAAACCCACCAGGAGAGAAATAGTAGACATAAGTAGAGGTTCCACTGGTTATATAAGCACTACAAAAAGTTAACATATTTAAAAACAAAGGAAAAGCAATACACGTGTGCGTCAATAATAATACCATTGATGTGCGTAATTCAAATACAACTTTGTTAAAAGTTTTCATATAAAGATTCATAAGACATAGTGTCTCTTATGGTAAATAGGAAGATTTAAATGTAGGTCAACTAGATATATGTAATTTGTTCTCCAAATTTGGTGACTGATGCTCATTAATAATACAGTTTATCTGATACACTGAAATACATCTGACACATTTTCTGTCAATTGAAACCTAAAACCCATTAAAAGTAACACAAGTTTGGAAATAAGATGCCATTAATATTGAAGACAAATAACTGAAATGCGTGTCAACTATCAAATGAGATTTGTGCTGTCGGTTCATTGTGATTTAAGTGATAAATCGACGGAAAAATGAAATCAAATATACCAAAAACAATAGTGTCGATTTCGAGAATGTTTTATTCAATTTTTGTTTAATGGATGTCTGTCAGACATAAGCAACAAGATTCGTTTGAATGTATCTGGAATGTAGAATAATATAAATATTTAGTTTACTATATACGTTTTTTAATTTTTTATCTATGTTTCGCATGGTATCTTTATTTAAACAATGTAATATTAGGACAACTTGCCCACCTTAAACAAAACAATACACTGTTAATTATATTACATGAAACCACCAATAGCCATTCAATTGAGCTTTAGAAATAAAACATTGACCCTATCGTCATCAATTGTAACTTTACTATGCTTTTAATGCACAGGAAGTGGTGTTCCGTTCGCACTTGGAATGAAATTACGCTGACTATCTAGTCGTTTTGGTACTTCTCACTAAGACAATGTTTGAAATCCAACACACAACTAGCTACTTAGAACAGAATATGCAGGATAAACAAATGTTGATAGGAAAGCAGGTGTTTAGAACTGGATTGTATCCAGTTAGTTAAATTTAAGAGCACGAGCCATGACCGGAACTTTGATTGTAGAGTGTGTTCAAAAGAAATAAACAAGATTCCTTTTATCATTTAGATTCTTCTGATACACAATGTGTTTAGAAGGAAATACAGAAGCGATATAAGTTGACTTGGTGCCACACAACAACATATTTTACATATCTGGCGTACCCTTGTGCTGGCTCCTTCCAAGCAAGACGAAGCACTTAATCTAAAAAAAGAATGTTAAAACGTCATGACTAGTAAACTAAATATTTTCTCAGCTAAGTGGAGAAATATGTAGTTGGTCTGTTGACGAATGAATGTTTCCAATTATGATACTATGCTTAATATCACTATATGGATGTGTAGTTAGTAAGACAATCAATTGTTAATAAGTCAAGTTGAATAGTTATACGTATGGTTATTGCATGACAAACTACATTGACATAAAGCTACTTCATTAATCGATTTGTAATTCACCATACTTCATTTGTGTAGTCCAGATCTAATTTATATCGAGGTTAAGCAATAATATACTTTTAGTCGAAATATACAGTACGTCGTTTTTCTTGCAAATCCTTTAACTGAGCAGCTTTATTTCCTGTTGTCTTACAACTGCCGCATTTCATACATGTACATGTAATATCATAATCTGTAACATAGGCGGATATAAAAGCATTTGTCGTGTTTAACTTTAAGATTTTTTTCTTGTCAAGATCTATTTTGGAAACTAATTGCTAACTCGATTCAGCTGAAAATATTATGCTTGTGGAAATTAGTTTTCTAAGGTCTAGTTATATAAATATCATTTCAAGAATGACAATAACGAAGCAGACATGTACTCGAATTCAATTGTTTGCATACAACAGCGGTACAAGAACCAGGTATTATTATGATAAAATCTCGGTTAGCTCAAACGGCAGTTCGTTGGATACATGTACGAACTCGATCAGGAGTATAAGGAATGAAACATATACCTCCATAGAGGAGAACTATATATTATACCGGTCGGTTTCATTTGAATCAGTTGCTGGCGGGTTTCATTAAAATGTAGCCTCTCAGAAATGTATGTCCAGAAACACACACGTCGGGTTGTGAACAGGCCTCAAATGGCCCGGCCATTATACATGTTGTATCCCACTGTATTCCGCTATATCTTAGCTGTCAGCCCATGTTTTAAATAAAGTTAGGTCATAGGTATGGTCGCAGATAACGACAAATGACATGTACAATGTAGTTGACGATTGTTCGTATTATACACTCATAGTGCACGGCGCTATCGCTTACGACAAATAATTATACAAATTAATTCATTAATATCGTAATTGAATCACATCACATACGGTTAAAGTATATATGGCATAGTTTAAGGTACGGTGAGATACAATAATTATACACATTGTATGCAACATACACTCTTTTAAAACCCAGATGTTTCTAATCAAGCATTCAGTAATTACACTGAACGAGATATAATGTCTTGCTGTAAGGCGCCTTATTAATTATTGAATACAAGACAATAGCAAAAATGCAGCCACACTAAAATGAATGACACAATGAGGTGACGAGCATTTTTGAAATTGTATTAATTTCCATGTGGGTTCGGTCATATAAGATGCAGTTGAAACATGCTCATCAAATCACCATCCTACCACTCGTATTTTTAAAGATCAAGAACAAAATATTTAACGTTTACTACAACTAAGGTGAAATATTGTTCAACATGCGGCGAATATAGAGAAAGCATAAAAGCATCACAACAACAATGTATTTAAAAAATAGGTTGTACATTCCAGGAACACTAGTTTTGCTTTTTGTTGTTTATTAAAATACTGTAACAACTGTTAACACAAAGCGACATGAAATGGTGACAACGTATAGTATTGGAAAACTGCGCGAGTATATGTTAAAACATATTGTGTTCTCTGGGCTATCTAAGAAACAAACTTATCCGGTAATTAAGTTACAAAGTTGGTAGCTTATTTGATTTTAGGAAAGTAAATACATTGTACAATCAATGCATTGTAACAAATGATAGTAATAGAATATTGACATATTTCCGTCTGTCTGCCCTCGGACACTGTTTTTTATTTCGTCTTATCGCTGAACTATCATTAGTACCTTCAAATTACATACGGTTAATTGCTCAGCCAGACCCTCATGATGATAATTTAGTCTATTCATTATGTGGAATAACATTTTGGAATGTACACATTTCGATTTTCACACCAATGAATTCCAATCACCATTTACTCGAGCGTTGGGGGAAATAATGAAATGACTATAGTCCGCATACAAGACATTCATCGGGAATAAATTAGCATGCGATAAGTAAGTTCCTTATCTGAACTCCAAGTATACACCTAGCTAGACACATTAAGTAGAACATCAGGTTGAAGTACGGATTTAAATAACAGGGATTATATCCATGACGATGCACTCTTCTCGTCGTCTCTAAAATAGCATCCACAAAGTAATCACGATTGTGTTATCCCGCAGTAGGAATAAATATATTTTTATTTAAGATTGGTAAGGTAAAAGTCAATTTATTAGAGTAACATCACCAGGCAGTATATACGAGGGGTGTTTCATAAATAATGCAACTTTAGTTGTAAAATTTATTTGCGATCAATTATTGCAGTTTTGTAAATTGATATATATTAAGCAAACTTTGTAGCGCTAGTTGGCAAATTCTCAGGATTTTCGATCAAATATTAAGGTAGTTATGGGGAATTTTATAGACCCCAGTTAAGGCCACTGTACATGCCTAAATAGACTTATCATTAATTGTAGCATAAAAGTACATATTTGGGCTTCATGTGACATGTTAAACTTTAAATATTTAATACAACATATGTTTTATCAGCCTGAACAATTATAAACTATTGATGTATTCGAGGAAAACTTATTTGCTTTATTAAAGATTCTCAATGGAACAAACAATGGTTAAAAATAGCTATGAAAATTATCGTGTAGCTTTTCATAGTTGACATGTTGTGGTATATGTGCAAATAATGCATGTAGCAATAAAAAATGTTGTTGAAAATATTTTCTGCGTTCTAAATATGTATAAAATAAAGAAATAATCCTCTGTGCTCAATATTTATTCAGTATTTTTTCAAAAATGGTTGTTTTTTGGTTGATTTCGTTTTCTTAGAAAATGCAGTTTATTCTGGATATCCCGTTCGATTTTACATGCGAAAACAGTGCATAGTATGGACCAGACACTACTCAAGACTAGTTGCAATAAAATCGTACGATGCAAACACCATTTAAAGGTAATTCAAAACTGGACAACGTCATCTCTTCATTACTGAATTTACCACAGTGGGTGTGAGTGGACCTTAAGGATATCTGGGTGTAATAAAGAATCTCCTCTTGAAGAGTTTTCAAGTACTGTAATTTTATGACTAATTGATTTATTTCCTATAGGTCATGGGTTCCACCCCTACTAGAGCCAAAATATTTTTATTCTTTTTTTTCTTTAATCTATCACTTGATAGTGTAATTTGGAGAAAAAGGTTTTTTTCTGTTTTTTTCTTTAATTTTATAGAAATTAATATGTGGTAAATAGATGAAAATCGGGTTAGTATGGATTGCTGAAATGTATATTTTCAAAACCGCTGGGTAAAACCTTATAAACTTTTGTTAAAACATTACACACACACATAGAAATTAATTTTGAATGGTTTAGATCATATTTTATTGCCATTCATTTATAGGGTACTTATTGGCAAGATGCGAAATAATGCCTTAATTTTAAGGAGGGTATGGTTACATTTTTATTTTTATCTACTTCATAATTAGACCAAACATCATTTTTACACTTTTGATTGAAGAAAAAATTATTATCATTAGATTTAAACACACTCTTGTTTTTATTGTGTCATCTGTTGGGGACTTATTTTATTTATCATGCAGTTGACTCCATTTGTTTTTGCAGTACGTACTAACCCTAGGTGTAGGAAGATAAACATAGTAATTACTCTTTTAAATGACAATAAAAGTGTTTTAAAATTCACACCCAGTTGTCTTTATGTGTATACAATAGAATAAACATGTTTAAAATGCAGTCCTCTACAATTTAAAAAAAGTGTTTACACCCGGACATCGTTAAATAGAGTAATACCCTGGCTTTATATACCGACATATTCTGGTAATCATTTGGTATATTGTCGATGAAGGATAGCTTATAAACTTGTATAAAAAGCACTTCGTTATTGACGCTGGATTATGTGCGTCGACTGTAATAAGTACATTGTTTATTTGTTGCAATCAAACATACGTACGTATTAACTTAAGTTTGTACTTAACTTGCTCTTCCTTCAGACTATGCATTTAACGTTTATTCCAGTGAACTTGTGCAACAATAAAATAATTTATTTACCAATTGTGTTATGTCCTGGTACAAATTTTATATTCAATTACATCTCGCTTTCATGTTATCACAAAATCAATGTAAACCTTGACGCACTCAGATGACAGACAGGTTCAGACAAAGTGCGTTATCAGTTTTCTGTATAAAGTTGTAAGTGTCTGATCTAGGTTGTAAATACAAGTTAGTGTTTTAAATGATTTCACTCATTGTATCTAATTTTCTAAGTTTCATTTTCACTCTTCCCCCTACACAACATGTTATGCATCAGCAATCATTATGCACCATGTACTAAGATTAATCTCGCCTTTTATTTGCTAGCACGCACTCTGGATCTCTAGAGAAAATAGTGCGTCATTGATATGCTACAGATTACGTTTAAATTGTTGTTGTTAACGTAACTTAAAAATCTATAATGCAATTATTACCACCTAAGGTATTTAAAAAAAACAATGGCAATTGAATGTCGTGAGAAGTGTGCGCGATTTAATATTGTTAATAATGTTTAGATAATATATCACATGCTTTATTGTATTACCTTGGGAAAGTATTGCAATCATAGAATGATACACAGTAACTTGTATGCATGTGTGCACAAATGAGTTGATGTAATAACTCACATTCGTGTGCCTGTATTTTCACTTATGTATCCATACTATTTGGAACATTTCAGTTGCAACAATTGCAATATTGTTAACCTAATTTGCAGATAGTATCCATTGTTTTAGAGTTAATGTTGCAATGCAATTATGTAAGTTTGTGAGTAAACTGCATTATCAGCGTCATGGTACATGTACAAGTTAAAGATTCTTCGAATACGACACCCTTATAACAATAGAACTCTGGTACCATGTTTACGTGCTCTGCTTTGCATTAGCTGTATAGCTGTATTCAAACACATATCGACAGGATTACATTTCATACTGCTAAATAATGCTGATGTCGTGTTCAATCCAAGTTAATTTAATTATGAGGCTTTCATTCATAGGACACTGATTTTAAAACGTTTTCGCTGAAAACTGGCATTGACGTCAACTTTTCATTTCATATACTGAGACCAGATGGAAATATCTAATCAAATCTTGAACAACTACTTTCTTTCAGCTAATATAAAACGCGTCAGATACACACATTGAGATGTGATGTTCAACTGAAACGTGTAAGAAAGTAATTCCCAAATGTAAGCCATGTTCTTGATAAAGGAACAACGTCATTGTACAAATATCTAATTATTTCACCACTCCGGATTTCTCACGCGATTTACATGTAATCATGTTAAAGCTCTTATGGATTAGATACGACATTAGACGTTGTACTATGATTTTAAAGGAATGGCGTTCTAATAATAGACGAATGTTGTTGTACACAAACACTTTTGTGAGCAAACAAAATACTGGCTTTGAAACTATATTAAAAGGTAGCGTAACCTATAACAAATGACATATAACGCAATTTCATGTTTCTATAATGCATGTGCTATGGACGATAAGGCGTTGCCAATATGTGAACGTTATCTTAAACTACAGTTACAACTGCAGCTGTCGCCATGCGATTCGATAAATAAATGTAAATATTAAACACACGAAAACAAATGCATTCTATGTCAAATTTATATGACCTCGATCGGAAAATGAAATTATTCGATTCAATTCTAACACTCCCGTACACAAAAAAGTAATAAAAATGTTACATTAATTGCTAAATACATTGTATAACTGCGGTTAACCAAAATCTGTGGCCGCAGATGTAATCTTTGGTCGTTTCTTCGGCTTATTAGTGGGTATTGCTTATTGTAGATGCTGGGAATATGTAATATCCTACCTTGCCCTTATTTTAACAAGGTCAAGTCGTATATATGCCTCTTAAGGTCGCATAACGTTAGGTCTATGTCCTTAGTGTTTTAACCTAGGTCACGCCCGGGGGTTGTTGTGTCTCATTTGGTCGCCATTTTGGCATAGGTTTCTGTGGGCACTGCTCAGGGTAGTTGTGTGGTGGTGTTTCTGATTTCTGTGCTCTGCTGGTTGGGTTGAGTGCTACATTCCCTGCCGGATTTTTTCATACCTCTTTTTCACTTGTCCGCATGTTAAACATGCCCAGCTGACAACGATATTCATTGTAGTCGTATATACTAAAACGGATTGGGAATTAAATTTGTAGGCGAATAAACCCAAGCGCGATTCAAGCGAAATGTACGTATCGCATGACACCAGGACACGCTCTAAATTCTAACATGTTTGTGTGTATTTTAGAAACAACTGTTACATTGTTAAATTTCCTCAAATAAATAATAATAAGAAATATTTCAAGTCACCATGCCTTCTAATATGTATATCTAAAAGTAATTGTAATATGTTTTCTGAATTTATTGATGCTAGCTCATTTATCATAGTGTATATATTGAATAAAGTTGACGGTAACATTTTCTCTAAATTGAACCCTAAAACCTCTTTAAAGTAGCAGACATTTGGATATGTAATCCATTGATATTGAAGACAAATAACTGCAATGCGTGTCGCTGTATATATTCGTGCAATAGATTAAATTCAAATTTAAGTGATGAATAGACGGAGCTGTTTTATAAAAGTTTATCTAAAACAAATGTTTCGATTTTGAGGATCGTTTCCAGTATATATCAAATGCGTGATTATCTGGCGTACAGGTGGTACGGTGGTCGAGCGGATAGCCTGCTTGACTGCTGATCGAGAGGTCCCGGGTTCGATCATCGGCCGGGGCTCTTGGTCATTTATGAAAGGCTTTTTTGTGTTTCCTATCCAACTGAAGATGAACTGGATAGCAACCCCGAGGTAGTCTCGCGTGTATCGGTGCTATACACCGTGCACGTTAAAGAACCAAGGTGTCTCTCCGGAAAGAGCTTGGGCATCGCGCCCTGATATATTGTAGCACACCACTGTCTCTTCTACCTGCTGTCCCATCAGCAAAACACAGGACCCCATTGGAAGTAGGTGCTTGCACTTTCATGGGTTATAATAATTACACGTACATATACACAACAACATGCTTTGTTTCAGAATGAAGACATACACATTCACTGAACTATACAATTATATTTGCAATTTTTACGTTGAATATAGTTACCAATTATCTAGGTTTTTTCTCAGCTGTTCAGATGTTCAAGCACCCTGTGACATTTTAACTTCCTCTGGTTATTGGGCTACGTTCGTGTTACCCTATGGAGTTTATTTCTCTCCTGTTGGTGTGGCAGCCAACATCGATCTGAGGCGCAGAGGAATAGACACCGTCCTCAAAGGTATCAATTTACAACTTGGTAAAGTGGAGCATGTGCCTTTCGGGCGTAATTATGTTAAATGAGGTTGTAATTCATCTAGATTTAATGGTAATCTGTTAATCGTTTGTATTATTAACATACCTAAAACACCTACAGTGGTATTTTGTTAATACACTCATCCCAAATGCATGTTAATTGATACGACTTTGATCGATCGTCTTAAATGCCAGATAACAATATGTTTTGTGACAGTATCTTTTTCAGCATGTAGAGTATGGTTGTAATTGAGACATACATTTTTGTATTTGTATTTTGTCTACTGGTCATTTTGTTCTATGGTCACATTTTATAAATGCCATTTGTTTGAAAGTTACGATCTTTACAGCCAGTTACCATTCTTTGCTCTTTGTTTTTCCCGCTTAGTTTTAAAATCAACATTTATATTACGAAGTTATGTTTCTTTTGTAGCTCGGTATGTCATAGTATACATTTATATTATTTTCTACGTTGATAGACAGTTTCATATTTAGATTAAATGAACAGTTTTCTTTCACTGTTATATTATCCCAATTTCCAATATACTTCACAGAGATAATATCTTCTAATAAGTTCCCCTGTCTTCATTCATCCCTGTCAGACAGTTCTTATCAAAATGTATACCATCTCAATCAAATCGTTCCTAGCGAGAAATGAACAACTGTCATCTGAATACTAAACATACACGATCCTTATTAATTTGTCAAATTGAGATGAGTATTTTCTATATTTGTTTATGCCAACAAATACATTGATCACATTAATTCATCAATAGTTTACACGTTTTTTTTATTTGTTACCGCTCTTACATTTGTATGAAATCTGACCATAAAAGAGTAGTTACAACTTTGCTCCTATTATGGTAATAATATATACATACGTGCATGGCAGTATATACGTTCCAAATCGTCAACTACAATGTTTAGATGTATACCAGACAAAATGTATTGTCGCATTAGCTGTCAGTACGTGTCTAGCAGCTAATGCAGTTTATTGTCGAATATTCCGTAGAAATAATTTACTAATCTTACTTTTCAATTTAATTATTATAAATAATAGTTTGCATCGACCATCGCCTAACAACTTTTAGACATTGTTGCTTATGCTTACACTTTGTTGTAAGGTCTTAGTAATAATTTGGATGTGCTTATTTGATTTATTACGCAACTACGTGACAAGATATCATACAATTTGGTTGTTTGGTAGTTTAATTCCTCTCCTTATTGTCCATTCCTGCGTGTGATATCGGATAGAAAAACTAAAACTGTCTGAAACCGCGCCAATTCCATGTAAGTTACACGAATCATGCAAATAATAAATGTAAAATACGCCACCGAGGAAACATAAACAATATTCTTTCCAGCGGGTCTTAATTACAAACAGGACATAGTACAATACTATTACGACCTATCTCACTTACGATTCAGATATGTGACACGACAAATACACATATAAAATGTTTTATTACTCATATAGCATGCAATCATTTGTATAATGGAACATCAAAGTATACATTTGTTAATTTTATCGATGTAGTGCCTGCGACTAATACGTTGTCCATATAGTATAACTGGTAGACAAATGCTTCCTTAAACATTTTTAATCCCATGTAGAGTTGTGTGCGTGTAAACATAATGTAAGAAAATCACACAAGGCTTTATTTATTTCTTTGTTAGAGGTTAGAAACCACCAAATATATTTGCTCTATAGCTCAATGTAAATTGGCCATAGTAGGCCCCAATTTTCAACTTTTTTTAGTCTATGACCACCTGGACCACATATATCATTGTAAAGAGGGGCATTTAAGCTTCAAAATAATGCAATAAAAAAGGGGGGGGGGTCATGCATCTTCTAAGAAAGTTTTTGTCCTTCAAACACGGTCTATCCGTTTTGTGTACGCATTTCCGGATTTATGAGTTCTGGGTTTTACCCTAGTCTACTTTCACTTTGGTATCAAGAAGAAAATAGTGGAATAATACAAATATTACAGTTTTACTACACCACATGCATATTTACCAACCATTTAAACTCAATTTCATCATTCAACTCCACATTTGTCAAGAAATATCTCCATTTACAGGCAAACCAAAGTTTTTTTAAGGACTACTTGAGTGTATCACCACTTGGTCCGCGGAGGCATTTAGTGGTTCTTTACCTAGATATAAGCCGACATGGAGAAGGTTATATAGCTACTGCACCATTAATCGTAACAAACTCGTTTATGTCTATACAAACGGAAACCCTACTGAAGCAATCTCGAGTCGAGACGACTAAACTAGGTTTGTTTAGACAGTAAATATAGTGCTTCTAAGGGGATCCACGTGCTATTAACTCTCAGAAGAGACGAACTCGAGTTAGAGTTCAGCCAGAATCATTGATGTTCAATTCAGACAAAATAAGATAGACAATCTAAACGTGACTGTTGTGTTTGTCATGGTATATCGATTCTTTCAAAAGGCGTCAGCGGTACAGTACGGAGATGTCTTATTTGTACTTATCTGTCAATATGGTTGGTTGTGGATGTGTCGCCTTCCAAATACACCCAGCACAGAAATGAGTCATACCGATTATATTGCTAAATTATGATGAGCCATAGTCTGTGCAATAGTGTTTCAAGCTACAAAAACATTTGATGCGAGCAATATTCGGCACAACAGGGCAACTTGACATTTTTTAAAGTTTGTCCCATATTGCCTTTATGTTGTATGTGTGTTAGATTGTTTAAATTGACAGATGTCCTACTTGTATTATCTTTATTATGTTTTAAAGAAGTCGTTATTGTTATTGTACAATTTTGTACTGTAAGGCGATTGAAACATGTTTGAGCATTATTTAGTACTTGCATTCGTCGACAAAAAAAACTGTAATCATTATGCATGCGTCATAGGTTTGCTCTCGTAGAAATTAGAGTAGCCTGTTTGAGACACATTTCATTATTGCAAGCTTTAAAAGCATTATCATGCACTGCAGTTTCAAACGTTTCCCACACATGCTTTTGGCGTTGTCATATTCATTTAACGCAGTTGTTCCGTTTTCAATCAGAAACACTGCGCAATTGATTTAAATTCCCTTTGGCATTAATTTATCCATTCAATTTCATTGAAGTAAGCATACCATGCAAAATTAATTAGAAAGTGCATTATGTTGCGTTGTATTAAAACGCCTAACAGAAGCTGATTAACATTCTTTTCGTCACAAACTCTTTATTATTTTCGTTTCGTGCCAGAGGACAGTGTTATAGATACCTTCCAGTTGTTTACTTGCATTTCATTGGACTGATCTGTACGATCGCAACTTGACTGGACATCATCATGTATTGTTACAAAATCATTTACGAATTTACATGTAGCAGACCACATTTTTAATAAGTATGTAAGCATCGCGAAATTTTGTCATAGAATAGATATATGCATGTGGCAAACGAATATTACTTCGAATCAGAAAAAGTGGTTTAGCAACATAGTTTTGTACCAGTTGTCATTGGGTCAGTGTAAAACAGAAAGTCGCATTTGTTTTATCTTTTAAAACCACCATCACGTATTGTGTACATCTACGGCGTATTAATCGTATGCAACATTCATAGATTGCTTGTGCGATGCTGTTCCGTTCTTGTAGAAGGGCTATGAGAAGTTCAGGTTCTTCAAAGGGCCTGTATATTGTTTCGAGCACGACCACTAAAGGTATTAAAACATGCTGTATTAGAGCCATGGTGTATATTTTATGGTCAAAGGGAGGTAACCCATAGAGTAATGGATTGAGTACATAATGAACTTGCCAGTTTCTTTGTAACACTGCTTAAAAATTAGCGGCTATAAAAGCATATTCCAAAATGCTCGTTTTGAGATTAATATAGTTGTATTATATTTGTCAAAAGGACAGCGAAAGTATCACCATTTGTTACTGGAAATAAAATGCACGAAAGCTGTAGATATGCTTTTAAGACTGATTATTGAACGCAATCGAGAAAAAATCGCTTTTAAAACGAGTGCTTAATTTCAAAACACAATTTACGTCTCAACATTAATGAACATCATAACTTGAGCATCTAGACAGGTTCAGTTATATCTAATAATACAATTTAGTGTAAACGTTTGGTGATTGGTATTACCCAAGAGTTATTGCGCTTGAATTAAACAATTTTCTTAAACCCTGCGATTTTCTGATCTTATATTTCTTAACATGTGTATAATGTCTTTAAACTTGTGTTAAATCAATGAAATAATCACTTTGGTAATTTAAATCAACAAAACTTTGATTTTAAGTACGGATAACCCACATTTGAGCATACTGACCATTCTTACGGAGTCTTTGCTACGCACTATGTCTTCTACTAGTTATTTTGTTTTTCTCGACTTATCCATCCATATTCTTCAAAATGCTTGCCCAATATGCGAACAAATCTCACGCCACACCTATTATCATACGGAAAGTGCGGTTTAAGGCTAATCTGCTAGGGACGAGTGATTCTTAAAGTATGCAAAAAGCTGCAATCGAAGATAATATATCGAAGAAGGCATATAAAATTTCAAGTTCATACGTTAACTGATTACGGAAATATTCAAGTTTAAAAAGTGTTGCATGTTCATTGCCACCTAGTGTACAATTTGATACCAAAATGTTCGCAGATAAATTTACTATAACTATGCAGAATGCGTTTGATCCCGTAAGTTGCGCGTGTTTAACCTTTACCGAATTTTATATTACATTATTGGATAAGATCGTAGATAAAATGCACAATAACCAACATACTATAACATTGATTTTACATTAATGTATAAAATTGTTAAACTGGATATTTGACAAGGTATGAAGCCCGGTAGTGTCAGCAAGTAACCATCAATATTGCCCTATATCTTACAGTAAGGCTTCTGTATAGGAACATGGTGACATGTTAATGGAATACTAACTCGTATCGTGTCTGTACAGATAAGTGGTAAAGGGAAATGATATACCATAATGACAGATATGTACCGCATACATTGATACTACTGACATACATGTGCTAACGGCTGTCCAACTAAGAGTATGTTACGCCTGTAATATTGCCCATTGACAATGAATATCGGTATTTGTAATAGAAAGTCAAAACAATTTTTTGTTATGGTATACAGTTATACGGTAAGTGTTTGTTTATTATACTTTGACCCCTACTAAAAGAGCCAACCAATTTGGCTTATGACACACCTATTTGCCTTGTTACAATTATAAGTAGGTCGATTAATAACATAAGAGCATACTAGTAGGCTGTTTAATAAATCATGTATTTAGAAAATATTGTTGTCCGCCATATTCTACCAAATTATACCAAATTCTGATATGGAGAGTTAAACAGGACATGAACATTTTGTCGGTATTTAACACTTATTCCATAATAACCACGTATTGTGTCAGTATATCACAGCAATAATATCACACTATGCAATGACGACTAAAGCATGACGCGATTTTATTAATTACATTCCTTGTCGGTTCGATTCCTGCTAAGCTATACTGAAATCGTTACCATACATGCTGCTGATGCACCCCTTTGGTTAACACTCCGTATTCATGATCAGTTAAAATACTAGCCTAGAGGATGACTATGTGACATGGTTTTGATGTTAGATCAGACTTCTGTTCAAAGGGAAGTAAGTGAACTCATATCAACTATTGGGTATCTGCAAGATTTTACTCCCCGATCAACATTTTTTATAAAATGGCAAATAGTTTGTTAAGCCGGTTTGATTTGAAGATCCAAATGTATGTTTGTGCACGCTGGTTTCTGTTTTTGTTTTGTTCTTAAAATGGTATGTGTCATACGATCAGTGTCAAAAGAAATATTTGAACAGTTTGACTAAAACTCGACAATTTAAACCAAACTATGCCATCTCAAAAAAACTAAGTAAACACAATTATTTAAAATATTCGGAATGCTCCCTACTCATAAAACAGCTATAAAGTGGTACCGTGCAATGACATACTGAATTAACTATACAACCGTATGTATACAATTTTTTATTATATCATCATTAGATAATAATACACTAATAATAGAAGTGTCCAAAACAGCATTGTCACGGTAGTAGAGGACTGATCAGTGTATTCGGTGGTGTAACGTTAGTGTGACCTTATTTGTTATCATGTCACGCGTGCATGTCACGTACCAACGGTGCTATAAAAATGATTTAAACAAAACTAAAATGATTACATTTTTAAATGAATGTCCAATTTGTTTTAAAAGAGTCAACTTTAGTTGTGTTTGTTATGTGAGTAGAATATAGTGTTTATACAACTTTACAAGCAGGAACCCACAGATCTTAATGAACTAACTGTACACATGCCTATCAATTTTTGAGTTGTTGATTTGACCATAGGTATATGGGTAATTCCCATTACACATATATACTTGGATAAGACTGTTTTAAAACGAATATAAATAAATTAGATTCAAACATTAAAATATAAATTTCATACCAATTTAAAAGTGTGACATATCTGTTGATCATTCCCCTCTTTGTTCCAAAATGAATAACGTATATGATGCTACCAGCTTTATATTCTCAACATGGCTAGCCCCGTAAGACAGGATGGAGTATTATGATGTAACGTAATGTGGCCCACAAGTGTTGACTTGTCATAAGAAACAACATACCTATTCAGAGGAACTAAGTGCATTTAAGTACATTTCTTCAACCTATCTTAAAAGTGTACTCTGTTCTAATTAAATGTTGCTGTTTACTGTAATAAATACCAATAATTTACTGCACACAAACATGCATATTGATAAAACTTAATTACAAATTCACCCGGGGTAAATTCATAATGCAATATGAAATGCGAATCAGTCCATCCATAAACATTTATTGCCAGATAAATAACTGTATGAAACATAATTACATAAGTGAAAATTGGTGAACTAATTTAAATAAAATTTGATTTTGATTAGAAGCACTCAACATAATGTGATTACATCTCAAACAGACATCATTATAATTGAATATTGCTTCTTCATATCACGAGAAATACACTTAATTAAATACATCACACGATGCACCCAGTCACTCGCAGCGTAAGTGCATCCATGTCAAAACTGCAGTATATAGCAGAATATAGGAACCTTTCTCCGTTGCCATGCATATTTTCCGCTGTTCTATTTCTGTAAAGTACGCTTATATTAGATTTCATTTGGACAAACTTGATTGATTCTGCACATCAGAATCTACCAAATGGCTTATTCTATTAAATAATTGACAGTCATGCGAAAAACATGTCAACACTAACTATTTTACATAATGACAAGCATCGAGTGTCTCTAACTAAACTACGCTGTTCTTCCCACAAATTAGCCATTGATGAAGAACGAATTCGTAATGTTCATTGAACGCCAACGTAGGGATAGTGTACTTTGTATACCATTTTGTCTCGGTTTGTCCTTACTATCGTCATATACGGAGTACTATTTTACCAAATTATTATTGCCATTGGTCTACTACCCAATAAGTTACAATATTAATGTCATCATCTAAAAAATATGATACTATGCAAATTAGCATAATATGTACACCTAGCATTTCAATGGCGTAACTCTTATTTTGATAATCAGTAGTAATTTCTGTAATCATTAATTTGTATGTTAACATGTATCGTTATATTCTTTGTACATTATTGTTACATATTGTAACCAGCGTTATGTTATTTTGTTCACATTATTTGCTGTGTTTTGTACATGCTCTTCTTATGTTGATTGCCTGTCGCCTTTTGTTTGTTTAAGGCAACGAACATAAATATTGTTCTTATGCAGATAAAATAGAAGGATTGAAGTTCATGTTTTAGCATTATGTGTACGTTTGCTTGAGCTCAGGTCTATTTGAGAAAACTAATGTAATTACAAATGTAATTATAAATGTGTTGAAACAGATATCAGAGATGTTCCACTTATATTTGAACAGTGTTGAACATCCCATATTTTCAACATGACATTGTATAGTCGAAAAGTCTTATTCAATGATATGCATCAATGTTCGAATTAAGATATACACCCATTGTTTTCGTATTTGTAATTTTGTTAGAAAAACAACTTACATTTTTGTTCATCTTTTTTAGCTTTTTTATGACTGAAAAAAATCCAACTAATGTCGTAAACATGTATCGAGTGTAATCTATGTTGCTTTATCCTTAAGCTTCCAATTCTTTGGATGCAGCGTTGTACATCTTTGGCCGTTACTTATCTAGTGCAATACACATAAAACACGTGTTCTTAAGGTACCGAAGCATGTGATTGTGCTGTTGTATGGTACTCGGCTTTGGCCAAACACATGATTCGGAAATTGTCGCCATGAAATCCATATGGGATACATTTGTCTAAAAATGTTTTTGAACATAAATGACATGCTATCGTGCGCTGATTTGTCTGTTAAAACTTTGTAGAATAAACATGAGTTCTATTTGATTTGTTACAACAAACAACAGCATATGTTATGAAACATGCTGCTAACCCATGTGGCTTAACGAATGTCAACTTCTTGGCAGGGTCGTAGTTATTTCTCATATAGCAGTCTGTTCGTGTACCGTAAATATCTCAAATGTGACCAAGTTATCGATATAACCGTTCTGTTGTATTATACGCTCGTATATGGTTAAAGGCGATTGTCTACCTTTAATTTTTGTTTTATTTTTGAGCTTGTGAACACCGACATTTTCGGAGTTTGTCATGTAATATTTGCGAAATGTCTGTTTTTGGTAGTTACAATGGATCATCCAAATTTCCTTGAAAACCACATTTTAGTTATTTGGTTGGTCATAGTCATCAGGCACCCAATGAGTACGATTATCAAACAAATAGTACTTTTTGGCGATTCGTTGGGAGTGTTTGGCCTTTAACAAACCAAAGGCAACGTCCTCTACAGAATTTCGATTGGAACCACACTGCAAATATCTAATTTGAAAACAATTATTGTAAATGATGCCTGAGAGAATTAATTCATTTCGGGTTAAATGGAAGATATCGGACATACAACATTGTTCAAATATAAGTGGGGCACCTCTGGTACAAGACTAGATGTCATTATCGTGCGTATTGCGTATAATTGTAGTAGCTGATAACTCAGACAAGTGATACTTATATCATACCTATATCAGATTGGCACTTCAGACAGCTGAACAAGTCTCGAAGTAATCGTATTTTTCTTTCAAGTCTGAGTTCTTGTGTTTTATATGTTGGCGCACTATTATAACTATCTATTAAAAAGTACGATACTGTCTGGAATAACGTGTTTGGAACGCGAAATAGGAGCGGTATTATAAGTTATTTGATAGTGACTTACAGTAATATGCACCATACATACTTAAACCGAACGGCTTTAAAATTACCGATCCAACTTTGAGTACGTTAGATATTAGATCTCAATATGAACGTGTTAGCAAGTTTGACAAACTAGCACGAACGTCTGCTTCCTGAGATGATCGAATATATCTTGTTCATTGTAAACATTCAACGTGTATGTACATTCATGACAATGTGTCTATTTACCTTATGTCCGTAATTGGATTGTCTCTCATCTACACTCATAATCGTAAACATTTTTCCGTACTTCATTTTTGTATAGTTATATAATGTACATAAACAAATGTACCTTCTATGCCTGTCACATGCAAATTTAAGAAAATATGTAGTGAGTGATTCATTGTAAGGGACAGCATTTGAAATGCAGCTATTTGTGTCAGTTTGTTTCATGACTGACAGAACGCCTCAGACTGCATTATGACTTTGACTTATCTGTGCATGATCTATGTCCGTATTGTTGTCGTTGTAAATTTAGTTATCCGTAATGTTTCATTGTTTCCTATTACTAAAATTTACTAGGTCATTACTACTACAACCAACGTTTAATTACGGTCGAGTCGGCATTAAGTATTGTCCTTGTGCCGGTTAAACATATTGACACTGTTTACGTAAATTACCATTTAGAGTAAAAAGGTGCATATTTACACCACCTGTTGTACTACGGCAAACTACAACCAACTGTGGTTTTACTTACTAGGTCAAACATGTGATCCATGTGATCATTTGCCAATGGGTGTAAAATAATTTCCTTTCAATAAGAAGTATTAAGTTCTTTTCAAATTCAGCAATATAGCGTGTATTGTTCTTGCCGACCCATACATCATTAAATATGAGCCACACAATCAAATAATTCATATTTCAAATAAACTTCCTCCTAGTTGCATAGTATACCGTTATACCACCATAATTTCGTCTGCAGATGGTTAATGTGATATGCAATTATTTAATACACGATACCTGTTTTTCATTAATAACATGACTTTCAAGAATTTATAAAATGCAAGATTTATTGATTTACACCTTTATTTTAAATTGTATTATCCTATCTATTACAACATACGATGTTGAATTACACGGATAAGACAGATGTTTAATCGAGATAATGATCAGCATGAATTTAATTCTAATATGCTGTATCAGTTCGTAGAGTAAGAAATGAAATCGAATTTAAACAACTCTAGCATAATAGTCTATGCCAGGGCAGCATTTGTTATAGGGGAGACCGGGGCTAGTTCGGCCTCGGGGCAAGTTCGGCATTTTGTTGTATAAAACGTCTGAACCAAGAAATAGATGTGTCATCGATATAGTTACGTTACCCTTGTTGATTATATCCGTGTACACACAAATATGACCACATTGTAATGGTATGTGTTGGTTTGGGACCAAAACTTCAATTTTTCAGTTGTTGAGTAATTTTTTTACATATAGTTCAGTTTTTGTTTTTCTTGTGATCCGTGAAGATTCCAACTTAATTTCTATTCGTGTATCAATTCATGTGAAAGGGCTTTAATAAGGAACCATATTTGTACCATTTTATGTACCATGTAAGGAGTTGTCACGTGATGGTTTTATATGTATAGCTCGGGGCTAGTTCGGCCCTTGTAGAAGAGGCAAGTTGGGCCTATAGCCTTATAACATTTTTTTTGGTCGGAATAGTGTATGATTGGTTGTTGCTGTTTATCTAAGTCTATACTATATGGAATACATGTTCATTTACAGCATTCATCGTCATTTTATTTGTTTAAGCGGCGTTGGACATTTAGTTAAGTGCATGGACACGAAAGGCATATGAACATGACATGTGAGAGCTATGACAAAGTACATTATGTAAAATTATTGTTCAGACAAGAATTCATTTCAGCTGACTGGACATCTACAAACCCGATAATTTTAGTTGCGGTTAGTCTGATGTCATCTGTTTAACCATAGTTAAAGTGACATACTTATTATTACAAAAATAATTGGTGATCTAACACGTTTCAGTTTCCTTAAAATAATTGACTTGCATACGTAAGATAAACTGGATTCATTTAACATGCATTTTTCTAAACATAGGAGATGTATCTTACCAGAAAACGATGAAAGTAGGATTGCGTTTTAAGTTTGGAACAAAAAGGGTTGTTTTTTTCTTTTGCGAAAAAGCGGAGTCGGGGTCAATGCCTTTAAAAGAACACAATTGAAAACTGCTCATTCGTCTACTTTAAATCTCTCATTGTGTTATTCATCCGAATGATCATCCAGTTAATGTTAGTGCTACAAGTCAATAATGTCCAGGGAACATGGTATCGCGAATTCAAAATTCATATTTATATACAAATGGGTATCCTGAAATACCAATAATGTACCAAATAGTCCCTGCTAGCCGAACTTGCCCCATGGGGTGGCCGTACTTGCCCCGAGACGGGGCATGTTCGGCCACCTTGATCTGGTCACTTTGAGCAACACTTACTCCTATAAACACGGAGAAACACTGTAGGGGTTATTGCGGACAGTTCTGCCTAACTTAGTCTTACATAAATATACATTTTCAGAGATCAAACTAGATAAACGGTCTGGAAATTGTTATTTTTCTAAAAAAGGGCCGGACTAGCCCCGGTCTCCCCTACTCGTTAAACTTTGAGTACAGTTTGTATATTGCCAACCATGATACAGATAAATTATTTTCATGATTAAAGACGAATAAGAACAGTACATGCACTTATGAAATATCATGAATTCAAATGAGCGTACCTATATATTGGTATTTGTTGCATTGGCGGAATGTGCTTGAAAACACAATTATAATTAACCATGCTACTACTTTGTGTGACGAAACTGAACTTTCTGTTCTTTAAAACAATACTTAACCAATCAGAGTAGAGAAGCATGTATAGTGTGTCTCTTAAATAGTAGAATTAATGTGTCAAACACTCACAGGAAACTAACATCTTCAAGCTGAGAATTCAATTTTTCTGGTAATAAAAACCACTGAGGATTCTGTTCAATCATACTAATACCTCCTTAGATGGATCGATAAATGTATGAGCTGCATCACAAAGCAATAATTATATTTGGATTCCTAATTTCATACGTCATGCAGAAGTCTTGCTTATTTCACATGTCACTGATTTCGAAATTTATTTCCCGTGGAATGGATATAAAACGGATATAAAATCGAAGTCGATGTTCACAGATGAATTGAAGAAACGTTGACTGAATCAGACAGCCGAAAACAATGACATTTTGATAACTTGCTGGAAATAGCTACACGTAGTCGTGAAGCTATTCAGTATATGCGATTTTCGTCTGTCTTATTTCCTCTTTAACATTACCATTACACATGTTGCTATTTTCGATTTGATTATAAATCCATCCGGACATGTGAAGATTGTCTGAACTATTATTACTATCAAATGTGCATTTCTTATACCAGTGTATAGACTACACGCATCATAGACTAGAATCGGACTAGCAACTTCCTTTCTCGAGTAAGACTTTTCAACCAGAAGAAAAACCGTAGTCAGATTATATGCTTATGTATGCAAATCATATACTGATACCAAGGTATTAGACAGACTACATTGATAACTGTACTTTCAGCACATTTTAGACATTAATAGATATTGACATACCGTTTGATAAATTTCAAAAATGTTTGTAACTGACACGAACGATTAATGTGTTTTCAAAAACTAGAAGAAGAAACTGTGAAATAAAGATTATTTCAGAGTCATAATTAAGAAACGTAATTGCATTGGACGATGCATAGTTTGGCGGCTTCTGTTATACTTGCATCCGTTATACCCATAGTTAACACACAGTAAAGTCATGTTGAGGTATTCCATTTGTAGTTTCTCTGACATAAACATACAATGCATACATGTAGTTTTGTAAAGGAAAGTGTTCAATGACTTAATGAATTCTGCTTCGAAGTCATTAGTTTTTTGCATAAATTTAATATAATAGATGGCATAACCACTTTGCGGAGAGGTATTTGAGAACGCGCATTTGTGATTTCCCGAATCTCGATAATGTTTGTTAAAGCTATTACGTCAGTTTTTATTTTCATTTACGCTCATATTTTTAAAAGTGTTTCATGGAATTGGCAGTATGGATCAGTTTTGGATGTTTCAAACCATCCACTTAACATGCTTCTCCTTACCGACCCTAATAGTTGCATCTTATTATCTTTACGAAACACAATTGTACTAACATAAACATTTTATATCTGAAAATGATGTCTTCATCAATATATACAGTATACAGTTAACTAACATAATTTCGACTGCATGTAGCTATTATGTGAGCATAAAATATTTGATACCCAATACCTGTTTTTACGATATTTCAATTCATAAAAATCAATCTCATCAATTGATAAAAATGCAAAACTTGTTGGTTTACACCTTCAATTTAAAATGCTATTATCCATGATATTATAACATAAGATATTGCACTACACAGATCAGACAGCTGTTTAATCGAGTATTAAATGAAATCATCGAATTTAAAAACTCTAGCATTACCGACTGTGTCAGTAAATCATCTGTTGCACTCGCCAAACTTAGAGTGCATTTTATGTATTTCCAACCATGATAAAAATACTTTAATTTCAAAATCTGGATAGCTCATTCACATATAATATATCAAGATAACAAATGAACCTAACTATATTTGTGCTCCTCACTTATTCGTCAATCCGTTGGTACGCACGTAACGCAAATATTGTGTGTTGAATTCCTCACAAACCATTGGGTGGAATTTCATCAAACTTTCAAAACTTAATAACCTTGATGTGTAGTTGACTGTACTGTTACAAGCGTTATGGCTCTTGTTCCTTAAACTGTTTACCCGAAGAAGGCACCCGTGCCAATGGACACATTACTAGTTTTTGTATTTGTAGCATTAGGAGGATGTGCTTGTATAAAACTAACTCAAGTCAAACTAACTATACTAAGAACTTTGAATGCAAAACATCAACTTTGTGTCGTTTAAAACAATACTTAATCCATCAAGGTAGAGAGGCATTTATAATCTGTCTTATAAATAGCATAATAAATGTGTCAATCACATAACAATAAACAACATTTTCACGCTGAATATTCTATTTTCTGGTAATGAAAACCACATTGAATTCTACGCAGATAACTTTACCGCCTCAGATGGATCAATAAATGTATGAGCTGCATCACAAACCAATAATTATATTTGGATTGCTAATTTCATACCTCATGCAGAAGTCTTGCTCATTTCACATGTCACTGACTTCGTAAATTTATTTCATGGGGGATGGATATAAAATCGAAGCCGACGTTCACAGATACATGGAAAGGACACTGACAGTCTCCGAAAACTGTCTAAAGTCGGATATTGATATTCTTTTGTCAAATAGTCATTCACTTCATGCCGTTTATTAATACAGACCATCGGCGGTAAACACATTTCTTCTTATCTTAACCATAATATAAGTTACAGTTTTGGGTGAATTATGAAATCCCCGATAGTATCTCCCTATCATGTTGCGACTAGCCGAACTGCAACTACAGGCATCAGTTTTATACCAGTATGATGGAATGGCCAAGACATATCTCGACATGGGATTGGACCAGTAACTTAAATTCTTGTGTTAGAAAAACTTCATCCATAAGTCAACCGAGGCCAGTTATGGGTGCAAAATACTAAGTCCTCAACAGAATGCAATATCTTTAAACTATTTCAGTGAAATAACCTTATAAATACACATTGCCGTAAATGATGACTATCCATGATATCATTTCATGATTATAGTTCTTATAATCATGGAGGGCTAGTGTTTCTTGTCCGATCCCATAGTGTCCTATTTAAGAGCCGTCGCCTAATGTTACCGAGATGCCTTTCCTATTGATGTGTACAAATATTCAGACATTCCATACATATATCGGTATTAAAGATCCGATGTATTCATGACGTAACTGTCTACTCGGAAATTGTATTTCCGTTAGACATTTGGACAAACGTAATCAACAATAACAGTTCCTATATGTGTAAAAATTGTTCATCAAAGATTTCTGATCGGTACTTAGACAATGATAGAATCAAATCAGAGAATACAGAAACTGGTAAGTGGAGAGATTAACCTTGTCATACAGTGTACGAGATCTTATCAATTATTGCATCCATATCTAGCTCTTATTTATTTCTTCTTTCACTTTAGTTATATGATTTATTCAATTGTGGGTAGATGGGATCATAAATAATTTACGAGTTACATCATCTCGTCTGCGGGGAACTAAATTGTGTTAGGACTATGTACGTGTATGTTCAAGTATTTGTAAATCGGATAAGCTGTATTTCTGTATTTTGAAAATTTCAGGAATGTATTTAGGATGCTTTTTCTTTGTCTTAAAAGCACGAGCATTTTTTTCAAAAAAGGGTAATCTTTGACACCCCATACGCTGTTCAAAGTATGACTTTCTAATATGTCGGAAAAATGGTTCATGGTCCACTTCATATGCATTGTCTTAGATACATGGTTATACGGAGCGATATTTACACGATTAAGTAGATCTGGTAAATATTGATTTTGTTGATGTAAGTTGAGTCGTCTGTTTGACCTATTTACTCGTGTTGCTACAGATGATAACGTTTACTGATGCCTTGTGCGTGTGAGTGTGACACATCACGGTTAACTACAATTTGTGATCATGTGACTTCAGTTGTAAAACTATCTTATTTCAATCAGAATACTCCTTTTTTTAAACCAACCAACTAAACATGTATATTCTTACCAACCGACCTTAAGATTTGATCACATTATCTGAACCACACACCTCTTTATTCAATAAAATAGTGTAAACCTGAAATGAAACTTCCTCCACTTTATAGTATAGTGTACGGTTATCACCAAATGTCGTCTGCAGATGGCTAATGTGATCTCAAAATTATTTAATACCCGGTAACTGTTGTTGTGATATTTTAATTCCAATTATATATCCTACAACTATTATTGATTTATGTCGTATTTAAAAATATAAAAAATATGTTTTACTATTATAAGCGATTTCAGATTGCAAACATATAACAGTAATATAATCTGCATATTATATTGATATTATATTAATGTCGTTTCAGTGCAGTGAAAATAATAATGAAAGCGATTTTAAATACCCTAGAATCGTCGTTTAAGCCAGTGCAGTATTTTAGTACTTCTTGAACTTTGAGACGAAGTTTATCTGCAACAATAGTCAGTAAGTAAGTAAATACTTTATGTTACGAGGTATGAAGTAAAAGTCCCCTTGGCGTAAACTAACCAAAAAATTAATGAAAAAAGAACCTGCTCCCAACAATTATAATTACCATTCAAATATTTATGTTTCAATTTAGTTTTAAAAGTTAATATTGATCCGGAGTTACTGGTATGTTGTAGTCGATTATTCCGCAGGGAACATCCTGTATAGGCAATATTTGAGTCCAAAACATTTGCCCTTTAGAACAACACATATGTTGTTGCCTGACTGGGAAATGTCAAGATATGTTGAATGTCGAATTGAGATTTCCTAAATTACAAAAAAAATGTATTGTTTGTATTGCCTTATCGGAAAGTGGAAAGTACAAACGAACACAAACAACATTAAAACATTACTAAATCAACCCAAGAACATGCACATGTATAGTCCTACTCGTAAATAGCAGAAAGAATGTGTCATGCACATCACATAAAACAACATCTTAACGTTGAATCTTCTGCTTTCCGTGTAATGATAACCGTTAGAAATACCGCAACCGAAACGTTTCATTTCATCCACATTGTGGTCGATCGTTAAATGTATGAGATGCATTCGGAATGAGTAACCCTGTTTGAATGTCTAATTACATACGCCATGCAGAAGTCTTGCTTATTTCACATGTCACTGATTTCGTAATAATCTTTTCCGCGGAATGGATATACAATCTAAGCTGACGCTCATGGATGAATGTAATGAACAAAGAAAGCTGAAGACACTCGGAGATTGAGATATTGGTAGGTTTCTGTCAAACAGTCGTCCAATTCATGAAACTAAACTGTACTGTCGATTGTTGTCAATCTAATTTCCGTAATACCATAAGCATTACGTCTGTTACTAATTTTGGATGGGCTTAAGATCTATCCGATAGTATCTAAACCATGTTGAAACTAGGCGAACTACAAGCACAAGCTACATAACCATGGCTGTTTTTGATGTATCGCTGTTTTGATTCGGTCCGGAATCTTCCCTTCTTGAGTCACATCAAGTTATTTTATCAAGAAAACAACCGATACTTATGAGTGCAAAACAATTATCCACATCAAAATATGTTAGGAAGCCAAACTTTGCAAGCAATGATAACTACAGTAAGCAAAGTTTGCGACATGAATTAATTTCGACGGGTCATTTGATATCTTTCAAAGCAGTTAAAAGGTGCCTGCCAATGACACGGTATATAATGTGTTTTCAAATACTAGTAGAAGGTACTGCGTAACAAGTCACAACGGTAACTACCATAAATATTCGAAATAGTAATATTACTGAATCAGATTCAATTACGACATTGAATGATTAATGCAAAACTGGAATGATTCCGTTAGTTTACAACATAATGTATACAAGGTTTTGCAGACAGTAGGAGTAACGTGTAACTATTTGAATTGTAATACCATCTGACGGTATATATGAATTATATGTCTAAGTCATTATCTATATGTTTTAGTAATACTTGAATGTAATATATAGCATGCATTTTGGGTATATATGTAATTGAGTACGCATGTTTTGGATTATTCAACGTCATATATAACATTTTATCCATAACACCGTTCTTTGTGCTAACGACTATGGAGGCTGCATACACGTTGCTTGGGTAATAAAGCTTGCTCCATGACTGATTGTGTCAGTGGTTGAATCCTGATATACACGGAGGAATTACACAATCAGTATCGTGGTGATATACATGTTGTAATACCCTTTTAAAAGGTCAATCATGTCGTCAAATTCCAAACATCGGGTGATTTTGGAATTTAATTATCATTTCATCTTGTCATGAACACTTTGACAGGATGACACTTCGACGGGATGGCATCGATGACCTTAGTTAGGGACCACATAATAAGTTAAAATATTTGATGGAATATCATTTCATTTTAATTGTGCTTGCTATTCTCGGGTATAACAAATTAGTACTTCTACAGTGCGTGCAAAACAGTCTGATTGTAATTTATCATTGAGAAAAAGTAATTGCAGTTTATACTTATCGCTGACAAGGATTCGTCCATTTCATATGCTAAAATATTGATAAGTCGGGATTTGAACAAATTATTCTTTGTGAAGACGTCAAAAACATGGTTTTATGTAAATCCTTCATCTTATGTAAATGTCAGTACGCGAATCGAATCACGTTACATGCACGAGTTCTTGTTTTCTTTCTATATCCATATTTGATATCAAGACGCATTTTGCATAGCATGAATAAAGTAATTTGACTTTTGGATGGGTGTTAGTGTTTTAATGCAGACCATTAGCACTGTTGTTCATCAAAATATCGTTAGGATGAAAGCTTCATTGATGAGAAAGATAGTCAAAATCGGAGTATTAATTGAGAGGTTCGTTATAACATTGGTTGGGTCATTAATAAATTTAGCAATAGCCTCGTAGAACTTTCAAACACTTTCAATAGATGAATGAGTGTTTATCTTAGAGGATGTGTATGTTCAGAAATATAGAGGCTGATGATTTAATGCTTACACTGGTCGTAGTTTTGATCTTGCTTTATTAATAAATATCCGCCAACTTGTGTAATTTGGGCGATGTGTTAAAATGTTCACACATATTAAGCGACGGTTCTAGCATGATTGTATCGAAGCATCAGATGGCGCATGTAAAACAAGGTCACATATGTGAACACTCAAATGCCAAAAACTCTGCAACCGGTTGTTATCCATATGTTTTGTAAAACATTCGACAAAATGTGAACTTCTACATATAGCTTACGCAAATACACAATGTACCTCCTTTAAACTGATGTTTTCGTACAAATATATAACCAACACCTTAACAAAGACATAAATATTAACATCGAATAATAGTATAACGTGAAGATAAACGAGTTGAAATTAATGGAGTAAATAAAAAGTAACGTTAGGTTTTCAAATAATTCATTCCATATGCTCATCAGCTAAATACTGGTGTATCATCTTATTACATTTTGTGTAAACTATTTAGATCAAATCTTTATTGATATAGCAAAGTTAACAGTTTTATCGAGCCAAACATATAATTTTAACACACATTGTAACAAAATGAAGTACATTTAATAAGACTAAGCAGTTGGATAGGTCGTGGCATCTTACACCCCTGCGTCTGTTTGGTTGAATCTTGACTGATGTTCAACAATATCAATATACACTATTTGCGACAGCCAGTCTCCAAAACAGTTTCCATAGGATAAGTATTAAATCTGTAAAAATGTTTATACAAACAACAACTGACAACCAGTTTTCAAGTTTTTACCTCATGTAATAAAAGTAGAAACAGGTAACCAAGTAGCAACCACGCTTACTGGAGTAGGTTGGTTTACTATCAAATTGTCTGGAATAAATGAAATGCATGTAAGATTCATTTCGCTGAATGTGTTCGTTTTGAGAACAATCAGTTGTAATCATTTCTTCTTTAAATTATGTATAGGCAGTTACTTAAAGCACTACAAGCATATATAAACATATGATCAGTACTAAACGACTTGAACATCACTTCTGTTTCGTGTACCAATTCTTCTTCATTCTAAGCATATAAGTGGTTGTTGAAAACTAACAAGCAAATACTCAATTAAACCTGCTACCTTATCGCCCGAAGTTCTATTCCAATGATTGCCCTTGTTTATTATCTTTGATGTATTAATAAAATAATAACGGGGTAACGTAGTAAAGTCTGCCGAACATGACATTCAATAAATAGTATTGGTATTTGAAACACGTGCTGTATGTTTAAGTAGCGATTTACTCATTCCAGAAACACGTGTACTACCTAAATTAAATGAGGTTTTTCCCATACCTTTTTTTATTATACTATAGATATTTCGTAAATAGTTTACATTGTATCGAACCTTTCTATACAGCTGATAACTACCACTAAATTCGACGGGGAAATCAGCGCGCAACAGAAAATACCTGACAACAAAGAAACACCCAATGAACAGTCCGATGAGGCCCCGCTGCAAGGCGACGCAACCACACAAACCCGTGCCAGAAAGGCGACACAACCACCCCCTGACCTAGTTTAAAACACCAAGGACAGTTAATAAGGCTTGATTTACACTCTCCTGTTCTATAAGGTTGTCGATGAGGTAAGTGTGAGGTTTGGTGCACCATAAACTAGTTTAAACCCCCGTGACAATTGTCGCTGTTCGTTCCAAGGCGGAAGCCTCATTGACAACCGTGCTTCATGTATGTATTGTCCACTTTATAATAAAAATAGAAAACTCCAAAAATATTTTTTGGCTTAGGGCCTTCCTTTCTTTAACTGTATTATCATTGTATATGTTCTGCTGCAATTTCGACGCCAGCATGAGGCTGCCTTGTATCCTTCAATAGTACATGTATATGGTGTCATTTAGATGTGTGTTGTCCTTTGTTCTAGTTCTTGCCCCGCGAAGTTTGACTGACTTAGGCAGCAAACGCACGGGGTGGGATTTCGGGTTTGTGTAATTTGTATACCTGTTGTCTTCAAGTTGAACTCTGTTATAGCAGTGTCTACGATCCCCTCCCTATTACAACACTGTGCAGTGTCGGTATATTTTTGTTTCCACATGTTATTTCCTTGCCCTACCTTTAAGGTCCGTCGCCCATTACCCTAACCCCTTTCTTCATCAGTTGTATCTTGCAGAGATGCTGGATGGGAGACTTTTTAATTAGGTCACTGTGTTGTTTCGTCACCATAATAAACGTTTGTGGCATATGTTCGCCCTCTTTTTGCCCATTATTGTAAACTAGGTCAAGTCGCCCCCTCCTTTTTACAGCACTGTGCAGTGTCGGTGTATTTTTGTTTCCACTTGTCCTTGGAAGTTAATTTCCTCTACCATTTGTTTTAAAGTCCACCGCCTACAACACCCCCTCTTTTCATCATTTGTATCTTGCGGAGATGCTGGATGAGATACTTTCTATCACTGTGCTGTTTGGTCACTATAATATATATGTTCGCCCTTTTTTTGCCCATTATTGTAAACTAGGTCAAGTCCCATAAAGCCTCTTTAACACGTATTAACGTTATGTCACTGTCCTTGGTGCTATCAACTAGGTCACGGTGGTTGTGTCTCATTTAGTCGCCGTTTTGTCACGGGTTTTTGTGGTTGGTTCGCCGTGCAGTGGGGCCTTGGGGAACTTGGTCGAGTATTTGCTGCGTTTCATTCGGCAATAACCTCTATTATATAATTTCCTTGTGAATGTGGGTCATCCTGCATTTTATCGGCAGGGACTTGGATGTTTAATTGTTTCTTCGGCTTATGTGTGGACATTGCTCTTTGTAGTTGCTAGGAATATGTAATATTATTTCCCACCCCATTCCTACCTTGCCATTATTTTAACTAGGTCAAGTCGTAGTTGTGCCTCTTTAGGTCGCATAACGTTAGATCACTGCCATTAGTGTTTTAATCTACCTAGGTCACACCCCGGGGTTGTTGCACCTCATTAGGTCGGATTTCTGTGGGTACTGCTCAGGGTAGTTGTGTCGTCGTGTTTCTGATTTCTGTGCTCGGCTGGTTGGGTTGAGTGCTACCTTCCCTGTCGGATTTTCTCATACCTTTTTTGAAGAGGCACATCTACGACTCGACCTAGTTTGTAATAATGGACAATGAAGGAATAGGACGGGATATAACATTTCATATTTCTAGATGCATATAGCTCTAGAATATGCCAAGAATATGACCCCAGCGACCAAACAAGGCATATCCGCACAGTGACCTAATTTAAAAAGTTGTGTTAAATAGTCTGATCTTATTTATTATAACTGGTTGTTTCGAATTAAAAAGGTGAAACGATTGTTTAACACTAAAGCGATATGATGTTTTTCCTCAAAGAATAATGAAAGCGATTTGAAACACCCTAGAGTCGTCTACGCCAATGCAGCGATCTTGTATTCGAGTGTAAGCTAATTATTATATCCTCAACAATAATATACGTATATACTTCATTGAGATCGTACATAAGATACCTGTTTCTGATAGATTTAGTATCTGTTAGATATTCTTTTTTATGTAGACATTGTTATTGACATACGATTGTATGCTATCTTGTCTTGTCGCATTGCAGAAATCGTAAGGAATACGCAATTTGACTAACATTAAACCAACCATGACAGTACCTTTTATACAAAACGCGACTTAACGCTGTGCAGTTGGGACTTGGGGAACTAGTCGAGTATTGGCTGCGTTTCATTCGGCAAAAACCGCTATTATATTTTGTCTCTGTGAATGTGGGTCGTCCTGCATTTTATCGGCGTTGACTTGGATCTTTAGTTGTTTCTTCGGCTTATGTGTGGACATTGCTCGATGTAGTTGCTGATAGTATGTACTATTATTTCCCACCCCATTCCTGCCTTGCCCTTTGTTTTAACAAGTTCAGGTCGTGGTTGTGCCTCTTTAGGTCACATAACATCAGGTCACTGTCCTTAGTGTTTAAACTCGGTCATGTCCCGGGGTTGATGTGCCTTATTTGGTCGCCGTTTTGGCAGTGGTTTCTGTGGGCATTGCTCAGGGTAGTTGTGCCGTGGTCTGATTTCTGTGCTCGGCTGGTTGGGTTGAGTGCTACCTCCCCTGTTGGATTTTCTCATACCTTTTTTGTGTAGTTTAAAACTTACAATACTAAATCCATCAAGATGAGACATTTTTAAAATATGTCTTCCAAATGCATTTTGTTGTAGAATCAAGCAGCCAATCACATCACCTCAAACGACACTTTGACATTGCTTTATTTCTTTGCTATATTAATACAAGCCATGAGACGGTCTATCGTTCTTTTGATCAAATAGTGTTTCTTGTCCAATTCCATATCATGACACACTTAACCGGTTGCTGATCCATTAAATGTTCTGCAGAAGTGTCCTATTGAAGAGCTGACGCTTAATTTGTCAGACATACGGGCATTTCCTATTGATGTGTACAAGTAATCAGACATTCCATACATATAAAGGTATTAAAGGTCCGGTATATTCATGATGTAACTGTCTACTCGGAAATTGTATTTCCGTTAGACAATTAGATATACGTAATCATTACATGTCGTATATAAATATTGATTGGTCTTCAAAGATTTGTGATCGCCTCTAAGACAATGAGAGAATCAAATCAAAGAATACAGAAAGTGATCAATGGGAATATTAACCTTGTCATACATGGTACTAGATCTTATCAATCATTTCATCCATAGCATGCTCGTATGTGTTCGTTCTTTTACTTTAGTAACATGATGTATTTCATAGTTGGTAGATGGGATCATAGGATGTATTCAAATCGTATTGTCAAAATCAAACCATCTGCAAGAAGCTTCATTGCCATGGGAATATTATACTATGTACAGTATTATAAATCGGATCAATTAAATGTATGTATTTTGAACATTGCAGGAATGTATTTATCATGTCATTTCATTATCTTATAACACGAATACATGTATTTTCATATCAAACTCTAAAGACATATCTTTGGCACATCAAACGCAGTTCAAGTTTTGTCTTTCATATACAAACTGTATGTCAGCAAACTGTATGTCAGCAAAGTAGATTTATGATGCACTTGTCTTAGAAATATTGTTATGTGTCTATACGATTAAGAGTTATTCTTAAATTTATTTTTTATTATACCCCTAATATAAATATTGTTTAAAGTAACACTAATTTTTTTGACATCTGTTTATTCGGGTTGCTACGGATGATTACGTCAGTCTATGTCATGTTTGTTAGAGTACGACGCAGCATAGTAAACATCGAGTTACCTTAACGCCGAAATGAAACAATAAGTATATACCTACTGTTGTAAAATGATTTATTTTAAAGAGAATAATCGATTAATTCAAGCCCGCCAACTAAATATGTAAGCAACCCTATTTTTTAGCCTATCTCAACCACATACGTTTCCTATTCAATAAAACATTTTATTTCAGAAATAAACTTCTCGAAAAGGTTATTGTATACGTTTATATCACCACCAGACGTATGTTACAATATTTTGATTTCAGAACACATATCCTTAGAACATATCCAATGCAACTATTATTGACTTACATCATATTTTTAAAAAAGTTTGATTCTGTTTTTATCATAACTTATTTCAAATTACAAATATATAACAGTCGTACAATATTCATATTTATGATTAGCACTATATCGATAGGGTGCTAATGTCGTTTATGACACTAATATAGGTATGGTGAATGAATGTCGAATGTCAAATAGCGATTTCCTGATTTATTGTATCTGTAAATGCGTAACACCTAATACAAATCAAATCTGCCACACTATTTTGAATGCAAAACTGAACTGTGTGAGGCTTAAAACAATAGTAAATCGATCTAAAAACATGCAAATTTATAGTCCTCTCTTAAATAGCAAAATCAATGTATCAGGCGCATCACATAAAACAATACCTTAACGCTGAAACTTCTGTTTTTTGTGTAATAAGTACCTTAATAAATACCGTACACAATACAAAACATTACATTTCATCCGCAGTGGGTCGATCGTAATATGTATGTGATGCATCTCGAATCAGTAACTCTTTTTGAATGTCTAATTACACACATCATGCAGAAATCTTGCTTATTTCACATGTCACTGATTTCGTAAATTTATTTTGCCGCGGAATGGATATAATATAGAAACCGATGCTCACAGATTAATGGAATAAACAAAGAAAGCAGAAGATTCGCGGATTTTGAGATATTGGTAGGTATCAGTCGTCATGTTCATAAAGCTAATCAGTATTGTCAAATTACGTCCATATAATTTTCGTTTACCATAAACAGTACGCTTGTTACTTATTTTGGACGGGTTTAAAATCTGCCCGATAGTATTTCAATCATGCTGAGGTTAGCCGACATATAAACACATGCTACATTACGATGGCGATGGTTGATGTATCGATATCTTCAATTGGGCCGATATCTGCACTTCTCGAGTCAACATCGAGTGATTTCATCAAGAATACAACCGATGATTATGCATGCAAGACAATTACCAATACCAACATATATTAGGAAGCCAAACATGGCAAACTATGATAACTACATTTAACAAAGTTTATGACATGAATTAATTTAGACGGTTCATTTGATATCTTTCAAAGCAGTTTTAAGGTGTCTGCCAATGACACGTGATGAGAGTTAAATGTGTTTTCAAATACTAGTAGAAGATACTGTGCAACAAGTATGAATGGTAACTACCGTAAATATTGGAAATATACTTATTAATGAATCGGATTCAATAAAGACATTTAATATGAATGATTTATGCAAAACTGGAATGCTTCCGTTAGTTTATATCTATAACATAATGTATGCACGGTTTGCAGACAGCGAACGTAATGTGTAACTATTATTGTAATAGCATCTGACAATATATATTACTTAGGATAAATAGCATATAAATTATATGTCTGAGTTATTATCTAGGTGTTTTAGTATTAATTGAATATGATATATGACGTGCATTTTTTGGCTGAAATGTCATCGAGTACGCATGTTGTGGGTTATCCAACGTCGAATATAATATTATATCTATACGGCCGTTCGTTGTTCTAGTGATCATGGCGGTTGGCTTAAGGAACAACAGTTTCGAATTCCTTAGAGGTTACAACATTGCTATTTTATACTTTTTTCTAGGCCGATAAAGCTAGGTATATGCCTGATTGACTCGGAGGAATTACACAATCAGACTAATAGGGTTCTGGAATCTGTTCGTCATTTCATCCTACCATGTAATCTTTGACGGGATGGCATCGACGACATTAGTAAGGGACCACATAATAAGTTAAAACATTTTGTGGAACCTCGTTTCATATTAATAGTACTCTGTACTATCGGGTACATCATGGCTAATGCAAAAAAGTACTTGGACAGTAAGTTCAAAACAGTCTGATTGAATTTTATCACTGAGAAACATGTGAATGCAGTTCATACTTATCGCTGATAAGGATTCGTCCATGTCATATGCCAAGATATTGATATTTCAGAACTTAAATAAATTATTCTTTATCAAGACGTCGACAACATGGTTGTATGTAACTCATTAATTTTATATAAACGTCAGTACGCGAATCGAAACACGTTACGAGTGCATGTGTTCTTGTATATCCCACTATGATATCAAGACGGAATTGGCATTGGTGCATGGCGTGAATAAAGTAAGTTGAATATTGGAAAGGTATCTACTATGTTAGATAAGTGTTTAAATGGAGTACATTAACACTGCTTTTCATCATATTATCGTTAAGCTGAAAGCTTGATGATGCAGTTAATCTTAAGCTATTTAATGCAAGAACGTCAAAATCGGCGTATTAAATGACGGATTCCTTATACCATTGGTTGGTTCATCAATCAAATTCAGCAATAGCCTCGTAGAACTTTTAAACACTTTCAATAAATGTATGAGTGTTAATCGAAGAGTTTGTATAGGGTTACAAAAATAGAGGCTGATGATTCAATGCTTACAAAGGTCATAACATATTAAGCGACGATTCTAAAAACAACATGGTTGTATCGAAGCATTGGTTGACGCATGGAAAACAAGGTCATATATGCGAACACTCAAATGACAAGATCTCTGTAACCAGTTGTTATCGATTTGTGTTGTAAACCATTCGACAAAATGCGAACTTCACCATGTAGCTAACGAAAATACCTCATTTAAACTGACGTTTTCGTACAAATATACGTGTATAATAAACACCTTAATAGCGAATAATAGTATTACGTCAATATAAACGAGTTGATATTAATGGTGTAAATTAATTTTTAAATAATTCATTCCACTTGTTGATCATAGAAGTACTGCTGTTTCATCTTATTAAACTATTAGGATCAAATCTTTATTCATATATTAGCAATTATGACAGTTTAATCGAGTCATACATATAATTTAAACACACAATGTAACAAAATGAAGTACACATAATTATACTAAGCAGTTTGATGGGTGTTTGCACCTTCGTTGAATCTAGACTGTTGTACAAAAATATACACTATTGACGACAGCCAGTTTCCAAAACAGTTTACATAGGATAAGTATTCAATCAGTTAAAATAGTTATACAAGCAACAACTGACAACCAGTTTTCAAGTTTTTATCCCATGTAATGAAACTAGAAACAGGTAACCCAGTAGCAACCACGCAGGTTGGTTTACTATCAAATTGTCTGGAATAAATCAAATGCATGTACGATTCATTTCGCTGAGTGTGTTCGTTTTGTGAACAAACAGTTGTAATCAAGTCTACTTAAAATTATGTATAGGCAGTAATTTAAAGCACTACAAGCATCTTTAAACAGATGATCAGTACTTAACGACTTGAACATCACTACTGTTTCGTGAACCAATTCGTCATAATTCTAAGGGTATAAGTGACTGTTGAAAACTAACAAGCAAATACTCAATAAAACCTGTCAATGATAACCCTTGTTTGATTATGTTTGATGTATCATTAATAAAACTACGGTGTAACGTAGTAAAGTCTACAGAACATGGCATTCAATAAATATTATTGGTATTTGAAACGCGTGCTGTATGTTTAAGTAGAATTTACTAATTCCTGAAACACATGTACTACCTTAATTAAATGCGGTTTTATTATACTATAAATATTTCGAAAATAGTTTACATTGTATCGAACCTACTATACAGCTGATAACAACTACCATTAAATACGACGGGGAAATCAGCGTGCAGAAGGAAATAGCGGACAACAAAGAAACACACAATTATAAGATGATAAGAAAGTGGAAACGATCAACACAATCATAAACGAATCACAATGGCAATCAGTTCTAAAACTAATCATAAAATGACGTGTACTTAAAATGAACAATGCAATCATTCAGTGACAGTATTACACCTCATTTGCGTTTCCTTTTCTTTTCTACAGTGTCAGTGCTATACTTTTATACACACTAGCCCTGCATACGATATTGTCAGAAACTACATTCACACCCAACAGTTATCTTTTTCCAAATCTGTTTATAATCTGAGTTCTAGTTATGGTTGATATCACTAGTTTTTAAATGTTTTGTCATTTTATATTCGTTTAAGGCTACAATAAACGGCTACAAATTGGACAATGTATCATGTCACTGAATTAGTATGTGAGATACATGTAACAATGTTTAGTTAGCAAAACCTATTTCATCGCAGACCAATTGCAAATTCATGATTTCTTATAAAACAATCATGTTCAGTAAATGAACTAAACATTTACATTAGGCAAGTTGCACCATTTATACATTAATTACTTTATATATTATGGAGACACACGGTCCATTTGAAACATATCAGTTTAATGGTAATTTGAAGAGGTTGCTCACAGCAAGACATTTGATTGATGCAACAACATTTTAACGAGACACGGAAATAAATCGCTCAAACATTCTTAGTTGTACAATTGTATATTTGTTTCTATTTATCAGTGGAGGAAAGCGATATTAAGTTTGATCTGTTTTTATTACAACCTGTTGCGCATACAATATCGACATGTCCTGGTAACAACGACAGAATATAATTAACCATTAATATGTTAATGGTAGAACCTGTCTTTGAATTGTTGTCGTTTAGTGGTTGCAGACACAACACAAATTGCCAGATTTACTTGCCCCACGGCTTCGTTCATAGGAGTAGGTAAACTAAGTGGTAAAATGGCTAAATCACGGAAATAAATCATGCTTAAAAAAACAAGTTACATGTATAAGTTAGACTAAGTTTCAATGTGAAATGATGGAAATTTATATTTTGATGCCATTCAAAATGTCCACCTGTACGAAACAATTCAAACGTAATGATTCGACCCAGGCAAATGAAATGTTGTATGTGGTTTCAAAACACTATTGGAGTTGTGTGTATTTGTATAGTTTGTTCTAGTTTGATTCCATACAATTTCACTATGGTTGCGTAATTGTATAAAAATACACAAACTCGCAACAGAAAAGTGGATCTAGCAATAACACACACTTTTTGCAAGGTTGGTCGAATATACTACATGTAGATGTAACTAAGGAGACTATCTGTCCTGATATATTGTTATTTTGACAACAACAAAATTAAGAGTCGAAATATCACATTTTAATCAATTTTGGCTTAACTGGAAAAGTCCTCAAGCTAGTTTGATTTGGTGTAAGCGACATCTCCCAAGGTTGTGTTTTTTTCACGAATAACATATAACAGGATATCTGAAGCTACCAGACTGCGCCTTTTGATAGACAAAGATGCCGAACGCAGGAGTGTATAAATAGTGTTGGATACTACATAAGGAACACGTTTGGAGGTCATGTTACGTAACAAAACGATATTTCACAATGTACATCTAGTTTGAATATGTCGGATACTACACAAGATAGCGATCCGCCGATTGTCTTTCTCAAGAAAAGTAAACAATTCTAAGGTACTCATGTATAAGTATACACAGCAGTAGGCACTCGTATTGATACGTCTCGTATTACTGGCCTATAGAGGGTTCTTACGATGGTTAGCTAGACTTAGACTATTTTGACGGATAAAGTTATCTTGTCGACTGTGGGGGATACCATTATGGGGACTTGTAGTCCCGGTCCTTAATACTGATCGTCTAGATAGCGAAATTACAACTCGAATATGTAGTAACAATTTCCCCTTTTTATCCCCCGCCGAAGGCGAAGGGGATATGGTAATGGTAGGCGTCATTCCGTCCGTCAGTCCGTCCGTCCGTCAGTCCGTCCGTCCGAACTTCTGTGTGCAACTCCTCCTACATTCCTTAAGGGAATTCAACGAAACTTTCTCAGAATAACTGCTATGATGTCCCCCTGCGCATATTGTCAGGAATTTTTTATTCGACCATTTTTGACAGAGTTATTGCCCTTTGTTGTTTTTGCATATAAATTCTTCTGTGTGCAACTCCTCCTACATTCCTTAAGGGAATTCAACGAAACTTTCACAGAATAACTGCTATGATGTCCCCCAGCGCATATTGTCAGGATTTTTTTATTTGACCATTTTTGACAGAGTTATTGCCCTTTGTTGTTTTTTGCATATAAATTCTTCTGTGTGCAACTCTTCCTACATTTCTTAAGGGAATTCAACGAAACTTCCACAGAATAACTGCTATGATGTCCCCCAGCGCATATTGTCAGGATTTTTTTATTCGACCATTTTTGACAGAGTTATTGCCCTTTGTTGTTTTTTACATATAAATTCTTCTGTGTGCAACTCCTCCTACATTTCTTAAGGGAATTCAACGAAACTTTCACAGAATAACTGCTATGATGCCCCCATCGCATATTGTCAGGATTTTTTCATTCGACCATTTCTAACAGAGTTATTGTCCTTTGTTGTTTTTTACATATAAATTCTTCTGCGTGCAACTGCTCCTTCATTTCTTAAGGGAATTCAAAGAAACTTTCACAGAATAACTGCTATGATGTCCCCCAGCGCATATTGTCAGGATTTTTTTATTCGACCATTTTTGACAGAGTTATTGCCCTTTGTTGTTTTTTGCATATACATTCTTCTGTGTGCAACTCCTCCTACATTTCTTAAGGGAATTCAACGAAACTTTCACAGAATAACTGCTATGATGTCCCCCAGCGCATATTGTCAGGATGTTTTCATTCGACCATATCTGACAGAGTTATTGCCCTTTGTTGTTTTTTACATATAAATTCTTCTGTGTGCAACTCCTCCTACATTTCTTAAGGGAATTCAACATAACTTTCACAGAATAACTGCTATGATGCCCCCCCAGCGCATATTGTCAGGATTGTTTCATTCGACCATTTCTGACAGAGTTATTGTCCTTTGTTGTTTTTTACATATAAATTCTTCTGCGCGCAACTGCTCCTTCATTTCTTAAGGGAATTCAAAGAAACTTTCACAGAATAACTGCTATGATGTCCCCCAGCGCATATTGTCAGGAATTTTGTATTCGAACATTTTTGACAGAGTTAATGCCCTTTGTTAATTTTTTACACATTTCTCATGGAATTTTTTGTCAAAACTTTTACAGAAGTACAGTTATGAGGTGCACAAGTGGATATCATCAGGGTTTTTCATTTCGGCCATTTTTGAAATAATTATGGCCTTTTGTTGATTTTTTACATATTTATTAACTTCTGTGTGCAACTGCTCCTACATTTCTTAAGGAATTTTGATGAAACTTTGATTCATTCATTTTTAGCTCACCTGAGCACAAAGTGCTCAAGGTGAGTTATTGTGATAACTCACCGTCCGTCGTCCGTCCGTCCGTCCGTCCACACTTTCAAACGACATCTCCTCTGAAACCATTAGGCCAATTTGGATGAAATTTTGTCAGGATGTTTGTGGCATTGGGGGATTCAGTAATTGTTCAAATTATGGCCCTAGGGTCAAAATTGGCCCCGCCCCGGGGGTCACCAGCTTTACATAGACTTATATAGGGGAAACTTATAAAAATCTTCTTCTCTAAAACTACAATGCTTAGAGCTTTGATATTTGGTATGTAGCATCATCTAGTGGTCCTCTACCAAGATTGTTCAAATTATGGCCCTGGGGTCAAAATTGGCCCCGCCCCGGGGGTCACCAGTTTTATATAGACTTATATAGGGGAAACTTACAAAAATCTTCTTCTCTAAAACTGCAATGCCTAGAGCTTTGATATTTGGTATGTAGCATCATCTAGTGGTCCTCTACCAAGATTGTTCAAATTATGGCCCTGGGGTCAAAATTGGCCCCATCCCGGGGGTCACCAGTTTAACATAGACCTATATAGGGGAAACATATAAAAATCTTCTTCTCTAAAACTACAATGCCTAGAGCTTTGATATTTGGTATGTAGCATCATCTAGTGGTCCTCTAACAAGATTGTTCAAATTATGGCCCTGGGGTCAAAATTGGCCCCACCCCGGGGGTCACCAGTTTAACATAGACTTATATAGGGGAAACATATAAAAATCTTCTTCTCTATAACTACAATGCCTAGAGCATTGATATATTTGGTATGTAGCATCATCTAGTGGTCCTCTACCAGGATTGTTCAAATTATGGCCCTGGGGTCAAAATTGGCCCCACCCCGGGGGTCACCAGTTTAACATAGACTTATATAGGGGAAACTTACAAAAATCTTCTTCTCTAAAACTACATTGCCTAGAGCGTTGATATTTGGTATGTAACATCATCTAGTGGTCCTCTACCAAGATTGTTCATATTATGGCCCTGATGTCAAAAATGACCCCGCCCCGGGGGTCACCAGTTTTACATAGACTTACATAGGGGAAACATATAAAAATCTTCTTCTCTAAAACTACAATGCCTAGAGCTTTGATATTTGGTATGTAGCATCATCTAGTGGTCCTCTACCAAGATTGTTCAAATTATGGCCCTGGGGTCAAAATTGGCCCCACCCCGGGGGTCACCAGTTTAACATAGACTTATAAAGGGGAAACATATAAAAATCTTCTTCTCTTAAACTACAATGCCTAGAGCTTTGATATTTGGTATGTAGCATCGTCTAGTGGTCTTCTACCAAGATTGTTCAAATTATGGCCCTGGGGTCAAAATTGGCCCGTCCCGGGGGTCACCAGTTTTGCATAGACTAAATATATAGGGAAATATATAAAAATCTTTTTGTCTTTAACTAAATTACCTAGAGCTTTGTTATTTGGTATGTAGCATCATCTAGTGGTCCTCTACCAAGATTGTTCAAATTATGCCCCTGGCGTCAAAATTGGCCCTGCCCCGGGGGTCAGGTTTTTACATAGACTTATATAGGGAAAACATACAAAAAACATACAAAAATCATTTTACAAAAATCTTATTGTCTAAAACTACAATGCCTAGAGCTTCGATAATTGGTATGTAGCGTCATTTAGTGATCTTCTACCAAGATTGTTCAAATTATGCCCCTGGGTAAAAACTGTGCAGGGCTTTATTTATATTCGGGTGAGCGATATAGGGCCATCATGGCCCTCTTGTTTATGTGTTATGATATTCGGTTGTTTGACATTACTCCTGTTGGCAACAACAACAATTCAACTGTAGTGGTCATCTTTATGAAGCTTTCGTGATAATATTTGTAGTTTACCTCAATTTTTCCTTCGGCGGGAGATATGGCTGTCAGTGACTGCTTCTTGTGACGATGTGTTTATTGTATGAACATTACTATTATGTTGTTTACGCTTACACTAACATAAGTTCGTCTGCAGATGGCTAGTGTAAGCAGAAAGTCTTTAATACCCGATACCATTTTTACGATACTTTAATTCACCAACATCACCACAAGGTCTCGCGGCACGGCGACACAACAGCACAAGCCCATGCCAAAACGGCGACCAAATGAGGCACAACAACCCAGGGGCGTGACCTAGTTAAAACACGTGACCTAATTTTATGTGACCAAAAAATGCACAACTACGACTTGACCTAGTTTAAAATAATGGGCAAGGTAGAAATAGGGTGGGAAATATCGTTACATATTTCTAGTAACTACACTGAGCAATTCCCACACATAAGCCGAAGAAACAATTAAAAATCCAAGTCCCCGCAGAAAAAATGTAGGATGACCCAGTATCACAAATACATTATATGATAGCGGTTATTGCATTAGACTGAATGAAACACAGCCAATACTCGATTAAGTTACCCGAGGCCCCGCTGCAAGGCGACGCAACCACACAAACCCGTGCCAAAAAGACGACACAACCACCCCCTGACCTAGTTTAAAACACCAAGGACTGCTAATACGGCTTGATTTACACTGTCGTGTTCTATCAGGTTGTCGATGAGGTAAGTGTGAGGTTTGGTGCACCATAAACTAGTTTAAACCCCCCGTGACAATTGTCGCTGTTCGTTCCAAGGCGGAAGCCTCATTGACAACCGTGCTTTATGTATGTATTGTCCACTTTATAGTAAAAATAGAAAACTCCAAAAAAAATTTTTGGTTTAGGGCATCCTTTCTGTAACTGTATTATCATTGTACATGTTCTGCTGCCATTATGCTGTCCAGCATATGGCTGCCTTGTATCTTTCAATAGTACGTGTTTATGGTGTCATTTAGATTTATGTTGTCCCTTGTTGTAGTTCTTGTCCCGCGTAGTTTGATTGACTGAGGCAGCAAACGCACGGGGTGGGATTTCGGGTTTGTGTAAGTTGTATACCTGTTGTCTTCAAGTTGTACTCTGTTATAGCAGTGTCTACGGTCCCCTCCTTATAACAGCACTGTGCAGTGTCGGTGTATTTTTGTTTCCACTTGTTATTTCCTTGCCCCCCCCCTTTAAGGTCCACAGCCCATTACCCCCACCCCTTTCTTCATCAGTTGTATCTTGCAGAGATGCTGGATGGGAGACTTTTTAATTAGGTCACTGTGTTTTTTGGTCACTATAATATATATTTTTGCCCTCTTATTGCCCATTATTGTAAACTAGATCAAGTCCCATAATGCCTCTTTAACACGTATTAATGTTATGCCACTGTCCTTGGTGTTATTAACTAGGTCACGGGTGGTTTTGTCTCATTTAGTCGCCCTTTTGGCTCGGGATTGTGTGGTTGGTTCGCCTAGCAGTGGGGCACATCTACGACTTGACCTAGTGTGTAATAATGGGCAAGGAAGGAATAGGGCGGGATATCACATTACATATTTCTAGATGCATACAGCTCTAGAATATGCCAAGAATATAATAAAACGATTGTTTAACTCTATATCGATATTATGTTGTTTCTCCTCAAAGAATGATGAAAGTGATTTGAAACACCCTAGAATCGTCTATGCCAATGCAGCGGTCTTGTATTCGAGTGTAAGCCAATTATTATATCCTCAACAATAATATACGTATGTACTTCATTGAGATTGTACATAAGATACCTGTTTCTGATAGATTTAGTATCTGTTAGATATTCCTTTTTATGAAGACATTGTTGTTGACATACGGTTGTATGCAATCTTGTCTTGTTGCATTGCATTGCAGAAATCGTAAGGAATACGGAATCTGACAAACATTAAACCAACCATGACAGTACGTTTTATACAAAACGCGACTTTTCGCCGTGCAGTTGGAACTTGGGGAACTTGGTCGAGTATTGGTCGAGTTTCATTCGACAAAAGCCGCTACTATATTATGTCTCTGTGAATGTGGGTCGTCCTGCATTGGCTCGTCCTATGTATAATTGATTTAAATTCTTGGACTTGTGGTGTATTTGTGTTTTTCTTCACCCCCATCTCAACTTCACCTATAGCTTCGTATTTTTCTGTATATGATTTTAATGTTAATTTTCTTTTAATACCCTTGAGTCCCGTGGCCGATCCAGATATCCTCCCGGACTAAGTCCCGGGTCCTTTACTGGATTGCTGGACCGAATCAAGAGTATGTATCGATCTAGATATCCCCCCAGTAGAACTAGGCCCTTCTCCAGATTGTTCGATACAATTTTCCGTAGAAAACATAGTTAAATTAGTTTTGGTAGTCATAATGACAATAAGATCGAATTGACGATTCATGATTATTTCCTAGACAATGTTAATCGTTCATTTTTGTTTGCATGGTGTCACGGCAAACATTTGTCAAATTTGCGCAGTGACAGATATCATTTAAAACACAAAACTGTTGATTAAATAATTATTTAATTTATGCGCTGAGACAGGTATCAAGTTGTTTTCAAACTTCGATTTAACACCATTCAATTTCAGTGTGAGCAATTTAATTGTTTAATAAACAATGAGTCGAGACAGAAATATTTTCACGGTCAATTAACTACTTTTCTATTTCAATCACTTTGACTTGATGTCGACACAACTAATGACAATAAGGTGCGAAAATATCATTTCGGCCAGAAAAGTCGTGTCGATATAACCGGAGTGTCGACATAGGCATGTCGAGTCAAACATCAGTTTTTTATATAGAACATAGAGTGACCAAAATCGGGGATTTTAAAGTATGTCGACTAAACCGGAGTGTCGATACAAGCGATGTCGACACAACGGGTGTCAACTTGTGTACTTGTAAACTCGAAACTCAATTATTATACTCCTTAACATCTACTTTAGGTATCAATATTAAAACTATTACTTGTAAATTCAATTATGCATTGCTGTAAATATTGTTTTGTGCATATATGTGTTCTTGTACATTTCTGTATATTTTCATGTTAATGTGGACCGTATTGAAAATTGGTCTCGAACCAAATATGTTATCCGCTATAAATAAAGTTGTCATTATTATTATCGGCGGTGACTTGGATCTTTAGTTGTTTCTTCGGCTTATGTGTGGACATTGCTCGATGTAGTTGCTGAGAGTATGTAATTTTATTTCCCACCCCATTCCTACCTTGCACTTTGTTTTAACAAGTTCAGGTCGTATAACGTTAGGTTACTGTCCTTAGTGTTTTGAACTAGGTCACGTCCCGGGGTTGTTGTGCCTCATTTGGTCGCCGTTTTGGCTGTGGTTTCTGTGGGCATTGCTCAGGGTAGTTGTGTCGTGGTCTGATTTCTGTGCTCGGCTGGTTAGGTTCAGTGCTACCTTCCCTGTCGGATTTTCTCATACCTTTTTTTAGTGTAGTTTAAAACAATACTAAATCCATCAAGATGAGACATTTTTAAAATATGTCTTCCAAAAGCATTTTGTAGTAGAATCAAGTAGTCAATCACATCACCTCAAACGACACTTTGACATTGATTTATTTCTTTGCTATATTAATTCAAGCCATGAGACGGTCTATTGTTCTATTGATTAAAAAGTGTTTCTTGTCCGATCCCCTATTATGACACACTTAACCGGTTGCTGATCCATTAAATGTTCTGCAAAAGTGTCCTATTGAAGAGCTGACGCTTAATGTAACAGACATACGGGCATTTTCTATTGATGTGTACAAGTAATCAGACATTCCATACATATGAAGGTATTAAAAGTCCGGTATATTCATGACGTTACTGTCTACCCGGAAATTGTATTTCCGTTAGACATAGGACATACGTAATCAACAATAACAGTTCTTATACAAATATTGATTGGTTATCAAAGATTTGTGATCGGCACTTATACAATGATAGAATCAAATCAGAGAATACAGAAATTGGTAAGTGGAGAGATTAACCTTGTCATACAGTGTACGAGATCTTATCAATCATTTCATTCATAGCATGCTCCTATTTATTTGTTCTTTTACTTTAGTTACATGATTTATTCCATGTTGGGTAGATGGGATCATAAATCATTTACGAGTCACTTCATATCATCTGCAGGGAACTAAATTGTGTAAGGACTATATATGTTGTAGTATTTGTGAATCGGATAAGCCGTATTTCTGTTTTTTGAAAATTTCAGGAATGTATTTATCATGCTATTTCTTTGTCTTAAAAGCACAAGCATTATTTTTCAAACAAAGGGTCATCTTTGACACACCATACGCTGTTCAAGTAATGACTTTCTAACATGTCGGGAAAATTGTTTCATGATGAACTTCATATGTATTGTCTTAGTTGCATGGTTATACGGGGCGATGTTATACGAGTAAGATTAGTCGTGTGTTTGTCTTGCGGTTACTCGTGTTGCTACGGATGATAACGTCTACAATGCCTTTTTCGTGTGAGTACGCCACAGCTCGTTAACTACCATTTACATTTACTCGGGAAACTTGTTATCATGTGACTTCGATTGTAAAATAAGTTAATTTCAAGTAGAATACTCCTTTTTTCAAACCCACCAACTAAACATGTCTGTTCTTACCGCCCGACCTTACGATTTGAAGCATATTATTTAAACAACACACCTTCTATTTAATAAAAGAGTGTATACCTGAAATAAACTTCTTCGACTTTATAATTCGATAGCTTAGAACCAAAAGGTCGTAACTACCTCTTACGACCTTATAAACTTCTTCGACTTTATAATTCGATAGCTTAGAACCAAAAGGTCGTAACTACCTCTTATGACATTATAAGACTCATACATATTTGTAATCTGCTTCACAAGGCGCTTCTTATGAGTATATTTTCATGAAAATCTGAGAGTGTCATGTTGACCAAAACGAAGTTTTAAAAACGTGTTTTCCCAAAGGTAAAGAGTGAATTAAAGATAGTTTTCTCTTGTTTTCTCAATATATCGATTTGGTAGTTACGACCTTCTTGTTCTAAGCCAGCGAGTTGTAGTATCACCAAATGTCGTCTGCAGATGGCTAATGTGATCTGAAATTATTTAATACCCAGTACCTGTTGTTATGGTTTTTTAATTCCAAAGATATCTCCTGTAACTATTATGGCTTTACATCGTATTTTTAATATTTTACAATATGTTATGCTATTATAACCGATTTCAGATTTTACAGTTGAATAATCTGCATATTATATTGATATTATATTAATGTCGTTTCAGTGCAGTGCAAAGAATTATGAAAGCGATTTTAAACACCCTAGAATCGTTTTTACGCCAGTGCAGTATTTTAGTACTTCTTGAACTTTGGGACAAAGTTTATCTGCAACAACAGTAAGTAAGTAAGTAAAGACTTTATGTTACGAGGTATGAAGTAAAAGTCCCCTTGGCGTAACCTAACCCAAACATTAATGTAAAAAGAACCTACTCCCAACAATTATAATTACCATTCAAATATTGATGTTTCCATTTAGTTTTAAAAGTTAATATTGATCCGGAGTCCCTGGTATGTCGTAGTCAATTATTCCGCAGGGAACATCCTGTATAATCACAATATTTGAGTCCAAAACATTTGCCCTTTAGAACAAAACATATGTTGATAATTAAGATTTCCTAAATTATTGTATATATTGCCTTATCGGAATGTGGAAGGTACAAACGAACACAAACAACATTAACCAAACTATTTTCAATGCAAAACTGAACTGTGTGTGGTTTAAAACATTACTAAATCAATCCAAGAACAGGCACATGTATAGTCCTCCTCGTAAATAGCAGACAAAATGTGTCAGGCACACCACCTAAAACAACATCTTAACGCTGAATCTTCTGCTTTCCGTGTAATGATAACCGTAATAAATACCGCAACCGAAACGTTTCATTTCATCCACATTGTGGTCGATCGTTAAATGTATGAGATGCATTCGAAATGAGTAACCCTGTTTGAATGTCTAATTACATACGTCATGCAGAAGTCTTGCTTATTTCACATGTCACTGATTTCGTAATTATCTTTTCCGCGGAATGGATATACAATCTAAGCTGACGCTCACGGATGAATGTAATGAACAAAGAAAGCCGAAGACACTCGGAGATTGAGATATTGGTAGGTTTCTGTCAAACAGTCATCCAGTTCATGAAACTAAACTGTGCTGTCGATGGTTATCAATCTAATTTCCGTTATACCATAAGCAGTACGTCTGTTACTAATTTTGGATGGGCTTAAGATCTATCCGATAGTATCTAAACCATGTTGAAACTAGGCGAACTACAAGCACAAGCTACATAACCATGGCTGTCTTTGATGTATCGCTGTTTTGATTCGGTCCGGAATCTTCCCTTCTTAAGTCACATCAAGTTATTTTATCAAGAAAACAACCGATGCTTATGAGTGCAAAACAATTATCCACATCAAAATATGTTAGGAAGCCAAACTTTGCAAGCAATGATAACTACAGTAAGCAAAGTTTGCGACATGAATTAATTTCGACGGGTCATTTGATATCTGTCAAAGCAGTTAAAAGGTGCCTGCCAATGACACGGTATATAATGTGTTTTCAAATACTAGTAGAAGGTACTGCGCAACAAGTCACAACGGTAACTACAGTAAATATTGGAAATAGTAATATTACTGAGTCAGATTCAATTACGACATTTAATATGAATGATTACTGCAAAACTGGAATGATTCCCTTAATTTACAACATAATGTATACAAGGTTTTGCAGACAGTGGAAGTAACGTGTAACTATTTGAATTGTAATACCATCTGACGGTATATATAAATTATATGTCTAAGTCATTATCTATATGTTTTAGTAATACTTGAATGTAATATATAGCATGCATGTTGGGTATATATGTAATTGAGTACGCATGTTTTGGATTATTCAACGTCATATATAACATTATATCCATAACACCGTTCTTTTTGCTAACGACTATAGAGGCTGCATACTCGTTGCTTGGGTAATAAAGCTTGGTCCATGACTGATTGTGTCAATGGTTGAATCCTGATATACACGGAGGAATTACATAATCAGTATCGTGGTGATATACATGTTGTAATACCCTTTCAAAAGGTCAATCATGTCGTCAAATTCCAAACATCGGGTGATTTTAGAATTTAATTGTCATTTCATCTTGTCATGAACACTTTGACAGAATGACACTTCGACGGGATGGCATCGATGACCTTAGTTAGGGACCACATAATAAGTTAAAATATTTGATGGAATATCATTTCATTTTAATAGTGCTTGCTATTCTCGGGTATAACAAATTAGTACTTCTACAGTGCGTGCAAAACAGTCTGATTGTAATTTATCATTGAGAAAAAGTGAATGCAGTTTATACTTATCGCTGACAAGGATTTGTCCATTTCATAAGTTAAAATATTGATAAGTCGGAATTTGAACAAATTATTCTTTGTGAAGACGTCAAAAACATGGTTTTATGTAAATCCTTCATCTTATATAAATGTTAGTACGCGAATCGAATCACGTTACGAGTTCTTGTTTTCTTTTTATATCCATATTTGATATCAAGACGCATTTTGCATAGCGTGAATAAAGTAATTTGACTTTTGGATGGGTGTAAGTGTTTTTATGCAGACCATTAGCACTGTTGTTCATCAAAATATCGTTAGGATGAAAGCTTCATTGATGAGAAAGATAGTCAAAATCGGAGTATTAATTGAGAGGTTCCTTATAACATTGGTTGGGTCATTAATAAATTTAGCAATAGCCTCGTAGAACTTTCAAACACTTTCAATAGATAAATGAGTGTTTATCTTAGAGGATGTATATGTTCACAAAAATAGAGGCTGATGATTTAATGCTTACACTGGTCGTAGTTGAACTTGCTTTATTAATAAATATCCGCCAACTTGCGTAATTTGGGCGATGTGTTAAAATGTTCACACATATTAAGCGACGGTTCTAGCATGATTGTATCGAAGCATCAGATGGCACATGGAAAACCAGGTCACATATGCGAACACTCGAATGCCAAAATCTCTGCAACCGGTTGTTATACATATGTTTTGTAAAACATTCGACAAAATGTGAACTTCACCATGTAGCTTACGCAAATACACAATGTACATGTACCTCCTTTAAACTGATGTTTTTGTACAAATATATAACCAACACCTTAACAAAGACATAGATATTAACATCGAATAATAGCGTAACGTGAAGATAAACGAGTTGAAATTAATGGAGTAAATTAAAAGTAACATAAGATTTTCAAATAACTCATTCCATATGCTCATCAGCTAAATACTGGTGTATCATCTTATTACATTTTGTGTAAACTATTATGATCAAACCTTTATTGTTATAGCAAAGTTAACAGTTGTATCGAGCCAAACATAGAATTTTAACACACATTGTAACAAAATGAAGTACACTTAATTAGACTAAGCAGTTTGATAGGCCGTGGTATCTTACACTCCTGTGTCTGTTTCGTTGCATGTTGAATGATATTCAACAATATACACTATTTGCGACAGCTAGTCTCCAAAACAGTTTACATAGGATAAGTATTAAATCTGTAAAAATAGTTATACAAGCAACAACTGACAACCTGTTTTCAAGTTTTTATCCCATGTAATTAAACTAGAAACAGGTAACCCAGTAACAACCACGTAGGTTGGTTTACTATCAAATTATCTGGAATAAATGAAAAGCATATAAGATTCATTTCACCGAGTGTGTTCGTTTTGAGAACAATCAATTGTAATCATTTCTACTTTAAATTGTGTATAGGCAGTAACGTGAAGGTCTACAAGTATTTATAAACATATGATCAGTAATTAACGACTTAAAAATCACTACTGTTTCGTGAACCAATTCTTTACAATTCTAAGGGTATAAGTGGTTGTTGAAAACTAAAAGCCAATTCTCAATAAAACCTCCACTTTATCGCCCGTAGTTCCATGTCGATGATAAGCCTTGTTTGAGTATCGTTGATGTATTAATAAAGTCTAATGAACATGATATTCAATAAATAGTATCGGTATTTGAAACACGTGATGTAATAATAATAATAATAATAATAATAAAAATACATAATACTGATGAACAGAAGATAAATATACAGAACTAGTCAATAATCAAGAAACAGAACACAGTACAAACGTAACAGCATTATGATAATGGTATCCATAATAACAAATATGTAGTTTATGGATGTAATATTGTAGTGTGTAATATAAAACTAAATAATATATCATGTAGTAAGTCCTGTGTAAAACCACTGCAAATAGGACCTTTTGAATTGTTGAAGTGTTTTGGAAGTGCGGACATGTTTTGTGATGGCATTCCAAATTACAGGCCCTGAATAATTTAAGGACTTGCTGTAAATTCTAGTTGTGGTTTAGGAACTGCAAGTTCACAGTTTTTAGTAGATCTAAGTTGGCGATCTGAGTGCTGGTAGTTTTGATTAAATGTGAATTTCGAATTAAAGTATTCTGGGCAAATATCATGTAGTGATTTGTATATTAATATTGCCTTTTTATAACAAATTCTATCGGAAAAAGTCATCCACTTCAATTCTTTAAATAACTCTGCTGAAGGTGCGTTATATTCCTTGTCAAGAATTATTCTGGCAGCACGTTTTTGGAATTTAAGGACCGTTTCTAACAGTTCCCCACTACAGTTACCCCACACTGTACAACAGTAGTCAATATGGGGCAGTATGTATGCATTGTAAAACATTTTTCTAGAGTGGAGATTCAGGTTAGTTTTGATTCTGAGAAGAAGATATAAATAACTGTTGCACTTCTTTAGAGATTGTTGAACCTGATACTTCCAGTTAAGATTATGATCAACATGCACTCCTAAAAGTGTTTCTGATAAGGAGTATGTCAGTGACTGTCCTTGCATATGAATTTTGTGAGACGTTGTATGATTGAGAATCCTTCGGTTATTGTTGGAAGCCGTTATATACATTGCTCTAGTCTTGTTAATATTTGGTATTATTGAATTTTGCCGACACCATTTATCTACAGTATTGACCTCATTTTGTAAAATTGTATGTGCTTCATCTATGGTATTGCCATAAGCAGATAGTGTTGTATCATCAGCAAACATGTCGACTGACGAATCATGAGTATGAAGCGGAAGGTCATTTATGTAAAGTATAAAGAGTATAGGCCCAAGAACAGAACCTTTGGGAACATCTGCTGAGATTGGTTGTGCATCTGATAGCTTTCCAGATATACATACTTTTTGAGAAGGGTTTGTCAAGTAGGATGTAAACCATTTTACAGAAGATTCACTGAATTGATACAGTTGAAGTTTGCTTATTAGGAGAGAATGATTAACAAGATCAAATACTTTGGTAAGGTCTAAGAATATAGTACCAACATAAGACTTATTCTTGAAAGCAGTAATCCAGTCATCAATTATGGCAGTAAGAGCTGTTTTACATGAATGGTTTGGTCGAAAGCCCGATTGCCTATCATACAAAAGTTTGTTACTCTCTAAAAAAGTCTTCACATGATCAGAAACATGCTTTTCTATAATCTTGGATACAACGGGCAGTATTGAGATGGGTCTGTAGTTGGTTTTATCAGAGTTGCACCCTTTCTTAAAAATAGGCGCGATTTTGACCATTTTAAATGTTTCTGGAAATTTACCCATGATTGTTAAACTCAGATTAATGATTTTAGTAAGTGGCTTTGCAATAACATTACAACTTATTTTTAAAATCTTTGGACCAATGTCATCCAGCCCAGTTGATTTTGATCAATCAATCGTTACCAGTTGTTTCATTATGTATTCCTCAGTCACTAGAGGTATAAGGAAAGTTTCATTATACTGTTGACAAATTGTAGAATTTTCTGCTGATGTATGTTTTAGTAGCAATTTACTCATTCCTGAAACACGTGTACTTCCTTAATCAAATGCGGTTTATATTATACTATAAATATTTCGTAAATAGTTACATTGCATTTAACCTTACTTTTACAGCAGCTTATATCAAATAATAATAAATTGAACAAGGAAACCTGCACGTAGTAGAGTATTGCTGAAAACAACGAAACACACAATAAACAGTCAGATGATAAGGAACTGGGAACAATCAACAAAATAACAAAATGACTTGTACATTTTCAAGCTGATGTATTCTTTTCCCACTAATAAAAGCCAGACGGATTACTTCGCACAAAAACTGGAACGTCCGCCGATGGATCGTTAAATGCTTGAACGGCATCACAAAACAATAAATCTATTTAGATCACTAATTTCATACGTCGTGCAGAAGTTCGCACATTTCACATGTCACTGAATCCGTAAATTTCTTTCATGGGGAATAAATATCTCGACATGGGATTGGACCAGCAACTGGACTTTTTGTGTAAGAAAAACGTCATCTATAATTCAACCGAGGCCAGTAATGGGTGCCAAATACTAAGCCCTAAAACTAAATGCAATATCTTTAAAATATTTCAGTATAATAACCTCATAAATACACATTGCCGTAAATGATGAATATCCTGGATATCATTTCATGATTATAGTTCTATTAATCTTGAAGGTCTTCTGATTCATGTCCGATCCCATATCATGGCATACTGAAACGGTTGGTGATCCGATAATTGATCATCAATAGTGTCCTATTCAAGAGCTGTCGCTTAATGGTACCGAGATAACTTTCCTATTGATATGTACAAATATTCAGACATTCCATATATATATCTGTATTAAAGATCCGGTTTATTCATGACGTAACTGTCTACTCGGAAATTGTATTTCCGTTAGACATTTGGACAAACGTAATCAACAATAACAGTTCCTATGTGTGTAAAAATTGTTCATTTCTGATCGGCACTTAGACAATGATAGAATCAAATCAGAGAATACAGAAATTGGTAAGTGGAGAGATTAATCTTGTCAAATATGGTACGAGATCTTATCAATCATTGCATCCATATCAAGCTCTTATTTATTTCTTCTTTTACTTTAGTTATATGATTTATTCAATTGTGGGTAGTTGGGATCATAAATAATTTACGAGTTACATCATATCGTCTGCGGGGAACTAAATTGTGTTAGGACTATATATGTTCTAGTATTTGTAAATCGGATAAGCTGTATTTCTGTATTTTGAAAATTTCAGGAATGTATTTTTGATGCTTTTTCTTTGTCTTAAAAGCACGAGGATTTTTTTCAAAAAAAGGGTCATCTTTGACACACCATACGCTGTTCAAGTAATGACTTTCTAACATGTCGGGAAAATTGTTTCATGATGAACTTCATATGTATTGTCTTAGTTGCATGGTTATACGGGGCGATGTTATACGAGTTAGATTAGTCGTGTGTTTGTCTTGCGGTTACTCGTGTTGCTACGGATGATAACGTCTACAATGCCTTTTTCGTGTGAGTACGCCACAGCTCGTTAACTACTATTTACATTTACTCGGGAAACTTGTAATTATGTGACTTCGATTGTAAAATAAGTTAATTTCAAGTAGAATACTCCTTTTTTCAAACCCACCAACTAAACATATCTGTTCTTACCGCCCGACCTTACGATTTGAAGCATATTATTTAAAAGACACACCTTCTATTTAATAAAAGAGTGTATACCTGAAATAAACTTCTTCGACTTCATAATTCGATAGCTTAGAACCAAAAGGTCGTAACTACCTCTTACGACCATATAAGACTCATTCATATTTGTAATCTACTTCACATGGCGCTTCTTATGAGTATATTTTCATGAAAACCTGAAATTGTCCTATTGACCAAAATAAAGTTTTAAAAACGTGTTTTCCCAAAGGTAAAGAGTGAATTAAAGATAGTTTTCTCTTGTTTTTTCAATATATCGATTTGGTAGTTACGACCTTCTTGTTCTAAGCTAACGAATTGTAGTATACGGTTATCACCAAATCTCGTCTGCAGATGGCTAATCTGATCTGAAGTTATTTAATACCCAGTACCTGTTGTTGTGGTTTTTTAATTCCAAAGATATCTCCTGTATCTGTTATAGCTTTACATCGTATTTTTAATATTTTACAATATGTTATGCGATTATGACCGATTTCAGATTAAGCAGTTGTATAATCTGCATATTATATTGATATTATATTAATGTCGTTTCAGAGCAGTGCAAAGAATAATGAAAGCGATTTTAAACACCCTAGTATTTACGTCAGTGCAGTATTTTAGTACCTCTTGAACTTTGTGACCAAGCTCATCTGCAACAAAGGTAAGTAAGTGAGTGAGCGGGCGGGCGGGCCGGCGGGCGGGCCGGCGGGCGGGCGGGCGGGCCGGCGGGCGGGCGGGCCGGCGGGCGGGCGGGCGGGCGAGCGAGCGGGCCGGCGGGCGAGCGAGCGGGCCGGCGGGCGAGCGAGCGGGCCGGCGGGCGAGCGAGCGGGCCGGCGGGCGGGCGGGCGGGCGTATTGGCTTGTGGGCGGGTTTGTTTTTAGTATGTATTAGTGGGTTCGAGTGAGTGAGTTTTGGATGGCTGGGTGGTAGGTGGTGGGATGGTTGGGTAGGTTTGGGTGGGTGAGTTTTTGGTTGGTGGCTGAGTGGATTGTTTTGGGTGGGTGATTTTTTCGGATGGTGGGTTGGTGAATTAGTGGGTGGGTTGGTTTGGGTGGGTGAGTTTTTTGTTGGTTGGTTGTTGGGTTGGTGGGTTAGTGGGTGGATTGGTTTGGGTGGGTGAGTTTTTGGTTGGTGGATTAGTGGGTGGGTTGGTTTGGATGGGTGAGTGTTTGGATGGTGGGTTGGTGGATTAGTGGGTGGGTTGGTTTGGGTGGGTGAGTTTTTGGTTGGTGGGTGGGTGGATTGGTTTGGGTGGTTGAGTTTTTGGATGGTTGGTAGGTGGATTAGTGGGTGGATTGGTTTGGGTTTTTGAGTTTTTGGTTGTTGGGTGGATTGGTTTGGGTGGTTGAGTTTTTGGTTGGCGGGTCGGTGGATTGGTTTGGGTGGGTGAGGTTTTGGATGGTGGGTTGGTGGGTTGGTGGGTTATTTGGTGGGTATACATTAACATACATACATTAATACATATAAACATATGATATTGACAGCACAACAGACAAAACAAAAGTACGAGATACTTGATAATGAATAAGACCATGCAGTATTACATATCATTATTATTATTTATATAGAATATGATTTAATCATCTAATAAGATGTCCGATAAAAATGTATCGTCTATAGGTAGAAAATACATATAGTTCTTATTTCCATGGCGGTCCTGTGACATATAATTTCATGAAATGTGAAATGATTATTGGACATACAAATATATAGAAAGATAACAACGATTCGTGATGTACGAGATGCGAAGAAGCTAATACAAGAATAAAGTAAATCCCCTGTGCATAAACTAATCCAAACATTAAAGAAAAAAGAACCTGCTCCCAACATTTATAAACACCATTCAAATAATGATGTTTGAATTTAGTTTTAAAAGTTAATTTTTATCCGGAGTCCCTGCTAGTTGTGGCAAATTCTTCCACAGGGAACATCGTGTATAAGCAAACTATTTGAGTAAAAAACATTTACCCTTTAGAATAATATTTTTTGTGGTCTGCATGGAAATGTCAAGATATGTCGAATGTCAAATTGCGATTGCCTGAATTATATTGTGTATTGCCTTATCGGAATGCGAAAGGAACAAACGAACACAAACAAAATTAACCTCACTATTTGGAATGCAAAACTGAACTGTGTGTGGTTTAAAACATAAATAAATCATCCCAAGAACAGGCACATGCATAATCCTCCTCGTAACTAGCAGAACTAATGTGTCAGGCACATCACATAAAACAACATCTTAACGCTGAATCGTTTGTTTTCCATGTAATAATAACGGTAATAAATACCGCACCCGAAACGCTACATTTCATCCGAAGTGTGGTCGATCGTTAAATGTATGAGATGCATTCGGAATGAGTAACCCTGTTTGAATGTCTAATTACATACGTCATGCAGAAGTCTTGCTTATTTCACATGTCACTGATTTCGTAAATATCTTTTCCGCGGAATGGATATACAATCTAAGCTGACGCTCACGGATGAATGTAATGAACTAAGAAAGCCGAAGACACTCGGAGATTGAGATATTGGTAGGTTTCTGTCAAACAGTCGTCCAGTTCATGAAACTAAACTCTACCGTCGATTGTTGTCAATCTAATTTCCGTTATACCATAAACAGTCCGTCTATTACTAATTTCGGATGGGTTTAAGATCTGTCCGATAGTATCTAAACCATGTTGAAACTAGGCAAACTACAAACACAGGATACATAACCATGCCAGTATATGATGTATCGCTGTTTTGATTCGGTCCGGAATCTTCACTTCTTGAGTCACATCAAGTATTATATCAAGAATTCAACCGATGCTTATGAGTGCAAAATAATTATCGACATCAAAAGATATTTGGAAGCCGAACATTGCAAGCAATGATAACTACAGTGAGCAAAGTTTGTGACATGACTTAATTTAGACTGATCATTTGATATCTTTCAAAGCATTTATAACGTACCTACCAATGACATACAGTGCCTGCCAATGCCACAGTATATAAATGTGTTTTCAAATACTAGTAGAAGGTACCGTGCAACAAGTCTGAACGGTAACTACCGTAAATATTTGAAATATTATTATACTGAATCAGATTGAATTTCGACATTTAATATGAATGATTACTGCAAAACTGGAATGATTTCGTTATTCTACAACATAATGTACACAAGGTTTTTCAGACAGTGGAAGTAACGGATAATAATTTTAATTGTAATACCATATGACGGTATATATAAACTATATGTCTAAGTCATTATCTACATGTTTTAGTAATACTTGAATGTAATATATAACATGCATTCTGGGTTTATATGTAATTGAGTACGCATGGTTTGGATTATTTAACGTCGTATATAACATTATATCCATAACACTGTTCTTTGTGCTAATGACTATGGAGGCTGCATACTCATTGCTAGGCTAATAAAGCTTGTTCCATGACTGATTGACTCAGTGGTTGAATCATGATATACACGGTGGAATTACACAATCATTATCGTGGTGGTATATTACCCTTTCAAAAAGTCAATCATGTCGTCAAATTCCAAACATCGGAGATTTTGGAATTTATTTGTCATTTCATCTTTTCATAAACATTTGACAGGATGACACTTCGACGGGATGGCATCGATGGCCTTAGTTATTGACCACATAAGAAGTTAAATATTTGATAGAATATCATTTCATTTTATTAGTGCTTGACATTCTTGGGTATGAATAAGGCAAATAAGTACTTCTACAGGGCGTGCAAAACACTGATTGTAATTTTATCATTCAGAAAAAGTCAATGCAGTTTATACTATCGCTGACAAGGATTCGTCCATTTCATATGCTATTGATAGGTCAGAATTTAAACAAATTATTCTTTGTGAAAACGTCTGCAACATGGTTGTATGTACATCATTCCTTTTATATAAATTTCGGTACGCGAATCGAATCACGTTACGAGTGCTTGTTCTTTGTATATCCATCTTTGAAATCAAGACGCCTTTTGCAATATTGCATGGCGTGAATAAAGTAATTGGACTTATGGATGGATAGCTGACATGTTATTAAATGTTTTAATGGAGAACGTTAGCACTGTTGTTCATCACAATATCGTTAAGCTAAAACCTTCATTGATGAGAAAGAAAGTCAAAATCGGAGTATTAAATTTCAGGTTCATAATAACATTGGTTGGGTCATTAATCAAATTTAGCAATAGCCTCCCGTAGAACTTTCAAACACTTTCAATAGATAAATTAGTGTTTATCTTAAAGGATGTATTTGTTCACAAAAATAGAGGTTGATGATTTAATGCTTACTCTGGTAATAGTTTTAAACTCGCTTTATCAATAAATATTCGCCAACTTGCGTAATTTGGGCGATGTGTTAAAATGTTAACACATATTAAACGACGTTTCTAGAAACAGAATGAATGTATTGAAGCATCAAATGGCGCATGGAAAACCAGGTCACATATGCGTACATTCAAATGCTAAAATCTCTGCAGCTGGTTGTTATGCATATGTTTTGTAAAACATTCGACAAAATGTGAAATTTACCATGTAGCGTACGCAAATACACAATGTACCTCTTTTAAACTGATGTTTTCGTACAAATATATAACCAACACATTAAGAAAGACATAAATATTAACATCGAATAATAGTATAACGTGAAGATAAACGAGTTGAAATTAATGGAGTAAACTAAAAGTAACATTAGGTTTCCAAATAATTCATTCCATATGCTCATCAGCTAAATACTGGTGTATCATCTTATTACATTTTGTGTAAACTATTATGATCAAATCTTTTTTTTTATTGATATAGCAAAGTTAACAGTTTTATCGAGCCAAACATAGAATTTTAACACACATTGTAACAAAATGAAGTACACTTAATTAGACTAAGCAGTTTGATAGGTCGTGGTATCTTACATTCCTGTGTCTGTTTCGTTGAATGTTGAATGATGTTCAACAATATACACTATTTGCGACAGCTAGTCTCCAAAACAGTTTACATAGGATAAGTATTAAATCTGTAAAAATAGTTGTACAAGCAACAACTGACAACCTGTTTTCTAGTTTTTATCCAATGTAATTAAACTAGAAACAGGTAACCCAGTCACAACCACGCAGGTTGGTTTACTATCAAATTATCTGGAATAAATGAAATGCATGTAATATTCATTTCACCGAGTGTGTTCGTTTTGAGAACAATCAATTGTAATCATTTCTACTTTAAATTGTGTATTGGCAGTCTTCAAGTATTTATGAACATATACTTAGCAACTTTCCACACTTATATTTTTTAAGATAACTTTGTCAAACGTGTATGTAGCCCAATGAAATTTGGTTAGAACTTTTTTGGGTTATAGGTTTGCAGAATTGTAAAACAAAAATTGAGTTTGATTAAAATTCATTGAGTGGACATACGCTTAACATAAGACCGGAAGAAAGTAAAAGTCGCAAATACATATTTTGATATCTTGGATGACCACCATATAGTCTTATGTTTCTATTGACAATCAAAGACGCGAGTGGGAAGTATTGTTGAATGAAAATATTCATTAAATTTGACCATCTGAACAAAAAGTTGTCATGTGTCTTCGACGTAGATCGAAATTACATCATGACGTCACAATAAAAATGCTAAATGCTCTTGCAATCAATATAACACAAGCAAACAATACGTTTACCTTGAATTAAACACTCAAATAGGCATGTATACGTTAAAAAGATATCAGACGTGTATGTAATGGTAATAAGTCATGATTATCGACACTAAATGCTATCTGTACCGTACTGACGTCACTTCATATTTTTTTGACATTATTCAACGCATAACTGTGATACTAAAATAATTTTATAAACTATTTTTCATACGAGGTGAGTCATTGGTCATACAATGAAGGCATTAGGAATACACTCAAGGTATATGTAAACGCGTGGCGTCAAAAAAGCTCGAAAAGCACGTCAATCTTGTGACGAACAAACCCTGTGATGTACAACCAGTTTGATACGGGAATTATTATGACTTTGTTGAACAAACTTCACGTGCGGAATTTTGTCACTTCATTGTATATAATAACAACGATATTGATAAATAAAAATGAGGACTTAGAAAAGTTGTTAAGTATATGATCATTAATTAACGACTAAAAAATCACCACTGTTTCGTGAACCAATTCTTTACAATTCTAAGGGTATAAACTAAAAGCAAATACTCAATAAAACCTCAACTTTATCGCCCGTAGTTCCATGTCGATGATAAGCCTTGTTTAAGTATCTTTGATGTATTAATAAAGTCTGAAGAACATGAGATTCAATAAATAGTATCGGTATTTGAAACACGTGATGTAATAATAATAATAATAACGACTTTATTTATAGTGGATTACATATTTGGTTCGAGACCAATTTTCAATATGGTCCACGTCAACATGAAATATATATACAGCAATTTACAGAAATACATAATACTGATGAACAGAAGATAAATATAACAGAACTAGTCAATAATCAAGAAACAGAACACAGTACAAACGTAACAGCATTATGATAATGGTATCCATAATAACAAATAAATTATGTAGTTTATGGATGTAATTTTGTAGTGCGTAATATATAAAACTAAATAATATATCATGTAGTGAGTCCTGTGTAAAACCACTGCAAATAGGACCTTTTGAATTGTTGAAGTGTTTTGGAAGTGCGGACTTGTTTTGTGATGGCATTCCAAATTACAGGCCCTGAATAATTTAAGGAATTGTGGTAAAATTCTAGTTGTGGTTTAGGAACTGCAAGTTCACAGTTTTCAGTAGATCTAAGTTGGCGATCTGAGTGCTGGTAGTTTTGATTTAAGGTGAATTTCGAATTAAAGTATTCTGGGCAAATATTATTTAGTGATTTGTATATTAATATGGCCTTTTTATAACAAATTCTATCGGAAAAAGTCATCCACTTCAATTCTTTAAATAACTCTGCTGAAGGTGCGTTATATTCCTTGTAAAGAATTATTCTGGCAGCACGTTTTTGGAATTTAATGTCAATTTTTAACAATTCCCCACTACAGTTTCCCCACACTGTACAACAGTAGTCAATATGGGACAGTATGTATGCATAGTAAAACATTTTTCTAGAGTGGAGATTTAGGTTAGTTTTGATTCTCAGAAGAAGATATAAATAACTGTTGCACTTTTTAAGAGATTGTTGAACCTGACACTTCCAGTTAAGATTTTGATCAACATGTACTCCTAAAAGTTTTTCTGATGAGGAGTATGTCAGTAACTGTCCTTGCATATGAATGTTGTGAGACGTTGTATGATTGAGAATCCTTTGGTCATTGTTGGAAGCCTTTATATACATTGCTTTAGTCTTGTTAATATTTGGCATCATTGAATTTTCCCTACCAGTGCCGTACCCAGACACGAATTTTAGCCGAGGCAGCCTTGGGGCTGGACATGACCGTAACTTGGTATTTTCAAAAGGGGTTCGAAATCGGGTTTTGATTGTGTGACGGGGTATTTACAGGAGAGGTGTCCAAATTCGTTCTGTACATGCTATTTTGAATATTTACAATGTATTTAGCGAGTGAAGCGAGCCAGAAAAAGGGACTATTTGTTGAAGTTGACGCAAATTAAATTTACGGCAAATATGCACTATTTGTCCGAGACCACACACATTTTTTTCCACATGATATTATTAATGCTCATAAATAATTTGGCGAGCGAAGCGAGCCACCAAAAAATGCTCTATTTGTATCAGCCCACACATTTCGTTTTCTACATGAAATTGAATGGTGATGAATTATTTGGCAAGCGAAGCGAGCCAGAAAAAAAACTATTTGTACGAGCCCCCATGAAATTCGTTGTCTACATGATATTATTAATGGGCATTAGGTATTTGGCGAGCGAATTGTGGCAGAAAAAATGCAATATTTGTTAGCACTAACTCGCGTGGTGTGATTAATCCTTAAAGATGCATGATTTGCCCTAGCTCACCCAAACTCGTTCTCTAAATGGTATGATCAATCCTCGCATTATTTACCCGAGCTGCATGCCTATAAATTCGTCCTCTACACGAACTTATGAAGCATTAATGTTATGTGACAAACAATGCGAGCAAAGAAAATGCACTGTTTCTCTAAGTTGCATGTCATGCAACCTAGTTCTGTACATGATAATTTTAACGAGTAGTTATTTGGCAAGCGAAAAGATCATGATTTCTCTGAGGTTCAGGTAACACAAACTACTCTCTACGTGACGTTCAATTCATTTGCCGAGTGAAGCGAGCCGAATTTATTTACAAATGTAAACATTGCACTTCTAACCAAGACCACTTCTATTGGTGTAAAAGGGGTACGTTTGCGCCCGATGCAATCCTTAGTTATGACCATGTAGTGGTCCAGTGTATTTGTTATCCTAGAACGTTTCTGAAAACACGCAATTAAACCACCGAATACACATTCAAAATTCAAAAAGTAGAATAGCAAAGCGAGCTAGATAAACATTATTTATATTATTTGAACATCATGCCAAAACATATTCTGTATTTGATAGTATTCACTTATAGATTTATCTATGTAGTCTATAGAAACTATTTTTCTAATTGATGATAGTCACTGATACAGCTGCTGTGAAGGCGAATACACCTTTCATCAGCATATCCTACGAACTCGAAGGCTGCACATTTGTGTTAAGGGAAAGCTTGAACGATTTGAATGCAAGATAATTAAGGGATCAATGTCATGCTCCACGGAAATTCAAACAAATTCATCTGCTACAGTCTTTGGTCCCTTGGTATCAAAACGGAACATCAAGGAAATTCATAGCACTTTTTAAACAAGAGCTCAAAGGAGAAAATACTTATATGCACATGCGTATATTCTTAAATGTGTAGCCCACCTCACTATTAATTGCTCACAGAACATTGACCTGGATTGCGGCGATATTAAGGGGATGGTGTGCCGGTGTCAATTGCTTTCTATATATAATTAAGGGAAAGTGTCCGGTATACTACAATTAAGGTGTAAATCTAATGCCCCAAGTTGCACAATGTATACTACCATTAAGGTGTAAATCTAGTGTCTCAAGTTGCAAATGTATACTACCATTAAGGAGCAAATCTAGTGTCTCAAGTTGCAAATGTATACTACCATTAAGGTGCAAATCTAGTGTCTCAAGTTGCAAATGTATACTACCATTAAGGAGCAAATCTAGTGTCTCAAGTTGCAAATGTATACTACCATTAAGGAGCAAATCTAGTGTCTCAAGTTGCAAATGTATACTACCATTAAGGAGCAAATCTAGTGTCTCAAGTTGCAAATGTATACTACCATTAAGGTGCAAATCTAGTGTCTCAAGTTGCAAATGTATACTACCATTAAGGAGCAAATCTAGTGTCTCAAGTTGCAAAATGTATACTACCATTAAGGTGCAAATCTAGTGTCTCAAGTTGCAAATGTATACTACCATTAAGGTGCACATCTAGTGTCTCAAGTTGCAAATGTATACTACCATTAAGGAGCAAATCTAGTGTCTCAAGTTGCAAATGTATACTACCATTAAGGAGCAAATCTAGTGTCTCAAGTTGCAAATGTATACTACCATTAAGGAGCAAATCTAGTGCCTCATGTTGCACAATGTATACCATCATTAAGGTGCAAATCTAGTGCCTCAAGTTGCACTCTTTGTTTATAACTTGCGACAGCTTGTAATATTGTTTTATTATTCAGGCATTTTATTTTACATATAAGTTGATGACGAATTTTCGAACCGTATCGAAGAAGTGTATATTGCGACGCAAATTTCTGAGCGTCTGCCGTTCATACGGTCAGGTACATACTAGATAACCTAGTGCCTCAGAATAAATTGCCTCATTGTTTATTACATGCGACAATTTGAGACATTTTACTTTAAATATATTCAGGGATATTTTTTTACATGTATATAATTATAAATCGCCTGGCCTCAGTGTAGTTACGGCGCTGCCTACACCATTTGTCTACAGTATTGACCTCATTTTGTGAAATTGTATGTACTTCATCTATGGTATTGCCATAAACTGATAGTGTTGTATCATCAGCAAACATGTCGACTGACGAATCATGAGTATGAAGCGGAAGGTCATTTATGTAAAGTATAAAGAGTATAGGCCCAAGAACAGAACCTTGGGGAACACCTGCTGAGATTGGTTGTGCATCTGATAGCTTTCCAAATAATTATACATACTTTTTGAGAACGGTTTGTCAAGTAGGATGTAAACCATTTTACCGAAGATTCACTGAAGTGATAAAATTGTAGTTTGCTTATTAGGAGAGAATGATAAACAAGATCAAATGCTTTGGTAAGGTCTAAGAATATAGTACCAACATAAGACTTATTATTGATAGCAGTAATCCAGTCATAAATTATGGCAGTAAGAGCTGTTTCACATGAATGGTTTGGTCGAAAGCCCGATTGCCTATCATACAATAGTTTGTTAATCTCTAAAAAAGTTTTCACATGATCAGAAACATGCTTTTCTATAATCTTGGATAAAACGGGCAGTATTGATATGGGTCTGTAGTTGGTTTCATCAGACTTGCACCCTTTCTTAAAAATAGGCGAGATTTTGGCCATTTTAAATGTTTCTGGAAATTTACCCATTGTAATACTCAGATTAATGATTTTAGTAAGTGGCTGTGCAATAACATTACAACTTATTTTTAATATCTTTGGACCAATGTCATCCAGCCCAGTTGATTTTGAACAATCAATCGTTACCAGTTGTTTCAATATGTATTCCTTTGTCACTAGAGGTATAAGGAAAGTTTCATTATCTATTTTACTGTTGACAAATTGTAGAATTTTCTGCTGATGTATGTTTTAGTAGCAATTTACTCATTCCTGAAAAACGTGTACTTCCTTAATTAAATACGGTTTATATTATACTATAAATATTTCATAAATAGTTACATTGCAGTTAACCTTACTTTTACAGCAGCTTATATCAAATAATAATAAATTGAACAAGGAAACCCGCACGTAGTAGGGTATTGCTGAAAACAACGAAACACACAATAAACAGTCAGATGATAAGGGACTGGGAACAATCAACAAAATAACAAAATGACTTGTACATTTTCAAGCTGATGTATTATTGTCCCACTAATAAAAGCCAGACGGATTACTTCGCACAAAAACTGGAACGTCCGCCGATGGATCGTTAAATGCTTGAACGGCATCACAAAACAATAATTCTATTTAGATCAATAATTTCATACGTCGTGCAGAAGTTCGCTCATTTCACATGTCACTGATTCCGTAAATTTCTTTCATGGGGAATGGATATCTCGACATGGGATTGGACCAGCAACTTGACTTCTTGTGTTGGAAAAACGTCATCTATAATTGAACCGAGGCCAGTAATGGGAGCCAAATACTAAGCCCTAAAACTAAATGCAATATCTTTAAAATATTTCAGTATAATAACCTTATAAATACACATTGCCGTAAATGATGAATATCCTGGATATCATTTCATAATTATAGTTCTATTAATCTTGAAGGTCTTGTGTGTAATGTCCGATCCCATATCATGGCATACTGAAACGGTTGGTGATCCAATAATTGATCATCAATAGTGTCCTATTCAAGAGCGGTGGCTTAATGGTACCGAGATAACTTTCCTATTGATGTGTACAAATATTCAGACATTCCATACATATATCTGTATTAAAGATCCCGTGTATTCATGACGTAACTGTCTACTCGGAAATTGTATTTCCGTTAGACATTTGGAAAAACGTAATCAACAATAACAGTTCCTATATGTGTAAATATTGTTCATCAAAGATTTCTGATCGGCACTAAGACAATGATAGAATCAAATCAGAGAATACAGAAATTGATTAGTGGAGAGATTAACCTTGTCAAACATGGTACGAGATCTTATCAATTATTGCATCCTTATCAAACTCTTATAATTTCTTCTTTTACTTTAGTTATATGATTTATTCAATAGTGAGTAGATGGGATCATAAATAATTTACGAGTTACATCATATCGTCTGAGGGGAACTACATTGTGTTAGGACTATATATGTTCAAGTATTTGTAAATCGGATAAGCTGTATTTCTGTATTTTGAAAATTTCAGGAATGTATTTTATTTTTCAAAAAAGGGTAATCTTTGACACCCCATACGCTGTTCAAGGTATGACTTTCTAATATGTCGGAAAAAATGGTTCATGGTGCACTTCATAATTATGCATTGTCTTAGATACATGGTTATACGGAGCGATATTTACACGATTAAGTAGATCTTGTAAATATTGATTTTGTTGATGTAAGTTGAGTCGTCTGTTTGACCAGTTTACTCGTGTTGCTACAGATGATTACGTTTACCGATGCCTTGTGCGTGTGAGTGTGACACATCACAGTTAACTACAATTTCCATTTACGCAGTAAACTGTGATCATGTGACTTCAATTGTAAAACTATCTTATTTCAATCATAATACTCCTTTTTTCAAACCAACCAATTAAACATGTATATTCTTAAGATTTGAGCACATTATCTGAACCACACACCTTTTTATTCAATAAAATAGTGTAAACCTGAAATTAAACTTCTTCCACTTTATAGTATAGTGTACGGTTATCACCAAATGTCGTCTGCAGATGGCTAATGTGATCTGAAAATTATTTAATACCCGGTACCTGTTGTTGTGATATTTTAATTCCAATTATATCTCCTACAACTATTATTGATTTATGTCGTATTTATAAAATATAAAAAATATGTTTTACTATTATAAGCGATTTCAGATTGCAAACATATAACAGTAATATAATCTGCATATTATATCGATATTATGTTAATGTCGTTTCAGTGCAGTGCAAATAATAATGAAAGCGATTTTAAATACCCTAGAATCGTCGTTTACGCCAGTGCAGTATTTTAGTACTTCTTGAACTTTGGGACAAAGTTTATCTGCAACAATAGTAAGTAAGTAAGTAAAGACTTTATGTTACGAGGTATGAAGTAAAAGTCCCCTTGGCGTAAACTAACCCAAACATTAATGGAAAAAGAACCTGCTCCCAACAATTATAACTACCATTCAAATATTGATGTTTCAATTTAGTTTTAAAGGTTAATATTGATCCGGAGTCCCTGGTATGTTGTAGTCAATTATTCCGCAAAGAACATCCTGTATAGGCAATATTTGAGTCCAAAACATTTGCCCTTTAGAACAACACATATGTTGTTGTCTGACTGGGAAATGTCAAGATATGTTGAATGTCGAATTGAGATTTCCTAAATTACAAAAAATGTATTGTTTGTATTGCCTTATCGGAAAGTGGAAAGTACAAACGAACACAAACAACATTAAAACATTACTAAATCAACCCAAGAACATGCACATGTATAGTCCTACTCGTAAATAGCAGAAAGAATGTGTCATGCACATCACATAAAACAACATCTCAACTTTGAATATTCTGCTTTCCGTGTAATGATAACCGTAATAAATACCGCAACCGAAACGTTTCATTTCATCCACCTTGTGGTCGATCGTTACATGTATGAGATGCATTCGGAATGAGTAACCCTGTTTGAATGTCTAATTACATACGTCATGCAGAAGTCTTGCTTATTTCACATGTCACTGATTTCGTAATTATCTTTTCCGCAGAATGGATATACAATCTAAGCTGACGCTCACGGATGAATGTAATGAACAAAGAAAGCCGAAGACACTCGGAGATTGAGATATTGGTAGGTTTCTGTCAAACAGTCGTTCAATTCATGAAACTGAACTGTACTGTTGATTGTTGTCAATCTAATTTCCGTTATACCATAAGCAGCACGTCTGTTACTAATTTTGGATGATCTTAAGCTCTATCCGATAGTATCTAAACCATGTTGAAACTAGGCGAACTACAAGCACAAGCTACATAACCATGGCTGTCTTTGATGTATCGCTGTTTTGATTCGGTCCGGAATCTTCCCTTCTTGAGTCACATCAAGTTATTTTATCAAGAAAACAACCGATGCTTATGAGTGCAAAACAATTATCCACATCAAAATATGTAAGGAAGCCAAACTTTGCAAGCAATGGTAACTACAGTAAGCAAAGTTTGCGACATGAATTAATTTCGACGGGTCATTTGATATCTTTCAAAGCAGTTAAAAGGTGCCTGCCAATGACACGGTATATAATGTGTTTTCAAATACTAGTAGAAGGTACTGCGCAACAAGTCACAACGGTAACTACCGTAAATATTGGAAATAGTAATATAACTGAATCAGATTCAATTACGACATTTAATATGAATGATTACTGCAAAACTGGAATGATTCCGTTAGCTTACTACATAATTTATACAAGGTTTTGCAGACTGTGGAAGTAACGTGTAACTATTTGAATTGTAATACCATCTGACGGTATATATAAATTATATGTCTAAGTCATTATCTATATGTTTTAGTAATACTTGAATGTAATATATAGCATGCATTCTGGGTTTATATGTAATTGAGTACGCATGTTTTGGAGTATTCAACGTCGTATATAACATTATATCCATAACACCGTTCTTTGTGCTAATGACTACGGAGGCTGCATTCTCGTTGCTGGGCTAATAAAGCTTGGTCCAGGACTGATTGACTCAGTGGTTGAATCATGATATACACGGAGGAATTACACAATCAGTATCGTGGTGATATACATGTTGTAATACCCTTTCAAATGGTCAATCATGTCGTCAAATTCCAAACATCGGTTGATTTAGGAATTTAATTGTCGTTGTATCTTGTCATGAACACTTTGACGGGATGACACTTCGACGTGATGGCATCGATGACCTTAGTTAGGGACCACATAAAAAGTTAAAATATTTTATGGAATATCACTTCATTTTATTAGTGCTTGATATTCTCGGGTATAACATGGATAAGGCAATTAAGTACTTCTACAGTGCGTGCAAAACAGTCTGATTGTAATATATCATTGAGACAAAGTGAATGCAGTTTATACTTATCGCTAACAAAAATTCGTCCATTTCATATGCTAAGATAGTGATAGGTCGGAATTTAAACAAATATTTTTTTGTGAAGACGTGGACAACATGGTTTTATGTAAATCCTTCATTTTAAATAAATTTCAGTACGCGAATCGAATCACGTTACGAGTTCTTGTTCCTTGTATACCCATCTTTGATATCAAGACGCATTCTGCAATATTGCATAGCGTGAATACAGTAATTGGACTTTTGGATGGGTAGCTGATATGTTATATAAGTGTTTTAATGGAGACCATTAGCATTGTTGTTCATCAAAATATCGTTAAGCTGAAACCCTCATTGATGAGAAAGAAAGTCAAAATCGGAGTATTAATTGACAGGTTCCTTATAACATTGGTTGGGTCCTTAATCAAATTTAGCAATAGCCTCATAGAACTGTCAAACACTTTCAACAGATTAATGATAGTTTATTTTAGAGGATGTATATTTTCACAAAAATAGAGGCTGAGGATTTAATGCTTACACTGGTCATAGTTTTAAACTCGCTTTATTAATAAATATTTTTAACAAAGACATAAGTATTACCATCAAATAATAGTATAACGTGAAGATAAACGAGTTGAAATTAATGGAGTAAATTAAAAATAACATTAGGTTTTCAAATAATACATTCCACATGCTCATCAGCTAAATACTTGTGTATCAGCTTATTACATTTTGTATAATCTTTTAGGATCAAATATTTATTGATATAGCAAAGTCAACAGTTTTATCGAGCCAAAAATATCATTTTTACACACATTGTAACAAAATAAAGTCCACTTATTTAGACTAAGCAGTTTGATAGCTTGTGGCATCTTACACTCAGGACTGTGTCTGTTTCGTTGAATCTTGACTGATGTTTAACAATACACACTATTGGCGGCAGCCAGGTTCAAAAACAGTTTACATAGGATAAGTGTTAAATCTATAAAAAAAAATATACAAGCAGCAACTGACAACCAGTTTCCAAGTTTTTACCTCATGTAATAAAAATAGAAACAGTTAACCCAGTAGCAACTACGCTAACTGAGCAGGTTTGTTTACTATCAAATTGACTCGAATAAATGAAATGCGTGTAAGATTCATTTCGCTGAGTATGTTCGTTTGGAGAACAATCAGTTGTAATCATTTCTTCTTAAAATTATGTATAGGCAGTAACTTAAATCACTACAAGCATATATGAACATATTATCAATACTTAACGACTTGGAAATCACTACTGTTTCGTGTACAAAATCTTCATCATTCTAAGGGTATAAGTGGTTGTTGAAAACTAACAAGCCTATACTCAATAAAACCAGTTACCTTATCGACCGAAGTTCCATGTTAATGATACATTTTTGTAGCCCTTGTTTGATTATCTTTGATGTATTAATAAAACTACGGTGTATCGTAGTAAAGTCTAAAGAACATGCAATTCAATAAATAGTATCGGTATTTGAAACACGTGATGTATGTTAAAGTAGCAATTTCCTCATTCCTGAAACACGTGTTCTACCTTGATTAAATGCTGGTTTATTCTACTAAAAATATGTCGTAAATAGTTGGAATTGCATTTAAAGTGTATATCAAATAATACCAAATTCTACAAGGAAACCAGCACGTAGTAGAGAATAGCGCTGAAAACAACGAAACACACACTAAACAGTCAGATGACAGGGCACTGGGAACTATCAACAAAATCATAAAATGACTTGTACATTGTCCCTAAAATAAACAATGCCTAAATTCAGAGAATGTATTGCATCTGATCCGCATAGTCATTTGTTATTGTAATGTGACGCCAATTGGTCAATAAGTCGTATAATAACCAGTCAAATATCATTCTAGCTCAGACTGCCCAGTCCTTTAACTTCCATATTGACCTCAAAGTCATGCTGTAATTGTAAATTAGTACCGACCATGGTTGACTTTAATAATATAGACACTATTTGTAGGAATGTGAACCTCATAAAGTTCCATCCATTTGTGTGACAAGCTGTCGCAACAATACAGTAGCTAGGTGGATTCCTTTACTTCAGTACATTAGAAGATGCATTGCGGCTAGGCATTTAATTGCCTAATATAAATTAATACCAAACAGTTTACCAAAATATTCATCTCCAAATATGTTTATTGTCTAATTTGTACTTATGGTTGATATCACTAGTTTTTAAATGTTTAGTCATTCTATATTCGTTTGAGGCTACCATAAATGGCTTCGTTAGACAATGTATCAGAGAAAATAATCAGTATGCGTTCAAGCAATGTTAAGTTTAAAAACCTTTTGATCGCAGAACAATTGCAAATTCATGATCACCTTTCATACATTAATTACTTTATATATTATGGATACACCCGGTCCATGTGAAACATCTATCGGTTTAATGATAATTGTAACAGGTTGCTCAAAACAAGGCATTTGGTGCATTTTGCATTTCACTTATATTGCACGGAAAGACATCGCTCAGACATTTTTAGTTGTACATATGTTATTGTTTCTATTAATCAGTGGAAAAATGCGAAATTGATGTTGATATGTTTGTATCCTGGTGCGCATCCAATATCGACATTTCCTGGTAATAGTAACAGAAGATTAGTGACCATTTATATGTTAATAGTAATAATTGTCTGTGAATTGTTGCCGTTAAGCGGTTTCAGACACCATACAGATTGCAAGATTTCCTGGTCATTTAGTTTTGTCCATAGGAGTCCGTTCTTTCAGACGAAATGACTCGAACCAGGCAAATAAAATGTTGTGTATATTTATATATTTTGTTCTAGTTCGATTCCATAAAATGTCACTATAGTTCAACTTTGAACCCTGAGACATAGCCTTTCAGGCGAGTCTATTTAAGTACATGTAGCTAACCCATGATGTATTGAGTTCAATAGTCATTATTTAAAGGTATGATACTTAATAATGTGTGTAATTTATCGATTGGTAGTTTAGTCCAATTTGTAACGCTCAGAAATCAAACTTCGGAGGTCATTGATTCGAATCCCAAAACGTTTTTTTAATTTATGAATTCGTGTATTTGAAAGGATTATGTTTTCATTACACGTTATAATTTCTTCGATTTCTTAAATGCGTTAGGCCCAACAATGTCGTATCTTAATATTTTAAAACATACTATGTTTTAGATCGCTATACAGTGAGTGCTAAAGTACTGTATAACATCCTATATCTTTAACAGAAACTAAGTTTAACAGTGTAAGCTTTGAACTTTGTTTGATATACTCATCTGAATAGCCAATCCCCAATCTCACACCAACCATTATCGGATGAATTAATTAAACTTCACAAGTGCAGTCACGGCTCAATTTTCGAAATCGAACTATACGCTAACGTTATAGCATAAATGTACACAAACTCGCAAAAGAAAAATGGATCATGCAAAGAAAACAAATTACAAACTTAAGGTTGGTCGAATATACCAAAAATATTAGTAGATGTAAATAAGGAGACTAAGTCTGTCTTGATGTATTTTGATTTTGACAACAACAAAATATACTATCGTTACTATCAAACCCAAAAAAGTCGAACTATCACGTTTTAGTTAATTTTGGCTTAACTGAAAAAGTTATATTTGGTGTAAGCGACATTTGTTCTGCCAAGGTTGTGTTATTACACCAATAACATATAATATAATATAATAAGCTACCAGGCTACGTTTTTTGGTAGACTTAGCTATCAACGCAGAGAAACGCATAATATTATATAGTGTCGGATACTTCATAGGGAACTCTTTTGGAGGTCATGTTACGTAAAAATGCGATATTTTTCAAAATGCACCTAGTTTGGAAATGTCGAATATTACACCGCCGCTTGCTTTTCTCAGGGAAAGAGAACTATTTCATGGTAGGAGACATGAGAGGTCTGAATGGCTAACTCATGTAGAAGTATACAAAGCAGTAGGCACTCATATTGATATGTCTCATATTACTTGCCTACAAGTGGTTATTACAGTGCGGAGAATATACATGTATTTAGACAATCTAACGGACAAAGTTATCTTGTGACTGAGGGAATACCATTAAAGACACTTGAAGTGCCGGTTCTAAATATTGATCGTCTAGACAGCGCAATTACAACCCGAATATACATAAAAAGTATTCTCCTTTCTGTTGAAGATGGGTGTATTGTACGAGCATTATCATTATACAGTATACGGTGACACTAACGTAAGTTCGTCTGCAGATGGCTACCGTAAGCTGAAAGTATTAAATATCCTGTACCTTATTTTAACCCATAAACATCACTTTCATCAATAAACTGAAAATTATAACGGTTCACCTTTAATTTCAATGGTGTTATATCATTTATCATAACTAAAGATTCTGAACTACCTGCATAAGACAGATGTTTAATTCAGATGACGTTTAACATGATTTTACCTATACTAATGTTGATTCAGTCAGTTGTATGCATATTAAATTAATTGAATTTACATACCCTGAAATCCCCGTGTGAGCCAGTACAGCTGTTTTGTACTCGATACACTCTCAGTGCAATTTTATATATCAGCGACCAAAATATAGATACCAGTACAGTGCACTCTATTTTCAAAATGAAGAACATGGAAGGATTTCAAACCATTCCGAAAGTATCTAAACCATGTGACGTTGTGCAAACCTAAAACTAACAGCATCAGAACAAAATCAGTAATATTGAATGGACTTGAGGTATCTCGACATGGGATCGGACCTGCAACTTACCTCATTTTATAAGAGTTATTTCATTCAGAAGTCAACCGACAGCATTAATGGGTGTAGAAGATAAAGAGATTATATCAATGTATTAGATAAAATAAGTTGATATTAATAAACATTAACTTAATAACTGTACATTTTAAGACATCAATTAATTAGAAGGGACGTTTAATATGTTTCGAAGTTTCTGTAACTGGCTCGAACGATTAACGTGTTCTTGCAGAACTTACAATCAACATTTCTATTCCAATACCAGCGAATGTACTATTGTCTGAGACTAGCATACTATTGATGGCATTTACATTTACCCATGTAACAAAATCATTAAATATTTTGCTACGACAAACTACAGCCAAAGTTACCATGTCCAGTTCAGCAATATACATTTGATCTATCCGACCCAGACAATGTTCATTACTAAACCGGAACCACACATGACAATGCTATAATTAATATTTCAAATGAAATTCCTCCTCTTGCATAGTATAGAATTAGATAGTCTTCCGATGGCTAATGAGATAAGAAATGATTTAATACACGGTACCTGGTTTTCATTCATAAAAGAACTTTCAATGATTTATAAAATGCAAGCTTGATTGATTTACACCTTTATTGTAAATGGTATTATCCTATCTATTATAAAATAGGATGTTGAACTACACGGATAAGACAGACGTTTAATCGAGATAACACTATCAGTTCATAGAGTATTAAGTGAAAGCATCGTATTTAAATAAAACCTCTAGCATCACCGACTGTCAGTGCAGCACTATTTTACTCGTTAAACTTAGAGTGTATTCTATATATTGCCAACCATGATAAAGATACTTTAATTTCAAAATCTGGACGGTTAAGTGAATGAGCATAGTACATTCACATATAATATATCATGATAACAAATGAACCTACCTATGTTGGTGTTCCTCACTTATTGATAAGTTGGGGGCATATACATGTAGCATTGGTTCCGTTCGTCAATTCGTCCTTAAGTACTCCTTGTTCCTTAAACTGTTTACCCCCAAAAGTGGTACCCGTAATAATGGACACATTTCTAGTTTTTGTATTTGTAGCATTAGGGGATGTGCTTGGAAAAACTAACTCAAGTAAAAAAAATATACTAAGTACTTTGAATGCAAAACATTAACTTTGTGTCGTTTTAAACAATACTTAATCCATCAAGGTAGAGAGGCATTTATAATCTGTCTTTTGAATAGCATAATACATGTGTCAATCACATAACAATAAACAACATCTGCACGCAGAGTATTCTATGTTTTCGGCAATGAAAACCACTGAGTATTCTGCGCACATAGCTTTACCGCCTAAGATGGATCGTTAAATGTATGAGCTGCATCACAAAGCAATAATTATATTTGGATTACTAATTTCATACCTCATACAGAAGTCTTGCTCATTTCACATGTCAGTGACTTCGTAAATTTCTCTTACGCGGAATGAATATAAAAATCGAAGCCGAATTCCACGGATGTCCGGATGGAATGTTGACTGTAATCAACAAGAACATGCCTTATATAAGTATTGGTGTTCATCAAATATTTGTGGTCGGCACTTAGATAAAATCGAATCACAGAATACACATATTGATAATTAGACTGTGTAACCTTGTCAAGCATGATCACAGATCTTACCATTCATTTCATCAATACACTGGTCCTATTTGTCTGAGCTTTACTGCAGGAATATGATTTAATCCAAGATAAATAGGATTATAAATTATATACGACTCCTATCATAGCAGTGCATCGTCTTCAGGGAACTAATTTGTGTTAATAATCTTTATACTCTAGTATTTGTAAAATGGATCAATTGGATTTCTGTATTTGCAAATTACAGGCATTTATTTATCATGTAATGCATTTATCTTAAAATACGAGTATTCTGATATAAAACGTAGGCTTATCTATGACACATCACCCACAGTCCAATTGAAGATTTTCTGTTATGTCAGCAAAATCCTCTATATAATAAATAGAGAATCTATCACGAGTTGTAAACTGATATAAATTGATATTGAACGAGTTTTGGAAATTTTATTAAGCGAGCCTTTGGGGAGCTTAATAATATTTCTTGAACAAGTTTAATATAAACATATCAATTGACAACGAGTGATAGATTCTTCATATCATATGACACTAACAACGCAAAATACGCATTGATTTATTGGAAAAGCTCAATACCTTATGTTTCACATGGTAAGTATAACTTTATACGTACTGGCTATACTAACCTGGATACAAGGAAATTAATTCATGTGATATACTTAAATACGTGGCTGTATGTTTTGATATTTATTCGGCTTTTTTGAGCCGTTGTCACAATATAGCCACACTCACCGCCGGGAGTTAAGGTATATTGATGTCTAAGTAGTCTTGAAAGATCTAAAGGTACATTTTAAAGAGGTTACGCACAATACACCACGTGAACGTTGAACAAATGGACTAATAGTACGGTATCACGACGTCAACCTATTGTTAAATTATTACTGCAATAAACTAGGCACTGTTACGGTAAGTTATGGACATTCGCTATGTTGTAGGAAGAGTGTTGGTGGAAAACCTGACCACCTAGCGTGTTGAATATTTATGTGATAATAATTATAACGAGAAGTTTGACCTGTATTTATTACTACTGATAATAACCTCTACCCCATACACAGTACCTGTGACCAGGTGATCACGGTTGTAAAAGGGTTTTCTCTTAAAATAAATGTAGTTTTCTCAAACATTGCAACAGAATGTTTTGTACTTACCGGACCTGAACATGTTTATCATTAAATCTGAACCAAACACATTTTGTACTCAGTATTCAATAAAACATTTTATATTTTAATAAACAGTTTCATCATCATTATATATTATACTGAAAAATCACAATTTGGCGTCTGCAGATGGCTAATGTTATCAGAAACTAGTGATTACCCGGTACCCGGTACCTGTGTTTACGATTGTTTATTTTCGAATATCGCGTCAGCCAATTTATTCATTATAACTTTAATTGATTTGCATCTAAATGTTAAATGTTTAATCTTATTTATTATAGCTGGATATTTCGAATTACAGTAATAATATGTTTACACTAAATCGATATTATGCCAATGTTGTTTCTGCTCAAAGGATAATGAAAGCGATTTGAAACATCCTTGAATCGTCGTCTTTGCCAGTGCACCTTTCAGGTATTCGACAATCCTAGAGTACAAACTAATTATATAGGCAACTACAATATACGTATGCACTTGATTGATACTTCACTTGATATATTTTTTCAGATGCTGTTTAATTTAGTATCTGTACGATATTCTTGTTACATGTTGATATTATTAGTGTCATACGATGTTACGAAATTTGTTTTTTTTAGAATTTGCAGAAACCGTAAGGAATACACAATCTAACAAATTATCAACCAACCATGTTACTTCGTTTGATACAAAACACGAATTTCGATAGTTTAAAATAATACTAGATCCATCAAGAGGAGACACCTTTAAAATATGTCTCCCAAATACATTTCGTAGTAGAATCAAGGAGTGACACGCATCACCTCAAACATTACTTTCACGGTGAGTGATTTCTTTTTCCAGTAATAAAAGCCACACAGAATACCACGCACATAACCTGGTACCTACGTTGATGGATCGATAAATGTTTGAACTGCATCACCAAATAATAATTATATTTGGACAGCTTAGTTCGTGAGTCATGCAGAAGAGTTGCTCATTTCACATGTCACAGACATCGTAAATTGGTCTCCGCTGAGTGGATTTAAAATTGAAGCCGACGTTCACAGATACATAGAAAGAAGACTGACAGACTCCCAATGCAGTTGTCATTCGGTTAACGATATTCTGTTGGCAAATATTCATTTGTTTCATGAAGTATGTCGATGAAGTCGATTGACGTCATTCTTATTTCCCATTATCATATCTATAACTTAAGTTGCTAATTTTGGATGGATTCTAATAGCCCGATAGTACCTCTATCATATGGCGACTAGGCGAACAACAACTACAAGCACCAGTGCCATACCAGTATCATTATCCCGACACGGGATCGGACCAACAACTTGCGTTCTCTAGATATACTTCATGCAGAACTCAACCGATGCCAGTAATGGGTGAAAAATGCTCATTACATGATGACCACAAATACGAGAGATGTCCTAAAACAAAATTTAATATTATTAGGGTATTTAAAGATATAAATAACTTTATAGAAACGCATTCAGCAAATGATGAATATGCACGTGGACGTCTATTGTCCTATTGATCATGAAGGCAAGATGTTTCTAGTTCGGTCCCATGTCAAGACATACTTAAACAGTTGGTGATCCATTAATCGTTCAACAGTAGTGTCCTCTTTAAGAGCCGACGCTAAATGTGACAGACGGAGATGCATGTCATATTGATGTGTACTAGTAATCAGACATTCCATACATATATCGGTGTTAAAAGTCCGGTATATTCATGACATAACTGTCTACTCGGAAATTGTATTTCCGTTAGACTTTGGACAAGGTAATCAACAATAACATTTCTTATATAAATATTGATTGGTTATCAAACATTTCTGATCGGCACTAAGACAATGATAGAATCAAATCAGAGAATACAGAAATTGGTAAGTGAAGAGGGTAACCTTGTCAAACATGGTACGAGATCTTATCAATCATTGCATCCATTTCATGCTCCTATTTATTTCTTCTTTTACTTTAGTTACATGATTTATTCAATGGTGGGTAGATGGGATCATAAATAATTTACGAGTTACATCATATCGTCTGCAGGGTACTAAATTGTGATAGGATCATATATGTTCTAGTATTTGTAAATCGGATATGCTGTATTTCTGTATTTTGAAAATTGCAGGAATGTATTTATCATGCTATTTCTTTGTCTTAAAAGCACGTCGAGGATTTTTTTCAAACAAAGGGTCATCTTTGACATCCCATAGGCTGTTCAAGTTATGATTTTCTAGTATGCCAGGAAAATTGTTTCATGCAGTGTCTTAGATGCATGATTATACGGGGCAATGTCTGTACGATTAAGATAGAAATGTTGATTTTGTTGGTGTAGTTGTAGATTTTGTAGTCGTCTTTTCGCCTTGCGGTTTCTCGTGTTGCTACGGATGATAAAGTCTACAGATGCCTTGTTCATGTGAGTACGGCACAGTTCGGTTATCTACAAGTTACATTTACGCGGTAAGCATGTTACTTCGATTGTAAAATAAGTTTATTTCAAGTATATATACTCCTTTTTTAAACCCACCAACTTAACATGTCAGTTATTCCCAACCGACCTTAGATTTGAAGCATACTACCTCAACCACACACCTACTTATTTAATAGAAGAGTTAATGCCTGAAATAAACTTATTCGACATTATTATTCTAGTATACGGTTATCACCAAATGTCGTCTGCAGATGGCTAATGTGATCTGAAATTATTTAATACCCAGTACATTGTACCTGTTGTTGTGAAATTTTAATTCCAAAAATATCTCCTGCAACAAGTACGGATTTACATCGTATTTTCAAAATATAAACAATATGTTATACTATTATAACCGATGTCAGATTGCAAACATTTAACAGTTGTGTAATCTGCTTATTATATCGATATTATATTAATGTCGATTCAGTGCAGTGCAAAGAATAATGAAAGCGATTTTAAACACCCTAGAGTCGTCGTTTACGCCAGTGCATTATTTTAGTACTTCTTGAACTTTGGGACCAAGCTAATCTGCAACAATAGTAAGTAAGTAAGTATTTAGTAAGTTAAGACTTTATTTCAAGAGGCTACACATTTGGTTACCCAACTTTCCTGGTGGGCCTTCAACATATATACATTTACATACATAAATTTAATACATATGATATAAACATATGATATTGACAGCACAATAGACAAAAACAAACGTACGGGGTACTTGTCAATGAATAAGACCATTACACATTACATACTATGATTATTGTCTATATAGAATATGATTAAATCTTCTAATAAGATGTCTGATAGATAGATATATAGATAGAAAGATACATGTATACTGAGCAAAACAGCTAACCGAACGCTTTTTAAATTTAAATATTTCAGTATCCTGCAAGTGTACAAACCTAAAATTTTGCATATTTACTTCAATATAGATTTTGCACCTAATACAGCTTAGCACATGAATATACATGCCAAAATCACTCATCCATGACGAAAAAGCTTTAAATCACATTTTTGCACGTTGTAATCGATTGCTCTCGAATTTTATGAGTTTTGTGCGCATGTTGTGTAGCATGGGTGTTCGGTAGTCGGAAAAACAAGTTGTTTTGTAAAAAACATGACGCATTTGACAAAGGTAGGCCGCGGAAAAGCGGCCATTGCGCTCCCTGGAGGGTATCATTCAGACAGATCAGTTTTACACAAATTTCAATTATCACAAACATTAGTTCCTTTCATTTCACGTGTGTGTGAATACCAATAAACATTAAAATACCTAAAACAGTATATTGGGAATCACAGGAGCAAAGAAAAATAGTACATTTAAGTGGGATAACTCTTGCATAATTTTACTTATTTTTAAGTTCATTCACTACATTTTCCAATAAAATTGTATTGTCATGCATAAATGAAACACGTTGACTTTAAAAAATAATACATATTAGCCCTGAGGGCCTTTTTGCATGTGTTTGAAAAAACGTGTTTTCTCTCCATTCAGTATATAGGATACTTTTGAAGTGCGTTCATCATGTGTTCGACAAATTGTTAATGCAGCTATATGACAGGTTTGGTAATAAATATTGTTTTAAGTGTATATTCTGATATCGGAAACAAAAATAAATATTAAAATACTGAGATTAAAACCAAAATTAAGTCAATAATTACCCTCATTTATCCACACGAAAGATATTCGATCAAATTACCTCCCCTTGACCATTGAAAATTTAAATTATAATATTGAAAAATTAAAAAAATCCATGTTTTTGTGATCAAATCGCATTATATCGAGTTTGACTATATGTTTGATTGATTTGGCGATTAGTCTTTTTAAAATGTGTATGGAATAAACCTAAAATCTTTTATTATTTAACGCTTATTCATGAATTTAAAATTTATATGTCCGGTTCTATTATTTCATGGTTCCGTGAACTTCGTTTCGCATTTTTGAAAATAAAACTACTTATATCGCACCGCCAGATCGTAAAAAACAAGTACACAAATTTTTGTGAAAAAATATTAAGAAATAAAAACGTTATATGGTAAAAACCGCTACTCATTCATAAATTATGCTTATTGTACATTTTGTAAATTTTATCTTGATGGGTGATGTCATTAAATACATATTTTGATGATGATGCAAATTAAATATATTGACGATATTTTACGACCAGCCTTCTAATGGGTTGATTATACTTCAGGACAATTTTCAGAAAATTCCAATGGATAGTTCTATAAATATTCATAAAATACATAAACGTTCGGTTAGCTGTTTTGCTTAGTATAGCTCATATTTCCATTGCGGTACTTTGGCATATAATTTTATGAAATGCGAAACGATTATGGGACACAAAAATATATAGTAAAATAGCAACGATTCAAGATGCACGAGATGTGAAGAAACTACATAAATGTAGTACAAGTATAAAGTAAATCCCCTGTGCGTAAGCTAACAAAAACATTAAATAAAAAAGAACCTGCTCCCAAAATTTAATTACCATTCAAATGTTGATGTTTCTATTCAGTTTTAAAGTTAATATTAATCCGGTGTCCCTGGTACGTTGTGGCAAATTATTCCGCAGGGAACATCGTGTATAAGCGAAATATTTGAGTCAAAAATATTTGCCCTTTAGAACAACAAATATGTTGTTGTCTGACAGGGAAATATCAAGATATGATGAATGTCGAATGGAGATTTCCTAAATTAGTGTATGTATTACCTTATCGAAATGTGGAAGGTACAAACGACCACAAACAACATTCACCAAAATATTTTCAATGCAAAACTGAACTGTGTGTGGTTTAAAACATTACTAAATCAATCCAAGAACAGGCACATGTATAGTCCTCCTCGTAAATAGCAGTCAGAATGTGTCAGGCACACCACCTAAAACAACATCTTAACGCTGAATCTTCTGCTTTCCGTGTAATGATAACCGTAATAAATACCGCAACCGAAACGTTTCATTTCATCCACATTGTGGTCGATCGTTAAATGTACGAGATGCATTGGGAATGAGTAACCCTGTTTGAATGTCTAATTACATACGTCATGCAGAAGTCTTGCTTATTTCACATGTCACTGATTTCGTAATTATCTTTTCCGCGGAATGGATATACAATCTAAGCTGACGCTCACGGATGAATGTAATGAACAAAGAAAGCCGAAGACACTCGGACATTGAGATATTGGTAGGTTTCTATCAAACAGTCGTCCAGTTCATTAAAATAAACTGTACCGTTGATTGTTGTCAATCTAATTTCCGTTATACCATAAACAGTACGTCTGTTACTAAGTTTGGATGAGCTTAGGATCTGCCCAATAGTATCCAAACCATGTTGAAACTAGGCGAACTACAAGCACAAGCTACATAACCATGTCAGTATTTGATGTATCGCCATCTTGAATCGGTCCGGAATCTTGCCTTCTAGACTTACATCGAGTTATTTCCTCAGGAACACAACCGATTTTTATGAGTGGAAAACAATTACCAACATCAAAATATAGTAGGAAGCCAAACATTGCAAGCAATGATGACTTCATTAAGCAAAGTTTGTGACATGAATTAATTTAGACGGATCATTTGATATCTTTCAAAGCAGTTATAAGGTGCCTGTCAATGACATGAGAGATAAATATGTTTTCAAATACTAGTAGAAGGTACCGTGCAACAAGTCTGAACGGTAACTACCGTAAATATTGGAAATATTATTATTACTGAATCAGAATTAATTACGACATTTAAAGAGGCATTCCCCATAACTTTGACCGTTCTTATTGATTTAAAACATACTAGACATTAATCAGAATTACGAATGTTACAAAAACACCAAACTTCACCCAAAAAATCCCAACAGTTATCAAAAAAATAATAAAAATATATTTCCATAACAAGTGGATTAGGTGGATTGAGTCGCCAAACGCTTAGTCTTTAGTACTGCCTGATTAAAACAAGAAAAGCCATTTTTCTACGAATCGGACGACAGTGACTTAAACGGAAAAGACAAATACACGTTTTGAAATAATCATTTTGATGTAGATCTATCTATAAGTTGATATTCGAGTTGATTAAGAACAAAATAGTACATTATATTCATTTCGTTGAAATTATATGCGTGTAAAACAAAAGAAATCAACGATATCGTATTTTGTCATCTCCGTTGCGTCCGATTCGTTGAACAATGTCTTTTTCGGATTTTAATCACACCGTTCTGTGGTTGTTGTTGTCGAATAAAAGGCTGGAAGCGATTTATTATTTTAGAAATTTAATTATATATTTTGATCATTATGGAGACAACTTTCGGCATATGTTCTTCTTACATGTTTTAACAATTTAGTGTTTTATGTTCATTTATGTCATGTAATGCGTTAGGTAGTAATAATATGCTGGAAATAGGTAATGCCTCTTTAATATGAATGATTTATGCACAACTGGAATGTTTTCGTTAGTTTATATCAACAGCGTAATGTATATAAGATTTTGCAGACAGTGGAAGTAATGTGTCAATATACTTTATTGTAATAGCATCTGACAGTATATATTACTTAGGATAAATAGCATATAAATTATATGTCTGAGTTATTATATAGGTGTTTTAGTATTAATTGAATATGATATATCACATGCATTTTTGCCTGAAATGTCATCGAGTACGCATGTTGTGGTTATCCAACGTCGAATATAATATTATATCTATACGGCCGTTCGTTGTTCTAGTGATCATGGAGGTTGGCTTTAGGAACGAGAGTTTCGAGTTCCTTGACAGTTACAACATTGCTATTGTATACTTTTTTTCTTGGCCAATAAAGCTAGGTATATGCCTGATTGACTCGGAGGAATTACACAATCAGAATAATCGGGTTTTGGAATCTGTTCGTCATTTCATCTTACCGTGTAATCTGTGACGGGATGGCATCGATGACCTTAGTGAGGGACCACATAATAACTTAAAAACATGGAATCTCGTTTCATCTTAATAGTGATAAGGAAAAAACGTACTTGTACAGTGAGCGCAAAACAGTCTGATTGAATTTTATCACTGAGAAAAAAGTGAATAAAGTCCATACTTATCACTGATAAGGATTCGTCCATGTCATATGCTAAGATATTGATAGCTCAGAATTTAAAAAGATCTTTATCAAGACGTCGACAACATGGTTGTATTTAAATCATTCATTTTATATAAACTTCAGAACGCAAATCGAACCACGTTACGAGTTCTTGTGTTCTTTGTATATCCCTTTGTGATATCAAGAATTTTGCATTATTGCATGGCGTGAATAAAGTAACTTGAATATTGGAAAGGTATCTACTATGTTAGATAAGTGTTAAAATAGGGTACATTAGCACTGCTGTTCATCATATTATCGTTAAGCTGAAACCTTTATTGATGATGCAGTTAATCTTATCCTATTTAATGCAATAACGTCAAAATCGTAGTATTAAATGACGGAGTCCTTATAACATTGGTTGGTTCATCAATCAAATTCAGCAATAGCCTCGTAGAACTTTCAAACACTTTCAATGAATGTATTAGTGTTAATCTAAGAGGATGTATAGGTTTACAAAAATAGAGGCTGATGATTCAATGCTTACACAGGTCATAGTTTTTAACCCGCTTTATTACTAATTGTCCGCCAACTAGCGTAATTTGTGCGCCGTGCTAAAATGTTCACACATATTAAGCGACGATTCTAAAAACAGCATGATTGTATCGAAGCATTGTATGACGCATGGAAAACCAGGTCACCTATGCGAACACTCTAATGCCAAGACCTCTGCAACCGGTTGTAATCGATACATGTATGTGTTGTAAAACATTCGACAAAATGTGAACTTCACCATGTAGCTGACGCAAATACCTCATTTAAACTTATGTTTTCGTACAAATATATAATAAAAACCTTAACAAAGACATTAATATTTATAGCGAATAATAGTATTACGTCAAGATAAACGAGTTGATATTAATGGTGTAAATTAAAAGTAGCATTAGGTTTTCAAATAATTCATTCCACTTGGTCATCATAGAAAAATACTGTTTCATATTATTAAACTATTAGGATGAAATCTTTATTCATTTATTAGCAATATGAACAATTTTATCGAACCATTCATATAATTTTAACACATATCACGGAATTATACTAAGCAGATAGACGGGTTGCAGCATATTGCACTGTGTCTGTTTCGTTGAATCTAGACTGTTGTTCAACACTATACACTATTGACGGCGGTAAGGTTTCAAAACAGTTTACTTAGGATAAGTATTAAATCTATAAAAATAGTTATACCAGCAATAACTGACAACCAGTTTACAAGTTTTTACCCTATGTAATTAAACTAGAAACAGGTAACCCAGTAGCAACCACGCTAACTGGTGCAGGTTGGTTTACCATCAGAATGTCTGGAATAAATGAAATGCATGTTAGATTCATTTCGCTGAGTGTGTTCGTTTTGAAAACAATCAATTGTAATCATTTCTACTTTAATTTGTGTATAGGCAGTAACTTAAAGCACTTCAATCTAAAAATCAGTCTAATCAGTACTTAACGACTTGAAAATCACTACTGTTTCGTGTATCAATTCTTCATCATTCTAAGGGTATAAGTGGTTGTTGAAAACTAACAAGCAAATACTCAATTAAACCTGCTACCTTATCGCCCGAAGTTCTATTGCAATGATTGCCCTTTTTTTTTATCTTTGATGTATTAATAAAATAACGGTGTAACGTAGTAAAGTCTGCCGAACATGACATTCAATAAATAGTATTGGTATTTGAAATGCGTGCTGTATGTTTAAGTAGCAATTTACTCATTCCAGAAACACGTGTACTACCTTAATTAAATGCGATTTTCCCATACCTTTTTTTATTATACTATAGATATTTCGTAAATAGTTTACATTGTATCGAACCTTTCTATACAGCTGATAACTACCACTAAATACGACAGGGAAATCAGCGCGCAGAAGAAAATAGCTGACAACAAAGAAACACACAAGGAACAGTCCGATGATAAGAAAGTGGAAACGACCAACACAATCGTAAACGAATCACAATGGCAATCAGTCCTAAAACGAATCATAAACTGACGTGCACTTAAAATGATCAATGCAATCATTCAGTGACAGTATTACACCTCATGTGCGTTTCCTCTTCTTTTTTAATGTGACGTCAGCCGGTCAATAAGTCGCATAATATGCTATTCTTACTCAGACTTCCAAGGCGTAAACTTCCATATTGACCCCAAAGTCATGTTGTATTTGTTAATTAGTACCGGAGGATGTTGTTAATGTCACTGTCTGCCTACTCAGATACTACAGTGTCAGTGCGATACTTTTATACATACTAGCCCTGCATACGATATTGTCAGAAACTACATTCACACCCAATAGTTTATCGAAATATCTTTTTCCAAATCTGTTTATAATCTGAGTTCTAGTTATGGTTGATATCACTAGTTTTTGAATGTTTTGTCATTTTATATTCGTTTCAGGCTACAATAAATAGCTTCTTTAGACAATGTATCAGAGCAAAGAATCAGTATGTGTTCAAGCAATGTTAAATTTTAAGAAACTTCTTGATCGCAGAACAATTGCAAATTCATGATCACCTTTCATATAATTACTTTATATATTATGAATACACCCGGTCCATTTGAAACATCTATCGGTTTAATGATAATTGTAACAGGTTGTTCAAATCAAGTCATTTGTCGCATTTTGCATTTCACTTATATTGCACGGAAAGACATCGCTCAGACATCTTTAGTTGTACACATGTAATTGTTTCTATTAAACAGTTGAAAAATGCGAAATTGATGTTGATCTGTTTGTATTACATCCTGGTGCGCATACAATACTGGTAACAGTATCAGAAGATTAGTGACCATTTATATGTTAATAGTAATAATTGTCTGTGAATTGTTGTCGTTAAGCGGTTTCAGACACCATACAGATTGCAAGATTTCCTTGTCATTCAGATTTGTCCATAGAAGTCCATTCTTTCAGACAAAATGACTCGAACCAGGCAAATAAAATGATGTGTATATTTATATATTTTGTTCTAGTTCGATTCCATAAAATGTCACTATAGTTCAACTTTGAACCCTGAGACATAGCATTTCAGACGAGTCTATTTAAGAAGCTAACCCATGATGTATTGAAATCAATAGTCATGATTTAAAGGTATGATACTTAATAATGTGTGTAATTTATCGATTGGTAGTTTAGTCCAATTAGTTACGCTCAGAAACCACACTTCGGAGGTCATCGATTCGAATCCCAAAACGTTTTTTTTTTAATTTATGTACTCGTCTATTTGAAAGGATTATGTTTTTATTACACGTTATAATTTCTGCGATTTCTTAAATGCGTTAGGCCCAACAATGTCGTACCTTAATATTTTAAAACATACTATATTTTAGATCACTATACAGTGAGTGCTACAGTACTGTTTAACATCCTATATCTTTACATGTAACAGAAACTAAGTTTAACAGTGTAAGCTTTGAACTTTATTTGATATACTCATCTGAATAGTCAATTTACAATCTCACACGGTGAATGAATTGCATTTTTTCAAGTGCAGTCACGGCTCAATTTTCGAAATCGAACTATACGCTAACGTTATTGTATAAATGTACACAAACTCGCAGAAGAAAAACGGATCAAGCAAAAATCAATTTACAAACTTAAGGTTGGTCGAATACACCAAAAAAACCTCTAGCATCACCGACTGTCAGTGCAAAACATTAACTTTGTGCTGTATTAAACAATACTTAATCCATCACACTAGAGAAGCATTTATAATTTGTCGTTTAAATAGCATTATAAATGTGTCAATAACATAACAATAAACAACATCTTTGCGCAGAGTAATCTATTTTTCTGGTACTGAAAACCACAGTGGATTTTCAGCAGACATCTTTACCGCCTTAGATGGATAGCTAAATGTATGACCTGCATCACAAAGCAATAATTATATATTTGGATAGCTAACATGCCAAAGTCTTGTTCATTTCACATGTCACTGACTTCGTAAATTTCCCTTACGTGAAATGAATATAAAATTGAAGCCGATGTTCACGGACGTGCGGAAGGCACGTTGTCTGTGATCAACAAGAACATTTCTTATATAAATATTGATTGTTTATCAAAGATTTGTGATCGGCACTTAGACAATGATAGAATCAAATCGCAGAATAAAGAAATTGGTAATTGGACTGCTTAACCTTGTCAAACATGATACAAGATCTTATAATTCATTTCATCAATATACTGGTCCTATTTGTATGAACTTATTACTGGAACATGATATATTCCAAGAAAATTAATGGGATTATACATTATACACGACTCCTATCATAGCATTGCATCGTCTTCAGAGAACTAATTAAGAAATAAAAATCTGTTCGCGTTTATTGTCGGTGAATAAAACACGGGCAGGAGTTCGGTTGCGGATTCCGCATCCGAACGAGTGCCTGTGTTTTATTTACCGACAATATACAAGAACAGAGTTTTTATTTCGATTCTAATTACGATAATATCCCGCATTATTTAACTGCGCGCATTCCATTTTCACCCATTTGACATTGAACATAATTCCACGCTGAAATTGAGTGGCTTATTAGCTGGTACAATTACCTCCCTCGTTAATGAAAACGACCTTCGTAATTTTCTGAAGGAAATCCCACAATTTAAACATTGAAACAATTTTAATAACACGAGTATATGGTATCTATTTCATTAAATGAAAAATATAAATGGATTGATTATCAGAAGCTTTAATAAAACTTGGTTTCTAGAGTATATTTGAGTTTCTAAAAATATTATTATTATTATTATTATTATTATTATTATTATATAAATTGATGCGTCATAGATGTAACACTGGATTCTCGTGCAACTCGCCTTGTCATCGTGACTCGTAGTAAATTTTACTATAAAGTTTACGTTCATTCATTCATAAATATGTTAAGTGATACTGGGCGTAAATAGAAACAGCCAATTTGATAGGTATGTTTTATGGGGGCAATAAAACATGGTTCGGTTTGTTCTTTGTGTATTGGATTAATCCGCGAATCGTTAAGTCAGGCAGTTTGGCGAAAAAATTGTGGGTTTGATGATAAAAGCATGAAACTTTGCATGATGGTAGTTAAATGTGTTTTAGTCAAAATTAGATATGGACCCACTTTCAAAAATATCCAATATGGCCGCCATTGAGAAATGGCCGCCATTGAGAAAATTACAATATAATGTACCTTGAAAATGGGATTTGCAATAACATCACAAAAAAACAGGGCTTGTTGTGCTTAAAACCAATCAAAGAGATGCAATGAATATTTTGATATCCATCTGGTAAGTAATTTTTACGAAATTGGCATTTAAAAAAAGGGGGACTGTCAAAATCTAATGGACTGAGATCTTACAAACAAGAAAAGGGAAAATACGTTTGTTGAGAAAAGAGCTTGACTTGGTTGTTATCTATGATATTCCCAACAATATTAGATATGAACCCAATTTTTTCTATCAAAATAACGCCATTTTCCAAGATGGCTGCCATTTAGTGTTTACTAAGGTTCGAAATATGGAAATCTTCTTTTTAGTATGTTTTGATATTGTATTGATACGTTGTTATTATTATTTAATATCATAGATGCTCTTTTAGGATAAAAACAACCCCCATACGTTTAGTCAAAACGGCGACAATGCTTTCAAGATGGCCGCCATTGTACTAGTATTTGTAAAACAATGTAATATATCTCATTATATAGCCTACATTTGTATATTTTTTACCTATAATGACATTGGAATGCTAAAACTTTATGCAAAATGATAATAGGATGAAGAAACAAGCTTCCAGACGTAATCGCAAGAAATGGTGACCGTTACGATTACCTTTTTAGAAGTGTTAGGTACCCTGAATTTTACCTTTTTGATGTTATGTACCCAATTGCTTGTGTACTAAATTTGGTGTACACCAATGGTTGTAACTACCAAATACAACAGGAATAACTGCACCAGGTGTTTGTGCATAATCCTGATGATAGGAAAGCTGTGTCTGGTGACTGTATGTACCCAATCAGACAATTATCGTAGACAATGAATGTATATATTTGGTGATTGCGAGTACCCTGTACATGAGTACATGTACTGGTATATAATACGACAGGGAAAAATAAAATCGAAATCACAAAACGAATAGGCAGGGGCTTCGATTTTATCTATTGAATTTTATTTTTGCATGTAGCTATGATCATCGATCATTATAGAAATATCTAATAGAACACTTGAGACTGTTTCATTTCTAAGTGAAGAATATTGGGAAGCAAATGGTGTGAATATTATCATGCTTTAGAAGAATCTTTCAAATATTATGACCAAAAACCATCTAAAACAGAGATCGTGGTCGGAGAACAGACACTATTCCGATCTCTACAGAACTCCAGGGACGAAGATGGGGATGGATAGGACGCGTCAGACGAATGAAGCCAGACTCTATCTCACGGGTAGCTATGAGATGGACACCACATGAAAGAGAAATAGGGGAAGACCAAAGGAAACCTGGCGAAGATCAACAAATCGAGAAATGACAGCAAAAGGCTGAACATGCGGTCAAGTGGAGCGATTACCTGCGGAATATTGGTATTGGAATGTCTGTACATGATAGTTATGAGTACCTAATAAAGACAAGTTGTGCCTGAACCAAAGGCTGATAGTACACATAGACAGTCGCCTGCTAATTTCGGCGATCCACATGGACCAGTTTGGTTTTACCTCATGGTTAGAAGTACTTATTAGGATCAAGAACGGATGAGTGTAGTAATTACGTACCTAATATGAACTAGGAATGACTTTGATAATTCAGTAGTATCAGCACCTTGTGGTGATTTGTACCACGTTAGAATAGAAATGACTGTGTCTGTCTATGCCTGGTGAACAAGAATGACAAAAGGGGACAAGTCATACCTCTATCTGGTAATTGTGAGTAATTAATAGGACCAGGCATAGACTGACCTGCACGTTTTGAGAACCGGGATTGAAAAGACGTTGAGTTATGAATAACTACCACGATCTGGAATGCATGTACATGGTGGTGGTGAGTACCAAAGGTTACCTGCAATGGTTGCACTTGATGGTTGCTATTACGACCAAGAACTACCATAGGTGGTGATCAGGAATGGTTTGAACAGATAAACTTGAGTTTACGACAGTACCAGGACAGGAGGAATTACTGTCATTGGTGAGGATTTGCAAATGTCATCAGAAATAACTGTTAGGTGTAAGTTAATATGGTATGTACCAAACTCCGATCAGATTGAAAATTCATAGCTATCCTATTCAACCTCGAATGGTTTTGCATTTGGCAATATAGGGTCTAGACAGTATCAGGGACAACTGTGGCTGGTGGATGTGGGTATCCTGTTAGACTGTTTATAGTTGTAAACTTAATTATCTGGAAGTAGTGAGTTGAACAAAATAGGACAAATAATGGCAGTACAATGAGTACAAGATAGACCATAGTACCTGATGGTTGTTAGTTAATGTTATACTTGGTCAGAAATTACTGCATATGTGTATTTGATGGTGGTCAGTATCCCAAACGTATGGGAATACTGTATACATTGTATATGTTTCTAGGGCTCTATTAGGGCTCTAATCCACTCAAGCACCCTTTGACATTTTAACATCGCTTGGTCATTGGTCTACCTATCGAAACTTACGTTCGTGTCTCCATAGGAAGACTATTTCTCACCTGTTGGTTTGGCAGCCAACATCGATCTGCAGCGCCTGGGGTCCTCACATGCACCAATTTACACCTTGGTGGAGTGGAGCATGTGGGTTTTTCTTGCTCAGAGAAATTAACCTGTGGTCCAGACGGAATTAAACCCAGGACCTATCGATCGCGAAGCGCGCATCCAACCGCTCCCCATTTGTACTCGTGCCTGTCGATGTAATGTGCCATATATAGCTTTATACTAACGTCATGTATCCGTGTTATAGTATATAGGTTCTCGTAACGGTTAGCTTATCATAGCTGGTTAATTTAGGTCTTAAATCTTGTTTATACAATCTATTATCAATTAATTATTGTTTTATTAAGTTATAGCAATCCATGATTCACGGCCATAATTTAGCAATATTATCTATATAGGTACATCTTTCAAAGTGCACCAAATTCTAAATCGACTAATTCATGTGAGTAAAACGTATCCGAATTAATGTTGAGAAACAATTCAAACATTGATATTTATAATGTGTATAATAACCTTATTCTAAATTGTATTATAATTTCTATGGTACAGATTATGTGTATTTGATTATTTTGGCTTAAAGACAGAAGTAAATGATATTATCTTAGGTAAGGATACACAAATGTACTCACTGCCTGTGTTTCTAATTATCAGACAAAGGGCGGCCATTTTGAAAGCATTGTCACCATTTTTATTGAACTTGGGTTCATTATACTCTAAATCATCATCTATGATATGATGTAATATTTATGCAATACCAAGACAAAATGAAAGTAGTTTTACATATTTTGAACTTAAGTAAATACAAACGTACATGCATGTAACAAACTGGAAAATGGCGACCATCTTGGAAAACGGCGCTATGTGGTACTTGACAAATTGGATTCATATAATTTAATGGTGTTGACATTACAATACAATACACCCAAGCAAATTGTATTCTTTACTTAACAAACGTCGTTGCTCTTTTCTTGTTCTTAAGATATCAGTCTGTTAGATTTTGACTTGTTACCCAAATTTGTTTTTTAAAAATGATTTTTTTTTGTAAAATTACTTGGCCTATGGATATTAAAATGTTCATGACTTATCTTTGATTGCTTTTAAGCACACAATTACTTTGTTTACATTGTGATGGCATTACAAATCACCTCTTCAATGTACATTTTATTGTAATTTTCGTAATGGCGGCCATTTTGAAAATGGCGGCCATATTGGATTTTTTTTAAAGTGGGTCTATATCTAATTTTTACTAAAATGCATTCAACTACCATCATGCAAAGTTGCATGCTTATATCATCAAATCCACAATTCGACTAAAATATGCACCAAACTGCCGGACTAGTGTTAGAATTTGTGTTAATAATCGTTATGTTCTAATATTTGTAAAACAGATTAATTGGATTTCAGTATTTGCAAATTACAGGCATTTACTTATCATGTAATGCATTTATCTTAAAATACGAGTATTATGTTATAAAACTTAGGCTTATCTATGACTCATCACACATCGTCCAATTCTGTTATGTCAGCAAAATCATCTATATAATAAACTTAAATACGTGGCTGTATGTTTTGATATTTATTCGGCTTATTTGAGCCGCTGTCACACTATGGCCACACTCACCGCCGGTAGTTAAGGTATATTGATTTTTAAGTAGTCATGAAAGGTTCATTTTAATGTTCATGTACAATACACCACGTAAACTTTGAACAAATGGACTAATATTATGGTATCACGACGTCAACCTATTTTTTAAATTATAACTGCAATAACTAGGCACTCGTACGGTAAGTTATGGACATTCGCTATGTTCTAGGATGTGTGTTGTTAGCAAACTTGACCACCGAGCGTGTTGAATATTAATGTGATAATATGTATTACGAGTAGTTTGACCTGCATTGCTGATAATAACCTCTACCTCATACACAAAAACTGTGAGCAGGTGACCAAGGTTGTAAAATGGTTTTCTCTTAAAAGAAAATCTAGTTTTCTCAAACATTTCGTAACAATGTGTTTGTACTTACCAGCCCTGATGGACATGTTTATCATTAAATCTGAATCTAACACATTTTGTACTCAGTATTCAATAAAACATTTTATATTTTAATAAACTTTTTCATCATCATTATATATTAAACAGATAAACCACAATTTGTGGTCTGCAGATGGCTAATGTGATCAGAAACTAGTTATTACCCGTTACCCGTTTTTACGCTTGTTTATTTTCGAAATATCGCGTCAGCCAATTTATTCATTATAACTTTAATTGATTTGCATCTTAATGTTCAATGTTCCAATCATATTTATTATAGCTGGATGGTTCAAATTACAGAAATAATATGTTTACACTAAATCGATATTATGCCAATGTTGTTTCTGCTCAAAGGATAATGAAAACGATTTGAAACATCCTTGAATCGTCGTCTTCGCCAGTGCACCTTTCAGGTTTTCGACAATCCTAGAGTACAAACTAATTATATAAGCAACAATAATATACGTATGCACTTGATTGATACTTCACTTGATATATTTTTTCAGATGCTGTTTAATTTAGTATCTGTACGGTATTCTTGTTACATGTTGATATTATTAGTGTCATACGATGTTACGAAATTTGTTTTTCTTAGAATTTGCAGAAACCGTAAGGAATACACAATCTAACAAATTATCAACCAACCATGTTACTTCGTTTGATACAAAACACGAATTTCGATAGTTTAAAATAATACTAGATCCAACAAGAGGAGACACTTTTAAAATATGTCTCCCAAATACATTGCGTAGTAGAATCAAGGAGTGACACGCATCACATCAAACAATACTTTCACGGTGAGTGATTTCTTTTTCCAGTAATAAAAGGCACACAGAATACCACGCACATAACCTGGTACCTACGTTGATGGATCGATAAATGTTTGAACTGCATCACCAAATAATAATTATATTTGAACAGCTTAGTTCGTAAGTCATGCAGAAGAGTTGCTCATTTCACATGTTACAGACTTCGTAAATTTGGTCTCCGGTGAGTGGATTTAAATTTGAAGCCGACGTTCACATACATAGAAAGAAGACTGACAGACTCCCAATGCAGTCGACATTCGGTTAACGATATTCTGTTGGCAAATATTCATTTGTTTCATGAAGTATGTCGATGAAGTCGATTGGCGTCATTCTTATTTCCCATTATCATATCTATAACTTAAGTTGCTAATTTTGGATGGATTCTAATATAGCACCATAGTACCTCTATCATATGGCGACTAGGCGAACAACAACTACAAGCACCAGTGCCATACCAGTATCATTATCCCGACACGGGATCGGACCCACAACTTGCGTTCTCTAAAGATACTTCATTCAGAACTCAACCGATGCCAGTAATGGGTGAAAAATGCTCAGTACATGATGACCACAAATACGAGAGATGTCCTTAAACAAAATTTAATATTATTAGGGTATTTAAAGATATTAATAACTTTATAGAAACGCATTCAGCAAATGATGAATATGCACGTGGGCGTCTATTATCCTATTGATCATGAAGGCCTGATGTTTCTAGTTCGGTCCCATATCAAGACATACTTAAACAGTTGGTGATCCATTAATCAACAGTAGTGTCCTATTTAAGAGCCGACGCTAAATGTGACAGACGGAGATGCATTTCATATTGATGTGTACAAGTAATCAGACATTCCATACATATATCGGTGTTAAAAGTCCGGTATATTCATGACATAAATGTCTACTCGGAAATTGTATTTCCGTTAGACTTTGGACAAGGTAATCAACAATAACATTTCTTATATAAATATTGATTGGTTATCACAAAATTCTGATCGGCACTTAGACAATGATAGAATCAAATCAGAGAATACAGAAATTGGTAAGTGGAGAGATTAATCTTGTCAAACATGGTACGAGATCTTATCAATTATTGCATCCATATCAAGCTCTTATTTATTTCTTCTTTTACTTTAGTTACATGATTTATTCAATTGTGGGTAGTTGGGATCATAAATAATTTACGAGTTACACAATATCGTCTGCGGGGAACTAAATTGTGTTAGGACTATATATGTTCTAGTATTTGTAAATCGGATAAGCTGTATTTCTGTATTTTGAAAATTTCAGGAATGTATTCAGGATGCTTTTTCTTTGTCTTAAAAGCACGAGCATTTTTTTCAAAAAAGGTTAATCTTTGATACCCCATACGCTGTTCAAAGTATGACTTTCTAATATGACGTAAAAAATGGTTCATGGTGCACTTCATATGCATTGTCTTAGATACATGGTTATACGGAGCGATATTTACACGATTAAGTAGATCTAGTAAATATTGATTTTGTTGATGTAAGTTGAGTCGTCTGTTTGACCAGTTTACTCGTGTTGCTACAGATGATTACGTTTACCGATGCCTTGTGCGTGTGAGTGTGACACATCACGGTTAACTACAATTTCCATTTACGCAGTAAACTGTGATCATGTGACCTCAGTTGTAAAACTATCTTATTTCAATCATAATACTCCTTTTTTCAAACCAACCAATTAAACATGTATATTCTTAAGATTTGAGCACATTATCTGAACCACACACCTTTTAATTCAATAAAATAGTGTAAACCTGAAATTAAACTTCTTCCACTTTATAGTATAGTGTACGGTTATCACCAAATGCCGTCTGCAGATGGCTAATGTGATCTGAAAATTATTTAATTCCCGGTACCTGTTGTTGTGATATTTTAATTCCAATTATATCTCCTACAACTATTATTGATTTATGTCGTATTTATAAAATATAAGAAAATATGTTTTACTATTACAAGCGATTTCAGATTGCAAACATATAACAGTTGTATAATCTGCATATTATATCGATATTATATTAATGTCGTTTCAGTGCAGTGCAAATAATAATAAAAGCGATTTTAAATACCCTAGAATCGTCGTTTACGCCAATGCAGTATTTTAGTACTTCTTGAACTTTGGGACAAAGTTTATCTGCAACAACAGTAAGTAAGTAAGTAAATACTTTATGTTACGAGGTATGAAGTAAAAGTCCCCTTGGCGTAAACTAACCCAAACATTAATGAAAAAAGAACCTGCTCCCAACAATTATAATTACCATTCATATATTGATGTTTCAATTTAGTTTTAAAAGTTAATATTGATCCGGAGTTCCAGGTATGTTGAAGTCAATTATTCCGCAGGGAACATCCTGTATAGGCAATATTTGAGTCCAAAACATTTGCCCTTTAGAACAACACATATGTTGTTGCCTGACTGGGAAATGTCAAGATATGTTGAATGTCGAATTGAGATTTCCTAAATTACAAAAAAATGTATTGTTTGTATTGCCTTATCGGAAAGTGAAAAGTACAAATGAACACAAACAACATTAAAACATTGCTAAATCGACCCAAGAACATGCACATGTATAGTCCTACTCGTAAATAGCAGAAAGAATGTGTCATGCACATCACATAAAACAACATCTCAACGTTGAATCTTCTGCTTTCCGTGTAATGATAACCGTAATAAATACCGCAACCGAAACGTTTCATTTCATCCACATTGTGGTCGATCGTTAAATGTATGAGATGCATTCGGAATGAGTAACCCTGTTTGAATGTCTAATTACGTCATGTAGAAGTCTTGCTTATTTCACATGTCACTGATTTCGTAATTATCTTTTCCGCGGAATGGATATACAATCTAAGCTGACGCTCACGGATGAATGTAATGAACAAAGAAAGCCGAAGACACTCGGAGATTGAGATATTGGTAGGTTTCTGTCAAACAGTCGTCCAATTCATGAAACTAAACTGTACTGTCGATTGTTGTCAATCTAATTTCCGTTATACCATAAGCATTACGTCTGTTACTAATTTTGGATGGACTTAAGATCTATCCGATAGTATCTAAACCATGTTGAAACTAGGCGAACTACAAGCACAAGCTACATAACCATGGCTGTCTTTGATGTATCGCTGTTTTGATTCGGTCCGGAATCGTCCCTTCTTGAGTCACATCAAGTTATTTTATCAAGAAAACAACCGATACTTATGAGTGCAAAACAATTATCCACATCAAAATATGTTAGGAAGCCAAACTTTGCAAGCAATGATAACTACAGTAAGCAAAGTTTGCGACATGAATTAATTTCGACGGGTCATTTGATATCTTTCAAAGCAGTTAAAAGGTGCCTGCCAATGACACGGTATATAATGTGTTTTCAAATACTAGTAGAAGGTACTGCGCAACAAGTCACAACGGTAACTACCGTTAGTATTGGAAATAGTAATATTACTGAATCAGATTCAATTACGACATTGAATGATTAATGCAAAACTGGAATGATTCCGTTAGTTTACAACATAATGTATACAAGGTTTTGCAGACAGTGGAAGTAACGTGTAACTATTTGAATTGTAATACCATCTGACGGTATATCCAAATTATATGTCTAAGTCATTATCTTTTATGTTTAAGTAATACTTGAATGTAATATATAACATGCATTCTGGGTTTATATGTCATTGAGTACGCATGTTTTGGACTATTCAACGTCGTATATGACATTATATCCATACCACCGTTCTTTGTGCTAATGACTATGGAGGCTGCATACTCGTTGCTAGACTAATAAAGCTTAGTCCATGACTGATTGTATCAGTGGATGAATCATGATATACACGGAGGAATTACACAATCAGTATTGTGGTGATATACATGTTGTAATACCCTTTTAAAAGGTCAATCATGTCGTCAAATTCCAAACATTGGGTGATTTTGGAATTTATTTGTCATTTCATCTTGTCATGAACACATTGACGGGATGACACTTCAACGGGATGGCATCGATAACCTTAGTAAGGGACCACATAATAAGTTTAAATATTTGACGGACTATCGAACGTTTCATTTCATTAGTGCTTGATGTTCTCGGGTATAACATGGATAAGGCAGATAAGTACTTCTACAGTGCGTGCAAAACAGTCTGATTGTAATTTATCATTGAAAAAAGGTAAATGCTGTTTATATTTATTGCTGACCAGGATTCGTCGATTTCATATGCTTGGATATTATTAGGTCAGAATTTAAACAAATTATACTTTGTGAAGACGTCGACAACATGGTTTTATGTAAATCCTTCATTTTATATAAATTTCAGAACGCATATCGAATCACGTTATGAGTTCTTGTTCCTTGTATATCATTCTTAGATATCAAGACGCATTTTGCAATAGTGCATGGCGTGAATAAAGTAATTGGACTTTTGGATGGGTAGCTGACATGTTATATACATTGTTAGTGTTTTGTTGGAGACCATTAGCACTGTTGTTCATCAAAATATCGTTAAGCTGAAACCTTCATTGATGAGAAAGAAAGTCAAAATCGGAGTATTAATTGACAGGTTCCTTATAACATTGGTTGGGTCATTAATCAACTTTAGCAACTTTAGAACTTACAAACACTTTCAATAGATAAATGAGTGTTTGTCTTAGAGGATGTATATGTTCACAAAAATAGAGGCCGATGATTTAAAGCTAACACTTGTCATAGTTTTGAACTCGCTTTATTAATAAATATCCGCCAACTTGCGTAATATGGGCGATGTGTTAAAATGTTCACACATATTAAGCGACGGTTCTAGAAACAGCATGATTGTATCGAAGCATCAGATGGCGCATGGAAAACCAGGTCACATATGCGAAAACTCAAAAGCCAAAATCTCTGCAACCGATTGTTATCGGTATGTTTTGTAAAACATTCGACAAAATGTGAAATTTACCATGTAGCTCACTCAAATACACAATGTACCTCTTTTAAACTGATGTTTTCGTAAAAATGTATAACCAACACCTTAACAAAGACATAAATATTAACATCAAATAATAGTATAACGTGAAGATAAACGAGTTGATATTAATAGAATAAAAAGTAACATTAGGTTTTTAAATAATTCATTCCACATGCTCATCAGCTAAATACTGGTGTATCAGCTTATTACATTTTGTGTAAACTATTAGGATCAAATATTTACTGATATAGAAAAGTTAACAGTTTTATCGAGCCAAACATATAATTTTAACACACATTGTAACAAAATGAGGTACATTTAATAAGACTAAGCAGTTTGATAGGTCGTGGTATCTTACACTCCTGTGTCTGTTTCGTTGAATGTTGAATGATGTTCAACAATATACACTATTTGCGACAGCTAGTCTCCAAAACAGTTTACATAGAATACGTATTAAATCTGTAAAAATAGTTATACAAGCAACAACTGACAACCTGTTTCCAAGTTTTTTACCTCATGTAATAAAAATAGAAACAGTTAACCCAGCAGCAGCCACGCTAACTGGAGCAGGTTTGTTTACTATCTAATTGTCTGGAATAAATGGAATGCATGTAAGATTCATTTCGCTGCGTGTGTTCGTTTTGAGAACAATCAGTTATAATCATTTCTTCTTAAAATTATGTATAGGCAGTAACTTAAAGCACTACAAGCATATATAAACATATGATCAATACTTAACGACTTGGAAATCACTACTGTTTCGTGTACAAATTCTTCATCATTCTAAGGGTGTAAGTGGTTGTAGAAAACTAACAAGCCAATACTCAATAAAACATGTCACTTTATCGCCCGAAGTTCCATGTCAATAGTAACCCTTGTTTGATTATCTTTGATGTATTAATAAAACTACGGTGTATCGTAGTAAAGTCTAAAGAACATGCAATTCAATAAATAGTATCGGTATTTGAAACATGTGCTGCGTGTTTAAGTAGCAATTTCCTCATTCCTGAAACACGTGTTCTACCTTGATTAAATGCTGGTTTAGTATACTAAAAATGTTTCGTAAATAGTTGGAATTGCATTTAACCTTACATTTGTACTTATGCAGCAGTGTATATCAAATAATACCAAATTCTACAAGGAAACCAGCACGTAGTAGAGAATATCGCTGAAAACAACGAAACACACAGTAAACAGTCAGATGACAAGGCACTGGGAACTATCAACAAAAATCATAAAATGACTTGTACATTGTCCCTAAAATAAACAATGCTTTAATTCAGAGAATGTATTGCATCTGATCCGCATAGTCATTTGTTATTGTAATCTGACGCCAATTGGTCAATAAGTCGTATATTGACCAGTCAAATATCCTTCTAACTCAAACAGCCCAGTCCTTTAACTTCCATATTGACCTCAAAATCATGCTGTATTTGTAAATTAGTACCGACGATGGTTCACGTCAATAATATAGACACTATTGGTAGGAATAAAAACCTCATCAAGTTCCATCCATTTGTGTGACAAGCTGTCGGAACAATACAGTTGATAAGTGGATTCCTTTAGTTCAGTACATTAGAAGATGCATTGTGGCTAGGCATTTAATTACATAATATACATTAATACCAAACAGTTTACCAAAATACTCATCTCCAAATATGTTTATTATCTAATTTCTAGTTATGGTTGATATCGCTAGTTTTTAAATGTTTTGTCATTCTATATTCGTTTGAGGCTACAATAAATGGCTTCTTTAGACAATGTATCAGAGCAAAAAATTAGTATGTGTTCAAGCAATGTTAAGTTTTAAAAACCTATTTGATCGCAGAACTATTGCTAATTCATGATCACCTTTCATAAGTTAATTACTTTATATATTATGAATACATCCGGTCCATTTGAAACATCTATCGGTTTAATGATAATTGTAACAGGTTGCTCAAAGCAAGGCATTTGGTGCATTTTGCATTTCAATTATATTGCACGGAAAGACATCGCACAGACATGTTTAGTTGTACACATGTAATTGTTTCTATTAAACTGTGGGAAAATGCGAAAGTGATGTTGATCTGTTTGTATTACAACCCGGTGCGCATACAATATCGATATTTCCTGGTAACAGTATCAGAAGATTAGTGAACATTTATATGTTAATAGTAATAACTGTCTGTGAATTGTTGTCGTTAAGCGGTTTCAGACACCATACAGATTGCAAGATTTCCTTGTCATTCAGATTTGTCCATAGGAGTCCGTTCTTTCAGTATATTCCAATGTTCATTATTAAACCGGAACCACACATGACAATGCTATAATTTGTATTTCAAATGAAGTTCCTCCTTTTGCATAGTATAGAATAAAATCGTCTTCAGATGGCTAATGAGATAAAAAATTATTTAATACACGATACCTGGTTTTCATTCATAAAATAACTTTCAAAGATTTATAAAATGCAAGCTTTATTGATTTACACCTTTATTGTAAATAATATCATCCTATCTTTTATAAAATAAGATGTTGAACTACACGGATAAGAACGACGTTTAATCGAGATAACACTATCAGTTCATAGAGTATTAAATGAAAGCATCGTATTCAAACAAAACCTCTAGCATCACCGACTGTCAGTGCAGCATTTGTTGTACTCGTTAAACTGAGAGTTCATTTTATATATTGCCAACCATGATAAAGATCATTTAATTTCAAAACCTGGAAGGTTAAGTGAATGAGGATAGCACATTCACATATAATATATCATGATAACAAATTAACCTACTTATGTTTGTGTCCTCACTTATTAATAAGTGGGGGTGCATAAATCATTGGTTCAATCCGTCCGTACGCACGTAACGCAAATATTGTATGTTGAAATCCTCACAAACCATTGGGCAGAATTTCATCAAACTTTCACAGATTAGTACTCTCTGATGTGTACTTGACCGTACCGTCACCACGGTTATGACCCCTTGTTCTTTAAACTGTTTACCCCCAAAGGAGGCACCCGTGCCAATGGGTAGTTTTTGTATTTGTAGCATTAGGAAAAAATGCTTGGAAAAACTAACTCAAGTAAAAAAAACATACTACATGTAAGTACTTTGAATGCAAAACATTAAGTTTGTGTTGTTTTAAATAATACTTAATCCATCAGAGTAGATAAGCATGTATAATCTGTCTTTTAAATAACATAATAAATGTGTCAATAACATAATAATAAACAACATCTTCACGCAGAGTAATCTATTTTTTGGTAAGGAAGAACACATTGGATTTTCAGCACACATCTTTAACGCCTTAGATGGATCGTTAAATGTATGACCTGCATCACAAAGCAATAATTATATATTCGGATTGCTAATTCCATACCTCATGCAGAAGTCTTGCTCATTTCACATGTCACTGACTTCGTAAATTTCTCTTACGTGGAATGGAAATAGGGTCGAACTCGATGTTCACGGATGTGTGGAAGGAACGTTGACTGTGATCAACAAGAACATTTCTTATGAAAGTATTGATTTTTCATCAAATATTTGTGGTCGGCACTTAGATAAAATCGAAACGCAGAATACATGAATTGATAAAGGTCACAAACCACTAAATAAATTTGTTCTTTAGCTTAATGTAAAGTTACAATAGTCAGTCCCAGGTTGATACATGTAAAAGTCTATGGCCAGGTGGCAGACATATATCAATGAAAAGAAGGGGCTACCAGCTTTAAGAAAATAAAAAAAAACAGGGGGTCACGTATCATATAAGCAAAATGTTGTCCGTCCAACGCGGTGAACATATTTTTACAGGCGCGCGGACCGACCAAATCCGGGTTTTACCCTACCCTACTTTCGCTTTGGTATTTTGGCCAAAATCTCAAAATATGTAAAATATGACAGTTTCAATACATCACATACATGTATACAAATCCTGTAAACCCAATTAGATGATTCCAGTTCCACCTTGTCAAAGCATACTACCATTTAAACACGATCGCATGTTTATTTAGGGACTACTTGAGTGTATCCTATTTTGGTTCGCGGAGGCATTTAGTGGTTTGTAACCTAAAAGGACTGGCTAATATTGTCAAACGTGATCCAAGATCTTATCATTTATTTCATCAATACCCTGGTCCTATTTGTCTACGCTTTACCTTCTGGAATATGATATATTTCAAGATGATTAATAGGATTATAGATTATATAGGACTTCTTTTATAACATTGCATCGTCTTCGGGGAACTAAATTGTGTTAATAATCTTTATCTTCTAGTATTTGTAAAATGGATCAATCGGATTTTGGATCTGTATTTGCATATTACAGGAATTTATGTATCATGTAATATGTTTATCTTAAACTACGAGTATTTCGATTTAAAACTTAGGCTTATCTATGACACACCACACATCGTCCAATTCTTGTTTTGATATTTATTTGGCTTATTTGAGCCGCTGTCACACTATGGTCACACTCACCGCCGGTAGTTAAGGTATATTGATTTCTAAGTAGTCTTGAAAGGTCTAAAGGTACATTTAAAAGAGGTTATGCACAATACACCACGTGAACTTTGAACATATGGACTAATATTACGGGTATCACGACGCCAACCTATGGTAAGATTATTACTGCAATAAACTAGGCAATGGTACGGTAAGTTATTGACATTCGTTATGTTGTAGGAAGTGTGTTGCAAACCTGACCACCGAGCGTGTTGAATATTTATGTGATAATATTTGTTACGAATAGTTTGACCTGTATTTATTACTACTGATAATAACCTCTACCCCATACACAGTACCTGTGACCAGGTGACCACGGTTGTAAAAGGGTTTTCTCTTAAAAACAAAACTAGTTTTCCCAAACATTGCAACAAAATGTTTTGTACTAGCCGGCCCTGAACATGTTTATCATTACATCTGAACCAAACACATTTTGTACTCAGTATTCAATAAAACATTTTATATTTTAATGAACAGTTTCATCATCATTATAATTATATTATACTGAAAAATCACAATTTGGCGTCTGCAGATGGCTAATGTGATCAGAAACTAGTTATTACCCGGTACCCGGTAACTGTGTTTACGATTGTTTATTTTAGAATATCGAGTCAGCCAATTTATTCATTAAAACTTTAATTGATTTGCATCTCAATGTTAAATGTTCAATCTTATTTATTATAGCTGGATATTTCGAATTACAGAAATAATATGTTTACACTAAATCGATATTATGCCAATGTTGTTTCTGCTCAAAGGATAATGAAAGCGATTTGAAACACCCTTGAGTCGTCGTCTTCGCCAGTGCACCTTTCAGATATTCGACAATCCGAGAGTGCAAACTAATTATATAAGCAACAATAATATACGTATGCACTTGATTGATACTTCACATGATATATTTTTTCTGATGCTGTTTAATTTAGTATCTGTACGATATTCTTGTTACATGTTGATATTATTAGTGTCATACGATGTAACGATTTTTTTTAGAATTTGCAGAAACCGTAAGGAATACACAATCTAACAAATTATCAACCAACCATGTTACTTCGTTTGATACAAAACACGAAATTCCATAGTTTAAAATAATACTAGATCTAACAAGAGGAGACACTTTTAAAATATGTCTCCCAAATACATTTCGTAGTAGAATCAAGGAGTGACACGCATCACCTCAAACAATACTTTCAGGGTAAGTGATTTCTTTTTCCAGTAATAAATGCCACACAGAATACCACGCACATAACCTGGTGCCTCCGTTGATGGATCGATAAATGTTTGAACTGCATCACCAAATAATAATTATATTTGGATAGCTTAGTTCGTACGTCATGCAGAAGAGTTGCTAATTTCACATGTCACAGACTTCGTAAATTTGGTCTCCGGTGAGTGGATTTACAATTGAAGCAGACGTTCACAGATACATGGAAAGAAGACTGACAGACTCCAAATGCAGTCGACATTCGGTTATTGATATTATGTTGGCAAATATTCATTTGTTTCATGAAGTATGTCGATAAAGTTTTACTTTAGTTACATGATTTATTCCATGTTGGGTAGATGGGATCATAAATCATTTACGAGTCACTTCATATCGTCTGCAGGGAACTTAATTGTGTAAGGACTATATATGTTGTAGTATTTGTAAATCGGATAAGCTGTATTTCTGTATTTTGAAAATTGCAGGAATGTATTTATCATGCTATTTCTTTGTCTTAAAAGCACGAGCATTTTCTTTTCAAACAAAGTGTCATCTTTGACACACCATACGCTGTTCAAGTTATTGTTTCATGGTGCACTTCATATGCACTGTCTTAGATGCATGGTTATACGGGGCAATGTTTATACGATTAAGATATAAATGTTGATTTTGTTGATGTAAGATTAGTCGTCTGTTTGCCTTGCGGTTACTCGTATTGCTACGGGTTATAACGTCTACAGATGCCTTTTTCGTGTGAGTTTTACCGACCGACCTTACGATTTAAAGCATATAATTGAACCACAAACCTTCTACTCAATAAAAGAGTGTATACCTGAAATAAACTGCTTCTACTTTATAATTGTAGTATATACGGTTATCACCAAATGTCATCTGCAGATGGCTGATGTGATCTGAAATTATTTAATACCCAGTACCTGTTGTTGTGATATTGTAATTCCAAATATATATCCTGCAACTATTATGGATTTACATCGTATTTTTCAAAATAAACACTATGTTATACTATTATAACCGATTTCAGATTGCAAACATTTAACAGTAACTGTTGTATAGTTTGCATATTATATCGATATTATATTAATGTCGTTTCAGTGCAGTGCAAAGAATAATGAAAGCGATTTTAAACACCCTAGAATCGTCGTTTATGCCAGTGCAGTATTTAAGTACTTCTTGAACTTTGGGACCAAGCTTATCTGCAACAAAAGTAAGTAAGCGAGCGAGTAAGCGAACGAGTAAGCGAGCGAGCGAACGAACAAGCAACGGGCAGACGGGCGGGCTGTCGGGCGGGCTGTCGGGCGGGCTGTCGAGCAGTCGGGCGGACTTGTGGGCGGGTTTTTAGAGGGTGGGTGGGCGAGTGGGTGTATTAGTGGGTTTGAGTGGGTGAGTTTAGGGTGGATGTGTGGGTAGGTGGGTGGGTGGATCGGTGAGTTTTTGGTAGGTGGTGGGTGGATTGGTTTGGGTGGGTGAGTTTTCTGGATGGTGGGTTGGTGGATTATTGGGTGGATTGGTTTGGGTGGGTGAGTTTTTGGTTGGTGGGTGAGTTTTTGGATGGTGGGTTGGTGGATTAGTGGGTGGATTGGTTTGGGTTGGTGAGTTTTTGGTCGGTTGGTGGGTGGATTGGTTTGGGTTGGTGAGTTTTTGGTTGGTGGGTGGGTGGATTGGTTTGGGTGGGTGAGTTTTTGGTTGGTGGGTGGGTGGATGGTTTGGGTGGGTGAGGTTTTGGATGGTGAATTGGTGGATTAGTGGGTGGGTTGGTGGGTTGGTGGGTTGGTGGGTTGGTGGGTTATTTGGCGGGTATACATTAACATACATACATTAATACATATAAACATATGATATTGATAGCACAATAGACAAAACAAAAGTACGAGATACTTGTCAATGAATAAGACCATGCAGTATTACATATCATTATTATTATCTATATAGAATATGATTAAATCTTCTTATAAGATGTCTGATAAAAATGTATCGTCTATAGATAGAAAATACATGTTGTTTTTATTTCCATGGCGGTCCTTTGACATATAATTTCATGAAATGTGAAATGATTATTGGACATAAAATTATATAGAAAGATAACAACGATACGAGATGCGAAGAAGCTAATACAAGAATAAAGTAAATCCCCTGTGCATAAACTACTCCAAACATTCAAGAAAAAAAACCTGCTCCCAACATTTATAAACACCATTCAAATAATGATGTTTCAATTTAGTTTAACAAGTTAATTTTTATCCGGAGTTCCTGCTAGTTGTGGCAAATTCTTCCACAGGGAACATCGTGTAAAAAACATTTACCCTTTAGAATAATATTTTTTGTGGTCTGCACGGAAATGTCAAGATATGTCGAATGTCGAATTGCGATTGCTTAAATTATAGTATGTATTGCCTTATCGGAATGTGAAAGGAACAAACGAACACAAACAAAATTAACCTCACTATTTGGAATGCAAAACTGAACTGTGTGTGGTTTAAAACATAAATAAATCATCCCAAGAACAGGCACATGCATAATCCTCCATGTAATAATAACCGTAATAAATACCGCAACCGAAACGCTACATTTCATCCGAAGTGTGGTCGATCGTTTAATGTATGAGATGCATTCGGAATGAGTAACCCTGTTTGAATGTCTAATTACATATGTCATGCAGATGTCTTGCTTATTTCACATGTCACTGATTTCGTAAATATCTTTTCCGCGGTATGGGTATACAATCTAAACTGACGCTCACGGATGAATGTAATGAACCAAGAAAGCCGAAGACACTCGGAGATTGAGATATTTGTAGGTTTCTGTCAAACAGTCGTCCAGTTCATGAAACTAAACTCTACCGTCGATTGTTGTCAATCTAATTTCCGTTATACCATAAACAGTCCGTCTGTTACTAATTTTGGATGGGCTTAAGATCTGTCCGATAGTATCTAAACCATGTTGAAACTAGACAAACTACAAACACAGGATACATAACCATGGCTGTATTTGATGTATCGCTGTTTTGATTCGGTCCGGAATATTCCCTTCTTGAGTCACATCAAGTTATTTTATCAAGAAAACAACCGATGCTTATGAGAGCAAAACATCAAAATATATTAGGAAGCCAAACATTGCAAGCAATGATAACTACAGTTAGCAAAGTTCTTAACATGAATTAATGTCGACGGATCATTTGATATCTTTCAAAGCCGTTATAAGGTGCCTGCCAATGGAACGATATATAAATGTGTTTTCAAATACTAGTAGAAGGTACCGTGCAACAAGTCTGAACGGTAACTACCGTAAATATTTGAAATATTATTATTACTGAATCAGATTCAATTACGAAAATTTAATATGAATGATTACTGCAAAACTGAAATGATTCCGTTAGTCTACAACATAATGTACACAAGGTTTTTCAGACAGTGGAAGTAACGTATAATTATTTTAATTGTAATACCATCTGACGGTATATATAAACTATATGTCTGAGTCATTATCTATATATTTTAGTAATACTTGAATGTAATATATAACATGCATTCTGGGTTTATATGTAATTGAGTACGCATGGTTTGGATTATTCAACGTCGTATATAACATTATAGGCATAACACTGTTCTTTGTGCTAATGACTATGGAGGCTGCATACTTGTTGCTAGGCTAATAAAGCTTGGTCCATGACTGATTGACTCAGTGGTTGAATCATGATATACACGGAGGAATTACACAATCAGTATCGTGGCATCGATGGCCTTAGTTATTGACCACATGAGAAGTTAAAATATTTTATAGAATATCATTTCATTTTATTAGTGCTTGATATTCTTGGGTATGAATAAGGCAAATAAGTACTTCTTCAGGGCGTGCAAAGCAGTCTGATTGTACTTTATCATTCAGAAAAAGTCAATGCAGTTTATACTTATCGCTGACAAGGATTCGTCCATTTCATATGCTATCGATAGGTCAGAATTTAAACAAATTATTCTTTGTGAAAACGTCGGCAACATGGTTGTATGTACATCATTCCATTTATATAAATTTCGGTACTCGAATCGAATCACGTTACGAGTTCTTGTTCTTTGTATATCCATCTTTGAAATCAAGACGCCTTTTGCAATATTGCATGGCGTGAATAAAGTAATTGGACTTATGGATGGATAGCTGACATGTTATATAAATGTTTTAATGGAGAACGTTAGCACTGTTGTTTATCACAATATCGTTAAGCTAAAACCTTCATTGATGAGAAAGAAAGTCAAAATCGGAGTATTAATTGACAGGTTCCTAATAACATTGGTTGGGTCATTAATCAAGTTTAGCAATAGCCTCCCGTAAAACTTTCAAACACTTTCAATATATAAATGAGTGTTTATCTTAGAGGATGTATATCTTCACAAAAATAGAGGTTGATGATTTAATGCTTACACTGGTCATAGTTTTAAACTCACTTTATCAATAAATATTAGCCAACTTGCGTAATTTGGGCGATGTGTTAAAATGTTCACACATATTAAGCGACGTTTCTAGAAACAGCATGATTGTATCGAAGCATTAAATGGCGCATGGAAAACCAGGTCACATATGCGTACATTCAAATGCCAAAATCTCTGCAACTGGTTGTTATCGATATGTTTTATAAAACATTCGACAAAATGTGAAATTTACCATGTAGCGTACGCAAATACACAATGTACCTCTTTTAAACTGATGTTTTCGTACAAATATATAACCAACACATTAAGAAAGACATAAATATTAGCATCGAATAATAGTATAACGTGAAGATAAACGAGTTGAAATTAATGGAGTAAATTAAAAGTAACATTAGGTTTTAAAATATTTCATTCCATATGCTCATCAGCTAAAAACTGGTGTATCATCTTATAACATTTTGTATAAACTATCATGATCAAACCTTTATTGATATAGCAAAGTTAACAGTTTTATCGAGCCAAACATAGAATTTTAACACACATTGTAACAAAATGAAGTACACTTAATAAGACTAAGCAGTTTGATAGGTCGTGGTATCTTACACTCCTGTGTCTGTTTCGTTGAATGTTGAATGATGTTCAACAATATACACTATTTGCGACAGCTAGTCTCCAAAACAGTTTACATAGAATAAGTATTAAATCTGTAAAATTAGTTATACAAACAACAACTGACAACCTGTTTTCAAGTTTTTATCCCATGTAATTAAACTAGAAACAGGTAACCCAGTAACAACCACGCAGGTTGGTTTACTATCAAATTATCTGGAATAAATGAAATGCATGTAAGATTCATTTCACCGAGTGTGTTCGTTTTGAGAACAATCAATTGTAATCATTTCTACTTTAAATTGTGTATAGGCAGTAACTTAAAGGTCTACAAGTATTTATAAACATATGATCAGTAATTAACGACTTAAAAATCACTACTGTTTCGTGAATTAAATCTTTACAATTCTAAGGGTATAAGTGGTTGTTGAAAACTAAAACTCAATAAAACCTCTTTAGGTCACAAACCACCAAAAAAATGTTCTTTAACTCAATGTAAAAAGACCTAGGTCAGTCAAAAAAAATGTCAACTTTTTGTCCATGGGGCCCTCTCAAAATCTTTTAATCAATAGAAATAGGATCCAGCTTCAAGAAAATGAAAAAAAAGTAGAGGGTCATGTATCATATAAGAAAAATTTGGTTCGTCAAACGCGGCGAATGGATTTTCTCACATGTACGGATTTACTCACTGTCCGTTAGCCCCAACCTTACTTTCACTTTCATATTTAAGCCATAATACAAAATATTTCTGAATAAAACCATTTCACTACATCACATACATGCATACAAAGCATTTAACACCAATTTCATGATTCTGATGCTGATTGTTCAAGACATACCCCCATTTCCAGTCGCTTTAAAGTTTTTTAACGGACTATTTGACTGTATCTGAATTTGGTCTGCGTAGGTATTTAGTGGTTATTTACCTTAAGGCAACCCTTTTTGGGTTATTTAAGTGTTTTCTGCACTTTTTTCAATGCTACAATATATATGCAGCACAAAACAATCAATTCTAGACAGATTGGGCATGAATTCCAGAAAAAATTACAAACCCGCATATGCGCTTTTAAGGAGAAATTTGGTCAGCGCCTGTCAAATGGTATGAATAGTGACATGAAATGGGATTGTATTTGTGCTAAAATGGTATTCTGAACCCCAATTTCGCTTTAGATGCCTAATAATATGTCTATTCTTCATATTTAATCACAATTATCCTTGTCTGGTACTAAAATAAGGGCAACATTCACATAAAAATGTCAATTTAAGAAAAAATAAATCTGAACTTTTCTGGATTTTTCATGATAAAAATATAAATTTTCACTTTTTTAGACATTTTACACATATAAAAGTGGTTAAAACCCCATCTTAAATGCATTTCCATTCATTTAAATGCAAAAAAATTAAAACATGATTTTAAAGGAATATTGCATGTCTTTAGGTCACAAACCACCAAATAAAGTTGTTCTTTAACTAAATGTAAAGTGACCTAGGTCAGTCAAAAAAAATGTCAACTTTTTGTCCATGGGGCCCTCTCAAAATCTTTTAATCAATAGAAATAGGATCCAGCTTCAAGAAAATGAAAAAAAAGTAGGGGGTCATGTATCATATAAGAAAAATTTGGTTCGTCAAACGCAGCAAATGGATTTTCTCACATGTACGGATTTACTCACTGTCCGTTAGCCCCAACCTTACTTTCACTTTCATATTTAAGCCATAATACAAAATATTTCTGAATAAAACCATTTCACTACATCACATACATGCATACAAAGCATTTAACACCAATTACATGATTCTGATGCTGATTTGTCAAGACATATCCCCATTTCCAGTCGCTTTAAAGTTTTTTAACGGACTATTTGACTGTCTCTGAATTTGGTCTGCGTAGGTATTTAGTGGTTATTTACCTTTATCGCCCGTAGTTTCATGTCGATGATAAGCCTTGTTTGAGTATCTTTGATGTATTCTAAAGAACATGAGATTCAATAAATAGTATCGGTATTTGAAACACGTGATGTAATAATAATAAAAATAATAATAATAATAACGACTTTATTTATAGTGGATTACATATTTGGTTCGAGACCAATTTTCAATATGGTCCACATCAACATGAAATATACACTTGGCGGCACTTCTAACGCTGCCACTTGATTATTCTTGATATCTCGAAGACCGGTTGAGATAACTTTATCAAATTTTCACCAGTTTTAGTTCAATGCATGTGTATATTGCTGCACTTGTTAATTCAGAAATTGGTGTGTATAAAAATGCGTGGTGAAAGCGTAATGTACGTCACTCGGAATTACAAAGTCACAAAATTAAACAGCGTGTTTATTAGGGGTCAATTGAGTATTTTTCAATATTTTATTTCTTTACAGCTTCAAGTGTTATGTAATAAGTGTACACAATAAAAATATTCATAAAATTCATCTACGTTACAATTTCCTAGGTAACGGAATAGCCGTTGGTAAGCTTAGACCGCCACAGAATCAGCTCATAATCTGAATATAAAACCGATGCGTTTAAAATAAACGTTTAACCTCAAATAAGGCTACTTGAATGGTAAAACTCACATTTCGTCTGAATAACGAATGTTTATACTACGCAGTAGAGTTGAATTTATTCAGTTTGATATAATAATTGATCACTCTAAATTTAAATTCCAAGTTGAGCGCAACCCGCGTTACTCGCAGGAATCGTATTTTCTCAACAGACAGACTATGGGTACGGAAAACACTATATTTTGCAGCAAAACCAACAATTTTCGTTTTCTAGCATTTTGGTAAATATTGTTAATAACCATAAAAAACCATGAGCGAATAAAATGTTGATATGCACAACCATTATAGGAAATAGGGACATCTACACGCATACATAACAATTTGATGGCCGTTATTGAGTGATAAAAATGCGACTTTCAATGTAAGCATTCAGTCAGTTGAAGACGTATCGTGCTATAGTCTATTGTTGTATCGAGCAGAAAATTCACTAGAACCTTTGTTAAATATTGATGTTCAAGTGTGCCAAGTTGCATTACAATTCATTGAGGACTTTTAAAGAAAACTGAAATATATAAATGGCAGCGTTAGAAGTGCCGCTAAGTGTATATACAGCAATTTACATAATACTGATGAACAGAAGATAAATATAACAGAACTAGTTAATAATCAAGAAACAGAACACAGTACAAACGTAACAGCATTATGATAATGGTATCCATAATAACAAATATGTAGTTTATGGATGTAATTTTGTAGTGTGTAATATATAAAACTAAATAATATATCATGTAGTGAGTCCTGTGTAAAACCACTGCAAATAGGACCTTTTGAATTGTTGAAGTGTTTTCGAAGTGGGGACTTGTTTTGTGATGGCATTCCAAATTACAGGCCCTGAATAATTTAAGGACTTGCGGTAAAATTCTAGTTGTGGTTTAGGAACTGCAAGTTCACAGTTTTCAGTAGATCTAAGTTGGCGATCTGAGTGCTGGTAGTTTTGATTTAATGTGAATATCGAATTAAAGTATTCTGGGCAAATATTATTTAGTGATTTGTATATTAATATTGCCTTTTTATAACAAATTCTATCGGAAAAAGTCATCCACTTCAATTCTTTAAATAACTCTGCTGAAGGTGCGTTATGTTCCTTGTCAAGAATTATTCTGGCAGCACGTTTTTGGAATTTAAGGACAGTTTCTAACATTTCCCCACTACAGTTTCCCCACACTGTACAACAGTAGTCAATATTGGGCAGTATGTATGCATTGTAAAACATTTTTCTAGAGTGGAGATTTAGGTTAGTTTTGATTCTGAGAAGAAGATATAAATAACTGTTGCACTTCTTAAGAGATTGTTGAACCTGACACTTCTAGTTAAGAGTTTGATCAACATGCACTCATAAAAGTTTTTCTGATGAGGAGTATGTCAGTGACTGTCCTTGTATATGAATGTTGTGAGACTTTGTATGATTGAAAATCCTTTGGTTATTGTTGGAAGCCGTTATATACATTGCTTTAGTCTTGTTAATATTTGGTATCATTGAATTTTGCCTTCACCATTTGTCTACAGTATTGACCTCATTTTGTAAAATTGTATGTACTTCATCTATGGTATTGCCATAAGCAGATATTGTTGTATCATCAGCAAACATGTCGACTGACAAATCATGAGTATGAAGCGGAAGGTCAATTATGTAAAGTATAAAGAGTATAGGCCCAAGAACAGAACCTTGGGGAACACCTCCTGAGATTGGTTGTGCATCTGATAGCTTTCCAGATATACATACTTTTTGAGAACGGTTTGTCAAGTAGGATGTAAACCATTTTACCTAAGATTCACTGAAGTGATAAAGTTGAAGTTTGCTTATTAGGAGAGAATGATTTACAAGATAAAATTCTTTGGTAAGGCCTTAGAATATAGTTCCAACATAAGACTTATAATTGATAGCAGTACATGTAATCCAGTCATCAATTATGGCAGTAAGAGCTGTTTCACATGAATGGTTTGGTCGAAAGCCCGATTGCCTATCAAACAAAAGTTTGTTAATCTCTAAAAAAGTTTTCACATGATCAGAAACATGCTTTTCTATAATCTTGGATAAAACGGGCAGTATTGAGAAGGGTCTGTAGTTGGTTTTATCAGACTTGTACCCTTTCTTGAAAATAGGCGAGATTTTGGCCATTTTAAATGTTTCTGGAAATTTACCCATTGTAATACTCAGATTAATGATTTTAGTAAGTGGCTGTGCAATAACATTACAACTTATTTTTAATATCTTTGGACCAATGTCATCCAGCCCAGTTGATTTTGAACAATCAATCGTTACCAGTTGTTTCAATATGTATTCCTCTGTCACTAGAGGTATAAGGAAAGTTTCATTATCTATTTTACTGTTGACAAATTGTAGAATTTTCTGCTGATGTATGTTTTAGTAGCAATTTACTCCTTCCAGAAACACGTGTACTTCCTTGATAAAATGCGGTTTATATTATACTATAAATATTTCGTAAATAGTGACATTGCATTTAACCTTACTTTTACAGCAGCTTATATCAAATAATAATAAATTGAACAAGGAAACCCGCACGTAGTATAGTATTGCTGAAAACAACGAAACACACAATAAACAGTCAGATGATAAGGAACTGGGAACAATCAACAAAATAACAAAATGACTTGTACATTTTCAAGCTGATGTGTTCTTTTCCCACTAATAAAAGCCAGACGGATTACTTCGCACAAAAACTGGAACGTCGGCCGATGGATCGTTAAATGCTTGAACGACATCACAAAACAATAATTCTATTTAGATCACTAATTTCATACGTCGTGCAGAAGCTCACTCATTTCACATGTCACTGATTCCGTAAATTTCTTTCATGGGAAATGGATATCTCGACATGGGATTGGACCAGCAACTTGACTTCTTGTGTTGGAAAAACGTCATCTATAATTCAACCGAAGCCAGTAATGTGTGCCAAATACTAAGCCCTAAAACTAAATGCAATATCTTTAAAATATTTCAGTACAATAACCTTATAAATACACATTGCCGTAAATGATGAATATCCTGGATATCATTTTACGAGTATAGTTCTATTAATCTTGAAGGTCTTGTGTTTCATGTCATATCCCATATCATGGCATACTGAAACGGTTGGTGATCCAATAATTGATCATCCATAGTGTCCTATTCAAGAGCTGTCGCTTAATGGTACCGCGATAACTTTCCTATTGATGTGTACAAATATTCAGACATTCCATACATATATCTGTATTAAAGATCCGATGTATTCATGACGGAACTGTCTACTCGGAAATTGTATTTCCGTTAGACATTTGGACAAACGTAATCAACAATAACAGTTCATATGTGTGTAAAAATTGTTCTTCAAAGATTTCTGATCGGCACTTAGACAATGAAAGAATCAAATCAGAGAATACAGAAATTGGTAAGTGGAGAGATTAATCTTGTCAAATATGGTACGAGATCTTATCAATCATTGCATCCATATCAAGCTCTTATTTATTTCTTCTTTTACTTTAGTTATATGATTTATTCATTTGTGGGTAGATGGGATCATAATCATTTACGAGTTACATCATATCGTCTGCGGGGAACTAAATTGTGTTAGGACTATATATGTTCAAGTATTTGTAAATCGGAAAAGCTGTATTTCTGTATTTTGAAAATTTCAGGAATGTATTTATCATGCTATTTCTTTGTCTTAAAAGCACGTTTAGCAATTTTTTCAAACAAAGGGTCATCTTTGACATTCGATAGGCTGTTCAAGTTATGACTTTCTAATATCCCAGGAAAATTGTTTCATGGAGTACTTCATATGCACTGTCTTAGATGCTTGGTTATACGGGGCGATGTTTATACGATTAAGATATATATGTTGATTTTGTTGATGTAAGATTAGTCATCTGTTTGCCTTGCGGTTACTCGTATTGCTACGGATGATAAAGTCTACAGACGCCTTTTTCGCGTGAGTACACCACAGCTCGGTTAACTACAATTTACATTTACGCGGGAAGACTGTAATCATGTGACTTCGATTGTAAAATAAGTTCATTTCAAGTAGAATCCTTATACTTAATTTTCAAACCCACCAACTAAACATGTCTGTTCTTACCGACCGACCTTACGATTTAAAGCATATAATTGAACCACACACATTCTATTCAATAATAGAGTGTATACCTGAAATAAACTGCTTCTACTTTATAATTGCAGTATACGGTTATCGCCAAATGTCATCTGCAGATGGCTAATGTGATCTGAAATTATTTAATACCCAGTACCTGTTGTTGTGATATTTTAATTCCAAATATATCGCCTGCAACTATTATGGATTTACATCGCATTTTCAAATATAATACTATTATGACCGATTGCAGATTTAACAGTTGTATAATGTGCATTTATATTGATATTATATTAATGTCGTTTCAGTGTAGTGCAAAGAATAATGAAAGCGATTTTAAGCACCCTAGAATCGTCGTTTACGCCAGTGCAGTTTTTTTAGTACTTCATGAACTTTGGGACCAAGCACATCTGCAACAAAAGTGAGTAAGTGAATGAGCGAGCGGGCGTTCGGGTGGGCGGGCGAGCGGGCGAGCGGGTTAGTGGGTTAGTGGGTTATTTGGTGGGTATACATTAACATTCATACATTTATACATATAAACATATGGTATTGACAGCACAATCGACAAAACAAAAGTACGAGATACTTGTCAATGAATAAGACCATGCAGCATTACATATCGTTCTTATTATCTATATAGAATATGATTAAATCTTCTAATAAGATGTCCGATAAAAATGTATCGTCTATAGATAGAAAATACATGTAGTTCTTATTTCCATGGCGGTCCTTTGACATATAATTTAATGAAATGTGAAATGATTATTGGTCATTAAATTATATAGAAAGATAACAACGATTTATGATGTACGAGATGCAAAGAAGCTAATACAAGAATAAAGTAAATCCCTGAGCATAAACTAATCCAAACATTAAAGAAAAAAGAACCTGCTCCCAACATTTATAAACACCATTCAAATAATGATGTTTCAATTTAGTTTTAAAAGTTAATTTTGATCCGGAGTCCCTGCTAGTTGTGGCAAATTCTTCCACAGGGAACATCGTGTATAAGCAAACTATTTGAGTAAAAAACATTTACCCTTTAGAATAATATTTTTTGTGGTCTGCACGGAAATGTCAAGACATGTCGAATTGCGATTGCCTAAATTATAGTATGTATTGCCTTATCGGAATGTGAAAGGAACAAACAAACACAAACAAAATTAACCTCACTATTTGGAATGCAAAACTGAACGGTGTGTGGTTTAAAACATAAATAAATCATCCCAAGAACAGGCACATGCATAATCCTCCTCGTAACTAGCAGAACTAACGTGTCAGGCACATCACATAAAACAACATCTTAACGCTGAATCGTTTGCTTTCCATGTAATAATAACCGTAATAAATACCGCAACCGAAACGCTACATTTCATCCGCAGTGTGGTCGATCGTTAAATGTATGAGATGCATTCGGAATGAGTAACCCTGTTTGAATGTCTAATTACATACGTCATGCAGAAGTCTTGCTTATTTCACATGTCACTGATTTCGTAAATATCTTTTCCGCGGAATGGATATACAATCTAAGCTGACGCTCACGGATGAATGTAATGAACCAAGAAAGGCGAAGACACTCGGAGATTGAGATATTTGTAGGTTTCTGTCAAACAGTCGTCCAGTTCATGAAACTAAACTCTACCGTCGATTGTTGTCAATCTTATTTCCGTTATACCATAAACAGTACGTCTGTTACTAATTTTGGATGGGCTTAAGATCTGTCCGATAGTATCTAAACATGTTGAAACTAGGCAAACTACAAACACAGGATACATAACCATGGCTGTATTTGATGTATCGCGGTTTTGATTCGGTCCAGAATCTTCACTTCTTGAGTCACATCCAGTATTTTATCAAGAAAACAACCGATGCTTACGAGTGCAAAACAATTATCCACATCAAAATATGTCAACATTAGTTTAGACGAATCATTCGATATCTTTCAAAGCATTTATAACGTACCTACCAATGACATGAGAGATAAATGTGTTTTCAAATACTAGTAGAAGGTACCGTGCAACAAGTCTAAATGGTACAGTGTAACTACCGTAAATATTGGAAATATTATTATTACTGAATCAGATTCAATTACGACATTTAATGTGAATGTTTACTGATTCTATAAGTTTATAACATAACGTATACAAGGTTTTGCAGACAGTGGAAGTAACGCGTAAATATTATTCTAATAGCATTGGCATTTTATGTCTGAGTCATTATCTGGATGCTTTAGTATTAATTGAATATGATATATGACATGTATTTCTTGCTGAAATGTCACCGAGTACGCATGTTTTGGGTTATTCAACGTCGAATATGATATTATATCTATACAGCCATTCGTTGTTCTAGTGATGATCATGGATGTTGGCTTTAGGAACTAGAGTTTCAAGTTCCTTTAAAGTTACAACATTGCTGTTTTATACACGTTTCTTAGCTATTAAAACTAGGTATATGCCTGATTGACTCGGAGTAATTACACAATCAGAATCGTGGTGATGTAATACCCTATCAAAAGGTCAATCATGTAGTCAAATTCCAAACAATGTGTGGGTTTTGGAATATGTTCGTCATTTCATCTTGCCATGTAATCTTTGACGGGATGACATCGATGACATTAGTAAAGGACCATATAATAAGTTTTTAAACATTTGATGGAATATCGTTTCATCTTATAAGTTCTCTGTATTCTCGGGTATAACATGGATAAGGCAAATAAGTACTTGTACAATAAGTGCAAAACAGTCTGATTCAATTGATCACAGAGAAAAAAGTAAGTGAAGTTCATACTGATCGCTGATACATGTATGAATTCGTCAATTTCATATGCTAAGATATTGATAGTTCGGAATTTAAAAATAATCTTAATCAAATCGAACCACGTTACGAGTTCTTGTGTTCTTTGTATATCGCTCTGTGATATCAAGACGGATTTTGCATTATTGCATGGCGTGAATATAGTAACCGGAATATTGGAAAGGAATCTTCTATGTAAGATACGTGTGTAAGTGAAGTACACTAGCACTGCTGTTCATCATTGTATCGTTAAGCTGAAACCTTCATTGGTAATGCAGTTAATATTAAGCTATTTAATGCAATAACGTCAAAATCGTAGTATTAAATGACGGATTCCTTATAACATTGGTTGGTTCATCAATCAAATTCAGCAATAGCCTCGTAGGACCTTAAAACACTTTCAATAAATGTATGAGTGTTAATCTAAGAGGATGTATAGGTTTACAAAAAAGACGCTGATGATTCAATGCTTACACAGATCATATTTTTTTACCCGCTTTATTACTAATTGTCCGCCAACTATCGTAATTTGTGCGATGTGTTAAAATGTTCACACATATTAAGCGACGATTCTAAAAACAGCATGATTGTATCGAAGCATTGTACATTTGTATGACGCATGAAAAACCAGGTCATATATGCGAACACTCTAATGCCAAGACATCTGCAACCGGTTGTTATCGATACATGTATGTGTTGTAAAACATTCGACAAAATGTGAACTTCACCATATAGCTAACGCAAATACCTCAGTTAAACTGATGTTTTCGTACAAATATATATTAAATATTAATAGAGAATAATAGTGCATTGTATAACGTCAAGATGAAAGAGTTGATATTAATGGTAACAATTAAAAGTAACATTAGGTTTTCAAATAATTCATTTCACTTGTTCATCATAGCAATACTGCTGTTTCATCTTATTAAATTCTTAGGATCAAATCTTTATTCATATATGAGCAATATTTACAGTTTCATCGAGCCATACATATAATTTTACCACATATCATAACAAAACGAAGTACACGTAATTAGACTAAGCAGATAGACGGGTTGTCGCATATTGCATTCCTGTGTCTGTTTCGTTGAATCTAGACCGTTGTTCAACACAATACACTATTGACGGCAGCAATGTTTCCAAAGAGTTTACATATGATAAGTATTAAATTTGTTCAATAAGTATTCGTTATAAAAACAACAACTGACAACCAGTTTTCAAGTTTCTCCCCCATGTAATTAAACTAGAAACATGTAACACAGTAGCGACCACGATAACTGGAACATGTTGCTTTATTATCAAACTGTCTTGAATAGATAAAGTGCATGTAAGATTCATTTCGCTGAGTATGTTCGTTTTGAAAACAATCAATTCTTATCATTTCTACTTAAAGTTATGTAAAGGCAGTAAATGAAAGCATTTCAAACGTCTATAAACATATGATCAGTACTTAACGACTTGGAAATCACTACTGTTTCGTGTATCAATTCTTCATCATTCTAAGGGTATACGTGGTTGTTGAAAACTAACAAGCAAATACTCAATTAAACCTGCTACCTTATCGCCCGAAGTTCTATTCCAATGATTGCCCTTGTTTATTATCTTTGATGTATTAATAAAATAACGGTGTAACGTAGTAAAGTCTGCCGAACATGACATTCAATAAATAGTATTGGTATTTGAAACACGTGCTGTATGTTAAAGTAGCAATTTACTCATTCCAGAAACACGTGTACTACCTTAATTAAATGCGATTTTCCCATACCTTTTTCTATTATACTATAGATATTTCGTAAATAGTTTACATTGTATCGAACCTTTCTATACAGCTGATAACTACCACTAAATAAGACGGGGAAATCAGCGCGCAGAAGAAAATAGCGGACAACAAAGAAACACACAATGAACAGTCCGATGATAAGAAAGTGAAAACGACCAACACAATCATAAACGAATCAATCTGCCAATCAGTCCTAAAACGAATAATAAAATGACTTGTACTTAAAATGAACAATGCATTCATTTGCGTTTCCTCTTCTTTTTTAATGTGACGTCAGCCGGTCAATAAGCCGCATATTGGCCAAACATAATATGCCATTCTAACGCTGACTGCCCAGTCCGTAAACTTCCATATTGACCCCAAAATCATGTTGTATTTGTTAATTAGTACCGGAGGATGTTTTTAATGTCACTGGCTGCCTACTCAGATACTACAGTGTCAGTGCTATACTTTTATCCTCACTAGCCCTAGCACAGGCCTAGTTACAGAATTTCGAGTCCTTTAATTAGCACATTTCTCAATTGGTTTAAAATAATTGAACTGGTTTTAATAGCAGCACTTAATTGTTTTGCTGTGTACATGTCACTAATGAAAATAAGTTCCATGCATTTATTTTAGCTAAGTGACTTTAATTTATACTTCAAGGTTTCGTAATTGAATTTTGAAAATTATCATCATAAGCATTCTATTATGTACTTCACTCAATGTTATAGGCCCAATTTGTAGAATAAACTCCTCATAACGTTCCACCCATTTTAGTGACAATCTGTCAAAATAATACAGTGTATAAGTAAGTGGTTTCTTTTAGTTGAGTGCATTAGAAGATGCAGTTAGCCATTTAATTGCATAATATATTGTTTATCGAAATATCCGTTTCCAAATATGTCTATAGTCTGAGTTCAAGTTACGGTTGATATCACTGGTTTTTAAATGTTTTGTCATTTTATATTCGTTTGAGGCTACAATGAATGGCTACAATTTGGACAATGTATCATGGCACAGAATCAGTATTGTATGTGTGATAACAGTGTTTAGTTTTCAAAACCTATTTCATCGCAGAACAATTGCAAATTCATGATTACTTATAAAAACATGCATTTCCAGTACATAAACTAAACATTTACATTAGGCAAGTTGCACCATTTATACATTAATTACGTTTATATATTAAGGAGACACACGGTCCATTGGAAACATATCAGTTTAATAGTATTTTGAACAGGTAGCTCAAAGCAAGGCATTTTGTGCACACAACTGCATTTGAACAAGACAATTGATATTGCACGGAAAGAAATCGCTCAAACATTCTTAGTTGTACACTTGTATATTTGTTTCTATCAATCAGTGGAGGAAAGCGATATTGAGTTTGATCTGTTTGTATTACAACCTGTTACGCATACAATATCGACATTTCCTGGTAACAACGACAGAAGATAATTAACCATTAATATGTTAATGGTAGAACCTGTCTTTGAATTGTTGTCGTTTAGTGGTTGCAGACACAACACAAATTGCCAGATTTACTTGCCCCTCGGCTTCGTTCATAGGAGTAGGTACACTAAGTGGTAAAATGGCTAAATCACGGAAATAAATAATACTTAAAAAACAAGTTACATGTACAAGTTAGACCAAGTATCAATGTGAAATGATGGAAATTTATATTTTGATGCCAATCAATATTTTCACCTGTACGAAACAATTCAAACGTAATGATTCGACCCAGGCAAATAAAATGTTGTATGTGGTTTCAAAACACTATTAGAGCCGTGTATATTTGTAAAGATTTTCTAGTTTGAGTTCGTACAATTTCACTATGGTTACGTAATTGTATAAAAATACACAAACTCGTAACAGAAAAGTGGGACAAGCAATAACACACACTTTTTGCAAGGTTGGTCGTACATACTACATGTAAGAATGTGAGTACATGTAGATGTAACTAAGGAGACTATCTGTCTTGAAATATTGTTATTTTGACAACAACAAAATGTACTATTATAGTTACTATGGAATCCTAAAGAGTCGCGATATCACATTTTTATCAATTTTGGCTTAACTGGAAAAGTATTAGTTTGATTTGGTGTAAGCGACATCTCCCAGGGTTTTGTTTTTTACACGAATAACATATAACAGGGTATCTAAAGCTACCAGACTGCGCCTTTTGATAGACTAAGATACCGAACACAGGAGCGTATAAATAGTGTTGGATACTACATAATGGACACTTTTGGAGGTCATGTTACGTAAAAAAATGATATTTCACAAAGTACATCTAGTTTGAATATGTCGGATACTACACAAGATAGCGATCCGCCGATTGTCTTTCTCAAGAAAAGTAAACAATTCCAAGGTACGCATGTATAAGTATACACAGCAGTAGGCACTCGTATTGATACGTCTCGTATTACTGGCATACAGAGGGTTCTTACGATGGTTAGCATATACTTATACTATTTTGACGGATAACGTTATCTTGTTGACTGTGGGGATACCATTATGGGGACTTGTAGTCCCGGTCCTTAATACTGATCGTCTAGATAGCGAAATTACAACCCGAATATATAGTAACAATATCCCCTTTCTTTTGATGATGGGTTTATTGTATGAACATTACCATTATATTATATACGCTTACACTAACATAAGTTCGTCTGCAGATGGCTAATGTAAGCAGAAAGTGTTTAATACCCGATACCATTTTTACGATACTTTAATTCATCAACAAAAATCGTAGTCCCTGCCGAAAAAAATGCAGGATAACTCAATTTCACAAAAAAATAAAATAGCGGTAATTGCATGAGACCGATTGAAACGCAGCCAAGACTCAATCAATTTCCACAAGGCCTCGCTGCACTGCGACACAACAGCACAAACCCATGCCAAAACGGCAACCTAATGAGGCAAAACAACCCCGGGGTGTGACCTTGTTAAAACACGTGACCTAACTTTATGTGACCTAAAGAGGCACAACTGCGACTTGATCTAGTTTAAAATAATGGGCAAGGTAGGAATAGGGTGGGAAATAACATTACATATTTCTAGTAACTACACTGAGCAATGGCCACGCATAAGTGGTTTGTGTAATCTGTATACCTGTTGTCTTCAAGTTATACTCTGTTCTAGAAGTGTCTATGGTCCCCTCCCTATTACAGCACTGTACAGTGTCGGTGTATTTTTGTTTCCACTTGTTATTTCCTAGCCCTACCTTTAAGGTCCGTCGCCCATTACCCCAACCCCTTTCTTCAACAGATGTGTCTTTCAGAGATGCTGGATGAGACACTTTTTAATTAGGTCACTGTGTTGTTTGGTCACCATAATAAACGTTTGTGGCATATATATGTTCGCCCTCTTTTTGCCCATTATTGTAAACTAGGTCAAGCCGCCCATCCTTTTTAAAGCACTGTGCAGTGTCGATGTTTTTTGTTTCCACTTGTCCTTGGAAGTTAATTTCCTCTACCATTTGTTTTAAAGTCCACCGCCCACAACACCCCCTCTTTTCATCATTTGTATCTTGCGGAGATGCAGGATGAGATACTTTTTCATTAGGTCACTTTGCTGTTTGGTCACTATAATGTATATTTTCGCCCTCTTTTTGCCCATTATTGTAAACTAGGTCAAGTCCCATAATGCCTCTTTAACACATATTAACGTTAATATGTCACTGTCATTGGTGTTATTAACTAGGTCACTGGGTGGTTGTGTCTCATTTAGTCACCGATTTGTCACGGGTTTTTGTGGTTGGTTCGCCGTACAGTGGGGCCTTGGGGAACTTGTTCGAGTATTGGCTGCGAATCATTCGGCAATAACCTGTATTATATAATTTCCTTGTGAATGTGGGTCATCCTGCATTTTATCGGCCGGGACTTGGGTGTTTAATTGTTTCTTCGGCTTATGTGAGAACATTGCTCTTTGAAGTTGCTAGGAATATATAATATTATTTCCCACCGTATTCCTACCTTGCCTTTATTTTAACTATAGGTCAAGTCGTAGTTGTGCCTGTTTAGGTCGCATAACGTTAGGTCACTTCCATTAGTGTTTTAACCTACCTAGGTCACACGCCGGGGTTGATGTACCTCATTAGGTCGCCATTTTGGCATGGATGTCTGTGGGTACTGCTCAGGGTAGTTGTGTCGTGGTGTTTTTGATTTCTGTGCTCGGCTTGTTGGGTTGGGTGCTACCTTCCCTGTCGGAATTTCTCATACCTTTTTTGAAGAGACACATCTACGACTTGATCTAGTTTGTAATAATGGGCAAGGACGGAATAGGGCGGGATATAACATTACATATTTCTAGATGCATATAGCTCTAGAACATGCCAAGAATATGACCCCAGCGACCAAACAAGACATCCGCACAGTGACCTAATTTAAAAAGTTGTGTTAAATAGTCTGATCTTATTTATTATAACTGGATGTTTCGAATTAATGAGATAAAACGATTGTTTAACACTAAATCGATATTATGTTGTTTTTCCTCAAAGAACAATGAAAGCGATTTGAAACACCCTTGATTCGTCTACGCCAATGCAGCGATCTTGTATTCGAGTGTAAGCTGATTATTATATCCACAACAATAATATACGTATGTACTTCATTGAGATTGTACATAAGATACCTGTTTCTGATAGATTTAGTATCTGTTAGATATTCCTTTTTATGTAGACATTGTTATTGACATACGGTTGTATGCAATCTTGTCTTGTTGCATTGCAGAAATAGTAAGGAATACGCAATCTGACAAACATTAAACCAACCATGACAGTACGTTTTATACGCCGTGCAGTTGGGACTTGCTCGAGTATTGGCTGAGTTTCATTCGGCAAAAACCGCTACTATATTATGTATCTGTGAATGTGGGTCGTCCTGCATTTATCGGCGGTGACTCGGATCTTTAGTTGTTTCTTCAGCTTATGTGTGGACATTGCTCGATGTAGTTTCTGAGAGTATGTTATATTATTTCCGACCCCATTCCTACATTTCCCTTTGTTTTAACAAGTTCAGTTCGTGGTTGTGCCTCTTCAGGTCGCATTACGTTAGGTCACTGTCCTTAGTGTTTTATACTAGGTCACGTCTTGGGGTTGTTGTGCCTCATTTGGTCGCCGTGTTGGCAGTGGTTACTGTGGGCATTGCTCAGGGTAGTTGTGTCGTGGTCTGATTTCTGTGCTCGGCTGGTTGGGTTGAGTGCTACCTTCCCTGTCGGATTTTCTCATACTTTTTTGTGTAGTTTAAAACAATACTAAATCCATCAAGATGAGACATTTTTAAAATATGTCTTCCAAATGCATTTTGTAGTAGAATGAAGTAGTCAATCACATCACCTCAAACGACACTTTGACATTGATTTATTTCTTTGCTATATTAATACTAGCCATGAGACGGTCTATTGTTCTTGTGGTCAAATACATGTAGTGTTTCTTGTCCGATCCCTCATCATGACACACTTAACCGGTTGCTGATCCATTAAATGTTTTGCAGAAGTGTCCTGTTAAAGAGCTGACGCTTATTGTGACAGACATACGGGCATTTCCTATTGATGTGTACAAGTAATCAGACATTCCATACATATTAAGGTATTAAAGGTCCGGTATATTCATGACGTTACTGTCTACTCGGAAATTGTATTTCCGTTAGACATAGGACATACTTAATCAACAATAACAGTTCTTATATAAATATTGATTGGTTATCAAAGATCTGTGATCGGCACTTAGACAATGATAGAATCAAATCAGAGAATACAGAAATTGGTAAGTGGAGAGATTAACGTTGTCATACAGTGTACGAGATCTTATCAATCATTTCATTCATAGCATGCTCCTATTTATTTGTTCTTTTACTTTAGTTATATGATTTATTTATAGAGGGGAGATAGGATCATACATAATTTACGAGTTACATCATATCGTCTGTGGGGAACTAAATTGTGTAAGCACTATATATGTTCTAGTATTTGTAAATCGGACAAGCTGTATTTCTGTATGTTGAACATTGCAGGAATGTAGTTGTCATGTCATTTCATTATCTTATCTTTGACACATCATATGCAGTCAAAGCAACTGCATTCAACAAATTATATCAGCAAAAGCAATGCATTTTATACTATACTTGTCATAGTAATATTAAGTTATGGTTCGGAATTTATACGATTAGGAGCTATAATTAAATGGATACTGAATTATACCCCCAATAGTAAATGTTGATTTTGTTGAAGTAAGATGAGTCGTCTGTTTGACATGCGTTTACTCGGGTTGCTATGGATGATAACGTCTATAAATGCCTTATTCGTTCGAGTACGACACATCACGGTCATTACCAATTTCCACTTACCCGAATAAACTGTTATCATGTGACTTCGATTGTGAAATAAGTTTATTTCGAGTAAAATTCTCTTTTAACAAACCCACGAACTTAACATGTCTGTTCTTACCGACCGAATTTACGATTTGAAGCATATAATTTGAACCACACACTTTCTATTCAATAAAAGAGGGTATACCAGAAATAAACTTCTTCGACTTTATCATTATAGTATACGGTTATCACCAAACGTCGTCTGCAGATGGTTAATGTGTTCTGAAATTATTTAATACCCAGTACCTGTTGTTGTAATATTTTAATTCCAATGATATGTCCTGCAACTATTATGGATTTATATCGTATTTAGTAAAAATGACAGTTTTGAAGTGCGTGCATCGGGTGTTCGACAAATTGTTAATGCTGCTACATGCCCGCTTTGGTAATAAAGTTTGTTTTAAGTGGATATACTGATAACAGAAACAAAAATAAATATTAAAATACTGAGAATAACACCAAAGTAAGCCAATAATTATCCCCATTTAGCAACAAAAAAGATATTCGACCAAATTACCTCCCCTTGACCGTTAAAAATAAAATCATAATTTTGAAAATGTAAAAAATGCATGTTTTGTGATCAAATCGCATTGTATCGAGTTTGACTATTTATTTTATTGATTTGACGACAAGTTTTTTTAAATGTGTATTAATAAACCTTAAACCTTTTATTATGTAACGCCTATTCATGAATTTCAAGTTTATATGTCTGGTTTTGTTATTTTATGGTTCCGTGAACTTTAATTTCGCATTTTTGAAAATAAAACTACGTAAAGTGCACCTTAAGATCGTAAATAACAAACACACAAAATTTAGCGCAAAAATATAAATAAATAAAAAAGTTATACGGTAAAAACCGCTGCAAATTTATAAATATGTTAATTGTACATTTGTGAATTTCATCTTGATGGGTGATGTTATTAAATGCATATTTTGACGATCATGCAAATTACATATTTTGACGAAATTTAACCAGCAGCCTTCTAATGCATGGATTATACTTCAGTCTAAGATTCAGAAACAGTTTGTTCTATAAATATTTATAAAAAAACATAAGCGTTCGGTTAGCTGTTTTGCTTAGTATTCTATTCTAACCGATGTCATATTGCAAACATTTAACAGTTGTATAATTTGCATATTATATCGACATTATGTTAATGTCGTTTCAGTGCAGTTCAAAGAAAAAATAAATCGATTTTAAACGACCTAGAGTCGTCGTTTACGCCAGTGATGTATTTTAGTACTTCTTGAACTTTGGGACGAAGCTCATCTGTAACAATAGTAAGTAAGGCGGACGGGCGTGTGGGCGGGCGTGCGGGTGGCAGGCGGACGGACGTATTGGCTTGTGGGTGGGTTTGTTTTTAATAGGTGGGTGTAATAGCGGGTTTGAGCGAGTGAGTTTTGTGTGGCTCGGTGGGTAGGTTGATGGATGGATCGATAGGTTTGGGTGGGTGAGTTTTTGGGTTGGTGGGTGGGTGGATAAGTGGGTTGGTTGGTTTGGGTGGGTGAGTTTTTGGCAGGTTGGTTGGTGGATTAGTGGGTGGGTTGGTGTTTTATTGGGTGGGTATACATTAACATACATACATTAATACATATAAACATATGATATTGACAACACAATAGACAAAACACAAGTACGAGATACTTGTCAATGAATAAGACCATTAAACATTTCATATCATTATTAGTATCTATATAGAACATGATTCAATCTTCTAAGAAGATGTCCGATAAAAATATATCGTCTATAGATAGAAAGATACATGTAGTTCTTATTTCCATTGCTGTTCTTTGATATATAATTTCATGAAATGTGGAATGACTATGGGACATAAAATAAATAGAAAGATAACAACGATTCATGATGCACGAGATGTTAAGATAATGCAAGTATAAAGTAAATACCCTGTGCGTAAACTAATCCAAACATTAAAGAAAAAAGAACCGGTTCATGTTTCAATTTAGTTTTAAAAGTTAATATTGATCCGGAGTCCCTGGTATGTTGTAGTCAATTATTCCACATGGAACATCCTGTGTAAGCACAATATTTGAATCCAAAACATTCGCCCTTTAGAACAACACGTATTTTGTTGTCTGACAGGGAAATGTAAAGATATGTTGAATGTCGAATTGAGATTTCATAAATTATTGTATGTATTGCCTTATCGGAATGTGAAAGGAACAAACGAACACAAACAAAATTAACTATTTGGAATGCAAAACTGAACTGTGTGTGGTTTAAAACATAAATAAATCATCCCAAGAACAGGCACATGCATAATCCTCCTCGTAACTAGCAGAACTAATGTGTCAGGAACAACATCTTAACGCTGAATCGTTTGCTTTTCATGTAATAATAACCGTAATAAATACCGCAACCGAAACGCTACATTTCATCCGCAGTGTGGTCGATCGTTAAATGTATGAGATGCATTCGGAATGAGTAACCCTGTTTGAATGTCTAATTACATACGTCATGCAGAAGTCTTGCTTATTTCACATGTCACTGATTTCGTAAATATCTTTTCCTCGGAATGGATATACAATCTAAGTTGACGCTCACGGATGAATGTAATGAACCAAGAAAGCCGAAACTAAACTCTACCATCGATTGTTGTCAATCTAATTTTTTTATACCATAAACAGTCCGTCTGTTACTAATTTTGGATGGGCTTAAGATCTGTCCGATAGTATCTAAACCATGTTGAAACTAGGCGATCTACAAACACAATCTACATAACCATGGCTGTATTTGATGCACTGTTTTGATTTGGTCCGGAATCTTCCCCTCTTGAGTCACATCAAATTATTTTGTCAAGAAAACAAGCGATGCATATGAGAGCAAAACATCAAAATATGATAGGAAGCCAATGATAACTACAGTTAGCAAAGTTTCTGACATAAATTAATTTCTCCTGATCATTTGATATCTTTCAAAGCATTTATAAGGTGTCTGTCAATGGAACGATATATAAATGTGTTTTCAAACACTAGTAGAAGGTACATGTGTACCGTGCAACAAGTCTGAACGGTAACTATCGTAAATATTGGAAATATTTTACTGAATCAGATTCAATTACGACATTTAATATGAATGATTACTGCAAAACTGGAATTATTCCGATAGTCTACAACATAATGTACACAAGGTTTTTCAGACAGTGGAAGTAACGTATAATTATTTTAATTGTAATACCATCTGACGGTATATATAAACTATATGTCTAAGTCATTATCTTTATGTTTTAGTAATACTTGAATGTAATATATAACATGCATTCTGGGTTTATATGTAATTGAGTACGCATGGTTTGGATTATTCAACGTCGTATATAACATTATATCCATAACACTGTTCTTTGTGCTAATGACTGTGGAGGCTGCATACTCGTTGCTAGGCTAATAAAGCTTGGTCCATGACTGATTGACTCAGTGGTTGAATCATGATATACACGGAGGAATTACACAATCAGTATCGTGGTGGTATATTACCCTTTCAAAAGGTCAATCATGTCGTCAAATTCCAAACATCGGGTGATTTTGGAATTTATTTGTCATTTCATGTTTTCATAAACATTTGACGGGATGACACTTCGACGGGATGGCATCGATGGCCTTAGTAATTGACCACATAAGAAGTTAAAATATTTGATAGAATATCATTTCATTTTATTAGTGCTTGATATTCTTGGGTATGAATAAGGCAAATAAGTACTTCTACAGGTCGTGCAAAACATTGATTGTAATTTTATCATTCAGAAAAAGTCAATGCAGTTTATACTTATCGCTGACAAGGATTCGTCCATTTCATATGCTATTGATAGGTCAGAATTTAAACAAATTATTCTTTGTGAAAACGTCGGAAACATGGTTGTATGTACATTATTCCTTTTATATAAATTTCGGTACGCGAATCGAATCACGTTACGAGTTCTTGTTCTTTGTATATTCATCTTTGAAATCAAGACGCCTTTTGCAATATTGCATGGTGTGAATAAAGTAATTGGACTTATGGATGGATAGCTGACATCTTATATAAATGTTTTAAAGGAGAACGTTAGCACTGTTGTTCATCACAATATCGTTAAGCTAAAACCTTCATTGATGAGAAAGAAAGTCAAAATCGTATTAATTAACAGGTTCCTAATAACATTGGTTGGGTCATTAATCAAATTTAGCAATAGCCTCCCGTAGAACTTTCAAACACTTTCAATAGATAAATGAGTGTTTATCTTAGAGGATGTTTATGTTCACAAAAATAGAGGTTGATGATTTAATGCTTACACAGGTCATAGTTTTAAACTCGCTTTATCAATAAATATTCGCCAACTTGCGTAATTTGGGCGATATGTTAAAATGTTCATACATATTAAGCGACGTTTCTAGAAACAGCATGATTGTATCGAAGCATCAAATGGTGCATGGAAAACCAGGTCACATATGCGTACATTCAAATGCCAAAATCTCTGCAACTGGTTGTTATCGATATGTTTTGTAAAACATTCGACAAATGTGAAATATACCATGTAGCGTCCGCAAATACACAATGATCCTCTTTTAAACTGATGTTTTCGTACAAATATATAAGCAACACATTAAGAAAGACATAAATATTAACATCGAATAATAGTATAACGTGAAGATAAACGAGTTGAAATTAATGGAATAAATTAAAAGTAACATTAGGTTTTCAAATAACTCATTCCATATGCTCATCAGCTAAATACTTGTGTATCACCTTATTACATTTTGTGTAAACTATTAGGATCAAATCTTTATTGATATAGCAAAGTTAACAGTGTTATCGAGCCAAGCTTAGAATTTTAACACACATTGTAACAAAATGAAGTACACATAATTATACTAAGCAGTTTGATGGGTTTTTGCACCTTCGTTGAATCTAGACTATTGTTCAACAATATACAATATTGACGGCAGCTAGTTTCCAAAACAGTTTACTTAGAATAAGTATTAAATCTGTAACAATAGTTATACAAGCAACAACTGACAAGTTTCTTCCCCATGTAATCAAACTAGAAACAGGTAACCCAGTAGCAACTACGCTAACTGGAACATGTTGCTTTACTATCAAACTGTCTTGAATAAATGAAGTGCATGTTAGATTCAATTCGCTGAGTATGTTCGTTTTGTTATCATTTCTACTTAAAGTTATGTATAGGCAGTAATTGAAAGCATTTCAATCGTCTATAAACATATGATCAGTACTTAACGACTTGGAAATCACTACTGTTTCGTTTATCAATTCTTCATCATTCTAAGGGTATAAGTGGTTGTTGAAAACTAACAAGCAAATACTCAATTAAACCTGCTACCTTATCGCCCGAAGTTCTATTCCAATGATTGCCCTTGTTTATTATCTTTGATGTATTTATAAAATAACGGTGTAACGTAGTATAGTCTGCCGAACATGACATTCAATAAATAATATTGGTATTTGAAATACATGCTGTATGTTTAAGTAGCAATTTACTCATTCCAATCAGTCCTAAAACGAATCATAAACGGACGTGTACTTAAAATGAACAATGCAATCATTCAGTGACAGTATTACACCTCATGTGCGTTTCCTTTTCTTTTAATGTGACGTCAGCCGGTCAATAAATCGCATATTGACCAAACATAATGATATTATGCCATTCTAACTCAGACTGCCGAGTCCGTAATCTTCCATATTGACCCCAAAGTCATGTTGTATTTCTCAATTAATACCGGAGGATGTTGTTAATGTCACTGGCTGCCTACTCAGATACTACAGTGTTAGTGCTATACTTTTGTACACACTAGTCCTGCATGCGATATTGTCAGAAACTACATTCACACCCAACAGTTTATCGAAATATCTTTTTCCAAATCTGTTTATAATCTGAGCTCTAGTTATGGTTGATATCACTAGTTTTTAAATGTTTTGTCATTCCATATTCGTTTGAGGCTACAATAAACGGCTACATTTTGGACAATATATCATGTCACAGAATTAGTATGTGCGATAACAATGTTTAGTTAGCAAAACCTATTTCATCGCGGAACAATTGCAAATAAATGATTTCTTATCAAACAAGCATTTTCAGTAAATGAACTAAACATTTGCATTAGGCAAGTTGCACCATTTATACATTAATAACTTTATATATTATGGAGACACACGGTCCATTTGAAACATATCAGTTTAATGGTAATTTGAAGAGGTTGCTCAAAGCAAGGCATTTGATGGATGCAACAACATTTTAACGAGACAACTGAAATTGCACGGAAAGAAATCGCTCAAACATTCTTAGTTGTACAATTGTATATTAGTTTCTATTAATCAGTCGAGGAAAGCGATATTGATTTTGATCTGTTTGTATTAACAACTAATGCGCGTATACTATCAGAATTTGCTGATACCAACGACCGAAGACAAATGTCTATTAATATGTAAATGATAGAAATTGTCTTTGAATTGTTGTCGTTTAGCGGTTGCAGACACAACACAGATTGTAAGCTTTCCTTGGCATTAAATGCTTTTGTGGAAAATTAGTAGTACCAGGAAAACCGTAATTCTTATTGACATTAATTAATCCGTTTGATTAAAGGATCAAATGGTTCGATGAAACATCGTATTGCATATCCTTAACGATTGTACATTTATCAATTATACCAAATAACATGATTGGATGTTATGCATTATCAATGCATCTAGATTAGCTTACAAAACTTGACAGACTTTTTTTCCTGTATGTTTGCTTCCTCGTACATGTAATAATACAGTCCAGAGATCATAGCTAGTAGTGCATGGGCAAAGCTATATCAATAATCAGAACATCTATTGTAAGACCAGCATTTAAAGTCATATCTTCACTTGTTGTGATATCTGATATATAAATGAGCCGCGATCTGAGAAAATGGCCCTTTATGAAACATTTTCGATTTTCATTTTTTTGCATTTGCCGAAGAATCTATCTTTTCTGTGTACAAAAAAGAAACAAATTAGTCAAATTTTCAAATATTAACAATTTTATGACCTTTTCAAGGAACCAATGACATGAACATTTTTGGCTAAAAACGGGTATCTCAACATGGACATATTTTGTTACCGTTTGGTGTTTAAGTGGCAGTTTCACACTGCTGTTAATCTGCTCGGATTGAATTTATCATTTGAATAATGATACGCATTTGTGGAAGTAACAGGTGTGTGTATAAATATGTCGTTAACTTATTTTTTGTTGCCATAGTAACCATTTATTCAATTACTAAAATTTGCAAAATTCTCTGGTTAAGGAAAATATTACAACTGCATATATGGGCTTTGTATTAAATAAATGCAGTCTATGTTTGGAGCAGAACAGTAATACCGAATACAGATGTTATTTTATTTGAGGGTATGTATGTCAAATAGGTCCCCAACCGGGGCCTATCGGTTTGCCCTCCGTAGGTCAATTAGTTCGTTAGTCAGTTAGTTCGTCAAAAATCTAGATCTTGACATAACTAAAACATCTTTCAAGTTATGTTTAGCAAATTTGATATGTGGATAAGGCGCAATAAAGAGAATTATGCAAGTCTATTTTTATTGTGTCTGAAATTGTGGTTGCTATGGAGGCCGAAATAGTAAAAATATGTAAAACAAAAAAACCCGGACCCTTAAATTACTCATACAGTTTCCAAGCTCGATTTATGAAACCTGGTATGTAGGCAGGTGACAATAAGAAGAATATGAACATCTGAAAATAAATTTATTTTAACAAAGAATGTGGTCGTATGGAAACCGCAATATTAAAAATACTTCAAAATCTGGAATTCTGTCATAACTCAGGGAATGTCCAATGTATGTGTATGAAATTTTGTGTATGGAATTTGAAGGGAAAAACATATAATGATAACATTTACGCTTCTGACAAATATAGTGGTTGTCTTTGCAAATCAGATGTAAAATATAATACAAAGGGTCGTAAATTCAAACGTGTAGGCCTCTGTCTTGCTTGCATTTTTTAGTGGCGTGTTTATGTTAAACTTCATGTTCTTCATTGTCTGGATTTCTCAAAATGTTTTACTTATATAAACCAATTCCGGCATACGATGATATATGATGGCAAATTGATTCCGAAATTATTGATATTTATTTCATAACATCATTTATGGTAGCACAGTTCCAAAAATATAAATTACGTTAGGATTAACATCAAAATATTGACTTTTCAATACTACATTTCTATGAAATGAAGATATTTGATGTTTTGATATGTTATTCAAAAATGTACTTCAAGAGACTGCTAACTCATTACATTGCTATTAATCACCCATACTAATCAATAGTTATGTGGTCTGTCGATTCCAAAATTCTTCATTTTTTTAAATCTGACTTAGTTTAACACCCAAAAGTCGTATTGTCTCGACAAGCTGTCACTAAAGGTCGGATGCTGTAAATGCCAATCACGTATGTACATATTACAGGCTTTATATCGAAAATAAATTATATGTTTTGATGTATCAAGCAAATTGTTACCACCAACCTAACGCAGTAAGTTATTATTAAATGCCATGATTAATAATTATGTGGTCTTCTGATTAATATGTTTATATTTTGTAATGTTTTACCCCAAAATTATCACACAATGAGCAACTTTTCAGAATAAATTATAAATGTTTGTGCAGAATGACAACATGTGCCTATTCGTATTGTATAATTATCAACTAGAACAGAATGTGGTGTTATGTTTAAACCGATTCCAGAAATCATCAATTCAGTTTATAGTTTGTAACGTTTTACCCCAAAACATGGTATCTTCAACAAAAGCTTTAAGTTATCAATGTCTTACTATATATTATATACTACAAGTTATTACAAACCAATTGCAGTTATTTTGGATAAAATATGATTACGAATAACATTGTGATTAATTGATTCCAAAAATCCTGAGTTTTGTTAATGTATTGGACTGTTTTACCCCAAATGTAGGCCAAGACACACGTATCACTTAGAAACTAGATAATAAATATCTTCAGCGGAAAGACATCATGTGACTATCTAAATGTTTTATTACTAAACAATGTGATTAATGGCATTGTACTAGACCGATTCCAAAAATCACCATTTTAGTCAATAATTTGTACGATTTTACCCCAAAACAGCATATAGCCGATCCAAATGGATCATGTATTATTTGATATATGAAGATTTAACTTACTACAAACTAATTGCAGTTGTTTTAGATATAATACAATTATAAATGTCAATGTGGTCAATCGATTCCAAAAATTCTCACTTTTGTTTAATTTTACAATGTTTTTGCCCCAAAATGTCTGCGAATGGACAACATTTAAGAAATCAGATTAGCACTATCTTATGCAGCCAGACAACATGTGTCCATCATACTGATTTATAATCGAATACCATAACAAATGGCATTACAGTAAACCGATCCCAAAAATCACCATTTGTGTATATATTTTGAAGGATTTTACCCCAAAATATCGTATCCTGATCAATAACTGATACTTTCTAATGCTATATAACACTACAAGATACTACACTCATATTGCAATGGTTTTCAATAAAATACGACTATAAATGAACATGTGGTCAATCGATTCCAAAAATTCTCACTTTTGTTTAATTTTCAATGATTTTGACCAAAAAATGTCTGAAAATGGACAACATTTGAGCCATCAAATTAGCAATATTGTATGCAGGCAGACAACATGTGTCCATCATACTGATTTATAATCAAATAACATAACAAATGGCATTACAGTAAACCGATTCCAAAAATCACCATTTGTGTTTATATTTTGAAGGATTTTACCCTAAAATATCGTATCTTGATCAATAACTGATAATTTCAAATGCTATATATTACTACAAAATGCTATACTCATTTTGAGGTGGTTTTCAATAAAATACGACTATAAATGACCATGTGGTCTGCCGATTCCAAAAATCCTCACTTAAGTTTGTAATTTGTCATGTTTTAACCTAAAAATATAGGTGTCATGTGTTAGTATAGAACTCCATATTAAGTATGTTACAAGGCAACAAATATGTGGCAGGATACAACATAAAACATTTTTGTGCATGTTTTGCCTCGTTCTGAAATTCGCAGAAAATGATGTCGTAACTTTAAACTCAATTTTCTCAAATTGATGTCCATGTCATTAAGGGCCCTTTTCTCACATCGATATTTTATTAGCATCAATAACTTTCAACAATAAAAAATAAATAATGAGTTAAAATACAACGCTGTCACGTTATTATATATTCGAGGCCAAAATTAACAGAAAAAGGAAACACACTTTATTTGATCATATAACAACTGTGCTAGTGTCATCATATCTCAGCGAATGCTTCGTGTACGAGTCGTATTAGCTACATGTATTAGCTACTTTGCTATTCACAATATATAAAGTACATACTTATATATTTATGGCAACAACATTAACTTGACTCGAAATATACATGAGACGTATGTCCTTTCAAATGGTTTATTGGCCATTCAAAGTGGTTGTAGCTTCTAGGACCTTTGAGGTTTTTGTTTCTGTAAATTCGGTGATTATTATTGCGATGCATACCTCACTATCATAGTACTAGTATCTTGAAGAAGAAATAATTGCGATCATTGTTATTGTTAATGGGGCATAGTTCAGCAGATTACTTTTAACTGAATATGTAACTATATAACTAATAAATGAGCCAGGAAACCCGGACTTAATGACAAAAACACGAAAACGATAATTTGTCGTTAGAAAGACGAGACTCTTATGAACAGTTGTAACGAATTAATGAACGAATTATAACGTACATAAACAAAGTTATAGACTTTTAAAACTTACCAAGCCAGCCAAGTTTTTGAGTGCAGTTGCAAACGTCATTCGAACGTTATTTGACGTAACATTCACAATCATTTGATAAATCCAGTATTTGATAAATTATTTACGTAAACTTGTCAACATTTCGTCACATTTTACTAATTTTACTAAAGAATGACAAAATTGTGAGTGGTTACTAAAAGAAAAAAGTAGCTGCTTATGTTAACCACTAACCCCTTATTCTTCTCAATACGGGTAGTTTTCGAAATTTGGTCTCAAAAGCAACGAGAGAATTTATTTTGACATAATTTATGAGAAATTTTAAATCTTAAAGATATATATTATATTATCAAACTTCTTCAAATTAAATAGGTGGACATGATTTTTTCTCATTTTAGACCAATTTCTAATTAGTATTATATAATTACTAGTATAATGTCATTAAGCCCGGTTTTCCTGGAGAACAGCTCGAATATAAGTTATTTGTAGACTTGCTATCCCTTTCAGATAATATTTAACTTAACGTTTGATTGCTTGTTACTCTCGGCAAGCAAACAAATTCGTAATCTTAGTAAAAGCATGACAGTACATTGTCCTGCACTCAGTTAACAACGAGTGTATAATTGGTCTTAAAAATAGTTGCAATACAATTGTTACATTTAGTGTGATTAGATGTCCTGGAATCTTTATCAATCATGTTCTACTAAATGATCACGTGTATATTTTGGTCGTCTAGTTGAAAAGTGTAAACCCTGTGCTTTCACCTTGAACCTTAGAAACATTATACAATAATATTTGATTGGTATGTGAGACTGTTCACAGATAGAATATGTGATTGATTTAAATCGCCGGCACTTGTTTGATATGTACGATATCAGAAATGATCAATTGTTTGCTAGCTGGCTATCAAAGTCTAGACATTCAATGGTTACGGTGTCTCAGAACTTTTCACAACATAAATAAAATTCCTATTTCATCTCCGTTATCAGAGTCATACATAACCAGTGACACGTAAAATTAACAGCACTTCCGCGTGATCTATGTCATTAAAGTTCTGATATATTTCTGCGCTGTTGTGTACACAGTTGTGTTTGCTACCATCAGTCAGTCCAGATATTATTATGTAAATGCCTACAGGGTATGTTTATGTGAATGAATGAATACACCCTGTCACAATATGTACCTAATCAATGACAATCATATGAGCAATGTTTTGTGTTTGTATCATGTCATGTGCATTTTAGTGGTTGGGTAAGCAACATTTCGACTATAAATTAAGGTTTTGGGATGTATTTCTCGGAAACCGCGGGGATAGGAGTTTTACATCCGATACATCTGTTTGAATAAACGCACAGTAAATGCAGATCGTTTGTAAATAAATATTGATGTTCAATCGTTTGCTAATTTTGCTGTACAACTTCCAATAAAATTGAAGATAAAGCAAATACAATTGGATATCGCTAAATTAAAAGACTACATCAGTTTGCCAATAACGAAATCTGGTTTGTACAAACAAAATGTATATAACCAATTTTCAATTAAGAACTTAGAATCCTTAAGTAATACTATACATGTGCTTACATAGTACACTGCTCATGAAAGTGTTATAAATGAGGTCGTTACTTGATATGTAGATACTCGTCTTTGAAGATCGGCAAATAAAATAAGATTACTTCTAGTCAATACGATTGACAAACGTTGGACATAAATATTACTAATACAGTTAAGTTCCCCGAAGACGATCATTATGATGTAACGATATGTCTTGTATATTGTTTATTATCTCATTTACTAAATTACATAAATCATATTGCCGGAGTAAAAGAACAATCTAATAAGACCGATATATGGATGGAATGATTGATTAGAACTTTGATGAGGTTTGACAAGGTTACTCTTTACATTTACCAATTTTCGTTATCTGTGATTAAATTACATCATTGTGGATACGGAAACATTGTTATTCCGGCGCAAGAATATCATTACTTTAGTGTGTATGCTAGGTAGGTTAATATGATCTTAATCAAAGGGAAGATGTTAGGTACATAACTCATTCTAAGTTGCAATGAATAGTTCACATTATGACAACTACACACATTTATAAGAACAGATCAGATAACCGTTTTTGTTCAACGCAGATTGTATCGTAATGACAAGTTCATAAAATGTATACAGAAATGATAAACATTGGTTTTTATTCAAATTTAGCACAGAGAAGCACAAACTCGTTTTTAATTCAAAACATGTGTAGTTATATGCACTTGCCTTTTTGGCTTAATTGGACAAATAAAATTGGCATTTTAACAGCCACATTATCCTGACAGTGAGCAAACCGATACTGAAACTTGTATTTAACATTGAGCAGTCAACCTAGCTCTTCATTTTGGTAAGCTATTACTGTGCCCACTTGGTTTAGGTCTGTTCAAGCACTATTGTCGAGACATACACTTACAAGCGCATACTTATACCATATATAACATCGAAAGTATTTCATTGCAATTATAAATATCCCGAGAAATTTAAAATAACATAAACCAGCATTAAGGTTTAGTAAACTTAAATTATAATGTACGTAATTTTCAAAAGGTTAGCTAGATAATTTGTTACAAAGACAATGCAGCATGAAACTGAACATTTTAGTTTCAGGTATAGGAAAGCGACATTGTCTTATTTCTGGATGACTAAGTGACGTAGCTGTAGCTATAACAAAGACAAATTGCTGGCTTACAACAAAAAAAGTCGTAACTACCAAATCGATATATTGAGAAAAGTTCGTAAGAGGTAGTTACGACCTTCTGGTTCTAAGCCATCGATATGCCCGCAAATATCGGGGAAGTATAGATATATATGAAATAAAATAGCATAGTTTCATAATGTGGAGTTCTTATGTACCAGGTATGCTATATAAATCAGAAAGGATTTGCAATTACAATGGAACAACTTGTTTGATTACTCTCACACTATGTAATTTACATCTGCAATGATTTTTCCAACAAAAGATACATCCCACGATACTGATTATACTGACTCTTATGTAAATATCTAGATATTATGTGCCTGTGTGTGCAAGATATTGAGGTCTGTATTCCAAATTGTTCAATAACAATACCATTTTGAAACGCATATTTACCTTCACTAATATGTTAACGTATCTAACTGAACTGAACATACTTATTATTCAAGCAAAATATATTATATAACCTTACCAGGCATTGTACTTTTAGTAAACAACACACTCGTACTGAATGTTCAATAACAACACCATTTTGAAACACTCTTTTTGGTTACTCTCGTGTGTTAACGTATCTAACCGACATCTATATAGACTTATTATTAAAGCACAATCTACTATTGGGATTGACATACCATTTTGGTCTTACGTGTTTGTATTTTGAGAACATGTTTACTAATCACATCTCAGTGAAATTAGATTTTACATTGTAATCCGTATATCTGTGGCGTAGCCATTGTATTATTGGACATTGTACTGTAAAATATTTTTGATTGTTAGAAATGGTGTACATATGTTAATGCATAAAAGTATTTTCGATTTAAGAACAATAACATTGTGTACGGTTTTGCAAACATCTGTCGAATCCTAGACAGACATACATCCGAGTGGTAATTAAGCTTAATATCGTTTTAAAGGGATGAATGTTCTCGGAAATTGCAGGATGAAAGTTTTACGTGGCTTGCTTGAATACATACACATATCGATTGTCAGATAAACAATGAGTTATAATCGTATGGTAATATCTAATTGCTAATGGCACTATAGATAAGTAAAAGTTATTTAATATTGTTTAATAGAAAGAAGAACAATTTACAGTTACTATGTTGGAATTTAATCTGTCCAAACAACCAATACACATTTGCAGGATGACCCAATTTCACAAAGAAATTATAGCATAGCGGTTTTTGCATGAGACCGAATGAAACGCAGCCAAGACCCGACCAAGTTCCAAAATAACATAAATACGTCAATGCGTATGGTATGGAGGTAATATATATAATGTCGCTTTCCGATATCGCGACGCTCGCCTTTGAGGATCCGAAAATAAAATAACATTACATCTAGTGTATCCGATTCAAAAACTAAAGAACGTAAATATTATTAATATAGTTACGTTCCCTACAGACGATATGATGTAACAATATGTCTTGTGTATACACAATGTTTATGATCCCATCAGCTTGAAATAAATCATAATTCCGGAGTAAAGGAACAATATGATAGGAGAATGGTATGGATGAAATGATTGATAAGATTTTGGATGAGGTTTGACAAGGTTACTCTCTATAGTTACCGATATCTGTATTTGGTGATTTGATTCTTTCTTTGACCAATACTTCAGTCAATGTCATTACCTAAACTAATAGCCAATGATATTAATAGTATGATGTTCAAATTCTTATGGAGCAATAAATCAGAGAAAATAAAAAGGTTAACATTAATTGGTATGAAACTTGATGGAGGTATTGAAATACCTGAAATTAACATGTATGCAAAATCAATTAAACTTAAATGGTTAAAAGCCCTAAATGATGAAAATGTTGCAAACTGGAAAATTATACCAAAATTCTATTTAAACCAATTTGTAAATAATCTCCTAATTCTAAAAATGAATATTGACTCACTAAAATCGTTACCAAAGACCAAATATTCTATTCCACCATTTTATAAAGAAATCCTTGAAACTTTTATTGACCTGAATCGTACTACCAAAAAGCCTGAAACGTTTTATGATATACGAAAACAAATAATATGGGGAAATCAATTCATCAAAAACAAAGGAAAATGTTTTATGTTCAAGAATTGGATTGACTCTGACATTATCTACGTAGAGGATGTATTCCGAAACGGAACTATAAATGATAATCTTATCTACACTAAACTCAAAGTAAAAACAAACTGGATATCAGAGACGCATATACTAAAATCCTCTACCCCACACATTTGGAAAAGTATACTAAATACAAATCAATCCATTAATACTAAAGTTAAAACAAGATGTAAAGACATAGACACTTACCCTATTCTTAAATTTAGCAACACATATATACGACAAATACTTGTAAAACAGAAATTTGAAAAACCGTTTATACACAGTTACTGGGAGCGATTACTTAATACAAAAATTAATTGGAACTCAGTATATTATATTATACATTATGTTATAAAAGATCCATGAATAAAGCAAACTAAAATAAAACTTTTTTTTAACATACTAGCGACAAAACAAAATTTATTTACATGGAAAATAGGAGACTCTCCTTGCTGCACTCATTGTCAAGATGTTGAAACAGCAGAACATGTATTAATTAAATGTCCATATGTGAGTAGCTTTTGGCAAGATATTCAACGTTTTTTTTAACAAATTAGGTTTCAAACAAAATATGAAAAGTATACAGCGTTTACTTGTTGGATATAGAGTCGAATTTAAGGAATATCAAGAAATAAACATTCTTTTAAGTCAGATTGGCTTTTCTTTGTTCAAAAGTTATTTAAGAAGTGAAAGAAGAATAAAACCTATAAACACAATGCTTATTTTATACCAAGATCTGTCTCTATTACAAAAGTTGTATTCAAAAAAAGTCTGAATCATGCAAATTGCTTGATAGATTTTTAAAATTAATACAAAATAATTAAGAAAAGCAAAAATACCAATGCTGATTAAACTAAGAATGAGAACACCAATTATGACAAAAACTAACAACCTATACAATATTTTCACATCTCAAAAAACGAAAGTCAAAGATCACCTCATAACACTATTTAACACACACTTGCCATTAATCTAACAACTTTGAACTTCAACATCCTCTTTATTACTTATATCAATTGTAAATGCTTAATTTTAAGCATTGATAATTGTTTTCTTCATTCAACCTTTAACCTCACATCGAGTTAGTCTAGTCTACTTTCGATTTCATAATACAGCTAGACTAACTCAATGATGTGATTTGGTTAAAACACTTAAACCTTTTGTATATATATATACTTAGCTTTCTTCTTTTTAGCAATATTGTATTATATTATGTCACAGTAGATCAAATACAAATTGTTAACGTAGTCTTTTAAAAGCCCTGGAGCTTGTATGTAAATTGATATGAATTATTGAAAATAAAATATCCTACTCCCAAAAAAAAACAACAAAAAAAAAAAACAAGAAAGAATCATTGTATCTATTTAAGAAATGTGAGTATTGCTAAGTAAACGTCAAACGGAAATGTAATGTTCGAATAGATATTACATGTACTTACCTCTAACGATTCCATTACTTAGTATGATTGCATTGCACTAATCGATATGATATTTGTCTTGATTGCTTATACTTTCATGTACACTTTTCTCAAAGCAATAGTGTATGCTTTAAATGGCCACACAGTTATGCCATTACAAACGATATGTCTAAAAGAAAACTTTCTGTACAAACACAATTTCAAAATCATGTTGACTAAAAAGTTCGTGTCCACTAAATTTCGGTTTTCATGGGGTTTATTTACAATTGGCAATTATTGTGATAATTCGTCTTCGTTTTATATGGCACTTATTTCAATAGTTATCTATGTGATCCAGTTCAAAAAAAAAGAAAAGTGCAAGTAATACGGTACTAAGTATAAATATCAGTCTGAGTTAGTATTATTGTAGTCTAGGACAAGTTATAAGTAAGATATATGAACCATTCGATTTTCATCACATTATTACAACAGGTATGTTTGTGAAATATATTGTGTCTTTTTAATGAAGACATTTCAATTAACTGCAGACAGTTTCTCACTGGAAATATATCCACATTTATGATCCTAATGCCAGTAATTAATCAAGATCATACCTCGGACATAGACACATACATTTGTAAATCTAGAAATTGCGTTGTTTCCCCCAATTAAGTGTGTATATTTTGTGAAATAACCAAACCGTTTTGACCGACTTATCTTAATGAAACATCATAACGTTGTTGGAGCGCATTGCATTAATAATACCCGAGTATTTCACTTTAATTATTTAAGACCTTCGATTGATCAGATCATAGATAAAGTCTTTAAATAACCATTTGTTTTCATGTAGCCCCAGTAAAGTACTAATAACGACGTAATTGTAAGAGGTAAAAATGTAACTGGTTATCGAAATAATGATATTATAACATGACACATTACCTAGCACACCCTCTCTACTCTATTTAATTACACATCATGTATCTTACAGGGACCTATGAAGATCACCTAATTATCAATTCACTGCATTGAAGCAATTAAAGGCATCGCTATACAAACGTTATGAATTACGTATGCAATCGTTCAGTACTGTTGCCCTGTGGATGATATAAACGACTTTCTTGTAATAAAATCATGAACACATAAAATTTATTTTATGTTTAGCGGGTCAAACAATTAGATAACAAAGTTTTTTAGAATCTCTTTAGATCCACTGATTATCCGACTTTAAACATTACAAAGGGATTTACGCTAACCTCCATCGATTCAGCCGTCTAAAGGGAATGTGTTAGTTCAACTGTACTTTTATAGAAATTTCCGGTTGCATCGATACATTTTCTGTGATGCATCCTTTTATAATAATTATCAACACGGGTATTGACTTTTTACATGGTGTGAAGAGCGTAATTGGAATTATGATAGGTATCTTCGATGTTAGATACGTGTTTTAATGGATTATATTAGCACCAGTATTCATCATAATGACATTAAGGTGACACCTTAATTATTGACCTAGTTGTTTCTAGACAGTTGATGTAAGAAGGACGAAATAGGAGAATACAAGAACCGACACAAAACAGTATTGACTGACGGGTTCCATATGATGTCGTTGGTTAGTTCATCAATCTGAACTTAATGTAAGCATATTGTAGCCCCTTCAAACACTTTCAACAGAAGTGACGACATAATTATACGAACATTCTATACTGAGCAGAATGCTATACAGTAGATACGTACTGAGGCGAATGACTGTATTCGTATACTGACCAAAGTGCTTTATTTCCTTAATTAAAACAAGTCCGCAATCTAGCACAGTTAACACGATGAGGCACATTGTATTGGTCTGAAATAGACAAACATAAGGGTTGAACAGAACATCTTCAAATGTTAAAGAAACATTACAAATAATTTACAAGGGCATACAATTGCATATAAGTTAGAAAATTTATATTATAATTTACGAAATTCTCAAATGGTTGTCTAGATAATTTGTCACAAACAAAATGAAGCACGAAGTTGAACATTGTTTTAATACTTCATTACCTACATTTTGTTTTAGGTATAAGGAAGCGACATTGTTTTATTTCTTGATGACTAAATAGCTTAGCTTCAGCTATAATACGTGAGGATACATATGCCCGCCAGTAAACATGATTCATAGCTATGGAAGTGCATAACATGTTCAATAACATAGTTATAGTCGTAAAAGGGCTGACAGACCTAGTTTCAGCTGTCAAACGATCGTAAAAGGAAGGGCAATATGTCAAATTATTCAAGCTTCAAAATGATGAGTTCTTACATACTACTAGTGTTAAATTAATCATTAAAGATTTGCAATTATATTCAAGCACGTTTTTGTTTAAGCCTCACAATATCTTATCGATATCTAAAAATGGCTTCACAAACAACTGATGCATCCCACGATACTGATTATACGGTCCCTAACGTAAATATCTAGATAGTTGGTTCCTGTGTGGGCAAGATATAAAGGTATTTGTTCCAAATTGTTGAATAACAACATAATGCATTTATCTAACTGAACTCTACATTGACTTATTATGCAAGCAAAACTTTAAGAAAACAACAGCTTCGTAATGATTGTTAAGAAATGTTTGTATGCATACACGCTAGAATGTAATGGGAGCTATTTAATTAAGCGATATCTTTGCAATTGGCATTAAGTGTGTTTTGTGAACCCTTGGATTTGTCACAATCCAGACCTATTTCAAGTTATCAATTTATAACTCGGACAGAAATGCAATTAATTATACCATCGTTTTGATTGTGGATATGATAAATTGGATTAAAATAGTATATCAGTGTGTCGAAATATTCATGGCTCATTGACAAGTATGCTTACAAATTCCATACATAGTTCAATCGTGTAGTAGTGATTAGTAGTAATTATTTAAACCTTTCGGTCATGGATAACCCATGAAAGTGTAAGCACTTATTTCCAATGGGGTCCTGTGTTTTGCTGAAGGAACAGCAGGTGGAAGAGACAGTGGCGTGATACAAGGTATCCGGGCGCAATGCCCTAGCTCTTTTCGAAAGACACCTTGGTTCTTTAATGTGCCCGGTTTATAGCACCGATACACACGAGACTACCTCTGGGTTGCTAACCAGTTCATCTCTAGTTGAGTGGGAAACACAGAAATGCGTTTCAGAGATGACCAAGTGCCCCGGCCAAGGATCGAACCCGGGACCTCTCGATCAGCAGTCAAGCAGGCTATCCGCTCGACCACCGTACCACCCATTCGACCACCGTACCACCCATACATATGTATTTATACCGTGTACGAGAATAATAGAATATATCTAAGCTTGCTTAATTGTTTAACTAAAATGTTATATAACAAAAATAAATAGACTGACGCCTAATATTGTGTCAAGGATTAACCTGAAATAAGTTATCATCGCCTGCACTCAGTAAACTTTACATATAATGAACATTCGCTCGCTAGCTTGCCATAAAGGTCTAGACGTTATTTGTTTAATGTGATATTATCCGACAATTATTAGTGCTAATTTTTCATTACAAACGTTATACACCAGCGGCATATACAACAGACGGCACGTCAGCATGGTCTGTGAAATTAGTTCTCATATTGTAATCCCTAGTTCAGTGGTGTAGATTGTTCCTTGTTGAAAATCATCATATACCATGTATTTGCTTTTTGTTGATCAACTATTAATGCACGAACTGCATTTCGATGTAAAAGCATTTGCATTCTGTACAGTTTTGCGAAAATCTGTCCAATCCTAGACATTTATCTGAGTGATAATGAAGCTTGATATTATCATATAGGGATAAATGTTCCCAGAAACTGCAGAAAGACAGTTTTACATCGCTTGCTTAATACACACACATAGTCTTTGTCAGATAAAGAATGAGTTATGATCGTTTGAAGATATTCAATTGCCAATGACATAATAGAGGAAGTAAAAGTTATTGGATATTGCTAAATGGAAAGACAAAAAATTGGCCATAATTGTTGAGGGAATCTGCATTGTCACAACAACATTATGTAACACAGTTACAAACAAGAACTTAGACTCTTTATGTAGTAATACAAATTTGCCTACCTAACAAAATAACATTTTACGACACTGCGTATGGGAGTACTACAGATATGGTCGCTGTCCGATATCGAGATACTTGTCGTTGAGGGTTCGCAAATAACTTAGGATTCCAGTTTATCCGACAATGTAACAATATGTCTTGTGTATTGTTTATGATCCCATCTACTTGGAATAAATCATATTGCCGGAGTAGAAGAACAATCAAATAAGACCGATGTATGAATGAAATGATTGATACGATCCTGGACAAGGGTTGACAAGGTTACTCTCTATAGTTCCCCTTTTTGAGTTGGTGGTGATATTCTTTATTTCATTACCTGCTTGAGACAACCTTTTGAAGAACACGAAGTACATCTATGTAAGTACTCAATAAAACTTCCAGGTAATTTATTGGAGTCTGAGATCAGTAATAAGTACAACATATGAATCATTTATAGAACAATACATGGCTGAGCAGTGCCTTTGAGTGATAATCGCCCCGGTAGGCTGATAAAGCCCTCGGGCAATTATAACAGACCTACAGGGGCAATTATCATTCAAAGGCACTGCAAAGCCGTCTATTGTTTTGTATAATATTTATGTTGCTGCTTTTTCATTAAAACAACACATTAAAAAACATAACCTGTTCAGTAATTGGTAAATCATTTGCTATTGTACAGCAGATAGTTATTGTACAACGCACATCTAAAAGAGCTGAAGATCTAACACTACAATGTTTGTAACTTTTTTATTATTGTATGGAAACCTATCATGTTAACCTATTCATTTTCTAAATTAGATAATTTGCTACAGGCTAATGTTAAGTTTAATGTAAACCTCTGAAAAACATGTTATTCACTTTTTCAGAAGAATATAAAAATATTGATCTCGTCTAGGAAACTCAATGTTTTGATCATAAATTAAAGGTCTAGTAATTTGTTCATATATATTTCATTGATACAAAATATATTTTTAATGTGCTATCCTGCTTCTCCAAAGCCATCAACCGTGTTTGCAAGTGATTCTGGTAGAAACACGCCTACGCTCAGCGGCCGACGCAAATGACGTAGCGTGCGCGTGAAAGTTTTCCGAGGGCAAATATAATGTGATAATCGCCCCGTAGGTGCGTGGTGGGTCGAAAAGCTGATAATATTTTTGAAAGACCGATAATGCTATTTTTCGAAGGCAAATTTATTACTATATATAGTAACATAAGTATTGTGCGTTTTTATTACATCAGGTACGTTTGTGAAATAGAAAAAATTATTGTGTTTTATGAATGGAAACATGTGAACTACTAACGGTTTCTAACTGAAAACATACCCACGTACATGTATATTATCTTGGTGTCATTCATTAATGGGGTTCATACCACAGACATAGACAAATAAATCCGAAAATTGCGTTGTTCCCTCCTATTTAGTCTGTCTTTTCTACGAAATAAACTAATAAACATATATGGTTTGAACGACGTATCTTTATGATACATCACTACATTGAAAGAGCACATTACATTCATGACATCCGAGTATTGCAGTTTAATTAAATGATACTTTTGGTCTATCAATGCAGAGATATTTTGATTAAATAATCATTTGTTTTCATGTAGCCTCAGTAAAATAGTAATAACGACGTAATTGTGAGAGGTCAATATTATCGATGGTAACAAGGTCTCAAGGGTATTCTAATATAACATAGTTATCTGACATACACTTTCAACTTTATTTAATTACACATCATGTATCTTACAGGGAGCGTATGAAAATCATATAATTCTCACTTCACCTCATTGAAGCAATTTAATGCATCGCTATGGAATAAAATAAGTTGATGAATTATGTATGCACCTTTCAGTACCGTTTTGCCGGAGATCATATATACATTCACAAAACATACATGAAACGGGTCAACCAAGTAGCTAAAACGTTTTAAGAATCTCTTTAAATCCATTGATTTCCCAGTGTATAAAGATGCATTCCCTATAACTAGCACATTTTCTCTACTATCACATTAAGTGATCTAAATGTACAAAAGCACTATCAATTATCATAATTTGTAAATAGAAAGAGTGCACTATGTCTCTATAATGTCAAAAATATATTAAAATCACCAATAATAATTTATTGCTTCCAGCTCTTTATTATTATGTGATAAAATGGAAACAACTTGTGGCTATTGTGTCTCGTTACGGAAATATATTTTCATTCTGTTCTCGGTAATTGATGAGAGCTGTTAGTTGAAGATTTGAGGAGTTTAAGCAATAATGATTCTAAGTTAGTGTATTATATTCCTGAATCGATTTAAACGCCCAAAATTAAAGGGAACGCCCCTTTGAATATTCCAAATAAGGTTTAAGCAAACCACCACCGAGTCAGCATTGTAGAACGCAAGTGCTGTGTAATAGATATTCCCATTCGTATCGAAAACTTTGCGGTAATGCATCCCTCTATAATATCAACACGCAAATGGTATTTTACGTGGTGTGAAGAGCGTAATTGGAAGTATGATAGTCATCTGCGATGATACATAAGTGTTTGAATGAAGTACATAGAGCACCGGTGTTCTCATCATAATAGCATTGAGCTGAAACTTTAATTGTTGACCTAGTTGTTTCTACACTGCACACACACTTCTCTACTCACCAGAAACGCTCATGTACTGGCACAAACACGGTGTATAACACACAACAAAGGACATCCTATCAATTTGAATGTCGGGTATATAATATATGTTCAAGCACTAATGTTAAGACATACATTTATAAGTGTATACATGTAATTATACAATAGATAACATTGGAAGTATTTCATGGCAATTAAAAATATTCCGAAGAATTTACAATGGCATTAAACTGCATATAAGTTAGCAAATTATAATTTACGCTATTCTCAAATGGTTAGCTAGATTCTTTTTCACAAAGACATTGAAGCATGAAACTGAACATTGTTTTAATGCTTGATTAAATACATTTAGTTTCATGTATAAGAAAGCAACATTTTCTTATTTCAGTCGTAAAAAGGCAGACATACCTAGTGCCAGCTGTCAAAAAATCTTTAACAGTGGAGAAATAGGTCGAATTGTTCAAGCTTAATAATGTTGAGCTCTTACGCACCAGTACTGTTTAATCAATCCGTTAGGATATGCAATTATATTGAAACAACTTGTTTTATAACTCCGACATTTGTAATCAACTATGGTAATGATTTCTCAAACAATTGATACATACCTCGATACTGATTATACTGGCTCTTATGTCAATATCTAGGTATTATGTTCCAGTGTGGGTAAGGTATGGTAGTCGGTATTTCAAATTGTTCAATAACAACACCAATTTGAAACGCTCCTTTGTGTTACTCTTATGCGTTAACGAAATAGACCTATTTTTCAAGCACAATATAATATATTACGTTACCAGGTATTTGACTTTTAGTAAACAACACAGTCGTAATGATTGCTAACACTCATTTGTGGAACTGTCTCATTGTATGCCTATACACTTACAACTGACATTCCGTTTGGTATGACGTGTTTGTATTTTCGGAAAATTTTGCTTTATTACATTGCAGTGCCGTATGTGTATTTGCACAGACAGTAGCAACCTGGCTGATGACAGACATTCACCGAGTTATCCGTAGATCAGTGATATTGCGTAGTACGATGCAAATACTTATACAATCGTTTTAATAGTAGTTATGTTGTTATTTCAATAGTATATCCGTGTGACGACATACTCCTAAATCTTGTTTCACAATTACACTGAACATAATTTCTAATTGGTCTCCTAATTCCCACCTAACATATTGCCACAATTTCCGTCAATGAGTATTTAAAATATATTATGCCAATAGTTCATGTAACAGAAATGTGTAAACAACATAAACATAAAATTTGATGCAAATTCTGCTATTTCTGCTATCCTCACGCTCAATTATTGGAGATACTTAACAACAACCCTCAGAATCAGAAATCACATAAAATATGAATAAATGCATTTATAAATAACCCTATTTTTATACATAAACCATAATAAATCATCATCTTATATGGACAAGTCGGCAGTAATTAATTTATACGGCAAAGTTATACTCCACTAGGTTGTATGGTTAAGGCGGTGGAATGAAATGAAAAACATCGACTTTTAAGATTGATCTGGATTTCTGATAGCTACAAAGTAATTCCCCATAGGAAATCAATGTCGCCTCTTAAGTTGAAACGCACTGATAACTTGCCAAACTTGAAGCACAAAGAAGATAAGTAACGAAAGAAATACTGTACAAAATTTGACTTTTCTATCACTCGTGGGTACTGTATCATTATTTTGAGGATTTAATTTTATCTATTTTCAACTAAAAGTGAGGTAATTTCAGAATTTTCAACTTCCAAGCTTTATATCTTTTTAACGCCCAATTATTTTAGCAATATTGGTTGTTTTTTCGTTTGAGCGATCACAAATTGGCTTATATTTTTACAGTTTATTACATTTCCACTGACAGGTTTCGCATTAAACTTAAAAAACTGTTTCGTACACAATGGGCCATAACTCAGAACATGTTACGAGGCTATGTGAAACACGAACTGAATTTGATTGAGAACATAAGGCCGAATGAGTTAAGTACACTAAACGTATTTCTCAATTGTTATGTACAAAAATATGTGAGTTTAAAAAGTGACCAATTAGAAATTTTGCTCAGTGTATACTACGTTAACATAGTTCATGTATAGTTTGATTGTGTCAAGAGACAGTGTACGAGTATAATGGTATATCGAAGCTTGCATTTTAAATATTATATAACTAAATAAAATAAATTGACGCCTAATGTTATGTCAAATATCAAAATGTGATTGATTCGTATCGCCCGCACTGAGGGGTCTCTTCATATAATGAACATTTGCTCGCTAGCTTGTCATGAAAGTCTAGACATTCCTAGAGTATTGTGATTGTGATTGATACTCCTCCATCACCATTACAAACGTCTTACATCAGTGATGTATAATAAGTAGCACCTCAGCATGATCCTTGAAAATATGTCATCCGTAGTTCTGTGATGCAGTTCTTGCATTATTGAACTTCATCCTGAAAAATAAATTTGATTAAAAAACATTTTGCACAATTGTTAATGCTTAACAGTCATTTCGATGACATTAACATTGTTTAAAGTTTTGCCAAATCTGTCGTTTACTAGACATCCAAGTAGTGAATAAGCTTAATATTATTATATAAGGACGAATGTTCTCGGAAACTGCAAGAAGACAGTTACACATCCATTCCTTGAATACATATACAGATTGGTTGTCAGATAAACAATGAATTATAATCGTTTGATAATACAAACATCCAAGTAGCAATGGTATATTAGATGAAATAAAAGTACTTTGATATTGCTACATTGAAAGACGAACACATTGCAATAATTACGTAACGTAATTTCTTATAAGAACTAAGACTCCTTACGTTGAAATATAACTTTGGCAACCAAGCACAATAACATATACGACAATGCGTATGGAAGTACTTTAGATGAGGTCGCTGTCCGATATTGAGATACTTGTATTTGATGATTCGTAATAAAATAAGATTCCTCACAGTTTCTCCGGTTTACAAACTGTAGGACATCAAGATTGCTAATATAGTTAAGTTCCCCGAAGACGATATGATGTAACGATATGTCTAGTACATTGTTTATGATCCCATATAAGAACTTGGAATAAATCATATTTCTGGATCACACAAACAACCTAATACGGCCAATATAGGGATGAAATGATTGATTAGATCTTGGACGAGGTTTGACAAGGTTACTCTCTACAATTACCAATTAATATTTTTTGTGATTGGATTCTTTAGTTGACTACTGGACACATCTTTTTGAAGAACACGAAGTGTATCTTTGTAAGAAACATGAGTATTGCTAAGTAAATGTCAAGCGGAAATGTAATTATCGAATAGACAGCTCGGTCATAATTATACTGAACCATTAATACCGATACGATCAAGTTTGAATGTTGAATAAGTCCTATTCTGATCGATATGATATGTTTTGTTAAATTGTTCATGTTAAATTTTCGCAATACATAATGATGTATTTACAGATGGTATATATTAAAGCCTTGTTTTAAATAAAAACACTATTTCAGAATCATGCCGACTAATTGTTCGTGTCGTCAAAATGTCTTACGTCGTAAAGCGTTCATAAACCGGGAATTTACCATCTTCGGGTTCAGTATAATACAATAACAGCGCGAAGGATGCTAATTACGCAATATAACTTTCCATGAATTTATAGAAGTCTGTGATAAGTTATAAAAAAGACATATGAACCATTCGAATTTTATCACATTATTATAGCATAAATAGTGTTTATGAAATCAATTGTGTTTTATGAACGAAGACATGTTGACTGCAGGCCGTTTCTCAACGTACACACATAATCATATATCATCATGCCATTAACTAATGGGGTTCATACCTCAGATCTAGAAACTCAAAGTCAGAAAGTGCCTCCTATTTAAGTGACACTGTGTGTATTCTACGAAACAAAACGAGTAAACATAATTATATTATTCTTACCGACTTATCATTATGAAATATCATTATATCGATAGAGCACATTACATTAATGACATGCGAGTATTGTAATTCAATTAGTTAATACATTCGATTGATCAATGCAGTGATAAAATGATTGAATAATCATTTGTTTTTCATGTATGCCCCAATAAAGTACTAATAACGACGTAATTGTGAGAGGTAAAACTATTACTGATGATCGTTACAATGCATTTTAACATAACAGAGTTCACTAACATATCATCTGTAAGTTATGTAATTACGCATCGTGTATCTACCAAGGGGCGTATGAAGATCACATAATTCGCACATCACTGCATTACAGCAATTAAAGGCATCGCTAGGGAGTAAAATAAGTTTATGAATTATTTATTAACCTTTCAATACTGATTTAAATCTACAAATATACTATATTCTAAAGTAAAGTATTAAAACAATAATATCTCATTAGAAATAAATATGCATGTTTTGTTTTAGCATATCTTTAAATCCACTGATTTCCCGGATTTTAAACATTCCACAGGGGGTTAAGCAAACCACCACGGTTGCACAATAGCAATTTCCGTCCGCATCGAAACATTTTCTGTGATGTATCCGTCTATTATATCAACACGGATATTATATTCCACATGGTGTGAAAAGCGTAATTGGAATTATAATAGGTATCCGAGGTGTTAGATAAGTGTTTTAATGGAGTATATCAGCACTGGTGTTTATCATAATGACATTAAGCTGAAACCTTAATTGCTGACCTAGTTGTTTCTAGAAAGATGATGTAAGGAGGTCTAACACTGAGTATAACATAACCCATACAAAACTGTATCGCCTTACGAGTTCCATATGATGTTGTTGGTTAGTTTATCAATCTAGAGTTAATGGAAGCATTATCAAACCCATTCAGACACTTTCAAAAGAAGTACAAAAGTTATTAATACACGACCAATCTACATTTAGTATATATTCGGCAGAATGTTATACTGTACATTGATCAAAGTGCTTTATATGCTTAATTAAAACACGTCCGCAAACTAGCACAGGCTGTACAGTACTACAATAATGATTGAACATGTATTATAGCTTGGCTATTTTGACCTGAATCTGACCTTTATGCAAGAATGTATTACAAGGTTTTTGCTTTGAATATATCAATTGCCACTGGCAAATCGTGCAATATCGGTATTTCAGATTTGTGTTTGTATTACATCTCGAGCGTCTTCGTGAAACTCCCCGAATATGAAAACATACACTCTGTGCTGTAAACCTTAAAAAATATATCGACTGTTAAATTATGCTAATCAATAGGTCAGGCTCATGTCAATGTGGCCAAGCTATATGCAAATGTTGAAGAGGAAAGTTGTGATGGTGTATACCTATTTTCAACGGATTGGACATAATTATATATAGTCGTGAGCGCTATTTTGACGACACACACCAGTTGCTCTTTCATTTATGTTTCATATGTACTGCGTCTACCAAATACCAAAACACGTATGATCTCAGGACATTGCAATTACATAAGATTTGTGTCTTGTAGGTGGTGTAATAAACCAATTATCTTAATGTAAAAATTAGTATTAACAATATCAGCAATAGCTAAAGAAGGTTTACAGTCGTATCGTGCCAAACATCAAGCTTTAACACAATAACACGGCAATTTCAAATAAATTAATTCAAATGCACACTCGCTAGTTTATTTCGGGTTTTTTTCCATTGGTTCTAGAGCGCTGTTCAATAACAATATTAATCATATTAATTTATTTCTAGATTTAGATTTAGATAGGATACAGTTTTGGGGTAGTTTTATCAAATCTTGACGTTCTGCTTTCGCAAAGAAGTTTTGCACATCGTTAGACAAACGATGTTATTTTTTCTGGTACCAGTTTGAAAAATATAAGTCTAATGATTTTTAAAAAATGTCAATTTGCAATAAATACCTTATTTTGACTGCATGTATTTGCTTTTGACTGTATATTATCGATTTCGGATTGCCCAAAAGAAAGAAGCCACATGGATTAAGGTTCAGGCTGTGGGTAGGCCACACCGAACTGATATTTCCTAAAAATTATTTTGACACCAAATGTTTCGTGTAATTCATCCAACACCGTCACATTGCAATTTATGGCTCTATTCTACTTGCATGAACCATGCAGCATGTAAAACAAACGATTTGCTGCGACGTGCAGAAAATGAACTTGCTTAACAAAGGCAGGTGAAATAATGAGTTTACTTCTTTCTATTCGTCTCTCTGAATCGCGCGTGAATAGCCGATTAAAAGCCAACGACCATACAATGTACTCGTGCTCGTGCGTGAAACACGTCATAGATATATTATCAGTTTAGATATTTGTGAAATGCAATGAACATTTTGAAAGAATGAAAGCAAGACGGGAAACATCGCAAATACAGAAAATGTAAAAACGTCGTAAATAACGCCGAAATGACGTCACGGACAAATTAAAGTAATTTTAGAAAATTGACATTTTTAAAAACAATATCCAAGTTACAATTTTCAAACCGATGCCACAAAAATCTTACATCTTTTGGCTATCCATGTGCAAAATTTCTTTGCGAAAGCAGAACGTTAAAATTCGATTAAAATACACTGAAACTGTACCCTTTATTTTTGGACACCCTGCACTAAGTTGTACACTATTTTAATGCGTTAACCTCGTCAACAAACGCACCCTGTTGCTCTTATTTCATTTATCTTAACTAAATCTAATCCTAGGTTAAAACAGTTAGTTAATGCAAAATGTCATTAATCTAAAACAGATGTTCAGACCTTTAACACTTGAGGATACATTTTCTTTCTTCAACCAATTCGTCAAAATTCTAAGGATATAAGTGGTTGTCGAAACTTTCAAGTCAAAAATAAATTAAACATTTTGTTCCATCGCCCGAAGTTCCATTACCAGGGTAAACATTGATTTGATACATTAATAAAACCGTGATAAAGTAGTAAATGTTACTAACATGGCATCCGATAATTATGTCGGCATTTGAAACAAGTGCTGCATGTTGAAGAAGCAAGTGATTAGATTGCTGAAATGCATGTACTAACTTAAGTAAAAAGCGGGTTTATTATAAGTTCAATTTCTCCTAATCATAAACAGTTTACATAATATATAGTTGACTTCCGTGTGGTACAGTTAATAACAGTTATAAACAGTTATAAACAAATTAACAGGGAATCACCACACAGTAGGATACAACAAGGGCGCATAATTGAAACATTAGATGATATGGGAGTGACAAACTACTCGACTGGAAATGTTTGATACATGTCAGTCTAATAGTCGGAGTAAGAGCAAATTACATTAGGCATTTGAGTTGCAACCACAACTACGTCACACAGTTTACCTTCAAGATATATGTTATCTCTATTCGATATGATATTGCGTCAAAAAAAAGTTTAGAAACGACAGGTTTTATATAATTGTAAACATTTCATAGAACATTTCGAAGAAGCTGGTCGGGGTCTAGATTTTCAAGTCAGAACAAGTGTATATCCTAATTAATTACTCAAGTTTTTCTTTGAATCTAAGTAAAACAACATACAGTTTGTAATGCTTCATACTTATAGAACATATAATATATTATATATATCGTACTATTATGTCAAAGGACAACTGGAAAACAGCGAAATATGTTTACTTTACAATAGAACGATGCACTTAGTATTGAAGTGATTTACATCCGACTTGGTATATAAATACATTGGTTGCATTATTGAGCCGCAGTGGAAGTAGCTTCATACAATGAGAAGGCTTGTGTTTGGCAATAAAACATGTTATAAAACACTGATCAAGTTGGTCATTGTTATAGGACATAGGCCCAGACGCATCAGACAAGTCGTGAGCCTTTTGATGGATGCACATTGTCTGCATCCGTGTTTACATTTCCTTCTGACTTAATAGTTTGCTTTCATGTTACCGGTGTGTAAGAAAACCGGGATAAACATTGATAACGCATTATTTATTTAAATGGATGTTTATCCTTTCTTCAGTTCGACAATAACTGATATGTGCAAATAATACTATCCATAAGTCACGGGTCTATTGTAAGGTTCTTGCAAGGCGTCAGAATTACATGACACTAATCCTCTATGTCTCCATGTAACATACTATTATTGAATTTTCTTAACACGCGCAATTCATATTCTGACGACACTGCAGAAACTTTAGTTAAATTTTATAGATTTCATGTAATAGTTTTACATTTGCCCATTGAGCGAGATATACATGTTAACCTTTTGTTACTAAATACAATGTTCCATAAGAGAATAACAGTAACTATGTTGACTAAGACGCACACTCACACACCAAAAGGCATTGTGATAACATAACTTATATACAACATGCATTTACGTATATTCAAATATATTTTGTTGAGCAACCATTTTTTTGCCTTAACAACATGAACACGACCAAGCAAACAAATACCAACGCGGACATTAATGCAATAAATCAGACAGGTAACTGATTTGTTAACATAATTCTTGGATCAGTTTCACATAATTTGTTATAGTGTAAAGCGAACAAACCAGGCCTGTGGTTGTGTCGAAATCAAAGCAGTCGATGTGAATCTATACTCAAAGATATTAAGCAGACAATCCGAAGAGAAATATGTACCGTACATCCCCATTGTTGTTTCAATAACGAAGCGCTACAATAATTTTCGGGTATTTGTTCATCAAGAAATTGTGAGGAAGTCGGTGTTCAAAAAATGAAACAGAATGCAAAGGTGTATGTAGTAGGGATAATATGACGATTCCACTTTTCATGTTTCCTTTCTGCTTCTACAAATATTACATTGCACAGTGGTGAATAATACCGGTGTTTGTCAAATATGATGTACTTCATTACGTTGTTCATAAATAAAGGCTATACTTGTCAGCATTTCTTTGTACAGGATATGTATCGAGGTAGAGGAAGTTTCCGAAGGTAAGAGATTTATGTTACACAACAAAAATCTCGCAAGCCCTAGTGTATGTTTGTAGACAATGTACGTCCAATAAACTTTGAATGAACATTAGGTTTTTTAACTGTGTGTCATATTTACGTCGTTGCCATGATTGGGTCATAAACATGTTACATAAATCTTATGGAATAACAAATTGTGCCGTTTTACCCCCAATACAGCTTATATCGATAAGTAATTGGTGTACTTAATACATGTATCTTGGGTCAACAAGATAGAGCGTTCTGGAGACGAATGACGCCGGTACCAAAGAGTGATACCGACCGTTTGATCAAATAAAGCATGTTTTGTTTCTTTTCTTTGTTCCATAGTAATGAATTGGTATAGGAAAAACGTCTTTTACAAACAACGGATGCATGCATATTGTAAATGTATGATGTATATTGTAATGATTCGATATTTAATTGTAAGGTACTTCAATTTGTTTCACCCTCTCACAAAACGCATATTGCTTTTTCTTCAATTTCGATAATTGTGATCTTCAAAGCAATGTAATCATTCATTTAACATACTGTATAGCGGATATATTTCGCGTGGGTTACTTTTCGCTATATTCACGGTCAACATCGAATGCGCGAAATCTAAACCCCCGAAATAATTATCAAAAATATACAAATTTAACAAAGGGAGACAATGCATCAAGGAACTTTAAGAAATAATCCAACTAATCCAATTACTTTGCAACACGTACAAAACGACACATTGTGTCGCTTCTGTAAATAAAGTGATAAACAAGAATAAAGTAGTAAAAAGTACCAACATGACATTCAGTAACTCTAACATTACAATACACAGATAAACCTTAATCTGGAACTAAATTGCTTTCCAAAATATAACTAGATTATCAGTAGTTATATAAATACACTGCTTTAGTTACAATGTATTCGATGTAGCTACATACAATGAGCCTCATTGCAAATGAAAAAGTTATATAACACTGATCAAGTTGGTCATTGTTATAGGACAAAGGCCCAGACGCATCAGACAGGTTGTTAGCCTTTTGATGGATGCAACTTGTGTGCATTTGTGTGCTTTTTCAATTTCCTGCGGATTGAATATTGTGATTGCATATTATGCAACAGGATCTCAAAATGTTAATATTTCCTTAGTTCACGGATCTTTATCACTTCTTCTTTTCGTACATGACTGATATCTGCAGAAACTGTCTTCCATAAATATGTATTTGTATTGTAAGGTTCTTGCAACACATCGTATTGAAATGCAACTGATCTACTGTGTCTCCATGTAACATAAACAAACTATTGTGAGTTTCTTAACACTTTCAATTCTGTGTCGGGTTGCTTTGAATCTAAATGGAAACACTACATCAATCTTATACGTTTAATGCATGTCATCGTATACCATAAGCTCAATGGGTAAGATATAAACTGTTTATGATCAAAAACTTTAATGTCCCCTCGGAGAAAAAGGGGCTAGGGTTTCAAATTATAATGAGTAGCTGTTGAAATAATAACATTACTGCAACAATGAGTGGATGTAATTGACTCCTTTATGTGACGTTTGACTAGTTCATAAGTTATATTACATACATCTTTAGCGAACCAAAATACACTTTACTAAACGTCACAGTGACAGTGGTAGTGATATGATTCCGAATAATGTAGGTGCAATGTTGCAATCATTACGGTAGCTCTACTCCGCAACAACTGGGCGCCTTTCAACTACACAAAATACCAAAACAATAGATACAACAATATAGTACATCACACGCTGATAATGATTTGTTGCCATGATTCTTATATCAATTGGAACATGATTTGTTTTCAGACTATGTAAAACAAATAAACAAAGCGAGCGCTGTCTCTGGTCGACAGTTAATTAGACGAAGGAATTCTTCACACTAAGTTGTAACTTAAAATCGTAAGAGAATGTACTGGTTTCATTATTTGTTGTTACCATAAATAGACGAGTGAATAATAACCTGTAGTTTGGCAAGTTCAATTATAACTTGCTAGACTTTATAATGGTTCTAGGGCAACACACCTGTCCATCATGCAAGGCAAAAAAGATCAGTTGTTACCACATTGTTCCTGTCTCCTTACGGAATGTTTAGCGAACCAAATCAAATAAGTACTTGGGAGGAACAAGTAATTTATCTAAATTGATCGAGGAAAATATTCAACTGTCCGACAACAGCAATCGAAATATACCCAAATTAATCCATAATATACCGTGTTATGTCCTATCTTCAATACTTACAAGGAGGAATGTTCAGATAATGTGCGGTAAACGAACAATGCACTCGTCGATATGAATCCATGAACACGGTTCACCACACCGTTGCTTAGTACACGTACATGATAGCGGTTTTGAAATCACGGACTGTTATGCAAGCCGAACGTGCTTCGCACTATCATATGCAAAACATTCCATAATGTAAGAACGTTTTAAAAGAAGGGTTAACTATAATCTTACATTATTTTGTCTTGTTCTGTCGAGACTGCCGAAGGAAATACATAACATTTCGACAGGAGTAATAAACCACATCCTTCCTCATTTAAACAACCGACATAAAGTCAATAGAACGTAGTTTATGTCTGTTAAACCAACATAGTACCGATATTATGGAATCGCCGATGTTATTTACTCTTAATGTCTCAAAGACGTTGATAGTGTAGTGTGTTCATATGGCATTAGACATTGGCCTTTATTCGTTGTAGCTGTTAGGTTCTATTGAAGGTAATGCAGAAAAGATGTCATTTCATCTTCCGATATATTTTTCATAAGTACAGTATACAGTAATGCCTTCATTTTACACTGCACCTTCCAATGCAGAAATATAACTAAGCTCACACCTAAAATTCACCTAAAGCAATACATTTACCAGTCTTTTTAGTACAATTATGTTGACAAGCGTCATATATAGACATATAAGGCAACATATGCATTTGCATATATCGAGACATCTCAACTTAGAAACGAGTTTTGATTTGGTATGTTTGCTTACAAATATCACCAGATAGTATTAGCAAAAAGCATACTGGTGAAAATGCGTTATCCTGACATGCATGACTGTTAGTTATATGATTTGTTTCTTTTTGTTATCCTGTGTTTAATGTATTTTCCAAAATACTCCAAAATACTCGTACATTAACAACGTGTGGGACCATTAACACAAAATGCAATAGAACCTATAGCACAAATAGTCGGTTATACATGTTGTCTCTATACAAATTCTTTTGTCATGTTCGTGTGCGATAGCAAACAAATATTACAATATACGACGTTCCATAATACACGCATTCGCCAAACATGTTTTATACCTTCTATCAATAAACACAATTAAGATATTTAGCAGTTATCTAACAAAATATAAATGTGTTTACCACAATAACAACGTCCATTTTATATTTATGTCATAAATTGTGCCAATTTAAAAGTATTTAGTTCACACAACAAAAACATCCTTATTTCCTTTAGCCGTAATTAAGTAGCCAATGTTCATCTGAAAAAAGAAACGTTTAATGGCAAATAAAACATTTGATAGTACATACGTCATATTAATCCTGCGTGTCAAGTAACCGTTCTTGCAAGGAAGAGTTAAATATTGGAATACCAAATTGTTTGGTTTTACGTCTATAATAAGCATGTATCAAACAGTTATTGGTGTACTGTATTTATGAATGTTGAGACAACGTAGACATATGACTTCTTCCTCTACTTTAATGTAAAAAAAGTTCCCCAATGGATTTGCTATTGTGCTAAAGACATTCATATTAGCCGGAGGCCTTAAAAGGGAATGAGAAAATCCGATAGGGAAGGTAGCACTCAACCTAACAAACCGAGCACAGAAATCAATAACACCACAACACAACCATTCTGAGCAATGTACACACATAAGCAAAAGAAACAATCGCAGCAAAGACTCAATAAAGTTCCCCAATGCCCCGCAAAACAGTGACGACAGCACAAACCATTGCTCCTGTTGTTTACGTCGTGCTCTAGTAAACTGTTCAATATAGATATCAATCGGTGTACAACGCTGATGATAAAAGTTGGCCCGCACAGTACCGGTCTTAAATTACTCTGGTCTTATTTTAACGTGTGAGTGAATAATAATGAACATCATGCATCTAGTTCTTGATGAACAACTAGATGAAATGATAGTGTTAAACTACAGCAGATTAATTTGTATAATTATACAAATTTTGGCCATATGCCATACCGTGTTTCACCAAACTTTGGAGTGAAATCGTGAATTAGCAACATAAGGGTACATTGTCTTTGCAGTTTGAGTGGTACATTTAGCCTTTGTTCCTCATTGAGAAGTGAGAATAATACTTCACCCGTGTATTGTTTTTTTCCAACGTTGGTGGGATAATACTAAAGATAAACAACAAAGTGAATGTAACTGTTGGATGTTTATAGCATTAAGAAGGAAATTAAACATAACATAAAGCATAACATTTGAGATACTTCTTTGACTATTGCTTTTAATAGTTGAGTTAAAGGGTTGCGACATTAACTTGGTACATTGTTTTATTGATGTGTACATGTTCGTTTAGTTCTATTAGTTCTATGCTGTTATTCTTAAGTGTCGCTTTTCATTGTGCTAACAGCCATTTATTCATTTTTTTTATTATTGATGTATGGTTATATCAATGGGAGTTCCTGTTATTACAACCGATATTTTAAGCCATCACAAGACAGTTATTACGTTTGAATACATTAGGTATGAACATTGTCTTGTAGAAATAGATGCCATCCATATAGGTTTGTAATAACTGTAAATTGAAAAACAACGTTCGATCTGCAAACTGCGGGGGAGGAATGGTATTGTTAGAAATTGGTATGCGCCGTAATTGGTATCTAAAATGGCATCTACGTCAATGTAACAGCAACAATTCACTATTAAAGTAGATTTATACAAATTGGAACAAAGCCAGTTAGATGCATGTATTGGAAGCAAAGCTAACAATCGACGTTGTGTATGTCGCCGATTTAGGAATTCAATTCCAAGGCAATTTCTATCATTAACATATACATGGCCAATCATCCGTTGTCGTTTATATCAGCATATGTCGGTATTGAATGAGCACCAGTTTGTTATAATAACGTTCAACTTGCCTTTTTCGTCTACTGATATAAAAAATAGAAGCAAATATGCAATTGTACACCTTTGAATGTCTGAGACATGTTTAGCGAGCAAAAGCAATCGCATGGTTGACAAGCTGTTTTGCGCACAAGCGACAAGCTTTTAAGAACATATCTAAGTTAGTAACTATAATCAAATATAACATACACGCTTTTTAAATATATACAATATGTATCGTGATTTATGTCATTTAAAAAGTTAATACATGTATGCTAAAGAAATTCTGAATTATGTGACATTGTGCCGTGGAACCTTGTCTGTCCGGCATCCAGTCTGACGGGGTAAGAGTTCTGAATGGAGACGTGTGTCGGTAAAACAAGGGTTTAGAGCAATACATTAGTGAACTACTATGGATCCACAACGCAATGACGTAATTATAAAAAAGGTATACACAAACACAGAATGTGCTTTTAAGTTCAAATGATGTGTAAACGGTGTTCTGACAATGTGTGTTTGCATTACAATTCATGAACATGCAGGATCATGTGTAAACATCGTTTGAAAATGGAATGTGATTAAACTAAATACTGATATTATTTCTGTCGTATATGGCCCTAAATACACAAGTAGCCATTCAAGGTAGCTCGAACCAATTATCTTGTCTACAACGACAAGGCCAAACAAACAGACAAACCGTTAATACGGATACTAACCTGGTCCATTATTCTCATGAGCACCTGTTAGTATGGACACTTGTAAGTTATGACAAATTTTTCTTGTGTAATTAAATGTCTAGACGCAATGCGTCATCTAATGTTCTCAACTGATGCAAACCACTTATGAAGTGTTGTTTTGACAGTTTTTTAACTGAAATTAAAATAGTACATGAGGTGCTAACTCCTACAAATGTAATATATTATTTTGTGTGAAGGGAACAGTTACAACAGAAAACATGCGTGACAATGCAGCAACAAGAATGATTAATAAACTAAACATATCCATAAGATTAACCATATGCAATTCACCGGACACTGTATTACAATTAACCAGTCATTGTTATTCCAAGATTTGAAAATTAAAAACATTATAATCGCGTTCACAAACAGTTTATATCCCGTCTCATGCAAGCTTCCAGGAAATCGAAATATTTATTATGTAACGGAAATGAAACGCAGGATACACATGATATGTAAAAAAATCGTACTCCTCGATCATAATTGATGAAATTCGGTTAAATCAAAATCTCGGTCAATGTCAACGATATGCGTTGGATAAAGTTACGCAGCCTCGTAAGGGTCTTTTTTATACAGAGTTAGTGTGAAAAAGCTCAATACCCGTGTAAAATTGTAATGGCGTCAATTGCAATTGCATAATCCAGCCAATGTAGTCCGGCCCCAAACCCATGATACCCTGCATTGGAGTATAAAGTTTTTTTCTTTGGTGATTTCAGTAGACAAGACCTTTCGAATAAAGGATCCGGTTGATGACACTCTGTCACCCTTGAGCATTTTGAGAAAATTGGGAAAAACTTTAAAAAATATAAACGAAACTGCGAATTTTAGGAATCGGTTAGCTGCGAAGTCATCCTTTGTCTTATTTCATTATAAATCACACTGAAATGTAGCTATTAACATGCAGATGCCGACTGCAAAATATTGGAACCGTGCACTTATGCAAACTGTGTTAATTTTGGGTAAAACATAAAAAATGCATGAAAAAGTGCGACTTTTCGGAATCTGTTGAATACGATGCCATGTATAATTCAATTTAGTATTTAATCACTGTAGTTTAGTGTTATTAAGATATCAAACATCTTAAGTCAATAAATTGTGCAGTATTTGATTGTTTACGGCCTTAAATTCAGCATGGTCGCCAATATGGCCGACATTATATAATTTCAATTAAGTATAATGAATATAGAGAAAACACTTGATCTATGCAATTTGAAGCATGTTTTCTTTGAAGTTTTGTTTGTATTACTATGTACAATGAATGTTACATGAAAGCTTTGATAATATAGGAGACATTATGATTACGATAGTAAAGATGGCGACCAATCATGGCGACAAACATGGCGGTTAAAATGCCATACACCAGAGAATAAATTCCTGAAATAACAAGTTTTGATCGCATATAATAACTTCAGCCGGTCACTTTCTTACGCAAGTATACTTGTTCAGATAATTCGCATTTCTAATCATGTCAACAACCGTGCACCGTCGTGACATTTGTAAGCGCTGTGACGTCATCAAAATATGTTATTCCTGTCGTCAGCCATTTTCTTCAAAATGTAAACAAATGACTTGAGTCGCAGAATTGAGTATGAAGAGTGCATACATGTACGATGTCGATGTATAATAACGTCATTAATGGTGAGTATAGACTCTATATGTTTCCAATTTGCTGTTATCCTTTTCCTGTGAATATTTGCAATAAAAAGCGCCATTTTGCCTCGGCAACTCAGTGCACCACTTACGAAGCGTAAAATGAAAATGTCTAACAGTTAGTTATATTAACATGCACAACATATATAAGGTGTGGTTCAGATAAAGACCCTTACTGATCATTATAGTTGATATGCACATTCTTTCTGAAATGATGGTTTAACAAGCAGGATCTGGCTTTTTTTTAAAGTACGGAAACATTTACGGACCATAAATAGTAAAAGTATGAACACATACTTTTCTCGCGATATTTTGTCGTTGTTTTTGTGTAATGGACGCTGTCATAATGTATTAGATCTACTTCATACTGTTATTAGAACTGTATTTCTTTTATAGGATAACCTCTTCTAGACGCTGATGTACAAACGATGGCAGTTTGTTTCTTTAAATCCGTGAGGAGCTGTGATGATACAGGTAATCGTGGCTTCTGCCAAGCTGGACTGAAGAGAATTGATACTATTATAAAATGCAGTAAACAGTATGGTGATGGTTTACATGTCGATCTTGAAAAGCTTAAATCGGATGATCCGTCCCCGTTTATTAATTGTCACAGAAACTGTGTATCATCATACACCTCAAAAAGTCAAGTGGAGAGACATAAGAGGCGCATTGGAATACAGGAAAATTATGATAATTCACAACAGCATACGTCACCTAAGCGACGGAGGAGCTCAGCTGATGAATCCTTTATGTTTAGTCGTGATTGTCTATTCTGTGGAAAGGAGTGTGAAATAAAGAAACGTAACAAAAATCCTACACGATGGCAACCTGCCTATATTGTCAGACAAAATGAAAGTGGAGCTACCAATGTTGACACAAAAACCTATCTTCTTGATATTTGTGACCGACGGAAGGATACATGGGCGGGAGAAGTGCGTGTTAGACTCCATGGGTCTGTTAGTGACTTACATGCCGCTGATGCTCGATACCATAGAGACTGTCATTCATCGTTCACTAGCGAACGAAATATATCATATGCTGCATCCATGTCAAGCGGAGCAAGCAATTTAGATACAGACATACCTTTTGACCATGTGATAAGCTCTATGAAACGTGACATGTCAAAGTTATGGAACTCAGTAGAAATATACAATCTGTACTTAGAAGCCGGGGGTCAGAGTCTACAAAGGCGCCAACTTCTGACCTGCTTGCAAAATCATTTCGGTAAAGACCTCGTTGTTTTATCTTCAGCTGGATTAGCAAATGTGTTTGTATTCAGAAGCCACGCACCTGAATTAATGAAATTAGTGAATGACACAAACGAAGATGATACTGTAGCATGTGTACGCAAGATTGCGAAACAAATTGTGAATGAAGTGCGTAATGTGAATATTGATCGGACCAAATATGAAATTAGACTCAATAACAAAACACTGACCGAACCTATTAGCGATACGCTGTTGTTATTATTATCTGAGTTGTCCCCTAAACTCAACCAAAGTAATCCTGCCTATCTGATTGGAAATATTGTTTCAGGTTTGATTCGCAACTTTCCAACTACGCTCCAGATTGCATTGGGTATCCTCACTAGAGACAGTAAAAAGCTTGTGAAACAATTGCAAGAATTTGGCATATCGTGTACCATAATGAGGTGTTAACATTCCAAAAATCAGCCGCAAAAGCAGCGACAGAAAATGGTAATTTGCGTGGTATATACACTGACGAAAGCATGATACAAACTATAGTTGATAATTTTGATGCCGACATCGCTTCACAAAATGGCAAATTGTCAACGCATTCATTAGCTATGTTAATGACACAGACTGGTAAACAACACAGAGATGAAACGCTTGAGCGGGAAACTATAAATCGCATTCATCACGCAGATATGACTACGGAAATTGATTACACAACTGATGTTGAGCATTATAGAGGTCCAAAACAAGTGGAAATGCCAGCAGAAAAGGCGCAAAAAGCTGACTTGCCACCAGATGTATTGAGGCAAATGGACAGCTCTTTTGATAGAGCTCGAGAAAATGACTTTTCATTTCTACAAGATGTTATATTCATTGATTCATGCCCCGAATACAACGGATATAATACTAGACTATCCAGAGAATCCGGACACTCGGTCAAAGAACATACGACTGCTGATTACCTGCCATTACTTGATATGACCCCGTCCGACCCAGACACAATACTGACGGCCATAACAAAAGCCCAGTCTGTTTCACGAAGTTTGGGACAAGACTTCACTGTTTTCACTGGAGATTTACAGCTATATCGTGTTGCTGCTAACATACTTTGGGCATACCCAGATCAGTTCAATAATGTTATACTCAGACTTGGAGGAATGCATACGTTAATGAGTTTTGTAGGAGCGGTTGGAACACTTATGGCGGATAGTGTTCTCAATGAGGTGCTTGAAAGTACATTTTGTGGGGTTAAGAAGATGTTAATTGGTAAGAAATTTCCCCAAAACATGCGTGCGTTACGGTTAGTAGTTGAAGAAATTCTTCGCTTAATATTCAATGCAAATGCGATGCATAGTTTCGGAGATTTAGAAGTAGTGCTCAAAGATCTAGCAGACAAGAAACGTACCGCAAAAGTTTGGATTGACTGTCTAATAAAGCCAGTATTTATCATGTTGCTGTTTGTAAGAGCTGAACGTGAGGCCGATTGGCCACTGCATCTGAAAGCTGTAGAAATGATGATTCCCTACTTCTTCGCCTCTGGACACATCCTTTATGCGAGGTATGGTCTGTACTATCTTCGGTCCATGGAAGCTATGCCACAACAAGTTCTAGATCGGTTCCTTCGTGGTGAGCATGTAATGAGACACGTTCCTGGTGTATGGAATGCTATATGGAGCGATATGTACATCGAGACCACGTTTATGCGCTACGGACATGGGAAAAAGGGGATTATCGGACAGACCATGAAGCCTGAGACACTGAAGATTTGGGGATTAAGCCTACATATATGTAGCAGATTAGAACAGGATCTGACGGATATCAGCATGGAAGATATACATAGTCAGAAGGATACACACAAAGAAGAAGGAAAGCGTCGGATACAAACTGACCACGAAGATAGAAAAAGCATCCGCTTGAAGTTGGGACTCTGTATAGACCCACTAGCTGTTGACGAGCACCACGACGGAATCATTAATATAGCAACTGGAAAGATCTCTGTAAATGAAGACCAAGCCGTCGAAATAGGAACAGCGATGCAATATGAGTTTGAAAACAGGTGGCCGGAAGGTTTTGGTGACAAGATATCTAAAAAGGTATTCACACAAGCTGATAAGAAAAGACATATGAAAGTTGGAGACACAAAGGTTTACAATACAAACTTAATATATTCAAGGGTCATTGGTCTTCAGGCAAGCTCCAGGGATGTTGACATAAAAGATATTCTTTCACATGAGTTGGCACCTTTACCAACCTCAATGTTTGACGACAATGGTGATATGAGGATATGCAAGTCAAAGTCTGTATTAAAAAATAAGCTGAAAGTTGAAGTCTCGTCCCGTGTCAAAGATAAAGAAATAACAGCCATTGTTATAGATGGGTCAGCTGTTCTTTATACCATACATTGGCCTACAAATGGTAGTGTAGGCGACTTTGTTGAAAACTTCAAGGCTTACATTGGAAAACTACTCAAGACTAGTGATGTATACCTTATATTTGACAGGTATAAGGCGTTCAGCACAAAGAGTGTGACAAGGACTGGAAGAGAGTGTGAAGCCAGTAGAGTGTACAAGCTGAATCTTTAGATGCAGCTCCCGTCCCAATAAGCCGTCCTAACAGTTGTTGAAAATAAAAAGCAACTAACAACCTTCATATGCGAAGGATTACAAAGTGATGGCTCTTTCAGGGACAAACACGTCCAATCACACAAACTCATTGTAACTGGACAACCTGATACACCAGTAGAAATAGCCAAAGTTACGAGACTTAGAGAAGATCTAAGAACATCTCACAAGGAAGCTGATAATATCATTGCACAACAGACGATTCAAGCAGCAAAGGAAACATACCAGAAAGGGATCACTGTAATTTGTGATGACACAGATGTATTTGTTCTGCTATTGTTTCACTATCAGTCACAAAATGTCGATATTCCCGTGTACATGGAGTCCCCTGTGAAAGACAGAACCACCGTTGATATTAAACAAACAGTGAATAGACACTCTGATATTATTCCAGATCTCATAGCAGCACATGCAATATCAGGATGTGATACTGTAGCCAGCTATAATGGAATAGGGAAGGGAAAGGTACTAAAAGTGCTTAGGTCAGGAATAAGTCTTCATAGCGTCGGAGATACTGATGCCGATATACAAGACGTGTTTTACGAGTCTTCTAAATTTGTGTCTTCATGTTATGGTTTTCCGAGGGCAAACACTATGTCTCAAACTCGACAATTAGCATGGAGTAACAAGATGGCAAAGTCGTCTTCTACCCTTCAAAAGCTATGTACGTTTCCACCAACAACAGAGGCGTTTCAAGAGAATATTAAACGCGCACATCTCCAAGCATGTACATGGAAGCAGGCGTTAGAGCAAGACCCTCCTGACATGTTGGCGACGGCTCATGGGTGGCAACAAGAAGTAACCACACAGTCACTTCAGCCAACAACAGTACCTGATGGAGTGGCTTTGGCGCCAACTGAGTTATTCAAACTGATCAGGTGTCAATGTGCAAGTGATGAGCCATGTTCCTCAACGCGATGTAACTGCAATCGAGCTAGGCTAGGATGCACTATATTTTGCAAATGTCATGAAAATAACAATTGTTTAAACGAAAAGACAGAACATGTTGATGCTTGATGAATGTAAATTAGTTAAATATATTTGAAGGAACTTGTCAAGTAATGAATCTATGTTGGCAAACGTATGATTAGATGTAACTTACACTTACTCTGCAAAGTGTAAAGCTTGGCGTTAACACAACAGTTGTATTTCTTCATTTGTGTATTCCTACCATAGATTTGCATCATTATTTGGTTTAAGACGTTTAATAGCTTTCAACTTGTACGGAACTTATCTCAGTGATAATTACCACAACATTATATCCGTGACATTGTAGTCTTCCAATTCCAATTATTTGCACTTTTCTAATATACTAGTACTTTTTAATATTTTCCCCAAAATATTACATTTCAATGCCAAAACCTCGCTAAAGATGTTAAATGTCTATTTTACAAGTCATTCCATACCTATCTTAGTTATTCCTAAAAAATATGACAGACTGCAGTATAGTCTTTCGATTCCTAAAATTCGCACTTTTCTATTCACTTTTCCATGTTTCACCACCCAAAATACCACAGTTTGCATAAATGTACGGCTCTAATATTTTGCAGACATCATCGGCATGTTGATTTTTACCTATAAGTGTATTTGTTCCAACAAAACTACAAAGAAAACATGCTTCAAATCGCATAGATCGAGTGTTTTCTCTATATTCATTATACTTAATTGAAATATCATGTCGGCCATATTGGCGGCCATGTTGTATTTAAGGCCTTTAATTAACAAATACTGCACAATTTATTGACTTAAGATGTTTAATATCTTAATAACACTAAACTACAGTGATTAAATACTAAATTGAATTATACATGGCATTGTATTCAACAGATTCCGAAAATTCGCACTTTTTCACGCATTTTTTAATGTTTTAACCCAAAATTAACACAATTTGCATAAGTGCACGGTTCCAATATCTTGCAGTCGGCATCTGCATGTTAATAGCTACATTTCAGTGTAATTTGTTATGAAATAAGACAAAGGATGACTTCGCAGCTAACCGATTCCTAAAATTCGCAGTTTCGTTTATATTTTTTAAAGTTTTTCCCAATTTTCTCAAAATGCTCAAGGGTGACAGAGTGTCATCAACCGGATCCTTCATTCGGAAGGTCTTGTCTACCGAAATCACCAAAGAAAAAAAATTTATACTCCAATGCAAGGTTCGGTCGTTTTTTGGGGATTTCGGGCCGGACTAATGCGATACTTTTCAATTGGTAATATTGCTTTTCAGAGTTTGGAACTGCATCAAACATCTTCTACGAATGGTATCCTTAACCGAAATTCAGAGACTCAAGCTACTGTACTACTTTTGGTGGGTCGATGTCAACAACATGTTCTTGCATAATTCAACATCATGCAACTTGCTTATCTCGACTAAAGAACGGCTTGTGCACATGAGAAGCGTGTAAGAGATCTTGCGCTGTTATGTGTATTTGTCGTTGTATTCCGTTGTGTCTGCTCTTTTCGATCGAATGTTGATTTTAATTAATGCATAGTCAGGTCAAATATAAAGTATGAAAAACTAAAAGCTATTTAATGATACAGAACGTGTTTTACATACTAATTTAGCATTTATTTAATGCGATGTTTGATGACTTTACTGCTTTACTAATACACCAACGATAATCAAGACGTGGTTAACATTGAGAGCGATCTTTGGGCAGTTAAGCAGCAGGTGTTATTCAGAGTTTACTTGTAAGCTTTCGAGAGGCACTTAAGCTCTCAGAATTTTGAAAATTTCGTGCACAAACAAATCGTTACTATCAAGGAGTGAAGTCTAGATGCTTGTTAAAGGTGAAGAAAAATAGTGCATTTGCCTAATGCCTTCACCTATATAAATTAAGTATGAATGATGGAATTACTTTTCTTAAATAACATGAATTAAACCGAGTTCAAACAAGAGCAAAATGCGTTAGTTGATATGCGTAAGTATTGATAATGTTCTGGATGCTAATAGTTACATGCGATAAAACAGCAGTAAATCGTTAATAAGTATCAGACATAAATTATTTGAAGACATTCCTTCCATTTGTATTTAAACCATAACTTTGAATTCGATTATCTTAGCTTCTAGACTAACCATACCATTTTTACTTGGTTATATCTTTGAAAAAGGTGGTGGCTTTATATCGGTACCATGTGTAAAATAGCTTTTACATATGAGCCTCTCTCCGGGAAAACCTGATTCATTTTTTTAAAAGAATTCTAATGTTGAGCTTGTGCATGTAGTTTTAAAGAATTATGATAGTGAAGCAAAATGCAAAAGAAATTATGCTAATATCTTGAGTTTTTTATGTTGCATTCGTTTTTGTCGCGAACAAGTAGTACATAATTGCATCATTTTTTAGGTTTAGAATAAAGTGTTCAAAATATGCCTTAAAATCGAAACTGTTTGCACTCTTCGGAAAGTGCTTGGGCATCGCGGCCGGATACCTTGTATCACATTACTGTCTCTCCACCTGCTATAACCTTCAGTTATTGAAAAGCCCAAATGAAACTCAGCTAAGGCTCGATCAAGTTCCCCAAGGCCCGATGCACGGCGATCCTACCTCACAATCCCATGCAAAAAACAGACACAACCACCCTGTGACCTAGTTTAAAACACCAAGGCGGTAACCTAACGTTAATTCGAACCTTGGTCAATGTAAGAATGGACTGTACATTCCTGAAATATCAATGCATTCTAATAAGACGAGAATTACGTAAGGGTCTGAATTACCGTAATGTATTACAAGTACGTGTTCCCTGTGTTCTTCATCCAGTATTAGTTTCTATGTTCTCTATACTTTCTTGGCTCAATACTTTGCATTTCTCTATTAACATCATTTTGTGTTATTTCCTTGTCATAGTGATAACTCGTAAATAATATCATACGCTATGTAAAATGTTTGCTTTGGCTGATCTTTGTGGTATGTTACATCTGCTCTCTAATTTAAAAGTACTGTGCATTGTAAAAGGATAACTTATGTTTAATATTTCTGATGTTTTATTTGTTTATGGTCGTGTTGTTTGAAAATATAAAAATACAGTTTTGCTTATTACGTTATGTAATTTCCGTTTTGACGAAATATCATTTAAATGTTAATTATACACCGGTTATCAAAAATAGTTTCTGCTATTGTGGGGGTTATCTCACAAAGCGTCTTTGCAATAGAGCGTTATTTATGACAATACATGTTTGTGAAGGACATGTTATCTTTTAAAGACGTGTGCTTTCGTGATATTATTGAAAATGAATGACAAAATGCATTTCTTCCGGATGTATGTGGGTTTTTTTTTAAATTTAATGTTGATCTTCATTTCAAGTCACTTAGCATTACTTAAACACCATGTTGTTCTTTACTCTTGTAGAGTATTACATAAACTGGGCTTGAATTTCATCTGGTCCGGCTGGTCGCAATTGTGAGATATATTTGGTATAATAGATAATAATAACCATCCGTATTACGATCTATGCACACCGTTTTGTGTTTAGACTAGTTTTATGACTTATTGACCAAGTATCCGGATATTGTGGCTAGATACTTTTCACTCGAATATATTGAGTGGAATTCAGCAACTTCTATTATAAACATATTGAAGAAAGCTTATGAATTTGTTGTTACTATATCGTGAAATTATTGACAGCATACTAAGCCAAGGTTAAGAATTACGTAGCATTTTTGGCAACAAGTAAACCTATATTGTTTCAAAAACCCGCGCTGTGTTATATTTGTGTTCCCATTTTTGCCGTACTATTGCAATCTGTCAAAACGTGGTAAACATATTATGTACATTTGTTTGTGAAAACAAAGTGTGGGGAACATTCTTCTACTCTCAGTTAATATGGTATAAAAATAAACCAGGGTTTCATCTAAATTATAAGAAATTTGTATGACATCAACTCATTTACATACCTGTTCGAAAGATTCCAAGAAACAACGTTTTAAAAGTAAACCATATACAGTTTTATGAATCTGTGTGCGGTGGAATAGTTGGCAGGAGTTGCCCATAAAATTGTAATAATTGCGAGAGCGTTTGTTTTTTTCCCACAAAACGATTCAGTATTACACTGTTTCAAATCACCCAACAAACATAATGAACATTTTGGCGACCACAAACGTGGATTTTGCACAACAGACAATTATACCGGTAGTAACGATTACAGTTATAATCTGATAGCATGATATATATTCATGAAGTAAATATTATATAGACTGGCAAGTTGCAGAATATGATAATGCTATTTTGTATTCCTTACTACAGGTAGTATATTGTAACGTACATGTAATAGTCGCATGTATACCAAAACCTATGCTATAATGTCACCAAAATGAACGGAGTTCTGGAGCAGGTTAACATATTCTGCGTCAGAAACTGCAGTTATGCTCTGTATACAGTGTGCACTTGTTACATGGTGCATACATGTTGATATTAAGGTCTAATTATAGAATAAAATATTAATTCTATACGTAGGTATTCGTTATCATGAGCATTCCCTAATTGCACACAATCTTATGTAAGCAGACACTTACAATCGTCATTAATGCCAAAATCTGTCAGACATACATCCGAGTGGTTTATTAAGCTTAATATCATTTTATAGAAATTAATGTTTTCGGAAACTGCATGATGACAGTTTAACATCGCTTGCTTGAATACATACACATATTGCTTGTCAAATAAACATTGAAATCGTTTAATTATATCCAATTGTCAATGACATATTAGATGATATAATAGAAATAGTGTATTGACTAGAAAGACGAACACTTTGCAATAATTATTGTAGGAATCCGAGTTATCCAAACAACCTTATGTTACATAAGTTCTGATTAGAACTTAGACTCCTTACGTTGAAATACAACATTGTCTACCATGCACAATCACATATACGACAATGCGTATGAAAGTACTACAGATGGTGTCGCTGTCCGATATCCGAAAACCCCTCTTTGAAGATCCGCAAATAAAATAAGATTACTTCCAGTTGATCCTATTTACAAATTGTAGGACATAAAGATCACTAATATAGTTTAGTTCCCAACAGACGATATGGTGTAACGATATGTCTTATATATTGTTTATGATCCCATCTACTTGGAATAAATCTTATTGCCGGAGAAAACGAACAATCTAATTGGACCGATGTATTGATGAAATGATTGATAAGATCTTGGACGAGGTTTGACAAGGTTACGCTCTACCATTATCCATTTCTGTATTCTCTGATTGGATGCTTTCTTTGACTAACTGCTGGACAAAACCTTCGGACCGGAAGTACAAGAGAAGTATATCTATGTAAGAAATGTAAGTATTGCTAAGTAACCTCCGAAGAAAATGTTATTTCCGAATACACCATCATAGATATACCAAACAGTATATACCGATATAATCATGTTTGAATGTAGGATAAGTCCTACATTGATCGTTGACATTTGCCTAGTTTGCTTAAATTGTTCGTGTAAAATATTCGCAACAAATAATTACGCAATTACAAACGGTATCTCTAAAAGTCAATTTCCAACAAAACTTTATACCATTTCGGAATCATGCCGAATAAATGTTATTGTCTACTAAATTCGTCGTTAAGTGTTCATGAACCGGAAATTCATCATCTGCAAGGTCCAGTATGACACAATAACAACGCAATCGTTAATACGTACGCAATACAACTTTCAGGTTATATATTGGAGTCTGTGATCAGTTACACATACGTAGAGACGTAACGCACGGTATTGCGTACGTTTGTGTAACGTCATGTTACGTCAGCATAACTTACTCTGCGTAATACTAATCGTATGATCTAAACATTTATGTTAAATTCTGCAAATGTTTACCATGTCGAAAACTACAATACATTTATCTGTCAGTAACATCGTTTGTAATTAAAAATATTGGGTGTCTTTCGGTAGCAATTTCTCCCGCTTGTTCAATTAAACGCTTTTTCACTTGTATCACTCGTTGTCTATCTGACAAGTACCTTACTCACTCACGTATTCAACCCCTAATACACTTATCTATGTACTGTTTTATGAAAAACAAAACACCACATTGTTCTAGAATATACGGGTACAAAATGCATTGCATGCCTATGCATAACATCGCTCAAAATAATTATTTTGGTCATGTAGTTCGTCCACTATAAAAACTCGCGTTGCATAAAACGTCCAAAACGTCGCAAAATTGCGCCGTAGGACAATCTTCCTCCACACATTGAATCAAGTGTGTCGGACTTATTTTAAGAGCAATTGTAAATAATTTTTTAAAGTAAAAATTTCACTCTGATAATATTTCAAATTTTATTTTAATTGTACGTTGTATGACTTATAATAAAATTATTAAGTTTCGAAAATGGTCTGTGCCACAATGTATCGCTAAAACGAGCGAGTAGGACAATTTTCCTCCACATATTTCATTTTAATAATCTCGATTAGTATTGGCTAGAATGCATTGGGATTTTATTATGTATAATAAAACAAAAATAATATTTTAAAAACGAAATCAAAATAATTTTATTTATAAAAATGAAAAATTAATTACGTACTAATCATGCGTCTTCGGAAAATTTTCAGCAATTTTTTGCAAATTTGCACTTTTTTCGTGTTACCAGTTTATTATTTAACTTTTTTATTTTTTGCACCCGTGCCTTTTCACGATAGTATGTTAAAACACGTCACTTCTGGTGTCACTCAGTGAAGTATCCTACAAATTTAATGGCATTTTGAATAAAACGGCTGCTATTTTATGCCGACGACCAATTTTTTGTGTTACAAATTGCACACGGATTTTTTGTACATTTGTCGGGCATTGTCTCCAATTCTACGGCTACATACAATTCTACATGAACATAAATTAAAATGACAATGTAGACAATTTTATAATGAACAGTTTGGTATATGATATGTAATGCATCGAGTGAAATAGAAAGAAGCATCAACTACTGTTTAACAGCGAGTGTACGAAATTACGAACGTACTCAGTTGCGTGCGTTACGTCAATATGAACCATTCGATTTTGATCACAGTATTACAACAGTTTGTGAAATCAAATTTGTTTTATGAATGTAGAAATGTCAATTACAGACAGTTTCGCACTGGAAACATACCCACATCTATCATTATGATGTCATTAATAAATGGGATCACGACATTGCCCCAGAGTGGGATCTGTACTAAACAGGAAGAAGAAGATACCACAGACATAGACACATAAATCGATAAATTGCGTTGTTCCCTCCCATTACTTGTTTGTATTATGTTACATAAAGGAAAACACAGATATAGTTTATACATTCAATTAATCGACACAGAGATTGTATAATCATTTGATTTCATGTAGCCCCAAGTAAAATACTAATAATGACGTAATTGTGAGAGGTAGTAAAACTAGTATATAACTAACATATCATGTTTCTACCAGGAAGCTTAGACCAACTAAGTCTGGCGTCACTGCATTTAAGCAATTAGAAAGCATTGCTAGGGAGTAAATTGTAAGTTCATGAATTATGCATGTACCTTTCAATATTGTTACCCCAGGGTTGATATAAATGACTTGAAAATCTTGTAATAAAATCATAAAATACATACATGTATGTTTGTTATGTGTTTTTAGAATTTCTTAGAATCCACTGATTGCCCAGTTGTTTTAATTTTCCAGAGGGTGTTCTAGCTAATCACCACCGATTCAGCCATCTCAAACGCAGTAGTAAGTAAATCTGCTTTATAATATAAATTTTCGTTCACTTCAAAATATTTGTGGTGCATTCCGTCTATAATATCAATACGGGTATTGTATTTTTACATGGTGCGAAGAGCGTAATTGGAATTATGAAAGGTATCTGATATGTTAGATAAATGATTTAATGGATTCTATAAGCACCGGTGTTCATCATAATGACAACAAGCTGAAAACTTATATATTGACCTAGTTATTCCTAGACAGTTGATGTAAGAAGGCCAAACTCGAAGGATACAAGAACACACACAAAACAGTTTTGACAGACAAGTTCCATATGATAATGTTGGTTGGTTCATCAATCTGAAGTTAATGGTAACATTGAAGCCCTTTCAAACACTTTCAAAAGAAGTGCCAACGTAATTATAAGAGCATTCTATATTCAGTAGAATGTTATACAGTAGATACATACTGAGGCGAAGGATGTAAGAGCTTTATTTTCTTAATTAAACATGTACGCAAACTAGCAGAGTTTCCATGATGCGCTCAATTGTACTGGTCTGAAATTGACAGTAGACACTTTCAAAAGAAGTACAAAAGTTATCAATATACGATCAATCTATATTTAGTATATATTCGGCAGTATGTTGAACAGTAGATACGTACTAATGCGAATGATTGCATCCGTACATTTATCAAGGTGCTTTATTTTCTTAATTAAAACTAGCACCTGTAGGCAAGTTGTACTTTGGCTGTACTGCAATAAAGGTTAAACATATATTATGCGAATGTTTAAGAGGAAAGTTGTGATGTGTTATACATATTTCCAACGGATTGGACATAATTATATATATGAATAAAAAGTGAAGTAATGTCTTCGAAGACTTAATTTTACATACCCATTATCGATATACTGCCCCTTTATCTTAGTGTAACTATTATTATTAACAACATCATCAATAGCTAAACACAATAACACGGCAAAGTAAATTTCAAATGAAATAATTCTAATGCACACTCGCTAGTTTTATTTCATTGGTTCTAGAGGGCTATTCAATAACAATATTAATCATATTTGGCTACACATAAACCATTCCAATCTTCCTAGATTTAGTTATGAGTAGGAGCAGGGTGTCCAAAAAGAAAGGATACAGTTTTCGGTTAGCTTTATCAAATCTTAAGGTTCTGCATTCACAAAGAAATTTTGCACATGGTTAGACAAACGATGTTACTTTTTCTTGTACCAGTTTGAAAATAGTAAGTCTAATGATTTTTTTAAAAAATGTCAATTTGCAATAAATACCTTATTTTGACCGCATGTATTAGATTTTGACTGTATATTATCGATTTCGGATAGCCCAAAAGAAAGAAGCCACATAGATTAAGATTTGGGCTGTGGGAGGGCCATTCCACACCGAACTGATATTTCCTAGAAATTATTTTGACACCAAATGTTTCGTGTAATTCATCCAACACCGTGCATTGCCATTTATGACTCTACTCTTCTTGCATGAACCACGCAACATGTAAAGAAACGATTTGCTGCAGAGTGCAGTAAATGAACTTGCTTAACAAAGGCAAGTGACAGAATGAGTTTACTTCTTTCTATTCGACTCTCTCAATCGCGCGTGAGTAGTTGATTAAAAGCCAATGACCATACAATGTACTCGTGCTCGTGCGTGAAACACGTTATAGATATATTATCAGTTTAGATATTTGTGAAATGCAATGAACATTTTGAAAGAATGAGAGCAAGACGGGAAACACCAGAAGTACAGAACATGTAAAAACGTCGTTAATAACGCCGAAATGACGTCACGGACAAGTAATTCTAGAAAGTTGACAATTTTTAAAAACAGTATCCTAGTTACAATTTTCAAACCGATGCCCAGACGCATCAGACAAGTCATTAGCCTTTAGACGAATGCACATTGTCTACATCCGTGTTTTCATTTCCATTTCCTTCTGACTGAATAGTTTGCTTGCATGTTACCGGTGTGTAAGGAATCCGGGATAAACGTTGATAATGCATTACTATTATTTATTTTATTAGATGTTTATCTTTTCTTCAGTTCGACAATGACTGATATGTGCAAATAATACTATACATAAGTCACGTGTCTATTGTAAGGTTCATCCAACGCGTCAGAATTACATGACACGCATCCCCTATGTCTCCATGTAACATTCTATTATTGAATTTTCTTAACTCGTGCAATTCATATTCTGGTTGCTTTCCGAAGACGAACTGGAGAAACTAGTTCAATTTTATATATTTCATGTAATCGTTTTACATTTGCCCATTGAGCGAGATATACATGATAACTTTTTGTTACTTATACAATGTTCGATAGGAGAATAACGGTAACTATGTTGACTAAGACCCACACTCACACACGAAAAAGCATGGTGATTAACCTGCGGCCTTGAGCCGCAGGTTATATTTGTATGCAACAAAAAAAATTTCCATGTAGGGGCACGTGACCTGTCCTGGATGGTTTACCATTTCAAAAAAAAAAATCCAAAAAAATCAGCAGTTTTTAAGAATGCCGTGAACCAGACTAAAATTCTGGATGGTTTACCATTTCAAACAAAATATCCAAAAAAATCAGCAGTTTTTAAGAATGTCGTGAACCAGACTAATAATACCATTTTTTTAATTTTTTTTTTAGATTCATATAGATCTATTTTATATTTTATTTTAAAATAAAGTATTAACCATAATTTACCCCTTTAAGTAATAATTAATAAGAAAAAAATGTGTTTCGAAATGTGTTTTAACGCGCACTTGACCTTTCATTAGTCTGGTTCACGCGTTCAAAACTAAATCCAAAAAAAGGAAGCACTTTGTGCGAATGTCGTAAACCAGACTACTGTAGATCTATTTCACTATTATTTTATTTGTTGTACAAATACGAAAAACAATGTACCCAATAATAAAATATATTTGTTTGACCCCTTAATTAATAAAAGTTCTAAAAAAACAATGTGTTTGTTAATTATTGCGTTTTAGACGCTACGAAAACGCTATGATGTCAGCATAGCTGTCCAATCAAAAAATGGTATCAAATCACGTGATTATTAGACGCTGTGGAACGCTATGACGTCAGCAAAGCTGTCCAATCAAATAACGGTATCAAATCACGTGATCATTATACAAGCCGCCATTGTTGACTGTTCAAGTTGTAAGAAAAATGGTAAGAAGTGTTTTGGGTAATTTCCATCAAGGTTGTCAGAATTATGCTCCGTTTAATGGCATGCAATGCACTGCTATTGCATTGGTTGCTATATTGCTACTTTTTTCAGGGAGGAAACGTCGATATTTTTAATGTTAGACCGCATAACATCGACGACACATTGAGCGAGGGCACTAGGTTATATGCTGAAATTGTTCATACTTTAAATGAAGTTCGTTTTTTGTCTCACCATGATTTGCCTGATACAGTCACTTTACATAACCGAGAGTTTTCAGTTGCATATACTAGGGATACATTTTATGGTCACGTAGATGGCAATAACGATGTACATTTTGGTCAGTCGCCTTTGCACGAATCTATCTTACAAGCCTGTACATTGTCCAATTTTCAGTTACTCACGTTAGACGGTCTTACTATTGCGTTATATGTAGACCCAGCGTCTAAACAGTATGTATTGTTTGATTCCCACGAAAGAAATTTACACGGCTTATACAGTCCAAATGGACATGCTGTTCTTCTTTTTTTTTAATCGTGTGATGAGTTCATAAATTACTTTTTCGAACATTATGGATCGTCTGTTTATGAACTTACCACTGTGCACATTGTGTCGAGTATTCAAGACATTTCAAGGAATGAAGTCAATAATTATTTGCATGTAGGTCTGCCTGACGATGAGTTACAGGGTGACAGTGTAGACGAAGTTTACATAGCTACTCCGTTGAATATGGTAGATTTTAATGTGATTGATTTTCCTGAAAAGCGCCCAATGAATTCAGATTATCTTGATCCAATGACAAACTTCAATGAATGCACTTACTTACATTCGTATGTACCAGATAATGATCATTTTAATTGCACAAACAGTAGTAGTTTCAAGTTGAACAAAGTTAATGGGCATCTGACTTCGAGTGGAATGTTGGATTTGTCTCTGACTAATGATGATAAGTATGACAGTACAGGATGTTTTGAATCAATGGCTTCAAATCTTGATGGTGGATTACTTTTAGACAGAAATGATGGCTTAAAAAAGAGATTGCTTGATCACCAGAACTATAGCAAACTGCTATGGTCTGAAAAAGAACTTCTTGAAAACCAAAAGAAACGTAAAATAAAATCAGACAGTTTTTCTAATCACACATACTTTCATAGTGCAACTTTGTCCAAACCAAAAAAAAACAAAAAAAGCTGGAAAAAAGACTTCGGGTACAATGTTAAAAGCATTTGTGACAAATGGTACGAATGCTAATGAATTTGTGCAGTCTGACAACAGGGAATGTTTAATGTCAAAGGTTTCAATGCTTGATGTTGGTTTAAATTTGGAAGTTAATACTGATTTAGACATGAACTTCATTGATTATTACAAATGTAGAAATCACATAAGTAGCTATGAAAAGGAAATTCGTCACAAACCGATCTTCGCATGTGCAGCATGCAGACGTATACTATATCATAATCAGGTTCATGTATTTAAGAAACAAAACAATGCAACTGATATGTTAAATCTTCAAAGTCCTTGTGATTTATGCGCCACTTGTTATCGTTTAATTCTGAAAGGCAAAATTCATGCTATATCATACATATTCAACAAACTTGACACAGGACCACTGCCACAAGAACTTACAGGGTTAACCAATCTTGAAAAACGTCTAATAGCAAAGATAAATGTTTTCATGTCAATTGTTTTGCTGCCTGGTGGACAATATGCTGAAAAGGGGTTGTTGTTAAATGTGCCGGCTCAAACTGACAAAATCTTATCTAAGCTTCCTTTAAATGAACCAAATGTTTCACATGTAATTATAGATTTTGAAAAACATAGCCCCAACCCAAAACAAGTTCATGGAAATGTTGTCTCTATGGTGACAATTAGAAATGCTCTCTTATGGCTGAAACACAATAATCCGCTGTATGCAGATGTTAATATTGACAATTCCTTGCTTGATTTACAGTCCAGATCAGATACTTTAGCTACTAATTGTGTCAACAATAGTGTTGAAGAAAATGTTCTCATTCCTGTGAATCCTTCTAGTGATTGTGTTGTACACTCAGTTATGCAGGCCAGGTCTATAAGTTTGAGTCAGAACACAAACGGTGCTATTAACATTTTAGAGAAAGAGTCTGGTGAGGAAATGACTTTTCCATGGCTATTCCCGTATGGTTGTCATGGTTTTGGAATAGATAGACCATTGAAGTTGAGAACAAGTATGTATTTTCGTGCACGTTTGTACAATGAAGATCCTAGGTTTCGTAAAGATATCTTATATCTTTTACACAGTGCAGTTGCATATGATATTTCATGTTTAAAATCGGCTGTGAACATTCGCATGAAGGTTACAGATTCCACTGATTATAACTCTCAACCAGTAAATTTTGGCAGTGTACGTGCATTAAATGAGTCGCATGCTGTAGAAAACTCATACATGTTTATGCGAACAATCAAGGGCACTGTTGCTTATTTCAAAAATATGCTGTATGATTTGTTATCTATGTTCCGATGTCTCGGCCCTCCGACACTTTTTATGACACTTTCTGCTGATGATTTGCATTGGCCTGAGTTAGGTATGACGCTTGATGATATAGAGTTTGATGAAGCATTTGGTCATTCATTTTTCTCATCTATGCGTTGTAATCCGGTTCTCACTGCTACTCATTTTGACCGGCGATTTAAGGCCTTGATGAATCATGTAATAATGGGAGAATCTAAGCCTTTAGGAAATGTTCTTGACTATTTCGCTAGAGTGGAATTTCAAAATCGTGGTAGTCCTCATATACATATGTTTTTATGGATAGAAGGCATGCCAGTTGTCATTGATGATATGGCAACATCTGATGTGTGTGCATATATTAATAACACAATACACTCTACAATTCCGAATAAGAACGAAAATCCCGAATTGAACTATCTTGTAAGTAAACTACAAGTTCATCGACACACTTCCTATTGCAAAAAACGTGGGAATCAGTGCCGTTTTGGTTTCCCGAAAAAATGTAGTCCAAATACCAAACTGTTGAGGAATATTGATGTTCGTGTCAAGAATAAAGGTAGATTTTATATTACGAAAAGAAATAATACTGGTGTGTTTGTGAATGACTATAATCCGACTGTTCTCAGGCATTGGAGAGCTAATATGGACATTCAAGTTATACAAAATGCTGAAGGTGCAGCTTACTATGTTTGCTCATATTTATGTAAATCTGAGCCTGATGATTTAAGAAATGCCTTGGCTACTTTGATTCATGACGTCTTTAATAAAAATCCTGACATTCCAAAAAACATCAGGCTTATGAAGATAGGCTTTTGTGTTTTGAAGCACAGAAGAATGAGTGCACAAGAAGCTGCATTCAGAATGGGCTTTTTACCTTTGATGCATACAACTAGGGAATTTGTGTATGTAAATGCATGGCCGATTCATAAACGCATGAAAATGCTTAAACCTGTCAGCCAACTGAAAGATTTAAATGACAGTGATACTGATATTTTTTAACACAATATCTTAGACTATTATCGTGACAGGCCATTATGTTTAGAAGAGTATAGCCTTTTTCGATTTGCATCCTGGTTTGTAAAAATTGTTGAACCAAAAAACAAAACAGGAAAATTCCATTGCCCGACTCACAATGTCTGGTATCGCAAGAAAAGGAAATTTAGCATTGTTCGTCATACTAAGTTCCCAATAGGGTCAAAGGATTATTACTACAGTATGATATTATTGTTATATCCTCATAGGACTGAAGAAGGGTTAATGCATGGTTTCAGCACTCCGCAATTGTCATTTGAGGCCAAGACAAGTGAGTTCGATGATGGTATCAATCATTTATTTGTCTCTTTAACTGAAGAGATAGAAAATGCTGTCCGACGTATACGTATGTGTGAAACTGAAATAAGGAACAGTAATCATAGTGCAGATGAGCATTGTGTAAATGAACAGGTGCTTGATTTTCCATCATTTCAGTATAGAATAGATTCTGAACATGTTGAAAGTGAAATCGATGTAGCACAATCTGACTCTTTGAGTAATGAAATTAATTGTCATTTGCATCAGTTGGAATGTTCTATGTCAGAAACAGACTTTCGTTAAAGAGTTAAAACACTTAGTCATTGTCAAATGAATGCTCTGAATACCATTATGTCATGTATTAAACATCCTGGCAGTAGTGAACGATTTCATTTCTTCATCACAGGTGGAGCGGGAACAGGAAAGACACATTTACTGTCATTAATAATTGCATACTTAGAACTGTTCTGTAGTGGTCAGACTGGAGATGCTTGTGTTGCTGTATGCGCACCGACAGGAACAGCTGCGAGAAATGTCAGAGGATTAACAATACATAGTTTATTGCAGATTCCAGTTAGCAAATTTCATGCATATATGCCTTTATCTGAATTTGCCCTTGCAAAACTTCAACGAAAATTTAAACCAATAAACACTTTAATCATAGATGAAATAAGTATGGTCAGTGATAGCATGCTAACATACATAAGTAGACGATTATCTGAAATTAAACTTGACTCGTCACCTTTTGGAGCAATGAATGTCATTGCTGTTGGTGATTTCTTTCAATTGCGTCCTATTCAAGGAAAATTTGCTTTCTGTAATGTAGCACTTTGGCATTTATTTCGACCCATTTTTCTGGAACGAAATATGAGGCAATCTTGTGGTAACAAATATGCAGAACTATTAAATAGAGCACGGGTAGGATACATGAGAAATCAGGATGTTTCTTTACTTCTGTCAAGACTTGACTATGATGAAATTAGTGTTCATGGTGTTTTACATATTTTTCCATTAAGAAAACAAGTGGTTTCATTCAATCATGATCGTTTGGATACTTTTGAATGTAGGAAATATATGCTGCATGCTGATCATTACTTCGACAATAATGATTTTGATCCTGGATCTGATGTCCCCAACGACATGATCCCTTCTGATGATCGTGATGCTGGAGGCTTGCATAATGAATTACAACTTTGTATTGGGGCACGTGTCATGCTCATTAGGAACATATTAACTGCTGATGGGTTAGTCAATGGTGCTATGGGTGTTGTTCATTCCTTTAGTTTTGATGGAAATGAGTTTGTTACAGGTGTAAATGTTTTATTTGATGATAACACTATAGGACAAACTGTTGCATTGGAAGAAAGTAATTCAATAGAAATAGAACGCGTTCAACATTCCTATTTAATGGTTGGCAGAACTGTTATTCGTTCACAGTTTCCTCTTACACTTTGTTGGGCATGTACTATTCATAAAGTACAAGGATTGTCTCTTGATAATGTGTGTGTTGATATTGGCAGTTCAGTCTTTGAAAAAGGTATGGCGTATGTAGCTTTAAGTCGTGTTAGAACTCTTTCTGGGTTATATCTTCTACGCTTGAATCCTTCACTGATCTTGCCTCCTGTTGGTGTTCTTGAAGAATATGATCGATTGAGACATATTACATAATTATATTCTGAAACCTTTTAAGTGAGGCATGTTAGTGTACATGTTTTTGAATTATTACAATTAACATAGAATTTATAAAGTTTACAAACAGTCAGTTTCAATTCAGGAATAACCATAATGTGGTTGTGCATTCTTTAATTACATAGTCCAGCATAAGGCTGCTTTGTACTGAATACACTTACATGTATTATGTGTTTGATGTGGGTTGTCAGCTATGTGTGTTGTTGTCAACTGGCTCATGGTCTGGAATAGTTTGACTGACTGAGGCGGCAGACTTTCCATGTGTGATGTCAAATGGATCTTAATTAATATTTTGTTGAGCCGTTCATCTAATTTTTTATCTTATCGAACTCATTCATTTGTTGTTGTTTTTTTATATTGATTTTATACTAAAACGGGTGGAGGGAACACGCATAACTGACTATAGTGGCACCATACAGGTAGCCGGTCTAGTGCAAGTTCCCTTTCCCATTCAAAATTATCGGTTTTTAAATATCGGACTCGGATTCAATTGATATTATGTAATGTCATTTTTTCATTATTTTGTATTGATTTTACACTTCAACGGGCTGAGGGGAACGCGCATAATACCCTATTATGTGTTGGATGTGGGTTGTCAGCTATGTGTGTTGTTGCCAACTGGCTCATGGTCTGGAATAGTTTGACTGACTGAGGCGGCAGACTTTCCACCTGTGATGTCAAATGTTTAAAAGATCTATGCTAATTTGTGTGTGTTGAGCATTCGGCAATGCTAATTTGTGTGTGTTGAGCATTCGGCAATGCTAATTTGTGTGTGTTGAGCATTCGGCAACGCCTATGCCTTCTTTGTTTACGTCTTTTTATGTTTGGTGAGATGTCCTTTGCTTTTCAAACTTTTATACTGTCTGCAGTAGTATCATTCGCAGTCATTTGTATGTCAGTAATATTCTCAGTATGCATCATTTTAACTTCAGTTACATGCTCTTGTTCGTCTTGGATGTTATTTTTTTCTTTGCCATTAATAAGTGGAATATGATCGTCTAAAAATATTTCGATTCTAACAAAATTTGTGGTTGCACTGACAACAGAAACGTTGAAAATGGTTTCAAACCGGTAGGGGACTTCGATATTGCAAGCTGTTTAAGAAATTGTCATTTTTATAAAACAAGTAAAAATTCTTTAATCTATTTACTTTGTGTAATACACAGAACATTTTGTACAGCTATTGCCATTTACGATCTGAGGTTATCAAATCAACAGAAAAATTGTTTGGGTATTGACTGTCTTGAATGATAAAACTCTCCTATATTGCTTGTAATTCGTAATGTTTCTGGGAATTTGGATGGAAATTACCTAAAACACTTCTTTCTGCATAGGCTGAAAAACAGGCAACAAATAGTCGGTCAAATGTGACTATCAAAATGAAAGTAATGAAGAAGTCAAACAAGCTTCAGCATTATGAAGGGCCAAATGGTACTATGACATACTTCCACATCATAGGAGCAGTTGGAAACATCACACAGTTATTTAAGGTATGGTTTAAGAAAACTTTATGCTATATGATATACTATTTGACAGCTCACCTGGGCACAAATAGTCATCATTATAAGCTTCCGTAATACCTTGATGTGTCTCAGTCTGTTTAATGTTAGCTCGGCCAAGTTTCATGAAATGTCATTGGAGAGTAAGTTTTGTGCAACTTTATTGAATTATTTATATTATGATGGCGATTGAGTAATTAAGTCATTGCTAATTCAACTTTGGTTTCAGCTAGTACATTTAGTAAAAAAATTGAGTGCAATAGCAAGACCTAGAACTATGACTTTTGGTTTAAAGCATCATCGATATGTCGTTTGAAAATAGTGCACGTGAACAAATTCAGTGCCCTAGGTCAATTATCAAATTTATCATTACTTATATTGTTTCTGTAATGAGAAAACCTTTGGCAATCTTATTGTTTCATAAATGCACAATGTCATATGAGGCTCACAGGGAAGACTGGGTGTACCCAACTGTGTTGCCTCTTTAAAGAAAGTCTTATAATTATTATTATTAAACTGTAAGGTCTCCACTTAAAACATTGACATGTTAATGTTTTGGGCAAGAAAACCAATGCCTACTTGGCAATATACATGTAAGTGACCCATAGTTCAAATTGTTTTTTAAAGAAGATATGATAATGATTGACATTTTATCAACAGGTGTACAAGAGTGCTGAATTTGAGAAAGTGTTGGTTGGGATGACATATGTCTTCCAGAACGTCGTAACGAAGTCAGACAACACAGTGTTTGTGGTAGCTGGTTCGAAGATGATGATGTCAAATTCAGTTGAGGTAGAAGATGATTTAAGTATACCATTGTTACCAGAAGAAGAACCCCCAGCTGGTGCCAAAAGAACACTCAAAGAAGCGTTGGGTTCTCCTGTGAAGAGCACTATTTGTGCAAAAGTAGTGAAGGTATGCTTAAATTTTTCATTTGAATGCATTGAAATATCTTCATAAATTCTTCACAGCTCCAAAAAATAGTATAGCCTCGCCTCATATTTCCGTGGTACCCCTAATTCCGTGGTATTGGATATAAACAGTTGTGTATGTCATACATACGAAATATACCTGTAAATAAGTGCACTGTCACTTCAGTCTGACACAGTAATAAAAAAGTAGACAAAAAAGTAAATAAACAATCTTTTTAGGCTGAATTTACTTTTCCTCCTAGTAAATAGTAAATTTTCTAGTGTTTTAAGAGAAGGCCACTTGCTAAACCTCTAGGAACAAAACTATACATAACAGCTTATGTTAACTTTTCTGCTACAGTTAGCAACATCTGTCTTAACATTTTTACAAGGTTTCAGACAGGTGCATGTCTTTTTGGCGACACTAAGAACTGTTTTCATTGGATACCGTGGAAATAGGGGTATCCGCTCTCCAAGTGTAGAAAGGAGTAGGTTAAGGAAAAACTTAATTTTGTTTATGTTTTGCCCGATAAAAACATTAAATTAGAATAAATCATAAACCAAAGGTACATTTTATTATTCAGTGGCAAGCTGTAACCAGTATTGCTGTTGTAAACATTATATTTAAGTTTATAGTTAAGTGCCACAGAAATATGAGGCACCAGTATAGTAAGAAGTTCATGGATATTTGTTGGTTACCAAATTGAATTTTATAAAATATATGAGAAATGTTTTAAACTAAGATATGCATGCAACTCACAGATTCCCAAACATAATGAGCCTGTAATTGCGGTATGGTAACATGTTACCGACCCCACAAAACATTAGTTGTATCCTATAGTAAACATTTATTCTGTCTGTGTGCATCCACATTTTCCCAATTAAAACGTAGTATTTAAAAAATTTGAAAGTAATAAATACTAATGTGCAGCCTTTTTATAATTAGAGATATTCTTAAATATTGGGAAAAAAAATAATCATTTGCATTCTTAAAAACTGTTTGAAGATATCCAAATGCAACTTGCCTCATTTATTGACAATGACCAGATACATGTGGAGCAAAAATATATAAAAAAAATTGGCACAATCGCTGCAATGGGCAATAACTGTTATTGTTAGTATATTTTGACTTGAAACATTTTGTTCTGTGCAGTGGGTATTTTCTATGTTGGGCAATCATTATTGACTTAAAGGATAATATTAGAATATCAAGCTTTATGATTAAATGTTTTAAACAACGCAAACCCATTTAACTTCTAAATGTTTCTTTCAGCTGTCCATCCCCCTCAAAACATATTTCATAACAACAGTAGATGTTCCAGTTAGTTTTGAATATTCTATTATTTTCAAACAGGTATCACCACTGAAGTACAGGCTGGACGGTACCTTACCAGTCAGGTCACTAGGGCTGAAAGACAGCAGTGGGTATGGTAAAGTTGTTTGTTTTGCGGAGGCAGCAGAAAGTTCATACGAACCAAACACTACAGTGGAAATTTCAGGCCTTTATGCGAAGACGTGGAAGAAGCAGGCCCAACTCAATTTTTCACGAACTTCAACCTGTCAGGTACTTCTAGTCTTAGATATTTATAAATGAAAATAGTTGATAGTCTTTTAAGGTTGTTTGGTAAATGTTTCCACATCCTCACCCACTTCCATTTTGGTAGAAATCATGTTTAGCAGACAGTATACATTGCAAACATAACAATGGCATTCAGTCAGAATTAATTTTTAAAGGTTGGATCAAACCTGATAAAAATTTACGAATCAGGACTGGCAGACCAATGGTTCACTAGAAGTCTGATTGAAATATCAATGTGTGTTATGTGAAATAAATTTTTCGTGAAGTTTGTGAGCTGGTCCACAATTACAGGTTATGCTTCAGGGTACTGTTTTATCGACGCACTTACGGAAATCGTAAACTTACGTTCAAATTTAAATTCAGTATAGTTCTTTAACAACTGCAAAATGGGGATAGATATTGTTTGTAGGAGTTCAATAACTGAATATTGATAAGTAGCTCCATTTACCACATGGTATAGTTGTAAACGTAATATAAAACATTTAAATTTGACAGTAAGTTTAAGATTTGCGTAAATGGTTTGATAAAACAGTGCCCATAAGAGCTCAATGAACAGTCTATTGTAGTTTCAAAAGATCATATCGGACCTTGTTAGTATTAATCATACCAGTGAATGTTCTATTTTTTTAGTTGAATTTTGTTTGTTGCAGTTCATTCAAGCATCTGAAGTTGATGTGCTAATCACACCAAGAGATGAGGAACATTTCCTTAAGGACGATGATTTCGCTGTCACAGAAAGGGAAGAAGTCCAAGACCTGGTTCTTGATGGCATCTATGAGGCAACTTCCTATGATGCATGTACAAATGAAGGTAAATGACATTATTTATTACTATGTCATTTTAAAAAATGTATTAGCATCTAGTGTTATAAAATTATACTTCACAAGGGTCATTATCTTAGCAAGAAATTGATGGACATTTTTGATTGATTTGATTGATTGGTAGGACAAGATCGTCTTTATTTGCATTGGCGTTGGTAAAATTCAGTGTTTGAGTCATTTTCGCGGAGACTTTCCATTTCAAACTGAACATACTTTTGTATTGTAAGATAGGAAGTCCTTACTGATAAGTGTAGTAAGCCTGTGACCAATCTTTCTGAAGTAATCTGCCTATGTTTCAAGTAAGTACATAGGAATTAGTAGAAAATTTTACACATTAACTGAATTACCTGTAACACTACCAAAGCTTTCAACATTAAGTCGCTACACTTGTTGAATGTTATGAACTACAACTGTTTACAACAGGGACAAAATTGTAATAACTTTTCCTCTTTTATGACTGGATAAGTATACAGAAATGCCAATTTATCAAAAACTGTCAAATATCCACTTGAAATGCATCATGTTTTGTAGACAATAGAGGTTTCAGTGTTCACCGAAATGATATGAAACTTGGTCAATGTTTCCATTGCAGAATGGGATATATTGTTCATGGGGTATTGATTTCTTTTCAGCTTGCCATAAGAAAAAGATAATCGACAGTGTTTGTCCCACATGCCAGGGAGATGCTGGTATGTGGACATACAGAGCTAAAGTGTCCATAACGGGAGACAACATTGACAAGGAAGTAGTCTTATTCTTTGATAACCTACAAAAACTTTTTGGCGCCACAGAGCAACGGTCAGATGAGGCACTGGTACGGTGGATGGTCCAAAGTCTGCCGATAGCATTTAGTGCTAAAGTGATTGGTAACAACTTATACAGAATTGAAAAAAAATAATGACAATAAACAAAATATGTTTCAATTATGGTTGAAATGTAAAATCATGTGAAATTTGTTTTGATCTCAATTATGAATAGTTTCTTTTAAAATAATTGGAAATGTTCTAACCTTTTTAAGAAGATTGCTTTAAAGAACTTAATTATATTTTTACACATATTACAGAAAATTTTATTCGATACTGACGTCATGTTTTGAACTTTATAATATATGTCAAATGATGTTTAGCACCTATATCTTGCATGTTACTATGTTTCTTTCATTTTGTGATGTTTGTACATATGTTTTTTTTTATTAAAATGTTGCTAGATTTTTTAACAACTTGACCATTTAAAGTCTTGTTGATGTTCAGGGAAGGTCAGTAAGCCTGCATAATAATGTTATGTTGTGTGCTGCGTGTACATAATATGTTTTGTTAAATTTATTGCCAAAATGTACTTGCCATTTTAACAAGCTGCCATATTTTAAAAAAATACACAATATTCGTATCTTTTCTTCTCAACAGTTTAAGGTCATGTTGATTTTGAAGGAGTCTAAAAATCAAGCATTGGAAAAGATATTGTTGTTCGTGATGTTAGGAAAAAATTTGGATATTTCTTCCTTGAATGATTGTGATAATGTTCTCGCCTTGTTATGTAGCTTTTTTTAGTGGTAACTAGTCATATTTTTTATGCAATATTTCTTGTTTTCAAACTATAAATCCTGTTGATATTAATAAAATGAAAGTTTACAAGCTCAGTAAGTTTTGTAACAATGTCTTGACACTTTTTATGTATGTTGATATGAAATATTTTTATCATTTAGCTAGATTTCTAAATTACTTAGCAGTTTTAAGGCTTGAAGGTATTCAGGGACCAAAAGCTGAGTTTTACGCCTTGTTGATATTGAGGGACCAAAAGCTGACATGTATACAAATTTATGTTATGTCTTGTGATGTTTGTAAATATTAGTTTTGTTAAAAAATTGTTATTCATGCATTTTTAATAAACTACTTTTTACCCATCAAGAACTTGTATTGTCAGCAAAAAATGCAAAGTTGTCATAGGAATGGTCAATTACCTCAAATAGCTTCTATGTATACATATTCATCAATTCAGGCTATTTTTGATATCAAAATTAATTTCTCATGTGAAATTTTTAACATTGTATTAATGTTTATAGCATACCAACAGTTCCACTACCACCAATCACATTATTTTGATACACATAATGCTGTTGTTGTTTTTGTGGCCTTTTAACAATTGTCATAGAATTAATATTTCTATATGAATAATGCTTTATTAAATGTCAAACTAACCCATTTTAAGTGGTGCTGAATATATTTCTATGCCATGTTTTGTTACAAATGTAAGTCTTTCTGCTACTTGACACTTTAAGGTCATGTTGATGTTTTGAAAGTGCAAGTAAACAAGCACGAACAATGATATTACTGTGTTTTTCAATGTGTGTGATAAGTCAATTGTTTAATCATTATCACATTCGAACCTTTGTTTATATGCTGTATTTTTTCGAATGTATGTAGTTATATTTGTTAAAACTTTGTGTCTCAACATGAACAGCATTATTAGCTTGTCATACTTAGTGCTTATTGTTTTTATGTTTTAAGTATGTCCATCCTTAATAATGTAAGTTTAATGAACCAATATTTACTCCACAAAAAGGTTAATAGGGAACTTTCGGCCTTTCAGTATTGTTTTAACGTCATTGAAAATGGTTTTCTGTCATTTATTTTTACACAAATGTCAAAAACGATTGTAATCACAAACACTACGTTACTTAATGAACATTTCCTAAAATGGGTTACAGCAAACATATATTTATTTAAGGATGGACTAACTAGTGCAAATTATTTATATCTAGTATTACATATGCTCTCAAGTATGCATGTATGCATTTTCCTGCAAAATATAACCAGCATAATAAATGTTAATGTGATTATTTTCCTTTTAAGTTATGGCCCTTTGTTAAATACCATTTTACTTATTATTCATCTTTTTTCTTCGCAATTTCACAACCACAGTAGATATTCAAATAAAACTTGCTATAATTATTGCCTTTGATAATACGCAAATCTTTTGCAAAAGAAATCAACACTAGCTTTGATAAATTTTGACTCAAAGTGACAGAACAAGCTTTTGTGATCACTTTTCTTCCGTCTTCTATCTGTTTGTGTGTTGTCTGTCGGTCCATCAACATTTTACTTGTGTAGACACTAGAGGTCACAATTATAGCCTAATCTTTATGAAACTTGGTCATAATAAATATTTCAACAAAATCTAGGTCAAGTTTGATATTGGTTAGTTAAGGGTTAAACATTATGTCATTAGGTCAAATTATAGAAAAAACCTTGTGTAGTCACATGATGTCACAAAATTTTGACCTCTATGAAAATTTTAGGTCAAGTTTGATATTTGGTCATTTGGGGTCAAACACTTAATCATTAGAAAACTTAGTGTATTCATGAAAAGTCATTGTTTTAGCCTAATCTTTATGAAACTTGGTCACCATGACCATTTCAACAAACTTTGGGTTATGTGCAATATTGAATCATTGTGAACAAAGAACTAGGTCAAGTTACAGGGCTTGCATGCACAACTACGACAGGTGAGCGACCTATGACCCTTTTGTTACAAATTCTGGTTCCAAAAAATACCAAAATAATCTTGCCCTTTTTGAAGAACTGATATTACATACTGCAAAATATTTATTTACTCTACATCTGTTTCAGTAAATGTAGATATGAAAAAGTATATTTGAATGTAACAAGTTTTACCCTACTGAAAGTGCTGTGTTGGTAAATGTACTTCCACATAATTTCACAGTGTGCCACTTACAATAGATAATTTGTGTAGGAAAAAACAATAATGAGTTAATACCTTATTTCGTTAATCATTGTATGTGTGTTTACAATAATTTTAAACACAGCCATGCTTATTACTTGTATTCAGTTTTACAGCACATATGTTTCAGAAAATGATGTGTTTTTGCAGTACTCACATCCTTCTCATTTTTTACTCATTTGAAAAAAAAATTAAGATTGGTTTTCTTTTCGTCAAAATATTGCACTTAATAATTACATTTATTAATTAAATTGTGAGATGTGTGAATTTTATGGTCCAGGGTACTGTTTTATCATAGCACTAGCGAAAATCTTAAAACTGATGCTCAAATTTAACTTCCTTATAATGCTTATACATCTAAAATTGGGGGATAGATTTATTTCGTAATCATTCACTGAATATGTTAACTATTGATATTACATATTGCTTTACCAAATATGTTAATAGTAAAAGAATTATAAATGCTTCAAATTTGAGGGTAAGTTTATGGTTATTGTAAAAGCTGTGATAAAACAGTACCCTGTTCCTCACAAATAACCTAGTCATATTGTTGTACAATGTTGATGTTATGTAATAGTTTTTGATACAATGTCTTTTCTTTTGATACAAGATTTACTGTTTGAATATTGTTGACATTTTCAATAAACATTCAACCTCCCATATTGGTTTGTATTGTTTCATGTTATTTAAGCACAGAGAATTTGACTTGATCCTGACCTTATACATAAATATATTACAGGACTGATGTTCTGAGAATACAAATTCCCACAAACATTTCCTGTAAGGTCATTTGATTTTGGTTGGTATTACACTCCTAGTGTCTTGTTGATATTTTCTGCTTCTGCAAACATACTGTCATCATCAGCAGTTCAAATTTGCTAACAGATGATTGTAGTGCCCACCGAAAAATAAGTATACAGTTGCAAAATTAAACTATCCTGATTAGTAGGTTCTGATTGCAATTGCTGCTATGGAAACAGTAAGAGTGACCATATGTCTAAAATATCGACCAAATCACAACAGTTTCCAAGTTATGTTTAGTAATCTTGGTATGTTGGTAAGTGCCAATAAGGAGAGTACGCTCACTTAAATAGTTTTTCTGCCGACAAAACCTAGTGTTCACACCACAGAGTGATCGTATCTTCATGAAACTTGGCCAGAATGTTGTTCTCTATGGAATCTAGACCAAGTTTGAAACTGGGTCATGTGGGGTCAAACACTAGGTCACTAGATCAAATCTTAGAAAAACCTTGTGTTCACTCCAGAGGTCGTGGTTTTGATCTAATCATCATGAAACTTGGTCAGAATGTTGTTCTTTATGAAATCTAGGCCAAGTACGAAACTGTGTCATGTGGGGTCAAAAACTAGGTCACTAGGTCAAATCTTAGAAAAAACATTGTGTTCACTCCAGGGGTCACTGTTTTGAACCAATCTTCATGAAATATGGTCAGAATGTAGGTTATACTGATACCTAGACTAATGTGCAACAGGAGAGCGACCTAGGGCCTTTCAGGCCTTCTTGTTTATATGAACATATAATAAGCCTCTTCTTTCGTTACATTACAGGACACCATTTGGCGTATACTGGTTCTGCCTTATTAACACTTAGTTCTAGTTTCTATAATTATAAAAAAAATTCTTTAACAATACTGGTCTGTAAAACAATTGGCCGCAGGAACTTTCTAACTTGTAACATAACTTATATACAACATGCATTTACGTATATTCAAATGTATTTTGTTGAGCAGCCGTTTAGTTTATCACACAGATAACTGATTTGCGCTAACATATTTCTTGAATCAGTTTCACATAATTTGTTTAAGTGTAAAGCGAACATACCAGGCCATTGGTTGGGTTGAAATGAAAGCAGCCGATGTCAATCCCAACTCCAAAATATTGAACAGACATTCTGAGGATGTACCGTACATACTCATTGTTGTTTCAATAACGAGGCGCTAGAAAAATTATCGGGTATTTGTACATCAAGACAGTGTGAGAAAAACTATGTGCAAAAAATGAATGCAGAATGCAAGGGTTTATGTAGTAGGGTAATATGAAGATTAAAGTTTTCTTTTCATGTTTCCTTTCTGCTTCTACGGGAGGTGCCCCACTTATAGTTGAACAGTTTTGAACATGACATATTTTCATGGAAATATGGTATAAAACAAAAATCTCTTTTGTACTGTGTAACATATGTTTTAGGTAACTGGTTTACACTAACTGGTTGGTTTGTTTGAAAAATAGAATGAACCAAAAACAACACTTTTGTAGAGGGTATGGTGTTTTGCGTTTTGAAGGTCAGCCACTGCGATAAAAGTTCTTAAAAGTTGCTGGTTGAGGATGGATATTCCATTTGTGTGAAGAAAATATGCCATTTTTGTCACAGGAAGGATGTTTTGCGCTTTGTTGTTCTTTTAAACGAAATTACGCAAAATATTAAAAACTAACAAAAAGTGATGATACCTACCAAATCTTAAACTTTCGTTATTTAATAAGTGAGGCATATCCAAAAACCAAAATAGGGACTTCAGCGACGTTAAGAGTACCCATTGGAACTTTCGATTTGTTCATTTAGAGAATTATACATGCCGGACTCGGGACAAAGTCGGTGTTTACATGCTCAATACCACAAAAACAACATAAGGGAGACAAATGTCTTTAACGCAGTGTATGCTTCAAAGGAACCGTAAATACCACAACTTTGTTACCTCTGTAGAGGCAATGCTTTATCGTTGAGAAATATACCATGAACGGACCGCCTACTTTATGATAAATGTTGATAAGGCTACCCATAAGTTGACATTTGTTAAGCTTCACAGGTTTCTGAACGTTCGTATAACGTATGCTATTGTTTGCTATACTGGTTTAACGGAACAAAAATTTAATCCTCAAAAGTCAAAGGTGAATGCACATTGCTGTGTAAATTAGGTTTCAAACCATATTTGGTCAAAATGTTTGCAAAACAACTTTTCTGGAGACCATATGGAGAGTTTGGTGTTTTGTCAACACCGAGCCTCAACTTCCTCCACAAAAACACCATTCTGTACCTTCAGGACACACATTTGAAGTATATTACGAAAGATTAGTAAAGGCCAAAGTCTAATGAACATATACCCACAAACACTTTGGTTTATGGACTATTGCTGCGTTTATTACAGGCGGGAAATGCAAACAGCATCGATCGGATTATTCGGTCTTCAAAAAGCCAAACACCATACCCCCTACAAAATTGTGGATTTGAGCACAAACTAAGAAATAAAGTAATAATCAATAGTTGTATTTGTTTCATAACACGTTATTTTGCACGATGATATAGAAATATTTTGATTATATATAATAAGCATCGAACTATTTGATATTCAATACTGTTCAACTATAAGTGGGGCACCTCTCGTACAAATATTACACTGCACAGTGGTTAATAATAAAGGCGTTTGCCAAATATAATGTACTTAAGTACGTCTTTCATAAATAAAGGCCATAATTGTCAGCATTTCTTCGTATAGGATATGTATCGAGATAGAGGAAGTTTCCGAATGAAAGAGAATTATGTTACACAACAAAAATCTCGCAAGCCCTTGTGTATGTTGGTAGACAGTGTACGTCCAATAAACTTTGAATGAAAATTAGTTTTTTGTCCTGTCTGTCATATTTACGTCGTAGCCAAGATTGGGTCATATATATGCTACATAAATCTTTTGGAATAACAAATTATGCCGTTTACCCCCAATAAAGCTACTATCGAAATGTAATTGGTGTACTTAATACATGCATCTTGGGTCAACAAGATAAAGCGTGCTGTAGACGAATGAGGCCGGTACCAAAGAGTGATACCGACGTTTGATCAAATAAAGCATGTTTTGTTTCTTTTCTTGGTTCGATAGTAATGTATTGGTATAGGAAAAATGTATTTTACAAACAACGGATGCATGCATATTGTAGATGAATGATGAATATTGTAATGATTCGATATTTAATGTAAAGTACTTAAATTTGTATTACCCTCTCACAAAACGCATATTGCTTTTGCTTCAATTTTGATAAGTGATATCTTCAAAGCAATGTCATCATTTATAATTAGAAATAGGTTTAATCAGTAGGTTTATGTAGTATTTGTTGATATTTTACATATGTATGGAACTTAAGTACTTGAAAGGAACAACGGGGTTTGTACTAATTCTTAAGGTTTCTAAGAGTATACATGTTTGTCGAAACTAACAAGACAACGTTCAATGAAACATTTTATCTATCGCCCGAAGTTCAATCTCAACGATAAGCACTGTTTTGATAAATTAATTAATCCGGAATAAAGTAGTAAATGGTACCAAAATGACATTCAGTAACTCGAACGTTACAATGCAAAGATATACCTTATCTGGAACTAAATTGCTTTCCAACATGTAACTAGATTATTAGTAGATATATAAATACACTGCTTTAGTTACAATGTATTCAATGTTGCTACATACAATGAGCAGCATTGCAAATGACAAAGTTATATTACACTGATCAAGTTGGTCATTGTTAAAGGACAACAGCCCAGACGCATTAAGCAAGTTGTTAGCCTTTTTATGAATGCAAGTTGTGTGCATTAGTGATTTTTCAATTTCCTGCGGATTGAATATTGTGATTGCATATTATGCAACAGGATCTCAGAATATTAATATTTCCTTAGTTCACGGATCTTTATCAATTCTTCTTTTCGTAAATGACTGATATGTGCAGGAAATTGTCATCCATAAATATATATTTGTATTGTTAGTTTCTTGCAACACATCGTAATGAAATGCAACTGATCCTCTATGTCTCCATGTAACATAAACAAACTATTGTGAGTCTCGTAGCACTTTCAATTCCTTATCTGGTTGCGTTGAAGCTAACTGGATGAGTTATATATAAACTGTTTATGACTAAACACTACAATGTCCAATCGTGGAAAGGGGGCTAGGGTTTCCATGCATAAAGCGTAGCTGTTAAAGTTATTACATTATTACAACAGTGAGTGGATGTAATTTACTGTAACGTTTGACGAGTTCATCAGTTATATTACATACATCTTTAGCGAACCAAAAACTTTACAAAACGTCACAGTGGCAGTGTAAGGTAGTGACAGTGACAGTGTAGTGGTAATGATTTAATTGCGAACAATGTAGGAGCAACGTTGCTATCATTACGGTAGCTCTACTCCGCAACACCTGGGTGCCTTTCAACTACACAAAAATACCAAAAACAATAGATACGGGAATATAGTACATCACACGCTGATAATGATTTGTTGCCATGATTCTTAAATCGGTTGGAACATGATTTGTTTTCAGACTATGTAAAACAAATAAACAATGCGAGCGCTGCCTCTGGTCGACAGTTAATTAGACGAGGGAATTCTTCACACTAAGTTGTAACATAAAATCGTAAGAGAATGTACTGGTTTCATTATTTATTATTTCCATAAATAGACGAGTGAATAATAACTTGTAGTTTGGAAAGTTCAATTATAAATTGCTAGACTTCATAATGGTTCTAGGGCAACACACCTGTCCATCATGCAAGGCAATGAAAGTGAGTTGTTACCACATTGTTCCTGTCTCATTTCGGAATGTTAAGCGAACCTAATCAGATAAGTACTTGGGAGGAACAAGTCATTTATCTAAATGGATCGAGGAAAATATGCAACTGTCCGGCAACAGCAATCGAAACATACCCAAATTAATCCATAATATGTTATGTCCTATCATCAATACTTACAAGGAGGAATGTTCAGATAATGTGCGGTAAACGAACAATGCATTCGTCGATAAGAATCCAGGGACACGGTTCAGCACACCGTTGCTTAGTACACGTACATGATAACGGTTTGAAATCTCGGACTGTTATGCAGGCCGAAAGTGCTTCGCACTATCATATGCAAAACATTCCAAAATGTAAGATCGTTTTAATAGAAGGGTTAACTATAATCTTACATTATTTTTTCTTGTTCTGTCGAGACTGCCAAAGAAAATTCATAACATTTCGACAGGAGTAATAAACCACATCCTTTCTCATTTAAACGACGGACATAAAGTCAATAGAACGTAGTTTATGTCTGTTAAACAATCATATTACCGATATTATGGAATCGCCGATGTTCTTTACTCTTAATTTCACAAAGATGTTGATAGTGTAGTGTGTTCATATGGCATTAGACATTGGCCTTAATTCGTTCTAGCTGTTAGGTTCTGTTGAAGGTATTGCAAAAAATATTTCATTTCATCTTCCAATATATTTTCATAAGTACAGTATATAGTAATGCCTTCATTTACCACTGCACTGCACTTTCCAATGCAGAAATATAACTAAGCTTACACCTAAAATACACCTATATAATATAAAGCAATACATTTACCAGTCTTTTTAGTACAATTATGTTGACAAGTGTCATATATAGACATATAAGGCAACATATGAAATAGCATATATCGAGACATCACAACTTAGAAACGAGTTTTGATTTGGTATACTTACTTTACTTACTGCCCGTTATGCCCTCTGGCATGTAGGGCAGCAACAAAGTGATTTGGTATGTTTGCTTAAAAATATCACCAGATAGTAATAGCAACAAACATACTGGTGAAAATGCGTTATCTTGAAATGCATTACTGTTCGTTATATTATTTGTTTCTTTTCGTTATCCTGTGTTTAATGTATTTTCCAGAATACTCCAAAATACTCGGACAACGTGTGGGACCATTAACATAATTTTCATGTTCGTGTGCGATAGCAAACAAATATTACAATATACGACGATCAATAATACACGCATTCGCCAAACATGTTTTATACCTTCTATCAATAAAAACAATGATCTTTAGCATTTGTTAATATAGGATATCTAACAAAATATAAGCGTGTTTACCACAATAACAACGTCCATTTTATATTGATGTCATAAATTGTGCCGATTAGAAGTATTTAGTTCACATAACAAAAACATCCTTATTTCCTTTAACCGTAATTAAGTAGGCAATGTTCATATGAAAAAAGAAACGTTTAATCGCAAATAAAACATTTGATAGTACATACGTCGTATTAATCCTGCGTGTCAAGTAACCGTTCAAGGAATAGTTAAATGTTTGAATAACAAATTGTTTGGTTTTACGTCTTTAATAAGCATGTATCAAACAGTTATTGGTGTACTGTATTTATAAATGTTGAGTCAACATGACATAATATTTTCGTAGACAAATGACTTCTTCCTCTACTTTAATGTAAAAACAAGTTTCACAATGGATTTGCTATTGGGCTAAAGACATTCATATTAACCGGAGGCCTTAAAAAGGTATGAGAAAATCCGATAGGGAAGGTAGCACGCAACCTAACCAACCGAGCAATGTACACACATAAGCCAAAGACACAATCGCAGCCAAGACTCAATAAAGTTCCCCAATACCCCGCAAAACAGTGACGACAGCACAAACCAATGCTCCTGTTGCTTACGTCGTGTTGTAGTAAACTGTTAAATGTAGATATTAATCGATGTACTACGCTGATGATATAAGTTGGCCCGCACAGTACCGGTCTTAGATTACTCTGGGGTTTTTAAACGTGTGAGTGAATAATCATGAACATCATGTATCTAGTTCTTGATTAACATCTAGATGAAATGATAGTGTTAAACTATAGCTGATTAATTTGTCTAATTACCGAATTATACAATTTTTGGCCATATGCCACACGGTATTTCACCGAACTTTGGAGTGAAATCGTGAATAAGCAATATAAAAGTACATTGTCTATTCAGTTTTAGTGGTACATTTAGCCTTTGTTCATCATTGAGTAGTGAGTATAATACTTCACCAGTGTATTGTTTTGTCCAACGGCGGTGGGAAAATACTAAAGATAAACTACAAAATGAATGTATAAGTGTTGTATGTGTATAGTATTTAGAAGGAAATTCAACAAAATACAAAGCATAACATTTGAGATACATCTTTGACTTGATGTTTTTAATAGTTGAGTTAAATGGTTGCGATATTCATTTGTAATACTTTTTTATTTATGTGTGCATGTTCGTTTTGTTATATGCTTTTTTTAGAGTGCCGCCTTTCATTGTGCAACGGCCATTTATTCAAGTTTTTATTATTGATACATAGTTGTATTTTAATGGAGTTACTGTTATTACAAACGATATTTTAAGCCGTCACTAGACAGTTATTTATGTTTGAATAAATTAGGTATGTACATTGTCTTGTAGAAATACATGCCATTCAAATAGGTTTGTAATAACTGTCAATTGAAAAACAACTTTCGATCTGCAAACTGCGGGTTTGTTGTGATATTGTTAGAAATTGGTATGCGCCGTAATTGGTATCTACGTCAATGTAACAGCAACAATTGTGTCCATTCAAGTAGACATATACAAATTGGAACAAAGTCAGTTAGATGCATGTAATGGAAGCAAAGCTAACAATCGACGTTTTGTATGTCGCCGATTTAGGAATACAATCCGAGGCAATTTCTATCATTAACATATAAATGGTCAACTATCCTTTGTCGTTTATATCAGCAAATGTCGGTATTGAATGTGCACCAGTTTGCCATGATAACGTTGCCTGTTTCGTCTACTGGTTTCAAAATTAGAAACAAATATGCAATTGTACAGCTTTGAAAGTCTGCGACATTTTTTGCGAGCAAAAACAATTACAAGAGCAATATATATGTGAACTACTATTGGTCCGAAACACATTGACGTAATTATAAAAAAGCTATACACAAAACAGACTCCATCAATAAAAGGTTAGAATGTGCATTAAGTTCAAATGATGTGTAAACGGTGTTTTGACAATGTGTGTTTGCATTACAATTCATGAACTTACAGGATCGTGTCTAAACATCGTTTGAAAAAGAATGTGATTAAACTAAATACTGATATTATTTCTGTCGTATATGGTCCTTAATACATAAGTAGCCATTCAAGGTAGCTCGAACCAATAATCTTGTCTACAACGACAAGGCAAAGCAAACAGACAAACCGTTAATTCGGATACTAACCTGGTTTATTATTTCATAAGCGCCTGTTAGTATGGATACTTGTAAGTCATGACAATGGCTTGTGTAATCAAGGCAGTGGGCCCCTAATACACAAAATTTTAAAATTGATCAATTTGCTATTTTTTATTGCTAAAAATACGTAGGAAGCATAATGTGAAATATAAAAAAATTCTAACCACAGGTTTTGAAAAAAAATTTTTTTTGGTCTGATCACCTCCCATATTGCAATTTGTATGAAAAAATGGAGGACCATTCTGACAAAAAAGACAATAAATCATCCAATTTTATTTCAATTTTCAAACAAATTAACTTTACATGTGCCTAATAGTCATATACAATGAAAACTAGATCAATTACAAGTAAGATATAAGATATAAGATAGCTATGTACATGTATATTACTAGCATAGTTGTAAAACGTCGAGATTTGTTTTTTAGTCTACAAAACATATGATTTCTAAAATCCTAAAAAAAAATCAAATGAATGAACAAATAGCACTTTCAATCACCCCAAAATTTTCATCAGACCATAATGCATATATTTAAGCCAAAAAAATTATAGGTTCACCATCAAATTATCAAGATATAACATTTTGTTTGACCCCCACCCCCACTTATGATGCTGGTCAAAAAGCATGGGAAATGGTAACCTGACGATTTTTCAAAAAGAAGTTACTATTTCATTTGAAAATGTCCATTTGTATAAGTAATATATACATACATTTTCATCATATGAATTTCCAAAGGTCTTAAATCAAATGATGCAATGGTTGCCATGGCAACCAATTCTTAATGCGAAAATTGCAAATTTTTGCTAAAAAGTCTTAATTTGACCCTTTATTTTACTTATATTAATGAGAGATAGTTCATGATATGCACTTGAACCAATTCATAGTAAGGAAATATAAACTTAATGAAAATATGTATGTTCTTAACAAACTTAGAGCTGCAAATGCTACCTGGGCTGCAACAAATACTGTCGCATAAATTGAAGTTGCATCATAAAAAGCACAAAGGAAATTACAAAAAAGCAGTGTTGGGCTCTGTTTTGCAGTTCTCTTTATTCAACATAGGTAAGTAACAAATAATTCAATGATTTAATTGTATGAAAAGTCATTATTAGGCTCAACTGCAGCATAGATCTAGATTTGACCCCCAAGTTATGTACATTTTTGGTAGTTTGACTCACAAAATGTCGTTTCAGGCATACACTAGGAAATTGTCATGGTTAAGTGAAAACTATTTGAAACTTTGTTCTTATATATAACATGTTCAGATATGTGATGAGGTATTATTTATTTTATATTGCTTGAGATATCAATGGTCCCAATACCCCCCCCCCTCCTATCCAGGTAATGAATATTGCCATTAACCCTACTTTCACAATCTATTTGCCTGGGATTTTCTTTGAAAAACTGGGTTAAAATTGTGAAAATGTATTTGTCTTCTAACATAATGGAGTTTCATTACTTCTCTGCTAACTAAAATTTCTCATACCAGACTTCACACTTTCTAAATTGAGGTTATTGTGTACAGCATTGGCAGTAAAATTACATGACACTAGTTCCGAATTCGGACATAATACAACAAGCTGTTTCAGAAAATCAATGTCTGCCTTGGCATTATGCACATCGTTATTATTTTCTAGGTTAAGTTTTATTTCATGTTTTGTGACTGTCATGGATTTAAAAACAACACTAAGACTGTCTGTTCCACCGTGCACACACAAAAAGAAGGAATCCCGTTTTTTCCTTGGCTGTCAAAATAACTGGGAAGTCAGTTTTGTGTATGATTAATTATAAACACATTGAATCCAAGCTGCATAATTTGTTTATGTGAAGACTTTCAATCCTAGCATAACTTGTGTTTCAGAAATACACAGAAGCTGTCTTAAGGTTTTACTTCCGGCGCACCGCAGCATTTTTTTCCGTCAGGCGTCACTGTATCACAAGCTCTGAAATATGAATATGGAAGAGTTCAGTTTATATGCATAACGATACATGTATATTTATAAATTAGTATCAGGAAGTATAATGCCGTGACACAATTGAACGTCATAATGACGTTTTAGAGTGTGGATTGATATTATCAATAAGGGAGATAACTAAAAAACGTCCCATCCTCTGAAAAGTGTAGGGATTGTGTCCCTTGGACAATTAAATATTATCCCATGTCATGACGTCATACATGACGCAATATATGTTACAACAATAGTCTTGAATGTACTTTAATTTCCATGTAAACAAACATGGAAGAAAGGTGTAAAGAACTTACACCTGATATAAAAAGCTGCATCTGTGATGAATGTGATGCTTCAATACATGGCTTATTATATTTTATATCACATTGGCAATGTTTACAAGTGAAGGGGCTACCTCACAAGTATGAACTAGTGTAGCAGGATGGGCAATACAATTAAGAGGCTGCCCTGTAGGTAGTGGTACTCATTGAAGCATTCCAAGACGTTATTTAACTGGCACATCGACTCCTGTGACCATAAGGCTAACAGATTACATTGGAAATGACAGTATCCAAAATGTAGGTTTCGTCCGAATTAAGATACACTTCGACTGATCAGGACTGTTATTTAAGTGTTATGCTCATTTATATGATACTAAATATACATACATGTACCAAGTAGGTTGTTTATATCAAAGCATGGTGTTACTCTCGCTTCCTGGAGGTTTGTTTTCCTATTGTCAACTAGACTTGCAGGTTGGCTGTCGCTCACGAGATGCGCTTTTCAGGTTTCAAATGACAAACACAACGACAATTTACGACTGAGCAGCTGTCGGTATTATTCTGGTCCATTCCAATTACTTAAGACACGTTGTACGGTAGTTTAGATGCGCAAACTTGACGAAACATCCCAGATTTTTCTCGATACATCCATGTTTACATGTTGACGGAGTCCTGCAAGTGTGCTATTTTTAGCATCAGTTATTCTTCCGTTTCCAGGGAATCCCCAAAGCGGAGCTCTCAAATCGAGTTTGTTTTTTAAAATCAACGGTTTGTATTACATTAAACGAACCGATTAGTAATTAAAACTAAACTATTAAGTGAAATTCAGAGCAAAAATAAAATAATATTCTTGTTTAGAATTTTACGTAGATTACCGACATTGACCGACATCGGCCGACATCGACGCAGCTCGACGCAACGTCATTATGGGTCCGCTACGTTAAATGTCTAGACGCAATGCGTCATCTTATGTTCTCAACTGATGCAAACCACTTATAAAGTATTGTTTTGACAGTTTTTTAACTGAAATCAAAAAAGTATACGAGGTGCTTACTCCTACAAATTTAGTATATTATTTTGGGTGTAGGGAACAGTTAATGATGAAAGTGGAAAACATGCGTGACAATGCAGCAACCAGAAATGATTAATAAACTAAACATATCCATAAGATTAACTATATGCAATTCACCGGACACTGTATTACAATTAACCAGTCATTGTTATTCCAAGATTTGAAAATGAAAAAGACTATAATTGCGTTCACAAACAGTTTATATCTCGTCTCATGAAAGCTTCAAGGAAATTGAAATATTTATTATGTAACAGAAAGGAAACGCAGGATACACTTATATGTAAAAAATCGTACTCCTTGATCAAAATTGACGAAATTGGGTTAGATCAAAATCTCGGTCAATGTCAACGACATGCGTTGGATAAAGTTACGCAGCCTCGTAAGGGTCTTTTTACACAGAGAAAATGTGAAAAGCCCAATACCTGTGTAAAATTGTAATGGCGTCAATTTCAGTTGTACGTATAATCCAGCCAGTGCGATACTTTTCAATTGGTCATCAAACATCTTCTACGGACGGTATCCTTAACCGAAGTTAACAGATTCCTGCACAATTCAACATCAACTAAAGAACGGCTTGCGCACATGAGAAGCGTGTAAGAGATCTTGCGCTGTTATGTGTATTTGTCGTTGTATTCCGCTTTTTCTGCTCTTTTCGATTGAATGTTAATTTTAATAGTTTGTTTAAATATAAAGTATGAAAAAATGTGTGTGATTATTAAACATTTATAGCTTTCAAATTAAGGTAGCACACGTGATCCAATATTGATGCATAACGTGTTTACATACTAAATTAGCATTTATTTTAATGAGATGTTGGATGACTTTACTGCTTTAAAAGGTAGTTTTATTAATACACAAAAGATAATCATGAGGTGGTAAACACCACGAGCGATCATCGTACGGTTTAGCAGCATACATTGTGCGATTAAGCACCATACTTTATTCTGATTTTACTTGTCATCTTTCGATAGGCACTTATACTCTCAGAATTTTGAATAATTGGTACACGAAAAAATCGTTACTATCAAGTAGTTAAGTCTGTATGCATGTTAAAGGTGAGGAAAACAGAGCATTAACCTAATGTCCTAACCTTTATAAATTAAGTATGAATGATGACATTCCTTTTCGTAAAGAACATAAATTAAACCGAGTTCAAACAGGAGCAAAATGCGTTAGTTGTGAGGATAATTTTTGTATAATATAAAGCGCTCTACAATTTAGTACCAGCTGATCAAGTATCACGGGAAATCCGGTTCATTTTACAGGATGCTAAATATGATTGCTATTGTTCAACAACCGTCTAGAACCGACTGAAATAACCGAACGAGTCTAATTTAGAATCAATTTATTTGAAATTTACCAGTTACGAAAATATGGGAAAACTAAATGTTTGGCACATTAAGACAGAAAACGTTGTTATGATAATTTTGATAATGTTCTGGGTGCTAATAGATGTTTCAAATTAATTACAAATATACATACTATAACGATAATGATAAAGTGCATAATTGTACTACACATTATAAATTAATCACAACCGGTTGCAGGGGTCTACAAATTATCGTTTAACGTATTGTACTTTGAAAGGTCCAGGCTAGTTAAAAATACTCAGTATTCTTTACCAACTAATCATTTGACTAACACACAATGGGTCTGGTTCATACCATTTTTCATCTCTAATTCAAACAGTCATATTTATTTACAATATTTACAGCATTATACACATATAAAAACCAATAGCACAATAACATTCTTAATACAGGAAAGGGTTAGAACGAAATAATATTAAGTCTTATTGCGTTCTTTTCCTTTATAGACTACCCATTCCGTTGTATTTTGCCTGTAATTATAATGTGAATAAGAGGACTAAAAGTAAATAAACAAATAATACTAGGAATAATAATAAAACTGCAAGAATAGTAGATTGAGTTATTAGTTATTTTCATCTTTAACTGCAGCATAGCTATCCAGTTATCACTTATCTGTTCTAGACCAATATAGAAAAGAAGCAATTGTACACATCGATGAACGTTTGCTACAATTAATCAAGTAAAGCACTTTGATCACTGTGAGAATTAATTGTACTTTCCTGATATACCAATGCATTCTTATCTGACGAGAATTACGTTTGTGTCTGAATTACGTATAATTTGGCATAATAAATCGACGTCTTTCCTGTGTTCTTCATTCAGTATTAGTTTCTATGTTCTCTTTATTTTCTTGGCTCAATACTTGCATTTCTCTATTAACATCATTTTGTGTAATTTCCTTGTCATACGAGGGGTGATCAATATATTCGAGGACTTTCCTTCTCAATTTTGAAATATTGGAACTAAAGTAATGAAATTTACAGCTGATGTAGATCAATCAATTATCTCGCGATTTGTTTAATGTTCTTTATGACAGCGTCACTATTTACTTGATGACGTCACTTTTTGTAACCATGGTGAAGCGCGCACCGTCGAGCAACTCGGGCGTAACGTTATTTCTGAGAAACGACACGCTATGACAATTAACGCAAAACTTGTAAATTCCTCGCAATACCTCCAAAATGACTTGACTAAATTGTGCATGGATTCTGTGCGCGCCCAATTAGCCATTTTCATATGATTCCGTTGTTTATGTGCTTGTAGAGTCTTTGCCAAAAGGTTGAGTCAATAAAATTAGGATAAACAGCAAAAATAACACCGTGTTGGGGACATTTTTCGTTTAATTTTGCGAAATAAGACGCACATATCTCAATCAATTGTAACTGGCAAAAACGACGACTAGTATAGGCTAGAACACATAAAATCGTTGACTCCAAATCAAAAGGGTTATTTCGATATTGTGTCATAAACCTGATAGGTCCTGTTTCAGTCTTAATTGAAATAATCTTATTTTGTAAAGCCAACCGCCCTTTTCCGAATTTTGTTTCCAATAGCGCGTCGATACTCTTTTTATTCCACTTCACATTCCAGAATCGGTTATTAACCACTTATTTCAGTAGTAAAAGACAACTAGTCTCATACATGGAATCAGGTATCAGTCCAGAAAGGAGCTATGTGCTGCTCCGACGGTGACGCTTCGAATGACGCCGCGTGACGTCCAACGTAACGCGCCCCTTGTATTAATCAAATAATTTTATTAGTGCATTCGGTCGGAGACATCTTATTCCGAATGATGTTAAATTGCTTGGAGCCTTGCTGCCAATATGAACTTGCTAGATGAAAAGTCCTCGAATATATTGATCACCCCTCGTAATTATAAATCGTAAAAAATAGTTGTTTATGTTATTGTGTAGCAATGTATGTTTTATAGCTGATCTTTGTGGTATGTCACATCTGCTCTCTAGTTTAGAAGTAATATGCATTGTAAAAGGATAACTTCTGTTTTACATTTATGATGTTGTATTTGTTTATGGTCGTGTTGTTCGAAAATATAAACAGTTTTGCTTATTACGTTTTGTAATTTCCATTTTGAAGAAATATCATTTAAATGTTAATTGGTTTCTTTTTATTTGGTTATACACCGGTTTTTCTAAAATAGTTTTTGCTATTTCTTGTTGGAGTTATCCCACAAAGAATCTTTGCAACAGGGCGTTATTTATGACCATGCATGTTTGTGAAGGTCAAGTACTTTTTCAAAAACGTGTGCTCTTTTTGAAAATGAAGGACAATAATGCATTTCTTCCGGAAGTATTTTTTTCAAATTTAATGTTGATTTTCATTTCAGGTCACTTAGCATTACTTGAAAACCACGTTGTTCTTTACTCTTGTAGAGTATTACATAAACTGGACTTAAATTTCAACTGGTCCGGCTAGTCGCAATTGTGAGATATATATGGTCTAATAGATCATATAGCCATTGCGATCTAGGCCCACCGTTATGTGTTTAGACTAGTTCTATGACCTATTGACCAAGTATCCGGTTATTGTGGCTAGATAATTTTCACTCGAATATATTCAGTGGAATTTAACAACTACTATTTTAAACATAAAGAAGAAAGCTTATATATTTGTTGTTACTATAACGTGAAATTAATGACAGCATACTAAGCCAAGGTTAAGAATTACATAGCATTTTTGGCAATAAGTGAACCTATATTGTTTCAAAAACTGGCACTGTTTTCTATTTGTGTTCCAATTTTCGCCGTATTATTGCAATCTGTCAAAACGTGGTTAATATATGAGACACGTTTGTTTGTGAAAACTAAGTGTGGGGAACATTCTTTAACTCAAAGTTAATGTGGTATAAAAATGAATCGGCATTTCATCTAAATTATATGAATCAACTCATTTACATACCTATTCGAAAGATTCAAAGAAACAACGTTCCAAAAGTAAACCAGATACAGTTTTATGAATCTGTGTGCGGTGAAATAGTTGGAAGGAGTTGCCCCTAAAATTGTAATCATTGCGAGATCGTTTGGGTTTATTCCCACAAAACGATTCAATATTACACAGTTTTAAACCTCCCATCAAACACAATGAACATTTTGGCGACCATAAACGTGGATTTCGCACAACAGAAAATTAAAGTTACGATTATAGTTATACTCTGATACCAAGATATATTTATTCATGAAGTATATATTATATAAACTGGCAAGTTGCAGAATATGATAATGCTATTTTGTATTCCTTACTGAAGGTAGTATTTTGTAAAAAAGGTATGAGAAAATCCGACAGGGAAGGTAGAACTCAACCCAACCAGCCGAGCACAGAAATCAGAAACACCACGACACAACTACCCTGAGCAGAGCCCACAGAAACCCATGCCAAAACGGCGACCAAATGAGGCACAACAACCCCGGGACGTGACCTAGGTTAAAACACTAAGGAAAGACAGTGACCTAACGTTATGCGACCTAAAGAGGCACAACTACGACTTGACCTAGTTAAGATATGGGCAAGGAAGGAATGGGGTGGGAAATAATCTTACATAGTCCTGGCAACTATACTGAGCAATGCATGTATAATAGTCGCAGGATTATGTCTCTACCTAAAGCTATGCTACGATGTCACCAAAATGAACGGGGTTCAGGAGCAGGTTAGCATATAATGTAACAGAAGCTGCAGTTATGCTCTGTATACATTGTGCATTTGCTGTATGGCGCATACGAGGGTTGTTCATTTAATTCCCGGACGATCGATATCGCTGAAAAACGATTGGACGGATATTAATGAAACCGTACACTAGCACAAGCATAATATTATCATTCCTTGATTCACATACAAAATTTCAACTGGGTACGATTAACCGATTTAATAATTTTAGCGTTTTAGTAGGCTCGTGTAACGTAAGTCTGCCCAAGTCGACGTCAAAAAAGGCGACCGCTATGACGTTTTCGCATCTAAAACGCTACTTTCTGCATCATTTGATCATTATTTAGGGGTTAAGTAGTTGCCCGGACATATAAATTCGCCATGTTAAGCTGTTCAGTAGTGATGTTATATGCTATAACTACGATAAAATCGCATGTGGCTGCAATTTATACAGCACTTATTATTATATTAGTGCCTACCACCCTACGGGTCTTGAATCTACGACATTTTCCGTTGATGACTTTGGGTTTGATCGGCCTTTGATCATCACATGGTGGTGCTATGTCACCGTAGAACGGTTTATTTCATATACGTATAAACAACAGTCCGCAGTTACGATAACTGTCTAAAGAGTTTGTCTTTAAGGAAGTCTTAAGTTTTACCGATGTACGTCCAAAATTTTCATAAAATCGTTTCATTACCTTTTTTCTCTCAACAAGTCGCGATATTCACAAAAGCACGCTCTTCGTCAATAGAACGCAAAAGGCTACACGGAATTGACATCAAATGTTATATTACACGACATATATATTGTTGGCTGATGTTTTCTGCTTAAAATATGCGATAATACCACTATTCCTACCGACGTAACACTCAACATACCACTACAAAATTGGGTTGGGCCGGGTTGTCGTTTGTGTGGTTACTATAATAACCATAGTTTGTGTTCGATTGGATTAGTTCATGTTTTGTCAAATAATCAAGTGGCTGACTAAGTCTTATGAAACGAAATTTTACTACAATCGCATGTTCTAATCAAGCGCTATAGCGATCGTCCGGGAATTAAATGAACAACCCTCGTACGTGTTGATATTAAGGCCTAATTACAATGTATAGAATAAAAGATTAATTCGAGTAGGAATTCGTACTCATGAGCATTTCCTAATTGCACACAACCTAATGTAAGCAGACACTTACAATCGTTATTAAATGATATAACATTGGATATTTAGGACTGTGACTGTGTTGAACAATTGTTAATACTCAGCTGTCAACAGAACCAATTTGTATAATTATACCACATGTTACTTACAAATAGTTTCGCAAACATTTAGGAAATCGGCGAAATAGTGTAATTGAACTTAGTAAACATTCATTAGAAATAATATGAAGTTTTTTTGTCTAAGACTGTTTATGCAAGTAGTACAATGCATGTTAGTTATACAGTCGTATTAAACTTGGTATGCTCATGGTTTCCACATGAGCTTTGTTTACGTTTTCCATGTATGCAAAATTATTTGGCGGCTTAAAGTTGTGCAAATAATAATTGATTGAAACTCCAGTCCAAAATTGGTATAAAACTTGTGGATAACTCAATCGATTAATACTTTTCTTCTAGCGTTCTGAATTACAACCATGACACAACATTAGCAAGCGTTTGAAAATATGATACGAAAATATACGTAATTTTCTACATTTATTTTTCAACTTTGTTGGACATTGTATCGACATCATGTCTTTATACTTGTAACAAATTTGCGTGGTGATGGATTTAGCGATTTTGCGCATTTTGTTTATTGACTAGGTCAAGTCGCAGTAACGTCTCATTTGGTCGCTTGTGGTTTCATTTTTGGTATATATGTGTGCTATTTGTGTTTGTACACGTTATATTGTATTAAGGCCTAACAGAGCAAATAATATCTATGTTAACTCGCAAATTATTGTAATATTGTTCACTAGAACAATTATTTGAAGATACCATTCTCACTATCCAGTTACTCTATCATGTTACATCAGCTCATAGGACCACCCTTGCATCGAATCTAAAATGGGAACATCAGATTGATAATATTGATTGTGTCACTAAATCATTGTTTTGCCTTAACATATCTTCAGTTCGTGCTGCCCGATTTCTAAGAAGTAAAAAAGTACTATTTTTACATGGATTGTGTGTTCATTGCTATTACGATAATATTGGACACTGTATCACATGACAAACATTTATTTGTACTGTTCAGTTAAATACGGTTGTCTTAGGTCTTTGATAGTTATTCTGTCCATCTCGAAACTTTCTGTCAACATTTACATGTATATAGTTATGTATGTATGTAGTTAAACCACAGTAAAACGTACAATAATACATGTAGTGTTATTTAGAATGTGTTCGTTTTACTTTCCATTTGTTTTTTTTGTTACATGTATTTGGTTGCCATGCCCTTGATTCTTGTTTTTTAATGTGCTTTTTTGGAAGATAAAAAAGTTACCAATTTTCTAGTGCCTTTTTCAGTTGTTAGGCCGCGCAAGCACCCTTTGACATTTAAACTTCCCTGGTCATTGGGCTACATATGGAAACCTACACTCGTGTCGCCCTGGGGAGACTATTTCTCTCCTGTGGTGTGGCAGCCAACATCGATCTGCGGCGCCCAGGAATAGACACTGCCCTCACCTCACAGGTACCATTTTACACCATGGTGGAGTGGAGCTGTGGGTCTTGCTCAGAGAAAATAACCAGTGGTACAGAGGGGGATCGAACCCGGGACCTGTCGATCCCGTAGCGCGCGCCCTACCTCTAGGCCACCGCTCCCCAAATGCACAGATACGTTTATGATAATATACATGTATGGAGGTGACATCCAACCAAAGGCAAAATACAAATGATATAAGGGCAGATTAATACATAAAAACGGCATAAAATAAATTACTATCTACATTGCTATGGGTGCATGCTGTAAGTTTGATGCAGGTTCGAATATTAAGCATGATGAAATTATTAGTTGGATGTTGGAATCCCTCAGGCAATAGTATACCTTTGTATAACAGTTCTCTCTAAATATGTTTTATGTACAGGATAAATAGAAAGGTATACACAAAATTATTCCCTGAGTTAACAAATTACTGCACAATTTGCAAGTCAATAATTTGCTTTGTAGAAAATTATATGACACCACATGTTTAATAACCATAATAAAAAGCATAATTCTCTAGGCTGTATAGCATTATGATTGTTTGTTATCATAGTTTATTATAACGAAATATTCTCAGAAAACAAGCAATGGAATATATAACCCAAACCAGGTGGTACGGTGATCGAGCGGATAGCCTGCTTGACTGCTGATCGAGAGGTCCCGGGTTCGATCCTCGGCCGGGGCACTTGATCATTTCTGAAACGCTTTTCTGTGTTTCCCACCTAACTAGAGATGAACTGGTTAGCAACCCAGAGGTAGTCTCGCGTGTATCGGTGCTATACACCGGGCACGTTAAAGAACCAAGGTGTCTCTTCGGAAAGAGCTAGGGCATCTCGCCCGGATACCTTGTATCACACCACTATCACTTCCACCTGCTGTCCCTTCAGCAAAAACACAGGACCCCATTGGAAATAAGTGCTTGCACTTTCATGGGTTATCCTTGACCGAGAGGTTTAAATAATTACAACCTTTCATTTGCTCCATTTTATGGTTACCTAAGAGGTTCACCTAATTATGTAATAGTGTTCATCTAATCTAACAACCTTTATGAATCCACACGACAACGTAAACACGCCTACTTGGTGCGTTTTGGTACTTACTGGAAGAGTAAGATTTTAACGTAATGTCAAACTCCACCTTTCAATCAAAGTTCTGGTTACCTCGAGAACATTGTAAATATTACATAATGTCGTTTACATCGCCGGTACATGCCTCATAATTAACCATGTAGTTGAATATAAGTCACACCGATCTTACGTTAACCATCAATACATAATGTAGGTGTTATCTCTATAAGATAGTATCAGATATTTGCAATATGATACAAATGCGTTTTTATTCCTAATGTTTGTCAATGCTAGATATACTTCACAGAACGGTGTAGTTCTATCTAAACTCTAATTTCACAGACCACGCGGAATGTATGTTTATTTTACATGTGCCACTGATGTTGTATGGCTCTGGTAATGGAGATAAAATAGAAGCAATCATAGCAATCATTATCGGGGAAAGGTAAAAAGGCACCGTGCACAAGTAATGTCTAGACTATGATAGTCTGCTAGCGAGCTTATGTTCATTATATAATACAGACAACAGGCGATTAGAATCAATCACATGTTTATCTTTGACACAACATAACGAACCGATTGACTAAATTATATAATAGTTCATACTGAAGATGCAAACACAGAGATATCGCTTTGTAAATAAATGATCAAACAATGCACGGACTATGTCAGTGAAATTGTGAAATGATTGCTAAAGATTCAGCGATTTATCATCACACCGATATGCTACGAAATGAAAAGCGTAGTAGAAAACATTTAAACGTTTATATAGTTAATAGCAGTTCTATGTAAGAACACTGATAAATGTATAACTCGGTGAATGTTTGTCATCAGTCGTTTCTGTTATATGTGCAATCGTTTGAATGGTCTCTAGGGAGCACGCAAGTTATTAATAAACATGTGCACCAACTACAAACATAAGATATCAACAACGAAAGGCACATTAGCAGTGCAATGACTTATAAACCTTGCATTTTGTCAAGCGTACTAACATATATATCCGTACGTAGTAGTTTATAATATGTGTATAATACACTTCAGTATGTACTAGTTAGTGTAAACATTTTAAAATTACGATTATAACACACGCTTGCATCATGATTATATCTTCCTAGTGAATACACTTTTATTGTCGAAACGTAGTGTTACATTTGTATTTAGTGTCTTGAAACAGTGTATCGTATCATTTAGTGACAGCCATCAACATTCTCGCATTAATAACAATTTTAGGGTCGAACCCTGCCAACAATTCCATCATACACATATATTTAGTTTCGCAAGCTAATTTCAATGTTAATTATATAAGGGCAAATTGTACAATAAATCGAGTTACGTGATGTTAGTCGGAAAAACAAACTGATATATCTTGGAACGGTTTTTCTTGTAACTATTCTTACAGGTATGTGGAGGCGTTAATTGAAAATATACAATATGATGCAAATCGCGTCAGTTAGCATCATATTAATGTTTCGACTTTTTGCCGTACTCAGTTTTTCACAAACAAACATTTCTAATACATTGATAATACCAAGTTTTTGACAGTTTTTAATTATACGGTCAATGAAAATACAAACTAAATACAAAAATGTAGAAACAAAACGAAAGCTTTTTAAACAATATGTGTCCATGTGTTGCCACGTTTGAACTTCGGGTTTATTTATGGAAGCATTCATGTTAAGACACGCATTTATACTTGAGTTCATGTTGATGGATTCCTTCACTCTCCCATTGACCAATACCTTTTTTTCCAATATAATCACTTGGATGACATTTTTATCGCATAAGTTGTATTTACCAGTTAACTTAAATTTTAGTTTCAGTACTTTCATCATAAAGATAATTTTAGGTAAACCGATAATAAAATTCGCACAGGGAATTTTGCACGTAAACATCTAGCACAAACGAATACATTTACAACGATACACATGCAGGACATGAGCACAGACCACATGTATAAATGCCCAACACACAACGGAATTTGAAAATTACACTCCACCGCCAAAGATCCCAATTTCAGGTATCATAAGTACAGTAGATATCTAACTCTACAGTAATTATGATCTCCAATTTACGTCAGTGTTCATTATGCCAATGTCATGCGATTATATGGTATTTTGGCTGGATAAAAATATAAATACTACTTTGGGTAAACTTGCTTGTCAAGAACTCTTGACAGTGAACAAATTAATCAACTGGCACAATAATGAGTGAATCAACTTGTTGACAGTAGAACTTGTTTTCCAGGAGGAACAATTTCCTGTAGGAACAATCGTTCAATTTATCCTGACAAACAATGTCCTACAAGAAAGAAACACATGTTTCATCAAATGGAGCATGTTAATTTGATGACGATAAAAATATATAACGCTGTATAAAGTAAGTAACTGTTTAATTGGGTTTATAAATGCTGGTTTAATCATATGCCTTTTATAGTCAAAATGACAGAACTAAGTCACCATAGCTAATACGACTGTGGTGTTGCCTTATTTATGGAGGTTTAAGCATAGATATGGAGTGGCTTACAAAGTCGAATAGCATAGTTCAAGTCGTAAAAAGGCTGAGAGATCTAGCTTTAGCTGTTCTTCGATCCTAAAAAGAAGAGAAAAAGGAGTCATTAAATGTTAATAATGTGGAATTCTAACGTACTAGGTGTGTAATATTAATCACTAAAAAATTGCAATTATATTTAAACAAATTGTAATCTCACAATATCTTTATCTACAAAGGCTTCTCAAACAAATGATACACCCCACGATACCGACTGTACTGTTCCTAATGTAAATGTCTAAGTATCATGTCACTGTATAGACAAGAAGCAATTGTCTGAAGCAATACGACAAACAACGCATCACTCTGCAATAAAATGAGTCCATGTGAAATCGCGTATATTACACGAGTTATAATACAAATTGATCTCAGTTTTCCGTGATATACCGGCCAATATCATGGTTTGTCATCCACATGCATAGTTATTAATCACTCATGCCTTCAGCCTTCGTGATTAATTCCTACGCATATAAACTCCAAACCGTGATATATTGGCCTGTTTAGCACAGACAACGGAGATCTATTTCCTAAATATAGGGATGAAAGTTCTCGGACCCTGCCGGATGACAGTTTTACATCGCTTGCTTAAATGCACACACATACTATTTGTCAGATAAACAATGAGTTTTAATCGTTTTATAATATCTAATTGCCAATAACAAAATAGACGAAGTAAAAGTAATTGGATATTGCTAAATAGAAAGATGGAAAAAAATTTAATAATAATCGCAGAAATCTGATTTTTCCTAACGACCCTATATAACACTAATTCTGATAAGAACTTATACTCATTACGTAATAACACTGCCTACCTAGTAGAATCACGTTACAGTATACATCAATGCGTATGAAAGTACTATAAAAGATGAAGTCGACGTCCGATATGAAGATGTTCGTCTTTGAAGATCCTAAAAAATAAGATTACTTCCAGTTTGTCCGATTGACAAATTGTAGAACATAAATAGTATTAATATTATTAAGTTCCCAGCGGACGATATGGTGTAACGATATGTCTTATATATTGTTTATGATCCAATCTACCGACTTAGAATAAATCTTATTGCCGGAGTAAAAGAACAAATACAAAGAACTGGTGTATGGATGCAATGATAGATAAGAACTTGGATGATGTTTGGCAAGGTTAGTCTCTACAATTACCAATTTCTGTTTCCGGTGATTGGATTCTTTATTTGACTAACTGCTGAACACAAGAACGAACTAGCAGTGTATATATGTAAGAAATGTCAGAATTGTTATGAATGCGTCAAACGTAAATTTCCGAAAAAACATTGGTTAGATGTACCGTCATAAATATTTTGTCCCTTCAATCCCGATGCCATTACTTAGTATGCTTGGATGTTGAATAAGCCTTCCACTAATACGATATTTGCGGACAATTTCGATTTTTAAAGGGTTTGTTTACATTTGAGATTGATTATTTGGTTAATTCGTCTTCTTTTATATAAAACATCTATTTTCTATAACATTTCCGTTCAATAGTAGTCTATTTGATATTAAAGTGTTTGTAACATGCAGTCACTTATTTTGGAAGTCTACTATATTTGCAACACTGCGTTGGCATTATGTTAAGCAATAGTTGTTCCATATGTTATTTTACAATTTTATTTAAAAATAAAAGAGGTGTTCAACTTGTAATTGAACAAACTTAAAATGTACTATATTCATGATTTTAACAATAAAATTGAATAACAACTTTCATATTGTGTAAGGAAATTATCAAGAAATATAACATAGACGTTTTAGCTACAGACAGTTTCTTACTACAGCATACAAATGTATCCACGTATATCATCATGATGTCCTAACTTAATGGTTTAGTTTAAACAATATTTATTTCCATAATTATGCATTTTTATGTGTTACATAGACAGAATAATGATGTTTCTAGATAAGAGGTAGATATACAATAATTAGTAACAGATTTATGGTACTTTTGGGTAGAAATTGGATTTGTAAACAAGTCTTATATAAGACTTATGTTAATACACTTAATGGTTTCATAACCAGATCTAGACGCACAAAGCAGAAATTGTGTTGTTGCCACCACCTGTTTGTGTATTCTATAAAATAAACCAGTAAACAGATAAAAATCATTACATAGATACAACACATTACATTAATGCCATCAAAGTATTGTAGTTTAATTAATTAATGCATCCGATTAATTAGCGCGTAGATAATATGATTAAATAATCATTTGTTTTCATGTTGCCCACAGTAAAGAACTAATAATGACGTAATTTAGAGAGGTAGAAATGTTACTGGTGATCGTAGTAATGCTATTTTAGCATAACATAGTTCCCTAGCATATCGTCTCTACTGTATTTAATAACAAACCATGTATCTAACAGGGAGCGTATGAAGATCACCTTATTCTCGGTACACTGCATTGAAGCTATTAAATGCATTAAAAAGTTCATAAATTATGTATGCACCGTTCAATACTGTTTCCCCGGGTAAAATAACTGATTTCTGTTCCTGAAGGACACTCAAGCAAACCATCAGCGAGTCACTCGTCTAGACCACAGGTGTTCCTCAAACAGCTTTATAATAGAAATATACGTTCGCATTGAAACACTCTTCTGAAGCCCCCTCTACTAATATCAGCACGGATTATGATTTTGTTCATAGTTTGAAGAGCATAATTGGAATTATGATAGGTAACTGAGATGTTTGATATGTGTTTTAATGGACGATATCAGCACCGGTGTTCATCGTAATAGCATTACGTGAAAATTTAATTAATAACCTAGTTGTTCTAGAAAGTTAGTGTAAGAAAGTCAAGCACTGAGGATACATATTCCATACAGTATCGATTGACGAGTTCCGTATGATGCCGTTGGTTAGTTAATCAATCTGTAATTAATTGTAGCATTGTAGCCCTTTCAAACACTTTCAAAAGAAGTACCAACGCTACTATGCTTCCAATCTATATTGAGCGGAATGTTATACAGTTGTACGTACTATAGCGAATGATTGCATCCGTACACTGATCAAAGTGCTAAGTCTGCTTAATTGAAACATGTCCGCAAACTAGCACAGTTTCTTAGATACGCCTAAGTTGTGACTTGTCTGTAGTTAAAGTAAAGGTTAAACAGATAATCTTCAAATGTTTGAGATGAAAATTGTAAAAGTATGTACAAATTTCCATGAGATTGCGCAAAAGTATGTAAAAAGTCGTGTGCGCTAGTTTCTAGACACACACCAGTTGCACTTTCATGTTTAATATGTTCTGCCACAAGACGTATGATCTCAGGACCTTGCATTTTAAATAGTGTATTTAAAGCCTTCGGCATTCCAGACACCGGTATGAAGCAATGAATGTGTATGAATTTCATTTCTCTTAATAATGTTAGTTTAACAAAATCCAATCCTATGTTAAAGAACGAGGTTAATGCACTAATTAGTTGATAGAAAACAGATGTTCAGGCCTTTCCTACTTGAAACTACAATTTCTTTCTTGAACAACTCGTCAACTTTCTAAGGTTATACACGTAAATGGTACAAATATATATATAATTTGGAACTAAATTACTTTCCAACATGTAACTAGATACTATAAAGATAGATACTGCTGAAATTACAATGTATGCAAAAGTTGACTGTAGAAGGAGATACACAGACTGAGAATCATTGTGAATGACAATGTTATAATTATTACACTGATCTAGATGGTCATTGTTAAAGGACAAAGACCCAGACGCATCAGACAGGTTGTTAGCCTTGTGATGGATGCAAGTTGTGTGCATTGGAGGTTTTTTAATTTCATGCGGATTGAATATTGTGAATGTATATCATGTCGGAAACGGAATCAACGGTAATAAAATATTAATATTTCCTTAGTTCACGAGTCTTTATCACTTCTTCTTCTTCCTTATATGTGCAGTAATTGCCTTCCATAAATACATGCAGGATTATAAGGTTCTTGCAACATATCATTATAAAATGGAACTCATCCTTCATGTTTCCATGTATCATGCACAAACTGTTTTGATTTACATGATACACTAGCTCAATTTGATAAATTGCATGCCATCGTATAATATTTTCTCAATTTGAGAGGTATATGGAGGGTTTTAATTTTGTTGAATTTGGTGTAAGATCAAATTTTATATCATCGTGTGCTATTAGAAGTCAATATTTTCTGGAGTGGCGTAGCCACGAGTGACAATGTAAATTTCTGTGATGACGAGTGAAATCAACATCAGACTTTTCTCCAAATATCAACACAGTTTCTGTTAATTATATGCTTCATTTGTCATAAAATGGTACAAACGAGAGTAGAATCAGCTCCAAACAGCGAAAATAACAAAATAAAAGATCAATGTTATGAATCACTTTTAGTTCCCTTGACAATCCCGTAATCCATTGAAAGCAAATAATAAAAAAAACTGCCAACGAACTAATGGTACGATATTAAACGGTGGAATAAAAGGAACTTAGTTTATCATGCATACATTGTAAAAAGGAGCTGTTCAAATAAAATATTACAAATAAAAATGAGTGGACGGGTATTTGGAATGACATCACTATGACCGTTGCAATGTTGCAAGCATTACTGTAATTTTACTCCACAACTACACGAAAAGAGGAAGTAAATAAATACAATCACAGACAAGTCTAGAATGCAGTAAATCACACGATGAAAATACTTTGTTAACACGATTCTTAAATTAGTTAAGACATGATTTATTTTCAGACTATGTAAAACAAATAAACAAAGCGACCAGATTCAGCAGTCGGAAGTTAATTACTCGGGGGAATTCTTAACGCTCTTGTTAACATAAAATCTGAAGTAGGTGAACTGGTTTCATTATTTATTGTTTCCATAAAAGGCGAGAGAATAATCACCGTGTATTTGTGGCAAGTTCAATTATAAATAGCTCGAACTTATAATGGTTATGTGGCAGCACATTGATACCGCGACAGATATACGAGTTTTAGGCTAGAATTACATACATTAGTGATCTCTAGTTTATTTCAAGGTGTGTAAACATTCATGAACATAATGCATCCAGTTCTTGATGGACATCTAGATTAAATGATCATGTAGTAAATCTACTAGCCAATTAATTGGTATAATTGTCGAATAATACAATTTTGGCGATATGCCATACGGTGTTTCACCGAACTTTGGAGTGAACTCATGAATTAGCAAAATATAAAGACACATTCTTTATGAGATTTGAGTGATACATTTTGCGATTGTTAACACATTAAGTAGTGAGTATTATACTTCATGATAGTAACGAGTTGTACAATGTCGTAGAGAATATGCTCAAGTTAATCAATAAAATATCGGTAATTATTGGATGTTTTAGTACGAAGGCAATTAAACATAATATAAAAACAAATCATTTGAAATGCATACACTTATTTCATTCGATTTGTTTAATAGTTCAGTTTAAATGTTGCGACTTTAACTAGTACAATAATACATGAATTATTATATTGTTATTCTATGGACGATCAACCATTTATTCATCTTTTAAAGCATTGATTATATTGAGTCGTCATGACGGATGTTCAAATTATTACAGTCACTAGACAGTTATTGTTTGTGAATATGTTTTGTATGTACATTGGCGGGTAGAAATAAATGCCCTCCATATAAGTTTGTATTAACTGTAAATTGAACAACAACTGTGAATCTGCAAACAGCAGGGATGTTATTGTATTGTTAAAAATAGGCCAACTCCGGATCTTCACTAATCTGTATAGCTAGTTTGCGATAGAAAAAAATCGTGTTTTTTAAACATTTCTGAAAATCTATTAATCAGATTTTGGTAAACAATTACACAGAACTACAATAACTTCCTACCTACTCCCATTCCGAATTTCATAATTTTTAATCATTTATTAAACGACATTTATTCTTTATTATATATTGATATTACATGTGCATAGACAGTTTAACGCTGGGAGGTAATCTCGTATTCCATTGATGATTTACTATCAATAATTTAACCGTTACACTCCGTGATCGACGGAATTGACATTGCTGTTATAAAGACGAAACTTGGGAGGCCTGTATGATTCGGTTTATGTAGTGTGTCGCATGTAAACAATGTAAAACAATAACATCTACTTCGTCAGAATTACATACGGGCCTCTTGTGTGTTTTATCAAATAGGTTGCAAATACGTAAATATACCGTTAGGCGTATCACGTGACTGTAAAATTGGCTGTTGCAAGTATCAAGTCTTCTAACTTGATATTTCATACCAAACTACAAAAATGTTACATAGAACTTTTTTAACCCATTTCTGATGCTGCTGAAATTCGAGTGTGTATTAGGCAGGTATATTTGATTTATTCGTGCAATATTTCATACATGTAGGTGAAGTAATTACAGAGAAATATTTTAAAAAACACGATTTTTTTCTATCGCAAACTAGCTATAGGTACAAATATATGTGTACCGTTATAATCATTGTGTCACTTCCATATTCATATCTGTACTATAGAGTTGGGGTCAGTTGTGTTTGCATATGAATACAAAACCATTCTAACTAGGCCAGCTTTGTTTATGTACATGTAGATTAAGGGGGAAACCACCTTGCACAGAGTTCCGAATATCAACTATTGTTACGTGCTGTAATTGGTTTCTAAATTGGTTTCTACGTCAACAATTCACTAAGATTGTGTCCATTCCGGTAGACATATAACACATTGGAACAAAGCCAGTTAGATGCATGTAATAGAAGCAAAGCTGACAATCAACGTTGTGTATACCGTCGTTATACGAATACGATTCCAAGGCAATTTCTACCATTAACATATAAATGGTCAATCATCCTTTGTCGTTTGTATCAGCAAATGTCGGTATTGAATGTGCACCAGAATGTTACGATAACGGCGCTGTTTTCGTCTACTGATTTTAAAAATAGAATCAATTGTACAGCATAGAATGTCTGCAACATGGTTGACATGCCAGTTTACGCACCTATCGCCTTGCTTTTAAACCATCGTAGTAAATTTGTTATATTATAACAAGCACAGTGTGGAACTACATGTAAAATACACCGGTGTTTTCAATCGCTTAAAATGTTGCAATACAAGCAAATGATATTTTGAAATGCGTGTACCGTGCAGCGTTGTTTGTCCGGCATCCAGTTTGACCAGATGAGAGTACGGGATGAAGCGATTTGCCGATAAAACCAGATTTTAGAGCAACTTAATATAATATTGATATACTATGGGTCACACACGCATTGGCGCAATAAAAATGAATGCATTAAAAAAATTACAAGTTGAATGTTAGTACGGCTAAAAATCGTTATCAGGCCATTAAATACTACGATGAAGATTATATATGTTGTAATAAGAATTTGCAAGGTTTTATAGGTTTTTTTTATTAAAGCTGTCATAGATAGAAGCAATATTGATATACTGACAATATCTTTTATCGGATCTTTTATCTGTTCACATTTTGAGATATCTATACATGGGTCAATGAATGGAACCACCAAAATCCTCATTTTCTAGCACAAGACAGTTTCTTTGTTAAGATTGAAGTTTACAGTCAAGTCAAAACTCAATATTTTCAAAAGCTGAATCTATAACCAACATGTACAGTGTAGAATAGCAATAAGGGAATACTGACCGAAGGGCCTGTTCGTTGTTTGTCTTTATATGTGTTATTCTATATATTGATGTATTGCCAATGGTCGTCTTCTGATATATTGGAATAGTCAATATGCCTCAGGAAAGTAGGGCAAAGTAGGGCATAGATCAAAATAGTAGGACTAGTAGGGCCAAGTAGAAGGCCTGCTCAGGTCATATCAATGCTAATTCTATTTTAAATATAATTTTGATATGAATATTTATGCATGTGCATTGTATGAACCAAGTATTGAACGAAAATGCATATCTGTGAAGGTCCAATATTATTTGGAAAATCTGTTGGATAATTTTTTTGACACAAAAACGTATGCTATAAACAAAGGACCATAACACTGGCAATAATCTTCCTACCAAGAATTCCTGACAATATGCATATCTACACTTGGTACAATCTGTTTATTTGTAGTTCAATTGAAATATTACCAGTGGTTAAGGAAAACTAGAGCCGAGAAACTTTGTGACATCCATTCAGACAGACGTTCAGCACAAAATGGCTATGTATCCCGCACTCTGTTTTGGAGACTATTACTCAAGTGTTAAAAATGTTTTCAAGGTAAAATAGAACAAAACGGGAGTTAAACAAACGTGGTTTAATAAAATATATCAAAAATATTATGTACATTATAATTTTTATATGACTAGATTACAATGCACTTAAACAAACCAAAATTAGTGAAAGAGAGTAAAAAGACATCATGCGCATCGTATGTTTATACAGGGATGCAAGTTTTTAGGTATATACCTGTTTTCATATATTTCAGGGTAACAAAGTGAATTTTTCATTTTCTTTATATAAATTGACCAGTTTTCATGATTTCGTTTTTTTTTTACTTGTACCCATGTATAATGTACGAAAATTGACATTTCAAAACAAGAGCCGTCAGAGACGGGTGATGCTCCCCGTTGGATGTTTGTCATAGAAAAATTACTCATATGAGTAATGGTTGCATTATAACAATGAGTCGTGACATAATAAAAAAAGGGCAATAACTCCAAAAATAGGTTATGTAGAGTTGTGGTTCTTGAGCACTGCACTGCTACTCATTGAGATCTATCCACCTATGAAGTTTCAAATTGATATCCCTTATACTGTTTGAGTTATGGCCCGGACAAAAGTTAAGTATGAAAAATTACAAAGGGCAATAACTTACATTTTTGTAAAACAAATGCAATGATGAGTTATGGTTCTTGTGCACTGCACTTCCTCTCACTGAAATCTATTCACCTATGAAGTTTCAAATTGATATCTCTAATACTGTATGAGTTATGGCCCGGACAAGAATTAAATAAGAAAAGTTACAAAGCGACCTCGTTTTCAAAATGGTCACGTGACATGGGAATGTGTATTGGCAAATACCATGTTTCCGTGAACAGAAATCAATTACCGAACACACGAATTTTTAATTAACGTGCGTGCCCAACAGAAGCAATAAAACATATTTTACGGATATTCACATAAGCCCGTAGTTTTATTATCAGTTTCAGAAAGAAAAAAACAGAAAAAGCACCGGCATATGTATATTTCGGATAATCATATAGGTCCGCATATTGCCCCGCAGAAATCCACAGTTTTAACTTTGCCTTATTTCGGGATATTTCGGACAGTATCGTGACAAGCGTTCGGGATATTTCGGACAGTATCGTTAGGTTTGGTGCAAGAAGTTGCGATTGGTGCATGGTCATTTACAAAAAGCCTTTACAGTACTAATAATAGATTAAAATGCGAATTAAGTTCAAATGATGTTGAATCGGTGTTTCTACAATGTGCGTTTGCATTAAAATTTATGAACTTACATAATATTGTGCAAAAAAGGTATAAGGAAATCAGACGGGGAAGTTAGCAAAACCCAACCAGCCGAAACACCACAACACAACTACACTGAGCAAAGCCCACACATAAACCAAATAAACAATTAAATGTCCAGGTTCCAGTCGAAAACATGTAGGATGACCAAATTGCATAAAGAAATTATGCCTCACTTCATGGCGACCAAACCTCACAAACCCATGCTAAAATGCCAACCGAATGAGGCACAACGACCCCGTGACCTAGTTTGAAACACCAAGGAGAGTGACCTAACGTGTGTGCTTGAAATATACTGTATGATCATATAACACTAAAATGTTAACTAACCTTATTGATGCTTTAAAAACTTTTCTCTCCGTTACTTACCCATTTATCATGTGTATTTTGTTTGTATTACATGTTTATTTATAAACATTGTATATCAGAGTTGTAGACTATGTACTTGTTACTTGTCTTAATAAATATATGTTCTGTTCTGTTCTGTTCTGTTAATGCGACCTAAAGAGGCACAACTTCGACTTGACCTAGTAAAATAATGAGCAGTGTAGGAATTGGGTGGTAAATAACGTTACGTATATCTAGATGCATATTGCTCCAGAATATACCAACGAGGTGACCACAGGGACCAAACAAGGCATATAACCGCAAAGCGACCTTTATTTAAAAGGTTGCTCTCCCAGCGAAAGGGGCAAACCGCATTTATAAAAGAGAGGACTATTATAAGCTAATAATATATCTAGCTACATGTATATCGAAAATGTTTATGCCAAAAAAATACCTTAGTAACCAAACGACACAGTGACCTAATTAAACAATATCTCATTCAGAATCTTCAAAGGATACAGCATATGATAAACGGGGGATAGACATTAAAAAGAGCTAAGAGGAAAAAGTACAGGTAAAATGGAATCTTAAAAGTCTGGAAAGAATCTATACTAAAAAATCAACATAACGTGCAAACTGGCAACCGAGTAAACATTGCTTAAAATGTGATTAAATTGAATTCGGATATTTTGCTTTCGCAAAGTATCCTAGGTATGTACGTAGCCACTTTATGTAGCTTGAACCAATTTACATGTCTGCAACGACAAAGTCTAACAAACAGACAAACCAGCTTGATGCATTATGTTAATGAAAACCTGTTAGTAGGGACAGTTGTAAATTGTGACAATGTTTGTTGTAATTAAATGTCTAGCCGCAGTATGTCTTCCAATGTTCTTCACTGATGCGCAGCACTAATAAAGTATTGTTTTGACAGTTTGCAAATGAAAGGAATATAGTTTATGAGGTTTTTATTCCTACAAATTTGGTATAATTATGATATTAAGTGAAGGGACTGTTGTCGGTGGAAAATGACCTCGGCAATACAGCAACCAACCAAAGACAGGACTAGTACACTTAACTCATTCATAAGATTCACTAGATGCAATTAATCGTACAATGTATTACAATTATTAATTCATTGTTATTCGACGACTGGAAAAAAACTGAAAATAGTATTGTTCCGGTTACAAACAGACTATGTCACATTGATTGGATCTTCAGTCCGTCTTATCTGGGCTATCAGAAACGGAATCACTCATTATCTGAATATTAAAACACATAAAAGGTAAGAGAAAATCCGACGGGGAAGGTAGCACTCAACCCAACCTGCCGAGCATAGAAATCAGACAACGACATAACTACCCTGAGCAACGCCCAAAGAAACCCATGCCTAAGTTCATAACAAAAAGGAACAGTTGTAACAAAACAATATTCCTTAATACAATTATTGACATTCGGTTAAATTAAAATGACTCAGTCAATGTCAACAATATCCGGTGGAAAAAATTTCAAACCTCATAAGGGTCTTGTTGCGTATTGTTAGTGTTAAAAAGCTCATTACCCATGTGCAATTGTGAGGGCGTCAATTTCAATTGTCAAATTCAGTCAATGCGACACTTAAGTAGTTATATTGGTTTTTTATGGTTTAGAAATGCATCAAACATCTTCTATGTATGGTACACTTAATCGAAGTTCAGCTAGAAAAACTAATGCACTACTTTTGGAGGGTCGATGTCAATAACAAGTTCTTGCACAGTTTAACATCAACATGCATGCTACGACTAATAAGACGCTTGGGAGACGGTTTGCAGACCGACAATTAATGGACAATGCGCTGAGGTGCCTCTTTTTCTTATGTTTTCTATCGAATGCCGATTTCCCTTATAGATGTTCACTATTATCATATTGTCTAACTGTATAGTTAGATAAAATGTTAAGTATTAACAAATGTTTGAGAAATAAAACACAACTTAGGATATATCAATCGCATTTAAATTTTAAATGTATCACACGTCTTACAGCCATGTGTAAATTGCTGCTTAATTTGCAAAACGTGTAGTTTTACAGACTTATTCAACATTTAGTAAATGTCATGTTCGAAGGATGTACTGCTTTACACAGCGCTTTTATTAATATATCAACGACAATAAAGCAGTGGTTAACTTTTAGAGTGATCTTTGTTCGATGTAGCAGCAGATTTGATTGAGATTTATCTTGTCAGCCTTCGAGAGGCACTTATACCATCAGAATTTTGAAGAATTGGTTCAAGAAAAAGTAGTTAAAAAGGTATGAGAAAATCCTAGAGGGAATGTAGCATTCAACCCAACCGGCCGAGTACAGAAATCAGAAACACCACGACACAACCACATTGAGCAGTGCTCACAGAAACCCATGCCAAAAAGGCGACCAAATGAGGCACACCAACCTCAGGGCGTGACCTAGGTTAAAACACTAAGGACAATGACCTTACGATATGCGACCTAACGAGGCACAACTACGACTTGACAGTTCAAATATGGGCAAGGTAGGAATGGGGTGAGAAATCTTAATGCATGGTCAAGGTAAAGACAATAGTTCATTAGCCTAATGCCTTAACCTATAATTAATTATGAATGATGGCATTACCTTTTCAGTGAATAAATATTTAACCAAGTTCAAGCAAGAACAAATTGTGTTAGTTGAGAGGGTAATTTGATATAAAGTACTCTGCAATATGGTACCAGCTGATCACGTTTCACGGGAAAACTGGCTAAATTTACAGATTGCTGAATATGATTGATATTGTTGAACAACCGTCTAGAACCAACAGAAATAAACTGACGAGCATAAATAAGAATCCATATGTTTGAAATTTACTCAGTTAAGATATTATGTTAACGTTAATTGTTTGGCAAGTTCGACACGTTCTTATATTATAGTGATAATGTTGCTGATGCTAACAGTTTCATACGAACAAAAACAGCAGGAAATCATTAATGGGTATAAGAAATGAATTATTTGAAGAAATTAGTTCACCTTTTAACACATTACAATAAATTCAAATAGCTAGTAGTATAGCATTATAATATTGAAACATCTTCGAAAATATATTTGTTTTACATTAATATAATATAATTTTACTTTACCAAATGTTTTTAATTAGATACATGGTGAAGGCCTTTATTTAGTACATGCCTTTACTACACATACATATTAATCACAACCGCTTAGGGATCTACACGTTTGAGTGTTCGCATCGGTAAATTGATTTCTTACGACAAAAACGGTATAATACAGGGGTATGCCCCTTTATTGTCTCTTACGTCTTGTATTTGGATAGTTTCGAATTCACAGTATGTCCGTTGAAAAGACTCCGTATGCTTAACAAATTAATCATTATGACTGCTCAATACACCATTTGTGAGAATTAAACTTTTTTATCTCTAATCTTTCCAATCATCACTTATGTGTTCAAGACCAGAATAGACAAGAGGCAATTGTCCATATCGAGGAGTGTTTGTTAAATTTAAGCAAATTAAGCACTTCGGTCAATAAAATAATTGGTTGTACTTTCCTGAAGTACTAATGCATCCTTATCAGACGACATTTAAGTTTTTGTCCGAATCGCGTATCATTTGACATAATATATCGTTCGTCTTCTCTGTGTTTATTTCCAATATAAATTTCTTTGTTCTCGATATTTTCTAGGTCCAAGACCTTCATATGTCTATTAATATCTGTTGGTATTGTGTTCTTGTCAATATAACATATGCTACTCTGTAACAATCTTTGCTTTAGATAGTCTATGCGGTATGTTACATCTGCTCTCTGATTTATAAGTACTGTTCATATTGTATATTTGTCGCATTGGATGGTTTCTCTTATAGATTGCTGATGTTTTAAGATCCGTGAAGTTGGCAGCGGGTTACAAGTTCGTTGTTCGATATTCAATTTCTAACTGATAGCCAATACCGAACTAGCACAAAGTTCGTTATTCGACACCCATTGGCCAATACCGAACTGGTGTCCAATCTGCTGCCAGCACCTAGTTCGATATTCAACCCCCAAAAAGGCGAATACCGAACTGGGGTCGAATCTGCTGCCAGCACCAAGTTCAAAATTCAACCAAAAAAAAGCCGAATACCGAACTGGGGTCAAATCTGCTGCCAGCACCAAGTTCGATATTCAACCCGAAAAAAAGCCGAATACCGAACTGGGGTCGAATCTGCTGCCAGCACCAAGTTCGATATTCAACCCAAAAAGAAGGCGAATACCGAACTGGGGTCGAATCTGCTGCCAGCACCAAGTTCGATATTCAACCCAAAAGAAGCCGAATACCGAGCTGGGGTTGAATCTGCTGCCAGCACCAAGTTCGATATTCAACCCAAAAAGAAGGCTTATACCGAACTGGGGTCGAATCTGCTGCCAGCACCAAGTTCGATATTCAACCAAAAAAAAGGCGAATACCGAGCTGGGGTCGAATCTGCTGCCAGCACCAAGTTCGATATTCAACCAAAAAAGGCGAATACCGAACTGGGGTCGAATCTGCTGCCAGCACCAAGTTCGATATTCAACCCAAAAAAGGCGAATACCGAACTGGGGTCGAATCTGCTGCCAGCACCAAATTCGGTATTCAACCCGAAAAGAAGGCGAATATCGAACTGGGGTCGAATCTGCTGCCAGCACCAAGTTCAATATTCAACCCAAAAAAGGCAAATACCGCACTGGGGTCGAATCTGCTGCCAGCACCAAGTTCGATATTCAACCCAAAAAAAGGCGAATACCGAACTGGGGTCGAATCTGCTGCCAGCACCAAGTTCGATATTCAACCCCAACGACGACTAGTATAGGCTAGAACACATAAAATCGTTGACTCCAAATCAAAAGGGTTATTTCGATATTGTGTCATAAACCTGATAGGTCCTGTTTCAGTCTTAATTGAAATAATCTTATTTTGTAAAGCCAACCGCCCTTTTCCGAATTTTGTTTCCAATAGCGCGTCGATACTCTTTTTATTCCACTTCACATTCCAGAATCGGTTATTAACCACTTATTTCAGTAGTAAAAGACAACTAGTCTCATACATGGAATCAGGTATCAGTCCAGAAAGGAGCTATGTGCTGCTCCGACGGTGACGCTTCGAATGACGCCGCGTGACGTCCAACGTAACGCGCCCCTTGTATTAATCAAATAATTTTATTAGTGCATTCGGTCGGAGACATCTTATTCCGAATGATGTTAAATTGCTTGGAGCCTTGCTGCCAATATGAACTTGCTAGATGAAAAGTCCTCGAATATATTGATCACCCCTCGTAATTATAAATCGTAAAAAATAGTTGTTTATGTTATTGTGTAGCAATGTATGTTTTATAGCTGATCTTTGTGGTATGTCACATCTGCTCTCTAGTTTAGAAGTACTATGCATTGTAAAAGGATAACTTCTGTTTTACATTTATGATGTTGTATTTGTTTATGGTCGTGTTGTTCGAAAATATAAACAGTTTTGCTTATTACGTTTTGTAATTTCCATTTTGAAGAAATATCATTTAAATGTTAATTGGTTTCTTTTTATTTGGTTATACACCGGTTTTTCTAAAATAGTTTTTGCTATTTCTTGTTGGAGTTATCCCACAAAGAATCTTTGCAACAGGGCGTTATTTATGACCATGCATGTTTGTGAAGGTCAAGTACTTTTTCAAAAACGTGTGCTCTTTTTGAAAATGAAGGACAATAATGCATTTCTTCCGGAAGTATTTTTTTCAAATTTAATGTTGATTTTCATTTCAGGTCACTTAGCATTACTTGAAAACCACGTTGTTCTTTACTCTTGTAGAGTATTACATAAACTGGACTTAAATTTCAACTGGTCCGGCTAGTCGCAATTGTGAGATATATATGGTCTAATAGATCATATAGCCATTGCGATCTAGGCCCACTGTTATGTGTTTAGACTAGTTCTATGACCTATTGACCAAGTATCCGGTTATTGTGGCTAGATAATTTTCACTCGAATATATTCAGTGGAATTTAACAACTACTATTTTAAACATAAAGAAGAAAGCTTATATATTTGTTGTTACTATAACGTGAAATTAATGACAGCATACTAAGCCAAGGTTAAGAATTACATAGCATTTTTGGCAATAAGTGAACCTATATTGTTTCAAAAACTGGCACTGTTTTCTATTTGTGTTCCAATTTTCGCCGTATTATTGCAATCTGTCAAAACGTGGTTAATATATGAGACACGTTTGTTTGTGAAAACTAAGTGTGGGGAACATTCTTTAACTCAAAGTTAATGTGGTATAAAAATGAATCGGCATTTCATCTAAATTATATGAATCAACTCATTTACATACCTATTCGAAAGATTCAAAGAAACAACGTTCCAAAAGTAAACCAGATACAGTTTTATGAATCTGTGTGCGGTGAAATAGTTGGAAGGAGTTGCCCCTAAAATTGTAATCATTGCGAGATCGTTTGGGTTTATTCCCACAAAACGATTCAATATTACACAGTTTTAAACCTCCCATCAAACACAATGAACATTTTGGCGACCATAAACGTGGATTTCGCACAACAGAAAATTAAAGTTACGATTATAGTTATACTCTGATACCAAGATATATTTATTCATGAAGTATATATTATATAAACTGGCAAGTTGCAGAATATGATAATGCTATTTTGTATTCCTTACTGAAGGTAGTATTTTGTTAAAAAGGTATGAGAAAATCCGACAGGGAAGGTAGAACTCAACCCAACCAGCCGAGCACAGAAATCAGAAACACCACGACACAACTACCCTGAGCAGAGCCCACAGAAACCCATGCCAAAACGGCGACCAAATGAGGCACAACAACCCCGGGACGTGACCTAGGTTAAAACACTAAGGAAAGACAGTGACCTAACGTTATGCGACCTAAAGAGGCACAACTACGACTTGACCTAGTTAAGATATGGGCAAGGAAGGAATGGGGTGGGAAATAATCTTACATAGTCCTGGCAACTATACTGAGCAATGCATGTATAATAGTCGCAGGATTATGTCTCTACCTAAAGCTATGCTACGATGTCACCAAAATGAACGGGGTTCAGGAGCAGGTTAGCATATAATGTAACAGAAGCTGCAGTTATGCTCTGTATACATTGTGCATTTGCTGTATGGCGCATACGAGGGTTGTTCATTTAATTCCCGGACGATCGATATCGCTGAAAAACGATTGGACGGATATTAATGAAACCGTACACTAGCACAAGCATAATATTATCATTCCTTGATTCACATACAAAATTTCAACTGGGTACGATTAACCGATTTAATAATTTTAGCGTTTTAGTAGGCTCGTGTAACGTAAGTCTGCCCAAGTCGACGTCAAAAAAGGCGACCGCTATGACGTTTTCGCATCTAAAACGCTACTTTCTGCATCATTTGATCATTATTTAGGGGTTAAGTAGTTGCCCGGACATATAAATTCGCCATGTTAAGCTGTTCAGTAGTGATGTTATATGCTATAACTACGATAAAATCGCATGTGGCTGCAATTTATACAGCACTTATTATTATATTAGTGCCTACCACCCTACGGGTCTTGAATCTACGACATTTTCCGTTGATGACTTTGGGTTTGATCGGCCTTTGATCATCACATGGTGGTGCTATGTCACCGTAGAACGGTTTATTTCATATACGTATAAACAACAGTCCGCAGTTACGATAACTGTCTAAAGAGTTTGTCTTTAAGGAAGTCTTAAGTTTTACCGATGTACGTCCAAAATTTTCATAAAATCGTTTCATTACCTTTTTTCTCTCAACAAGTCGCGATATTCACAAAAGCACGCTCTTCGTCAATAGAACGCAAAAGGCTACACGGAATTGACATCAAATGTTATATTACACGACATATATATTGTTGGCTGATGTTTTCTGCTTAAAATATGCGATAATACCACTATTCCTACCGACGTAACACTCAACATACCACTACAAAATTGGGTTGGGCCGGGTTGTCGTTTGTGTGGTTACTATAATAACCATAGTTTGTGTTCGATTGGATTAGTTCATGTTTTGTCAAATAATCAAGTGGCTGACTAAGTCTTATGAAACGAAATTTTACTACAATCGCATGTTCTAATCAAGCGCTATAGCGATCGTCCGGGAATTAAATGAACAACCCTCGTACGTGTTGATATTAAGGCCTAATTACAATGTATAGAATAAAAGATTAATTCGAGTAGGAATTCGTACTCATGAGCATTTCCTAATTGCACACAACCTAATGTAAGCAGACACTTACAATCGTTATTAAATGATATAACATTGGATATTTAGGACTGTGACTGTGTTGAACAATTGTTAATACTCAGCTGTCAACAGAACCAATTTGTATAATTATACCACATGTTACTTACAAATAGTTTCGCAAACATTTAGGAAATCGGCGAAATAGTGTAATTGAACTTAGTAAACATTCATTAGAAATAATATGAAGTTTTTTTGTCTAAGACTGTTTATGCAAGTAGTACAATGCATGTTAGTTATACAGTCGTATTAAACATGGTATGCTCATGGTTTCCACATGAGCTTTGTTTACGTTTTCCATGTATGCAAAATTATTTGGCGGCTTAAAGTTGTGCAAATAATAATTGATTGAAACTCCAGTCCAAAATTGGTATAAAACTTGTGGATAACTCAATCGATTAATACTTTTCTTCTAGCGTTCTGAATTACAACCATGACACAACATTAGCAAGCGTTTGAAAATATGATACGAAAATATACGTAATTTTCTACATTTATTTTTCAACTTTGTTGGACATTGTATCGACATCATGTCTTTATACTTGTAACAAATTTGCGTGGTGATGGATTTAGCGATTTTGCGCATTTTGTTTATTGACTAGGTCAAGTCGCAGTAACGTCTCATTTGGTCGCTTGTGGTTTCATTTTTGGTATATATGTGTGCTATTTGTGTTTGTACACGTTATATTGTATTAAGGCCTAACAGAGCAAATAATATCTATGTTAACTCGCAAATTATTGTAATATTGTTCACTAGAACAATTATTTGAAGATACCATTCTCACTATCCAGTTACTCTATCATGTTACATCAGCTCATAGGACCACCCTTGCATCGAATCTAAAATGGGAACATCAGATTGATAATATTGATTGTGTCACTAAATCATTGTTTTGCCTTAACATATCTTCAGTTCGTGCTGCCCGATTTCTAAGAAGTAAAAAAGTACTATTTTTGCATGGATTGTGTGTTCATTGCTATTACGATAATATTGGACACTGTATCACATGACAAACATTTATTTGTACTGTTCAGTTAAATACGGTTGTCTTAGGTCTTTGATAGTTATTCTGTCCATCTCGAAACTTTCTGTCAACATTTACATGTATATAGTTATGTATGTATGTAGTTAAACCACAGTAAAACGTACAATAATACATGTAGTGTTATTTAGAATGTGTTCGTTTTACTTTCCATTTGTTTTTTTTGTTACATGTATTTGGTTGCCATGCCCTTGATTCTTGTTTTTTAATGTGCTTTTTTGGAAGATAAAAAAGTTACCAATTTTCTAGTGCCTTTTTCAGTTGTTAGGCCGCGCAAGCACCCTTTGACATTTAAACTTCCCTGGTCATTGGGCTACATATGGAAACCTACACTCGTGTCGCCCTGGGGAGACTATTTCTCTCCTGTGGTGTGGCAGCCAACATCGATCTGCGGCGCCCAGGAATAGACACTGCCCTCACCTCACAGGTACCATTTTACACCATGGTGGAGTGGAGCTGTGGGTCTTGCTCAGAGAAAATAACCAGTGGTACAGAGGGGGATCGAACCCGGGACCTGTCGATCCCGTAGCGCGCGCCCTACCTCTAGGCCACCGCTCCCCAAATGCACAGATACGTTTATGATAATATACATGTATGGAGGTGACATCCAACCAAAGGCAAAATACAAATGATATAAGGGCAGATTAATACATAAAAACGGCATAAAATAAATTACTATCTACATTGCTATGGGTGCATGCTGTAAGTTTGATGCAGGTTCGAATATTAAGCATGATGAAATTATTAGTTGGATGTTGGAATCCCTCAGGCAATAGTATACCTTTGTATAACAGTTCTCTCTAAATATGTTTTATGTACAGGATAAATAGAAAGGTATACACAAAATTATTCCCTGAGTTAACAAATTACTGCACAATTTGCAAGTCAATAATTTGCTTTGTAGAAAATTATATGACACCACATGTTTAATAACCATAATAAAAAGCATAATTCTCTAGGCTGTATAGCATTATGATTGTTTGTTATCATAGTTTATTATAACGAAATATTCTCAGAAAACAAGCAATGGAATATATAACCCAAACCAGGTGGTACGGTGATCGAGCGGATAGCCTGCTTGACTGCTGATCGAGAGGTCCCGGGTTCGATCCTCGGCCGGGGCACTTGATCATTTCTGAAACGCTTTTCTGTGTTTCCCACCTAACTAGAGATGAACTGGTTAGCAACCCAGAGGTAGTCTCGCGTGTATCGGTGCTATACACCGGGCACGTTAAAGAACCAAGGTGTCTCTTCGGAAAGAGCTAGGGCATCTCGCCCGGATACCTTGTATCACACCACTATCACTTCCACCTGCTGTCCCTTCAGCAAAAACACAGGACCCCATTGGAAATAAGTGCTTGCACTTTCATGGGTTATCCTTGACCGAGAGGTTTAAATAATTACAACCTTTCATTTGCTCCATTTTATGGTTACCTAAGAGGTTCACCTAATTATGTCATAGTGTTCATCTAATCTAACAACCTTTATGAATCCACACGACAACGTAAACACGCCTACTTGGTGCGTTTTGGTACTTACTGGAAGAGTAAGATTTTAACGTAATGTCAAACTCCACCTTTCAATCAAAGTTCTGGTTACCTCGAGAACATTGTAAATATTACATAATGTCGTTTACATCGCCGGTACATGCCTCATAATTAACCATGTAGTTGAATATAAGTCACACCGATCTTACGTTAACCATCAATACATAATGTAGGTGTTATCTCTATAAGATAGTATCAGATATTTGCAATATGATACAAATGCGTTTTTATTCCTAATGTTTGTCAATGCTAGATATACTTCACAGAACGGTGTAGTTCTATCTAAACTCTAATTTCACAGACCACGCGGAATGTATGTTTATTTTACATGTGCCACTGATGTTGTATGGCTCTGGTAATGGAGATAAAATAGAAGCAATCATAGCAATCATTATCGGGGAAAGGTAAAAAGGCACCGTGCACAAGTAATGTCTAGACTATGATAGTCTGCTAGCGAGCTTATGTTCATTATATAATACAGACAACAGGCGATTAGAATCAATCACATGTTTATCTTTGACACAACATAACGAACCGATTGACTAAATTATATAATAGTTCATACTGAAGATGCAAACACAGAGATATCGCTTTGTAACTAAATGATCAAACAATGCACGGACTATGTCAGTGAAATTGTGAAATGATTGCTAAAGATTCAGCGATTTATCATCACACCGATATGCTACGAAATGAAAAGCGTAGTAGAAAACATTTAAACGTTTATATAGTTAATAGCAGTTCTATGTAAGAACACTGATAAATGTATAACTCGGTGAATGTTTGTCATCAGTCGTTTCTGTTATATGTGCAATCGTTTGAATGGTCTCTAGGGAGCACGCAAGTTATTAATAAACATGTGCACCAACTACAAACATAAGATATCAACAACGAAAGGCACATTAGCAGTGCAATGACTTATAAACCTTGCATTTTGTCAAGCGTACTAACATATATATCCGTACGTAGTAGTTTATAATATGTGTATAATACACTTCAGTATGTACTAGTTAGTGTAAACATTTTAAAAATTACGATTATAACACACGCTTGCATCATGATTATATCTTCCTAGTGAATACACTTTTATTGTCGAAACGTAGTGTTACATTTGTATTTAGTGTCTTGAAACAGTGTATCGTATCATTTAGTGACAGCCATCAACATTCTCGCATTAATAACAATTTTAGGGTCGAACCCTGCCAACAATTCCATCATACACATATATTTAGTTTCGCAAGCTAATTTCAATGTTAATTATATAAGGGCAAATTGTACAATAAATCGAGTTACGTGATGTTAGTCGGAAAAACAAACTGATATATCTTGGAACGGTTTTTCTTGTAACTATTCTTACAGGTATGTGGAGGCGTTAATTGAAAATATACAATATGATGCAAATCGCGTCAGTTAGCATCATATTAATGTTTCGACTTTTTGCCGTACTCAGTTTTTCACAAACAAACATTTCTAATACATTGATAATACCAAGTTTTTGACAGTTTTTAATAATACGGTCAATGAAAATACAAACTAAATACAAAAATGTAGAAACAAAACGAAAGCTTTTTAAACAATATGTGTCCATGTGTTGCCACGTTTGAACTTCGGGTTTATTTATGGAAGCATTCATGTTAAGACACGCATTTATACTTGAGTTCATGTTGATGGATTCCTTCACTCTCCCATTGACCAATACCTTTTTTTCCAATATAATCACTTGGATGACATTTTTATCGCATAAGTTGTATTTACCAGTTAACTTAAATTTTAGTTTCAGTACTTTCATCATAAAGATAATTTTAGGTAAACCGATAATAAAATTCGCACAGGGAATTTTGCACGTAAACATCTAGCACAAACGAATACATTTACAACGATACACATGCAGGACATGAGCACAGACCACATGTATAAATGCCCAACACACAACGGAATTTGAAAATTACACTCCACCGCCAAAGATCCCAATTTCAGGTATCATAAGTACAGTAGATATCTAACTCTACAGTAATTATGATCTCCAATTTACGTCAGTGTTCATTATGCCAATGTCATGCGATTATATGGTATTTTGGCTGGATAAAAATATAAATACTACTTTGGGTAAACTTGCTTGTCAAGAACTCTTGACAGTGAACAAATTAATCAACTGGCACAATAATGAGTGAATCAACTTGTTGACAGTAGAACTTGTTTTCCAGGAGGAACAATTTCCTGTAGGAACAATCGTTCAATTTATCCTGACAAACAATGTCCTACAAGAAAGAAACACATGTTTCATCAAATGGAGCATGTTAATTTGATGACGATAAAAATATATAACGCTGTATAAAGTAAGTAACTGTTTAATTGGGTTTATAAATGCTGGTTTAATCATATGCCTTTTATAGTCAAAATGACAGAACTAAGTCACCATAGCTAATACGACTGTGGTGTTGCCTTATTTATGGAGGTTTAAGCATAGATATGGAGTGGCTTACAAAGTCGAATAGCATAGTTCAAGTCGTAAAAAGGCTGAGAGATCTAGCTTTCCTAAAAAGAAGAGAAAACGGAGTCATTAAATGTTAATAATGTGGAATTCTAACGTACTAGGTGTGTAATATTAATCACTAAAAAATTGCAATTATATTTAAACAAATTGTAATCTCACAATATCTTTATCTACAAAGGCTTCTCAAACAAATGATACACCCCACGATACCGACTGTACTGTTCCTAATGTAAATGTCTAAGTACATGTATCATGTCACTGTATAGACAAGAAGCAATTGTCTGAAGCAATACGACAAACAACGCATCACTCTGCAATAAAATGAGTCCATGTGAAATCGCGTATATTACACGAGTTATAATACAAATTGATCTCAGTTTTCCGTGATATACCGGCCAATATCATGGTTTGTCATCCACATGCATAGTTATTAATCACTCATGCCTTCAGCCTTCGTGATTAATTCCTACGCATATAAACTCCAAACCGTGATATATTGGCCTGTTTAGCACAGACAACGGAGATCTATTTCCTAAATATAGGGATGAAAGTTCTCGGACCCTGCCGGATGACAGTTTTACATCGCTTGCTTAAATGCACACACATACTATTTGTCAGATAAACAATGAGTTTTAATCGTTTTATAATATCTAATTGCCAATAACAAAATAGACGAAGTAAAAGTAATTGGATATTGCTAAATAGAAAGATGGAAAAAAAATTAATAATAATCGCAGAAATCTGATTTTTCCTAACGACCCTATATAACACTAATTCTGATAAGAACTTATACTCATTACGTAATAACACTGCCTACCTAGTAGAATCACGTTACAGTATACATCAATGCGTATGAAAGTACTATAAAAGATGAAGTCGACGTCCGATATGAAGATGTTCGTCTTTGAAGATCCTAAAAAATAAGATTACTTCCAGTTTGTCCGATTGACAAATTGTAGAACATAAATAGTATTAATATTATTAAGTTCCCAGCGGACGATATGGTGTAACGATATGTCTTATATATTGTTTATGATCCAATCTACCGACTTAGAATAAATCTTATTGCCGGAGTAAAAGAACAAATACAAAGAACTGGTGTATGGATGCAATGATAGATAAGATCTTGGACGATGTTTGACAAGGTTACTTTCCACAATTACCAATTTCTGTTTTCTTGATTTGATTCTCAATTTGACTAACTGCTGAACACAAGAACGAACTAGCAATGTATCTATGTAGAAATGTCAGAAGTGTTATTTATGCGTGAAACGGAAATGTAATATCCGAAAAATAATTAGTTGGATGTACCGTCATAAATATACTAACCCGTTAATTCCGATGCCATTACTAAGTATGTTTGGATGTGAATAAGACTTCCACTGATATGATATTTGCGGATAATTTCGGTTTTCAAAGGGTTTGTTTACATTGGAGATTCGTTTATTTGGTTAATTCGTCTTCGTTTTTATATGTCATCTATGTTCTATAACATTTCCGTTCAATTGTAGTCTATTTGATATTAAAGTGTTTGTAACATGCAGTCACTTATTTCGGAAATCTACTATATTTGCAACACTGCGTTTGCACACGCAATAGTTGTTCTTAATGGTATTTTACAATTTTATCTCAAAAAAAGAGGCGTTCTACTAGTATTTGAACACAATTAATATGTACCATATTCATGATTTTCACAATAAAATTTTCATATTGTGTAAGGTAATTATCAGAAAATATAATGGAAACGTTTTAACTACAGACAGTTTCTTACTACAGCATACCCACGTATATCATCCTGATGTCCTAACTTAATGGTTTCATAACCAACCAGATCTAGACGAATAAAAGCAGAAATTGTATTGTTCCCACCACCTGTTTGTGCATTCTATAAAATAAATCAGTAAACAGATAAACATCATTACATTGATACAACACATTACATTAATGCCATCCGAGTATTGTAGTTTAATTAATTAATGCATCCGATTAATCAGCGCGTAGATAATATGATTAAATAATCATTTGTTTTCATGTTGCCCCCAGTAAAGTACTAATAATGACGCAACTTACAGAGGTAAAAATGTTACTGGTGAAGTAGTAATGGTATTCTAACATAACATAGTTCCCTAGCATACCCTCTTTACTTTATTTAATTACAAAGCATGTATCTAACAGGGAGCGTATGAAGATCACCTAATTCTCTGTACACTGCATTGAAGCTATTAAATGCATTAAAAGGAAGTAGAAAAAGTCCATAAAGTATGTATTCAATAATGTTTCCCCGGGTAAAATATAAATTTCCGTTTTGTAATAAAAGAACACTTGCATGGCTTCTTTTGCGTGTTATGCATAGTAGGTAAAACAAGCAACTAAAATGATGTTTAGAATGTCATTAAACCCACTGATTTCTGTTCCTTGGGGAAAGCAAACCACCACCGAGTCAATAGTCTAGACTACAGGTGAACCTTAAATAGCTTTATTATAGAAATATACGTTCGCATTGAAACATTCTTTTGAAGCCCTCTCTACTTATATCAGCACGGATTATGATTTGGTACATGGTTTGAAGAGCATAATTGGAATTAAAATAGGTAACTGAGATGTTTGATAAGTGTTTTTGGACGTTATCAGCACCGGTGTTCATCGTAATAGCATTAACCTGAAATTTTAATTAATGACCTAGTTGTTTCTAGAAAGTTAGTGTACGAAAGTAAAGCACCGAGGATACATAACCCATACAAAACAATATTGATTGACGAGTTCCATATGATGCCGTTGGTTGGTTAATCAATCTGAAATTAATGGTAGTATTGTAGCCCTTTCAAACACTTTCAAAAGAAGCGCTAACGCTACTATGCTACCAATGTATATTGAGCGGAATGTTATACAGTAGTACGTACTGGGGCGAATGATTGCATCCGTACACTGATCAATGTGCTCTGTCTGCTGAATTGAAACATGGTCACAAACTAGCACAGTTTCTTAGATGCGCGTACTTTGTCTGTAGTGGTAGAAAAGTTTGAACAAATAATCAGCAAATGTTTGAGATGAAAATTGTAAAATTATGCACAAATCTCCATGGGATTGCGCATAAGTATGTAAAAAGTCCTGTGTGCTCGTTTCTCGACCCATATCAGTTGCACTTTCATGTTTAATATGTCCTGCGGGTGCTACATATGCAACAAGACGTATAATCTCAGGACCTTGCATTTTAAATAGTGTATTTAAAGCCTTGGGCATTTGAGACACCGGTATGAAGAAACTTGAAATATGCACATCTGATTTAGAACTACGAGGGTCATTCAATATATAATGCAAACTACCTATTATCTCTCAAACGTATCAAGAGAATTCTATGAAATTTAGCCTACTGAACATGTATGGCCTTTTCGGTTTGGTCAGAAAAAATTAAGCCCTTTACGTCGATGACGTCATCAGCGCGTGCCTATCTTCGATGTGGTAACGTCACAAGAAAAACAAAGTTTTTAAAAAATCGAACGTCGCTGAAACATCAGCGAATCGATTGTTGAGAAGTAGATACGTTCTCATCACCCGGAAACAAAACGACAATTACATGAGAAGTCGAGTTGCTAATTTAAATTTGAATGAATACACAGAAATAGGCCGTGGCTAAGTCGTTAGAAGTGCATGTGCGAAGTAGCCTAGCAACGGGGATAGAGGGCCTGTCGAAATGATCAAAGTCGGTCATTCATCACACGAAATGTTACTGTAAATGATTATGTCTGTGGTTTAATGATTTATAGAACTTGTAAAACGATAGTTGTTAGTTTGCATTATATATTGAATGACCCTCGTACATTAAAACACGCACCCTTTCAAATACATACATATTACGGCATTATAGACATAAAATGCTGATATGATGTTATTTAAATAAATTGTGTTAAAACGTGAAGTTATGTCTTTAAATGAGTCATTCCACACACTCATTAAAGATATACTGCTGTTTTGTTCTGATAAAATTATTAGCATTAACAACACAATCAACAGTATAAAAACGTTTTCAGTCGTATCGTGTCAAAGCTTATGTTGGTGTTTTCCATAGATTCAATAACACTATCAATCATATTTAAAGGTAACTTAATCATTTGAATCGTCCTAGATTTGTAATTTAATTTCTCTTAATCCTGTTAGTTTAACAAAATCCAATCCTATGTCAGAGGACAAGGTTAATGCACTGATTAATTTATCTAAAAAAATGTACAGGCCTTTACTACTTGAAATGACAATTTCTTTCTTGAACTACTCGCCAATTTTCTAAGGTTATACATGTAAGTGGTTGTCGTAACTAACAAATCCAAAGTCATTCAAACACGCTTGAAACACGTGCTGCATGTTGAAATAGCGATTGTTCAGATGCCGAAACACATGTACTTACTTACACTTGAGTGATGTTTTTATTAGACGATTAAGAATTCCTTGTCATAACATTTTACGTACAATGTTAATTATGTAGACGAAGTCATTGTGCAGAAAAAACACTTATGATCAATCGAACTTGGAAATCAGCACACAGTAGAAATGATATGGAAGAGGCAAACTAAATGACTGGACATACATACTATCTGGCATATCAGTCAGACAAATAGCCGAAGTAACAGCAAATTAACTAACTACGTATTATATCAAACGACAACTGAAAAAAGCAATGTATAATGTACTCGAAATATTGTACGTGTGATGAGTATTGTAATGTTACAGTATAAAAATAAACTTAGTATGGAACTGATTGATAACCAACTAGAAATATGTATAGATGCACTCGTTGAATTAATGAGCCGCAGTGGAGGTAGCTTCATAGAATGAGCAGGCTTATGTTTGGCAATGTTAGAATAAATGTTAGAATACACTGGTCATATTGGCCGTTGTTATAGGACAAAAGACCAGACGCATTATTCAAGTCGTTAGTATTTTGATGGATGCATATTGTTTGCTTCATGTTACCTGTGTGTAAGGAAATTAGTAGAGACGTTGACAATGAATTATTTAATCATATACCTTTATCATTTCAAAATGACTAATTTGTGCGGATAATATCATCGGTAAATCACTGATCTATTTAAGGTACTTCCAAAGAGTCAGTTACATGAAACTCACCCTCCATGTGAAATACTAAAACTTTTGTAATTTTCATAACGCGTGTAATTCATATGATGGTTGATTTCTTAAAACGAACTGTAGAAACTACTTCAATTACTTGTATTTCATGTTATATTTTACATTTGCCCAAATGGGCAATACACATTTGTGATATAATATTACAATGTTCGATATCTCTAGCAGATAATCTAAAGAGAAAGATGTACAGACCAAATTAATGTTTCTGTAACGAGTAGCTAGTAATGTAGTAGGGATAATATGCAGACATATTCAACTTTTCGTTTCATGTTTCCTTACTGCATCAACATATATATTACAACACGTGCAATTATTGACCACAGTGTATTGCAATATAATTATGTTGATGCAGTAAGGAAACATGAAACGAAAAGTTGAATAGGTCTACATATTATCCCTTTTACATAGTTTTCAGCATTTCTTCGTATAAGAGATATATCCGGTTGAAAGGAATATATATAGTACCGCGTATAGAACTGTCCGGAGGAAAGAGATTTATGTTCCACAACGCAAATTTCCCATGACCTAATAGCTTGTAGTAGTAGACAATGTTCTTCCAATTAAATCTTTGAACGAACATTATTCTTATTTGTCCTGCGCGTCAGATTTACTTCGTAGCCATGATGGAGTTATTTAATATGCAGCTTGAATATTTTGAATAACAAATTGCAGTGTTTTACCCCCAATAACGCTTCTATCAAACGGTAATTGATGTACTTAATATATGACACTTGGGTCAAGAAGACAAACGTTTTGTAGACCAATGACGCCCCTACCAAATTTGTGATACCGACCGTTTTATCAAATAAAGCATGTTTAGTTTCTATCCTGGGTTAGATGATAATACATATACGGATAAACGTTCAGGTTACATTATTACAAACAACGAAAGTAAACATTAAAGAAACATTAACGTTGAAGAAATCACTAGACAGCTCCGCTTCCTCCAATCGAATAGGTATACGCAGTTTTTTGTTAAAATGTATTTGCCGCTTCAGTAGTTTTTACTGACTGTAAATTGAAATACAAACACCTACCTATCCGCATACTGCAAGGGTTTTATCAGATCGAAATGCACTAAAAGTAGTATCTAAAATGGTATCTGTGACAATTTAACAACAGCTCTTCACTAATTTTGTTCACTTTCAGGTAGATAGATCTGATCAAAGTCAGTAAGAGGCAAGAAATTCAAGGATAATTGGCGATTAGAATATTATCGTTCATTGATATACGACTGCAATTCAGATACAATTTCTACATTAACATAAAATGATCAATTAAATTATGGTGTTTCAATAAATGTAAATATTGAATACGCACCATGTTGTAAAACTAACCTATTCAAATCACTTTCATCTACTGATTGAGTCTGATATGAGCGATTTATTGCCGCGCAACTTCAGTTGTACACTGTAAAAATACCGTAATTTTCTATCGTTTATACTGGGATTCCGTAACGGTACCTGTCCGTATTGTATAGTACGGCACATCCCTATAACTTGCGCGTTGCATTCTGGGGAATCAGACAGCGCCCGAAATTCTGCTGGAAAACTTGGTTTGTTTTTTGCTTCAAATGTTTGTCCTTTTGTCAGTTATTATGCCATAAATATATAAACTTGATATAGAGAATTCGATATCTTTCACCCATACTGGCTGCAAGACGACGTGACAGTTTTAATTTTCATTGTATATTACGTATTAACGTGCTTACTGGGCGGCGGGCTTTATTCGTCCCATCGTCGTTACGGGCCCTCCGTAACTTTACGGTTAAGTCCTGGAAACCAGCTGCCGGGCATTTTCCTGTAAAAGTGTACGGTATTTTTTTACAGTGTATCGTTGCATGCAACATGCTGTTTTACACTAATACGACTTGTTTGTTAAACATTTATCACCCTAATATAATATAACTAAAACGATGTTTGGATATATGCGCAGTGATTTTAATCATCACAACATACTATTAAATCCCCTCGTTACTTCAACTTGGTTAAACTATTAAATGAATGTACAGTTAACCCTTGTTTTCCTTCATTCCCTCGGACTTAGTGAGGCAAGATATGCATCATTACCGGTAAAACAATGTTTCATAACAAAATATATTAGTGAAGTACTGTCGGCCGACACGCCATGCCAGTTAAGACAGATTAAGGCATTAAAAATAGGATGTACTGTCATTTTACGGATTATGTCTTAAACAATATTAATCTCATTCGATAACCGATAAACGAACCCGGATTTAGTTGTCAGTAGGTATTCAGTTGCAAAGTACTTTAGTAACCCATTACACTCTCACCAAAGGCATATTGCTTTTGTTTAATTTCGATAAGTGTAATCTTTAAAGCAATGTATTCATGCATTATTTGAAACAGGTTAATTCAGTAGGTTAATGTAGTATTTATTGATCTTTAACAGATGTTCGGAACTTATTATTATAAAGTACTTGAAGAAACAATGGGGTTTGTACCAATTCTTCAGGATTCTAAGAGTCAACGCTGAATGAAACATTTACTCTATCACCCGAAGTTTAATCTCAACGATAAGCACTGCTTTGATAAATTAATAAATCCGGAATAAAGAAGTAAATGGTACAACATGGCATTCAGTAACTCTAACGTTACAATACAAAGATATACTTAATCAGGAACTAAATTGCTTTCCAACATGTAACTAGATTATAAGTAGACATATAAATACACTGCTTTAGTTACAATGTATTCGATGTTGCTACATACGATGAGCAACATTGCAAATGACAAAGTTATATTACACTGATCAAGTTGGTCATTGTTATAGGACAATAGCCCAGACGTTTCAGAAACGTCATTAGCCTTTTGATGGATGCACATTGTGTGCATTTGTGTTTTTGCAATTTCCTGCGGATTGAATATCGTGATTGCATATAATGCGACATGATCTCAGAATATTAATATTTCCTTAGTCCACGGATCTTTATCACTTCTTCTTTTCGTAAATGACTGATATGTGCAGTAATTGTCTTCCATAAATATATATTTGTATTGTAAGGTTCTTGCAACACATCGTAATGAAATGCAACTGATCCTCTATGTCTCCATGTAGCGTAAACAAACTATTGTGAGTCTCATAGCACTTTCAATTCCTTATCTGGTTGCTTTGAAGCTAACTGGAAAGATTACATCAACATTTTACGTTTAATGCATGTCATCGTATACCATTAGCTCAATGAGAAAGATATAAACTGTTTATGACCAAGAACTACAATGTCCACTCGGGGAAAAAGGGGATAGGTTTACCAAGCATAATGAGTAGCTGTTAAAATAATAACATTACTGCTACAATGAGTGGATGTAATTGACTCCTTTATGTGACGTTTGACGAGTTTATATTACATACATCTTTATCGGACCAACACTTTGCAAAGCGAGTATTTGAAAGAACATCACAATATAAGTGAAAGTGATATGATTTTAAACAGCATAATTATGTGCAATGTACAAAATGTACCTATCATTACGACAGCTCTATTCCAGAAGAACTGGGTAGTTAAAAACTACATAAAAAGAAGGATAAAACACATACAAACAGTGTCAAGAATGAAGTACATCACTTAATGATAATTAGTTAACATGAGTCTGGGATTGGTTGGACATTATTCATTTTCAGAGTATGTAACACAAATAAATAAAGTCTCTGGTCGACAGTTAATTAGTCGAAGGAAATTCTTCACACTTTTATTAACATTAAAACTTTAAATATCCCATAGCCTTAGATAGTGTACTGTATACATATACGGCGTTGGTCATTGGCCTATAATGTTGGGGAAAACCGGATGCTATGTATACATGTGATAAAACCATTAGCACAGAATACGATAGACAATATAGCATCAATAGCATGTCTATACAGCTCCTCTCTTCATGTTTGTTGTCCAAAACTATTGGAATATACGACGTTCATTCGCCAAACATGCTCTACAACATCTTTCAATGAGCATAAAGATCGTTAAGTTCGTTTATGATATGTATCAAAAAAGAAACGTGTTCACCAAAATAACAGCGTATTTATGTCATAAACTGTTCCTATTTAAAAGTATTTAGTTAACACAAAAACATCCTTATTTCTAATATCGTAATTAAGTAGGCAATGTTCGTCTAAAAGAAACGTTAAATGGTCAATAAAATATTTGAAAGGACATACGTCCCATTTATTTTGCGTGTCAAGTTAACTTCCTTGATGTCCGGTTTCCTCATACATTTTTAAATATGCCATTTAGATCTTTTGAATAACAAATTGTTCTGTTTTACGTCCATAATAAGCGTCTATCATACAGTAATTGGTAGACCGTATTCATGAAGCTTGGGCCAAATGGCGCATTCTACTATAATGTTTATTTTTAAGTGTTTTCATAATGGCTTAGCTTGTGGACTGAATACTTTCATATTAAGCTGAGGCCGAATGCTAATTTAATTGTCTGAAACCCAATAACAAAGCTATTGCGGAAACACTTCGTTATTAAAAATTTATTACATGTTCTTCTTTCAAAAGTGCGATAGAAAGATAAGAAACAACAACTACCGCATTAAAACAAACACTTAAAACGAAACAAAACTAGCGAAACAAAACCGAAGAATATTGAATAATGCAGTCAATGGAGCAAGACATATATTTCAAGCCAACATTTTATCATTATCGATTAATAAGTAAGGGTAATAATAAAAAGGGTAAAACATCTTTGCCTGCATGTCAAAGTGTGATTCATCGCACCTGTTATTTAAGTTATGTTTTCAATACACGAAAGTAAAAGTTAAGAAAATTGCTAAATACCGATATTAAGCGACGTACTAAACTGATAATATAAGTTGGCACACACAGTACATCGGTCTTAGATTGGTGTTCTCTGGTTTCATTTAAACGAATCAATAAACACTCATGGACATAATGTATCTAGTCATCTAGATGAAATGAAAATGTAAAACTATTAGCCGATTAATTGGTCTAATTGCTGAATTATACAATTTTTCGCGATACGCCATACTGTGTTTCATCGAACTTTGGAATGAAATCGTGAATAAGCAATACAAAGGTACATTTTCTGCAGTTTGGGTAATACATATTGGTCGTTGTTTCTCATTTAGTAGTGATTATAATACTTAACCCGTGTATTTCTTGTGGTGGTTATCTCACAAAGCGTTTTTGAGCGTTATTTATGACAATACGTGTTTGTGAAGGAGATGTAGTATTAAACGTGTGCTTTTAAGATAGTGATCTTATTGAAAATGAATGACAAAAATGCATTTCTTCTGGAAGTATGTTTTTTTTTAAATTTAATGTTGATCTTCATTTCAAGTCACTTTGCATTACTTAAACACCGTGTTGTTCTTTACTCTTGTAGAGTATTACATAAACTGGACTTGAATTTCAATAGGTTCGGCTAGTCGCAATTGTTCGATACATTTGGTCTAATAGATAATAATAACCATCCGTATTACGATCTAGACCAATGGTTATGTGTTTAGATTATTTTTATGACTTATTGACCAAGTATCCGGATAGTGTGGGTAGATAATGTTCACTCAAATATATTCAGTAGAATTCAACAACTTCTATAATTTTAAAGATAAAGAAGAAAGCTCATGTATTTGTTGTTGCTATAACGTGAAATTAATGACAGCACACTAAGCTAAGGTTAAGAATTACGTAGCCTTTTTGGCAACAAATGAATCTATATTGTTTCAAAAACTGGCACTGTGTTCTATTTGTATTCCCATTTTCGCCGTACTATTGCAATCTGTCAAAACGTGGTAAATATATTATGTACGTTTGTTTGTGAAAACCAAGTGTGGGGAACATTCTTCTACTCTCAGTTAATATGGTATAAAAATAAACCAGGGTTTCATCTAAATTATATGCAATTTGTATGGCATCAACTTATTTACATACCTATTCGAAAGATTCCAAGAAACAACGTTTCAAAAGTAAACCAGATACAGTTTTATGAATCTGTGTGCAGTGGAATAGTTGACAGGAGTTGCCCATAAAATTGTAATAATTGCGAGAGCGTTTGTGTTTTTTCCACAAAACGATTCAGTCTTACACTGTTTCAAATCACCCAACAAACATAATGAACATTTTGGCTACCACAAACGTGGATTTTGCACAACAGACAATTATACCGGTAGAAACGATTTTAGTTATAATCTGATATCATGATATATATTCATGAAGTAAGTATTATATGGACTGGAAAGTTGCAGAATATGATAATGCTATTTTGTATTCCTTACTACAGGTATACTGAGCAAAACAGCTAACGGAACGCTTTTTTAAATTGAATATTTCAGTATCCGGTAAGTTTACAAACCTAAAATTTTGTATATTTAATTCAACATTGATTGTGCACCTAATACAGCTTACCACATAAAAATACATGTCAAAATCACTCATCCATGACGAAAAAGCTTCAAATCACATTTTTGCACGTTGTGATCGATTGCTCTCGAATTGCACGAGTTGTGTGTGCATGTTGTATAGCATGGCTATTTCTTAGTCAGAAAAACAAAATATTTGGCGCATTTGTCGAAGGTAGCCCGCGGAAGAGTGGCTATTACGCTCCCTGGAGGGTATCAATCAGACAGATCAGTTTTACACAGATTTAACTTATCACAAACATTAGTTCCTTTTATTTCACGTGTGTGTGAATACCAAAGCACATTAAAATACCTTAAACAGTATATTGGGAATCACAGGAGCAAAGAAAAATAGTAAATTTAAGTTCATTAACTACATTTTCCCATAAAATTGTATTGTCATGCATTAATGTAACATGTTGAATTTAAAAAATAATACGTATTAGTCCTGATGGCTTTTTTGCATGTGTTTGAAAAAACTTGTTTTCTCTACATTCAGTTTATAGGACGCTTTTGAAGTGCGTTCATCAGGTGTTCGATAAATTGTTAATGCAGCCAAATGCCCGCTATGATAATAAAGATTGGTTAAAGTGTATATTATGATAACGGAAACAAAAATATAGATTAAAATACTGAGAATGAAACCAAATTTAAGTCAATAATTACCCTCATTTATCCACACAAAAGATATTCGAACAAATTACCTCCCTTTGACCATTGAAATTTAACATCATAATTTTGAAAATTAAAAAATCCATGTTTTTGTGATCAAATCGCATTATATCGAGTTTGACTATTTGTTTTATTGATTTGGCGATTAGTCTTTTTAAAATGTGTATGGAATAAACCTAAAATCTTTTATTATTTAACGCTTATTCATTAATTTCAAATTTATATGTCTGGCTCGGTTATTTCATAGTTCCGTGAACATCAGTTTCGCATTTTTGAAAATACAACTACTCAAATCGCACGTCAAGATCGTAATTAACAAGAACACGAGTTTTCGTGCAAAAATATTAATAAATAAAAAAGTTATACGGTATAAACAGCTGCTCATTCATAAAATATGCTCATTGTACATTTTGTGAATTTCATCTTGATGGGTGATGTCATTAATACAAATTTTGATGATGATGCAAATTAAATATATTGACATAATTTTACCACCAGCCTTCTAATGTTTGGATTATACTTCCGGCCAAGTTTCAGAAAATTCCAATGGACAGTTCTATAAATATTCATACAAAACATAAGCGTTCGGTTAGCTGTTTTGCTTAGTATAGTATATTGTAAAGAAATACGTACATATAATAGTCGCATGTATATGTCTCTACCAAAACCTATGCTATAATGTCACCAAATTGAACGAATTTCTGGAGCAGGTTAACATATTCTGTGTCAGAAACTGCAGTTATGCTCTGTATACAGTGTGCTTTTGTTACATGGCGCATACATGTTGATATTAAGGTCTAATTATAGAATAAAAGATTTATTCTATAAGTATGTATTCGTTATCATGAGCATTCCCCAATTGCACACAACCTAATGTAAGCAGACACTTACAATCGTCATTAATGCCAAATTCTGTCAGACATACATCCGAGTGGTTTATTAAGCTTAATATCATTTCATAGAAATTAATGTTTTCGGAAACTGCATGATGACAGTTTAACATCGCTTGCTTGAATACATACATATATTGCTTGTCGGATAAACATTGTAATCGTTTAATTATATCCAATTGTCATATTAGATGATATAATAGTAATAGTGCATTGACTAGAAAGACGGACACTTTGCAATAATTATTGTAGGAATCCGAGTTATCCAAACAACCTTATGTTACATAAGTTCTGATTAGAACTTAGACTCCTTACGTTGAAATACAACATTGTCTACCATGCAAAGTCACATATACGACAATGCGTATGAAAGTACTATAGATGATGTCGCTGTCCGATATCCGGAAACCCCTCTTTGAAGATCTGAAAATAAAGTAAGATTACTTCCCGTTGATCCTATTTACAAACTGTAGGACATAAAGATTACTAATATAGTTAAGTTCCCAACAGACGATGTGGTGTAACGATATGTCTTATATATTGTTTATGATCCCATCTACTTGGAATAAATCATATTGCCGGAGAAAACGAACAATCTAATTGGACCGATGTATTGATGAAATGATTGATAAGATCTTGGACGAGGTTTGACAAGGTAACGCTCTACCATTATCCATTTCTGTATTCTCTGATTGGATGCTTTCTTAAGCTAACTGCTGGAAAAAACCTTCGGGAGTACAAGAGAAGTGTATCTACGTAAGAAATGTAAGTATTGCTAAGTAACCTCCGAAGAAAATGTTATTTCCGAATACACCATCATAGATATACCAAACAGTATATACCGATATAATCATGTTTGAATGTAGGATAAGTCCTACACTGATCGTTGACATTTGCCTAGTTTGCATAAATTGTTCGTGTAAAATATTCGCAACAAATAATTACGCAATTACAAACTCTAAAAGCCAATTTCCAACAAAACATACCATTTCGGAATCATGCCGACTAAATGTTCTTGTCTACTAAATTCGTCGTATGGCGTTCATTAACCGGGAATTCATCACCTGCATGTCCAATATGACCCAATAACAACGCAAGCGAGTTAAAAGTAAGAAATATGAACCATTCGATTTTGATCACAGTATTACAACAGTTTGTTAAATCAAACTTTAATTTGTTTTACATGTATGAATGGAGAAATGTCAACTACTGACAGTTTCTCACTGGAAACGTACTCACATATATCATTATGATGTCATTTTATAAATTGGATCACGACATTGCCCCAGAGTGAGATTTGTACTAAACAGGAAGAAGAATATACCACAGACATAGACACATAAATCCAGAAATTGCGTTTTCCCTCCTATTAATTGCTTGTATTATGTGACATAAAGGACATAGTTTGGCCGACTTATCTTTATGAAACATCATAACATTAATACAGCACACTACATTAATGACACCCGAGTACTGAAGTTTAATTAATTAATACATTCGATTAATCAGCACAGAGATTGTATAATCACTTGATTTCATGTGGCCTCCAGTTAAGTACTAATAACGACGTAATTGTGAGAGGTAAAACTATTATTTATGATCGTTACAATAGATTCTAACATAACAGAGTTCCCTCACATATCATCTGTAAGTTATGTAATTACACATCGTGTATCTACCAGGGAGCGTATGAAGATCACATACTTCGCACATCACTGCATTGAAGCAATTAAATGCATCGCTTGGGAGTAACATAAGTTGATGAATTATTTATGAACCTTCCAATACTGCTTCCCGGGGATGATTTAAATGTACAAATATAGTATATTCTATGTAAAGCATTGAAGCCATAATATCCCAATAGAAATAAATATGCATGTTTTTTTCAACATATCTTTAAATCCACTGATTTTCCGGATTGTAAACATTCCAGAGGGGGTTAGTAAACCACCACTGTTGTACAATAGCAATTTACGTCCGCATCGAAACATTTTATGTGATGTATCCGTCTATAATATCAACACGGATATTATATTTCACATGGTGTGAAGAGCGTAATTGGAATTATGATAGGTATCCGAGGTGTTACATAAGTGTTTTAATGGAGTATATCAGCACTGGTGTTTATCATAATGACATTAAGCTGAAACCTTAATTGCTGACCTAATTGTTTCTAGAAAGATGATGTAAGGAGGTCTAACACTGAGGATAACACAACACATACAACACTGCATCGCCTGACGAGTTCCATATGATGTCGTTGGTTAGTTTATCAATTTAGAGTAAATGGAAGCAGTAGCAAGCCCATTCAGACACTTTCAAAAGAAGTACCAAAGTTATTAATATACGATCAATCTACAATTAGTATATATTCGGCAGAATGTTAAAGGGGAATATTGTGCCATTACATAAGAAAAACGATCCTGCAGATGTTAACAATTACAGGGGTATAACGTTAGTCAGTTGTTTTTCAAAAATATTTACAGGTGTGCTTAATAAAAGACTAAGTTCATGGGTGGAAAATAATTACATTTTAAGTGACGCCCAATTCGGATTTCGCTCGGGACGCTCTACCGTGGATGCCGTCTTTATATTAAATTCCGTTATACAAAAAGTTTTAAATGACAAAGGTCGACTGTATTGTGCCTTTATAAATTTAAAGAAAGCGTTCGATAGCATAAATTTCAATAGTATGTGGTATAAACTTTTTAAAATTGGCGTTAATGGCAAAATGTTGCGCATAATTCGTGACATGTATTCTAAAGTAAAAAGTTGTGTCCGTAATTTTAACTCTTATTCCGAGTACTTCGAATGTGCTGTGGGTTTGAAACAAGGTGAAGTTATGTCCCCTTTATTATTTACCCTATTTATTGAAGATCTTGAATTGTTTTTGCAAGACTCTTCTTTATGTGGTATTACTATTGATGAACTTATGTTGGTTTTATTGTTGTTTGCCGATGATATGGTTATCTTTGGCAATAGCCCAAGCGATTTGCAACAAAGACTTGATTTACTTAATATGTATTGCGATAGGTGGGGTTTACAAGTGAATGTTGATAAAACCAAAGTTGTTGTATTTAGGAAACAAGGTAATTTGCGTCATGACGAAAGTTGGACTTACATGAATTCTGCTATAGAGGTGGTTAACAATTTTAATTACTTAGGTACAGTTTTCAATTACACGGGTAATTTCGGAGTCAATGTAGAAAATCTTGTAGGTAAAGGTCTTAAAGCTTTGAATGTTTTAATGAATAATTTACATAAGTATCCTATAAAAAACAAGACAAAATGTCAATTGTTTGATGCTTTTGTAGGCTCTATTCTAAATTATTCCAGTGAGGTATGGGGTTTTAAAAAATACAATTCTTTAGAACGTATTCATCTTCAATTTTGCAAACGAATTTTATGCGTGAGACAGTCAACTACCACAATAGGGGTGTACGGTGAATTGGGAAGATACCCATTATATATTAATAGTTTTACCAAAGTAATAAAGTATTGGACTCGGATTATTCAGTCTAACAATATCATAATTAGATATCTGTATGATGACATGGAAAAAAGTTGCAATCGTGGTGTAAAAAATTGGTTATTTAATGTTAAGACTTTACTTGACCGTTATGGCTTTCCATATGTGTTTCACAACCCATATAGTGTTGATATTGATACATTCCATTTACTTTTTAAGTCACGCGTGACAGATGTGTTTTTACAGACATGGCGAACTAGTATTGAAAATAGTCAATCATTACTCCTTTACAAATCATTTAAGCTTTCATTTAACTTTGAATTTTATCTCGACGCTATGCCACGCAAATTATGTATTGCTCTTTCGCGTTTTAGACTTGGTTCCCATGATCTCCGTATTGTTACCGGTAGATATGCAACAACTAGAATTGACAGACACCAGCGTGTGTGCACTTTATGCGATGGAAGAGATTTAGAAGATGAATATCATTTTTTAATAATTTGTCCAATTTATAATGAATTACGCGAGAAATACATCAAACGATATTTTTACCATAGACCAAGTGTTTTCAAGTTTTTAGAATTAATGCAATCTACAAATAAGTATATTTTAAATAATCTAGGACATTATATTTTGGAAGCGTCAGATACTAGAAAATCCTTAATTGGCAATATTGCTTTCACATAACATTATTGTTTTTATGTGTTTTTGTTTGTGCAAGTGTGTGTGTTTTCACATTTTGTGTTCAACCTCCAAATCTATGCTTTGCATAATTATAATACTAACCTAATGATTTCTCAATGACTCTAATACTTGTTTAATATAAACTCTTCTTTTCTTTCTTTTTTTCTTCACCTTTCACGTTTATTATGTTTATGCATTTATATTATGTATGATGATGTGCTGTATAGCTCAAGTCTATAAATAAAATGTTCTGTTCTGTTCTGTTCTGTTATACTGTAGGTACGTACTGATGCGAATGATTGCATCCGTAAAAATGTTTCGTGCAAGTGCATTGCAATTCATGACTCTACTCTACTTGCATGAACCATACAGCATGTAAAACAAAAGATTTGCTGCAGAGTGCAGAAAATGAACTTGCTCGTAAAGAATGAGTTAACATCTTTCTATTCGTCTCTCTTAATGGCGCGTGAATAGCCGATTAAAAGCCAACGACCATACAATGTACTCGTACTCGTGCGCGAAACACGTCATAGATATATTATCAGTTTAGACATTTGTTAAATGCCATGAACATTTTGAAAGAATGAGAGCAAGACGGGAAACATCAGAAGTACAGAAAATGTAAAAACGTCGTTAATAACGCCGAAATGACGTCACGGACAAATTTAAGTAATTTTAGAAAATTGACATTTTTAAAAAAACAGTTTCCAAGTTACAATTTTCAAACCGATGCCACAAAAATCATACATCTTTTTGCTATCTATGTGCAACATTTCTTTGCGAAAGCAGAACGTTAGAATTCGATTAAAATACGCTGAAACTGTACACTTTATTTTTGGACACCCTGCACTAAGTTGTACACTGTTTTAATGCGTTAACCCCCTCAACAAACGCACCCTGCTGCTCGTATTTCATTTATCTTAACACGATCTAATACTAGATTAAAGCAGTAGGTTAATGCAAAATGTCATTAATCTAAAACAGATGTTCAGACCTTTAACACTTGAGGATACATTTTCTTTCTTCAACCAATTCGTCAAAATTCTATAAGTGGTTGTCGAAACTTACAAGTCAAAAATAAATTAAACATTTTGCTCTTTCGCCCTAAATTCCATTACCAGTGTAAGCATTGCTTTAAAACATTAATAAAACTTTGATAAAGTAGTAAATGTTACTAACATGGCATTCGATAATTATGTCGGCATTTGAAACAAGTGCTGCATGTTGAAGAAGCAATTGATTAGATTGCTGAAATGCATGTGCTAACTTAAAGAGGCGTTCCCTTTAACTTTGATCGTTTAAATCGATTCAGGAATAGTATACATTAAATGAGAATCATTATTGCTTAAACTCCTCATATTTTCAACAAAAAGGTCCCACTAATTACCGAGAAAAGAATGAAAACATATTTCCGTAACAAGCCAAAATAGTCACGAGTTGTTTCCCTTTGACCACATAATAATAAATCGCTGGAAGCGATAAATTATAATTGGTGATTAAAATATATTTTTGACATTATCGAAACATATTTGCGCATACTTTCTTCTGACAAATTATGATAATTTATAGTGCTTTGTACATTTAGCTCATTTAATGTGACAGTAAAGAAAAATATGCTAGTTATAGGGAATGCCTCTTAAACTAAAACGCGGGTTTATTATAAGATCAATTACTCCTAATCATAAACAGTTTACATAATATATAGTTGACTTCCGTGTGGTACAGTTAATAACAGTTATAAACAGTTATAAACAAATTAACAGGGAATCACCACACAGTAAGATACAACAAGGGCGCATAACTGAAACATTAGATGATATGGGAGTGACAAACTACTCGACTGGAAATTTTTGATACATGTCGGTCTAATAGCCGGAGTAAGAGCAAATTACATTAGGCATTTGAGTTGCAACCACAACTACGTCACAAAGTTTACCTTCAAGATATATGTTATCTCTATTCGATATAATATTGCGTCCAAAAAAAAGTTTAGAAACGACAGGTTTTATATAATTGTAAACATTTCATAGAACATTTCGAAGAAGCTGGTCGGGGTCTAGGTTTTCAAGTCAGAACAAGTGTATAATTATCCTAATTAATTATTCAAGTTTTTCTTTGAATCTAAGTAAAACAACATACAGTTTGTAATGCTTTACACTTATAGAACATATAATATATTATATATATCGTACTATTATGTCAAAGGACAACTGAAAAACAGCGACATATTTTAACTCTACAATAGAAGGATGCACTTAATATTAAACTGATTTACATCCAACTTGTAACCATATATAAAAAACGCATGGGTTGTATTATTGAGCCGCAGTGGAAGTAGCTTCATATAATGAGCAGGCTTATGTTTGGCAATGTTATAATACACTGATCATTGTTGGTCATTGTTATAGAATAAAGACCCAGACGCATTACACAAGTCGTTAGCCTTTTGATGAATGCACATTGTCTGCATCCGTGTTTACATTTCCTTCTGACTGAATAGTTTGCTTGGATATTACCTGTGTTTGCATTTCGAGATAAACATTGATAACGAATTATTTATTTAAATGGATGTGTATGCTTTCTTCAGTTCGTAAATGACAGATATGTGCAAAAATACTATCCATAAATCTTTGGTTTATTGTAAGGTTCTTGCATCGTGTCAGATTAACATAAAACTCATCTCAATCGTAACATATCGAAACTATTGCAAAGACTTAAAATGTGTAATTCCTATTCTATTTGCTTTTATAGGACGAATTGTAGAATGCATGTAGTTCAATTTTATGTACTTCATGCAATATTTTAACATTTGCCCAAATGAGCGTGATATACACGTAAACAAATTGTGACTTAATAATAAAAATAAAATGTTCGATCGGGGAATAACATTAACTAGGTTTTACCAAGACGAACATACATGCATGAAAAGGGAATTGTAATAACATAACTATTATAACACACATTTTCGCATATCAAATATATTTTGTTAAGTAACCATTCAGTTTTTCCTAACAACAAGAACTAGACCAAGAAACAAATAGCAACGCGGACATGAATGCAATATACAACACAGGTAACGCATTTTCTAACATAATTCTGGAATCTGTTCCATGTAATTTGTTTTGTAAACCAAACACACCAATCCAGCGCACTATTGGGTCAGAATCAAAGAAGTTGATGTGAATATTATACTCTCTACCAGACAATCTAAAGAGAAAGATGTACAGTCCAATTAATGTTTCTGTAATGAGGAGCTAGTATAATTAGCAAGGGTTAATGCAATAGGGATACTACATGTATGTAGACCTATTCACCTTTTCGTTTCATGTTTCCTTACTGCATCAACATATATTACAACGCGTGCATTGCTGACGACAGTGTATTGCAATATAATTTTTATAATTATGTTGATGCAGTAAGGAAACATGAAACGAAAAGTTGAATAGGTCTATATATCATCCCTAGTTTTTAGCATTTCTGCGTATAGGAGATATATCCGGGTGTAGGAATTTATATAGTACCGCGTATAGAACTGTCCGGAGGAAAGAGATTTATGTTCCACAACACAAATTTCCCATGACCTAATAGCTTGTAGTAGTAGACAATGTTCGTCCAATTAAATCTTTGAACCAACATTATTCTTATTTGTCCCGCGCGTCAGATTTACTACGTAGCCATGATGGAGTTATTTAATATGCAACTTGAATAACAAATTGTGGTGTTTTACCCCCAATAAAGCTTCTATCAAACGGTAGTTGATGTACTTAATATATGAAACTTGAATCAACAAGATAGAACGCTTTGTAGACCAATGACGTCCCTACAAAAGTTGTGATACCGACCGTTTTATCAAATAAATAGTTTAGTTTCTATCCTAGGTTTGATAATAATACATTGATTTACGGATAAACGTTCAGGTTACATTTTTACAAACAACGGAAGTAAACATATTGTTAAAGCAATCAGTAGATAGTTCCGCTTGTTTAAATACATTAGGTATGTGCACTTGATGTTGAAATGTATTTGCTCCTCCAGTAGATTTTACTGACTGTAAATTGAAATAGGAATATCCGCATACTGCCAGGGTTTTATCAGATTGGAATGCACTATAATTAGTATCTAAAATGGCAAGTAATGCAGGGATAATTGGCGATTAGAATATTATTGTTCACTGATTAACGAACACAATTCAAATACAATTTCTACATGAACATAAAATTATCAATTAAATTATGTTGTTAATATAAATAAATTCAATTATTTATCTCAGAAATAATTGCTGTTATTTTATGAATATTTATGTTTGTAGTTTCTACTTTCACTTTATCGTTTGTTTATGTACGCACCGCTTGAGGTTGTCGTTTGCCACGCCCCCCCCCTCATTCGGTTGCCTTCTGCTGCTATAAAAAGGCCTGTGCACGAGGTCAAAAGTCTTTTCAAATGAGATTGTTGTAGTTGAAACACATACCATGCTACTATGTTACCAGCGAAAGGACGGACACAGAATACGAAGCTCGTATTTTACGGCTATAAGCCTATTCAATAGGCTATTGGAGGCACAGCAAGCCGAGACATTGCACCGGAAATGGTGAGAATGAAATTACTGTACTGTATTGAAACACTTTACGTGATGCAAATGATATGTCATTACCGAGTAGCTTATTCTGACTTCTTTCGTAGGAACAGAGCGACGTTTCTAACGAAACGCAGCTCCTAGTACCCTGCAATGCATTGCAATGAGTGTGTGCACTAAATTGACCTCTGCGACGAGTTTACATCCGGGCATTTCACTAGAAAGTCGGTGTTGAATTCGGCGTGTCCATGTATATGAAGCTGGTCATTAGGTATAGCTACCTGGATTCAGTTTAGCACCAAATTTATTTCAGTTAAGCGTTAAAATAGGGTTTAAAATTGTAAGCAACATATTAATTTAGCTACGGTCACTTTCAATTGGTCAACATCCGGTCTTGAGGACAGGTCTAAAACGAGACATTTTGGTCGTAAGCTAAGCAAACATGGGAACGACCCACTAAACGGCGTTTCGATGCTAGTAAATTAATAGGCCTTTACGAGACAATATTTATGAAATACCAGTTCAGAATAAGATAACAAGGCTCATTCTTAGTTGTTTCACGAGGTTAATTGACTCAGTTGACTGGTATTCGGACATTTAAATTTAGGATATTTTAACATGTTCCCAATTAAGCAAGGGACTTTAAAAATTGTACACCTTATTTATAGGAAGGTATTGGTGGATTTTATATTCTGTAATTATAGTCAAGGTCAGGGTTGGAATAATTGCTATTCTCCAGAAGCAGAAGACAATAATAGTTTATATGAATTGGATACATAAATTAGGACATTCGGGTTATCTGAATAGATGCCATATATGCATGAGTTTAAATTATTAAACGGTTTGGTTTTGAGAAAATTATGCACATATTTGTTATTGGTCTTTTACCAGTAGACAGCCTTGTGACTGACATCAAGTACACTTAGTAAGGATTGCTCAATTGAAATACAAACATGGTTGCTATGCTCATGGGGGCACTGTTTTACTAACAATGTGTAAATATTGCATAGATATCTACCTTACGCAAATTCATGAGTGAGTTTTACTCAAAGATCGCAAGTACTTGCTCCATTTACGAAGATTGAACGTTAGTCGGTACACTAATTTAACATTTCCAGTTAACTATTACTCAGTGATGTCTCAACTGTTGGATTTTGTTGCTCATGTCTCCTTATCTTATTATACTACGAGGGTCACTGTACCCTGTGGAGACATTTAGCGACAAAGTCCAGGTCATTGCTCTGTTGGTACTTTTACATTATAAGTGTGGTTAATTGTTCTTTGGGGCTTTCTTTGCATATTGATTATCTTTAAAAATTTCAAGCACTATGATATCATTGGGACGTCATCATAAGGTAGGCTAGCCCACCGACAATAATGCTAGCCTTCAGTTAGAAATTGATTAACACTGCATTTCTTTTGTCTACATAATTATAAGTTCAATCTTATGCATATACTTGCTCAAGCTATACTTGAAACAAGCGGCCAGTCTTCGGAACAACCTATTTTGAACCAGTTTCGTTTGTATACACGGCCTGAATAGGCGAGCTATATTTGGACTTTTAGATGATAATAGAAATGAATTTTCATTTATTTATTTATTTATATATAAATATGTTTTCGATCGACCATATATTGTTATATTTAACTATATGTGGACTTTTAGATGACATTAATACTTAATAATACGAACTGTTTCTAGAGCTCATGAATTGTTAAATTTCTCTTGCTACTCTGACGCTATGTCCAGTCTTGCGCTGCAGCCTATCAAATACACTGATCTGGATGTTGCTAAGGAAATCAGTCAATATTTACAGCTGAATTACTAAGGTGTTGCACAAAGTCGGGAGACATGACCATATTACTTGGACACTAAAGTCATTGAATATGATTCTTAAAAGCGCTTAAGGCCTGGTCAAAATACAATATAATATTTGCCATTTAAGTTTGCCAATTATTTAACTGATACTAGTCAAAAGGGCAACAGCCAATGAAATAACATAGGTACCAGGGCTGCCATAAACTTAAGCTTCATGTGGGAATGGCCATTTTGCGCACTTTAAATTGTGACCAGACTCTGTATGCAGTTTCTTAGGTTCAACTCAACCTGTCAGCGTTTTAATTTATATCGCTAGCAATTAAAAAACCCGAAACAAAAGTAGACCTATGGGGTTCAAAGTCTATTCATGTTTTTCTCACATTATACATTTTGTATGTGTCAAATGCAGTAGCTTGAGAGAAGCGCTAATAGCTGAGGAAGTCAATAAGGCATATCGAGTCATTAAACATTTAGTTACAACTGTACATATCACCTAAACTTAAATGACAGTATGGAAATGCGAAATAGGCCACTCTCATAACACATGGCCACATAAAAAGGCCACTTTTTTTAATGATTTAAAATCCGACAGGTTTAAAATCCGACAGGTTTAAAATCCGACAGTAAACACCAAAGTAATGCTTTGATCCTCATAGTTATCACCAAAGCATTATCACCAAAGTAATGCTTTGGTCCTCATAGCTATGCTTGCCTTTGTTTTACTTGGAAATTAAATGCAATTCAACATCTATGAAATCATTTCGAGCGAAATTACTTATAATGCCTATATAATAGTTACTTCATCCTACACATGCAACTAGTCGACCGTGACATGATATACTGTCGCCACGGCTGTCAAACTTAAGTTCTAAACCTCTATACGTTTAAACATATGCTGATGTGCCATACAACATCCAACCTGATAGCGGATAACAACCTGTTTAACTGGGTTTTAAAACATTTCTTCCTTAAGAATCCTAACCATTACGTGACATGAAAAATTCACAGAATCGCATGTAGCCTATCTATAACCAGTTATGAGTCTTCAACCCCAGGCATAACATTGACCTTTCGGAATGCTAATGGGATCGTCTTACAAGACAGCTTGAATGCTTACGAATTGTCACAGCATTAAACAATCAACTGTTCACCGTATTGTGTGCTATAGAATCGATGTGTATGATGTATGGCTATTAAAAGCACTTGTTACTTTCGATCGTTATATGACTTTTTTGGGATACAATACAATCTGTATGCCTTATTGCATTTACAGTGTAGTAGTTGTCACATCTAAATACCAGGTTTAACTTGAGAGGGCAGCAAGCCTTGAACACATTGATTATAGTCATGTTCTTCAGCATTTGGCTTAGTTGTTGGATGACGCCCATGGCTTGGGTAATTGTAATATTTCAAGGATTGAGCATCAATCACCAGATTATTGCTAAAGGGTATGGCTACCAGAGATGAAATAATCTGCAATACAGATAGTCTAAAAATAAAAAGTAAATAAAATTAAAACCGAGGTAATGAATTTATCCTCGACAAACCATGAATGGCTCCATCATCCTCCTTGGGGCTGAATAGGAGCCCTTTTGCAGTTAAACTCTAAAGAAGGATTGGTACTTAAAGTGTTGACTGAAAATATTGGCTTGTATTCTTTTTGTCATACACCATTATTTAACACCCTTAATATGGGCTGGCTCTATTTTGCTGGGACCTTCTACCCATTCGGATCCGATTTAAGTTCATTCATCGGACTCTGCTTTGAGGCATTGGGCCGGGCATTATAGTGCCGCGTTATGCATTGGAAATGTAACCTTTTCCTCGATTCAGCATGTTATTTTGCTGAGTATTTACAAATTTCGTCTGCGCAGGGATCTTAGTATCAGTAATCAGTATTAATTCACGGTACTTGGCAGATTACCTTAAAATAAGGAACATAAGGGCAGCTATAACGCTGCTAAGGTTACAAAAGGAATTTTTGGGGAAAGTATTGCTACGCCATACTTTTGTGGCGGAAAAATTCCGGCAGGGGACAGACATGCATATAGTAATTATATAATCTTCCAAAATGGAGTTAATTTAGGCCAACTTGGGGTCCTGTGAAAGATGGAACTAATATACTCTGCGCATGGACCCTAACTTCCATTTCACTTAGTATCGGTTTTGAAGGGAACTCGGGGCTTTGTCCGTAATAAGCGTTTGCTTGGCATGCCCCGGGGTGAAGCTAAATTCGGTCAGGGAGTTGAGGAAGGGTATGGCTACCCAGAAATTTATGGGTTGGCTCCCCATGCAGCACTTACGGGTATGGCTATCCGCAGCATCTACTGGGAGCCACCCGAGAAATTTAAGACATGGCTATCAACATACATTACATAATCCTCCCACGGACCAATATATCCTATAATTAAGCTGCCATGCATGTCTGTCCCATTGTCTGACTTACCGGGGTTCAAATACCTGAAGTCTTAATTAGTCACGGCCAATATTCCCCAACACTTAACTTGCTCCCCTTACTTGATCGTATGCTATTGTGTATGATGTAAAAATAAATGGAATTGTTAATAGTTAATCTTGTTAATTATACTTGAAAAGAATTGACCTTTTGCGAAGGTAAAATAACTTTGGAAAAAGTAATGCTCATATCAGATTGCTTAGAATATCTCAGCTTCGCCATGGGGTCCATTTGTTTCTGAAATGTTTCATTAAAATAAATGTAGATATTGACTACGCACCAGGTTGATAAACTAACGAATTCAAACCACTTTCATCTACTGATTAAACCAGAGCGATTTATGGCCGAGAAACTTCAGTTGTATCGTGAACATGCTGTTTTACACTAATAAGCCTTGTTTTTAATCATTCATCACCCCGATATCATATAACTAAAACGATGTTTGGATATATTTTCAGTGATGTTAATCATCAAAACGTAGTATTAATTGCCCGTCGCAACTTTGATTTGGTTAAAATAATAAGTGAATGTGCGGTTTACTTTGTTTTCCTACATTCCGTCTTGGTAAGGCAGGATGTGCATAATTGCCGGTAAAACAATGCTTCATAGCAAAATATAGTAGTGAATTACTGTCGACCGACACGCCATGCCTGTTAAGACAGGTTGGCATAAATATAGGATGCGCTATCCTTTTACGGATTTTTCATTATACAATATCATTCACATTCGATAACCAATAAAACAAATAAGTTATGATTCGATATTTAATATTAAAGTATTTTAATTAGCATTACACTCTCACCAAACGCAAATTGCTCTGCTTTAATTTCGATTAGTGAAATATTTAAACAAATGTACTCATTCATAATTAGAAATAGGTTAAATCAGTAGGTTAATGGTAGTATTTATTGATAATTAACAGATGTTCGGAACTTAAGTACTTGCGAGAAAACATTGTTTATATTCAAATTCTTCAAGATTCGAAGAGTGTACAATGTACGTGTTTGTCGAAACTAAGAATTCGCACGAAGTTTAATCAAAAGGGTAAGCATTGCTTTGATTAAGTAATAAAGCCGGAATAAAGTAGTTATTGTTACCGACATGGCATTCAGTAACTGTAACGTTACAATACAAAGACATTCTTAATCTGGAACTAAATTGCTTTCCAACATGTAACTAGATTATTAGTAGACATATAAATACACTGCTTTAGTTACAATGTATTCGATGTAGCTACATATAATGACCAGCATTGCAAATGACAAAGTTATATAACACTGACCAAGTTTGTCATTGTTATCGGACAATGGCCCAGACGCTTTAGAAAGGTTATTAGCCTTTTGATGGATGCACATTGTGTGCATTTGTGTGTGTTTTTTGCAATTTCCTGCGGATTGGATATTGTGATTGCATATTATGCAACAGGATCTCAGAATATTAATATTTCCTTAGTTCACGGATCTTTATCACTTCTTCTTTTCGTAAATGACTGATATGTGCAGTAATTGTCTTCCATAAATATATATTTGTATTGTAAGGTTCTTGCAAGGCATCGTAATGAAATGCAACTGATCCTCTATGTCTCCATGTAACATAAACAAACTATTGTGAGTTTCCTAACACTTTCAATCCTGTGTCGGGTTGCTATGAATCTAAATGGAAACACTACATCAATCTTATACGTTTAATGCATGTCATCGTATACCATTAGCTCAATGGGTAAGATATAAACTGTTTATGATCAAAAACTACAATGTCCACTCAAGGAAAAAGGGGATAGGTTTACCAAGCATAATGAGTAGCTGTTAAAATAATAACATTACTGCAACAATGAGTGGATGTAATTGACTCCTTTATGTGACGTTTGACTAGTTCATAAGTTACACTCAACCGCTTTAAAAACGCACCACTGTTGAAAATTATTAAATTTTGTCAAGATACATTTTTTGCTAAAATTGATAGATTACAGGGTTTGTTCAGTTCATAAGCTTGCCCTAATTAAAGAAAACGATTTATTTTTCCTTCGGAATACACCGCCCAGAGAACTTTTTTGATTTTGCATGTTTTGCGCGTGCAGCTCGATCGCGTCGACCTGTGTGATCAATATTACTTTTAAACTGTACGCTGTTGGTGTGCACATTGAAAAAACAACATAAACAATATTGGCTAAAGGTATTTTTATGCTGCCAATATCTCGAATATTTGTTCTTGTTGATTGTGCCTTTGCTTCCAACTGAAAAGAGTCTCGGTGCCTTAGCATGGCGGTTCAGCTGCCACCATACAATGTATGTGGGCTTAGAACATCGATTCCTAGTGAATGGGACAGTCAAAGTCCGACCTGGATGAAACCAGCTAAAGGTATTGAGCCCGAGCTATGAGAAAACATGACACAGGTTGTGTCACTGTAATTGGTTCCGCATGGCTGCACACAGTGTCAAAATAATTTCGGACGTCAATCAACAAGCCAAAAGTACATTTTTGCATTTTTATAATTATTTCTTTCATAATTGTCAATAAAAAGGAAAATAATTTTAGTACATTTTTTTATGACTTTTCTCCCGTTTAGAGCCTAAAAACCCATTTTTCTGTCTTCAAGCTCCTTCATAGTGTTGACTTGAGGTGCCATAGAAGCACCACGGGATATGTCCTGAAAGTCTGATGCTCATTACCAAGACTTAAAGTTTAAATAAGGCTTGAATCAATCTTAGGTTCACATAATGCGCATATCTGAACCGCACTCGGTCGTATGGTATTAGTCAGACAGCCATAGCCACATAAAATTTATAATTCAAGCCAAACTTTGCTTAAATGGTGGAAAACATCACGTCGAACATTATTCTATCCTATTACGTAATTTATGTTATGCTTTAGGAGGAGATACCACGTGCATGAATCAATGTATCGGGCTCTTATACTTGCTTTTGAAATTGTGACTTTCACTTTCATGGGTCTCAGTGTTATCTATATCATAATTCAATTCAAACCCGTAATAATTGCATGAAAATCACACACATCGTTGAATATAGCCTAAAGATTATTAATCCGAAAATAAATAACCATAAATTGACGTTTTCATCACTAAAACCGATATTTCATATGTGCTGCGTTTTTAAAGCGGTTGAGTGTATATTACATACGTCTTTAGCGAACCACACAACACTTTAAAAAACGTCACAGTGACAGTGGTAGTGATATGATTACGAATAATGTAGGTGCAATGTGCTATCATTACGGTGGCTCTACTCCGCAACAACTGGACGCCTTTCAACTACTCAAACATACTAAATCAATGGATACAACAATACAGTACATCACGGCGCTGATTATGATTTGTTGCCCTGATTCTTAAATCGGTTAGAACATGATTTGTTTTCAGACTATGTAAAACAAATAAACAAAGCGAGCGCTGTCTCTGGTCGACAGTTAATTAGACGAGGGAATTCTTCACACTAAGTTGTAACATAAAATCGTAAGAGAATGTACTGGTTTCATTATTTATTGTTCTCATAAATAGACGATCAGTGAATAATAACCTGTAGTTTGGCAAGTTCTATTATAAATTGCTAGACTTTATAATGATTCTAGGGCAACACACCTGTCCATCACGCAAGGCAATGAAAGTAAGTTGTTACCACATTGTTCCGGTCTCATTTCGGAATGTTTAGCGAACCTAATCAACTAAGTACATGGGAGGAACAAGTAATTTATCTAAATGGATCGAGGAAAATATGCAACTGTCCGGCAACAGCAATCGAAACATACCCAAATTAATCCATAATATACCGTTTTATGTCCTATCATCAATACTTACAAGCAGGAATGTTCAGATAATCTGTGGTAAACAAACAATTCACTCGTCGATATGAATCCATGAACACGGCTCAGCACACCGTTGCTTAGTACACGTACATGGTTGCGGTTTTAAAATCAAGGACTGTTATGCAAGCCGAAAGTGCTTCGCACTATCATATGCAAAACATTCCATAATGTAAGAACGTTTTAATAGAGTGGTTAACTATAATCTTACATTACTTTTTCTTGTTCTGTCGAGACTGCCGAAGGCAAAACATAACGTTTCGATAGGAGTAATAAACCACATCCTTCCTCATTTAAACTACAGACATAAAGTCAATAGAACGTAGTTTATGTCTGTTAAACCAACATATTACCGATATTATGGAATCGCCGATGTTCTTTACTCTTAATTTCTCAAAGACGTTGATAGTGTAGTGTGTTCATATGGCATAAGACATTGGCCTTAATTCGTTCTAGCTGTTAGGTTCTATTGAAGGTATTGCAGAAAAGATTTCATTTCATCTTCAGAATACCTTCATTTTATACTGTGCACTTGCCATTGCAGAAATATAACTAAGCTCACACCTTAAATACACCTAAAGCAATACAGTAATAGATCTACAACGACCTTCGAAATATGACCCCTGGACCAGTCCATATACCAAGGTTGAAACGATATTTACCGTTATTTTATGAAAAAATACGGATATGTTTAAAAAAAATCTCACTTTACTTCTAGTTGGCAACGTGGCTTAGTGGATAAACTGTTCTCTTGTCAGAAACATACTTTTATATAGACTGTGGGTTCGAGTCCGCTGCTATACTCATTTTCAATAATTAAATTTCTATTCCAATATTTTTATCGTTTTTCGTTTATATTTTAATTCTTAATATTTGATTAATTTTACGTTTTAAAACTAATAAAAACGCTTTGTTTCCTTTACATTAATTTAGTCTGGATATTGTATTTATTGCGTCATTGGCTTTCGCTGAAATCACCATTTTAAGAATTTCAGTAGAAACGTCAGAATTAGCTAATAATGTATGTTGTCAGTTGTCTGTAAGGTGCAGCGGTCATAGTACATCGCTTTCAATCGTCTATTTTGTTCTTTCCAGTGTGAGTTCGGACCCACTAACGAACAGTTTTTTATTTAATAAACTTATGCTATATGCATCCATTGTATTACCTGATTATGATCACACATCATTATATTTTTTCTATCTATAGTTTGCATTGTTCTTTTTTCAAATATTTATTGTATCAATTATACAATGTGTCAGAATCAGTGTAAGTATCAATTGAATTACAAGTTACGACGCTGAGACAACCTTATTATATGCAACCCCCTCTCACACACTGACAAGCTAAAACTTCAGTCCTATTTCCTTCTCCTCCATACACAACCTATGCACGTTTTCGATGAGATCGTTCGCGTCGTCGCTATATCTATGTACCAGCTATGATATATTTCTTATGTGCTTTTTACGCACTGAAACTTATAATTATGCATCTCTTTGTAAATAGACAGGCACGAAAAATGTTTGCCGAGCTAAATTAAAACAAATATATAGTGGAATGGGATTCGAACTCATTCGTTCAGTTTTAAAGTTTACGTATTCACAGTAGCTTAGCCGACTGCACTATGCGCTCTACTGGATATGTCAATTCTTAATGTATGTTTTATTAGTAAATACACCCCTATAACCTGGATTACTCGAAAGTTAAAAGTACATTTACGCCCGAGTGCTTGTTGTAGATCTATACCAGTCTTTTTAGTACAATTATTTTGACAAGCGTCATATATAGACATATAAGGCAACATATGCAATTGCATATATCGAGACATCTAAACTAAGAAACGAGTTTTGATTTGGTATGTTTGCTTACAAATATCACCAGATAGTAATAGCAACAAGCATACTGGTGAAAATGCGTTATCTTGAAATGCATTACTGTTAGTTACATGATTTATTTCTTTTCGTTATCCTGTGTTTAATGTATTTTCCAAAATACTCCAAAATACTCGTACACTAACAACGTGTGGGACATTAACACAAAATGCAATAGACACTATAGCACAAATAGTCGGTTATAGTCTATACAAATCCTTTTTTTCATGTTCGTGTGCGATAGCAAACAAATATTACAATATACGACGTTCAATAATACACGCATTCGCCAAACATGTTTTATACCTTCTATCAATAAACACAATGATCTTTAGCATTTGTTCGTCTAGGATATCTAACAAAAGATGTGTGTGTTCACCAAAATAACAACGTCCATTTTATATTTATGTCATAAATTGTGCCGATTTAAAAGTATTAAGTTCACACAACAAAAACATCCTTATTTCCTTCAGCCGTAATTAAGTAGGCAATGTTCATATGAAAAAAGACATTTTAATGGAAAAAAAACATGTGATAGTACATACGTCGTATTAATCCTGCGTGTCAAGTAACCGTTCTTGCAAGGAAAAGTTAAAAATTGGAATAACAAATTGTTTGGTTTTACGTCTATAATAAGCATGTATCAATCAGTTATTGGTGTACTGTATTCATGAATGTTGAGTCAACATGACATGATATTTTCGTAGACAAATGACTACTTCCTCTACTTTAATGTAAAACAATGGATTTGCTATTGGGCTGAAGACATTCATATTAGCCGGAGGCCTTAAAAATGTATGAGAAAATCCGATAGGGAAGGTAGCACTCAACTTACCAACCGAGCACAGAGAACAAAAACACCACAACACAACTACCTGAGCAATGTCCACACATAAGCCAAAGAAACAATTGCAGCCAAGACTCAATAAAGTTCCCCAATACCCCGCAAAACAGAGACGACAGCACAAACCAATGCTCCTGTTGTTTACGTCGTGCTTTAGTAAACTGTTAAATGTAGATATTAATCGATGTACTACGCTGATGATATAAGTTGGCCCGCACAGTTCCGGTCTTAAATTACTTTGGTCTTATTTAACGTGTGAGTGAATACTCATATACATCATGTATCTAGTTCTTGATGAACATCTAGATGAAATGATAGTGTTAAATTACAGCGGATTAATTTGTCTAATTATACAATTTTTGGCAATATGCCATACGGTGTTTCAACTTTGGAGTGAAATCGTGAATTAGCAATATAAAGGTACATTATTATGCCGTTTGGGTAATACATGTACATTTTGGTCTTTGTTCCTCATTGAGTAGTGAGTATAATACTTCACCAGTGTAACATTTGTCCAACGTCGGTGAGAAAATACTAAAGATAAACTACAAAATGAATGTAACTGTTGGATGTGTATAGTATTACATAACATTTGAGATACATCTTTGACTTGATTTATTCAAAATAAACTTTAATATTCGTTTTTAATAGTTGAGTTGAATTGTTGCGATGTTTACATGTAATCTTTGTTTCTATTTATGTGTGAAATTCAATGTTCGTTTTGTTGTATGCTGTAATTCTTGAGCGCTGCCTTTCATTGTGCTAACAGCCATTTATTCATTTTTTATTATTATTGATACATGGTTGTATTTTAATGGGAGTTCCTGTTATTACAACCGATATTATAAGCCGTCACTAGACAGTTATTATGTTTGAATACATTAGGTATGAACATTGTCTTGTAGAAATAGATGCCATCCATATAGGTTTGTTATAACTTTCAATTGAAAAACAACGCTCGATCTGCAAACTGCGGGGGTGTTATGATATTGTTAGAAATTGGAATGCGCCGTAATTGGTATCTAAAATGGTATCTACGTCAATGTAACAGCAACAATTGTGTCCATTCAAGTAGACATATACAAATTGAAACAAAGCCAGTTAGATGCATGTAATGGGAGCAAAGCTAACAATCGACGTTTTGTATGTCGCCGATTTAGGAATACAATTCCGAGGCGATTTCTATTATTAACATATAAATGGTCAATCATCCTTTGTCTTTAATATCAGCAAATGTCGGTATTGAATGTGCAACAGTTTGCTATGATAACGTTGCCTTTTTCGTCTAATGGTTTCAAAAATAGAAACAAATATGCAATTGTACAGCTTTGAAAGTCTGCGACATTTTTAGCGAGCAAAAACAATTACAAGAGCAATATATATGTGAACTACTATGGGTCCGAAACACATTGACGTAATTATTAAAAAGGTATACACAAAACAGACTCCATCAATAAAAGGTTAGAATGTGCATTAAGTTCAAATGATGTGTAAACGGTGTTTTGACAATGTGTGTTTGCATTACAATTTATGAACTTACAGGATCGTGTCTAAACATCGTTTGAAAATGGAATGTGATTAAATTAAATACTGATATTATTTCTGTCGTATATGGTCCTAAATATATACGTAGCCATTCAAGGTAGCTCGAACCAATTATCTTGTCTACAACGACAAGGCCAAGCAAACAGACAAACCGTTAATTCGGATACTAAAATTGTCCATTATTGTCATGAGCACCTGTTAGTATGGATACTTGTAAGTTATGACAATTTCTTGTGTAATTAAATGTCTAGACGCAATGCGTCATCTAATGTTCTCAACTGATGCAAACCACTTATAAAGTATTGTTTTGACAGCTTTGTAACTGAAATAAAAAAAGTGTATGAGGTGTTTACTCCTACAAATGTAGTATATTATCTTGGGTGAAGGGAACTGTTGAAAGTGGAAAACATGCGTGACAATGCAGCAACCAGGAATGATTAATAAACTAAACATATCCGTAAGATTAACCATATGCAATTCACCGGACACTGCATTACAATTAATCAGTCATTGTGATTCCAAGATTTGAAAATGAAAAACATTATAATTGCGTTCACAAACAGTTTATATCTCGTCTCATGCAAGCTTCCAGGAAATTGAAATATTTATTATGTAACGGAAATGAAACGCAGGATACACATGATATGTAAAAAAATCGTACTCCTTGATCAAAATTGATGAAATTGGGTTAAATCAAAATCTCGGTCAATGTCAACGACATGCGTTGGATAAAGTTTCACAGCCTCGTAAGGGTCTTTTTTACACAGAGTAAGTGTGAAAAAGCTCAATACCTGTGTAAAATTGTAATGACGTCAATTCAGTTGTAAAATCCACCCAGTGCGATACTTTTCAATTGATCATATTGCTTTTCAGAGTTTGGAACTGCATCAAACATCTTCTACGGACGGTATCCTAAACAGAAGTTCACAGGGTCAGGCTAGTGCACTACCTTTGGTGGGTCGATGTCAACAACAGGTTCTTGCACAATTCAACATAATGCAACTTGCATATCTCGTCTAAAGAACAGCTTTTGCACATGAGACGCGTGTGAGAGATCGTGCGCTGTTATATGTACGAGAGGTGTTCAACTTATTTATGAACAGAAAATGAACATCAATATTTTGTTACTCTAACAATGAAACTGAATAAAAACTTTTATATTGTGTAAAGTAGTGTATCAAGAAGTATATATAATAATTGTAAATTGCCAATACGTTACGGTCAAATCATAATCAGCATTAGGGCAGAGGGTGTTGTTTTTTGCGTTTGAAGGTCCAAAACTCGTAATAATTACGTTTACATTTTCCTTCTTTAACCATTGTTTTAGTATCAACCAGATAAAACATTATATTGTTAAAGCATGAAAAGACTTCGTCATCCACTGTTTGGTTATAATATTTATCAAAGTTCTATTCTTAAGTTTTTTAATTGGCGTTGTATATGGTGACTTGAAGCTGAATCTGGATGAAACTGACTATGTTCTTGGAACAGTCACTAGCAACGATACGTAATACTTTTTTGTTGAAACCTGATTTAAAACGGTTTGTACATAGACCACAGCCTTCAATTTCGTCAATTTGATATTGATTTTGATGTGTGTATTTCCATAATAACAAACCGAATGCCTTTCCATAAAAACGGCCGCGAACACCCAAAGCTGGACAAACATGAACTTCTCCCTATCCTTGCGACCTTTTCGAAAATAGCATACCATAATCTATCATAACATTCTTTAAGATCCAGCATTGCTTCGTCATATTGAAACAATTTTTCCACATAATGTTGTTTGTTTCGCATTTCTAGATTCCAAGACTTTTGGCTGCGAGGCATGTTTTTCTTGATTTTCAGCGTAGAAACTTCGCATTTTCCCAGAACTATGCATTCAACTGTTTCGAAATAATGTCACTGATAGTTTCTATGGCACTCCCATCTGTGGTACTATTCCACGTTTTTCTAATGGATTCATCATAGATATCATAAAACCAATTTAACTTTATAGTGTAGATTTTGGCAATGTTGGGCAATTTTCAGTTTTTGGTGACATTTCACAATTATTGGTAACAGAAGTTTAATTACACTTCTTACGACAAATATTACTGATATTCTCATCAAAAATGCAAAATAAAAATTTATTTACACATTCTTGCTGCTTATAAAAGGATCATTTTGCCTTAAAAACAACATCATCTACTAAATTGTTGTTTTAAGCTTTAACCAAATAAAATATACAATGTATGATGATCATATGTTCAACTTAAAACATTTTCTCACATGATTTAAAAAAGATATTTCAATTGTTTTTATTCAATATTACACAATCGGTGTTCATGTTTTGTTCATAAATAAGTTGAACACCTCTCGTATGTGTCGTTGTGTCTATTTCAGATCTTCTCTTTTCGATCGAATGTTGATTTTAATTAATGCTTAGTTGAATCAAATATATAGTATGAAAAACTGTTTGTGATTAGGGAACGTTTACTATTATAGCATTCAAATTAAGGTAGCACACGTGTTCCAGTAACGATGCATAACGTGTTTACATACTAAATTAGCATTCATTGAATGTGATGTTGGATGACTTTACTGCTTTAAAAGGTGGTTTTATTAATACACCAAAGATAGTCAAGTGGTGGTTAACATTACGAGCAATCATTGTGCGATTTAGCAGCATATTTAACTTGTCAGCTTTGGAGAGGCACATATACTCTCATAATTTTGAAGAATTGGTACACGAACAATCGTTACTATCAAGTAGTTGAGTCTTGGGTATGTTGAAGGTCTAGAAAATAGTGCATGATCTTATGCCGTTACCTATATAAATTAACTATAAATGATAAAATTACTCTTTTTAAGAATAGAAATTAAACCGAGTTCAAACAAGATCCTAATGCGTTAGTTTTCAGCATGCTGAATATCATTAATTGTGTTGAACAAACGTCTAGATCAAACAGAAATAAACAAACGTGTATAAATTATAACAAATAGGTTTGATATTTGCTCAGTTAAGATAGAAAGTTCATTACTTGGCAAGTGTGAAATGATGCTATAATAGTGGTTATATTATTGATGGTAATAGATACGTTAAATTAGCAGTTTATCATTAATGAGAATAAGAAATTACTTATTTGAAGAAATAACATCACTTTCGATTTACACCTTAACTATATATTCGATTATTTTAAGACTCCACCAGGTAAACAGTCCTGAACAAGGTTAACAAACAGAGCCGCCGTCCGGAGCAAGCTGCGCAGATGTGGTTAAAGTTGAGTTTCATGGAATAATGATTATGTGATTTGTATCGCTCCTAGTATAAGTACCCAGCTGGCTCCCTACGACGACCCTGAGTAAAACAAAGACATATGTATGTTCCATCAATCTATTAGACATCGTGAAATGACATGAATCCATAAGATCCGCCGAGGTGCCCTTAGGCTACAGTCGGATCGAAAAGAGAAAGAGAACTACCGAGATACCCTTGCGGGCTACAGTTAGAACTCGCAAGCAAACTGACAATTATATAAGTATTAATATGAATGACATGTAACGATGAAGCATTGAATAACACAAGTGTTCGTTGTTCCAAAGCACACGCGAAAAATCCATAAATAATGTTATATGTGGAAGTATTGGCCGCTACGCAAAGTCACTGAAGAACATATTTTGGCAGAAACCCACGCCTCCAAGCAATGAATGTTAGATATTAAAGTTTTTGTTTGTAAAATGGTAAAAGCGTCCCCCGTATTACCATAGTAATGGTTACGCCATAGGGGGTTGATTTCGGACACCGACTTAGCCGTGATTTCAACCACACTGAACCATAGTAGTGCATTACCCTGGCAACCGTGCATTACCCGCGCGACCGAAGTGTGCATAACCCGCACGACATTAACTTTGCCTAAGCCGCACTACCGTATCAGTACATAACCCGCACTACGGAAATTATGCATAACCCGCCCTACCATAACTGTGCATTACCCGCACAACCGTTACTGTGCATACCCGCACTACCGTAACTGTGCATTACCCGCACAACCGTAGTTGTGCATTACCCGCACTACCGTAACTGTGCATTACCCGCACAACCGTAACTATGCATACCCGCACAACCGTGACTGTGCATTACCCGCACAACCGTAACTGTGCATTACCCGCACAACCGTAACTGTGCATACCCGCACTACCGTAACTGTGCATTACCCTGTACAACCGTAACTATGCATACCCGCACAACCGTAACTATGCATTCCCGCACTACAGTAACTGTGTTTTACCCGCACAACCGTAACTGTGCATTACCCGCACAACCGTAATTGTGCATTACCCGCACAACCATAACTATGCATACCCGCACTACCGTAACTGTGCATTACCCGCACAACCGTAACTGTGCATACCCGCACAACCGTAACTGTGCATTACCCGCACAACCGTAACTGTGCATACCCGCACTACCGTAACTGTGCATTACCCGCACAACCGTAACTGTGCATTTCCCGCACAACCGTAACTATGCATACCCGCACAACCGTAACTGTGCATTACCCGCACAACCGTAACTATGCATACCCGCACTACCGTAGCTGTGCATTACCCACACAACCGTAACTGTGCATACCCGCACTTCCGAAACAGTGCATAACACGCACAACATTAACTGTGCATAACCCGCACGACATCAACTGCGCATAACGCGCACTACAGTACCTGTGCATTACCTGCATTACTGTAAGTGTACATAACCCACGCAACCGTGCATAACCCGCACTACAATCTATACTCTCACTGCTTAACAAGGGTCGCTCGAGAAACGCCTAACCTACGGTTATACGAGCGAAGCTCAAGACCCTTTAGCTTTCGGACAAATTGCTTCGATTTTAGAATGATTTAACTGCGATGATCACATGGGACGCTTTAACTTACCCATATCAAATAATAAACCCAACCCTTTAGTTAACAATGATATATACGAGTAAGGCTTGGATTAGATAATACTCTTATGTAATGATTATAAAGCACTGAATCTAGAATTTCCGCCACCGAATCGATTATCTTATCATTATACCAAAATAATTTCGTAATATCTTTGAAAATAATTATGTTAGTTTCATTTTGGTACCGAAGCATTTCTTTAAAAAAATGTTTTAAATTATCTACATGGTAAATCGCATGATCTGTTCAATGTTTTTACTACACATTTAATTTTATAATAATCACAACCTCTTGCGGGGATGTACAAATTGCCGATTAACGTATTGTACTTTGGCAGTTCCAGGCTAGTTACATAAAGATACTCTGTAGTATTTACAAACTAATCATTATGACTGATACACAATGGGTGAGACTTTTACCATTTTCGTCTCTAGCTGCAGAATATTACCAGTCATCACTTGTCATCACTTGTTCGCTCAAGACCAGGATATACAAGAAGCAACTGTACACATCGAGAAACGTTTGTTATGATTAAACAAGTTAAGCACTATGATCAAATGAAAGAATTGACTGTACTTTCCTGAAATACCAATGCATTCTAATCAAACGAGTTTACTATGTTTGTGTCTGAATTACGTATAATTTGGCGTAATATATCGTTCATCTTCCCTGTGTTCTTCATCCAGTATTAGTTTCTATGTTCTCTATATTTTCTTGGCTCAATATTTTGCATTTCTCTATAAAGTTAAACATCATTTTGTGTTATTTCCTTGTTATAATAATGGTATGTTACATCTGCTGTCTAATTTAGAAATTCTGCGCATTGTAAAAGGATAACTTCTGTTTTACATTTCTGATGTTTTCTTTGTTTATGGTCGTGTTGTTTGAAAATATAAACAGTTTTGCTTATTACGTTTTGTAATTTCCATTTTGACGAAATATCATTTAAATGTTATTTGGTTTATTTTTATGTGGTTATCAAAAATAGTTTCTGCTATTGTGGGGGTTATCTCACAAAGCGTCTTTGCAATATTATTGCGTTATTTATGACAGTACATGTTTGTGAAGGTCATGTTATCTTTTAAAGATGTGTGCTTTTGTGATATTATTAAAAATGAATGACAAAAATGTATTTATTCCGTAAGTTTTTTTTCCAAATTTAATGTTGATCTTCATTTCAAGCCACTTAGCAATACTTAAACACCACGTTTTTCTTTTCTCTTGTAGAGTATTACATAAACTGGACTTGAATTTCAACTGGTGTGGCTAGTCGCAATTGTTAGATATATTTGGTCTAATAGATAGTAATAGCCATCCCTTTTACGATCTAGGCCCACCGTTATGTGTTTAGACTAGTTTTATGACTTATTGACAAAGTGTCCGGATATCGTGGTTTGATAATTTTCACTCGAATATAATCAGTGGAATTCAACAACTACTATTTTAAACATAAAAAGGAAGCTAATGTATTTGTTGTTACTATAACGTGAAATTAATGACAGCATACTTAGCCAAGGTTAAGAATTACGTAGCATTTTTGGCAACAAGTGAACCTATATTGTTTCAAAAACTGGCGCTGTGTTCTATTTGTGTTCCCATTTTCGCCGTACTTTTTGCAATCTGTCAAAACTTGGTAAATAAATTAGGTACGTTTGTTTGTGAAAACCAAGTGTGGGGAACATTCTTCTACTCTCAGTTAATATGGTATAAAAATAAACCAGGTTTCCTCTAAATTTTATGAAATTTGTATGGCATCAACTCATTTACATACCTATTCGAAAGATTCCAAGAAACAACGTTTCAAAAGTAAACCAGATACAGTTTCATGAATCTGTGTGCGGTGGAATAGTTGGCAGGAATTGCCCATAAAATTGTTATAATTGCGAGAGCATTTGTGTTTTTTCCCACAAAACAATTCAATATTACACTGTTTTAAATCACCCAACAAACACAATGAACATTTTGGCGACCACAAGCGTGGATTTTGCACAACAGACAATTATACCGGTAGTAACGATTATAGTTATAATCTGATATCAAGATATATATTCATGAAGTAAATATTATATAGACTGGCAAGTTTCAGAATATGATAATGCTTTTTTGAATTCCTTACTACAGGTAGCATATTGTACAGACATACATGTATAATAGTCGCAATTGTATGTCTCTACCAAAACCTATGCTATAATGTCACCAAAATGAACGAATTTCTGGAGCAGGTTAACATATTCTTTGTCAGAAACTGCAGTTATGCTCTGTATACAGTGTGCACTTGTTACATGGTGCATACATGTTGATATTAAGGTCAAATTATAGAATAAAAGATTAATTCTATTAGTAGGTATTCGTTATCATGAGCATTCCCTAATTGCACACAACCTAATGTAAGCAGACACTTACAATCGTCATTAATGCAAAAATATGTCAGACATACAGTTCTGGAGCAGGTTACCATACTTTGTGACAGAAGCTACAGTTATAATCTGTGTACATTGAGATTTTGATGCATTAGGCATACGTATTGATATTAAGGCCTCATTGTAGAATAAAATATAAACTCTATAAGAAGGCATTTGTTATCATGAGCATTCCCTAATAGGATAAGATAAGATAAACTTTATTTAACGTCGATTATGATTAACATAGGAAATATTAGCTACAAGCTTGTATTCGACTAATTGCACACAACCCAATGTAAGCAGACACTTAAATGGTATAACATCGGATATTTACGACTGTGATTGTGCTGAACAATTGTTAATACTCAGCTGGCAACAGGTACACTTTTGATGAACCAATTTGTATAATTATACCACATATTACTTACAAATAGTTTCACAAACATTTAAATGATCGGCAAATAAGTGTAATTGAACATTGAAGTTAACATTTATTAGAAATAATATGAAAAGAATTTTGTCTACGACTGTTTATCCAAGTAGTACAATGTATGCTAGTTATACAGACGTATTAAAACATTGTATTCTCGTGGTTTCAACATGAGCTTTGTTTAAGTTTTCCATGTATGCAACACTATTTGGCGGCTTAAAATTGTGCAAATAATTATTGATTGAAACTCCATTCCAAATTGGTATAAAACATGTCGATAACTCAATTGATTAATACTTTTCTTCTAGCGTTCTGAACTACAACCATGACACAACATTGGCAAGCGTTTGAAAATATGATACGAAAATATACGTAATTTTCTACATAAATTTTGCAATTTTGTTGGACATTGTATCGACATCATGTCTTTATACTTGTAACAGTGTTTGCGTGGTGATGGATTGAGCGATTTTGCGCATATTGTTTATTGACTAGGTAACGTCTCATTTGGTCGCTTGTGGTGACATTTTTGGTATATATGTGTGCTATTTGTGTTTGTTCACGTTATATTGTACTAAGGCATAACAGAGCAAATAATATCTATGTTTACTCGCAAAATATTGTAATATTGTTCACTAGAACAATTATTTTAAGATACAATTCTCACTATTCAGTTACTCTATCATATTACATTAGCTCATTAGACCACCCTTGCATCGAATCTAAAATGGGAACATCAGATTGATGATATTGATTGTGTGTAAATTATTGTCTTGCCTTAACATATCTTCAGTTTGTGCTGTCCGATTTCTAAGAAGTAAAAAAGTACTATTTTTTTGTCCTTTCAATTTTATTCATTTATAAATACATTTACATTTATGCCATACATTATAAACATATTAACAAATAGCATAAAAATTTATGAATTTATAAATTATTTTTCTCGAAAGAGAGAGAGAGAGAGGCGGTAGAGAAAGAGAGAGAAAGAGGGGAGAGAAAGAGAAAGATATAAAATAAGAATGTATAGATACTTTTTGCACCATCTCTTCAATAAAACATATTTGTGTTTTCTTAATTTAATAATATTATAAAATCACTCCATTTGTTCTCAAACATTCCACTTAGATTTTTATTTCTGATATTGTTTTCTCTATTTTTATTCTGTGTATCAGTCAGTATTTTTCCTGCATGGATTGTGTGTTCATTGCTTATACGATACTATTGTACATTGTAATACATAACAAACATATTTATGTGTTCTGTTTAATACGGTTTTATAAGGTCTTTGTAGTGATTCTGTCCATCTTGAAATTCCTGTCAACGTTTTCATATACATGTATACAGTTATGTATGTATGTAGTTAAAACACAGTAAAATGTACATTTATACATGTAGTGTTATTTAGAATGTGTTCGTTTTACTTTCCTTTTTTTGTTGCATGTTTTTGGTTGCCATGTCCATGATACTTGCTATTTAATGTGCCATTTTGGAAGATTATAATAATGTACATGTATTCAGGTGACGTCCAACCAAAGGCGAAATACAAAGGATAAAAGGTCACATAAATACATCAAAAGGGGTGCAGATAATTATTACGAAGTTGTACAACTTCACATAAAAACGGCCTATAATAAATTACTTTCTGTCTCGTACATTGCTATGGGTACATACTGTTAGCTTGATGCTGGTTCGAATATTAAGCATGAAGAAATTATAAGTTGGATGTTGGCATCCCTTAGGCTATATTATACCTTTGTATAACAATTCTCTCTAAACATGTTTTATGTGCAGGATAAATAGAAAGGTATACACAAAATTATCCCCCGAGTGAACAAATTACTGCATAATATTACAGCATAATTTGCAAGTCAATAATTTGGTTTGTAGAAAATTATATAACACCACATGTTTAATAACCATAAACTAAAGCATAATTCTCTAGGCTGTATAGCATTATGATAGTTCGTTATCACATTGTTATTATAACGAAATATTTTCGGAAAACAAGTAATGGGATATATACCCCAAACATTTCATTTGATGTAAGTTATGGTGACCTTGCAGGTTCACATAATTATGTAATATTCGTTCATCTTATCTAACAACGATTATGTATCCACACGACAATGTCAACACGCCTACTTTGTATGTTTTGGTACTTTATTGAAGAGTAAGAATGTAACGTAATGTCAAACTCCACCTCTCAATCAAATTACTGATTATATCGTGAACATTGTAAATATAACATAATGTCGGTTACATCGCCGGTACATGCTTCATAATTAACCATGTAGTTGAATATAAGTCACACCGATATTACGTTAACCATCAGTACATAATGTAGGTGTTCTCTCCATAATCTAATAAGATAATATCAGTTATTTACAATATGAAACAAAAAGCGTTTTAATTCCTGATGTTTGTCAATACTAGATATACGCCACAGAACAGCGGAATTATATCTAAACTCTAATTTCATAGACCACGCCGAATGTCTGTTTATTTTACATGACACTGATGTTAATCGAGTTGGTAATGGAGATGAAATAGAAGCAATCATAGCAATCATTGTCGGGGAAAGGTACAAAGGCACCTTACACAAGTAACGTCTAGACTGTGATAGTCAGCTAGCAAGCGAATGTTCATCATATGATACAGAGACTAAATACGGGTGATTAGAATCAATCACATTTTTATCTTTTACATCGCATAACGAACCGATTGACTAAATTATATAATAGTTCATACTGAAGATGCAAATTCAGAGATATCGCCTTTTAACTAAATGATCAAACTATGCACGGACTACGTCAGTGAAATTGTGAAATGATTGCCAAAGATTCAGCGATTTATCATCACACCATTATGCTTCGAAATTAATAGCGTAGTAGAAACTATTAAAACGTTTATATTGTTAATTGCAGTTCTATGTAAGATCGCTGATAAATGGATAACTCAGTGAATGTGTGTCGTTTCTGTTATATGTGCAATCGTTTGCAGGGTCTACAGAGAGCACGGAAGTGATTAACAAACATGTTCACTACAAACATAAGATATCAACAACGAAAGGCACATTAGCAGTGAAATAACTTATTAATCTTGCATTTTGTCTAACGTACTATCATGTATATCCGTACGTACTAGTTTATAATACAATGTATGTGTATAATACACTTCAGAAACGTTAAAAAAAAAGTTACCAATTTTCTAGGGCTCTTTTCAGCTGTTAGGCCGCTCAAGCACCCTTTGACATTTTAACTCCCCTGGTCATTGGGCTACATATGGAAACCTACACTCGTGTCTCCCTGGGGAGACTATTTCTCTCCTGTGGTGTGGCAGCCAACATCGATCTGCGGCGCCCAGGAATAGACACTGCCCTCACAGGTACCATTTTACACCATGGTGGAGTGGAGCAGTGGGTCTTGCTCAGAGATTTTAACCAGTGGTCCAGGGGGGGATCGAACCCGGGACCTCTCGATCCCGAAGCGCGCACCCTACCTCTAGGCCACCGCTCCCCACTTCAGGATGTACTAGTTAGTGTAAACGATTTAAAAATCACGATTATAACACAGGCTTGTATCATATGTATATCTACCTAGTAAATACACGTTAATTGTCGAAACGAAATGTTACATTTGTATTTTGTGTCTTAAAACAGTGTATCATACCGTTTAGTGAAAGTCATCAACATTACCGAGTGCTACCTTCCCTGTTAGATTTTCTCATACCTTTATTGCACATAAATTTTATAAATCATACAATCGTTTTGATTGTATATATGATAGATCTTGAATTAGAATAATCCATCAGTATGTCGACATGTTCCTGACTTTTTCGACAATTATACGAACAAATAGCAAACACAGTTTGATCGTGTCAAGATACCATAGTATTAAGATATAGAGAGGGATGAATGATCTTGGAAACTACGTGATGGAAGTTTTCAATCTCTTGCTTCTATGCTTGCACCTTTAAAGAACACAGATCATTTATCAGATAAACAATGATTTGCAATCGTTTTGTGATGTCTACTTTTTAATGGCATAATATATGAAGTATATGTAATTGGATATTTAATTTAATTTGCAATTGTAGGAATCTGATTTTCTTAACAACCGTATGTAATACATTTTCTGGTAATTTGGACCTCTAACGTAGTAATACACATTTGCCTTCCTAGAATAATTACAAATACGACAATTTATATAGAAATACTATAGATGAGGTTGTTGTCCGATATCGAGATACTCGTCTTTGACGACTGCGGCAAATAAAATAAGCTTAATTCTAGTTCAAATGATGCATGGTAGGTTAATATTAGCTTTACAAAAAAAATATAACTATGCCGAAGAATTTGCAATGATATTATACTGCATATTAGTTAGTTAACTTAAATTATTATTTACGCACTTCTCAAATGGTTCGCTATATGATTTGTCACAATCAAGCATGAACTGAAAATTGTTCTAATACCTGATACCATCAGCTCGTTTCAGTTATAATAGAGCGATATTCCCTCATTTGCGGATGACAAAATGACCTGGATAACACATACAAATACCGCCCAATATGGTCGAGTATAGATAAGGAGGGGCATTAAAGGCTGAATAACCTTGTTTCAGCTGTCAACGATCATAGAAAGAAGACACATGTGTTGAATTATTTACGTACCAGGTGTGTTATTTTAATCAGTAAGGATTTGCAATTATATTGAAACAATATGTTTTTGTAAGTGATACACAATATAATCTATATCTACAATGGCTTCTAACACAACTGATATATCCAACGAGACTGATTTAACTGTCCCTAATGTATATACCTAGGTATTATGCTCCTGTGTGGGCAAGATATGGTGGTCGGTATTCCAAATTATTAAATAGCAACATAATTTATTGAAACGCTCATTATAGCTACTCTAAAATGTTAACGTATCTAACCGAACTCTACAAAGACTAATTATTCAAGCAAAATGTACTATATTACGTTACCAGGTATTATGCTTTTAGTAAACAACACATTTCGTCCTGATTGCTGACATACATTTGTGGAACTGTCTCATTGTATGCATATATGATTGCGATTGACATTCCATATTGGTTTTACGTGTTTGTATTTTGGGATCATTTTTATTTTTATGTAGATCTTATGCTTGTGTTTGAACAGACCGGATCAACCTGTCAGATGACAGACATTTACCTAGTTATCCGTTTATCAGTGGTACATTATGGCGTTGTTAATTATACAAATAAATAATAGCAAAATGCTATCGTTTTGATCTATCAGAGTGACGAAGTATTCTAGAAACTTTGTTTCACGATTATACTAAGGTAAACATAGTTCGTGCATAGATCGATCGAGTAAAGAGACAGCGTACAAGTACAATGGTTTATCTTGCATCGTGCCTTGTATATTTAACTTAAATATTATATGCATGTGTAACTACATTAATATAAGTGACGCCTAATGGTGTGTCAAAGATTAATATGTGATCGAATCTAATCGCCTGCACTTAGGATTCTCTTCACATAATGAACACTCGCTCACAAGCTTGTCATCAACGTCTAGACGTTCCTTGTGTATTGTGATGGTCTCCGAAAATTAGGATAGCTACAACACTGGCAGTTATGTGGTATAGTCCTCAAGATGTTGATCATTTGTTTATGTATACAAAGAATTTCTATGAATAAGCATTAACATTGGGTACAGTTTTGCAAAGGTGTGTCGAATTCTAGGCAAACTACCATCCGGATGATAATAAAGCTTAAAATTATATTCTAACAATATCTATATTAGCTCCGTGTAAACGTATAGGATTGTACCGTGATTTAATTTCCAATATTTTACATTTTATATCCGAACTACTCTTGCCTGTGGCATTACCTCCCATGTATAATTAGCACTTAACGTATTGTTTATCACATGACGTCATGAATAGTATGTTTATTTGGTGTCTACGTAAACGTGACATATATTCGTAGCGTTCTTTCTTAATTCATTAAATCGTATCCGTATTAATGCAACAGCAATTACAATTATTGATTCATTTTTACTTCAAAGCGCGGGCGTTATCGTAAGCAATACGGCAAACAATGCATCACTCTGTAATTAAATGAGTCCATGTGAAATCGCGTATATTATATGTGTTATAATGCTATAATAGATCTCAGCTTTCCGTGATACACAGGCCAATATATCACGGTTTGTCGTCCACATGCATAGTGTTTAATCATTCAGGCCTACGGCCTCCGTGATTTATTCCTACGCATGTGAGCTCCAAACCGTGATATATTGGCCGGTTTATATCTAAAAACTGAGATCTATTTCCTAAATATAGGGATGAATGTTCTCGGACACTGCCGGATGACAGTTTTTCATCGCTTGCTTGAATGCACACACATACTATATGTCAGATAAACAATGGGTTATAACCGTTTGATAATATCCAATTGCCAATGACAAATGGACGAAGCACAAGTAATTGGATATCGCTAAATGGAAAGACGAACAATTTGCAATAATAATCGTAGCGAATCTGATTTTTCCTAACGACCCTATGTAAAAAAGGGTATGAGAAAATCCGACAGGGAAGGTAGTACTCAACTTAACCAGCCGAGCACAGAAATCAGAACGACACAACTACCCTGAGCCGTGCCCACAGAAACCCATGCCAAAACAGCAACCAAATGAGGCACAACAACCCCGGGGCGTGACCTAGGTTAAAAAACTAAGAACAGTGACCTAACGTTATGCAACCTAAAGCGGCACAACTACGACTTGACCTAGTTAAAATATAGGCAAGGTAGGACTTGACCTAGTTAAAATATGGACAAGGTAGAAACGGGGCGGGAAATAATATTACAAATTCCTAGAAACTACAATGAGCAATGCCCACACATAAGCCACAGAAAAAACCAAAGATCCAAGTCCCCGCCGATAAAATGCAGGATGACCCACATTCACAAGGAAATTATATAATAGTGGTCAAGGCCGAATGAAACGAAGCCAACACTCGACCAAGCTCCCAAAGGCCCCACAGCACGGCGAACCAACCTCACAAACCCATGCCAAAACATCGACTAATTGAGGCACAACCACCCCCTGACCTAGTCAAAAACATCAAGGACAGTGACATAACGTTTTTACATGTTAAAGCCGCATTTTCGGACTTGACCTAGTTTACAATAATGCTAATTCTGATAAGAACTTATACTCATTACGTAATAATACTGCCTACCTAGTACAACATGTTACAATATACATCAATGCGTGTGAAAGAACTATAATAGATGAAGTCGATATTCGATATAAAGATGCTTGTCTTTGAAGATCATCAAATAATTAAGATTACTTCCAGTTTATCCGATTGTCAAATTGTAGGTCATAAATAGTATTAATATTGTTACGTTCCCCAACAGACGATATGATGTAACGATATGTCTTGTATATTGTTTATGATCCAATCTACCGACTTAGAATAAATCGTATTGCCGGAGTAAAAGAACAAATTCATAGGACTGGTGAATGGATGAAATGATTGATAAGAACTTGGACGATGTTTGACAATGTTAGTCTCCACAATTACCGATTTCTGTTTTCGGTGATTTGATTCTTTATTTGACTAACTACTGAACATCAGAATGAACTAGCAGTGTATCTATGCAAGAAATTTCAGAATTGTTATGTATACGTCAAACGGAAATGTAATTTCCGAAACAACATTGGTTAGATGTACCGTCGTGAATATACTGACCCGTTAATCCCGATGCCATTACTTAGTTTATTTGGATGTTGAATAAGCCTACCACTGATATGATATTTGCGGATAATTTCGGTTTTCAAAGGGTTTGCTTACATTTGAGATCGTTTATTTGGTTAATTCGTCTTCGTTTTTATACAATGTGTGGCATCTATTTTCTATAACTTTGCCGTTCAATAGTAGTCTATTTGATATTAAAGTGTTTGTAACATGCTGTCACTTATTTCGGAAATCTACTATATTTGCAACACTGCGTTACTGTAGCATTCTGTTAAGCAATAGTTGTTCTTTATGTTATTTTACAATTTTATTTGAAAATAAAAGAGATGTTCAACTTGTATTTGAACAAAATTAAAATTTACCATATTCATGATTTTAACAATAAAATTGAATAACAACTTTCATATTGTGTAAGGTAATTATCGAGAAATATAGTGGAAACGTTTTAACTACAGACAGTATCTTACTACAGCATACCCACGTATATCATCCTGATGTCCTAACTAAATGGTTTCATAACCAGATCTAGACGCATAAATCCAGAAATTGTGTTGTTGCCACCACCTGTTTGTGTATTCTATGAAATAAACCAGTAAACAGATAAACATCATTACATAGATACAGCACATTACATTAATGCCATCAAAGTATTGTAGTTTAATTAATTAATGCATCCGATTAATCAGCGCGTAGATAATATGATTAAATAATCATTTGTTTTCATGTTGCCCACACTAAAGAACTAATAATGACGTAATTTATAGAGGTAGAAATGTTACTGGTGATCGTAGTAATGCTATTTTAACATAACATAGTTCCCTAGCATACCGTCTCTACTGTATTTAATTACAAACCATGTATCTAACAGGGAGCGTATGAAGATCACCTTATTCTCGGTACACTGCATTGAAGCTATTAAATTAATTAAAAAGTTCATAAATTATGTATGCACCGTTCAATACTGTTTCCCCGGGTAAAATAACTGATTTCTGTTCCTGAGGGACACTCAAGCAAACCATCATCGAGTAACTCGTCTAGACCACAGGTGTACCTTAAATAGCTTTATAATAAAATGTACGTTCGCATTGAAACATTCTTCCTAAGCTCTCTCTCTCTCTATTAATATCAGCACGTATTATGATTTTGTACATGGTTGGAAGAGCATAATTGGAATTATGATAGGTAACTGAGATGTTTGATATGTGTTTTAATTGACTATATCAGCACCGGTGTTCATCGTAATAGCATTAACCTGAAAATTAATTAATGACCTAGTTGTTTCTAGAAAGTTAGTGTACGAAAGTCAAGCATTGAGGATACATAACCCATACAAAACAGTGTCGATTGACGAGTTCCATATGATGCAGTTGGTTGGTTAATCAATGTAAAATTAATTGTAGCACTATTACCCTATCAAACACTTTCAAAAGAAGTGCCAACGCTACTATGCTACCAATGTATATTCACGGAATGTTATACAATAGTACTTACTGGGTCGAATGATTGCATCCGTACACTGATCAAAGTGCTTTGTTTGCTTAATTGAAACATGTCCACAAACTAGCACAGTTTCTTAGATGCACGTACTTTGTCTGTAGTGGTAGTAAAGTTTGAACAGATAATCTGCAAATGTTTGAGATGAAAGTTGTAAAAGTGTGTACATATTTCCCAGGAATTGTGCATTAGAATGCAATAAGTCGTGTGCGCTAGTTTCTCGACACATACCAGATACACCTTCATGTTTAATATGTCTTGCGTCTGCTACATATGTAACAAGACGTATGAGCTCAGGACCTTGCATTTTAAATAGTGTATTTAAAGCCTTGGTCATTCGAGACACCGGTATATTGCAACTTGAAATACGTACATCTGTTTTTGAACTGCATTTAAACACCCTTTCAAACACATACAATTCACGGTATTATAACGATAAAATGCTTATATGATCTAATTAAATAAATTGTGTTAAAAAGTGAAGTAATGTATTTGAATGATTCGTTCCACATACTCATTAAAGGTATACGGATTGGTTGTTTTAATAAAATTATTAATAATAACACAATCAATAGTATAAATTAAAACATTTCCAGTCGTATCGTGCCAAAACTTATGTTTTTGTTTACCATTGATTCAATAACACTATCAATTATATTTGAAGGTAAATTAACCATTTGAATCGTCCTAGATTTGTAATTTCATTTCTCTTTATCATGTTAGTTTAACATAATCTAATCCTATGTTAAAGAACGAGGTTAATGCACTAATAAATTGATCTAAAACAGATGTTCAGGCCTTCAATTCTTGAAATCACAATTTCTTTCTTGAACAACTCGTCACCTTTCTAAGGTTATACATGTAAGTGGTTGTCGAAACTAACCAGTCCAAAGTCAATCAAACACGTTTGAAACACGTGTTGCATGTTAAAAAAGCGATTGTTCAGATTGCCGAAACACATGTTCTTACTTAAACTTAAGATATGTTTTATTAGATTATCAAGAATGTTGATCTATTTAAGGTACTTTCAATGAGTCAGGTTAAGAGTCAGGTTATCATGAAACTCATTTTCCATGTGAAAACTAAAATTATTGTAATTTTCATAACCAGTGTCACTCTTATGATGTTTGCTTTCTTAAAACGTACTATAGAAACTACTTAAATTTTGACATGACTCAATAGCTATTAGTAGTAAACAATGTTCATCCAATTGAATATTTGAACGAACACAAGTCTTGTATGTCCTGCGTGCCAGATATAGTCCGTAACCATAATGGTGTTATTTAATATGCGACATGAATCTTTTAAATTACCAAACTATGCTGTTTTACCCCCAATAAAGCAGTAATTGGTGTATTTTATATATAATAATGAATCTTGGGTCAATAAGATAGGACGCGTTGTAGACGAATGATGCCACTACCAAATAAGTGATACAGACCGTTTGATCAAATAGAGCATGTTTAGTTTCTATTCTGAGTTTGATAATAATTCATTGATATATGGATATATTTCAGTCACTATTTTAAAAACAATGTAAGTAACGTATATTTAAAGAAATCACTAGACATTTTCACTTGTTTATATACATTAGGAATGGTGCATTTTTTGTTGAACTTTCTTTGCATCTCCAATAATTTTGCTGATGGTAAATTGAAATACAAATGTCTACCTATCCGCAGCGGCATAATGCAAGAGTTTGGAATGCGCTATCATTATTATCTGAAATGGTTTATATGTCATTTTAACAACATCACGTTACTTAGAGTGTGCACTTTCAGGTAGACCTGATCCAAGCCATTAAGAGCCAAGTAATGCAGGGATAATTAGCGACAATAATATTATCATTCACTGATAAACAACACAATACAAATATAATTTCGACATAAACATAAAAGGATCAATTAAATCATGTTGTAAGTATAAAAAAATAAGATATTGAATACGCACCAGGTTTTAATACTTACATATCGATATCACTTTCATCTACTGATTAAACCTGATCGATTTATTCAGGGTTATCGTATACTTACTTTTTCTCACTAACACGCCTAGATTCTGTTACATTTATCACCCTAATGTAATATAACCAAAATGTTGTTTGAATATATGTGCAGTGATATAAACCATCACAACGTAATACTAAATTCCCCTCGTTACTTTAACGAGGTTAAATAGTAAGCTAGTATGCGGTTTATCTTTGTTTTCCTCATTCCGTCGGATTTTGTGAGACAGGATGTGCATAATTGCCGGTAAAACAATGTTTCATAGAAAAATATAATATAGAAGTGCTGTCGACCGACACGCCACGTCAGTTAAAACAGGTTGGTATTTATCAAAGGATGGACATGTACTATCCTTTTACGGATTAGACATTATACCATGTCAATCACATTCGATTACCAATAGACCGATCCAGATTAAGTTATCAGTCTGTATTTAGTTGCAAATTACAGCTACTTACATAACACTTTCACCAAAGGCATATTGCTCTGCTTTAATTTTGAAATCAGAAGGTTAATGGTATTATTTATTGACCTTTAACAGATGTTCGGAACTTAAGTACTTGAGAGGAACAATGATTTTTTTAACCGACTCTTTAAGATTTGACATTATAAGAGGATAAGTGTTTGTCGAAAATAAAAAGTCAAATCTCAATTAAACCTGTTTCTCTATCGCCCGAACTTCAATGCCCAGCCTATGCATTAATTTGATAAATTAATACAACAGAAATAAAGCAGTAAATATTACCAACATGGCATTCAGTAACCTGACTGTACAAAAATATATATAATCTGGAACTAAATTACTTTCCAACATATAACTAGATACTATAAATATACTGCTCAAATTACAATATATGCACAAGCCTACTGTAGAGGAGCTACACTGACTGAGAAGCATTGTGAATGTCAATGTTATAATTATTACACTGATCAAGTTGGTCATTGTTAAAGGACAAAGACCCAGACGCATCAGACAGGTTGTTAGCCTTGTGATGGATGCAAGTTGTGTGCATTGGAGGTTTTTTTTATTTCATGCGGATTGAATATTGTGAATGTATATCATGTCGGAAACGGAATCAACGTTAATAACATATTAATATTTCCTTAGTTCACGAATCTTTATCACTTCTTCTTCTTCCTTATATGTGCAGTAATTGCCTTCCATAAATACATGCAGTATTATAAGGTTCTTGCAACATATCATTATAAAATGAAACTCATCCTTTATCTTTCCATGTTTCATACACAAAAACTGTTTTGATTTAAACACGTGTAATTTTTTATCTGCATGCTTTTTTAAACTTACATGATACACAAGCTCAATTTTATAAATTGCATGCCATCGTATAATATTTGCTCAATTTTTGAGATATACAGAGGGTTTTAATTTTGTTGAATTTGGTGTAAGCTCGAATTTTATTTCATCGTGTAATCTTAGAAGTCAATAAATTCTGGAGTGTCGTAGCCACGAGTGACAATATAAATTTCTGTGATAACGAGTGAAATTAACATCAGACCTTTCTCCAATGATCTACACAGTTTCTGTTAATTATATGCTTCATTTGTCATAAAATGGTACAAACGTGAGTAGAATCAGCTCCAAACAGCGAAAATAACAAAATAAAGTATCAATGTTATGTATCACTTTTATTTCCACTGACAATCCCGTAATCCATTGAAAGCAAATAATAAAAAAAACTGCCAACGAACTAATGATACGAGATTAAACGGGGGAATACAAGGAACTTAGTTTATCATGCATACATTGTAAAAAGGAGCTGTGAAAAAAATACATAAAAATGAGTAGACGGGTATTTGGAATAGCAACACTATGACCGTTGCAATGTTGCAAGCTTACTGTAATTTTACTCAACAACTACACGAAAAGCGGAAGAAAATAAATTCAATCACGGACAAGTCTAGAATGCAGTAAATACACGATGAAAATAGTTTGTTAACACGATTCTTAAATCAGTTGAGACATGATTTGTTTTCAGACTATGTAAAACAAATAAACAAAGCGACCAGATTCAGCAGTCGGAAATTAATTACTCGGGAGAAGTCTTAACGCTCGTGTTAACATAAAATCTAAAGTAGGTGAACTGGTTTCATTATTTATTGTTTCCATAAACAGACGAGAGAAATATACCCAAATCAATCCCTACCATACCGTGTCAATTGGGTTGATGACTTCCATATACATGTACCCAATGCTAATTTAACTGTCTGAAATCAACTAATAAGGCCATTACGGAAAGATATAGATAAATTGTTGGAAATGCTAAACTAATATTCAATATATGATGACATTTCGAAGCAAAATAAATTGGCTAAAATATCTGTGACCACATGTCTAAGTGTTAAGTTGAGTATTCAATGCACGAAAATAAAGGATAAGTAAACTGTTAAATGTTGATGATATAAGCAGGGTCAAACAGTATTGATCATAGATTGTAGTGCTATAATGTTAGACCCCATGTATGTTTCACGGTATTTTGCACTATGTTTCACTTACTAGGGTGCTAAACGAGCCTTCTTCGATGTCTTTAGAACTTTGCGACACGATTCTTTGTCGCTGTTTGATGACCAATTTAGAGCATTTAGAATAAATATACATGTCACGGGTTCTACCCTCTACAGACTTATTCTGTTTGGTAAGATACTGTAAATGAGGATGACAGATTCTGCCGACTTAGGCCAGGTGGCCGAGGGTGGCTTTTCAGCCTGAAAGTACAAAATAAATACAATGACACGTCCGACTCACAAACCATTTACTTCACGACTCTTTTTATACACATAATAACAAATAAATAAGATGAGGATGATAAATGATGACAACATGAAGAAAAGATGAAGTAACATCCATACCTGAAAGTACACAATAAATACAATGACACGTCAGACTCACAAACCATTTACTTCACGACTGATTGTTAGAGTGCGATGACGTGTTATGGCGGGAAACAAAGCCCGTGCATCACGACCACAACCATGATATGAAAGTGAGGCCCTGATGAGGGTAAATTGTTAATGCTATGAATGTTACTGTAAAATGAATGATGTGATGGTATGACGATATACAAGAATGATTTATAAGAAAATGAATGATTTATAGGAAATGAATACACCTGTTACTATATATAGTAACATTTTTGCGTTGACAAAATCCGTATTATCGGTCCGCCGGGGATATTATCAACAAACGCCGAGGATATTATTGATCGCGTGATCGATAATCGCCCTGCGATCGAGCGCACGCGCGACGTGACGTTATTTACGCGGGCTTTACGTTAGAAATACGAAGACGCTCCAACTTGAAAAACATTTTTTTTAGAAATGTGCATTAAAACCAACACTAAATTGTAGCAAATGATCTAACTAAGAAAATGAACCCCCATTTCATATGTTTCCATTCAGTAACAGAGAAGTTACAGCAGTTTTTGTAACTAAGAAACGCTCCTTTTGGAGCATGCAGTAGGCCAAATGTACTCCAATTTTTATAATCACTGGGTTAGTTGACATTAAGTGCTTTCATAGCTTTCCTTCCCTGGAACAAGTGTATTAAAAAGTTCAATACCTGGGCGCGCTGTGGCATTGAGTGATAATATCCCCGGCTCTTGATAATGGCACTCGGGCTAAAGCCCTCGAGCCATTATCGACGCGCCGGGGATATTATCACTCAATGCCACAGCGCGCCCAGTTATTAATCTCTAAATAACATTACAACAACCATTTAAGTTGTTAAATCCAGAAATATGGTTTAGTTTGCAAATTCCATGTTCATTGACTTTGCTATGGAGAGCTATTAATAGACCAATAAAACTCAGATACTGGAGCATATTGATACTGCGACAGATATACGAGTTTTAGGCTAGAATTTCATAGATTGGTGATCTCTAGTGTTATTTCAAGGTGTGTAAACATTCATGAACATAATGCATTCAGTTCTTGATGGACATCTAGACTAAAATTATCATGTAAAACTACTAGCCAATTAGTTGGTATAATTGTCGAATTACGAGGTATACAATTTTTGGCGATATGCCATACGGTGTTTCACCGAACTTTGGAGTGAACTCATGAATTAGCAATATATAAAGACACATTCTTTATGAGATTTGAGTGATACATTTGGCGATTGTTTGAACATTAAGTAGCGAGTATTATAATTCATGATAGTAACGAGCTGCACAACATCGTAGAGAATATGCTCAAGTTAATCAATAAAATACTGGTAATTATTCGATGTTTTAGTACGATGGCAATTGGACATAATATAAAAACAAATAATTTGAAATTCATACATTTATTTCATTCGATATGTTTAATAGTGCGGTTTAAATGTTGCGACTTCAACTTGTAATACATGAAGTATTATATTGTTATTCCATGTGCGATCAACCATTTATTCATATTCTATAGCATTGATGACATGATTATATTGAGTAATAATGACGGATGTTCATGTTATTACAGTCATTAGACAGTTATTATTTTTGAATATGTTTGTTATGTACATTGCCGGGTAGAAATAAATGCCCTCCATATAGGTTTGTATTAACTGTAAATTGAACAACAACTGTGAATCTACAAACTGCAGGGATGTTGTTGTATTGTTTAAATAGACCAACACCGGATCTTCACTAATCTGTATAGCTAGTTTGCGATTTCTGAAAATCTATTGATCAGATTTTGGTGAAAAATTACACAAAACAAAAATAACTTCCTACCTACTCCCATTCCGAATTCATAATTTTTAATCAATTATTAAACGACATTTATTCTTCATTATATATTGATATTACATGTGCATGAACAGTTTAACGCAGGGAGGTAATCTGGTAGTCCATTGATGATTTACTATCAATGATTTAACCGTTACACTCCGTGATCGACAGGATTGACATTGATGTTATAAAGACGAAACTTAGGCCCGTATGATTCGGTTTATATATAGTTCGATTTCGAGCATTGAGCCGTGACTGCACTTTTAAAGTTTAATCAATTCGCCGATAAAGCTTATTACGGCATTGACTAACTGTGTTAAATTGCCAATTAATAAATTACACATATTAGTAAGTATTATATCCTAAACCATGATTATTGAAATCAATAAATCACGGGTTACCCGCCCAAATAGAATCGTCTTATAGAAAAGGTCATGGCTCAGGGTTCAAAATTGAACTATAGTGTGTCACATGTAAACAATGTAAAACAATAACATCTTCTTCGTCAGAATTACATACGGGCCTCTTGTGTGTTATATTAAATAGGTTGCAAATATACCGTTAGGCGTATTACGTGACTGTAAAATTGGCTGTTGCAAGTATCAAGTCTTCTAACTTGATATTTTATACAAAACTACAAATATGTTACATAGAACTTATGAACAAAAATTTTTTAACCCATTTCTGATGCTGCTGAAATTCGAGTGTGTATTAGGTAGGTATATTTGATTTATCGTGCCAAATTTCATACATGTAGGTGAAGTAATTACTGAGAAATATTTTAAAGAAACACGATTTTTTTCTATCGCAAACTAGCTATAGGTACAAATATATGTGTACCGTTATAATCATTGTGTCACTTCCATATTCATATCTGTACAATAGAGTTGGGGTCAGTTGTGTTTGCATATGAATACAAAAACCAGTCTAACAAGGCCAGCTTTGTTTATGTACATGTAAATGAAGGGGAAAACCACCTTGCACAGAGTTCCGAATATCAACTATTATTACGTGCTGTAATTGGTTTCTAAATTGGTATCTACGTCAACAATTCACTAAGATTGTGTCCATTCCGGTAGACATATAACACATTGGAACAAAGCCAGTAAGATGCATGTAATAGAAGCAAAGCTGACAATCAACGTTGTGTATGCCGTCGTTATACGAATACGATTCCAAGGCAATTTCTACCATTTACATATAAATGGTCAATCATCCTTTGTCGTTTATATCAGCAAATGTCGGTATTGAATGTGCACCAGTGTGTTACGATAACGGCGCTGTTTTCGTCTACTGATTTTAAAAATAGAATCAATTGTACAACTTAGACTGTCTGCAACATGGTTGACATGCCATTTTACGCACCTATCGCCTTGCTTTTAAACCAAGGTGACCGTAGTAACTTTGTTATATTATAACAAGCACAATGTGGAACTATATGTAAAATAAACGCTTTAAATGTGAAGTAAAGGATATTTTGAAATGAGTGTACCGTGCAGCGTTGTTTGTCCGGCATCCAGTTTGACCAGGTGAAAGTTCTGAATGAAGCGAATTGCCGGTAAACCAGGTTTTAGAGCAAATTAATATAATAATTATATACTATGGGTCACACACGCATTGTCGCAATAATAAAGATTAATTCACCTATGCATTAATCTAATTTATTACGGCGGAATTTCACGGGATCTCCGGGTACTATATACACATGGTGCGTTTATCGCTACCCGGCGTCGCTATCGTTTCCATGGTAATTCTCGCGTGAATACGATATTCACTGAGCGTGAACTCACATGATTGCCACGTCGGCTCACTTGCTTGTTCGGCAGCAAACGACGAACTTTAAAGAAAATTAATTAAAACTTTGGCTATCTAGCAATACTTTATGATGCCGGGTCGAGGACAAGGTGCAAAGAGAAGGCGCGGTGCAGAAGCAACGGGGCCGAGGACTAGGGCCAGTGCTAAGCGAGCTAGACCGGCGTTGGATGACGGGACGGAGCCAGCGAGAGGTATAAATCATAACGTTATAGATTTTAATGAAATTATTTGTGAGGCTCAGGTTCATGAGGAACAAGACCAGGTTAATGCTAGTTCGAACAGTAGCATCACTAATACTAGTCCCGTGGAGACCCGTAGTTTGTCTAACGCCGGTAATGCTCAGACCCTGCCTCTAGGAAATTTAGATATAGGGGCGTTGCCATATAACGGTACATGTTTGCCGCCTGTAATGCAACCCAGTGCTAATATGTTCACGTTTAATGAAACTCAAAATGTTGAAAACATGCTTTTTGAAGGTCACGAGCTGACACGTGTCGCCCAAGACGATATTACGTTACATGTACCGCCTACTCTAAAACAAAAAATCTGTAAAGGCGAGTACGTCAATCTTTCTTTGCTCATAAAGGGTGCGGTGGAACTGGCCGAGCTATATTCCGGTAGTACGCTCAAATTAAATACCGACGGTACGATTGCCGTCCGGCCCACGGTATGTAAAGATGATATCGGAACTATTGAACGCTGGACAGACGCGTTTATTGTCTATATGTCTATCTATTTGTCGACACACCCCTCAAAGATACATGAAATGTTGCACTATTTTTATGTTATACGAGAATGTGCGTCCCGCCAGGGGGGACAATTTTGGAAAATATACGACCAGCAGTTTCGCCTTCGTCAGGCCACCACACCGTCGTCGTGGTCGGTGATTAATCAAGGCTTGTGGTCTTGGTGTTTGCCTTCAATGCAAGATACATATAGGTATAAACAATTTGGGGTCGAGTCGCGGAAGCATGGTCAATCGCAGAACATATGTGTAGCTTTTAATAAAGGCTCATGTAGCTGGCCGAGTTGTAAATATAACCACGCATGTATTAATTGTGGCGGCACGCATAACATAATGAACTGTCACACAGGTACTCAGTCAGGTCCTTCACGTTTCGGGTACCAACAGGGTACTTACGGTCAATCGCAATCATATAATGCGGGTCATAATACCCATCAAGGTTTTAATGGAAATCCCTTTCGAGGCCGCCGCCCATACAGAGGGCGGGGATATAACCAGTACCGTGGTCAACGCGGTTCATATAGTAAATAATAACATACCGTCGCTTATGAATAATCCGACAAATTAGCTCCTTCACCTATTAATATCCAATCTTTAAACCACTGGTTGTCTGATTACAAATCCCGTGATGCACTAATACTATTAGAAGGTTTTACACACGGCTTTCGTTTAAATTATACTGGTCCACGTGGGACACGCTTTTCAAAGAATTTGGTGTCGGCTAGACAATTCCCCGAGATTGTCCTACAAAAAGTACAAAAAGAAATCGATGCCGGTCGTGCGGCTGGCCCGTTTACCGTTAGTCCGATGAAAAACATTCAAATATCTCCGATCGGCGTGGTACCAAAGAAAACACCCGGGGAGTTTAGGCTGATACATCATCTTTCTTACCCAGAGGGGTCATCGATTAACGATTTCATTGACCCGAAATTATGTTCGGTTAAATACACAGAATTCGACCAAGCAATTCATATCATTCAGGAACTGGGAAAAAATTGTTACTTGTTTAAATCGGATATAAAAAATGCATTCCGTTTGCTACCAATTAACCCACAGGATTTCGAACTATTGGGATTTATGGTGGAGGATAAAATTTTCTTCGATAAGGCTCTTCCATTCGGCTGTAGTATTTCCCCGAGTTTATTTGAAAAATTTTCAACCTTCCTTGAGTTTTGCGTTAAAACCAAAATGAAATCGGGCCACCTAATACATTATCTAGACGATTTCTTAGGGGGCGAAAAAACGTACAAGTCTTGTAAAGAGTTGATGGTGTTATTCAAATCAATTATGGACAACTTGGGCGTTCCGCTAGCGGACGAGAAAACAGCAGGCCCGACTCAAATTATTATTTTCTTAGGTTTAGAGCTAGATTCAATAAAAATGGAGGTTCGGATACCTCTCGATAAAATAACGGAAGTCGTTCAAAAAATCGAGTTCGTTCTGTCGCAAAAGAAGGTTTGTTTGAGGGTCATACAGTCACTTATAGGGTCTTTGAACTTCTGTTGTCGGGCAATTCCTATAGGTAGGCCATTTTGTAGGCGCCTTATAAATGCCACATGCGGCGTAAAACATATGTATCATTACGTGCGTGTTAATAAGGAAATGAAATCTGATCTCAAAATGTGGATGCGTTTTTTCAGTGGACATAATGGTGTCTCAGTCTTTCACGACCGTTTTTGGGTGTCTAATGATGACGAGCAATTTCATACAGATAGCGCGGGTGCTATAGGTTTTGGTATTTGGTTAAAGGGGCATTGGTGTAACGCGAAATGGCCGGACGTGTGGCATGAAAATGGCTTTACCAAAGACATTACAGTGCTTGAACTGTTTCCTATTGTCGCGGCAATTTTTATTTGGGGTAATGAGCTACGTAATAAGAAAATTTGTTTCTATTGCGATAATCAGGCAGTAGTCCATATATTAAATACCATGACCTCTAAATCACCCGCAGTCATGATGTTAATGAGGGTATTTACGTTACAATGTTTGCATTATAATTGTTGGGTAAAAGCTTCACACATCAGCGGGGCAAAAAACGAAATAAGTGATGCACTATCTCGTTTTCAGTTCTCACGGTTCAGGAAGCTAGCTCCAGAGGCGGATCTATATCCATCGGTAATACCGAACTTTCTTTGGAACATCTTCGAAGCAGATCTAAATACTTGGCCAGTGCAGGAATAGCGGAAAATACCGCTTCGACCTATTCTACGGCAAGGAACAAGTTTCAGTCATTCAGGGGCTCGTATAACTTACCAAATAACTGGCCACTCCCTTTAAACGAGGTGGTTTTGTTCATTACGTATTGTTTTGAAAAGGCCTTGTCAGATAGCAACATATATTTCTGGTCTGGCTTTCTTTCATAAAATTAATAATTGGCCAGATTTTTCTCAAGCCTTTATTGTCAAAAAGCTATTGGAGGGTTGTCATAGATCACGCCGCACATTCGATACGAGAGCCCCGATCACTTTGGATATGTTAAAGGAAATATGTAAGCTTCTACCCACGATTTGTCATGATGCTTACGAATATCAGTTATTTAAAGCTATGTTTTGCTTGGCATATTTTGGCCTATTTCGCGTAGGAGAATTAGTCTCTACCAAGGGTCAAGTTAACATGTTACAATCAAGAGACGTAACTCTTGATATACCAAACAAACATGTTTTGATTTCCATGAGTAGGTTTAAAACAAATCAACGTGGTAATCCGGTGATTTTAAAGTTACCGTGTGAGCGGGATGGAAGCATATGTCCTGTTCATTCGTTACAGAAATATCTTTTTTATAAATCGAGTCAAACCGGTCCGCTGTTCATTCATAGTAACGGGGCAGTAGCCACCAGATATCAATTTGCAGCAGTGCTGAAAAAATGTATTGACCGTTCTCAGTATAACCACTCAAATGTTAAAACCCATAGTTTTCGCATAGGCAGGGCTACGCAATTAGCTTTAATGGGATTGTCGGAGTCAGCCATTATGAAACTGGGAAGGTGGCACTCCCCCGCCTATAACACATACATACGGGTTTAACCGTACTTTAGGCCAGGTTTGTCTAGCGGGTGATTATATTCATGGTATTATATATATACTTATCATGCACGGTATAGCAATAGTGTCGCTATGGTGATAGGACTATCGTAACTGACAGGCTTTAATAATGTCTTTACAGACGTATGGTTTATCGGGGATTCAATTCCATATTGGGCTGGGGTGCGAGCCGCCGAAAGAGGAATGCCGAATTTGAAGTTGCCGGACAACCTTACCATGGCTTGGTGGTGTAAGCAGGGTATGAGTTTGGACGATTTAATTAGCTCCTTGCAAATTCCCGTCCTGTTTAGGAGTTGTCCTAAAGTTATATTGTTCCATCTAGGTGGCAATGATCTTACAAAACATTCCTTAAAATGTATTTTTAAGATAATAATAGAGGCTGTTACTTATGTTCATCAAGCATTTCCAGAAGTAAAAATAATATGGGTTGACATTCTCCCCAGAGTTACCTGGGGAGAACACGCCTGTAGTTTGAAAGCCATAGAGAAAAAGCGTAAACGGGTGAACCAGATGGGCCGAAAACAATCCAACGGGCATATTACGGTCGACATCGACGTTCTTACACTCGGTTTCTTCCGCGATGACGGTATACACTTGTCCGACGTTGGTTTGGAATTCTATAATGACGCCATTCGGGAAGGCATTTTAAGTTATATATTATAAGAATTTTGGGGAAATAAAAAATAGATAAATAAGAAATAGGGATATCGAAGCTTAATTATATTTTTCATTTTGTGGCGTAAAATTCTGTAGTGGGGATGCAACCGAGGGCATATCTATTATTTTTATTAAAAATGAATCAAAACAAAACATATATTTTGCATTTCCATGGGTTTTCTCTCGGTTTCGACAGCTGTTACCAGTCGAGACTGAGGTTCCTGTGGTTACAAAATTCAGTCACTTGACTGTAGTTTTTTATGAGCGTTTAAGACTTGTCCGAGCGTTGACTCAACTAGAAAAATGGCATCTCTTAAAAGGTCTCATCTGTTTAGATAAGTCACATTTGGTTAAAATACATACTTACTGTAGACATGGTTCTTTATATGGTGCCTGGAGCGTACCTGGTTTTATTACGGGGTACCTGGGGCGTACGTCCCGGTATTTTATGGGTACTCGGAGTGTACTCGGTATTTTATGAGTACCTGTAGCGTACTCGGTCTCTTTTATGGGTACTCGGAGTGTACTCGGTATTTTATGAGTACCTGTAGCGTACTCGGTCTTTTTTATGGGTACTCGGAGTGTACTCGGTATTTTTATGAGTACCTGTAGCGTACTCGGTCTCTTTTATGGGTACTCGGAGTGTACTCGGTATTTTATGAGTACCTGTAGCGTACTCGGTCTCTTTTATGGGTACTCGGAGTGTACTCGGTATTTTTTATGAGTACCTGGAGCGTACTCGGTTTCTATGTGTAATCGGAGTGTACTCGGTTTCTTGTTACAGTAAATTAATGTTAAAGTTTGATAATAAATCTTATATGCCCTCGGTTGCTACCTTGCGTAAGGCGTTTTCACCTCTAACAGCGTTACCTGTTAGAGTACAAGTCAACATGGCCATTCTTCGCCACTTTAATTTAATTCATAATCGCAATAAGGCAAGCCTATATATATTACATGTATTATAAACAATATTCGCTAGTCATTTGGTATATAAAGATAATTATAAAATTAAATTGTTATTACTGCTGTCAGTTGTTGTTTTGAAATTTTATCTTGGAATAATAAAGATTAATTCACCTATGCATTAATCTAATTTATTACGGCGGAATTTCACGGGATCTCCGGGTACTATATACACATGGTGCGTTTATCGCTACCCGGCGTCGCTATCGTTTCCATGGTAATTCTCGCGTGAATACGATATTCACTGAGCGTGAACTCACATGATTGCCACGTCGGCTCACTTGCTTGTTCGGCAGCAAACGACGAACTTTAAACCCACCCTACCGCACCCTTCAGGCAATATCAGTCATTATTATTAATTATCAATGTTAATAGTCTAACTATGTTTAATGGCAAATAGCAGTTACTATTATTATGCTGTATGAGTCATTTTTCTGCCGATCCGTTTGTTGTTATTTCAGTTTGATATTGAGAGAGTCAGTAACATTGGCATACGTATGTTGGTCAAAACAGACACATGGTCACGTTGAGATTGTACTGGAAGTAAACTACACAATATACGACACAAGATGGTTCAATATGGTAACTATGAGGACAGATCCGGCATCAGATAGCATCCAGTCTTCATGGAATTCACGTATAGGAACTCTTCGTGTGCAAGGTGATTCTTACGTACGGGAATAATGCTGATAATGTGTTTTTGTGTTGTGATTACCATGGTATCAGTGTTAATTATGATAATATTAGTGTTTAATATGATGTTCTTAGTGTCGTGAATGTGTATATATTAGATGCTGAAAAGGAAAAGACATGAAGCCTATAATGTGAAGTTCAGAAAGTACATTTGTAGCAAAGGACGTGATAGTAGTCGTTCTACCAGTGACCAGAACTGTGTCTTAACGGTGATTTAATAGCCAATAAACAATTAATAACCATATCTAGATATAGCACTTGCCTTACTCATGCATTTATCTAATTATAGTAGATATTTTATCATTTATTACATACATTGTCATGTTGGCGTAAAATTCTGTAGTGGGGATGCAACCGAGGGCATATCTATTATTTTTATTAAAAATGAATCAATACAAAACATATATTTTGCATTTCCATGGGTTTTCTCTCGGTTTCGACAGCTGTTACCAGTCGAGACTGAGGTTCCTGTGGTTACAAAATTCAGTCACTTGACTGTAGTTTTTTATGAGCGTTTAAGACTTGTCCGAGCGTTGACTCAACTAGAAAAATGGCATCTCTTAAAAGGTCTCATCTGTTTAGATAAGTCACATTTGGTTAAAATACATACTTACTGTAGACATGGTTTTTTATATGGTGCCTGGAGCGTACCTGGTTTTATTACGGGGTACCTGGAGCGTACGTCCCGGTATTTTATGGGTACTCGGAGTGTACTCGGTATTTTATGAGTACCTGTAGCGTACTCGGTCTCTTTTATGGGTACTCGGAGTGTACTCGGTATTTTATGAGTACCTGTAGCGTACTCGGTCTTTTTTATGGGTACTCGGAGTGTACTCGGTATTTTTATGAGTACCTGTAGCGTACTCGGTCTCTTTTATGGGTACTCGGAGTGTACTCGGTATTTTATGAGTACCTGTAGCGTACTCGGTCTCTTTTATGGGTACTCGGAGTGTACTCGGTATTTTTTATGAGTACCTGGAGCGTACTCGGTTTCTATGTGTAATCGGAGTGTACTCGGTTTCTTGTTACAGTAAATTAATGTTAAAGTTTGATAATAAATCTTATATGCCCTCGGTTGCTACCTTGCGTAAGGCGTTTTCACCTCTAACTGCGTTACCTGTTAGAGTACAAGTCAACATGGCCATTCTTCGCCACTTTAATTTAATTCATAATCGCAATAAGGCAAGCCTATATATATTACATGTATTATAAACAATATTCGCTAGTCATTTGGTATATAAAGATAATTATAAAATTAAATTGTTATTACTGCTGTCAGTTGTTGTTTTGAAATTTTATCTTGGAATAAAAAGGAATGCAGCAAAAACAGGTTCCATCAATAATAGGTTAAAATGTGAATTAAGTTCAAATGATGTTAAATCGGTGTTTCTACAATGTGCTTTTGCATTACAATTTATGAACATACATGATCGTGCGCAAAAATAATTATTAGGGAATCAGACGGGAAAATTAGAACAACCCAACCAGCCGATCACAGGAATCAGAAACACAACTACAATGAGCAAAGCCAACACATAAACCAAAGAAACAATTAAATGTCAGGGTCCCAGCCGAAAAATACAGGATGACCCAATTATGAAAGAAATTATGCCTTACTGCACGGCGACCAAACCGCACAAACCCATGCTTAATTAAATGACAACCGAATGAGGCACAACCACCCCATGACCTAGTTTGAAACACCAAGGCCATTGACCTAACGTTAATGCGACCTAAAGAGGCACAACTACGACTTAACATAGTTAAAAATAATGAGCAATGTAGAAATTGGGTGGAAAATAACATTTTAATTTACATATTTCTAGATGTATATTGCTCCAGAATATGCCGACGAGGTGACCACAGCGACCAAACAATGCATAACCGTAATGCGACCTTTATTTAAAAAGTTGCTCTCCGAAGGAAAGGGGACACAACCGCACTAATAAAATAGGGAAATATTATAAGCTTATAGTATAATATATAGCTACATGCACAGGTAACTGTATCGTTGAAAACGAAAAAAATATCTTTTTTGAAAATTTATGTTTTTCTATAAAGGTTTATTTGTTCTAGATGAACCAAAATTTCAATCAATCAAAAACAAAATTTGACTATCAACATCTTCATTAACTGATCATATTTATATACAGCAATGTTTAAAGTTTTTATATGCCAGATCTTATCAGAATTGATCAAATAGTTAAAAAGTTATACTATAAAATGTAGATACTGTTTCACAGCCGATTCATATGGTGCAGGCAACACAAATCCATATGGCCGTCCCTTACAATGTGTTACACCAGTGACAGTTAAAGTATACCTTTAAGCAATGGATTTTATGATATGAAGTTAAGTTTTGGCTTACATTCATCCCGTAACATTGTTTGTGTAAACATACATCCTTTTATAGATAATTGGTATGCATAAAGCAGTTTTTTTTATTAAAAACAAACTGCACCTCTCGAACCGGCTTGTGGATTTCTGTACAAATTATCCTTGATAGAAAAATATAAATTTTCAACAATTTTTTTTGTTTTTTGTTTTCTTTTTCAACGATACAGTTACCTGTGGCTACATGTAGTTCAAAAATGTTTATGCCAAAAAAATTACCTTAGTAACAAAACGGCACAGTGACCTAATTGAACAATATCTCATTCATCATCTCCACAGGACACAGCTTACGATAAACGGGGGGTGTACATTTAAAAGAAGTCAGAGGAAAATTATAGGTAAATGAAGGCTTAAAAGCCTGAAAAGTATATATACCACAAATTCAACATAACGGCCAAACTAGCAACCGTGTAAACATTGCTTAAAATATGATTGAATTGAATTCGGATATTTTGCTTCCGCAAAGTATCCTACGAACGTACATATGTAGCCACTTAAGGTTGCCTGAACAAATTTACATGTCTGTAACGACAAAGTCTAGCAAACAGACAAACTGGTTTTCGGATACTAGCTTGATTCATTATGTTTATGAAAACGTGTTAGTAGGGATGGATGTAATTTCTGACAATTTCTGTCTGTTAAATGTTTAGTTGCAATATGTCGTCTAATGTTCTTCACTGATGCGAAGCACTAATCAATTATTGTTTTGACAGTTTGTAAATGAAAGGAATATAGTTTATGAGGTTTTTATTCCTACAAATTTGGTATAATTATGATATTGAGTGAAGGGATTGTTAGCCGTGGAAAATGACCTCGGCAATGCAGCAACCAATCAAAGACTGAATAGCACACTTATCTCATTCATAAGATTAACTTTATGCAATTAACCGTTCATTGTATTACAATTATTAAGTCATTGTTATTCGACGACTGGAAAATATTATTGTTTCGGTTACAAACAGTCTATATCTCATTGATTGAATCTTCAGTCCGTCTTATGCGAGCTATCAGAAACGGAATCACTCGTTATCTGAAAATTAAAACTTTTAAATTCATAACACAAAAGGAACAGTTGTAACAAAACAATATTCCTTGATAAAATTATTGACATTCGGTTACTCTAAAATGACACAGTCAATGTCAACAATATCCGGTGGATAAAATTACATACCTCAAAAGCGTCTTGTTGCGTATAGCTAGTGTAAAAAAGCTCATTACCCATGTAAAATTGTGATGGCGTCAATTTCAATCGTCAAATTCAGCCAATGCGACACTTAAGTAGTTATATTGCATTATATGGTTTAGAAATTCATCAAGCATTTTCTATGTACGGAACACTTAATCGAAGTTCAGCTAGAACAACTAATGTACTACTTTGGGAGGGTCGATGTCAATAACAAGTTCTTGAAAAGATCAACATGCATGCTACGACTAATAAGACGCTTGTGAAACCGTTTGCAGACCGACAATTAATGGACCATGCGCTGATGTGCCTCTTTTTCTTATGTTTTCTATCGAATGCCGATTTTCCTTATAGATGTATTATCATATTTTCTAACTGTATAGTAAGATAAAATGCTAAGCATTATCAAATATTTGAGAAAAAATACAAAAGAATATATCTATCGCATTTAAATTTTGAATGTAGCGCACGTCTTACAGCCATGTGTAAATTGCTGCTTAATTTGCAAAACGTGTATTTTTACACACTTATTCAGCATTTAGTACATGTCATGTTGGAAGGATTTACTGCTTTACACAGCGGTTTTATTAATGCATCAACGATAATAATAAAGCAATGGTTAACTTTAAGAATGATCTATGTGCGATTTATGCGCAGATTTTATTCAGCTTTCGAGAGGCATTTATAAATACTATCAGAACTTTGAAGAATTGGTACAATAAAAGGTAGTTAAGTCAGAAGCTATGTTAAAGGTCAAGAAAAAAAGCAATTTAAACTTATGCCTTAACCTATATAATCAAGTATGAATGATGGCATTAAGTTTTTAAAGAAGAGAAATTAAATCAAGTTCAAGCAAGAGCAAAGTTGTATTAGTTTAGAGGGTAATATGATAATATGGTACCAGCTGATCACGTTTCACGGGAACACTGGTTCAATTTACAGATTGCTGAATATGATTGATATTGTTGAACAATCGTCTAGAACCAACAAAAATTAACAAACGAGCATAAATTAGAATCCATATGTTTGAAATGTACTCAGTTAAGATATTAAGACATAATGTTAACGTTAATTGTTTGGCAAGTTCGACATGTGCTATATTATAGTGATAATGTTGCTGATGCTAACAGTTTCATACGAAACAACAGCAGGAAATCATTAATGAGTATAGGAAATGAATTATTTGAAGAAATTATTTCACCTTTTAACACCATTACAATAAATTCAAATATCTAGGTAGTAAAGCATTATAATTTTGAAACATCTTCAAAAAGATATTAGTTTTACATTAATTTTATATAATTTAACTTTACCAGATGTTTTAAATTAGATACACTGTGAAGGGCTTCATTTAGTCCATGTTTTTACTACACATACATATTACATTGTAATCACAACCGGTTGTACTGATCTACACATTTGAGTGTTCGCATCGGTAAATTGATTTCTTACGACACAAACGGTATGATACAGGGACATACCCCTTTATTGTCGCTTATAAATTGTATTTAGATAGTTTCAGGCTCATAGTATGTCCGTTGAAAAGACTCAGTATTCTTAACAAATTAATCATGACGACTGATAAATACACCCTTTTTGAGAATTATACATTTTTATCCCTAACTGCAGAATAACTTTCCAACCATCACTTGTGTGTTCAAGAGCAGAATAGACAAGAGGCAATTGTCCATATCGAGGAACGTTTGTTAAAATTAAGCAAATTAAGCACTTTAGTCAATAAAACAAATTGGTTGTACTTTCTTGAAATACCAATGCATTCTTATCAGACGAGATTTACGTTTTTATCCGAATTGCGTATCATTTGACATTTGCCATAATATATCGTACGTCTTCTCTGTGTTCATATCCAATATAAATTTCTATGTTCTCTATATTTTCTTGGCCCAAGACCTTCATATGTCTATTAACATCCGTTGGTATTGTGTCCTTGTCAATATTACATATGCTACTCTGTAACAATGTTTGCTTTAGACAGTCTATGTCGTATGTCACATCTGCTCTCTGATTTATAAGTACTGTATATTCTATACTTTTTTGTTAAATGATTGTTTCTCTGATAGATTGCTGATGTTTTAGTTGTTTATGATAATGTTGTTTGTAAATATAAACAGTTTTGCTTAGTATGTTACGTAATTTCCATTTTGACGAAATATCAAATTTTAATTGATTTCTTTTTACGTGGTTATACAACAGTTTTCAACAAATGTTTCTGCTATTACATACTTTTTATCACACAAAATGTCGGTACAATAACGCCTAATTTATGATTATACATATTTGGGACGGTTTTGTACTCTGAAAGGTCTGCTTTTTAGATTCGATGGCAAATAAAAAAAAGAATAAAGATCGACGTGTTGTTTGAGTGATACTAAGCACATTGAAATGAAGATCAACATTAAATGCTGAAAAAAACATAAACTGGATTTAAATTTCAACTTGTCCGGTCGGTCACAAGTTTGCGATACATGTTGTATAATGTATAGTAATAGTTATCCATATTACCGTTATGGGTTAAAGGCTAGTTTTATGACCGATTGACCAAGTATCAGGATAACATGGCAAGATAATTGTCTTTCGAATATAAACTGTGAAATTCAACAACGATTTTCAACATAAAGAAGAACGCGTATGTATTAGTAGTAACTAGAACGTGAGATTAAAGACTGCATACTAAACTAAGGTTAGGAATTACGTATCATTTTGGCACCAATTTAACATATATATTGTTTCCAAGGCATGCACTGTTCTATTTATGTTAATATTGGACGTACTATAACAATCTGTCAAAAACCGGCACTGTAAATGTATTATGTACGGTAATTTGCGAAAACCGAGTTTGGGAAAATGTTTCTTCTCTTAGTTAGTGCGGTGTTAAAATGAAACGGGTTTTCAGCTAAGTAGCATACACACTGTGTGCCACCAACGCCCTCACGTACCTTTGTGAATGGTTCAGAGAAGCTTCGTTCCAAACTGCATCAGATACAAATTGATGAATCTTTGTGTTGAGGAATCTTTGACAGGATTTGACCCTATCATTGTAATATTTGCGAGGGTTTTTTTTTCCAGAAAAAGGATTCCGTATTAAATGGTTAAAAATAAAATCAAACACAATGAAAATTATGGCGTCTATAAACATGGATTCTTCATAACAGTCAATAATAAGTACGATATAATTATTTGTTATTTATAATCACGTGGTTTTGTTATCCGAGATATGTGTTCGAAGGGTATATGTCATATAAACTGGCACGTTGCATACTGTAAACCTATTTATTCTCCCTTACTACCGGTAGTATATTGTAGAGTTATATAATATTCGAAGGTGTATGCCTCAACAAGAACCTATGCAATAATGTCACGATAATGAATGGAGTTCTTTAGCAGCGTAGCTTTTCTTTAACAGTGACTACAGTTATTGTCCTGTATTCTCTTGCTTTATGGTGCCTATGCGTTGATAATGAATATTAACTATATAATAAATCCGTACGAACTCCAGTGTTAGCAGACACAATTATCATTAAACGAGATGAACATCATATTTTTACGTGGTCAGTGACTGTGCTGGCTGAACAATTGTTCATACTCATCTAGCAACAAGTACTGTTTTGAAGAACCAATTTGTATAATTATACCAGCTGTTAGAAGCAAAAAGGTTCGCAAACATTCAACAGTTCAACAAATAGGGGGTATTGAACCAAATTGAGATTAATTAAAAATATATTAGGGAATATTTTTCTGTCTACGTCTGTGAAGACAAGTGGTGCAATATGTGAAGTACGGGCGAATTAAAACAGTTTATTATTTGTTTTCAATGAAAAATGGCGTTTTTCACTGAAAATACCAATGACAAATAACAGTGAAATTATCTTAAATTTTTTTTTTATTTTCACTGTGTTGCAACTGGTTCCAGTACGGCCCATAAAAAGAAACGCAATGTCAATTGCGCCGACATCATAATATGTGTTACGTCATTAGGACGCCACTTTTACAAAAATGTACCACTTCGTAAAGTTCTAATTTAAACGTGTGCTTTCTAATTTTGCCATTTCTGTTCCATTTTACAACAAAATGAAACAAATAATAAACAGAAAATTTATTGAGTACTGGAAAAAGATTTGTTTATTTCTCTCGTGATTACAGAAAGTTCTATTTTCACTCGTGGCTACGCCACTCATGAAAGAAATGATTTCTGTGATCACTTCGCTTTTCCTCCCAAAACAACAAATATTCTCTATATATTCCATTGGTTTCCATGTAAGCTTCGTTTACGTTTTCCATTGAGGAACATTATTTCGCTGCTTATATTTGTGCGAACGATTATTGATAGAAGCTCCAGTCCAAAATTGATATAAATATGGATAATTAAATCGATTAAAAATTTTCTTCTAGCGTTCTGAACTACATCCGTGATACAACATTGGCAAGCGTTTGAAAATATGATACGAAAATAGACGTCATTTTTCTATATTATTTATTTTATTTTATTGGATGTTCTATCGACATTCTGTCTCATACATCAGTGTTGCGTGGGACTGGGATGTGCAGTTTTACGCAGAGTGTTTCTTAACTAAATCAACGCGCTGTAACGCCTCATTTGGTCGCTTGGGGTCACCGTTTTGGAACAGATTTGTGTAAATAAATCATCCTGTCGCGAAAACTATGAGAACTAGGTCTAACGTTTCTTTCGATCACTTGGAATCACCAGTTTTTTGTGATGTTGTGTTATATGTGGGAATTGCTCTGTGCAGTGGTGTTATTATGTGTTGTTTCGGTTTTCTGTGATCGGCTGGTTAAGCTGAGCACTGCATTTCCTGTACGATGTCCTCTTATCTATTATACTATATGTATTGCGCCCCAATATATATTATCACTTCAATGAAGTGTGTGGTTGAATGTATATTATTTATTGACATGAATTGGTTACACCTTGTGTTTGAATACATACACATACTAATGAATGCATAAGCATGACGGCGCAAATAATTATAAATACGAACATAAGTTGTACATAAAAGCGGCATGAAATAAATAAGTACCTAAAGGGTTCTAGGTACATACTATATGTTTGGATCTGGTTAGAATATTAAGCATGATGAAATTATTGGTTGCATATTGGCATGCATGTACCTCGGGTAATACTATACCTTTGCACAACAATTCTCACTAAATGGGTTTTAATGTGCAGGATTAATGGTAAGGTATGCATACAATTATTCACGGGCTGAACAAATTACTGCACACTTAGGAAGTCAATAATGTTGTTTGTAGAAAATTATATAACACCACATGTTTAATAACCATAAACTAAAGCATACGTCTCTAGTATATTGGCTAAATAATTTTATGATAGCTTGTAATCACATTGTTATTATAACGAATTATACTCAGAAACACGTTATGGGACATATATCTTACAAGTTCCGTTTGATCAATGTTGTAGTAACCTCGCAGGTTCACATAAATATGTAGTACCCGTTCATCTTAACTCATAACCTTTATATATCCAACCGACAGCGTCTTCACGCCTACTCTGTATGCTTTTGTACTTTACTGAAGAGAACTAACGTAACGTAATGTGAAACTCCACCTCTAATGTAATGTACTATTACATTCAGAATATAAAATATTACATTTTGTCGATTATATTACCAGTACACACTTCGTAGATTACCTCATAATTGAATGTATGTCACTTCGACCTTATGTTAACCATCATTACATAATATACAGGGTGTTTCATAAGTGCTGTCCTCATTACAAACAAATACAATTATAATTACGTAAATGCCTGATCTCATCTGATATTCACATACACCAATGGAAAGCCAACATGTCAAAATGTATTCAGTATATAATATGACAATGCTGATATCATCACAACATTGGTACTAAGATTTCTGAAAAATGCCAATTTTTCGATTAATGTCAAAATGACGTCCATAGTGAATTTGCTTCTAAGTTGAGTAACATAGATTGTATCGTTTTGTATGATATAACCAGTTTTAAGTCATAATGTTGATTTGAAAGTTGAATCCATTTGTGATAATCTAAAAGCTAATGTATGATATAGTTGCTTCGGTTACCAGTTGCTGGGCGATGACAGAAGCTAACACGAAAAATACTTTCCCATTTTCATACTAAGTAAACATGAGCTCGATCTTCGGTTGTTTTCTTTCTAAATTATTCCTTTAAAGTCGAACATTTCTTTGGTGGTTGTATAAGAAACTGTTCACAAATTGCCAACATTGCATATCAGCAACGACATGCAAATTAGCTGTGAAATAACGTTTAAGTTATTAACCTTGAATTTTGCAAGCCTACTACACGTGTCTCATGTATACCTGTATGTTAGTTACATAACATGTGTATAAAATGTAGTTAGAACTAGAATAATAATAATAATAATAAAGACTTTATTTATAGAGGCAACGTAGTTAGGCATTTGCACAATCTTCCCTACGAGCTTCAGAATCATATTGATTATGTCAGCTGTTCAAAAGGTACGATTATAATACCACAATGGTATCATAATATAATATGCCTTGCAATTACACAGTGTGAATTATGTAATAGATAACCACGTTATAAATAAAATTAAAGTGATATTAGCCAAAAACAGAACCTTGACAGATTCATAGTTCCATAACATTACATCTAATTTATTTTGGAATGTGTTGTGTCGTTGGCTTTAAAAATTATTGACTACTTACCAAGCCAATGTTAGGAAATAACTAGTACGACAAAACTTTGGCAACAATTGAACATATATTGTTTCCAGAACTGGTACATTGTATTGTTTTCTATTTGTTTTCAAAAATAAGCTGTACTCTTACAATCCGTCAAACCATTAACGTATTTGGCACGATCCTGTGTACGATATTGAGTATTGGAAACATTTGTCTGCGGTAAATCAAATGCAACACATTCACAAACCTATTGGAATTGTTTAAGAAACTTCGTTCCAAACATACCGGGTACATGCATATCAGATATAATTTTATGAAACTATGAATTGTGTGGAGGTACATTTGCGTTATGAACATAACGATGCCTATATCGACCTAGAAGGGAAACTGATTTATGTCGTGTTCGTTCATCAAACCTAACAACATTTATGTTTCCAACCGAAGAAAACGTCATCATGCCTACTTTGTGTGTTTTAGTACCTCACTGAAGAATAAGAATGTAACGTTATGGCAAACTCCACCGCTAAATCAGAAAACTGATTACATAGAGAACATTGTTAATAGCGGATAACATCGCCAGTACACGTCTCTTAATAAGCAAACATCACCAGTACACGACTCTTAATTAGCCTTGTCGTTGAATGGAAGTCAAACTAATCTTTTCCGATTGAGAGAGAGAGGGGGGTGAGAAAAAGAGAGATACATCTAAGTAGAATTTAAGGATACTTTTAGGTAGAACAATAAAACGCACATATGTTACTGGTCGACGGTTTTATATTATTTGAATCGCCTTTGTGAAATAAGACGTAACTGTTAAATCGGAAATTGTAGTTCCGTTTGACGTTTAGATGTACGCTAACAGCATGTACATTTTGTTTACATTTTACTTAATACTGATTGTCAATCAAAAGGATGTGTCCAACAGTTAGTCAATGATAGATTCCAATCACAGAAAACAAAATGGTAATTATAGAGAGTAACCTTGTCAAACATCGTTCAAGAAATCATCAATCATTTCATCCATGCATCGGTCCTATTGTTTGTTTACCTAAGTTATATGTTTGTTCCTCGTATATAGTAGTATATATATGCAAATAATAAACGATTCATATCGCAACGTCATATTGTCTGCCTCGAACGTAATTGGTTCATGACTCTTTATGAATTTATAAATCGGATAGACTGGTAGTTAATTTGCCAGTCGTCAGATACAAATATTTTCATATCCGATAAAGATCTCATCTATATCAATATGATAGTTGTTAATGTTTTGGCTTCGTTAAGATATTAAGATAAACCAGATGTATTCAACATTCTTTCGTCACTTAGTACAGCCAACAGATTTAGCCTTTATGCCATTGACTAACGCAGACATTTTTAAATAACTAAATAAGAAATTACATTTTAGGTCACATAACCTTTTGATAACCAATCTAAAGATACATGTATTCTTATTCAATTAGATAGCAAACATGTTCTTAAAAGGTTAATCAATGTATTTAAGGCACCATGTTTGGTAATAACTACAGTTTGTATACGATTCTATTCATTGTACTGTCTGATGTTCTTCAATGCTATAAATGCTTCAGAGAATGGCCGAGAATTATATCTGAACTATAATTACATAGATCACGCGGACTTTCTATTAATTTTACGGGACACTGGTTATTGTTGGCACTGGTAACGGTGATAAAAAAGAAGCAAATTTATAGGAGAAAGGTCCAAAGGCACCATAGAAAAAGGAACGTCTAGATTTTGATAGTCAACTAGCGAGCGAATGTGCATTATATAATATAGAGGCTATTTAAGGCTGGCGATTAGAATCAATCACATTTTTATCTTTGACACAACCTTGCAGACCGATTAACTAAGTGTATAAGATATTTCAAGTGAAAGATGCAAGCTCAGAGATATTGCTTTGTAACTGGACGATCCAGATACTTGTGAAAATATTGCCAAAGTTTCTGGGAATATTATCAGATTGATACGCTGTGAATAAAGTAAAGCTCTTTTCAAAACGTATGAAGTATGCCGTAACTATGCAGTATCACTGATAAATGAATAACTAGGCGGATGTCTGTCATCACAGGTATTTATTATCTGTGTAATCGTCTAAAACATTTAACGATGGCACCGGGGTTGAAAAATCAAATTGTTCACAAACTACAAATAATCAATACCAATAAAGGATGATAAACGCAGTTGAATAAATGAGTTATCTTGAATTCGATTTCTAGCATATAACCATACAATGCGAAAATTTCACCAATCCTTTTATGTTGATGTTTCTAAACAGAAAAGTCGAACATTTTTACAGCAAGTAAAATAGTGAGACACAATGGTTGTTCGTACCTTTTAAATGATATGTAATGTTCAATTACGTAATAAAACCAAAGTCCAACATTTTTTACAGCAAATACAATAGTGATACACAATGGTTGTTCGTAGCTTTCAAATGATTTGTAATGTTCAATTACGTAATGAAATTTACCAGGGTAGCAAGAAAACCACTATGTATTTACTATCGGAACAGTATAATCAGTACCTTGGGATGTGTTAGGGCTTTATATACCAATTTATTCGAACATGATAACAAATTATACCCGATTTAGATTAAACATCTGACACCCTGGAGTCTAAATGGTACATGTTGTACGCCAGTGTAAGTTACTTGGATACTACAATTTGGTGAGCATGAGTATCTTTTCGGTATGGTATGGTGTTATCAAGGGAGTACTCATTATGAAAAATATGCGCTTATTCCTCTATTGCATATCCATTGAAACTTGCAACACCATGACGTCATCACAGTGTATTCGGAATTCTTCGAATATATGTATATATCGTATCGTAATATGTATAAGCAATGTATCTATATTTAACTATAACTGAACTACATGTTGTATTCCTAGGAAATTGTATGATCGTGTGTCATATACATAAACGTACGCAATTACAAAATTATAGTTCAAGAAGATATGAAGGTAAAGCCGTGTCTCTATTTTTTGTACATATCCAGTAGTGTTAATCTTATATCATGCACTTATAAAATATCCCACTTGAAAAAATAAGAATACCCAGTACGCCGGTCATTTATTAGCGTTTCGCGTACTTTCCAACCAAATGCATGTCTCGTATTATTATAGTAGACAGAATATTAACTTGTCAAATGGTAAAACATTATTTACAGCTAAACGTCAAGCGATTAATTAAACCATGGTACAAAAACACGTTATCGTCTGATGTGTGTCAGTGCTAGAACTGCTTCAGGGCATGGTGGGGAATTTGATCAAAACTCTAATTTTATGGACCATGCGAAAGTTTAGATTAGTTTACGTGTCACTTATGTTGTATGGATTTGGTAATGGAGATGAAATAGAAATAATCGTTATTGTCGGGAAAGGTACAAAGGTACGTCTTTACTTAGATAGTCAGCTAGCGGGCGAATATTCATTATATAATGAAGCGGATATTAAATGTTGGCGACTAAATTCAAGCTCAAGATGCAAGATCAGAGATATTGCTTTGTAACTGGAAGATCGGCACTTATAAAATGATTGCCAAAGTTTCAGGGATGTGTTATCAGACTGATATACTGTGAAAAAGCATGTCTCCTATTAAAACGTTTGAATGATGAATTGCAATACTGTACAGGATACTGAGTAATTAATAATTCAGATAATGCCTGACACAAAACGTTGTTGCTATCTGCGCAATCGTTTAAACATCTACAAAAGCCGCCGGGGTTTAATAAATCAAACTTTTTACAAACTGCAATCAATGAAAGGTGAACAAGCAATGTTAAATGCAGTATAATATATAATTGAATTCATTTTCTAGCATATACATGTAATCATACAAGCGAAAATCCACCAATCGTTTCATGTGGATGTTTCTAAACAGCAAAACGTTGTCCAGAAAGTACAATTATATTGATATACACTGGCTGTTCTTGGCTTACCAATTGCTTATATGATATATTGTATTCAGTTTCGTAATGAAGTGTATCAGAATAGCAAAAAGGAAATTATCATTATGCTGTTGCATGTTTTAATGAGTAAATGGAAATATGGGCCACCATATTGTGCCCACCCAACAACATAACACATATTTATTTACTATCGGGACAGTATAATCAGTAACTTGGGTTGTGTTCTCTCCATGCATAGTGAGGTCTTTACATATCAAGTTAATCGAACATGGTATATGTACCAAATCATCTGACACAATTGCATTTATCGTTATTAAATGATTACAACGCAACCTGTTTTTTTTCCACGGGTAACTTATAATTGATAAGTAAATGAAACGTAGAAATAATATTTGATAAAGATCGGTGAAATGTCTGCATTGCACTACACATAGTACTATTAATACGCATGAACCAGAATTAAAACTACACAATGCATTCCATATATTTGCCATTTCTTATTGATATCCATTGTATTCATGTTGATCGCATAATTTACTTTGTTGTAGTTCGGTTCGTACTACAGACAAATATAGGAACCACGTATGGACAAAGACAGTTACATACGTATGTACATGTATACCCATTAATCGTGAGTAGTGCTGCAATTAAGGATTACACTATCATATTATAAGTTGTTGAATTTGTTCTATTAATTTAACCACCTATTTGTTCATGGCTCGATCGCCTAGATACAAGTTGTAATATGTGACTGGCCAAGACATTTTGGGTATAAACGAGGAATGTTTCAATAAGTATTACTTAATTCAAAATGATGCATAAACTTTGTTTACCCAAAGTCTAATGGCGCGTTATTTAAACCTCAGTCTGTACATGTATCTTCAACTTTATAAATACCCAATGTACAGAAAGGAAATGTAATGTTGCTTCTAATGAGTACTTACAGTACCGACTGCGTCGTATAATGAACAATTGCTCGCTAGTTGACAAACAGAGCCAAGAAGGCCCCTTTCACACCTTGCTTTTATTCCCCCAAACCGGCTGATAATTTATCGAAGCATCCAACCTAACACTGTTTATGTATCAATCTGACAGTTTCATCACGCCTACTTGGTGTGTGATGGTACCTTACTAGAGTGTAAGAATGTAGCGTAATGTCAAACTCCACCTCTTAATCAGAGTACTAATTAAATATAGAACAGAACTTTGTATTGAACGTACACCAATGTCGGTAACATCACCAGTACATACATTTACAATGGTTTTTATGTACTAGTGATTAATGAAACATTTACGAAATACAAAATTAATGTGTTAAACCACCCATGTGATTGTCTCATGCAATTGTATCCTCACAATCTGATGTTGAAATCGAAGCTGGTGTATCTCTGTAAATGTTCGTGCTTTGAATCATTTGTGTATTACAAGTAAAAGCACAAATATTACTTTGCGAAACTATTAGAATAGTTTTTTGGATATACGACACTACTGTTTATTCGAAACTTGTATCTCCGTCTGATTGGTAGATACACGTAAGCAGCACATACGTTTCGCATATAGTTTACTTAATACTATTTGTGAATCAAAAGGTTACGTCAAGCCGTTAGTCATTGATATGATTCCAATTACAGACTACATCAATGGGTAAATGTGGAGCCTAACCTTGTCAAACATCGTCAACCAACTTGTCAATTACGAAACGTGTGTTTTGCTTACGTGCATCTAAATGTCAAACGCTATCCTAATAATGTCGTGTAGTACCATTTTTGCTTTTAATAGTAGTATACAAATGTTTCAAAACACACATACATACAACACCTTCGATTTCAACATTGTCAATCACGAAATGTGTGTTTTGTTTATGTGCATTTAAATGTCAGACGGCTATACAAGTTTCGAGTTAACCGTACCGTCGAATCTCCAAAACGTTATCCTAATATTGTCGCATAGTAAAATTTTGCTTTTAATTGTAATATACAAATGTTCGAAAACACGAACATACATACATACAACACCTTCAATTTCAAAATCAGGTGATCAAGACAAAATTACTTGAGACAATGACTCGAGACAATGACTCGAGCAGTTAAAAACATACAGATTCTGAACTCGGGTATCTGCTAGCAAAGAGTGGACAAAAACTTTGTATTTCGGAAATATCTCATTGATCACTAGTACATGTATGCCATTGTACATGTATATACTGGCTATATAATCGACATTGATTTATGTTCAGTACAATGTTTTAAATGTAATAAGTACTCTAATGGAGAGGTGGAGTTTGACATAACGTTACATTATCACACTTTAGTAAGGTACCAACGCACACCAAGTAGGCGTGATGACGGTGTTAGATGAATACATAAACCTTGTAAGTTTTATTGAAAAATTATTACATAAGTATGTGTAGCTGCCCCGATCAAATGGAACTTGTGTGGTACATATCCCATTACCTGTCGTATGTGTGTATTCCATTATAGAAACAATATGATAACACACTATCATTAAACTATTTAGCCTAGATAATCATGTGGTATTTATGGTTATTAAACATGTGGTGTTATATAATATTGTACATTATTGACTTCCTTATGTTTCAGTAATTTGCCTATCCAGGAAATAACTTTATGCATACCTTTCTATTTATTCTGCACATTTAAACACATTTAGAAAGAATTGTTGTGCAATGGTTAGATATTACCAGAGGGATGCCAACATCCAACCAATAGTTTCAGTTGTATAATGCCAAAAACATAATATCTTAACTTAGTAAATTTCAAATAAATCCATTCTTAGTGATGCTTATTTCTTATTTCTGTTGAAAATGAAGGGTTGTTCAACAAAATCAAATATATTCAGCTACCTGTAAATGGATACGCGATCAGCCGGTTTTGGTAGAATAAAATGCAACGTATGAAAGGAACTTCTGGGCTCTGATTGTCAACTAGCGAGCAACTGGTCATTACTAGTATACGATTCAGTGGCTACTGTAAGTATAAGATAGAAATATTGGTGAAGTACACCGGCCACACAGTTTATCTTTGATGCAACATCATTTCAATATATTACATTATTCTAAAATTGGAGATACATGTTCAGGTTCAGAGATATAACAACTTGTATCCATTCGATCGTACTATGTATGAATAAGAGTATGTAAGTTAGGGTTATTGTCAAACAATTGGCTGAAGGAGATGTTGCCACACTAATATGCTGTTACAATTATAGCACACATGCAGCAAATTATAAAAGGATTGTGTAATTATAATAAATTGCATTACTATTCAAGATAACTTATAACTTGGTTACTCTGATATTTTTTATTTCCTTCACGACTGTCTTGTTCCCATCTCTGTATTCGTTTTAAAGTATCGATTTATGAAATTAGAATATGCAAAAGTACACGGACGCAATAGATATAATGAGTAACGATAAATGCAATGGAATACATTCTGTTTCCGACGTTTAATAGCACTAGTATCTTGCAGATATTTTAACAAATTTTGTATATATAGTTTGCAGATTTCATTGTGATCCCCTTTTAGGGCTATTTTGATACTCAACTATAAATTATACCTTTTTTTATTTGCATCGATGATATAATTATCAGTGGAATAAACAGGTTGATTTTTAATCATTTTATAACGATAAATTCAAAAGTGTCAGATGTATTATTCAAATCCTGGATAATTTGTTAGTATGTTCCAACAACTTATAAATTTATAAAGCCTTCACTATGGAATGGGTAAGATGTGGTGGTTCGTATTTACAATTAATTCATAAAACATGTAACAACATAATGATAGTTATTTTCCTGCTATCCTGGTAAATTGCATTACCTAACGGAACTGAAAATATCGTATATGTTATTCATAAGCCAAACATAACCAGCGTATATTATTATTGTATCTGCTGTAAAATGTTGCGCTTTGCTATTCGTGACATAATTGGGGGAATTTTGGCTAGAATTCAATCAGTTTTAATTTTTGCATTTGTCATTCCTTATTCACATTTCATTGATTGAAGTTTGTGAAAAATATTGATTTATTAAACCCGGTGGTTTTGTAGATGTTCAAACGATTGCCCAGATAGCAACAACGTGTGGTGACAGATATTTAATCGACTTATCAATTTATCAGTATTTTGAACAGTACTGCCATTCATCATTCAAACGATTGAGGTATTTATGCCTTTTTTACAGCCTATCAATTTAAAAGCTTTCCCTGAAATATTGGCAATCATTTCACGAGTATCGATCGACCAGTTACAAATCGATATCTCAGAGCTTGCATCTTCAGCTTGACATATTATGTAATTTTAGATAATGTGTATGCAACGTTGTATCAAAGATCAAATATGTGATTGATTCTAATCGCCATCAGTTAGTAGTCTCTGTATCATATAATGAACATAAGCTCGTTAGTTGAGCATCAAAGTCGAGACGTTACTCGTGAACGTTGCCTTCTATAGTATCCCAATTGTTAGAGCCATTAAGATTCAGTGACACGTAAAAAAATATCGGTAGGTCCGCATGATCTATGAAATTAGAGTTAAGATATATTTCTCAACCGTTCTTTAAGGCAAATCTAGCATTGGCGAACATCAGACGTCAGTGAAGTGTATCATATTGTTAGAGGTCAACAAACATTTTGCTGTTTATACACTGAGCGGCAATGAAAACGCAGCACTTACATATTACAGCATAACATATTTGATAAGTATGTAAGCATCGCGAAATTTTATCATAACATAGATATATGCAAGTGACACATGAGTATCACTTAGAATCAGAAAAAGTTGTTTAGCAACATAGTCGCATTTTTTAATCTTTAAAAACCACCGACAGAAGCGATCCATCGTGTGCATATACAGCGTATTAATCGTATGAAACGTTCATTGAATGCTAGTGGTATGCTGTGCCGTTGTTGCAGAAGAGCTATGTAAACTTCAGGGACTTTTAGGGGCCTTTACACTATTTCGCGCAAAACCACTTAAATAATAAAAAGCTGGTCTATTATAGCCATGGTGTATTTTTTATGGTCAAAGGGAGATAATCTTGGAGTAATAAAATGATTGAATAATTATCTTGCCAGTTTATTTATAACACTGTTTCGAATTTTGCGCCTCTAAACGCATATTCGAAACTGATCGTTTTCTGATTAATAAAATGGTTAGTATATTTGTCCCAAAGAAGGTGAAAGTATCATAATTTGTAACTGGAAATAAATTGCATGAACGCTATAGGTAATCTTTTAAGACGGATTATTGCACTCAATGGAGAAAAAAATCGGTTTTGAATTGCTTGCTCAATTTTCAAAACACAATTTACGTCTAAATATAAATGAACATCAAAACTTGAGCATGTACAATATAGACTAGTTCAGTAATATCCAGTGATAGAATTTAGTGTAACAGTTTGGTGATTAATCTAAAAAAAGTGAGTATAATTATCCTAGAGATATCGCATTTGACTAAAACATTTTTCTTACATCCTATGATTCTAATGCATTTTTAGCTTTCTTAACAGGTGTACATGTATTCAAACGTGTGTTAATTTAAACCAACGACACTTTGATTTTTAGAACGGATACCCAACAATTGAGCATAACGACCGATCTTTTGGAGTCTACCTTTGACGAATGCACCATGTTTTCTACTTGTTCTTTTGTTTTTTCCGACTAATCCATCCATATTCTTCAAAATGCTTGCACAATATGCTGGCAAATCTCTAGTCACCTACCAGCAAGCAGGAAAATGCAGTTTATGGCTATTCCGCTATGGACTAGTAATTCTTAAAGTATTTTCACGGAAAAAGCTGAATTCTGTGGATAATATATATTGAAGTGAGCATACAAGTTTATAAGTTAACAGATTATGGAAATATTCAAGTTTAAAAAGTGTTGCGTTTTCATTGCCGCTCAGTGTACATTGGTATAATTATCAAACAGATATTTTATCTAATATTATGAGTCATGCATTCAAATGAAAATTACGCTAATATTACCATTGAAATATCAAAATGAAATCGGGATAATATGTCTTCTTATGTTTTAACAGGGCAAAAAGTGTAGCAAACATGTATGCTTTATCATAAAATGGTATTGTGAGATAAAGAATTATTCCTTAACTGGTACATAAAGGTCTCTGTTTTTAGTACCATCATATTGTCTGCTGAGGACTGAATATGATTTATGAATTTAGAATTTCTAGAATTTGTAAATCTGATATACTGAAAGTTATATTTTATTTGCCATTGGACAAAATACAAATAATGCCATATCTGAAAACCACCTAATCTTTAATAATTGAATATGTGGTCGTATATCTTTTTGCTTCGTAAAGATGTTTAGATGTATTCAATATGTAAATTGGTTTCGTCTTTTAGTATAGAATTGTGTATCAGTTAATATATATTTTATGCCATTGAAAAATACTGAACTTTAAAAACCAATTACATATATGGAATCTAACTTTATCTCACCAAACCGTTTGATAATCAAGGATACATGTTTGCTACAATGTTTGCCCTGTTACAATTAAGAAGACTCAGCATTCCGCAACTTAAAAACATGTCTACTCAGTAATGATACGAATTCTGAATTTCTTCAATTACGACAAAGTCATTTCAATGGTAAAATTTAACATAGTTGTCATTCGAATGCATATCTAATGTAATAACATAGAATAGCTATTTCATAATAGGTATCAATGTATTTACAGGTAAACATCCTTAAGAACTTACAATGCGATACCGTACATTTGACTGTCTGATGTTTGTCGATGCTATAAATGCTTCACGTGGCGGCCGATAATTCTATCTGAACTCTAATTTCATAGATGACGCAGGCGTTCTGTTAATTTTACGTGTCACTGATGTTGAATATCTCATGTAATGGAGATAAAATAGAAGCAATCATAGCTATCATTGTCGTCGAAAGATACAAAGACACCGTACGCAAGTAACATCTAGACTTTGATGGTCAGCTAGCGAGTTAATATTCATTATAGATACAGATACTACTAAGTGAAGACGATTAAAATCAATTATACTTTTTTATCTTTGACACAACATAACGAATCGATTGACTAAATTATATTTTACTTCAAGTTGAAGATGCGGTTTAAAGTCGTACTCCTTTTAGCTGCTGATAACCTCCCAAATAATTAGCAATTTTGTATCGATAGTATAGCTTCGAATAGGGTAATTTGTTAATTGTTCGTGTTGATTAATTTATTGAGGTCTTACCAAGCCAAGGTTAGGAATTACGATAACACTTTGGCAACAATTTGACATATATTGTTTCCAGAACTGGTTTTGTGTTCTATTTGTGTTCATATATAAACTGTACTCTTACGATCTGTATTTGGCACGCTCGTTTGTAAAATGTTGAGTAGTGGAAACATTTGTCTTCGGTAAGTAACGTGGCGTAATATGAAACACTTCCACTTACCTATTTGAATGGTTAAAAGAATCTTCGTTCCAAACATACATGTATATCAGATACAATTTTAACTATGCAATGTGAGGAGGTAGTTTTGGTAGGAGTTATGAACATCACGATGTCTATATTGCCCTAGCAGGAACACCTTATTATGTAGTAGTATTTCATCAAAACTACAAACGTTTATGTATCCAACCGACAACGTCACCATGCCCACTTTTTGTGCTTTGCTACCTTAGTAAATAGTTATAATTTAACGTAATGTCAATCTCCACCTCTCAATCAGAGAACTGATTACATTGAGAACACTGTAAATATTAACTTATGTCGATTACATCGCCAGTACATGCCTCTTAAAAAGCATTGTCGTCGTTGAATGTAAGTAACGCCGATCTTATGTAAATCATGATTTACATGTAGTAGTGATCGGTGCAAGATTTACTAATTACAAAGTTATTATTCAACAATCTCAAATAGACACACGAGTGCAGCATCTATATGCGTTAAACTGCCCGAGTTGTAAATGTAGTCTTACAAGAAATATGTCTGGAAATATCCCGGACAACCCGATGTTGAAATCAAAGCCTGTGTATGTATGTGTGTTATGTCCATGTTTTCAACTCTATTGATACTACAATTTAAAGCACATATGTGACTAGTTGGCTATTCGAATAACCAACGGTTGTGTTAACACGGAAATTTAAATGCACGTACATTTCGTATATATTTTACTTAATACTTTGTCAATCAAAACGTTGTGTTAAAAATTATTCAGTAGCAGAAAACGGAAACTGGTAAGACTGGGAGAGAGAAACATGGTCAAACATCACATGTTCATATGTGTTTGTTCTCTTACTTTAGTCATGTGATTTATTCCACTAAGATTAATAGGATTATAAACAAAAGACGAGTTGTATCGTACCATCATAATGTCTGCTTGGAACTTAATTGGTATATAAATCTTTATGTTCTAGAATGTGTATATCAGACAGAGCGGAAGTTTTATTTAATTTGCCAATCGACAAAATACAAATATTGCCATATCCGACAATGACCCCATCTATAATAATTGAATGTGTAGTCGTTTGTGTTTTTGGTCCGTATAGATGTTAAGATGTATTCAATATGCAAAATGATTTCATCATTTAGTATAGTAATGTCAATTTCTTTAGCTTTCATGCGACTTTCGAACAATCCCAAATGATACAATTTCTGAATGTCTTCAATTACGACATTTCAATGGTAATATTAGGTAATTGTTATCCGAATACATGTATAATATAATTAGATAGAATATCTGTTTGTATCAATGCACACTGAGCGGCAATAAAAACGCAACACTTTTTAAACTTGAATATTTCAATCTGTAATCTGTCAACTTATAAACTTGAAATTTGTATGCTCACTTCGATATATATTATCTACAGAATTTAGCTTTTTCCGTGAAAATACTTTAAGAATCACTCGCTTACGACGGAATAGCATTAAACCGCATTTTCCCGCGTGTTGTTAGGTGGCTAGAGATTTGCTCGAGTATTGCGCAAGCATTTTGAAGAATATGGATGGCTTAGTCGGAAAAACAAAATAACCAGTAGAAAACATGGTGCATATGTTAAAGGCAGTCTCCAACAGATCGGTCGTTATGCTCAACTGTGGGTCATCCGTACTAAAAATCAAAGTTTCGTTGAATCAAATTACCGAGATCCAAGATTATCTCCCTTTGACCACAGAAAATACACCATGGTTATAATAGACCATGTTGTTTATTTTAGTGGTTGTGCGCGAAAAAGTGTGCAGACTCCTTAAAAGTACCTGAACTTCAAATAGCCCTTCTGCAACAACGGAACAGCATCCCTCTAGCAGTCAATGAACGTTTCATAAGATTAATTCGTCGTAGATGCACACAATGACTCGCTCCTGGTGGTTGTTTTAAAAGATTAAAAAACGCGACTTTCTGTTTTATACTGACCCCAAAACAACTGGTAAAAAACTATGTTGCTACATGTAATCAAATTTATCTGATTCGGATGTGTTATGCTGTACTATGTAAGTGTTGCGTTTTCATTGTCGCTCAGTGTACTTACAAAGAAAATGAACGTTAAGAATTTTCTATACGATAGAAACCATCAATATTACTGTCGAATGTTCTTCAGTGCTATTTATGCTTCACAGGACGGCCGAGAATTCTTTCTGAACTCTAATTTCATAGATCACGCGGACATACAGTTAATTTTACGGGACACTGGTTCTTACGAACTCCTGTAATGGAGATGGAATGGAAACAATCATGATTGTCGGGTACAGGTACAAAGGTACGTATAGACTTTGATAGTCAGCGAGCGAGTGGATGATTATTACATGATACAGAAACTACGCCAATCACAATTTTATCTTTGATACAAAATAACGAACCATTAACTAAATTTATATAATATTTGAAGCAAAAGATGCAAGCTCAGAGATATCGATTTGTAACTAGACGATCGATACAGAGAAATGTTATCCGACTGATAGGCTGTGAAAAAAGGCATAACTACTTTTTAAACGTTTGAATGATGAATTGCAGTACTATGCAAGATACTGATTAATGAATATTTCGGTGAATATCTGTCATCACACATTTGTGTTATCTGTGCGATCGTTAAAACATCTATAGTTGACGGGGTTTAATAAATCAAATTGTTAACAATCTCCAATCAATAACAGGTAAATAAGGACTGACAAATGCAAAAGAATTAATTATTCAATTCATTGTCTAGCAAATAACCATACATATGCATGCATGACTTCCACCAATCTTTCCATATCGATGTTTCAAAACAGCAAATCTAAACGTTTTACAGAAACAAACAATAGAGTTATATTTACACAGTTTTTCTTGGCTTTCAAATTACATATACGATATGTTGAGTTCAATTACGTAATGCAATTAACCAAGATAGCAAGAAAACCACTATCAATATGTTGTTACATGTCTTATGGATTAAATGGAAATACGGGCCACCATATCGTGCCCATCCTACAACATAACACATATGTATTTACTCTTGGGACAGTATAATCAGTACCTTGGGTTATCTGCATAAGATGTTGAATCCAAAGTGAGCGCTTTATAAAAAAAAGTTATTGAAACATGTAAACAAAAAATATCTGATTTAGATACGACATTTGGCACCTTTGTTTGTATCGTTATGGAATTATTACAATTCAACCTGTTTCTTCCTCGGGTAACATTATACCTTTGAAAAGGTATTATCTCTGAACGTTTTTAAATGTGCAGCATAAATAGTACGTTATCCATAATATAACTTCCTGGATGAACAAATTACTGCACACTTAGGAAGTCAATAATTTTGTTTGTAGAAAATTATATAACACCACATGTTTAATAACCAAAAACTACGATAGGATTCTCTAGGATTAATAGCTTAATGATAGTTCGTTATCACCTTGTTTTAATAACGGTTTATACTTATACAACAAGTAATGGGATGTGAGTCTCACAAGTTCCGTTTGATCAGGGTTATAAAAACCTAGCAGGTACACATTATGTAGTATTATATCTTCAAAACTAACATTGTTTATGTATAATCACGCCTACTCGGTGTGTGTAAGAATGTAACGTAATGTCAAACTCTCAATCAGAGCATTAATTACATTTAGAACTTTGGATTGAACGTGGACCATTGTCGGTTGTATCGCCAGTATATATATGTTGAATGTTATATACACTGAGCGGCAATGAAAACGCAACACTTTTTAAACTTGAATATTTTCGTAATCCGTTAACTAATAAACCTGAAATTTTGTATGCTGACTTCGATTTAAATTATCTACAGAAGTCTTGATTTTCTATGAAAATACTGTAATAATCACTCGTCCATAGCGGAATAGCATTAAACTGCATTTTTCTGCGTGTTGACGGGTGGCTAGCGATTTCCTCGCATATCGTGCAACCATTTTGAAGAATATGGGTTGATGGGTCGGAAAAAAAAAATAACTAGAAAAAAACATGGTGCATATGTCAAAGGAAGACTTCGAAAAATCGGTCGTTATGCTCAAGTGTGGAGTATACGTACTAAAAATCAAAGTTTCGTTTATTTAAAGTCCCGAAGTCATTATTTCATTCATTTAACACAAGTTTGAATACATATACACCTGTTAAGAAAGATAAATATGCATTAGAAATCATAGGATGTCAGAACAATGTTTAAGTCAAGTGCGATCACTCTTGGATGATTATCCTCACTTTGTAACATTAATCACCAAACTTTTACACTAAATTGTGTAACTTGGTATTACTGAACTATTCATGAATATTTATACATAAATTGTGTTTTGAAAATTAAGCATGCAGTAGAAAAGCGCATTTTTTCTCCATTCAGTGCAATAATCAGTCTTAAAGAATACCTATAGCGTCCATGCAATTTATTTCCTGTAACAAATGGTAATACTTTCACCATCCTTGGAACAAATATAATAGAATTATATTTATCCCAAAACGAGCAGTTTCGAATATGCGTTTAGAGCCACTAAATTTGAAGCAGTGTTATAAAGAAACTAGCAAGTTAATTATTTACTCAATTTATTACTACACGATTATCTCCCTTTGACCATAGGAAATACACCAAGGCTATAATAGAGCAAGCTTTACCATTTTATTGGTTGTGCGCGAAATAGTGCAAAGGCCCCTTAACAGTACCTGAACTTCACATAGCCCTTCTGCAACAACGGCATAGCATCCCGCTAGCATGCCATGAACCTTTAATACAATTTATACGTCGTAGGTGTACACGATGCACTGGTCCAGACGGTGGTTTTAACAGATTAAAAATTGTGACTTTCTGTTTTATACTGACCCCAAAACAACTGGTACAAAACTATGTTGCTAAACAACCTTATCTGATTCGAAGTGATATTCATGTGTCACTTGCATATATCTATTCTATGAAAAAATTTCGCGATGCTTTCACACTTATTAAATGTGTTATGCTATACTATGTAAGTGTTGCGTTTTCATTGCCGCTCAGTGTATGTACTTGTGATCAATGGGAAATTTTCCGAAATACAACGTTTTAGACCACCATTTGGTAGTAGACACCTGCAGCATTTAAATATGTTAAACTGCCCAAGCGATTGTCTCAAACCAATTGTATTTGACATCCTGTTGTTGAAGTCAAAAAGCCTGTAAATGTTCGTGTTTTTAACCCTTTGGAAATTACAATTAAAAGCACAAGTGTTTCTATGCGACACTATTTCATTAGCATGTAGATACGACGGTATTGTTAACTCGGAAATATTTTTTTCCCGGACATTTAGATGCACGTTAGCAACAAATACGTTTCGTGTATAACTTTCTTAATACAATTTGTCAAACAAAGCATCATGTCCAGCAGTTAGTCATTGATATAATCCAATCACAGAATACATCAATGGGTAAATGTAGAGCGTAACCTTGTCAAAAACCGTCCAAGATCTTGTCAATCATATCATACATACATGGTCCAACATTTGTATTGGACTCTTCTTTTACTGTAGTTATATGATTTATTCCACTTAGGTTGATAGGATTATAAACATTATACAAGTCGTATCGTACATCAAATTGTCTGCTGAGAACTTAATTGGTTTATGATTTTTTATTTTGTAGAATTTGTACATCGGATAGACTTAAGTTAAGATTAAATAAAATAATCGACAAATAAATATATTGGCGTATCCGACGGCGAACCCATCTATAATAATTGCATATGTAGTCGTTTATATTTTGCTGTCAGCTGTATTTAATCTGCAAAATTATTTCGCTATTTAGTATAGTATTGACAATCTGTTTTGCTTGTATGTCATTGAAAATGCAGACATTTTAGAAACAATTTCGGATTAATATATTATCTCACTAAACCGTTTGATGAAGGAAAATGTATCTCAAGATCATGTTTGCTTCCATTTTGCTCTGAACTTAAACTAGTGTAGGTTAATCGTTTTGGATGAAATGGAGGTAAAGACATGCCACATGCCACATGCTTACATGTATACAGCAGATGTTATATTGTATGAGAAAATCCGACAGGAAAGGCAGCACTCAACCCAACGAGCCGAGCACAGAAATAGAAACACCACGACACAACTACCCTGAGCAATGCTCACACCAATCCATGCCAAAACGGCGACAAAATGAGGCATAACAACCCCGGGGCGTGACCTAGTTTAAAACACTAAGGACGGTGACCTAACGTTATACGACCTAAAGAGGCACAACTACAACTTGACCTAGTCAAAATAGTGGGCAAGGTAGGAATGGGGTGGGAAATAATATTACATATTCCTAGCAACTACACGGAGCAATGCCCACACATAAGCCGAAGAAAAATTTAAAAAACCAAGTCCACGCCGACAAAATGCAGATTGACCCACTTTCACGAAGAAATAATATAATAGCGGTTATTGTAATTCTGTACTTTCACCACACCTGAAAAATATGAAGACATAGTAATCCGCCACTTCCAAAAATGTCTTATTATACGAATTCTGAATTGCTTCTATCAAGAAATTTCAATGGTATACGTACCCGGTATTAACGGTATTAACGTATGTGTCATCCGAATGCATGACTAATGTAATAGATAGAATTGCCGGGTTTTTTTCAACACGTGTATCTACGTAATGTTCGTTATGCATTTATTATGTGATACAATGTACATTTTACTCTCTGATATTCTTCAATGCTAGAAATGCTTCACAGGACGTCCTTGAATTACATCTGAACACTAATGTAGTAGATCAGGCGGGCGTATCGTTAATTTTACGTAACACTTGTTTTTAATGTCTCTGGCAATGGAGATTGAATAGAAGGTATAAAGGCACCAAGCATACTGCAACGTCTAGACTGATGATGAGCTAGCAAGCGAATGTTCATTATATTATACAGAGCCTTTTGATACTGCGGCTTCTAAGTGTTGGCGATTATAATCAATCACATTGTTATCTTTGACACAACATTGCAGACCGATTAACTAAATGTATATAATATTGCAAGCTGAAGATGCAAGCTCAAAGATATCGCTTTGTAACTGGAGATCGATACTTATGAAATGATTGTCAAAGTTTCAGGGAAATGTTATCACACTGATAGTCTATAACTTCTTTTAAACGTATGAATGATGAATTGCATGACTGTACAGGATACTGCTCTATTGATGAATTGCAGGACTGTACAGGATACTGCTCTATTGATGAATGTCTGTCAACACACGATGTTGCTATATGTGCGATCGTTTAAAATATTTACTAATGACACTGGGGTATAATAAATCAAGTTCTTTGCAAACTTCAATCAATTAACGGTGAATAAGGAATGGCGATTGCAGTTGAATATATAACTGACTACATTTTCTAGCCTATTATCATACATGTACACTGCGAAAATCCACAAATCCTTTTATGGGAATGTTTCCTAACTGCACACCCGAACGTTTTACAGAAACTATCATAATATTGATATAAACTGGTTGTTCGTGGTTTACAAATTACATAAAACGATATGTTGAGTTCAATTTCGCAATGAAATTAACCAGAATAGCAAGAAAACCACTATCAATATGTTATTACATGTTTTATGGATTAAACGGAAATACGGGCCACCATATCGTGCCCACCCAACAACAAAGCACATATTTTTTTACTATTGGGACAGTATAATCAGTACCTTGGGATGTGTTATCTACGTACGTAGGTTGTAAAGATGGTGAATCCATAGTGAAGGCTTTATAAAACAAGTTGTTGGAACATGTTAACAAATCATCCCTGAATTGGTTATTACATCTGACACCTTTGTGTTTATTGTTATAACATAATGACAATTCAACATGTTTCTTCCTTGGGTAACTTTACCATTGATAAAAGTAAATTCAACGTAAAATTTATATTTGAAAGAAATATGACTAAACGTCAGAAACAGAATTAAAACTACACAAGATATTTCACCCTCATCTGTCATTTCTTATTGATATCCTTTGTATCTACGGAGTTCTTTAGGGTACATACAGTAGCGCATGAATCGTATAATGAGCGGTTGAGCGCTACATGTAGTTGACGATCAGAGTCAAGAGGTTCCTTCCATACTCAGTCATTTAGTTTCTCCTTACTGTTGTTTCTATTCCATCTCCATTATCAGAGCCCTACTGAAGTTATGGCATGTAACAGTACTTACACGTGAACTTCGATTGCATATAGAAATATCCGCTGATCTGCTGTTCTATGTTTCTGTTCTTACATTGATGTCTATGATGAGCTGTCGTAAAATGTTCACATGTATATGACATTTTGCTATAGAACAATTGATACATGCATAAAATTATGGATGGCTTAGAATGAGAAGGTCGTTACTACTACTTACGACCTTATAAGACTCATACATATTTGAAATATGTTTCACAGGGCGCTTCTTATGAGCCTATTGTCATGAAAATCTGAATTTGTAATGTTGACCAAAATTATGTTTTAAAAGCTTGTTTTACCATAAGTAAAGAGTTAATTACAGACCGTTTTCTCTTGTTTTCTCAATATATCAATTTTGTTGTTACGACCTTCTCATTCTAAGCGATCGATATGTTTGTTAATTAGCTATTTCGTCTGGTCATTGGCATGATTTGGGTTGTACATTACGAAGGAAGGACAATTCTAGTAATTGATAGTTCATTATGCCTGTAATTCGCATTTCAAACATGCGACATTTTAAAGTGACTGATTGTATAAATAATAATTTCCATAATCAAGTGGAACAGACGTAACCATAAAATGTTATATTGCAGTTTAACCACACTTATTCAAATTCGCTTTACGATTTAACATTTTCTAAGCTCGATGGGTTTTTTTCAACATGTATCCCGTGTGTAAATGATGGTTAACTATTGCATCTTCCAATGGACGATACTAAATATGTTCTAATTACATAAGGTAGAAATGACAATACAATTTACTTATGATGCATTTGTAGTATTGCAATGTTATATCGTGGAATATACTTATGTTTGTGTACATTTTCTGTGTTCCATTAAATGTCTTTGGAACACCAACATATATACTCTTAAATGATATAATCAATAGAAACAGTCCACCCCTTTGCCCAATATCAAATTGTACGATTGCATTGGACATACGTACTGCTAGAACAACCCATGTACATGTATTACAATCTGGTCAGGCTATACTAAACAACAACAGCATGGCGATTTGAGATCTTTAATTCATCACTAAAGTTGGTTCTAACAATGCTCGATTGAATATTATATATACATAGATCAATAGTTTACGTACCATACAGCGGTATCAATAGTTTACGTACCAATCAGTGGTATCACCTTTTTTTTGTTACAATGACCACAATATCATACATTGTATGGCCTGGTATTTTTGCATCGCTCTGTTTCTGTTTGTTCATTTGTTGGATGAATAAACAGAAATATAGATAGCCTGCTATTTTGATAAGTATGTCGACATATTAAGGATCTGGGTACTGTTTTATCAACGTACTTACGGTAATCGTTAACTTACGTTCAAACAACTGCAAATTTTGGACAGATATTGTTCGTGGGAAGTTCATTACCTGAATCTTTATTAGTATTGCAGCGCAATTTGCTACATTTCATAGTGGTAAAAGTATTATAAAGAATTAAAATCTGATCGTAAGTTAACGATTTCCGTAAATGCTTTTGTAAAACAGTGCCCTGATCCGGTTTGAGCATTCAACTGAAATCATTTTCACATGACCAATTTGAATACAACAGAAGTAGTCCGGCAGATAAACAGCATATTTAAGGGTAACCGTGCAATGTCTTCTATACAAAATGTTTTTGCATTTTCTTGTTCTCTGGACCATACCATACAAGAATCCGAGTGATGCCACCTTGTCATCATTGAGCAATTCTCAGAATGAGGCCCCAAAGGGGGTATATGAATTTTCACGAATTAATGATCATAGATACATTGTTACTTTATCAAATATACAGAATAATCAACTAAATGCTGTTTATTGTATGCCAAATAATGTGTTTATTCAATTTATAAACATTTGCAATATTAATTTATGAAAATGAGGCCCCACTCGTGGTTTACACCCTACCACAAGACCCCTCATTAGACAAACAAATACATCCCATAAGTAAATGGTGGATGTTTAACATTATAAAATTATCTATTATTCGAATTCAATGCAGTGACATTGGTAAGTACAAACATAGCAAAACATTAAACAAATTTACTTGATGCCCTGTCATCATTTGGCAAGTGAGGCCCCCAAATGTCGTATATGAATACAATCATGTACATTATGTTTTTATCGAAATAATCAGTTTAAACACATTATGATTAACTCAATCAAATGTAATGCAAAACACCTGACCTGTAGTTCATTTTGTGTTAAGTATTGCGTTGCATAAAATTTACCTTAACTATAGTAAATTGTTGAATTGAGGCCCCGATTGTGGTCGACACATAATATGTGTCCCGACAATAGGCCTACACAGAATATTAATCAGAAAAGTATATGTATCCGTGTTAAACGCATAATATTGATATTTCATTTGAGAATAACACAAAATTTAAAAAGAAAATAGATAAATACAAATGGACAACAGCTTTGATTAGCTGGTGTAATGCTTTAGTTAACGACATTAAGGCCCTAATAAGGGTAAAGGAAATTTTTGAAAAGATATATTATCGTTTAAAAACAAATTGGTATAATGACTTTAGTATATGAGATAGCTTGTAGTAATGAAAGTGTGAATGTAATGTAAAGGTATTAAATTTTGGAAACTGGTAAGACTGGGAGAGAGAAACATGGTCAAACATCACATGTTCATATGTGTTTGTTCTCTTACTTTAGTCATGTGATTTATTCCACTAAGATTAATAGGATTATAAACAAAAGACGAGTTGTATCGTACCATCATAATGTCTGCTTGGAACTTAATTGGTATATAAATCTTTATGTTCTAGAATGTGTATATCAGACAGAGCGGAAGTTTTATTTAATTTGCCAATCGACAAAATACAAATATTGCCATATCCGACAATGACCCCATCTATAATAATTGAATGTGTAGTCGTTTGTGTTTTTGGTCCGTATAGATGTTAAGATGTATTCAATATGCAAAATGATTTCATCATTTAGTATAGTTATGTCAATTTCTTTAGCTTTCATGCGACTTTCGAACAATCCCAAATGATACAATTTCTGAATGTCTTCAATTACGACATTTCAATGGTAATATTAGGTAATTGTTATCCGAATACATGTATAATATAATTAGATAGAATATCTGTTTGTATCAATGCACACTGAGCGGCAATAAAAACGCAACACTTTTTAAACTTGAATATTTCAATCTGTAATCTGTCAACTTATAAACTTGAAATTTGTATGCTCACTTCGATATATATTATCTACAGAATTTAGCTTTTTCCGTGAAAATACTTTAAGAATCACTCGCTTACGACGGAATAGCCTTAAACCGCATTTTCCCGCGTGTTGTTAGGTGGCTAGAGATTTGCTCGAGTATTGCGCAAGCATTTTGAAGAATATGGATGGCTTAGTCGGAAAAACAAAATAACCAGTAGAAAACATGGTGCATATGTTAAAGGCAGTCTCCAACAGATCGGTCGTTATGCTCAATTGTGGGTCATCCGTACTAAAAATCAAAGTTTCGTTGAATCAAATTACCGAGATCCAAGATTATCTCCCTTTGACCACAGAAAATACACCATGGTTATAATAGACCATGTTGTTTATTTTAGTGGTTGTGCGCGAAAAAGTGTGCAGACTCCTTAAAAGTACCTGAACTTCAAATAGCCCTTCTGCAACAACGGAACAGCATCCCTCTAGCAGTCAATGAACGTTTCATAAGATTAATTCGTCGTAGATGCACACAATGACTCGCTCCTGGTGGTTGTTTTAAAAGATTAAAAAATGCGATTTCTGTTTTATACTGACCCCAAAACAACTGGTAAAAAACTATGTTGCTAATCAAATTTATCTGATTCGGATGTGTTATGCTGTACTATGTAAGTGTTGCGTTTTCATTGTCGCTCAGTGTATTTACAAAGAAAATGAACGTTAAGAATTTTCTATACGATAGAAACCATCAATATTACTGTCGAATGTTCTTCAGTGCTATTAATGCTTCACAGGACGGCCGAGAATTCTTTCTGAACTCTAATTTCATAGATCACGCGGACATACAGTTAATTTTACGGGACACTGGTTCTTACGAACTCCTGTAATGGAGATGGAATGGAAACAATCATGATTGTCGGGTACAGGTACAAAGGTACGTATATACTTTGATAGTCAGCGAGCGAGTGGATGATTATTACATGATACAGAAACTACGCCAATCACAATTTTATCTTTGATACAAAATAACGAACCATTAACTAAATTTATATAATATTTGAAGCAAAAGTTGCAAGCTCAGAGATATCGATTTGTAACTAGACGATCGATACAGAGAAATGTTATCCGACTGATAGGCTGTGAAAAAAGGCATAACTACTTTTTAAACGTTTGAATGATGAATTGCAGTACTATGCAAGATACTGATAAATTAATATTTCGGTGAATATCTATCATCACACGTGGTGTGTGTTATCTGTGCGATCGTTAAAAACATCTATAGTTGACGGGGTTTAATAAATCAAATTGTTCACAAACTCCAATCAATAACAGGTAAATAATGACTGACAAATGCAAAAGAATTAATTATTTAATTCATTGTCTAGCATATAACCATACATATGCATGCATGACTTCCACCAATCTTTCCATGTCGATGTTTCAAAACAGCAAATCTTAACGTTTTACAGAAAAAAACAATAGAGTTATATTTACACTGTTTTTTCTTGACTTACAAATTACATATACGATATGTTGAGTTCAATTACGTAATGCAATTTACCAAGACAGCAAGAAAACCACTATCAATATGTTGTTACATGTCTTATGGATTAAATGGAAATACGGGCCACCATATCGTGCCCATCCACCAACATAACACCTATTTATTTACTCTTGGGACAGTATAATCAGTACCTTGGGTTATCTGCATTAGATATTGAATCCAAAGTGAGCGCTTTATTAAAAAAAGTTATTGAAACATGTAAATAAATAATCCCTGATTTAGATACTACATCTGGCACCTTTGTTTGTATCGTTATGGAATTATTACAATTCAACCTGTTTCTTCCTCGGGTAACATTATACCTCTGTTTAAATGTGCAGATTAAATAGTACGTTATCCATAATATAACTTCATGGATGAACAAATTACTGCACAATTAGGAAGTCAATAATTTTGTTTGTAGAAAATTATATAACACCACATGTTTAATAACCAAAAACTACGATAAGATTCTCTAGGTTTAATAGCTTAATGATAGTTCGTTATCACCTTGTTTTTTAACGGTTTATACTCATACAACAAGTAATGGGATGTGTGTCTCACAAGTTCTGTTTGATCAGGGTTATAAAATCCTAGCAGGTACACATTATGTAGAATTATATCTTCAAACTAACATTGTTTATGTATCATCACGCCTACTCGGTGTGTGTAAGAATGTAAAGTAATGTCAAACTCCACCTCTCAATCAGAGCATTAATTACATTTAAAACTTAGGATTGAACATAAACCAATGTCGGTTGTATCGCCAGTATATATATGTTGCATGGTTATATGTACTAGTGATCAATAGGAAATTTTCCGAAATATACTGAGTTCCAAAAGTTCCGCATCAAATATATGATGTATCTTTTTTACTAGAATCTCCAACTTATTTATGATAATTCAAATGCGCATGTGTAGAGCGATGTGTACGTGATATAAATCCATGACAGTTATCGATTTGAAGATATGTATCGATCCATAATAAAACCACATGTGACACCACCCCACGATTCCAAAGTAAACACAACGATAAACTACTATTTTTTAGTGGAAGGGAGGTAATAAATACCGAAAATGATTTCTCTTTGACCACAGACAATTAATGTTGTTGCAGGTAAATAACCACTAAATGCCTACGCGGACCAAATTCAGATACAGTCAAATAGTCCGTTAAAAAACTTTAAAGCGACTGGAAATGGGGGTATGTCTTGACAAATCAGCATCAGAATCATGAAATTGGTGTTAAATGCTTTGTATGCATGTATGTGATGTAGTGAAATGGTTTTATTCAGAAATATTTTGTATTCTGGCTTTAATATGAAAGTGAAAGTAAGGTTGGGGCTAACGGACAGTGAGTAAATCCGTACATGTGAGAAAATCTGTTCACCGCGTTTGACGAACCAAATTTTTCTTATATGATACATGACCCCCTGTTTTTTTTCCCTTTTCTTCAAGCTGGATGCTATTTCTATTGATTAAAAGATTTTGAGAGGGCCCCATGGACAAAAAGTTGACATTTTTTTTGGCTGACCTAGGTCACTTTACATTGAGTTAAAGAACAACTCTATTTGGTGGTTTGTGACCTGCAATAGAGTCTGTACAACAGGCCAGATTTTAAGAAACATCCGCTTTGACATAAAAAACGCAACAATAAAGCAAGTTTCCCATAATTGTAATGTTGGGTGGACTACAATTAAGCTACAACAATGCCGTTGTTCTTGGTGCAAAAATATAGCAGCATTTCCTGTCTATGTCAGCGGCATTGACCCTTGACCTGTTGTCACGTGGTTAGTCATATACAGTTTTTTTCGAATGGAGATGATACAACAGTCTTATTATGATAGAGACATGTCAATTTAATTCGACACAATGTATTTTTACTCTAGCGTCTTATATACACGAGTCGTTCACAATTATCCATTTTTGCAATCAAATTAAGCTTACATTTCTAACTTATTTGACTAATTTATTGTTTTTTTTTCGTAACACAGACACGGTGGAAGTAAATTGGAAATGAAATTAAAGTCGAAAATGAAGAACCCAAATTATGCGTGCTTGAATAGACGTTTTTACCATTTGTGATGGTGTGATCATTCAAGCGTGACGAAATCCAACGGAAATAGGTTCAACATAAACACTAAGGGTACGCAAACGGACAGTGTTCCTCAAAAGATCTTTTAAGTTAACTTTTCAAAAAAAAAGAATTTTGAATTAAGATGCAGAACTTTTGGAACTCAGTATACAACGTTTTAGTCCACCCTTTGGCATCTAAATGTGTTAAGCTGCCCAAGCGATTGTCTCAAAACAATTGTATTTGACATCCTGTTGTTGAAATCGAAACTGCTGTATGTCTGTAAAAGTTTGTGTTTTAACCTTTTGGAAATTACAAATAAAAACACAACTGTTTCTAGGCGACACTAATGCAATAGCCTTTCGTAGATACGACGGTACTGTTTACTCGGAAATTGTTTTTTCGTCGGACATTTAGATGCAAGTAAGCAATAGACGCGTTTCGTATACTGCTTACTTAATACAATGTGTCAATCAAAACATTATGTCCAGTAGTTAGTCATTGATAGAATCCAAACATCGACAAATATCTTGACAATCATTCCAGTCGTACATTGGTCCTACATTTGTATTAGATTGTTCTTTTACTTCAGTTATATCATTTATAATCCTTACCTTAATCGGATTATAAACAATATACGAGATTTATCGAACCATCAAATTATCTGCTGGGAACTTAATTGGTTTGTGAATCTTTATGTTCTAGAATTTGTACATTGGGCAGACTTAAGTTAAGATTAAATAAAATAATTGACAAATAAAAATATTGCCGTATCCGACGGCGACCTCATCTGTAATAATTGCATATGTAGTTGTTCATATTTTGCTTTCAGCTGAATTTAATATGCAAAAATTTTCGCCATTTAGTATAGTACTGTCAGTTTGTTTTGCTTGTATGTCATTGAAAATGCAGACATTAAGAACCAATTTCGGATTAATATATTATCTCACTAAACCGTTTGATGAAGGAAAGTGTATCTACAGATCGTGTTTGCTTCCATTTTGCTCTGAACTTAAACTGTGCAGAGTTATAGTTTTGGATGAAATGGAGGTACAGATATGTCACTCGTCACATGCTTATAGACAAGCAAATGTAATATTGTTAAGGTGTAATTCTGTACTTTCACAATACCAGAAAAATAAGAAGACATAGTAATCCGCCATTTCCATATATATCTTATTATACGAATTCTGAATTGCTTCTAATAAGAAATGTGGATGATAGTACCCGGTATTAGCGTATGTGTCATCCGAATGCAAGACTAATGTAACAGATAGAGTTGCTGGTTTTTTTTCAACACGTGCATCTACGTAATGTTCGTTATGCATTTAATATGTGATACTACGGACATTTTTCTCTCTGATGTTCTTCAATGCTGCTAGAAATGCTTCACAGGACGTCCGAGAATAACATCTGAACTTTAATGTAGTAGATCACGCGGGGCGTATCGTTAATTTTACGCAACAATTGTTCTTAAAGTCTCTGACAATGGAGATAGAATAGAAGGTATATACAGGCACCATGCATACTGCAATGTCTAGACTGATGATGAGCTAGCGAGCTAATGTTCCTTATATGATACAGAGACTTTTGATACTGGTGCTTCTAAGTGTTGGCGATTAGAATCATTCACATTGTTATCATTGACACAACATTGCGGACCGGTTAACTAAATTTATATAATATTTCAAGCTGAAGATGCAAGCTCTGAGATATTGCTTTGTATTGTAACTGGACGATCGATACTTATGAAATGATTGCCAAAATTTCAGGGAAATGTTATCACACTGATAGTTTATGAAAAAGCATAACTACTTTTAAAACGTATGAATGATGAATTGACGGACTGTACAAGATACTGATCTATTGTTGAATGTCTGTCAACACACGCTGTTGCTATATGTGCGATCGTTTAAAATATTTACTAATGGCGCCAGGGTATAATAAATCAAATTGTTTACAAACTTCAATCAATTAACGGTGAATAAGGAATGGCAATTGCAGTAAAATATATATTTGAATTCAATTCCCAGCATATATTAATACAATGCGAAAAATCACAAATCCTTTTATGTGGATGTTTCTTAACAGAAAATAACATTGTATTGATATACATTGATTGTTCGAGGTTTATAAATAACATATACGATATGTTGAGTTCAATTTCGCAATGAAATATACCAGAATAGCAAGAAAACCACTATCAATATTGCATTACATGTTTTATAGATTAAACGGAAATACGGGCCACCATATCGTGCCCACCCAACAACATAAAACATATTTGTTTACTATTGGGACAGTATAATCAGTACCATGGGATGTGTTATCTAAGTGCGTAGCTTTTTAAGATGGTGAATCCATAATGAAGGCTTTATAAAACAAGTTGTTGGAACATGATAACCAATCATCCCTGAATTAGATACTACATCAGATACCTATAAGTTTATTGTTATAACATAATGCAAATTCAAATGTTTCTTCCACGGGTAACGTTACCATTGATAAAAGTAAATACAACGTAAAATTTATATTTTGAAAGAAATATGACTATACGTCAAAAACAGAATTCGAACTACACAGGATATTTAACCCTCATCTGTCATTTACTATTGATATCCTTTGTTTTTACGAAGTTCGTATGCAAATTTACCATGCCTCGGTTAATACTGCAGCATTTTCGAACGAATTACGAGATTGGAAAACCAAATCATTTTCAGAGTTACTTAAAGAGGCATTCCCTATAACTGTGATCGTTTGAATTGATTCAGGAATATTATACATTAATTGAGAATCATTATTGCTTAAACACCTCAAATATTCAACAAAAATAACTCCCACCAAATACCGAGAAAAAAAATGAAAATATATTCCAGTAACGAGCCAAAGTAGTCATAAGTTGTTTCGCTTTGACCACATAATAATAATCGTTGAAAGCGATAAATTATTTTTGGTGATTTGAAAATATTTTTGACATTATTAAGACATATTTGCGCATACTTTCTTCTGACAAATTATGATAATTAATTGTGCTTTGTACATTAAGCTCATTAAATGTGAAAGTAGAGAAAATTATGCTTGATAAGGAATGCCTCTTTAAACCTATTTATCAGTTATGCTATAATAAATGTACTAACAGCCAATCAATTTGGACAAATCTCATAACTCCTGACATCCGTTTGGCAATTGCACTTCCTGTGTCGGGTAGATTGACTAGATACAAGTTGTACTACTCTGAGCCGCCTGTACATGTATCATCATTTTGATAAATTGTAATGACGTGTAATGTTACGTTAAAGATAAGCTGTGAGGCCGATTTACTTCGCCAGTACTCTATATGGTACTTACAGTAGTGCATAATAGTTTAATGAACAGTGGCGCGCTAGTTGACAATCAGAGTCAAGAGGTCCCTTCCATACTTGTCATTTAGTTTCTCCTTACTGTTGTTTCTATTCCAACTCCACTATCAGAGCCATACAGAAGTCGTGGCATGTAACAGTACTTACACGTGAACGTCGATTGCATATAGAATTATCCGCTGTTCTGCTGTTCTTTGCTTACGTTGTTGCATTGATGTGTCTGATAAGCTGCCGTAAAATGTTTATATGACATTTCGCTATAGAACAATTGATACATGCATATGTTTGTTAATTAGCTATTTCTTCTCTGGTCCTTGACATGATTTTGGGTGTACATTACGAGGGATAATTCTAGTTATTGATATTTCATTATGCCTGTAATTCGCATTACAAACATAAGACATATTAGAGTGACTGATTTGATAAATAATAAAATCCATACTCAATTGGAACAGACGTAACCATAAAATGTTATATTGTTCTTTAACCACGCTTATTCAAATTCGCTTTAAGATTTAACATTTTCTAAGCTCGATGTTCTTGTTCAACATGTATCCCGTGGGTAAAATGATGGTTAACTATTGCATCTTCCAATGGCCGATACTAAAGCATTTGTAGTAATGCAATGTTATATCTAGGAATATACTTATGTTTGTGTACAATTTTTGTGTTCAATTAAATGTCTTCGGAACACCAACAAATTGGATATTGGCAAACGGGTGGAAATTTTCTTTCGATTATATCATTTACGAGTATATATGTAGGTGTACGATTGGATTGGACATACCTACTGCTAAAACAACCCATGTATATGTATTACAATCTGATCAGGCTATACTTAACAACAATAGCATGTCGATTTGAGATCTTTAATTCAGCACTAAAGTTGGTTCTAACAATGCTCGATTGAATATTATATAATACATAGATCAATAGTATACGTACCATTCAGTGGTATCATCACGTTGTTGTTATAATGACCACAAGATCATACATTGTATGGCCTGGTATTTTTGTATTGCTCTATTTCTGTGTGTTCATTTGTTGAGTGAAGAAACAGAAATATTCTAATAAACCAGAGCAGGTAATAATTCGTTGTATTAGTTTCTTTATAAATAGCCTATTAGAGGTGTGCACACCTAGACGGATATGAGGTTCTATATGAGTTAACAGATAAATGTACTAGGGGTTTAATCAAATGTATGCATGACTACTCCTGGTACGATGGAGTGATTTACCATCAATACACATGTTTAAATTCTGCTTTATATCATATCAAAATTCATTTGAGATGATCCCTCGGGTCTAAATGCTGAACATTTACGGATATCCATATATGTCTAGGTATGCACATCTCTATTATTCCGATAAATATGTCGACCTGTTAAGGATCTGATCCAGTTTGAGCATGAAACTGAAATCATTTTCACATGACCAATTTGAATACAACCGAAGCTACATTTGAGAGCTATGGAGGAATAAGTATAGATTATGCATAGTATTCACGTATTTGTCAACCTTTTAACACAAATGAATATAACATTATTGGGAGCGTTAATTGATATGTTTTTGCAATATTTTCCATTGTATTTCTTTGTCATGTGCTAAATATACTCATTTAAAACACTTATAACTAGTTTTGTATGCAAACGTTGTGGTCCAAGACTATTTCGATACCTAAGAACAAGTTGTTATTGGAAATAGTCACTCAGTCAATTTAGTAGCCTAAACATGCATGCCATGGCTTCCTCCTACTTGGAATTCTTCTGAGATATAGGAACATATTCTCGTACTGTGAACCGACTAACAAATCTACCACATAAATATTCTACGTAAAAATGTCTTAACCGTGAGTTGAATTAAAGAGCAATACACTTTTAAATTGTGACAATCATATCAATGCAGTACTTATGCTTCTGGTAGTTGTATTGTTTGAGTACTTATATTGTACATTTTATTCCAGTTTAACCTTAGCATTTGTACGGGCATATCGGCTAGCTTTGATACGCCCACTCCATGCTTCGTTATCCGATATGATGTTATTGTTACCAATCGGAATGTCTCATCTGCATAATTTCGACATTAAAACTGGATGAAATATCACAAATAATACGGTATGTACGACTCATCGCATACATTTGTATTTCTTGTTCGAAACCCGATCAGTCAACACTAAAACGTGCCGCTACTTGAATAAATATGATCACGTGACTTCACTTGATTGCATTGTTTGTAGTGGTATATGTGTACTGTCGTTGCTAGAATTGAAACACCTTGGTTGTGAGTTACTCCTGCTTGCACAGAGTTTAGCATGTGAATTGTGCGAATAATTGAGTTTATATTTCTCGGCAGGATATTTTAACTTCACTGCTCCACGTCGTGTTGTCCCTGACCTTGTCCGTAACGGGATACATTGAAATACAAGCTGTCGTAAATCATCCTGAAATTAAAAAAGCGACATTTTTTATAGAAGTTACTAACAATAAACCAATGGTTTTGAATTGGTTTCAACCCATTTTTATTATCAGCAGTTTTCACTGACAAGTGGCGAATTAGTCAGTGATTAATTGTGTTTTAAAATCATCAGCCTGTTATTCAAGAGAAAATATATTTCTGCAATATAGTGGCAGTATAAATTGGATTCGATAATATGCTCGTATATAGCTTTCACTACTGCAGACTATAGCTGCTCCTCTAGAGAAGGTAACCCGGGTTTGTCAGATGAACATCTCTGTCACGTTAGCAGTACGTGATAATAACAGTAAAATACATCAAAGCACACACGTAGTTACTGAAATGAATATCAGTGGTCATATTTAGCTGAATTCATTCTAGTTATAACGCCTAGCAAATGCCTGTTTTGCTATTTTTTGTACGGCCAATATATCTGGGCTATTGTGCTATCCTTGACATTTAATGTTTATTTGAATGGTTGTTTTATTAATTCATGCCTACATGTACTGTATTTGTATGTTTCGATATTTATCCATTTAAATGCTCATTTAATATTGAAATAAATATATGTATCTGCCAACTATGTACAGTTATTTTTTCAATCATGAAATTAACAAAAATGACATCAAAAACAAGTTATACTGGAAAGCCATGCCATCGGGCAGATAATGTCGAGACTGTGTCATTGACCTATGAGATAGTAATCTAGGGTTTGTCTTTGGCACTATACATTATTAAGGTTAACATGATTGCCAATTGTAAGCAAAAGCGGTCATTGCATGACTAAGTTATGATCCGAAAAGAGATCAATTTGGCGTTTGAAATACTAATAGGAAGTTGGCACATAACAACCCGTCTCATGCTGTTAAACACCAATACCAACTACATGAGCGACTGGAGAAATTATGTAAACGTAATGGTTCCGACAATCTTTAACATCCATACCAAATAAGATCATGACGGTACGATATATTACAAACTTACGGGCTAGACGAACTTCAATTTGACATTTAACCACAAACAATGACTTTTAATTTTGATTTAAGAATCAGGGGTACTGCATGCCCCTCCATCTTCAACAGGTTGAAAACATGTCAACAATAGGCAAATATCAAACCATGACATAGACATTTATGGACAAGACATATTACAATACGACCTTAGAGAAACAACTGTGACCTAAAGCGGCGACTAAGTATCGCTTTCTGCTCAACAATAAATCATGTCAAGGCAAAATGTACAACGATACTCCAAATTGGCTGTTACGTTAATCAGAACCATGTTCATGGACCAATACAAACTGATACATCTTTATTGCTGATAGGTTATTTCGTTTTTTGGGTCACTCAACCAACAAGAGATGAATAATAATTAGTGAGCCTATTATATTGGGGAAGATATGTTACCGTTGTATATCATTTGTCGTATAGGGAGTAGAATTGTCGAGCAAGCATAGTTTCGAACCCGTACACCCTTCAATGGTCTAGGATAGGTTTTGTTATAAAAACCCTATTCGTACAATGAACATTGACATACATTCAAAATAATTCTTACCCTGAAACTGTCATTCAATGTACCATACACGATGGGATTCACAAAACTGTTGGACATGGCAACCCAATGACAGATAAAATATGGTAGACTCAAGGAATTGTGATCTAGTTTCTCTGTGAAGTTAAGTACCAGAAAGAATGTATGTAGAGGTAGCCAGCATAGAACGAACAACACAACAATCGTCACTAACATCTTCACGATCTGAAAGTTTACAGAAAATAGTAATTTCAATAATTGTATATAACAATATAACATAATTATTCCAATCACTTGAAGCTTCTGGTAAGTTGTTTTGGCTACGCTATGTCATTCATGTTCTGTTTTCATGATCTTTTCTTCATGAACGTAGACGCCCAAAGCTGTGCTGGCATAATAATGATTAAATAATTATAATGACAATCAAACATATCACGAACATATGATAGCGTAAACTGCAATGAACGAAATGATGCTAAGTAAAATTAAGATTCGGTACGTATTGAAACTCGTCAGCAAACGTTAAGGTTGAACTATAGTTTACATGTACATACAACATCTAATACGTCTACCATTACTTAACAATTTATTCCACATTCATTATTATATTTATTGTGTATTCAATATCTGGTTAATCCGACTTGCCTGTCTGTGCACGTTTTGACAGTTTCATAAGATGTTCTTATTGCGCTCATACTTTTATAACGCATATACATGCATTGCCACAATATATTTAATCGACTGAGAGTTCCTAATGTGACAGGTGGTGCCTTGAGAACTTGTTTATACGTCTCAATGCCAACCACAAATATGAACACGCAAGTGGAACTTAAACCACTATTAAAGTTCTTATTGTAAGCTCCAATAGGATAAATATCCAAATGTGCCAATGCTGATCTGTATTTCTCGTCAGTTATCATTATTCCATTACAACGTTGTTATATGCTCTTAAAGTAGATCGATTATAAATACTACTTCATGGAAAATTGTTTGCATGAAATTAATGCGATGTAGAACTCTTGACTGTATACAAATAGGTTAATAACTTTTGTCATAACGAGTGAACTTGATTGTGTATTGCAGAGTTGGTTTCCCTGTAAAAGAATATTAATCAATCGCTTTATCCAGATCAAAACGTCCAACGAGAAGAAAATAAACGATTCTACAAATGGAACATGTGAAATAGATAATATAAATTCGAATATAGTCATTTATGCTTATTTCGTTGGATTTATGCTGATTTAAACATATCAATAAGTCAATGTGACAGAAACAAATCCCCATAACTAATACATTGAGAAAAATACATTCTGCAAAATTTGATGATTTCCCACACAGCAGTTTCATTGTTGTTTTTATTTTTGGCATTTATAACACAGTGAAATTATTGACTTATTTACGAAGTTGTCTAACGTTATCTAAGATGAAGATATAAAATATCCGTGCCTTCTTATTTATTCGGAAATAATGTTGTTGTTTTTTCATGAACTACAAAGCACTCCTTTTGGCAGGACTATTTGTTTCAGCAAACAACATTTTTACCATTGGTTGCTGGTTGCTATTTGATATAACAGTTAGGAAACCTTGTCGTCGTTTCTGTCTGGAGCTTTTTTATGACAAAAACCTTTACAAAATCGCACATTGTCTTAATTATCACGATTTATGTTAGACGTCTGCAATAGCAAACAAAAAGTACACAATGGTGATAATACATTCTTTTGTTATAGAACAATTCTATATTTACTGAACTATCATAAAAAAGCATTAATAATCAATTAGTTGAAAAGGATCTTGAATAACATATTAAGCAAAACTTCTCATAATTTTAATCAGCATCATGGTAAACAAAGTACTTTATCAAAATTACAAGGTTGAGCAAATCCTAAAATAGTAACATATAACTACAACACAGACAACGCCAAAGCAAGAGTTGTTACAATATCATGTATGATATAACATACGTTTTATCATTATAACTAGGAAATAACAAATGATGATGTAAATAGACAAATATAGGTTCTTGAGCCAAAATATTAATGAAAACAGAAACGCATATAGAACGAAGGAACGCGATGAAGACGTCTGCTATGCCAAAACATACGTAATTATGACACTAACGTAATAATCGTATATCAGATCAGAAAGAAAGAGTATTTTAGGAAAGTACAGTCGATACATGTAGTGTAGACGATCACTAATACATAAACCGTGTTGGCATAATTTAAAAATGTTTCTAGAAATATGTTATGGTATTCTCCCTCCCTCCATTGCCCAGTTTGCTGAATAACATTTGTATAACACACTTGTTATGTATACATTCTTCATATAATTTAAACTGATCGTATTTGTCAGGAATGTATCTGCAATTGTTTGATACTAAAATACATTTATTATCATTATCTCTTCTATACAGCGTAGTTTGTTTATCCAAAGTGCTTCATGTTTTCATCCTTACAAAAGATAACTTTCCTCTGATTGATTCGAAGAGCTGTATAAATGACTTCTGTTGGATCAAAAACCAAAGATAGACAAATGTTTCTTTCTCTGGCCAGATTTATCAATATTTGTGCAGCAAGATATTTAAGTATATTGGTATTTTGTATATTCAGAGCATGAAAGCAACATATACAAGATAATGAGATAGACATGCGTTGCTACGTGTGTATGTAAAACGTGTACCGTGTCTGTTCATCAATCAACACAACTAATAATACGGTACAGTATAAACGTAATAATACCGCTAGTATTTTGGTATAATGTATCACATTATTCCAAATAGATTAAATGATATATCCTGAATTTAATTGTTGACGATTATATCTCTACAACACATTTCAGAGACATAATTTTCTATTAATGCATTATCAATAGCTTAACACTTGAGAACAAGGAACTATGTGCGTGTTCATATCTGATCATGCTAGATCTTGATTAACACTGACAACATAAAGCGATACAGAGAGACTAGATTGGTTAAAAATCAACTGATTTTGGTAATAAAAGGAGTATGTTACGTTTTTTGTTCGAACCTCCCCCAAATTAGCACTGCGACTGACGTGATAAATGTTCAGAATAACGTGATGTTCACATAACTGCTATTATACACAATATGTAGAACGCTGGACTGTCACAAGTTAATTCAGTGTTTGATTTCCGTTTTGGATTAGTTATATCCCCGGCATCGCCTTTTATGGCATACATTGTTTGCGTTCGTAAGTAGCTTACGTGGCAAATTGCATATTATGCTTATATTATTCAAATTTGTTGGATGTATTAACTTGATTTCATTTGTAAGAGTGTAACTTATAAGTCAATAGTTCAACTCTTTTGTCCGTCGCACTCATTGTTGTCAAAATGTTGAAAGGTTTGATTGCCTAGTACACAAGAGGTTGCGGGTACAAATAGGTTAATCCACATTCTTGGTGCACGTATATCGCTGTTCCAGAACTGTTCAACCTCATTTCTTATTTCTGAGTATGCATACAAATGAAATGCACAAATCATGTTGTACACATTAACCGTTCAAATGTAATTTTGTGAAAGATTATTGATGAGACTTTAAATGCACGACATAGTATCAGCTTCGGGAACAATCATTTCATGAACCGACGCCAGGATAACAATAGCATATGCTTGGTGTATTTAGCATTACCTGGTTGTTTTTGTAGTAATTTTCATAACAAGCCAAGAGGAGACTTTCATGCGCTTAATCGGTGTAAAACCTTCGTCGAGCTTGTCCATTTTGAAGCGACTTTTACGGTCCTGGTAATGCTGGATTGTCAGCTGCATTTGACACCATTGATGACAACACTCTACTAGGCAGACTTGAAAATGACTTTGATATTACAGGAAAACCATTTGAGTGGATGAAATCCTATTTGTGTAATCGCTATGACTATTGGTATAGATGGAGAACATTCAAAACATGCACAGATGAACCACAGTATACCAGAGGGATATGTGCTTGGTCAAAAGAACTACATCATGTACACAAACCAGTGGGTGCAAACTTTAGAAAACATAAAGTGCAACATCATTTATATGCTGATGACTAACAATTGTATATGAAATTCAAACCATGCGATTGTGTCTCGCGAGTTGAAACCCTGCAAAGAGTTGACGCTTGCCTGAAGGATATCTTGCACTGGATGAAAGATAATTTGCTGACACTAAATGCTGACAAAACATAGCTCATCCTGTTTGTATCAAAACGGAATACCAGCACAGCCGTGAATCTCACATAGACAGTTAATGACGCTGTAATCAGACCATCATCTGTGGTGAGAAACATTGGTGCAACGTTTCCAGAACTGGTGTTGTGTTCTATTTGTGTTCATATATAAGCTGTACTCTTACAATCTGTAAAAACATAAATGTATTTGGCACGTTTGTTTGTAAGATGTTGAGTATTGGAAACATTTGTCTTCGGTAAGTAACGTGGCGTAATATTAAACACTTCCACTAACCTATTTGAATGATTAAAATTAACTTCGTTCCAAACATACATGTATATCAGATACAATTTTAACTATGAATTGTGAGGAGGTATTTTTGGTAGAAGTTATGAACATCGCAATGTCTATATCGACCTAGCAGGAACACCTTATAATGTAGTAGTATTTCATCAAAACTACAAATGTTTGTGTATCCATCCGACAACGTCACCACGTCCACTTTGTGTGCTTTGGTACCTTAATGAATCGTAAGAATGTAACGTAATGTCAAACTCCACCTCTCAATCAGAGAACCTATTACATTGAGAACATTGTAAATATTAACGTATGTCGGTTACATCGCCAGTACATGCCCCTTGTCTTTGAATGTAAGTAACAATTGTTCTCTCTATGATATACATGTGTAATAAGATAATGATAGTTGGTCGCTACTACATTGTACTTGTATTTTGTTAAATCCACATTGATATTAAACTTTTAGAATATTTACAATAGTTTGCATGTAGAAGTGATCAGTGCGAGATTTACTAAATACAAAGGTATTATTAAACTATGTCAAATAGACACACGAGCGCAGCATCTATTTGTGTTAAACTGCACAAGCTATACATGTAGTCTTACAGAAAATATGTCCGGAAATATCCCCGGACAACACGATGTTGAAATCGAAGCCTGTGTATGTCTGTGTGTAAAGTCCATGTTTTCAAACCTGTGGATACTACAATTTAAAGCATATATGTCACTAATTGACACTGTGTTATAATTCGAATAGCCGACGGTTGTGTTAACTCGGAACTTTAAATGCACGAACATTTCGTTTATATTTTACTTAATACAATTTGTCAATCAAAACGTTGTGTGGCGACACCTCCAGTATAATCCTAAATCATGAAAATTCATTGACACTTAAACTTACTTACATACCCGTATTGCGTGAATCGTCTGATCGTCACGTCGTATCTTCAACTTAATAATATTTAACCCATTGAAATTATGTGTGGTGTGGTGTCAATGATAGGTCGTATAATAACCAGCTAGTTGACAATGAGAATCAAGAAGTTCCTTTCATGCGTTATCTTTTAATCCCCTCCAAACAACTAATTACGTATTCATTTACAGGTAGCATAATATGCTTTATGTTTTAGAGCAACCCTCTACAATCAACATACATACATTTATTTGAAATTTACAAAACTAGGATATTACGTTAAAATTAATGTTTTCGGAATCATACAACTTGATATTTATATTGGATGTTAGCATACATCAAATAATATCATACCTTTGCACAACAATTCTCCTTTAATGTTTTTGAATGTGCAGGATTAATAGTAAGGTATGCATTAAATATTTTTTCCTGGATGAACAAATTACTGCACAATTAGGAGGTCAATACTTTTTGTTGTAGAAAATTATATAACACCCCATGTTTAATAAGCATAAACTACCACATGATCCTCTAGGTTAAATATTTTTACGATAGTGTGTTATCGCATTGTTATTGTAACGGTATATACTCATACAACAAGTTATGGGATATGTGTCTCACAAGTTCCGTTTGATCAGGGTTATAATAACCTAGGTACACATTATGTAGTATTATATATCATAAAAACTAACAGTATGTATGTATCATCACGCCTACTCAGTGTGTGTAAGAATGTAACGTAATGTCAAACTCCACCTCTCAATCTGAACATTAATTACATTTAGAACTTTGGATTGAACATAAACCATTGTCGGTTGTATCGCCAGTATATACATGTTGCATGGTTATATGTACTAGTGATCAATGGGAAATACTTAGAAATACAACCATTTAGTCTACTCTTTTCTAGTAGACACTTGCAGCATCTAATTATGTTAAACTGCCCATGTGATTGTCTCAAAACAAATGTATCTTGACATCATGTTGTTGAAATCGAAACTGCTGTATGTCTGTAAATGTTCGTGTTACCTTCCCTGTCGAATTTTCTCATATTTCATTTAAACTGTGCATAGTTATCGTTTTGGGTGAAATGGAGGTAAAGACATGTCACATGTCACATGATTATACAGCAGATGTAATATTGTTAAAGTGTAATTCTGTTCTTTCACCACACCTGAAAAATAAGAAGACAATCCGCCACTTCCTAATATTTCTAATTATACGAATTCTGAATTGCTTCTAATAAGAAATGTGGATGATAGTACCCGGTATTAGCGTATGTGTCATCCGAATGCAAGACTAATGTAACAGATAGAGTTGCTGTTTTTTTTCAACACGTGCATCTACGTAATGTTCGTTATGCATTTAATATGTGATACTACGGACATTTTTCTCTCTGATGTTCTTCAATGCTGCTAGAAATGCTTCACAGGACGTCCGAGAATAACATCTGAACTTTAATGTAGTAGATCACGCGGGGCGTATCGTTAATTTTACGCAACAATTGTTCTTAAAGTCTCTTGCAATGGAGGTTGAACAGAAGGTATAAAGGCACCATGCGTACTGCAGCGTCTAGACTGATGGTGAGCTAGAGAGCAAATGTTCATTATATGATACAGAGACTTTTGATACTGAGGCTTCTAAGTTTTTGGCGATTAGAATCAATCACATTGTTATCTTTTACACAACATTGCGGACCGATTAACTAAATTTATATAATATTTTAAGCTGCAGATGCAAGGTCAAAGATATCGCTTTGTAACTGGACGATCGATACTTATGAAATGATTGCCAATGTTTCACGGAAATGTTATCACACTGATAGTCTGTGAAAAAGCATAACTACTTTCAATACGTATGCATGATGAGTTGTAGGACTGTACAAGATACTGATCTATTGATTAATGTCTGTCAACACACGCTGCTGCTATATGTGCGATCGTTTAAAACATTTACTAATGACGCCGGGGTATAATAAATCAAATTGTTTACAAACTTCAATCAATTAACGGTGAATAAGGAATGGCATTTGCAGGAGAATATATAATTGAATTCATTCACCAGCTTATATTCATACAAGGCGAAAATCCGCAAATCCTTTAATGTGGATGTTTCTTAACTGCACATCCTTACGTTTTACAGACATAACATTATATTGATATACACTGGTTGTTCGTGGTTTACAAATTAAATATACGATATGATGAGTTCAATTTCGCAATGAAATTTACCAGAATAGCTAGAAAACAACTATCAATATTGTATTACATGTTTTATGGATTAAACAGAAATACGGGCCATCATATCGTGCCCACCCAACAACATAACACATATTTATTTACTATTGGGACAGTATAATCAGTACCTTTGGATATATTTTCTCCATGCGTAGCTTGGTTAGATGTTGAATCCATAGTGAAGCCTTTTATAAAACAAGTTGTTGGAACATGATAACCAATCATCCCTGAATTAGAAACTACATCAGATAACTATAAGTTTATTGTTATAACATAATGACAATCCAAAATGTTTCTTCCATGGGTAACGTTACCATTGATAAAAGTAAATACAACGTAAAATTTATATTTTGAAAGAAATATGACTATACGTCAAAAACAGAATTCGAACTACACAGGATATTTCACCCTCATCTGTCATTTACTATTGATATCCTTTGTACTTACGAAGTTCGTATGCAAATTTACCATGCCTCGGTTAATACTGCAGCACTTTCGAACGAATTACGAGATGGGAAAACGAAAATTTTCACAGTTACTTAAAGCGGCATTCCCTATAACTGTGATCGTTTGAATTGATTCAGGAATATTATACATAAATTGAGAATCATTATTGCTTAAACTCCTCAAATATTCAACAAAAATAACTCCTACCAAATACCGAGAAAAAAATGAAAATATATTCCAGTAACGAGCCAAAATAGTCACAAGTTGTTTCGCTTTGACCACGTAATAATAATCGTTGGAAGCGATAAATTATTTTTGGTGATTTGAAAATATTTTTGACATTATTAAGACATATTTGCGCATACTTTCTTCTGACAAATTATTATAATTGATTGTGCTTTGTACATTAAGCTCATTTAATGTGAAAGTAGAGAAAATTATGCTTGATAGGGAATGCCTCTTTAAACCCATTTATCAGTTATGCTCTAATAAATGTACTAACAGCCAATCAATGTGGATAAATCTCATAACTCCTGGTATTCGTTTGGCAATTGCACTTACAGTGTCGGGTCGATCGTCTAGATACACGTTGTACTTCTCTGAGCTTGTACATGTAATCATCATTTTGATAAATTGAAATGACGTGTAATGTTACGTTAAAGATAAGCAGTGAGGCCGATTTACTTCGCCAGTACTCTATATAGGGTACTTACAGTAGTGCCTGAATCGTATAATCAACAGTTGCGCGCTAGTTGACAATCATAGTCGAGAGGTTCCTTTCATACCTTGATTTTCATACGTTGTGTTTTAGTTTCTCTTTACAGTTGTTTCTATTCAATCTCTAAAAGTACTTACACGTGAACTTCGATTGCATATAGACTTATCCGCTGATCTATGCTTCTGTTCTTGCATTGATGTGTTTGATAAGCTGTCGCAAAATGTTTATATGACATTTTGCTATAGAGCAATTGATACATGCATATGTTTGTTATTCAGCTATTTCGTCTGGTCATTGACATGATTTTGGGTGTACATTACGAGGGACAATTCTAGTAAACGATATTTCATTATGCATGTAATTCGCATTTCAAAAATAAGACATATTTGATTGCCGGTTTTTTTAAATAATAATTTCCATAATCAAGTGGAACAGACGTAACCATACAATGTTATGTTGCAGTTTAACCACGCTTATTCAAATTCGCTTTAAGATTTAACATTTTCTAAGCTCAATGTTCTTTTTCAACATGAATCCCGTGTGTAAATGATGGTTAACTATTGTATCTTCCAATGGACGACACTAAACATGTTCTGATTGCATATGTTAGAAATGAAGATACAATTTACTTATGATACATTTGTAGTAATGCAATGTTATATCGTGGAAAATACTTATGTTTGTGTACAATTTTTGTGTTCAATTAAATGACTTTGGAACACCAATATATCGATGGCTTAGAATTAGAAGGTCGTAACTACCAAATCGATATTTTGAGAAAACACAGAAAAGTGTCTGACATTTACTCTTTACTTATGGTAAAACAAACTTTTACAACTTCATTTTGGTCAACATTACAAGTTCAGATTTTTATGAAAATGGACTCATAATAAGCTCCCTGTGATGCTTATTCTAAATATGTATGAATCTTAAAAGGTCGTAAGTGGCACTTCCAATACTAAGCCATCGATATATACTCGTAAATGATATACTGGTAATCAATATAAAAATTCCACCCGTTTGTCCAATATTCAAATTGTACGATTGAATTGGACATACCTACTACTTTAACAACCCATGTACATGTACATGTTTTACAATCTGGCTTTACAAAACAACAACATCATGTCGATTTGAGATCTTTAATTCAGCACTAAAGTTGGTTCTAACAATGCTTGATTGAATATTATATACATAGATCAATAGTATACGTACCATTCAGCGGTATCATCATGTTGTTGTTATAATGACCACCAGATCATGCATTATATGGCCTGGTATTTTTGCATCGCTCTATTTCTGTTTGTTCATTCGTTGGGTGAATAAACAGAAATAATCTAATAAACCATACCAGGTAATAATTCGTTGTGTTGGTGTGTTTATTATATAGCCTATTAGAGGTATGCACACCTAGACGGATATGAGGTTCTATAAGAGTTAACGGATAAATGTACTAGGGATTTAATTAAATGTATGCATTACTTCTACTGGTACAATGGATTGATTTACCATCAATACACATGACTAAATTCTGCTTTATATCATATCAAAATTCACTTGAGATGATCCCCCGGGTTTTAACGCTTAACATGTACGGATAGCCATATATGTCTAGGTATGCACATCTCTATTATTCCGATAAGTATGTCGACATGTTAAGGATCTTATCCGGTTTGAGCATTCAACTGACATCATTTTATTATGACCAATTTGAATACAACAGAAGCTACATTTGAGAGCTATGGAGGAATAAGTATATATTATGCATAGTATTCACGTATTTGTCAACCTTTCAACACAAATAAATATAATATTATTGGCAGCGTTAATTGATATGTTTTTGTAATGTTCTTGCGATATTTTCCTTTGTATTCCTTTGTCATGTGCTAACTTTACTCATTTAAAACACTAATAACTAGTTGTGTATGCAAACATTGCGGTCCAAGACTATGTCGATACATTAGCACAAGTTATTATGAAAAATAGTCACTCAGACAATTTTGTAGCCTAAACATGCACGCCATGGCTTCCTCCTACCTGGAATTCTTCTGAGATGTAGGAACATATTCTCGTACTGTGAACCGACTAACAAATCTACCACATAAATATTCTACGTAAAAATGTCTTAATCGCGAGGTGAATTAAAGAGCAATACACTTATCAATTGTGACAATCATATCAAATCTGTACTCATGCTTCTGGTAGTTGTATTGTTTTGAGTACTTATATTTTTTTCCAGTTTAACCTTAGCATTTGTACAGGCATATCAGCTAGTTTTGATACGCCAACTTCATGCTTTGTTACCCAATATAATGTTAATGTTACCATTCGGAAAGTCTTATCTGCATAATTCCGACATTAAACTGGCTGTAGTATCACAAATAATACAGTATGTACGACTCATCGCATACATTTGTATTTCTTGTTCGAATCTCAATCAGTCAACACTAGAACGTGTCACTACTTAAATAAATATGATCACGTGACTTCACTTGATTGCATTGTTTGTAGTGGTATATGTGTACTGTCGTTGCTAGAATTGAAACACCTTGGTTGTGAGTTACTCCTGCTCGCACATAGTTTAGCATGTGAATTTTGCGAATAATTGAGTTTATATTTCTCGGCAGGATATTTTAACTTCACTGCTCCACGTCGTGTTGTCCCCGACCTTGTCCGTAACGGGATACATTGAAATACAAGCTGTCGTAAATCATCCTGAAATTAAAAAGCGACATTTTTATAGAATTTAATAACAATGAGCCAATCGTTTTGAATTTGTTTCATCCCATTTTAATTATCAGCAGTTTTTCACTGACAAGCGGCGAATTAGTCAGTAATTAATTGTGTTTTAAAATCATCAGCCTGTTATTCAAGAGAAAATATATTTCTGCAATATAGTTGCAGTATAAATTTGATTCGAAAATATGCTCGTATATAGCTTTCACTACTGCAGACTATAGCTGCTCCTCTAGAGAATGTAACCCGGATATGTCAGATGAACATCTCTGTCACGTTAGCAGTACGTGATAATAGCAATAAAATACATCAAAGCACACACGTAGTTACTGAAATGAATATCAGAGGTCATATTTAGCTGAATTCATTCTAGTTATAACGCCTAGCAAATGCCAGTTTTGCTATTTTTTGTACGGCCAATATATCTGGGCTATTGTGTTATCCTTGACATTTAATGTTTATTTGAATAGTTGTTTTATTAATTCATGCCTACACGTACTGTATTTGTATGTTTCGATATTTATCCATTTAAATGCTCATTTAATATTGAAATAAATATATGCATCTGCCAATTATGTACAGTTATTTTTTCATTCATGAAATTAACAAAAATGACATCAAAAACAAGTTATACTAGAAAGCCATGCCATCGGGCAGATAATGTCGAGACTGTGCCATTGACCTATGAGATAGTAATCTAGGGTTTGTCTTTGGCACTATACATCATTAAGGTTAACATGATTGCCAATTTTAAGCAATAGCGGTCACTGCATGACTACGTTATGATCCGAAAAGAGATCAATTTGGCGCTTGAAATACTAATAGGAAGTTGGCACATAACAACCCGCCTCATGCTGTTAAACACGCATGCCATCTCCGATTGGAGAAATTATGTAAACATAATGGTTCCGACAATCTTTAACATACATACCAAATTAGATCATGACGCTACAATATATTACAAACTTATGGGTTAGACGAACTTCAATTTGACATTTAACCACAAACAATGACTTTGAATTTTGATTTAAGAATCAGGGGTACTAAATGACCCTCCATCTTCAACAGGTTGAAAATATGTCAACTATAGGCAACGATCAAACCATGACATAGACATTTATGGACAAGACAGATTTCAATTTCAACCATTGAGATCCAACTGTGACCTAAAGCGGCGACTAAGTATCACTATCTGCATCAGGGCTCAACAAAATAAATCATGTCAAGACAACATGTACAACGGTACTCAAAATTGACTATTACGTTATCAGAACCGTGTTCATGGACCAAAACAAACTGATACATCTTTATAGCTGATGTATTATTTCGTTTATATATGATTGGGTCACACAACCAACAAGACATGGATATTGATTAGTTAGTCTATTAAATTGGGGGAGGATATGTGTCCCCGGTATGTCCTTTGTCGTATAGGAAGTAGAATTGTCGGACAAGTATGACAATTTCGAACCAGTACACCCTGCAATGGTCTAGGACAGGTTTTTTGTATAAACCATATTCGTACAATGCACATTGACAAAAATTCAAAATTATTCTTACCCTGAAACTGTCATTCAATGTGCCATACACAATGGGATTCACAAAACTGTTGGACATAGCAACCCAATGACAGATAAAATAAGGTAGACTCAAGGAATTGTGATCGAGCTTCTCTGTGAAGTTAAGTACCAGAAAGAATGTATGTAGAGGTAGCCAGCATAGAACGAACAACACAACAATCGTCACCAACATCTTCACGATCTGAAAGTATACAGAAAATTGTACAATGAATAATGCATATTATAATATAATACAACTATTCCAAAAACGTGAGTTTCAGGTTCTTTGTTTTTGCTATGTGCTGTCTTGCTGTAGGGCTTGTACTTTTAATTATTTCTTCAAGTTGTGTGCCATTGTTCCGTGTAGTTGTGTTGTGTTGTTAATGTCTGTAACTCGGCTGATAAAGTTGATTGGTGCCTTCACTATCAGACTTTCTCTTATTGTTTTCTGTCATGTATTCATTATTATGTCTTGAATAAGGTAAATGCTCAAAACTCTACTGCCATAATTATGATGACAATAAAACATACCACAGACTTTGTGAGCTGATAGAGACTTATATTATAGCGTACATTGCAATGAACAAACTGATGGTAAGTAAACAGTAATATTAGGCACGTATTGACGTTCCTATAGTGTGATTTTAAACTATAGTTCCCATACAACAGGAATAACAAATACACTACTAACACTTAACACTGAACACATAACAATTCATACTACATTTATTATTTTTATAATAACAATTTTGTTTCAATTTAAGGTTAATCCGATTGGCCTGTTGGTGCCCGTTTTGACAGTTTCATTTTATTTTATATTGCGCTCATACTTTTATAACGCAGATACATGGTATACCAGTATATATTTGAAAGGCTCAAAATTCCCAATGTGATATGTGATGCCTTAAAAACTTGTTCATACGTCAAAATGCCAACCACAAATATGAACATGCAGGTGATACCTAAACCATTATTAAAGTTCTTATTTTAAGTGCCAATAGAATAAATATCCAAATGTGCTAATGCTGATCTGTATTTCACGTCAGTTATCATTATTCCATTACAACGTTGTTGTATGCTCTTTAAGTAGATACATTTCTAAATACTACTTCAGGGAAAATTGCTAGCATGAAATTAATGCGATGTATAACTCTTGACTGTTTACGAATGGGTTCACTTTTGTCATAACGAGTGAGCTTGATTGTGTATTGTAGAGTTGGTTTCCCTGTAAAGGAATATTAATCAATCGTTTTTATCCAGATAAAAACGTCCAACGAGAAGAAAACAAACGGAACATGCGAAATGGATGACACTAAATTTGAATATTGTCATTTGTGTTTATTTCGTTGGATTTATGCTGGATTTAACATACCAATAAGTCAATGTGACAGAAATAAATCCCCATAACTAATGCATTGTGAAAAATACTTTCTGATCAGTATGCAAAATTTGATGATTTCTCATATAGCAGTCATTTATTTTTGGCATTTATAACACAGTGAAATTACTGACTTATTTACGAAGTGGTCTAACGTTATCTAAGATAAAGATATAAGATGTCCGTTCCTTCTTATTTAATCAGAAATAATGTTGTTGTTCTTTCATGAACAACAAAGCACTCCTTTTGACAGGACTATTTGTTTAAGTACACAACATGTTTACCATTGGTTGTTGGTTGCTATTTGATATGATAGTTAGGAAACCTTGTCGTTTCTGTCTGGAGCTTTTTTATGACAAAACCCTTTACAATCTTAATTTTCACGATCTATGTTAAGACGTATGCGATAGCAAACAAAAAGTACACAATAGTGATAATACAATTTTTGTTAATGCACAAATTTATATTAACTGAACTGTCATACAAAGCAACAATAATCAATTAGTTGAAGGATATTGAATAACTTATTAAGCAAAACTTCTCATAATTTCAGTCAGCATCATGGTAAACAAAGTACTTTATCAAAATTAGAAGGTTGAACAAATCCTAAAATAGTAACTTTTAATCAGAGAGCAGATGTACGAGACATATAACTACAACACAGACCACGCCAAAGTTGATACAATATAATGTATGATATAACATACGTTTTGTCATTATAACTAGGAAATAACACACGATGATGTAAATAGACAAATATAGGTTCTTGAGCCAAAATATTAATGCAAAACAGAAACGCATACAGAACGAAGGAACGCGATGAAGACGTCTGCTATGCCAAAACATACGTAATTATGACACTAACGTGATAATCGTATATCAGATCAGAATGAAAGAGTATTTCAGGAAAGTACAGTCGATACATGTATGTTTATATGATCAGCACTACAAAAATGTTAGCAAATTCTTACATTGCGTAGTTTTATCTGTGTGTAGAATCACGTGATCAAATTATTTAAAATGAATAACATTCGCAATTAAAAACATTGGCGATTTCGTCCGCTAACGGTGAGCTTTGTCTTGATTATAGCGATCGTGCACTTTATATGAATATATCATACAGCTTGAAGAACATCTTATTTATGTGGGAAGACTAGACAATTATCAATTTTGCTCTATCTTTTCCTGTTGTTAACTGATGATCCACCAAATTGTTACAATCGGTTGATAACTGCATTTGGTAGGGCATAAGTTAAAAACAGCTAAAGATAGAGCAAAATCGGTACTTGCTGGTCATAACGTTCTTGTTATGTATTATACATTCTTGATCTAATTTAAACTGACTTTATTTGTCAGGAAAGCATCTGTAATTGTTTGATACCAAAATACATTTATTATCATTATCTCTTCTATACAGCGTAGTTTGTTTATCCAACGTTCTTCATGTTTTAATCCTTACAAAAGATACATTTCCTCTGATTGATACAAAGCTGTATAAATGACTTTTGTTGGACCAAAATACAAAGATAGACAAATATTTCTTTCTCTGGCCAGATTTATCAATATTTGTACAGCAAGATATTTAAGTATATTTGTAGTTTTAACATGTTAAGAACATAAACGTATAGCGTACAAGATGATGTTTTAGCCATGCGTTGCTAAGTGTGTTTGTAAAACGTGTACTGTGTATGTCCATCAATCAACACAAAAAAGAATACGGTACAGTATAAACGTAATAATAACGCTAGTATTTTGGTATAATGTATCAAATTCTTCCAAATAGATTCAATGATATATCCCGAATTTAATTGTTGACGATTATATCTCTACAACACATTTCAGAGATAGAAATTTGTATTACTGCGTTATCAATAGCTTAACACTTGTAAACAAGGAACTATGTGCGTGTTCATATCTGCTCATGCTAGATCTTGATTAACACTGACAACATAACGCGATCCAGAGAGACTAGATTGGTTAAAAAACAACCGATTGTGGTAATAATAAGGAGTATGGCATGTGTTTGCTCAAACCTCCCCCAAATTAGCACTGAGACTGTCGTCATCAATGTTCAGAAAAACGTGATGTTCACAGAACTGCTATTATACACAGTATGTACAATTGTAGAACGCTCGACTGTCACAAGTTAAATCAGTGTTTTATTTCCGTTTTGGATTATTTATAGGGCTCGTATACCCGGCATGGCCTTTTACGGCATACATTGTTCGCGTTCGTAAATAGCTTACGTGACAAATTGCATAATTATATGCTTATATTATTCAAAGTTGTTGGATGAATTTACTTGATTTCATTTGTAAGAATGTAACTTATAAGTGTCAAAAGTTCAACTGTGTCGTCCGTCACACTGACTGTTGTCAAAAGGATGAAAGGTGTGACGGCCTAGTACACAAGAGGTTGCGGGTATAAATAGGTTAATCCATATTCTTGGCGTATATCGTTGTTCCAGAACTTTTCAACCTCAATACTTATTTCTGAGTATGCATACAAATGAAATGCACAAATCATTTTGTACACATTAAACTTTCCAATGTAATTTTTCGAAAAATTATTGATGATACTTTAAATGCACGTCATATTATCAGCCTCGGGAACACACATTCCATCGATTGTACTTTCCTGAAATACTCTTTTATTCTGGTCGGGTATACGATTATTACGTTAGTGTCATAATTACGTATGTTTTGGCAAAGCAGTCGGGATAGATGGAAAACTTTGAGGTCCTGTACTGATGAATAAAAGTTTACCACCAAGATTTGTGCTTGATCCAAAGGACTACATTGTGTAGACAAACCCAGTGGGTGCAATCTGTAGAAAACATACAATGCAACATCATTTCTATGCTGATGACAAATAATTGTATATGACATTCAAACCGTAAGATTGTGTCTCGCGAGATGAAACCCTGCAAAGAATTGAAGCTTGTCTGAAGGACACCTTGCACTGGATGAAAGATAATTTGCTGACACTAACTGCTGATAAAACAGAAGTTATCCCGTTTGTACCGTAACAGAATGCCAGCACAGCTATGAATCTCACACAGACAGTTGATGACGCTGTAATCAGACCACCATAGATGGTGAAAAACCTTGGTGCAACGATGGATTCATGTTTGAAGATGGATAAACATGTAAACTCTGCTTAAAGCATGTACCAATATAGCGAGCTCGTATACTTGCTTTTGAAATTGCGAATTTCACTTTCATAGGTCACTCTGTGTTCTATTTCAAACTCGTAATAATGGCAACTCGTAGTGTATAGACTGAAATTATTAATTAGAAATTAAATAACCATAGATTGTCGTTTTAAACACTAAAGTCGATAGTTCATATGTCGTGCATTTTTAAAGCGTTTGAGTGTATAGTCTGTATTCTAAAGCCGATATCGCCAATCTAACAGTAATATTACTTGGACATCATAGCGCACCAAGAAACCGATATTAAAACTGACGGGACAGGAAGCGCAAATTTGTTTTTTCACATAAACTACATTTCTTGATGCCTCATTGTCTCTCCTGTGCTTTTATCCTTAAGTTTGTTGAACTTAAAGGCGTATTTAAAATGTTAGTATTATCAAAGCAATTGACGTAACAGCCAGCATGTTCCTACTTTCCACATGCTTATAATAAAAACCAACGCATTGAGCTGATACAACAACTGTACGTATTAGGTATTTATTCCGAGTAAAGTGACATGAGAAACGTGTTGGCTTCCACACTTCGGGTGATTTATGTCATTATCTCACAGTTGATGGAAAGTGTTTGTGCGACCAAATCAGCATGAACCAATGTGGTGCCTCTTTACCTTGCCAATATTGAAAACAGATATGTATTAAAAGAAAAATCAATTATTGCAATTCTCGTATACAATAATTATTATGATTTATAGTTTTACAAATTAACATACTGGCGCGAATCTGGCAGACACTAACGAGACATTATAGCATATCACACAATTATTCTAGACGTTATGGTTCAAATTGACTATTTAATTACAAGTAAAGAATTAGAACGATATGCTACTATCGACGAAAGTTTTTTTTATTTTACATTTTTGTATTTCTGATATAACTAGTAGTATAAAAACAGAATGTTGGCAAGTTTAACATTATCAATGGAAGATAATGCAAATAGGCATTTTGTTTTATCAAAAAAGATATGAGAAAATCCGACAGGGAAGGTAGCATTTATCCCAACCAGCCGAGCACAGAAATCAGAAACACCACGACACAACTACCATGAGCAGTTTAGTGGATATATTGCAAGGTAATGATACAACTGAGTTTTAATATAAATTTTACTGAAGTACACTAAATATATGTCTAAACACACAATAACTGAATTCATGAACAAAATATCAATTCCGGACTGAAATCTTAGTTCGGATTAAGAAGAGTTTCGGATTGAGAGTTTTTTCCATGTAGCATTATATAAGAATATAGAAGGGAAAAATGGGACTTTCGTATTGTGGAGGATTTCGGATTGGAGAGGTTACGGATTAGGGAGTTTTTACAGTACATGCATTACCAGAATATATTTGAATGGCTGAGAGTTCCAAATGTGACATGTAATGCCTTAAGAACTTGTTCATCATCAAAATTCTAACCACAAATATGAACACGCAGGTGAAACCTAAGCCACTATTAAAGTTGTTTTAGTAAGTGCCAATAGGATAAATATCCAAATGTGCTAATGCTGATCTGTATTTCACGTCAGTTATCATTATTCCATTACAACGTTGTTGTATGCTCTTTAAAAAGATACAATTCTTAACAAAACTTCAAGGAAAATTGCTTGCATGAATTTAATACGTTATAGATCTCTTGACTGCATTCGAATTGGTTAACTTTTGTCATATCGAGTGAGCTTGATTGTGTATTGTAGAGTTGGTTTTCCTGTAAATGAATATTAATCAATCGTTTTATCCAGATAAAAACGTCCAACGAGAAGAAAACAAACGATTCAACAAATGGAACATGTGAAGTAGATGACATTAAATTTGAACATAGTCATTGATGTTTATTTCGTTCGATTTATGCTGATTTAAACATATCAATAAGTCAATGTGACAGACACAAATCCCCATAACTAATGCATTGAGAAAAATACTTTCTGATCATTATGCAAAATGTGATGATTTCTCAAAAAACAGTTATTTATTTTTGGTGTTTATAACACAGTGCAATTATTAACTAATTTACGAAGTTGTCTAACGTTATCTAAGATAAAGATATAATATATCCGTGCCTTCTTATTTAATCGGAAACAATGTTGTTGTTTTTTCATGAACACCATAACACTCCTTTTGGCAGGACTATTTGTTTAAGTACACAACATGTTTACCATTGGTTGCTGGTTGCTATTTGATATCATAGTTAGGAAACCTTGTTGTCGTTTCTGTCTGGAGCTTTTTTATGACAAAAACCTTTACAATACCGTATATTGTCTTAATTATCACGATTTATGTTAAGACGTCTGCGGTAGCAAAGAAAAAGTACACAATGGTGATAATACAATTTTTGTTATTGACTGAATTATCATAAAAAAGCATTACTAATCAATAAGTAGAAAAGGATCTTAAATAACATATCAAGCAAAACTTCTCATAATTTCAGTCAGCATCATGTAAACAAAGTACTTAATCAAAATTAAAATGTTGAACAAATCCCAAAATAGTAACTTTTAATCATCGAGCAGATGTACGAAACATATAACTACAACAATGAAAACGCCAAAGCAAGAGTTGTTACAATATCATGTATGATATAACATACGTTTTGTCATTATAACTAGGAAATAACAAATGATGATGTAAATAGACAAATATAGGTTCTTGAGCCAAAATAGTAATGCAAAACAGAAACGCATATAGAACGAAGGAACGCGATGAAGACGTCTGCTATGCCAAAACATACGTAATTATGACACTAACGTAATAATCGTATATCAGACCAGAATGAAAGAGTATTTCAAGAAAGTACAGTCGATACATGTATGTGTAGACGATCACTACTACAGAATTGTTAGTAAATTCTTACAAAGCGTACATTATCAGTGTATAGAATAACGTGAACAAATTATTTGAAATGAATAACGTTTGCACTCAAAACATTGGCCATTTGGTCGGTTAACGGTGAGTTTTTTTTTATTATAGTGATCGTGCACTTTATATACAAGAACATATCATTTATGTAGGAGCACTAGAGTATTACCAATTGTGCTATATCTTTAACTGTAGTTAATTGATGCTGGACCAAATTGTTACAATCGGTTGACAACTGCATTTCGTCGAGCATCAATTAAAAACAGGTAAAGATAGAGCGAAATCGGTACTTGTCGGGTATTCTTTTATATACGGGACGTACTTTAGACCTTATAATATATATAGCCATATTAAATACACGATCTTTATAATAAAAAAAACACTCAGCGTTAGCAGGGTGTAAACGTTATTCATTGATCACTTGATTCTACACACTGATAATGACCATAGAGGGAAGGAAACGCAAAGACCGACACAAAAAAGTTAATGGGCGGACAAACCATTGAGGAGTGGACGGGGAATACCGTTTGTAAAGACGGAGACAGCTGCTGAAGACTGACTATACATCCGTGCTCCTAAGACTCTAATCAGAGATAAGCACCCAGGTAGATGTAAGATTGTGAATATATATGTTTCAAACAAAGGGCCACAGGTTATTCCTTAGATTTCCCATTGAGTATCATTAAAACCACATTCATGTATAGTTCCTATCATACTGCAGGTCTATATGTGAGGCGTTACCTTATACGTGTATAACGTTACACCGTGTTGGGTCGATAGGGTAATCGTGCTGGCAAAATTTAGAACTACATGTATCTAGACATATGTTATGTTTTTCCACCTCCCTCCATTGCCCAGTTTGCTGAATAACATTTTTATAACACACTTGTCTTGTACAAGAGTGTACCAGAATTACGTAGACTTTTGTCATAACTTTTTATTTAGGCATGTATTATCACCAAATTAGGCGTAGAAAAACTTCAAACCTTTTTCAAGAGAATCGGTAAAAATATTTTCTAAAAGAATGTTAGAAAGTCATTTAGTCTGTCGCCATAGTAAACAATAGTTGGATAGGCGGGGCAGCGAATTTTATAAACATATTTGGCATTATTCAACTGCTTATGTCTCACAGATAACAGGTCTAATTTTAACGCGACTTCGTGACATACAAGCACAATATCCTCGGAGCGAACGCTGTAAATTTCGACTTTATAAAGGTAACCGTTGGTGATTTTAGGTACAAAACAAGCAACAGCTCCTGCGAGTCACCAGTGAAAATATGACGTTAGCGAAATACGCTGGAAATTGCATCAACATGAAGTTTTGCATCAACCTCGGGAAGATGCCAGAACAAACGATTTAACTGTTGAAACCTGTTAACTCTAAATCTGGTGTATCGAGTTACCTGATTTCCAAACGACACAAGCGCATCAATCCTGGTCGAGACCTAATAAAACGACATGGACCGACGGCGAAAATCAACGGCGAATGTCACGTCACCAAGCGTTTTCTAGGACTACATCGACCTGGATCGACGTTATATTATAAGGGTTATATGCGACATTACTGGTAATAAATTGGAACTTTATCATCTTTTAGGTAGTAAATAAACATTCGTAAGTTTTGTGTACGGTTGTGCCCATCTTTATAGCTACAATATACACATTTAGGAGATTCACCTATCCTGGAAGTTCCGCCGACGTCGTGACGTTCCGTTGACGTGCCCCGCATACCGTACCCCTTTCTATCCGGGGAAGTTGCAGAATTTGATCCAAATAAGATACGGCTTTGAAATTTCACGTACTTACGCCGTAAATATTATTTGCCCTACACACACAAGTATTTGTTTGTACGATAAATGGTATGGAACGTATGACAAAAGTCTACGTAATTCTGGTACAACCCTCGTATACATTCTTGATCTAATTTATACTGATCGTATTTGTCAGGAAGGTATCTGCAATTGTTTGATACTAAAATACATTTATTATCTTTATCTCTTCTATACACCGTAGTTTGTTTATCCAAAGTTCTTCATGTTTTCATCCTTACAAAAGATAAGCTTCCACTGATTGATACAAAGAGCTGTATAAATGACTTCTGTTCGATCAAAAACCAAAGACAGACAAATGTTTCTTTCTCTGGCCAGATTTATCAATATTTGTGCAGCAAGATATTTAAATATATTGGTATTTTGTACGTTCAGGGCATGAAAGCAACACATACAAGATGATGAGATAGGCATGCGTTGCTACGTGTGTATGTAAAACGTGTACCGTGTCTGTTCATCAATCAACACAAATAAGAATACGTTACAGTATAAACGTAATAATACCGCTAGTATTTTGGTATAATGTATCACATTATTCCAAATAGATTAAATGATATATCCCAAATTTAATTGTTGACGATTATATCTCTACAACACATTTCAGAGACATAATTTTCTATTACTGCATTATCAATAGCTTAACACTTGTGAACAAGGAACTATTTGCGTGTTCATATCTGATCATGTTAGATCTTGATTAACACTGACAACATAACGCGATCCAGAGAGACTAGATTGGTTAAAAATCAACTGATTGTGGTAATAATAAGGAGTATGTCATGTTTTTGTTTAAACCTCCCCCAAATTAGCACTGAGACTGTCGTGATCAATGTTCAGGCTAACGTGATGTTCACAGAACTGCTATTATACACAGTATGTAGAACGCTGGACTGTCACAAGTTAAACCAGTGTTTGATTTCCGTTTTGGATTAGTTATATCCCCGGCATGGCCTTTTAAGGCACACATTGTTCGTAAGTAGCTTATGTTACAAATTGCATATATGTTTATATTATTCAAAGTTGTTGGATGAATTTACTTGATTTCATTTGAAAGAGAGTAACTTATAAGTGTCAATAGTTCAACTGTTTTGTCCGTCGCATTGACTGTTGTCAAACTTTTGAAAGGCTAGCTTTCCTAGTTCACAAGAGGTTGTGGGACAAATAGGCTAATCAATATCCTTGGAGTATATCGTTGTTTCAGAACTGTACAACCTTATTACTTAGTTCTGAGTATGCATACAAATAAAATGCACATATCATGTACACATTAACCTTTCCAATGTAATTTTGTGAAATATTAATGATGGCACTTTAAATGCACGTCATATTATCAATCGAAGCCAGGACAACAGTTGATGACGTTGTAATCAGACCATCATCTGTGGTGAGAAACCTTGGTACAATGTTGGAATCATATTTGGACATGGATAAACATGTAAGCTCTGCTTAATGCATGCACCAGTATAGCGGACTCATATACTTGCTTTTGAAAGTGCGACTCTCACTTTCATGGGTCACTCTGTGTCCTATATTATAGTTTATTTCAAACTCGTAATAATGGCAACTCGTTGTGTATAGACTGAAGATTATACATTAAAAACTAAATAACCATAGATTGACATTTTCATCACTAAAATCGGCATTTCATATGTAGTTCATTTTTAAAGTGGTTGAGTGTTTGAGTGTTTAGTCTATATTCTAAAGCCGATATCGCCAATTTCACAGTAATATTATTGGGACACCATAGCGCACCAAGAAAACGTTATTAAAACTGACGGGACAGGAGGTGCAAAACTACTATTATTCACATAAACTACATTTCTGGATGCCTCATTGCCTCTACTGTGCTTTTATAATAATAATAATAATAACGACTTTATTTTAAGAGGCAAAACAGTTAGGCAAGCCCAGTCTTCACTGTGAGCCTCCATAAATAAAATAATACAAAAACTAAATTAAACAATGGCATCTGTCAATATATTTCCAATTTGTCATTTGATATGAATTGGATGTGTTGATTGGGATATGATTCAATGAATACTGTTAACTTAAACAAAGTTGAGTATAATTTTACATTTAGACAATTTATTTGTAGTAAGTGAAATAGTATGTTCTCATTACTTATGGCCTGGGTGACCTGCAACAGGTTATAAAAACTGAATATACATGCAACATTAACATCATAAAATATTAGAATGTAACATCATATTATTTACAAATATCTCAGAAATTATCTAAATTAAGTTTGTCCATCAGAGTAGGACCATGATAGGTACGACCTTTTGAAGTATATAGGGAATTCGACTGGCGAACATTGACGGAAATATTGTTATCGTTAGGGTTGTTGATCTTAGTAAACGAGTCTTTAAAATATTTATATTATCAAGACAATAGAGGTAACAGCCAGCATTTTCTTACTTCTCCCGTAGACAGCGTCTACATGCTTATAATAAAAACCAACCGCATTTAGCTGATACAACGTCTGTACGTATTAGGTATTTATTCTGATTTAAGTGGGATGGGACTCTTGTTGGCTTCCACACTTCGGGTGAATTATGTTATTACATCACAGTTGCATACAAAGGTTTTTGCGAGAACAAAACAGCATGCTGCAACGTGGGTGCCTCTTTACCTTGCCAAGACTGAAAACAGATATGTATTTAATACAAAATCAATTATTGCCATTGTTATTATGCATGTAGGCCCTATCCAATCTTGAAATTAGTTTGGTAAGGGGAACATACTCGTACTAAAAAACGGGAAACGTCACGTACATTGATTATCATCAATTTCATACTTTCATATTTTCATTTGACCGATACCTGTTTATAGCAGAACTAGTAATACTTATTCGTTTAGTATCGGTTAAACAAGTTTATGGTAGATCTATGCTGTTTCTTTAGAATTGTTCCTTCGCTGACCGATTTATGGTAACGTTGTATGTTCCATGGTACATTGCAGAAAACATGATGTGTGCTTATAATATAGATAAATAGGGCTTGTTTAAAAGAGACTACATTAGTGTTTTCTATGTAAATGTACCCTGAAGCCGGTACACTATCACGATATATATCAGACGTTAGTATAAATGATTGTATGATAGGTGACATCGCTCGAACGTAATGTACGATGTCCCCTCCAGTATTAATTACATGAAGTAAATCAATCGAGTATTGGGAAATTAACTCGTATTTACCCTTTGTAATCAAATTCAATTATGACAATTTATTTTTTAGAATTTCTGATAAAGTCCAAACTGGTAGTCTGATGTATGTTTTAATCACACACTTTGCGTTGGTATATAATATGTTTATAAATCGATGCGTTTTCACACGGTTCTGACCACCATTATAACCCACCGCAACCAAATTAACGACGTCATAGTATGCTGATACGAATGTAAACAAATCTCCGCCAGACAAATTATGTTAGCCACGATCTTAATTATTGAATACAGTGACCAGGACACACGTTTCGGGAGAACAATCTCATATACTTAAGACAATAAATGTCCTCAAAACGTCACATCGATGATTTTTATGACCAGGCATTTGTTACTATGACATAGCCCGAAGCTATTAATCTCATGATATACATTCAAGGAACACACGTATTTAATCGAATTACCAGATTTAATTAATACGTGGGAAAATGTGACGAAATATTCTTGGGTATTTATTGAGTATTTATTGAGTATTACAATTGCATCAAGATGCCCAAACCAAGGTTTTTATAAAACAAATGTTTGTATATATTGTTATGAAACAAGTATTGTTTAAACCAAAACAATGCTTACAATGTGTACCATGGTAAGGATCGCTTCCTACACAAATAGGTGAAGTCAATACACTGGATACAAGCATAAACATAAATTATACAATTAACGTTGGCTTCCTTATTCTGACAACAAAGCGACATGTGACCTGTTCAGTGAGTACAGAGTAACAGCTGATGGCACACTCCATTCATAGTCAATGTATAACACATTCATGAAAATTATTAAGCATGGAATGATTGTGCAGAATATTTTATTTATGTTTCATTTAATTATTGTTTAAAACATATCTGTACCATACCATATAACTACATGGTTAAATCGATGTGAAATGTGTCGATCCTATAAGAATTTAATGCATTATTACAAACATGCAGAATAGAAAACTATTATACAGGTGTTATATCAAATAAAGTATACTCTCAGGAAATAATTAAACGAATATGCAATTATATTGTTCATATATTGGTTGACTTCGCAAGTTCTCAGACCAAGTTCAAACTCACATTACTGGCATCATCCGACATTGTATAATACGCATTACATAGTTTCATGCACTCTACGTATTGTAAGGGTAAACCAGATACGTAATCATTTTAAATTATACTGTATTAATCATTGTTTGATCCGATTTTCAATAGAATATACTAATACCTAAACAGTATTAACAACCAATACTTAACTGACAATACTTTTCCCAGCATGCACATTCATTTTCAACACCAGAAGAACATGTCGGTAGCAAATCTTTCAGAAAAAGTACTTTCCGGACCTCAGTTTGATAAAATCATAAAACCCAAATCATGTTATCAATACAAACAGAAAGGCTAACATCGAATGATTTTATCACAACATTCTCTTCTTTTAACATTAAACAAGTCCAAAACAGCAACAAAGTACAATCAACTTTAACATCCCTGCCTCTATCAGAGCAGAAAATGAGATTTGCAGTTTAATACAAATTTACAACTATAAGTTCAAAGAACAAATCGTCTGAAGATGTTTCTAGTTTAATAGAAATTTACTACTCGATGTTTCAAATAGCTAATCTTCTCCAGATATCTTTATTATTGCAATACTGTATTATCTAACAATTCATATATATCGTCTTCCAGCGGTAGCAGTCATAATAATATATTTTAATAAATACTGGCAAAACGTCAAATAAACACAATATATACAACGGCATATACTCCCAGCATGCGTTATTATTGTTAAAAGTTAGAATTTACCTCTGCGATTTCTGTGAGTGACAATGCATTATATTACATACACGTGTATCGTATCAAAACTAATTATAAGTTACTTAGAGACATTAGTAACACGGTGAAGAAAATGTCTACAGTGTACGCAGTCAATTTAAAAGTGATTTCACACATATATTGAGTATGTAAACAATATTTATGCAATGTGCTTAGGGCACATTTCTTGTGTGACTTTTGTATACAGTCTAACATGTGTTGTTGGTCACCTGAAAACGTGCACCGGGCGTCTTAACAGAACTTATCTATATGTGTTCCATTACTAGATATATCAGAAACCCAAAAGGTAAATAAATAATAAACGCCTACAACATCCTTTTTGTTCAGGAGTTAGAATGACTGTTTTCTGTCAAAATTGACTAACTTGAGGCTGATAACACCCGAACAAGCATGCTGACACAAGTTGTTCATGTACATTTGTTTTCATAATTCTGTATAGTTTACTCTCGATTGATAAAGTTACAACATTTGACATAATTATCCCCATTCCCTACCCAATTACACATCTACAAAAACACATTAAGAAAGATAAACATTGTTATAATGGCTTAACCAATCACTAGAACATTTATAAATCTGCGAGTATTCAATCATAGTACCACAATACGAAGTTTCGTTGTATCATTCCGTATATACTCGTCATCATACATGTAGAAGAACATAATTTTTAACACGCACCGCGTTAATTAGCTGTAATATTCTGGAACCACAGATAATACAATTGCATATTTGCGAACATTAAGTCGGTGTCTGTTGCAGTGTCTTGAACCATGTTACGGTAATAAAGAATGTTATTGATGCCACGATTGTGTTAATGAATATTCACATGATTGAGTTTCATTGGGAATTTGTCAATAACATTTTATTTCGAAACAGCTAACGATAACCATAACGAATGTTCCGATGTGCATAGTCAGACGGTGACTTTATAAGGTCAGGGGTGGCTGTGCCTCAAATATCGCCGTTTGGCACGGGTTTGTGCGGTTGTTGAGCTGTGCAGTGGGGCCTTGGAGAACTTGGTCGAGTATTGGCTGCGTTTCATTCGACAATAACCGCTATTATATCATTTCTTTGTGGAAGTGGGTCATTCTGCATTTTATCGACGGGGACGTGGGTTCTTAATTGTTTATTCGTCTTATGTGTGGGCATTACTCAGTGTAGTGCTAGGAATATGATATATTATTTCCCGACCCATTCCGTCCTTGTCCATTATTTTAACTAGGTCAAGTCGTAGTTGTGCCTCTTTAGGTCGCAAAACGTGAGGTCACTGTCCTTAGTGTTTTAAACTAAGTCACGCCCGGGGTTGTTGTACCTCATTTGGTCGCCGTTTTGGCATGGGTTTGTGTGTATATTGCTCAGGGTAGTTGTGTCGTGGTGTTTCTGATTTCTGTGCTCGGCTGGTTAGGTTGAGTGCTACCGTCCCTCTCGGATTTTTTCATACCTTTTTTGGTGAACTACACTATTTCCTATGAACGTTACGTTATTTGTCATAGTATATACTAGCAAATATGAGTCAGATGTGACATACTCAATATGGTGTGTTTTATTGTCAAATCTAAAACAAAAATAGCAATATACACGAGGCACGCAAATACACTTTGCTATATTAGAATGTCCATTCTAACAAACAAAGCAGTTTCAACTATATGTACATGAACATAGAGGAAATCCAGAAGAATAACCGTTGAATCATAACCGTAATAACAATATGATGACAAAATAGTGCAACGTTTAATATTTATTTATGCGTTGAAAAATGTGGAAAATTAAGAAGTTAGAAAAGAAATAATGTACGTGTGTCTCTTTTTATACATAACAAATCATGGTCTTGTAATCCGAATTATGAGGAAATGAAAGTTTAGGTCTTATTTACTTTGGTCTTACTAAAAACAATCATTATGTTGATATTTTACTGTATGAGATTAAAATCGCGTCAACAACAGTATTGTGTCGACAATAAGCCATTGGAACTGACACGGGAATATTTCAAATGACTTCTATTTTACACACAAGTACTTGTACGTGCTATTTACCACCGAGACATTTAAATAAACGTTTTTAACCAGACAGATGACGTCACAGCCAGCATTTTTCTACTTTTCCCGTAGACAGTTACTGCATTCTTATTATTTAAAACAATGACATTAAGCTTATAAAACGTCTGTATGTATTAGGTATTTTTTCTGATTGAAGTGGAATGAGAGTCTTGTTGGCTTCCACACTTCGGGTGATTTACGTTATTACCTCACAGTTGTATAGAAAGTGTTTGTGAGACTAAATCAGCATGACAAAACGTGGGCGCCTCATCACCTTGCCAATACTGACAGCAAACATTTATGTAATGCGAACTATTTTATGACAATTCATATATGATCTTTTTATCATGGCATATGACTTTAAGAGAGAAGTTCCTGGCATGAATCTGGTAGATATGGAGAAAGTAACAGAATAACACTATATAACAGAAAGTATTCTCACTTTGACTCGATAATCACAGAATGACAATTACAAGGATATGTTACTTACGAAAACTTACCACATGATTTGTGTATTTGCAATACTTGTAGAACCAAAGCAGATGTTAACGTTATTAGAGGAAAATAATAAATTAAGATAATGACTATTGGTCATTTACCATGGTTAAAATGAGCTTAAAATGTATCATTATGTATAATTGCAAGTAAAATTATCTTAACTACCTCTACTAGTGAATACGTTTTAAAACGTTTGCATGTACATCAGTTTAATTCAACAACAATACTAATAAAGATTTTATTTTAGAGACGACATAGTTGGGTAAACCCATTCATCCATGTGAGCCTCTATGGCTAAACATATTTACAAATCCAAAACTGTCGTGTGACATAAACAATAGACAGTCAGAAATACAACAACAAAATGAAATGAAAACATAGCATACACTGAACCGCTTTAAAAACGCACCACTATTGAAAAAAATCAAAATTTGTCAAAAATCCTTTTTTGCTAAAATGAATACTTTGCATGGTTTGTTCTGTTCATAAGCTTGGCCTAATTAAAGAAATCAATAATGTTTTCATTCGGAATACCCCGCCCAAAGAACATTTTTGATTTTGCATGTTTTGCACGTGCAGCTCGATCGCGTCGACCTATGTGGTCAATATTGACTTTAAACTGTACCCTGTTGGTTTACACATTGAAAATACAACATAAACAGTATTTGCTAATGGTAGTTTTATGCTGCGAATATCTCGAATATTTGTTCGGATGATTGTGTCTTCGTTTCCAACTGAAAAGAGCATAGGTGCGTTAGCATGGCGGTTCAGCTGCCTCCACTCAACCAGTGTGGGCTTCGAACATCGATTCCTAGCGAATGACACAGTTAAAGACCGACATGGATGAAACAAGCTAAAGATATTGAGCCCGAGCTGTCAGGAAACATGACACAGATTGTGCTACTGTAAATGGTTTCGCATGGATGCACACAATGTCAAAAGAATGCCGGGTGTCAAAAACCAAGCCAAAAGTACATTGTTGCATTTTCATAACTATTCTTCATAATTGTCAATAAAAAGGAAAATCATTTTGTACACTTTTTTACACGTTTTCTCCCGTTTAGAGGCGAATGTCCCAATTTTTTGTCTTCAAGCTCCTTCATAGTGTTGATTTGAGGTGCCATAAAATCACTATGGAAAATATCCCGACAGTCTGATGCTCATAACCAAGATTTAAAGTTTAAATAATGCTTATATCTATCTTGTAGGTTCACATAAAATGCGCATATCTAGACCGCATTCAGTCGTATGGTATTAGCCAGACAGCCAAAGCCACATAACATTTATAATTCAAGTTAATCTTTGCTTGGATGGTTAGAAACATCACGTCGAACATAATTCTATCCTAATACGTAACTTATGTTATTCTTTGGAAGGAGAAACCTCGTTCATATATCAATGTAGCGGGCTATTATAATTGCTTTTGAAATTGTGACTTTCACTTTCACGGGTATCTGTGTTATCTATGTCATAATTTAGTTTAAACTCGTAAAAATGGCATGAAAATCACACAACTCCTTGTGTATAGACTGAAGATTATTAGTCCGAAAATAATAACCATAGATTGACGTTTTCATCACTAAAACCGATATTTCATATGTGGTGCGTTTTTAAAGCGGTTGAGTGTATATCGAGTGTTTCCACCTGTCACAGGCAATTCGCCATTGAATATTAATTGGGTGGATTGATGGGATAAAAACCAGGTATGATGCAGTGCATAACGTTAACTTAAATCAAGTGATACATCAAATGTGCGGTTGCTAGATAATCCGTTATTGTAGATGGAGGCGTAAAGCTTTTTAGTCCCTTCGAACTATATACAGCAAGTAATAAGTTAGGTCACCCCCCCCCCCCCCCCCCCCCTATATAACTGCTGCAGCTTGACTAGATTACTGGATGAACAACTGAGATCATTGTCTTACATTTATGTTTTCTTCTTATGGAAAAAACTGTTGATTGCTACATGTTGAGGCCACCATTGTTTGGCTGACAATTATGGTTGTATTATACATTTACGTCCGTGGTCACTATAAGTTAGTGCCTTGACGTGGACTTTATGGTCTTCTTGGGTCTATAACTAGGTCACTAAGTAAAACTTCGTAAGGGACTTGTTAGGTTATTTGAGGTGGTTGTGTAACACGTGTTCATGATCTGGTTTGTGTGAAACATTGTGTTGTGGCTGGATTTCGCGGTTATGGACATGGTGTGTTAGCTAGGCCAAGTTGCAGTGACGCTTCATTTGGTCGCAATGTGCATAACCCCCTATTCACACCCTAATTAGCTAGTGTCGTATATCTTTTTCTTACTTTGGAGCTACACTATGTCACTGATCCAGTTACTCTGCGAAGAAACTTTGAGAATCATTTATCGTAATAGTAGCGTTGTTTCCTCAATCCTAAACAAACCGTATTTGTAACTGATGGATAGAGCTGTTTAAAAGGCGTATGTAAAGTGAACAAGCAACAGAGACAAATACTTCTTCCTGCGTCTGGATTAATCAATATTTCTACTGCAATCAAGTTGTCGAGATACCAATACTAAAATATTTTTGCCGTGTTTAAATTCGGAATATGTAACAAATATTACTTATATTACAAAAATAGGCGCAGCTTTATTATCAGTGCCACATACTCAATGACCTTATGACATATGTTGCCTGGACTGGAGCCAAGGAATCTGATGTTTCTTGTTCGTTCTGACCGAGTTACATGTTTATCTGTGTTGTATATTCCCTTACAACACTCAAACGAGACTTGCATGCGTTAAATCAGTGAAAACCCATTCGTCGAGCTAACTTACAATAGGAATGTATTCATAGAATACGTTAGAATAAACAGTAACAATCCTGATTTAAGCGTTTTATACGAGACGGGAGACTACAAACACGAAATGAACATATTTTACTCTCATTCCAATTTTGCACTAGGGAATTATACAACGTGAACTAGTTACATAAACTGATTGATCAAGTTGACATTAAAGTATATAGAGCTATATTCTAACAGTCATTTAATGTCAAAATAAATACTTGCATCGTTTTTAGTATGATACTAGACTACCTTAATTGCAAATTAAAACTTTGAATGGGTTCCGTGTACTTAAAAAAATAGACGATTCTTATATTTTCATAGGGTGTTCTAGAACACTTTCGTTTGAAAATAGACAGTTCGGATGTCCAATAAATCACAGCGAGAGGTCCTGTTAAAACCGAAGCGAAAAATGATCTAATGGATATGAAAGCATAATTGTTTTTCAGTTTTTGAAACTTTAAAAAAAATATCATCCGATATAGCTCTATACACTTTGAACTACTTTTTGAATTTTACAGTATACATGTATTATGCGAGCCGTTGGAACAGGACGTGATTATTAAAAGCGGATATTACATGGGTGTATATTCATATCCAATTTATTTAATGAGTTAAGCGAGTCTATTAATACGAAAATGTTGATTCTTAATATCATGAGCGTGGAAAGTATCAGGTTTATGTTTGTAAGTACAACATAATATCTAATCCTAGAATAGTTATTAAGTACGTCAATTTTAAAAGCTAGACATATATAAAGTACAAACGGAGTTCCTAATTTTTATAAAATGCAATAAAAAGTGGTATAAATAAAGTATAATTATTGTGTCACTCAACGATGAACTATGGTTTTATTCACTCTTAATTTAACTAGACATTTATAACTTCCCAATATACTTTTCGCATTAAAACATTGATATCATTTTTGATAAATACTTAATCGCAAAACGTAATGGAAATACGTAATTGCTAACAGTGTTACATGAACCTCTTATGAGTGTTTCTCGACCTCTTACGATTGTTTTTATTAAGCAATGTGCTCCTAAGTTTCTATGCAAAGTTGCAAAACGTTTATAAGGCAAATTGCAAACAACCAAAGTCACTGTGTCTATATTATTTTGACCAATACCATTTTGAAACGGAGCTAGCAATAATTATGTGTTCACTAGCGGTTTTTACACGTTCGTGGTATGCTGTTTCTCTGGAGCTATTTCTTCGCTGTCCGATTTATTGTTATCAGATTCTGTTCCATGGTATGTTACATGATATAATTGTCTGTAATCACGAGTGAAATAAAATAAGATCTTTCACCAAAATGCAACAAATTTTCTGATTATTATTTGCTTCATTATTTCGTAAAACGGTACAGAAATTGGCTAAATTGGAAAAATACGTTGAAATTAGAACGTCACGACGACGTAACGCATATATTAAAGCTCGGAGCTGTTGGCGTTGTGTTTCTTTTTCTGCACGATATTGGAACATGCTCCAAACAATGAAAATAACAAAATGATGATTTCACTGTTATTTGACATTGTTATTTTCACTGAAAATCACCATAATCCATTGAAAGCTAATAATAATGTAAGATAAGTGACGTCGCTCGTACGAAATGTACGAATTCCTCGCCAGTATTAATTACATGAAGTATATCAATCGAGTATTTGGTATCAAATTCGTTTTAATCCTTTATAATCACATTCAATTACAAGTATTTATTTTATAGGATATCATATACATGTAGTCTGTTTCATGTTTTAATCACAAACATTGCATTGGTATATAATATGTTCATAGAGCGATGCGTTTTCACACGGTTCTAATCACCATTCAGTATAACCTATTACAATCGAAGAAAAGACTTCATAGTTTTCAGATACGAATGAAATAAAATTATCGCCATACCCAATTATGTTAGCTACGATCCTAATAATTGTATACAGTGACACACGTTTTGGGAGAACAAGCTCATATACTTAAGACATTATGTCCTGAAAACGACCCGTCAATGATGTTATGACTAAACATCGGTAACTTTTACGTTGTCATGAGCCATTAATCGCATGATATACATTCAAGGGACACGAACATTGAATCAAATTATCAGATTGAATTAATACATAGGAAAATGTGATGAAAGATTCTTGGACATTTATTGAGTATTATCAAGTCGCATATAACAATGTATGTTTACTATGTTAAGGATCGCTGCCCACACAAAAGGTGGAGACCATTCCACTGGAGACCTGAGTGAAGTATGTCAGCACGCAAACATGGACATTTACAACTAACCTCTGGTTATACTAAAGCGACATGTGACCAGTTCATTGAGTACTGTAACATCTAGTGACACACTCCATTCAGAGTCAATGCATACACACTAATGCAAATGGATGCGTTTGTGATATTGAACTTGTAATGATAATTCCGAACAATTTGTTTTGTTTTATCAAATTAATATTTACAACATACCGTGCCATGTAACTACACAGTTGAATAGATTTGATATTTGTCAATAATATAATTATGAATGCATTATTAAAAACACAAAAATATAATTATACTATACAGGTGATATATCAACATGATTACACTTTCAAGAAACGTATAGAATAAACGAAAATGCAATTAATATTTTTAACAATCTAGTTGGCTTCCCAGGTTGTTAAGCCAGTTCAAACCTACATTACTCAGATTAGCCGACGTTGTATGTTACGCATTACATGTGTTCATGCAAACTACATATTTGTGTTTCAAGGAAACACAGATACGTGACCAAAACAAACATTCTGCTGTATTGTTAATTTTTTCGCCTTGTTTCGTTCGTTTCTCAAAAGTACACACTTATGCCTAACCGATATTAGAAACCAATACATATCCCAGCATGCACATTCAGTTTGAACATGGGAATAAGAATACGGTAGCAAATGTTAAAGAAAACCTTTTGTCTGAACCTTGGTTTGTTGAAATTATAAAACCCAAACCATTTAATCAATACAAGCAGAAATGATTTTATCACAACCTTCTCTACGTTTAATGCAAAACAATCACATTTTACACCAATGACTCAGTCAGAGCAGAAAATTAGATTTCCAGTTTAATACAAATTTACATCTATAAGTTCAAATCTTCTGAAGATGTTTCTAGTTTAATAGAAATTTATTTTCGACGTTTCAAATAGCTTATCTTCTCGAGGGATCTTTATTCGCAATATTGTATAATCTCACAATTCAGATGTATCATTTTCTAGCGGTAATTGTCATAACATCTTATAATGAATACTGGCAAAACGTTAAATAAACACAATATATACAATGTTATAAATTATATTCCTAGTTATTATTGTTTGAGTTGAGTTGGAATTTAACATTGGATTTTCTGTGACTGATAATCCATTTTATTACAAACACCTTTGTCGTGTTAAAAGCACTTATGCGTCACTTAGATCAATTAAGAACGGGGCGAAGAAATGAAATCAGTACAATCAGGACACTTAAAAAGAATAGTGTTGGTTAAATAAGCAATACTAGAGATGGAACTATCACATTCGAAAGAATAGCGAGGACAACCTTTAACTCCATACACCCGGTTAAACCTAAATTCTAAGTACACACATCATACCTGACGGGCAAGGTAACCATTATAACCGTTATCGTTTAAGAAACGATATACAAATATATTTTGAATCAACAACTCGTGAACAAGATATATTAGTTTATGTGAAAATCTCACATTGTATAGTACCATAGTGAAAATTGGTCTGAGAGTAAAATCTTTTAAATTCATTTTTGTAGTCTCTCGTCTCGTATAAAACGCTTCAATCAGGATTGTTACTGTTTATTCTAACGTATTCTATGAATAAATTCATGTTGTAAACGAATGGGTTTTCACTGATTCATAGCATGTAAGTCTCGTCTGATTGTTGTAAGGGAATAAACTACATAGCGAAACATGTTACTCGGTCAGAACGAACAAGAAACATTAGATTCCTTGGCTTCGCGGCCGAAAGTCTCGCCTGATTGATGTAAGGGAACATGTTGCTCGATCAGAAGGAACAAGAAACGTATGGTCCCTTGGCTCCAGTTCAGGAAGGTCATTTAAAATGTAGGGTTAATAATAACGCTTCACCTATTTTGTTGTTGGGGAGACATTTAGTATTTCAATTACATGTATTTAAGTTATTTTTCCTTAAGTTATCCGGGTCTAACAGCGACAGCGATAAAATAAACAATACAGTCCAGACAAAGACAATGCAAGTACGCTTAACAATGCTTTACACATCCTACCTTTACAGTGATACGTTGGCATCACGACACCCAATACTATATGTTGCTGTACTCCACTTTGGTAATGGAGAATGTAGTACTTACTGTGTTAGTGACTATATCAACTAGTGTGTCACGTGACTTAACACAGACATTTCTGTTAGCCAGCTGCATCATTTGCGGAGGAATATTGCTGACATCGGCCATGAACCTCCGTGTGTTATCATGAGCATACACTCATTAGACAAATATATAGGTCTAAGAAATATTTGTTCCTTGTTCATAATGTAAACACTGCACATATCTTTAGTATGGGTATCTCAAACATTTGTATGCAGCAGAAATATTGATAAATTTAGACGACGAAAGACGTTTTGTCTGTGTTGTTTGTTCAACTTAAAGAAGCCTTTTATACAACACTATATAACAATTGCAAATAAATTCTGTTTGGGATTGCGTAAATGTCACTACTTAAGGATATCCGGGTCTAATAAAGAATCTCCTTTTGAAGAGTTCTCATGTTTGGTAATTTTATGACAAATTGACTGATTTCCTATAGGTCGTGGGTTCAATCCCCACTATAGCCAAACTATTTTTATTCTTTTTTTCCTTTTTTTTTAGTTACAAGGCAATATTTTGGCTTCGTGACATCACTTAAAAGTGTAACTTGGAGAAAAAATTTGTTTTTCTTTTTTTTCTTTATTTTCATAGGAATTTTAATATGTGGTAAATAGATAAAAAAAACCGGGTTACTATGGATTTCTGAAATGTATATTTTCAAAACCGCTCGGTAAAACTTTTTAAAATTTTGTTAAAACATTACGCACACAAGTGAAGTTTTTTTTGAAAAAAAATTCAATGGTGCCAATTGTTTAGTTCATATTTTATTGCGATTTATCTATAGGGCACTTATCGACAATATGCAAAAAATGCCTTAATTTCAAGGAAGGTTGGGTTACATTTTTATTTTTATCTACTTTATAATGTGACCTGACATCATTTTTACACTTTTGATTGAAGAAATAATCATTATCATTATATTTAAACACTATCCTGTTTTTATTGTGTCATCTGTTGGGGTTACTCTCTAGAATTACAATAAAGGTGTTTTAAAATTCACATACAGTCCTCAACATTAAAAAAAAAGTTTTTACACCCGGGCATCGTTAAACGATGAATAAATCAGCTATACCAGTAGGCATAATGATTTATTAAAAAGGTGCATTTTAGAAAGAATACTGTTAGTACTACCACAGTATTCTAGTTGTTTGATGGTTCGTTGGCGTAATCGACTTCTGCATTTGACAAAGAGACCAATAATCGGCGTGATATTTTCACGCTTCCAGACTGCAGGCTGACATTTACACGCTTCTATGCTTAATCATCTTAATTTCCGGTTTGTACCAATTTTGTTCGTGTAAGTTCTCAACAATATTTACATGATGAAAACCAAAGTATACCAGATCAACTATTACTTCATATACATTTAGTTCATATGATGGGACCTATGATTGCTTTGTTCAGTAAAGTTGACATTCAGCGATAAGTAGAGTTTATCTTAATTAATTACTTTAATTAAGTTGTACCTTAATATCCTACTCAGTAACGACCGTGCAATTTCTAACGGTAATAAAACCTACATTTACTGCCCTCGGTTCAGTTTGTGGAGGCCGCCTCATTACCCTGGAATACACTCCCTGCACCAGGTAAACAGGTGTCTAGTTACACTTTAGCGACAGTTGATACAGCATACATTTCTTACTTTATATGGGTGTAAGTAGAAAATGTCATTTTGACCGTCGATTGAACTCATTAATGATGTGTTCTGATAACTATGATAATTAATCTGCTTTGTGTTGGGAATCAATGCGAACCAGAAAACAATGACGGAGAACTGGAATGTTTTTCCCATTCATTGAATCAAACCTGGTTTTATCCCATCAATCCAATTAATATTCAATGTCACATTGCCTGCGACAGGTGGAAACACTCTACATATGCTATTATTACATTTTGTTGTTGTATCTCTGACTGTATTTCTAAACATGTTTGCCTTAACAACTCACATGTAAGACTGGGCTTGCCAAACTGTATCGCCTCTTAAAATAAAGTCGCTTTTATCATTATTATTGTTGTTGTTGTATATCTTTTTAAAAACTCATTCACTTGTAAGTCATACTAAGATGATCTTACATGTAATTGCAATGATACATAATGATATATTTTTAGCCCATGTTAACCAGTTTGAAACCCCAATAGTCATTATTTTAATTTATCATTTTCTTCAAATATTATTAACCTCTGCTTTGGTTTTACTGTTATTGCAAACACAACAACATGTACTCCAATATAGCCATTTTCGTTAGTTGCATATCCTTATAATTTTAATCTGTGATTAACAAGTCAACGTGAGACATACTATCTTTTGTATAGTGTCATATTATTACCTCCCCCATATCTGCAATATACATGCCAGGAACCTCTCTCCTACAGTCAAAAGTCATAATTATGAGATCATATATGAATAGTCATAGGATATTTTACATTCCATACATGTTTGCTGTCAGTATTGGCAATGTGAGACGGCACCTACGTTGTGTCATGCTGATTTAGTCTCACAAACACTTTCTATACTACTGTGATGTAATAACATAAATCACCCGAAGTGTGGAAGCCAACAAGAGTCTCACATCAGAATAAATACCTAATACATACAGACGTTTTATAAGCTTAATGTCGTTGCATTAAATAATAAGAATGCAGTAACTGTCTACGAGAAAAGTACAAAAATGCTGGCTATGACGTCATCTGTCTGGTTAAAAAACGTTCATTTAAATGTCTTAGTGGCAAATATCACGTACACGAACGTGTGGAATAAACGTTATTTGAAGTATTCCCATGTCAGTTTTAATGTTTTATTGTTGACACAATACTTTAGTTGACGCGATTTAAAAAAGAAATCAGACAGCTCAGGTAGCACTCAATCTAAACAGTCGAGCACAGAAATCAGAAACACCACAACACAACTATACACTAAGCAATGTCCACACATAGGCCAAAGAAACAATAACATATACATTAGCGGTCGACCAAGTTTCAAATAATAGGCAAGGTAGGAATGGGGTGGCAAATAACATTACATATTTCTAGCAACTACACTGAGCCAACACATAAGCCAAAGAAACAATTAAAAATCGAAGCTATCCTACAGCGAAACATCAATATTGTTCCCAGTAAGGGTATTGGGAGGCCAAAGTGAATAAAGTGTATACTTTCCTTTCCACATAATCATAATAATCACTTTAGTCTTTGACTCTGTCACACTTCGTCTTAATAATACTTTTAATATGCAGTAATTCACAACTACTATTGGTCATCAGAAACTCAGGTCATTTAGAATATTTATGTACCATACAGAAAAAGTGTACGAGTACCCAGATGAGAAAGTTATTGAACAAGTCTCTTGTGGAGACAAAATACGGTTTTCTCAGCTGGTAACGGATTCGATAATCGACAGATAGTAAACATAGGAGTGTATGACTTCTCTATATTGTTGTTTCCATGGTATGTAAACACATGTCCACCCACATGTCTAGCCAAAGTATAGCCAATGACCACTGATCACGTGGTTCTAATACGGGGTTAGGTACGGATACAAAATCGTGATTTATTATGTATGAAAACAGATACATTCTGACTACATGTAAGCAAATATTCCTCACTCGACAACATATAAATACCTAATATCCGATTGCACTATTATCTTCATTAACACGTTATTACCTTATTTACTGCAGGTGTGATTTAATGAATGTCTTCTGGATGTCCTCTATGTTCATATATAGTTGAGACTGCCTGGTTTATTAGACTTTACAAAGCCTATTTCGTACATATTGCCATTCTTGTTTTAGATTTAAAACACTGCTGATTGATTACGTCACATTTGACATCATATTTTGTATCATATACTAGAACAGTTAGGTACCAATCATAGGAAATAATGTAGTTCACCAAACCTAATAAAGTCACCCATATGAATATGCATATCGAAGCATTCGTCCATGATTATCATGAACTGTTTCGAAATAGAATTGCGTTGCAACATTCCTAATAAAACTCAATAATGTCAATATTCATTAAACAATTGTGTAATCGATAAAATTCATTATTACCGTAACATGGTTCAAGACACTGAGACAGACACTGCCTTTATGTTCGCAAAAATGCAATTGTATTATCTTTGGTTCCATAATATTACAGTTACTTAACGCGGTGCGTGTTAAAAGTACTGTTCTTCTCTGATGACGAGTACATACAGAATGATACAACGAACACTTCGTACCATATGATTGAGTACTCGTAGATTTATAAATGTTCTAGTGATTGGTTTAGCCATTATAACAATGTTTATCTTTCTAAATGTGTTTTTGAAGACGTGTAATTTGGTAGAAAATGAGGATAATTATGTCAATGCTTTATGTAGTCAACAACACAAACACGAACATTTATCTTATTCACGGTTCAATGTGGTGAAGATTCTGTTGTTTATAGTTCTTAAAAAGAAGTGTACATAGCCGATGCAAATCACGTGATGTAACTTTATCAGTCTATATTTTATTATATAGAAGTACGAAAACGATATTGCATGTACGGTATCAGAATACTTGGTCTGGATTTATCAGCATTGAGTAAGTCTATTTTGACGGTAAACAATGACTCTAACAAAAATGAAGGTGTATGCATTTATTATTATTTAGTTTCCTTTTTGTTTTTCGAATATATGCAAAGATAGAACACATCATATTGTTGCAACACTAAGGACAGTATCTCGTAGAGAAATGTATTATCTCTTTATACATGTCATAATGTTTTCATATGTAAGATTGTAAACAAAAGTCCAACAGCAACTTTGCTATAAGCGCATTGCCTGACTAGTGCTTACAAACTATTAGGTGTGTATTCGCTTTTAAATGCACTGTATTTACTGTTTACATTCTTATCACCACGGTGCTAGTTTCTCTAAGTAACTCGTAAGTAGTTTTGACACGATACAAGTGTATGTAATATAATGCATTATCACTCGCATTGTATAAATTGTCTTCATTTGACGTTTTGCCAGCATTTATTAGAAGATATTACAACAATTACCGCTAGAAGACGATATATCTGATATGTTAGATAATACAATATTGCGAAAATAAAGATATCTCGAGAAGATTGCCTATTTGAAACGTCGCGTAATAAATTTCTATTAAACTAGAGACCTCTTCAGAACAGTTGGTCTTTGAACGTATAGTTGTAAAGTTGTATTAAACTGAAAATCTCATTTTCCGCTCTGATAGAGCCAGTGATCTTAAAGTTGATCGTGTGTTGCTGCAGTATTGACCTTGTTTTGCATTAATAGAAGAGAATGTTTGGATGAAATCATTCACTGTAAGCGTTCCTGTTTGCATTGATAAGATGGTTTCGGGTTTCATGATTTTATCAAACCAAAAAGTAGTTGTTTTGTGACATTTGCTACCGCCATTTTCTTCTGAGGTTGAAAATGAATGTGCATACCGGAAAAGTATTGTAGTTTAAGTATAGGTTGTTAATGCATGTACTGTTTAGGCATTAGTATATTCTAGTGAAAATCAGACGAAACAAGGCGAAACAATGATTAATGTTTGGTCACGTGTCTGATTTCCCCTTACAATACGTAGACTGCATGCAAATATGTAATGCGTATTATAAAATGCCGGCTGGTGTCAGTAATGTGAGTTTGAACTGGCCTGAGAACTTGCAAAGCCAACCAATATATGAAGCAATATTAATTGCGTATTCGTTTTATCGTTTCCTTAAAGTATACTCATTTTGATATAACACCTGTATAGTAGTTTTCTATTTTGTTTGTTTGTAATAATGCATTAAATTCGTTTAGGAATGACACATGTCAAATCGATTTAAACATGTAATGATATGGTATGGTACAGTCATGTCTTAAACAATAATTAAATTTCAACATAAATAAAATTTTCTGAACATTCATTCCATGCATAGGCCTAACACTTTCCATTTATGTGTTGTATACAACATACTTTGTATACACGGACTTTGAATGGAGTTTGTCACCAGCTGTTACTCAGTACTCACTAAACTGGTCACATGTCGCTTTGTTGTCGGAATAAGTAAGCCAATGTTATAGCTTGACCAGATTTAACTGACACTCATCGAAGTCCGTATAGCTCGTTCGGCCATGCTCGGTTGTATTCGATTTGTATGTTAATTTACTTCATACCGTTATCTCCGAATTGTTACGAATAATGCAAGAAGTCTCAGTTTAATCTGGTAGGGCTATAATGGTATAATTTATGTTTATGCTTTCATCACTGTTGTGTCCAGTGTATTGGCATCCCCTATTTGTGTAGGCAGCGATCCTTAACATGGTAAACACAGATTGTTTTTGGCGTCTTGATACAATTGTATTACTCAATTAATGTTCTAGAATATTTCGTCATATTTTCCCACGAACTAATTAAATCTGTTAATTCGATTAAATACGTGTGTCCCTTGATTGTATATCATACGATTGATAGCTTCGAGCAATGTCGTATTAACCAATGTCTGGTCATTAATATCATCGATGAGACGTTTTAAGGACATATTGTCTTAAATGTATGAGAATGTTCTCCCGCAACGTGTGCCTAGTTCATTGTGTTTAATTATTAAGATCATAGCTAACATAATTGGTCTGGCGATTATGATATTTCATTCGTATCAGCAAACTATGACGTCGTTAATTCGGTTGTAATGGGTTGTAATGAAAGGTGGTCAGAACCGTGTGAAAACGCAACGCAACAGACTATATAAGCTTGGGTTTTATTAGAAATTAAAAAGGAAAATACAAACAATAAAGACGAGTTTATATCCAAATATACAATTGATATACTTCGTGCAATTAATACTGGAAGGCAAATCATATATCAACTTACGGATGACGTCACTAATAATTCAATCAATGACACATACTTCGGACATCTATCGTTATTGTAGACCGACTTCAGGGTACATCTGCACAGAAAAATGTATACTGCCCCTTTAATAAAGGCCTTTTGATTGGTCGTATACTCAGATATCATGGTTTATGATATGAAAGGAAGCATTCGAGGGAAACAGCAGACCACGGACGTGTAAAAATGATAGTGAACAAATAAGTATTGCTAGCTTTGCATTTAAATGGTCGCGGTTTTATTGAAGAGTATGAATTTGTTGATACATTTTCTACAAGGGTCTTACTAGCTTTGGATTGCAACAACATTTTATTCAATACTAAATTACTCTTAGAACTAATATATGTATTGATGAGGTCTTCATGTTTATGTTGAAGCCGATGTGCCGAATAATAATGAAAAGATGACCTTAAATTTGTAGTTTCAATTTTACCTTCTTACTGTTCTAATTAACTTCTTGCACATTTGTTTTTAAACTTTTAAGCAGACAGCTTAATAGAAACACTCGTAAGAGCTAACAATTTATACGGTTAAGAATTTCACCAAGCATAAAATCGATGTTGTTATCCGAGAAAAATATTGCGGCGTAACGAATGTTTAGTTCAATTAAGAATAAGTAAAACCATATATCATCGTTGAGTAATACAATAGGTATGCTTTAAGTATACCTTATTTATATTGAATTTCTAAATAATTAGGAACTACATGTACGCGTGTACACTATAACTGACTCGTTTTTGAAATGTGCTTAATTGATACGATTATGTATGTAAGGATAACATCTTGACACATTTTAAAACACATGTTTACTCTAATTTTGCAATTACAAACAAATTTGGAACTATGTTCTTGATAGTACGATTCAACTAAAACATACCAGACTCCATACTATGAACACTATGTTTACATTTCACGAGATTCACGTCTTATTCAGTGAGTGCTTTGATCTCGGTGAATCAAACTGATAACTAGCCTCGTATTTTATCATTAGTGTATTCAACTCGTTTAATAAATTTGACAATAAACATGTCTTATGTAATATCCTCTTTTAATGATCGCGCCCAAGGCACGAGTCTCGCTTAATATGTACTACTATTCAATTCCAGAAATAGTTTAATGTGTGATATATATAAATATATAACTAGCTCATGTTGTATAATACCCTAGTGTAAAATTGGAATCAGAGTAAACTATTTTCAATTCGTGTTTGTAGTCTCCTGTCTCGTATAAAACGCTTCAATCAGGATTGTTACTGTTTGTTCTTATATATTCTATGAATAAATTCATATTGAAAATTAGCCATACGAATGGGCTTTTACTGATTTAGCGCATGGAAGTCTAGTCTAAGTGTTGTAAGGGAATATACTACATATGGAAAGATGTTAACTAATCAGGAGATACGGGAAACGCATGTTTTCTTCAACCAGTTCAGTGAACGTTTTTATTCCAGAGGTCATCGAGTATGTGATATCAATAATACGCTTCAGAGAGACATTAAGTACTTTAGTAAACTGTGTATTAATTCACAGTAATGTCATGGAGGTGTATCCAGGTCGAACCATGATATAACAAAGACCAGACAAGGATGCAACAATAATATTTATGTATGATACTGATAGTTACATAATGATTAATTATGTCATGCCTACATCACATGAAACACACCATACTGCTGACGAGACAGAGACTTTGCCACTTCACATCCAGATCTGAATATGGAACCGGAGACTGCGGTTCCTTGAATATCCTTCTTAATCAGTGTCCATTACATGCAGTTTTTTAATTCCCTTAGTCATCCTAGTCGTCCAACTATCGTTTAGCTCCCAACATAGTTAACACCAATATCTATCAAACGTTACTTATCAATCAGATCTCATTATGTGTCACTAAAATTTGCCATGTAGATGTATTGCTTATAGTGCATATGTTTATTTCTTGCTCTGTTAGTTCATTTAAAGTTGTCTCGCTGTCCGATAGTCAGATCATTAGTTATCATCGTTATACAGAAACGATTATTTCATATATTTAGAGTTTCAAATATTTTAAATGTACTTTTAAAAAATACCAACATACATAGGGAGTCAAAAGTTCGGTATTGTTTTATTTGGCGATTGGCTAACCAACACAATTTAAAATTGGCACATGATGTACATACATAACCAGCAAGTGTATATCGATTCATCTAAGAAACTTGAATTCAGTGTTCAGACGGTAAACACTGCACAGATCGTTTAGAATGGGTATATCAACAACTATTGTGCTGCATAAAGATTGATATATCCGGACAGAGAAAGGAGTTGTGGTCTGTGATGTTTGTTCACTTTGGTTTAAACAATATTTGTTTCATAACATAATATACATACGTTTTTTTATACAAATCGAGGATTGAGTTGAAAGCTAAGCTTATTTAGAAACTCGTTCCTTAAACACTGTTTTGTTCACCTTACAGAAGCCATCTATACTACACTATCTATCAGTTGCAAACGCATTGATTTGGTGTGGGAACGTTAATAGTAATAGGAATAAACTAAGCCATACATTTATAATTTGATATGTTTTCATCAGGAAGACGCATCACTAAGATTCTAACCAGCGATTGATAAGTGAGGGCACTATAATTATATACACTCTGTCACTGTTTCACTTGTTACAGTTACAGCTAGTAATAAATGTGAACTAAATGAGTGAGTTAGGGCGAACAATACACAACTTGTATTGTTTTGTTTCGTTTTAAACCCCTTAACATGTATGTCATATTACAATTTATAGCGAGTAAATACATTTTCAATCCTTGGACTTTAACTTATACGTGGGTTGTCCAATGAATACCGTATAATCCTGTTATATCTTAAAAACTATCAAGTACTGTATGCCCAAATTAAAATCGACTTTTAGAGAAATTATTTCTTGACATACTAGCCAAGTTTATGATATATCTTCCAAAAATATCCAAAGTGTGTACATTTGACGAGTACCAGGTTACGCTTTACGGCCCACAGAACGTCAACGTCAACACTCGCCAACGACGTCACGCTACCTCAGTATTCCAAAGAACTCACATTCGTGGGCTTGACACTTTAAAAATTATACGCTATTCTGGGACAACCCTCGTATATGTTTGGAACACGTGCTATTTTGCTACTAAGTACATCTGTAAACATTTTGTACGGAGTATGAGTTTACCTATCGAATACGAATTTACCTATAATTTATCTTATAATTTAATAATTTCTGTTTAGCCAAGTACATACCATCATAATATTCCATTGATAATGTTATGTTTTGTCAAGGTCGTGTTTTTATTCTACAAGTTGATTCCATAATACAAAACATGCAACACATAAGAGCTGTTTGCGTTCGTAGCATATCTTTCTAATTCTTTACATGTTGTTAGATAGTCAACGTGAGACATAACTTCTATAATTTTGTGATATTCTATAATTTATTTTTTGTATCTGCCAGATTCCTGCCGGTATGTCCTCTCGTAAAGCTATAAATCATAATAATTATATCATATAATAATTGCCTTAAATTGTTTTGCTTTTAATAAATATCTGCTGTCAGTATTGGCAAAGTAAAAGGGCTCCCACGTTGTGTCATGCTGATTTGTTCTCACAAAAACTTCCTATAAAACAGTGAGGTAATGACATAAATCACCTAAAGTGTGGAAGCCAACAAGAGTCTCATTCCACTTAAATCAGAATAAATACCTAATACGCACAGACGTTATATAATATGTTTCTGTTCTTTTTTTATTGTCATCGAATGTGAATGCTTTTGGTATGTGGTTGATCTGCTTTTCCTTTTGCACTGCTGTCGTTCGTATTGGGTGCTGTATTCCCTAGTCACATTGTTATACTCTTTTTCTTAGGACATGTAACGTGCTCCAGGGATGTTCACATAATATATGCGGTGTGGTCGTATTGTTGTGATGAAAATTACTACATAAATAACTATACAATGCTAAATGCTCTGAAGAAGAATACTTTAGTGTTTTCCTGGTTCGTATTCAGGGCTGATACATGTAATATGTCGTGCTCAATAATGTTTCACAAAATAATTTGGAAAAGTTTAACGTAAAGCACAGTTTGCAAGATTCATTTGCATGAATACCCAGCAAAAACAAGTGATAATAAGTCATGTCGAACAGTTCTTGAACAGCGATATACGCCAAGCATGAGAGTTTATTCTCTTCTAACCCCTAACCAATTGTTTACTATCCAAACGAAAACATTGTGCGACTGGCAAACACAGTTGAACTATTGACACTTTTAAGTAACAGGTTTAATCAAGTTAATACATCCACCATCCATCCATACACAATCAATTTGTCACGTAAGCTTCTTATAAACGTGATCAATGCATGTCAGTCATAAATGTAGATGACGTAGATATTACTAATTTAAAACGGAAATCAAACAATGCTTTGACTTGTGCTAGTCCAGCGCTCTTCATTGCGAAAACACAATAGCAGTTCTGTGAATACATTTATCACGTAATTCTGAACATCGATCACTACAGTCTCAGTGCTAATTTAAGGGAGGTTTGTACAAAAACGTAACATATTCCTGATTATAACCGCATTCGGTTGTTTTTTCACCGATCTAGTCTCTCTGGATCGCTTTATGTTTTCAGTGTTAATCAAGATCTAGCATTAGCAGATAGGAACACGCAAATAAATCATTGTTCTCGAGAATAAAGCTATTGATATGAGGATCATAGAACTTGCAGTATGTTGGAGATGCTTAAGAGATATATAGTCAAACATAACATGCGGTATATAGCATTAAATATACTAATAATAATGTGATATATTACACCAAAATACCAGCGTCATTACGACGTTCATATTCCTACTGCATTTTTGTATGTGTGATGATTGATGAACAGATATAGTACACGTATTGCATACACATACGCCTATCATTCATTGTACATATTATATTCATGTTCTGAATGTAAAAACAACAAATATTCTTCAATTTATGTAAATCGATGATTTGATTTACTGTCAAATATTGATAAATCTATATGGAAAGAATAAGTAGGTCGTAACTACTACTAACGACCTTATAAGACGGATACATATTCGAAATAATAACGGTTTTGTACGGTACCTACTACTAACGACCTTACAAGACTGATACCTATTCGAAATAATAATGGTTTTGTATCAAAGGACCTACACTAGTTGTTCATACAGACTGGAGTACGTGGTTAGCGAATCATCTACCCAAAGGCAGTATTGAGAGTAAATTAAATGTGGCGTACCCATCTATCACCATACCGTATTCCATTTTGTTTTTGTAAGTTCTTCATGAATAAGATATGAAATTATTTGGTCTATCGTAAATCTGAACTAACCCTGCGATTTCCTCTCCAGTAATAAGTCCATGATACAAATAAAGCGAGCATTTAGACACAAATTCGTGTTTATATTTTATAAACACATTCACTAACGACACTTTATTTACTAGAATTTCAAATAAAACACAAGCGTATAGCCTGTTTCTTTGAATGAAATGTCTATACATTTTTTAATTCGTTAGTAAATAATATGTAAAAGCGGTTCTGACGACAACAATTCTTGTATAACCCATATAATTCCAGTTAATCACGAAACCTATTTCAGATCAAATGAAATAATATTGTTGCCAGACCAATTATATCGATTTCTATCTCAATCATACAATACAATGATCTCAACATACGTTTCGAGAGAACAAATCACATGTACATACGACAATACGACAATCGAAACGTACCATCAATGATATGTATGACCTAACACCGGTAACTAAAAATTTAACTAATGATATATATTCAAGGACCAATAGTTACGTAGAGTGTATGAGGAAGTGTTTTATCGAATAACAAGATTCAATTAATGTAAAGTTGATTAAGTTTTCCTCAACAATAAGTTTGACACTAGACGTGACAAAACATTCTTGTAGAAGTGTGGATGCTTACGTTATATTTCAGTTCGTGGCAAACTTAATTCAAGTTTAAGTAATATGAAGGAGCTAATGAACTACGGTAACTAAAAATGTCCGTGGCATAGTTTTAATCCCATAAAACACATAACAAATCGTTTCTCTTCGTACAGCGTCTGAGGACGGATAGGTTATGGACATCTTGGGAAAGAAAAAAGCAACAAAATTCGTAACCTTTTATATCTTCAAAATCCTTTAAGGTATTGCTTTCATACTTAGCATACATATTCACCATCATGCCCCTAACCCCTTCACAGCAGTAGGTTTTTAACAAACACGTTTTAAGTTATTACAGTAAGTTTGTGAGATTGGCAAAGCTTAATAGCTATATTTGTTAGCCATAGACCTACATCTAACATGATGAGGATAGAAGTCGTATGACCTGTTTTATTTGAGTGTTTTGTTTTTTGTATCAGGATAGCTAGATAGGTTCTCAAACTTAGGACGGACGCTAAACAAAAATGCGATTTTGTATGGCCTTGACCAATAACTGAGAAATGGCGCGAATATTTTACTTTAAGCAGACATGCATATATTAAAGAACCCTACAGAACACACTGTATAACTTTTTATCAGGTTGGATGTATACATTTGTTACATGGAAGACGTCAGAAAAATTTACATATGTATGTTAAATATGTTAAGTACCGATGCCCGAATAAAACGGGTTGTCAATCAACTGATGACAACAGTGATACGTGACAGTACACAAAGATAAGCATTTACAATTAACCTTGGCTTACTTATTCTGATAAATTGTACCAGAGTGCCTGTGACCAGTGTTGTGAGTACTGAGTAATAGCTAGAGACATACTTCATTCATAGTAAAAAAGTGTTAACAAATTTCGAGGACTGTTTTCAGCTGTTCAGCCGCTCAACCAACATTTTACACTTTAACTTCGCCTGATCATTCGGACTACCTTATGTTACCGTCATTTTAGTCTCAATTTAAAAACTATTTCTCTCCTCTGTTTGGGCAGCCAACATCGATCTTTAGCTTCCAGGAATAGACACTGTAGCCTTAGGTATCAATTTATACATTGGAGTATGTGTGTTATTTTTGCTAGAGAAATTAACCAGTGGTACAGATGGTTGAACCCGTGACCCCTCGAACCCGAAGCGCGTATCTTACCTCTAGGTCACCGCTCCCAACAATGTTAATGTACACATTATGTTATATACAACACATTAATGAAAATATAATCTAATCTAATATTCTACATGTATTGATAATTCAGATCATTTGGTTAGTTTTTATTTTCATCATTAAACATTACCCATCGTATCAGTGTAAACAGACTGAGGTAGCAGTGAATGATTTTATTACAACATTTAATGCTTTGAATGTAAGCATCAAGGTCAATGCAGCAACAAAACATACTTAACTCTAACATAACTGTCTCTGTCAGGGCAGAAAATGAGGTTCCCAGTTCAATACAATTTAACTACTCCAAGTTCAATAATTACCTAATCTTATGAAAATATTTCAAGTTTTAAACAAATTCACTTCTCAACGTTTTTCCTCTAGATATCTTTATTTCTACAATACTGTATAATCCAACAAATTAGACGTATTGTTTATGACGATGATTGTCATAAGATCTTATTATAAATACTAGGAAAGCGTCATATACAAACAATGCAAACAATGGCAAGCAATACCAGCATGTTATTATTGTAATGCGTTTTAGAGTTCGAATACAGTACTGGAATGTCGAATATCTGCGAGTTATTATTCCTTGTTATGTGTCATTACAACGTACGAGCTACTTAAATGAATTACTCATGAAGGTGGTGAAGAAATGTACCCAACTTAGACGCGAATTTAAAAGTGAATATTGCCAGTTTGCAAAACATTCAATTAAATTCAATATACGTTATATTTGGGATACGCCAACAGGCACAGTTATTGTATAAAACTGGACATATGCTTTTGGACATCTCAATGAAGCACCACACATTTATTGGGTTACGATATACATGAAGTTCTCTTTTTTGCAAGAGCCGTTCTACATGTTACGCAATTGAAATATTACTCGGAACTCTTTCAGCAACAACCCCCCCCACATTAAATGCGTAACTATTTTAACATTAATGATAAGTATGATTATCCTCATTTTCTGTCCAATTGCATGCCTTTAAAAACACATCAAGAACAGAAAACAGTGCCATAATGGCAAAACCAATCACTGCAACATTTATAAATCAGAGTGTACTAAATCATAGTACCACAATACGAAATTTTCACTATATCATTATGTGTGTACTCGTCATCAGAGAAGATGGTCGCTTTTAACAAGCTCCGTGTCATGTGGCAAAACAGGAATGATACTAAACATCTCTTTTAACAGATATTGAAATTGAATTAATACAAACATTAAGTCGGTGCCTGTTTCCGTTTCTTGGACCAGGTTACGACTAAAAGGCAATGATGCCTCCATTGTTCATGGTGGAATTGTGCTGTTTTATTGAGAATTTTACAACAGCAATTATTTCATACATTTCATTTGCCCGAATGATTACAAAATGTTTTGAGATGCATATGCAGACGGATGGCTTATTACGTTGGACGGTATGAATAGTATTTCTCGTACACACATGTGATACTGAAGTATTAAACAAACAAGATGTGATGCAATATTTACTGCAAATGTTCCCTACACGTAATATCAGTAAACACATTGGTATGATGCCACCTGAATCGAGTCTTAAACCTTCCTGTCATAACATAAACCACAGTCAGACGTTATACGCACATGGTCATTTTACGATAACACAAGTGTATAATATGTACAATGAAGTAAACGTCATATTGGACGGATGGTCGTCTGGTCGTGTACATTTCAGGATAAGAGGGACATGTGCCACGTGTTCAGCGATCATTTTTATGTCATTTGACTAGACATGTGGGTGGATATCTGTTAACAGACGAGCTGTAATCAAAGCTTGATAAGCACATCTTCTCATTGCTTTATACGGAAACAATTAACAGTGCTAAGAACGCAATACAACATTATGTTCATTAATTACACTTATGTCGTTCAGCTTTTGTTCCCAGCTGAGACAATGGTGCTGGTCTCACCGAAAAACTTGTCAATATCTCTCTCAGCTGGGTACACGTCTAGAAATGAATACACATAGTACAGAACAGTTCTAAATGATTTGTTGTTATACTATAACAGAGGTACGAACTGTTAGTGCAAGTACAATGGTGATGTCCATAGCTTTAACAACAAGCTAACCCCAGACGTGTTTGTCGTATGGTACATTATAACAATGATAATATTGTCATTCCGGTACGGTTTTATTGTTGCTTTTATTATCCTTGTTAATGTTTGACGAGACAAAACAACTATAAGTCTTCCTCCAGTATTTATCTCATGTCGGCTGCAGTATATTGTACATGTATGGGAATCAGAGATACGTAAGAGACAATTGTGAGTTCTTTTCCTTCGCCGGGATCACACTCCGTAAACATGAGTTTAATGTTCCGCTACATAAACAAAGATTGTCAATATTACCGTATGAAGGTTATAAAATGGTTTAAGCAATATTTTATGCAGCAGCAAATATTCTAAACCTCGATCATATAATTTAGTCTTAGATAAACAAACTATATTATTAACGAACTTTTAAATACATTTATAAACAATTAACTTTTAATAAAAAGCATTTAATATGACAGAGCATGTGCATAAATGCAATGATACAAACATATTCATGTTCTGTAGGGAACGAATAGAATGTCCCTGAGTTCTTGGGTCCGGTATCCAGAATTCAGAAAACCCAGGTTTTATAAAAGTTCGTGCAGTAGTGACATGCATATTAAGAACATATTCCAGAACATAATGTTAAGTACGTAACGGCACATCGATGGTATTAATTGTTGTAAACATACTAGTACGTTGTGAATCAGTAAATAAGCCATACAAAAATTCCTGAGGGGCAATATTGACCTTTGGAAAGTGTACTGATGGATACCATCATGAATGAGGTACCTAGAGTGATTGATAACATAATATCACGATATACAATCACACCATGAATAAGTACTGACAACAAACATGATGTGTACTGTCCACATGTTGGTTTATTTACAGTAACATTACGCTGTCCATCAATATGACCACATGGTGTAATGTTGTGACGGGTCTCTAGTGTATTTTCCTCGGTAAACAACTGTGTCGTGTGGTAATAAATTATTGAAAATACGATCAACATAATGTACCGACTGAAAACACCAGTTACATATCCTGATTGAATGAGGGGGCTCGTTTTGAATACATATCGTGTCTCCGACCATTGTTTGTCCATATTTGAAGGGCAATAACATTACCAGTGTTTAAACAACCAGACACTATTGTGAGATGTTATCAATATAGCCGCTGGTGCGACCTTTTAACAAGTCCAAAAGCAGCACTCGATTATTGTATCAATTCCGTATACATTATCATGTGAAAAGATGAACCTTGTGCAACTGAGATTTCAACCAAGACTTTTTTGGAGAGTATGTACCCGTATTGTACCCTGTTCAGTACTATAAATGTAGTTTATGAAAATATTTGCGCGCTCGCCACACGTTTAACTTGAATTTAAAATGCCATTCAATGCAATTTAGTAAATAATGAGTTATAAGAAGATACAAACTATGTTAATCGGATTATAAAGACTTATTCCAAGCAAATAAAAATGTCTGTTTAAGCATTCGTTGATTTGTATGCATGTTACAAACACACAACACTATAGCTCTGGAACCTTGCCATAGTTGTTTAATGAACAAGGATTGGATTAAACGAGTGACTTAACTTCAACAAATGTAAAATCACGTTTTGGTAGCACACCTGGTAAAACCCATTATAAGCACATAATTGATTTCATCTAGTGCACAGTTGAACTGCAGGCATGTTCATGGTTCAAATCAATTACAAACACGATTTTCCCGAAGTGCATTAAGCTATCAAAGAAGTGTTCATGGAAAGATAGAAAGCAATAGAGTAAAACAATATGTAACTACTGTTACGTCAAATTGCAGTATGGGTCTGCCATATTAGCGTAGCACATTCCGAAATTATCTTAGACATGACCGAACCGGATACTGTCACTTAGTCATTTTATTTTAACTTTTATAATCATTCGTGGCGATTAAAATTCCGGACAAAAGCCTCGAGTATAAATGAATTTTCTGCTATGTCATGTCTGTTAGTAATGTTATACATTCCAAGGTAGGCTACCGAACTCAGTACACCGGCGCAAAAGGGGACAAGCTACGCTATTGGACACAGCAGCACAGGAGCGCTCCAATGGGACAGGTATTTTAGAATATACAAAACTTACTCTGAATGTGTATTTATCGCAGGCTTAGAATGAGAAGGTCGTTAGTACAAAATTGATAATTTGAGAAAAAAAGATAAATTGTGCGAAAATTAGTCTTACGGTAACACAAGCTGTTTCAACTTCAGTTTGGTCAGCATGACACTTTTTCCGACTCTTATCTAAATACGAGTAGGCACGTCCGAAGCTAAACATAAAATATCATTTCAAAGTACCCTTGATATTAGGTAAAGACGCTGAAGGGACAGGGAAAACTCCCGATACAGCAACTCAGGAACACGTTTTGTTGGGCCGAATCTCGTACCAAAGTCAACCTTATTCAACTGTCCCGCGTGCGAGGTACCAAATACCCTTATACCTAATACGATAGAGATAGAAATAGAGCTAAAAGACTATGGTAACTGATACTTGCAGGAGACATTTTATAAGCTCTACATAAAATAGTTACAAAAAGGGGTGTCAATCCACTGGAGGCAATAGTAATACATGTCAGAATAGCAAGCAATTAAACTTGGCTTACTAATACGGACACCAGAGCGACATGTGACAAGTTCACTGAGTACTGTAACATCTGGTAGCATACTCCATTTATAGTAAAAGAGTTACTGTTTTAGCTGTTCAGCCGTTTTACCATCCTTTGACACTTTTAACTTTCCCTTGTCAGTTGACTACCTTACATCGGCGCCCAGGAATAGACATTGCCCCCACAGGTACAAATTTACACCTTGGTGCAGAGGAGTACGGGGTTATTCTTGTTTATAAAAAATAACCAGTGATCCAGATGGTTCAACCCTCGAAGCGAACATCTTACCTCGCGGTCACTGCCCACAACACATGAATAAAAATGAATGCGCTTATAATACACGTTTCAAATGATAATTCAGAACATGTGATTATGTTTTTCATCATTAAACCATCAGCTCATTACATACAGACTGCGGTAACACAGTGGATGGTTTTATTACAACATTTACTGCTTTGAATGTAAAATATAAGGTCAATGCAGCAACACAACACACTTAACTCTAACATAACTGCCTCTGGTGGGGGAGCAGAAAATGAGATTTCCAGTTTAATACAAATTTACCACTCGATGTTTAATGGACTAATCTTGTGAAGATATTTCAAGTTTTAGACAAATTTATTACCCGATACTAGACATTTGTCTTCGAGATTGCACACAATGTATCTTTATTTTCACAGTACTTTACAATCAAAGAAATCAAATGTACTGTTTTGTAGCGATATATGTCATAATATCTTATAATAAATGGTAAGAAAACGTAACATATAAAGACAATGCAAACAACGGCCTCAAGAATGAGTTATTATGGTTACCTGCAGTTTTCAGAGTTCGAATAGAGCACTGGAATGTCTGTAGGTGGTCATGTATTGTATTACATTCACATGTACCATATCGAAACAACGTTATAGCTACTTAAAAAAATTTAGAACGTGGTGAAGAAATATGAACAGCGTACTCAGCGAATTTTAAAGTGCATGCATACGTGTGTATCGTATATAAACAATATTTTTGCGATACGCCAATGGATACAGTTATTGTATACAGTTGGACATGTACTTTGGTCACTTTAATGAAGCACCATGTACTAACTTTGGTTTTGATTTATGTTGTTGCGTGTGCCATTCTTTATGTACCACTATTAAAACAATTAACCGGGAATATGCAAGATAAAATATCAGAGAAAGTTTAGTAAGTACTAAGTAAGTATGTAAGTAAGTAAATGGTTTCTATATGAATGCTTTCCTCTATGAGACATGCTTGAAATGATCCAATGGGATTTGGTTAATTTCAAAATAAAATAAAAACTCAAAAAATAGTTAAAAGGTTATCGGTCCTTGGAGCCACTGTATGTTTACAAGTTTTCAATGAACTTATTCAATGGTAAATCCTCAAAGAGCATAATGGCATATAACTTAATTCGAAAAAGATATTACATACGGTTCGAACTGACTATATAATTATATATACGTTTCTTAATCCGTAACTGTTAGCAACAAAACCTCCAAATCCACATCAAATACTTAACTATTTTAACATTAATGATAAGGATGATTATCCTCACATTCTACCCAATTGCATGTCTTTAAAATGTATCAACAACAGTAAACATTTTTATAATGGCAAAACCAATCTCTGCGACATTTATAAATCAGAGTGTACTAAATCAAAGGAACCACAATACGAAGCTTCCACTATGTATCATTATTCAGAGAAGATGATCGCTTTTAACAAGCTCTATGTTTTGTTGCGGAACAGGAACGATACTAAACATTTCCTTTAACAGATAATGAAATTACATTAATGCAAACATTAAGTCGGTGCCAGTTTCTTGAACTTACGACTAAAAGGCAATGATGTCTCCATTTTTCATGGTATTATTGTGTTGTTTTATTTAGAATTTTAAAACAGCAATTATTTCATACATTTCATTTTCTCGAATTATTACTAAATGTTTTGAGATGCATATGCAGATGGATGGCTTATTACGTTGGACAATATGAATAGTATTTCTCGTACACACATGTAATACCGAAATATTAAACACACAAGATGTGATGCAATATTTACTGCAAATGTTCCCTACACGTTATGTCCACAGTCACATGTTATACGCACGTGGTCATTGTACGATAACACAAATGTATAATGTGCACAATGAAGTAAACTTTATAGTGGATGGACGGTGGTCTGGTCATGTACTTTTCAGTATAAGAGGGACACGTGTTCAGCGATTATTTAATGTCCTTTGGCTAGACATGTGGGTGGATATTGGTCTACATACGAGCTGTAATCAAAGCTTGATAAGCACATCTTCTCATTGCTTTATATGGAAACGATTTACAGTGCTAAGAACGCAATATAACATTATGTTCACTAATCACACTTTTGTCGTTCAGCTTTTGTTCCCAGCTGAGACAATGGTATTGGTATCACCGAAAGACTTGTCAATATCTCTCCCAGCTGGGTACACGTCTAGAAATGAATACACATAGTACAGAACAATTCTAAATGGCCTGTTGTTATACCATAACAGAGGTACGAACTGTCTGTACAAGTACACTGGTAGTGTAAATAGCTTTAACAACAAGCTAATCCCAGACGTGTTTGTCGTATGGTACATTATAACCACGTTAATACTGTCATTCCGGTACGGTTTTATTGTTGTATTTATTATCCTGGTTAATGTTTGACGAGACAACACAACTATAAGTTTTCCTCCAGTATTTATCTCATATCGGCTGCAGTATATTGTACATGTATGGGAATCAGAGATACGTTAGAGACAAATGTGAGTTCTTTTCCTTCGCCGGGATCACACTCCGTGAACATGAGTTTAATGTTCCGCTACATAAACAAAGATTGTCAATATTACCGTATGAAGGTTATGAAACGGTTTAAGCGATATTTTATGCAGCAGCAAATATTCTCAACCTCGATCATATAATTTAGTCTTAGATATACAAACTATATTATTAACGAACTTTTAAATACATTTAATATAAACAATTAACTTTAAATAAAAAGCATTTAATATGACAGAGCATGTGCACATATGCAATGATACAAACAAATTCATGTTCTGTAGGGAACGAATATAATGTCCCTGAGTTCTTGGGTCCGGTATCCAGAATTCAGAAAACCAAGGTTTTATATAAGTTCGTGCAGAAGTGATATGCATATTAAGAACATATTCCAGATCATAATGTTAAGTACATAACGGCACATGATTGGTATTATTAATTGTTGTAAATATACTAGTACGTTGTGAATCAGTAAATAAGCCATACAGAAATCCCTAAGGGGCAATATTGACCATTGGAAAGTGTACTGATGGATACCATCATGAATCAGGTACCTACGAGTGATTGATAACATAATTTTACGATATACAATCACACCATGAATAAGTTATGACAACAAACATGATGTGTACTGTCCACATGTTGGTTTATTTACTGTAACATTACGCTGTCCGTCAATATGACCACATGGTGTAATGTTGTGACGGGTCTCTAGTGTATTTTCCTCGGTAAACAGTGTCGTCTGGTAATAAATTATTGAAAATATGATCAACATAATGTACCGACTGAAAACAGCAGTTACATATCCTGATTGAATGAGGAGGCTCGTTATGAATACATATCGTGTCTTCGACCATTGTTCGTCGATATTTGAAGGGTAATAACCTTACCAGTTTTCTGTTTAAACTACCAGACACTGTGGCGAGATGTTATCAATATAGCCGCTGTTGCGACCTTTGAACCAGTCCAAAAGCAGCACTCGATTACTATATCAATTCCGTATGCATTATCATATGAAAATGGGAACCCTGTGAAACCGAGATTTCAACCAAGATATTTTGGACAGTTTTGTACCCTGTACAGTACTATAATTGTAGTTTATGTAAATATATGCGCGCTTCGCCATACGTTCAACCTGAATTTAAAATGCCATTCAATGCGACTTAGTAAATAATGAGTTACATTTTTATAAGAAGATACAAACTATGCTTATCGGATTATAAAGGCTTCTCCATGCAAATGAAAAAGTCTGTTTAAGCATTCGTTACTTTGTATGCATGTTACATACAAACAACAATATAGCGTTGGAACCTTGCCATGGTTGTCTAATGAACAAAGATTGGATTAAACGAGTGACTTAACTTCAACGAATGTAAAATCACATTTTGTTAGAACACCTGGTAAAACCCATTATAAGCACATAATTGATTTCATCTAGTGCACAGTTGAACTACAGGCATGTTCACGGTTCAAATCAATTACAAACACGATTTTCCCGAAGTGCATTAAGCTATCAAAGAAGTGTTCATGGAAAGATAGAAAGCAATAGAGTAAAACTATATGTAACTACTGTTACGTCAAATTGTAGTATGGGTCTGCAATATTAGCGTAGCACATTCCGAAATTATCTTAGACCTGACCGAACCGGAAACTTACACTTAGTCCTTTTATAATAATTCGTGGCAATTAAAATTCCGGTATTAACGCCGTCTCCAAAAGCCTCGAGTATAAATGAATATTCTGCTATGTCATGTCTGTTAGTAATGTAATACATTCCAAGGTAGGCTACCGAACACAGTACACCGGCGCAAAAGGGGACAAGCTACGCTATTGGACACAGCAACACAGTAGCCCTCCGATGGGACAGGTATTTTAGCATATACCACACTTACTCTGAATGTGTATATATCGCAGGCTTAGAATGAGAAGGTCGTTAGTACAAAATTGATAGTTTGAGAAAAAAAAGATAATAAATTGTGCGAAAATTAGTCTTACGGTAACACAAGCTGTTTCAACTTCAGTTTGGTCAGCATGACACTTTTTCCGACTTTTATCACAATACGAGTAGGCACTTCAGAAGCAAAACATAAACTATTATTTCAAAGTACCCTTGATATTAGGTAAAGACGCTGAAGGGACAGGGAAAACTCCCGATACAGCAACTCAGGAACACGTTTTGTTGGGCCGAATCTCGTACCAAAGTCAACCTTATTCAACTGTCCCGCGTGCGAGGTACCAAATGCCCTAATACCTAATACGATAGAGATAGAAATAGAGCTAAAAGACTATGGTAACTGATACTTGCAGGAGACGTTTTATAAGCTCTACATAAAATAGTTACAAAGACGGGTGTCAATCCACTGGAGGCAATAGTAATACATGTCAGAATAGCAAGCAATTAAACTTGGCTTACTAATACGGACACCAGTGCGACATGTGACAAGTTCACTGAGTACTGTAACATCTGGTAGCATACTCCATTTATAGTAAAAGAGTTACTGTTTTAGCTGTTCAGCCGTTTTACCATCCTTTGACACTTTTAACTTTCCCTTGTCAGTTGACTACCTTATATCGGCGCCCAGGAATAGACATTGCCTCCACAGGTACAAATTTACACCTTGGTGCAGAGGAGTACGGGGTTATTCTTGTTTATAAAAAATAACCAGTGATCCAGATGGTTCAACCCCCGAAGCGCGCATCTTACCTCGCGGTCACTGCCCACAACACATGAATAAAAATGAATGCGCTTATAATACACGTTTCAAATGATAATTCAGAACCATTAAACCATCAGATCATTACATACAGACTGCGGTAACACAGTGGATGGTTTTATTATAACATTTACTCTTTTGAATGTAAAATATAAGGTCAATGCAGCAACACAACACACTTAACTCTAACATAACTGCGTCTGGTGGGGGAGCAGAAAATGAGATTTCCAGTTTAATACAAATTTACTACTCGAAGTTTAATGGCCTAATCTTGTGAAGATATTTCAAGTTTTAGACAAATTTATTACCCGATACTAGACATTTGTCTTCGAGATTGCACACAATGTATCTTTATTTACACAGTTCTGTACAATCAAAGTAATCAAATGTACTGTTTTCTAGCGATATGTGCCATAATATCTTATAATAAATGGTAAGAAAACGTAACATATAAAGACAATGCAAACAACGGCCTCAAGAATGAGTTATTAGTGTAGCCAGTTTTCAGGGTTTGAATACAGCACTGGAATGTCTGTAAGTGATCATGTCTTGTATTACATCCACTTGTACCGTATCGAAACAACTTTAGAGCTACTTAAAGAAATTTAGAACGTGGTGAAGAAATATGAACAGGGTACTCAGCGAATTTTAAAGTGAATACATTCGTGTGTATTGTATATAAACAATATTTGTGCGATACGCCAATGGGTACAGTTATTGTATACAGTTGGACATGTGCTTTGGTCATTTTAATGAAGCACCATGTACTTACTTTAGTTTCGATTTATGTTTTTGCGTGTGTCATTGTTTATGTACCACTATTAAAACAATTACCCGGGAATCTGCAAGATAAACTATCAGAGAAAGTTTAGTAAGTACTAAGTAAGTAAGTAAGTAAGTAAATGGCTTCTATATGAATGCTTTCCTCTATGAGACATGCTAGAAATGTTCGAATGGGATTTGGTCAATTTTAAAATTAAAACAATCTTAAAAAATAGATAAAAGTTTACCAGCCCTTTGAGCCACTGTAAGTTTACAAGTTTTCAATGAACTTATTCAATGGTATATCCTGAAAAAGCATACTGGCATATAAATTAATTTAATTCGAATATATTATTGCACACGTTTCGCTCTGATAAATACATACGTTTCTTATTTTAACACTTTTAGCAACAAAACCTCCCCCACATTAAATACGTAATTATTTTAACATTAACGTTAAGTATGATTATCCTCATTTTCTTTCAATTTGCTTGTCTTTAAAACGCATCAAGAACAATGAAAAATCACGCAACATTTATAAAAACGAGTGTACTAAATCATAGTACGACAACATCAAGCTTCTACTATATCATTATGTATGTACTAGTCACCAGAGAAGATAATCGCTTTTAGCACGCACCATGTGCTGCGACCGTAACAGTAGCACTATTAAATATCTCCTTTAACTAATTATAAAAGTGCATTATTGCGAACATTAAGTCCCTGTTTCCATTTCTTGAATCAGATTAAGACTAAAATGTAATGATGTCACCTTTTGTTCATGACGGCATGATTGTGTTATATTTGGAACTTTACAACATCACTTATTCGAAATGTATTTCATTTGCTGGAACTATTGTTGATAATCATGATGCAATTCTTAAGATGCAATACTTAACACGTTGTATAGTATGAATATTATGTCTGACACAAAATGAATGTATGCTTCATAGTGGACAGACGGTCGTCAGGTCGTGTACCTTTCTGTATAAGATTCGCATGTGCCCCGTGTTCAGCGATCATTCCACTATGTTCTTTGGCAAGACAGGTAGGTGGATATTTGTTTACAGACGAGCTGTCATCAAAGCTTGATAGGTGTGTCTTCACATTGCTTTTTATGGAAACAATTAATAGTGCTTATAGCGCAATATGTACAACATCCTGTTCATTAATTACACTTTTGTCGTTCAGTTTATTTTCCCAGCTGAGAAATCCGTATTGGTCTCGTCAAGAGACTAGTTAAACATCTCTCTCAGCTGGGTGCACGTCTAGAAAATAATCTGAATTATGCAGAACAATTCTAAATGACCTGTTGTTATACTGAAGTTCTTGTAAACCAACGGTAGCGATGGTCAAATTGAATAATTGCGTTCTTATTTCTGTAATTATATTGGTGCCATCCCATCATCCTCAAAGTAGTACCGTTGCCATTTTTGGGATGATTAATTACCATGTTTTGGGATATCAAATATACGTGGTAATTAATGAAACGACTTTTTTAGTTAAAATTATGATTATATCTTTAAACGGAACATCGTATTCGCAAACACCTACCAACACATTATCTTGATTTCTGGTCACCAGTTCTAAGACTAATGAAAAAATCGGACAGGGAAGGCAGCTTCTAACTGAACGAACAAGCCGAGCACCGAAAACCTAAACATCACATTACGCAAATACACATACAACCGAACAAGAAAACAATGTCGAAGTCCCAGCTGGCAAACGGCTGAATTACAACGGATACATGTACTGTGAATAACGAACTGATAGTGACCTGCATCCTGCCAACTGTCAGTTAAGTACACTGGTGATTTAAATAGCTTTAACAACAAGCTACTTCCAGACGTGTTTCTCGTATGGTACATTATAACAATGATAACACTGTCATTGTTGTACGGTTTTATTGTTGCTTTTATTATCCTGGTTTATGTTTGACGAGACAACACAACTATAAGTCTTCCTCTAGTATTTAACCTACGTTGGCTGCAATATATTATACAAGTATAGACTTCGGTGATACGTAAAAGACAAATGTACTTCGTTTTCGATCACTGTCTGTTAACAAGAGTTTAATGTTCCGCTATATAAAAAAGACTTGTCAATATTTCCTGTGAAGGTTATGAAAGTTTTAAGCAAACTTTTAGACAGCAGCAAACTATTGTAGGCATATAGCGTGGTCTTATATATATAGAATAACGAGCTCTGTTATTTAGGAACTTTTAAATGAATGCATACACAATTGATCATTGCTATAATTATATAATAACAAAATAAAGAGTATGTTGATAATTATATGCATTGATATCAAAGTATTAGATTTTACACATACTGGAATTGGGCAAATATAAAGCTCTGAGTTCTGGGAACCTGTATCCGGAATTCAGAAAATCCAGGATTTAGATAAGTTCGTGCAGTAGTAACATGAATATACAGAACATGCTCCAGAATATATTGTTAAGTAGACCACGATACATTGCTGGTATTAAGTGTTGCGAAACAACAACATACTGGTACTTGGAAGGATAGTTAATCTGTAAATAACCCAAACAGAAATCCCTAAGGGTCAATATTGACCTTTGGATAGTGTACTGATGGATAACATCCGGAATGAGGTGTCGAGAGTGATTGATATAAGTTGTTAACATTGTACCACGATCTACAATCATACTATGAATGGGTACCAGCGACAAGTATCGTGTGTTCGGTCCTGGTCATATGGTTGGTAATTTACAGTACAATTATGTTGTCCATTAATATGACCACATAGTGTAATTATGGTGTGATGGGTCTCTAGTGTATGTTCCTGGGTAAACAGCTGTGTCAGGTGGTAATAAATGATTGAAAACATGATCAACATAGTGTAGATACTGACAACAACAGATAAATATCATGATTATATGGGGAGTCGTCGTTATGAATATATATCGTGTCTCTTTCCATTTTTTTTAATATTTGAAGGGCAATAACCTTACCAGTTTTCCGGTTAAACTACCAGATACTTTAGCTAGATAGTTATGTTCCATAGAAGCTGGTGTGACATTGGAACCGGTCCACAAGCAGCACTTCGTGTTGATGTTATTTCCGTAAACACGATTATGAGAAAATGGGGAGCCTGTTTACCAATATACATGTATAGTATGTAGCCATCTTGTACCATGTACTGTAGAATACGTATATGTATTTGGTTTTTAGACCTGCTCGTATATATGCGCACTTAACAACCAAATTAACACCCTAATGAAATGTCAAGGACCCTGGTGGGCAAGCACAAACATTAAAATCACGTAGATAAGAATAAACATAAGTTTCATTCCAATGATCTCACAATAAATATTAATAAAAAAAACACATAATTATAGTGAACAAAGTTGACATTTTGGAAAAATGTATGTCTCAAAAAGAAGCCTGGTGACATACGATTGTTATTATTTTCAATGTTGGTACATGTACAGAAGACTTTTCAAGCATTTCAAGGATTTTTTGTCGGAGAGATAGCTAGAAAATGCTACAGTACATGTACCTCTTGTAGGAATGTTACGACTTACTACTTGCAAATGAAAAAGTACGCAGACATACTTAGTTTATTAAGCATTTGTTTCCTTGTAGGCATGTTACAAACACACAACAATATAGCGTTGGAACTTTGCCATAGTTGTCTAATGAACAAAGATTGGATTAATCGAGTGACTTAACTTAACAAATGTAAAATCACATTTTGTTACAACACCTGGTAAAACTCATTATAAGCACATAATTGATTTCATCTAGTGCACAGTTGAACTGCAGGCATGTTCATGGTTCAAATCAATTACAAACACGATTTTCACGAAGTGCATTAAGCTATCAAAGAAGTCTTCACGGAAAGGTAGAAAGTAATAGAGTAAAACTATATGTAACTACTGTTACGTCAAATTGCAGCAATGTGCCTGCATGTTTCGACATTATCTTAAACATGACCGAACCGGACACAAAATGGCGGTTGCGTTAACTTTCACTTGGTTGTTTTATCTTTACTTTTAAAACCATTCGTGGAGATTTTATTCTGGGGTTAAGTCCTGATTTTTCTGCTGAGTCATGTCTGATAGTAAAGTTATACATTCAAAGGTACGCTCCTGAACACCTGAACACACTACAGCAGTGCCGAAGGGGACAGGCTTCGCTATTGAACACAGCCGTACAGCAGCACAGCAGCCCCCTGAGGGGACAGGCATATAAGCATGTACCATATGCTGTCAGGTTTAGATGACGGATTGATATTTATGCACATACATGTACGGCTTATCAACACTAAACGTGAATCACTATTATTACCAACATCATTATATCCTGTTAACTCACTGTACTGCGTTGAAATAACAGCTTCATCGGATTTTATGCCTTTATTGACCAGTTGACCCAACCAGAAACTAAGAAGTAATCATCAAACAGTATTAACGTTATATTCGGCCGCTAGCAAATAAAACTCCTTTACCTGTACTTATCTGACAATAAAATATGATTAAACTAACACGCGATGGTCGACATCGCCTTCACCAATGTCTCGGAAGGAGATTATTTGCCTTACTCCCGAAACGAACCTAACAGTTGAATGACAAGCGTGTACTTAATACAGCTATGTACGAGAACAAAGATGGATATATCATATAATATTTGTAACAATCAACCACCTGGTAATGACAACCTGTCTATAAAAACCATCTCTCTTAAACAACAACCTTACTATATTGTTTCCTATGGTACAGTCACTCTGTTACAAGCAACAGTTGATCTACACAACATGTGCCATGTGATACCGTATGCGTCTGTCTGGGATAATGCAAGGAAAACATTCTGTCTGTGAAGCTATGCTTTGTCTATTAAATAAATATTTTGAAAGTAATAAACATTATCAATAGAGAACAGTGTTTTGTTTACAGAAGTTTTAAAGATTTAGATAATGTAACGGTTTTCTAAAGATCTTCATCAATGAAACAGCTATGTGTGGTATTAAAGAGACATATCGATGGCTTAGAACAAGAAGGTCGTAACTACAAAATCGGTGTTTTGAGAAAACACGGAAAAACTGTCTGACATGAAGTCTTTTCTTATGGTAAAACAAACTTTTGCATCTTCATTTCGGTCAACATGACAAATTCAGATTTTTATGAAAATGAGCTCATAAGAAGCGCCTTGTGATGCTTATTCTTAATATGTATGAATCTTAAAAGGTCGTAAGTCGCACTTACGACCTTATAATTTTAAGCCATCGATATAGCCCATCACATTTAAGCAACCATTTGTAATAAGCGGCCAATTACATTACATCTAGCTCAAATGCGTTTTGAAATATTATTTAAAAGACGCCAGGGCTGGTTTTCATAAAGCATCTTAATGGAAAACTTAAGTCTTTTGGCGAAAGTTAAACATGTGTTGCAAATATTTTGTATTACATGTAAATGGATATTAACTCATGTGTTTAACTTATGCAAATTCAATAATCGTTATTGTCATGTTGTGGCGAAATTTTATGTTTAAAAGCAGTTCTAAGTTTTGTACTACGATGCCTTGTAAATACCAACCCTGTTCGTGTATGTTGCTACATGTTTGTTTGATAAATCAAATGCCTGACTGTTCAAGATAGACAGGTTATACTATACTGAGTATAGTACGTAATGTACTATATTATAGGAGATAGTTTCAATATCAAATGCATATGTACAGATTGTAACTATATCGGGAATAAAAGGAGCTGGTATCTCTTTGATTAAACAAAACATTCACAAATTGCGGAAACGGAATACATCAAGACATGCAGCGCAGATCAATGAAAACTATTTATTCCATCACGATAAATCCCCACTGATATGAACTGCTGGTTTATAACCCCACCTGTTACATGTTTACATGGAAAATATTTTATAAATTGGATAAAAAAAACGTTAAATGTTGATTTCAACCAATTGTATTCGATTTCTTTTTGAAAGTTATTTATATTAACCATTTTATATTAAAAATGTTATATTAACAATTTTATATTAACAAATTTTGTATTAACAATTTTATATTAGCAATGGTCCATAAAGATATTGATATAATAGACCTCAATACATTATGAATTCCCTATTCAGCTACGTGGAACAATCATTGCGAGTATATCACTGTATGTATCACTTCTGTGTGGCATTCTCATCGCTATTTCAATGAATAGTTCTGTTCATGAACTTATCCCGGTTCATTAATTAAATGAGTATATAACACATTTTATGGGAATGGAGAAATAGCGTGTTTTATTGGAAACCACCATACGTATATGTTTAACACGTTACCAAACCGCTTCATATCGGCGCATTAATATTGATATAAAAAATAGTTCCTGATTCATTTCCGCAATTTGGCGGCTTTGATCTAAGGGAGTGTGCAGCTACTTCTAATAATGAATGCACCTTAAGTGTTAGGATTCGACAGCCTGAAGCGGTCGTTATGGTATAAGTACCCACTCTAGTACCGGCTGGGGTTACCATGCAGAATGGGACGATTCATCATGCTTCTCCTAAATCGCTGGTTTAGAAATGAGAAGGTAGTAAGTACAATTCGATAATGTGAAGAAAACAAGAAAAAAAATATGACATTTGCTCTTAACCTATGTAAAACAAGCCTTTACAACTGCATTTTGGTCAAAATGACAAGTTCCGATTTTCATGAAAATAGGCTCATAAGAAGCGCCTTATGGTGCAGATTTAAAAAATGTAGCAGTCTTATATAAAAATCGTCGACTGATGTAGCACCCACGCAATTCACAATCGTATTATTATTAACATATATTATCACCTCACAAATGTAGTAAACCGTCCCAAAATATAAAATTTCCCTTCTCACACATTTCCACCCCCCCCCCCATACGAACACTTTTAATGTTAAACTATTTTATTCAAACTGGATGCTGTACTAGTATTATAGTACGTATTTGAAGTTCAAATGTATAATGTGCTAATGTATAAGGCTCGGGTGTATAATGTTCGGATGCATACAATTATAATGTATAAAGTTATAATCTCACATACTGGTTGTTTATTGAATAGGCCTACCAGAATTATTATTGACCATCGGGGTATAAAGTAACCTGTACTGTTTATTTAGTTTCGTGTAATTACATGGCAGGTCGTCGGGGAATAATTGTAGTATGTTCATGGATGAAGATACGGTCATTCACGTATAAACTATTCCTGGCTTCTCACCAAAGACGAGGTACCAGAATTTGTTCCGTGTAATGTACCATCTTCTATCGAACAATTCAGTTAATCCGCCAAACACTTTTATGTGGTAAAATTGAGGGAGCTCTTTGAAAACAAAAATGCTTGAAGCAAGTTTTTCTTAGATAAAGAAATAGTTTCAGACAATAAACCCAGCTACCTATTTGTACTCTTTACTTTCAAAAACGTGCCTGTTGTGAGGTTTTGAATAAACAATGCGAGTAGCATCACGCACTATTATATCACATTAGTGCGAAAATACAGTCAGAAAACTGAAGTGTTAAATAATTTTCCCAACGGATAATATAAGAAGAATAACTTTAATATCAATTTATTTTCATAATTTGTAACACTTACTTTTAACACGGTTTTAAACGAGAGTCTTTCTTTTTATCTAAATTGCAGTACATGGCCATTATTGCCGATGTTCAAAATACGAACTTTTCTGATGTAATCGAAAAAATAATACTGTAACGTAATTATTTGTTTACCGATTTGTCTGAGTTGTTTTAATTTTCTACGTTTAATTAACTCATGAAATGTTACGGTAATCTGGAAATCTATTCTTGATTTTGCGGTCAGATGTGCAAGTTAAACTTCGACGCACGTGTTGTATTTTGAACATTTAATTAACATACGCCAAGCACGCGATGCTCTAAAAGTAACGCTGAACCCTGTCTGTTCGAATAAAAAGGTTCGCCTGTTGCATTAAATTTTTAATAATCTGAACTCTTAGCTGATTGTATAAAAATAGCTTTAAAAATGGCGGTTCGTGTGAGAATAAAAAGGATTTTGATGATATGTTAAAGAAATGTGACTATGCATATATACCTTGACTTTAGCCTTCAGTTGGGCTTTATCTCGGAACGCATCAGCATTGCCCGGAAGATGACGTTTCCATAGTAGGTAGCCAACAATACTGTAGGTTACAGACAATATAATCACCGGTACTATGTAGGTTAGTATCATCACTAATACTGTATAAAACATTTCTAGGTCTGGACTGGTCCAATTCTCGACACATTCTGTGTGCTGTGTGTGTGGGTTGTATGCAGTCTCACCCACATGCAAAGAAACACCGGCAAATCCAATGGAAACTATCCAAATCACTAAAATTATAATCCGGTATTTTGAATGATTTGAACGTGACGCATTTAACGGGAATAGAATAGCACATAATCTATCAATTCCTATAGCCATATTAGTTGACACACTTCCGGTCACCGAGACTGTCTGTAAAAACATCACAATCGGACACATAGGTGCTGAAAACACCCAGTTAGAATCTAACAACTGATATGTAAAAGTAAAAGGGATACAAAATATAGCCATGATTAAATCCGCTATTGCTAAATTTATTAAAAATGGTCGTAAATCTGTTTTTGATTTTCGTCCTTTTGTAAAGATCACAATTGCTAATGAATTTCCAACGATCGCTAAAAACGTCGTAATACTGTATAATAAAATTAACACATAATCTTGCACTGTTAAAATAATTCCATTGTATTTTTCATAAGTAGTATTGTCACTCATATTATCCGAACTTATCACAGTTTCCACACTCGTGTTACCGACCAACGATTCGGACATTTTGTCATCGCTGTGTCCCAACTTTGTATTATCCAATATAGCCGAATCACTCGAGCAAACGTTTGCTGTCTGTCTTTTAACGCGGGAAAAATGAATAGACGCAGTTAATTTGGCATTTTCTCCAGTTGATCATGTTCGCGTTGTTCGGATTCTGGATACCAATGTTGGTGAATCTATACATCGTAGTGTTCGGCCTGCAGGAAAGTCATGTTTAATTAACGATATATGCGTACAATAATCAAACCGGATAGGATACAAGTGTTTGTATTCGATGCCGAATACTGATTTAATAAAACGCATTAAAGTATTACACAAGCAGACATGCTTAGTTAGATTATTTTCAACTTTCCATACGATATATCGATACCGTTAACTTTGCGGCAAATAAGTATCAAATGTTATTATTGTAGCTATGGAATTTGCTTCCAATGCGGAACGATGGTGAATATTGCTTCTACGTTGCCAGAACGAGCATCTGATACACATGTACGACACGATATATTGTCACAATCAATTATATATAATTTCTTAATCTACAAAATCTACCTACTAATCTATAGGTGCAAATCTCACCGATATGAAACGTACCATCCTCGCATACAGTAGGTTGCCATGTTATGTGATTGTATATCTGATATTGGCATGGTATCGTTTATTATGCAATAAATGCAATAACGACTTTATATAACGTTCCTATATGCAAGGTATGTATATATAAGATACTTGATATATAATATTTGCAATACGAAATATCACATATTTCTTCTGTTCCAAGAATAAGTGATAAAATTACACATTATATACAATGGATGTATTCATATTAAACGCGTTCGTCAAAACATATTTAGCGAGATTCGTTATATTTCGTGAATAGAGGTATACAGTACCAATTGACAACTAACGTAAGACTATTTTTATCATGTAGCACTTATACCTAGAATATGAATATATTTCTATTGAAAAAAAAAACAGACTCCGTAATGACATCATTTAGCTAAATGTCAGGAATATACGCACTCGTACACATATACAAGGAAACTAATTTGATAAACGTGTCGGTTTTGAATGGATTTTGATTTTTTTAATTATACGCTTAGTACATCTAGAAACGAACCGCTTTTATCGTCGATATTTTTTTTATTTTCATTTTACAAACATTTTTTTTAAATTTGCATTGTTATATTGTATAAGCGTGTATAAACTTGAATTCTATCGATCGGATTACGTAACTCCCGTGGTTCGTGCAAATCATACAACGCACGATTTCCACGTGCGCAATTTACGCACGATAATGTTCAGTGTAAATTGCACCAATTCCTTTGTAAGGTATTTTGGTGGATAGAAAATCACAAAAGTAAAGTCCTAGACTTCGGATGAAAGATGCCAAAATTGTCCGAACATGAGTGAAATACGGCCATTGAGATGACGTCAAACGTGAGGTAGCATGACGGTTAAATTGCCATGCAATCTGGAGACACACTATCACAATTTTTGGCATCGTTTACAACCACCCATGTTGAGATCGTCCATGTGTAACTACTCTGCGACAGGACCAATACCTCCGCATGTATCTTGCCCAAACCAAATCCACAACTGATACATACACGGCTAAACAACTTGTTGAACGTCATGCCTATGTAACCAATCAATAACTAATATTCGAGCTATTCACTTGGAACAAAGATTCTGAAAAATGGGGGTTTTACCAAAGTGTGTTTCGTAACTTTTTAGCCGCACTATTCACACAAAACACTGCTCGGTCCCACTAGAAGCACAATGTGAACAATATGCAACAGGTGTATTATTCATGAAATAAATTATTTAAAATGCAATTTTACAGTCAAACATAACTAGGTTGAATAATGTTGACAGTAAGGTCAGTGTTGCGTTTCTAGATGTACGCAGTATAATTATATAGGGTCAGTTTGCTTTAAGTCAATGGTTTTATTACGATTGTAGGTCATATCACTATCTGGTACACTAGGTAACATAACCATGACATTCATGGTGGCGGCAGATTGTCCGTGTATGGTATAATAATAGTATAGTGTATCCAGATACAGTCGGTTCAAACTTAATTGATAACGGTTGTAAACATTAGATCGTCCAACAGGTAAATTATGTTTATCAAGGTTTTACTAGGTATGAGTTGACGGTATTCCCCGCTATTCTTTCGAATGCAATAGTTCGCTTATTAGTATTACTTATTGACTCGACAGTATTTGTCACTTACTATATGCAATACGTTTATGTATGATGTATTTATTTGGTTGGGGTGGGGTATACTATAAGGTTTCTTTTACATTGTCTAATTCACGGTCTGTATCCGTATGATTTAGGTTTGATGTGATAATGTAGGCTAAAGGTTAACGCAGGATACCTAAGTGAGTCAGTCGTCAGTAATTGTTTTATCTTTAAAATAGTCGGTTTGTCAAAACGATGAATCCGTAATTTTACAAAGAGTCTTCCGACTTATTTCTACTTGATACAAACTTTAGATTTTACTTTTAGATCCTTTGTGAAACATGTTCTTTTCATTTGATAATAGCACAAACCATAACTATTATTAGCCGAACAAACAAACTTGAACTTTCTTGTAAAATTGTTAAAATGAACAGTTGTTCCTGTTCAGGTTTTCAGATATTTAACTAAACGTTGTTTATATTGAGATATAACGCTGATGTTTGTTAAGAGAAACTCTGTTTTATAACATACCGATGTTTTCAATACCCACATGATAATCGCTACATGTCTATGGACGGTATCCTAGGAATTAGCAACAAAAATGTTCCGGGAAATACAACCACATGTACGCATAGGTTACTGGTATGTTTTCTAGCTAGAATGGTACACATGATAGCTAGTCTTCTAATTTAATGTTACATTTTTACGATCATGTCAAAGAAATAGTTGGTTATAAAAGTTGCCTTGATCATTTACCTGCCAATCAGAGAGGTTTCCTCTGTTGGATCATCACATACCCGAACTGTACCGACGTATTTAACGCATGGAATATATTCATACCAACAAAAGAGCGTATTTCCATGCAGTTTAATACACCCGATGGAGGTCCTACGGAGTTATGAGTATCATTCAGAGGTAGATAGTAATGAAAGTGTGTGAGAAGTGGTGATGTTATATTTCTTACCAGCAATTTTCGATCACTAGATTTCGTTTGGAACTTACGATTTGGAAATTTGAGAAAAACAAGAAAAAACTTTCTGAAAACAACTCTTTTTATGGAAAAAAAACTTTAACAACCCCGTTTTGGTAAACATGACAAGCTCTAATTTCCGCGACAACAGGCTCATAACAAGGGCCTCGTGATGAAGATTTCAAATAAGTATCAGTCTTATAAGGTCGTAAGTATTAAATCGACTGTTCGTTCATGAAACGTAGAATAATAAATATGTTCGAATTTAACATTCTTGCCAAAAATGTTTACAGTTTCCGATAGTATTAAATCCTACAATCTCACAGCAGGAAACATTTTCGACAATAAATATTTTTTAAATCAAAATTTTATATTTATCAATGATATTCCATAGTGCTGGAATTAATTGGTATTACACCAGAGCCTGATTGTTTGTCCAAGACTGTTTGGCGAAGGTTTTCAAGTTAATCCATGCATCTTTAGCATGAAATATTCTATAATGTTAGTTAATGTTGTGGCAAAGATAAAATTGTGATTGATTCTTATCGCCTGCACTTAGTAGTCTCTGTAGCATATAATGAACATTCGCTCGCTAGCTGACTTTCATAGTCTAGATGTTACTTGTGTATGGTGCTTTTGTACCTTTCCCAACAACCATGATTGCTTCTATTTCATCTCCATTACTACAGCCATACGGAATCAGTGACACGTAAAATGAACAGCACTTCCGCGTGATCTATGAAATTAGATTTCTGATAGAATTCTTCGCCGTTACATGATGCAGAAAATGTATTTGCGACCATGTTGTAGACATTTACAGGACAAAAATGATGTATGTTTGTCAAATAAATATTCTGTCTGGTCATGGACGTGCTTTGAGGAGAAAATCACGCAAACACTAAAACGCGTAATTGAAACGCCTTGGTTTTGTCATTCGTATTTCGCAGTAAATAGATTGATGCGTTTTTGATGAATAGCTTTTCTGTCTAACACTGCAAAACATGCATTTAGATCGAAGTTACGCTATATGTCTTAATTGAATGCTAGTACTAGTAAATTCAAAAATCCTATATGTAGCCATGTCTAAAAAAACTCCTATAACATAAATCGTAGTAAGATGTAAGAATATTAGCAACATAGAACATGTTTGCCGACTTAGTAAACATGTTTATGGCAGCATATGGAATACATTGATGCAAAATTAATGATATGAAAAAAACCCAGTTTTTTAACTAAAAATTGAATTGAATTTGAACTTTGTGAATTCATTCCAGACAATCACATTCATACATTCGAAAACATAAAGATCTGTAACACGATTAAGTTTGTCTTGCAGTCATAGTGTCTCGTTTATAACCATATCTATTAACTTAAAAATGAAATATTAACCGAAGGAAAAGGAAATAAAAACATTATATACATGAAATGATTGATAAGATAATAAACGTTCTTGCGTACTTATACATGCATTCGGGACTATAGAACGTATTGTATCATATGCGCGAGACGGGAATGCTTGCAGAATGACATCAGAAACATCTGGACAGGCATAATCTGTCTACTTTATGTGCATGTAGTCGTTAATATAACGGTCGAAATATCCTTGTTGACATGGATCACACGCGGCTACGCGTCTCGTTTGATTGTGTTGGAAGTTGTGCTGTGTAAGTGTGGAATGTGTTTATGTTTCATGTTGTCGTCGGTTTATGTTTCATGTTGTCGTCGGTTTATGTTTCATGTTGTCGTCGGTTTTTGTTTCATGTTAACGTCGGTTTATGTTTCATGTTGAAGTCGGTTTTTGTTTCATGTTGTCGTCGGTTTATGTTTTATGTTGTCGTCGGTTTATGTTTCATGTTGTCGTCGGTTTATCTTTCATGTTGTCGTCGGTTTATGTTGAGTGTTGTCATTGGTTTATGTTGAGTGTTGTCGTCGGTTTATGTTGAGTGTTGTCGTCGGTTTATGTTGAGTGTTGTCGTCGGTTTATGTTTTATGTTGTCGTCGGTTTATGTTTCATGTTGTCATTGGTTTATGTTAAGTGTTGTCGTCGGTTTATGTTTCATGTTGTCATTGGTTTATGTTGAGTGTTGTCGTCGGTTTATGTTGAGTGTTGTCGTCGGTTTATGTTTCGTGTTGTCGTCGGTTTATGTTTCATGTTGTCATTGGTTTATGTTGAGTATTGTCGTCGGTTTATGTTTTATGTTGTCGTCGGTTTATGTTTCATGTTGTCGTCGGTTTATGTTTCATGTTGTCGTCGGTTTATGTTTCATGTTGTCATTGGTTTATGTTGAGTGTTGTCGTCGGTTTATGTTTCATGTTGTCGTCGGTTTATGTTTCATGTTGTCGTCGGTGTATGTTTCATGTTGTCATTGGTTTATGTTGAGTGTTGTCGTCGGTTTATGTTGAGTGTTGTCGTCGGTTTATGTTGAGTGTTGTCGTCGGTTTATGTTGAGTGTTGTCGTCGGTTTATGTTTCATGTTGTCATCGGTTTATGTGTTGTCATTGGTTTATGTTAAGTGTTGTCGTCGGTTTATGTTTCATGTTGTCATTGGTTTATGTTGAGTGTTGTCGTCGGTTTATGTTGAGTGTTAACGTCGGTTTATGTTTCGTGTTGTCGTCGGTTTAGGTTTCATGTTGTCATTGGTTTATGTTGAGTATTGTCGTCGGTTTATGTTTCATGTTGTCGTTGGTTTATGTTTCATGTTGTCGTCGGTTTATGTTTCATGTTGTCGTCGGTTTATGTTTCATGTTGTCATTGGTTTATGTTGAGTGTTGTCGTCGGTTTATGTTTCATGTTGTCGTCGGTTTATGTTTCATGTTGTCGTCGGTTTATGTTTCATGTTGTCATTGGTTTATGTTGAGTGTTGTCGTCGGTTTATGTTGAGTGTTGTCGGCGGTTTATGTTGAGTGTTGTCGTCGGTTTATGTTGAGTGTTGTCGTCGGTTTATGTTTCATGTTGTCATCGGTTTATGTTTCATGCTGTCATTGGTTTATGTTTCATGTTGTCGTCGGTTTATGTTGAGTGTTGTCGTCGGTTTATGTTTCATGTTCTCGTCGGTTTATGTTTCATGTTGTCGTCGGTTTATGTTTCATGTTGTCGTCGGTTTATGTTTCGTGTTGTCATTGGTTTATGTTACGTGTTGTCGTCGGTTTATGTTTCATGTTCTCGTCGGTTTATGTTTCATGTTGTCGTCGGTTTATGTTTCATGTTGTCGTCGGTTTATGTTTCGTGTTGTCATTGGTTTATGTTGAGTGTTGTCGTCGGTTTATGTAGAGTGTTGTCGTCGGTTTATGTTTCGTGTTGTCGTCGGTTTATGTTTTATGTTGTCGTCGGTTTATGTTTCGTGTTGTCGTCGGTTTATGTTTCGTGTTGTCGTCGGTTTATGTTTCATGTTGTCGTCGGTTTATGTTTCATGTTGTCGTCGGTTTATGTTTCATGTTGTCATTGGTTTATGTTGAGTGTTGTCGTCGGTTTATGTTTCATGTTGTCGTCGGTTTATGTTTCATGTTGTCGTCGGTTTATGTTTCATGTTGTCATTGGTTTATGTTGAGTGTTGTCGTCGGTTTATGTTGAGTGTTGTCGTCGGTTTATGTTTCGTGTTGTCATTGGTTTATGTTTCGTGTTGTCGTCGGTTTATGTTTCATGTTCTCGTCGGTTTATGTTTTATGTTGTCGTCGGTTTATGTTTCATGTTGTCGTCGGTTTATGTTTCATGTTGTCATTGGTTTATGTTAAGTGTTGTCGTCGGTTTATGTTGAGTGTTCTCGTCGGTTTATGTTTCGTGTTGTCGTCGGTTTATGTTTTATGTTGTCGTCGGTTTATGTTTCGTGTTGTCGTCGGTTTATGTTTCGTGTTGTCGTCGGTTTATGTTAAGTGTTGTCGTCGGTTTATGTTTCATGTTGTCGTCGGTTTATGTTTCATGTTGTCATTGGTTTATGTTGAGTGTTGTCGTCGGTTTATGTTGAGTGTTGTCGTCGGTTTATGTTGAGTGTTGTCGTCGGTTTATGTTGAGTGTTTTCGTCGGTTTATGTTTCATGTTGTCATCGGTTAATGTTTCATGTTGTCATTGGTTTATGTTGAGTGTTGTCGTCGGTTTATGTTTCATGTTCTCGTCGGTTTATGTTTCATGTTGTCGTCGGTTTATGTTTCATGTTGTCGTCGGTTTATGTTTCGTGTTGTCATTGGTTTATGTTAAGTGTTGTCGTCGGTTTATGTTGAGTGTTGTCGTCGGTTTATGTTTCGTGTTGTCGTCGGTTTATTTTCGTGTTGTCGTCGGTTTATGTTGAGTGTTGTCGTCGGTTTATGTTGAGTGTTGTCGTCGGTTTATGTTGAGTGTTGTCGTCGGTTTATGTTTCGTGTTGTCATTGGTTTATGTTTCGTGTTGTCGTCGGTTTATGTTTTGTGTTGTCGTCGGTTTATGTTTCGTGTTGTCGTCGGTTTATGTTGAGTGTTGTCGTCGGTTTATGCTGAGTGTTGTCGTCGGTTTATGTTTCATGTTGTCATCGGTTTATGTTTTATGTTGTCATTGGTTTATGTTGAGTGTTGTCGTCGGTTTATGTTGAGTGTTGTCGTCGGTTTATGTTTCATGTTGTCGTCGGTTTATGTTTCATGTTGTCTTAGGTTTATGTTTCGTGTTGTCGTCGGTTTATGTTGAGTGTTGTCGTCGTTTTATGTTCAGTGTTGTCGTCGGTTTATGTTGAGTGTTGTCGTCGGTTTATGTTGAGTGTTGTCGTCGGTTTATGTTGAGTGTTGTCGTCGGTTTATGTTGAGTGTTGTCGTCGGTTTATGTTGAGTGTTGTCGTCGGTTTATGTTGAGTGTTGTCGTCGGTTTATGTTGAGTGTTGTCGTCGGTTTATGTTTCATGTTGTCGTCGGTTTATGTTGAGTGTTGTCGTCGGTTTATCTTTCGTGTTGTCATCGGTTTATGTTTCATGTTGTCATCGGTTTATGTTTCATGTTGTCGTCGGTTAATGTTTCGTGTTGTCGTCGGTTTATGTTTCATGTTGTCGTCGGTTTATGTTTCGTGTTGTCGTCGGTTTATGTTTCATGTTGTCGTCGGTTTATGTTTCATGTTGTCGTCGGTTTATGTTGAGTGTTGTCGTCGTTTTATGTTGAGTGTTGTCGTCGGTTAATGTTGAGTGCTGCCTTCCATGTCCAAGTATATATACATCAGACTGAGTTAGGAACATTTATGCAGAGCTAAATTATATGTTTGGTACTGGAATTTCACAAGATCGGTGTGACATACATCTAACGACCACAAGGTTGATTAGCAGGAATATACGAGCGATAAAACAGTCATTAGCTAATATTTGCATGTACATTATTCGGTCTCGGAGAAACATTTGCAAACACGATGTGGATCTAATGCAATCAGTGCTATAATGTAGAGGTGGAGTTTGACATAACGTTACATTCTTACTCTACAATATGGTACCAATATTCACATGGTAAGTGTGAAGATGCTGTAAGGTTAATACATAAACGTCATTACTTTGTTATAAAAACATACATCATTATAATACATGTATGTGCCTGCTAGGTTAACACAACCTGGATGAAATGTAACTTGTGACGTACATTTCCCATTCTTAGATTCTATGAGTACAAGAATATTACATTATGATAACTATATGAACACATTACATACGTCATAGTCATAATCATATTCGGCCTAGATAATCGTGTGGTAGTTTTTGGTTGTTAAACTTGCGGTGTTACGTAATTTCTTTAAACAAATGGTTTATTTGCTAATTGTGCAGTAAATGGTTCAACCTGTACATTTGAAAACCTTTCTATTCAATATGCGCATTTAAACACATTTACAGACAAATGTTGTGTATAACAGGTAATTACTGTATTTTTGGGGGGAGGGAGTAGTGTAACGAGTGTTTCACCTTCGCCGTTTTTGCACCTCATTGGGTTGTCAGTGCGCAGCAATAGTTTAATAACCAATCGCGCCTCTTTTTTGTTTGTACTGGCTTTTTACATTTGTCTCTCTTTCATGTCGCACGTGTGATCATTTCTTCAAATGAATTACAAATGATCATAAGCTAGACTATTCTAAATAGGTCATGTGTAATTTATTCCCTACGATTTTGGTTTGAGTCATTTAAATTTTATTTTTAAAAAGGTATCTACAATCTCCAGATATTGTCAACCTTCTTCTCATTTTATTTACGGTGTATGTGTGGCTCACATTAATCTGATGTAACATGGTCGAGTAACTGGTCACTTACATGTAGAATGCAGTCTTATTGGATTGGTGTAGTAAATTATTTTGGGGATTAACATAGACATTCTTTTCAGACACACAATGCCATGTATTTGCTCTGTACAAATGGTGGTTGGATTATGATAGTACGTCTACTAGATGTATCCAATTCAGGTCAATGGAACAATATACCTTAACTCGCAAGTATAACACGCAACATTGTTGCTTTATGAAGACAGAATACCGATACAATGTCCTACAATTGAGCATATATAGAACATGACGTCAATTTTTGTATCATATTTTCAAACACTTGCCAATGTTATGTCACGCTTGTTGTTGAGAACGCTTGAATGTACATGTACGTATGAAAGATTTCATGAATAAATCATCGTTGTACTTTAATAATGACTTGTGTTCAGTTTCGGTCTCCGTTATGTCTCGTCCGAATTTATACTGACATTTGTGAGTTCACTGTCTTTTAATACGTTGTCTACTTAACCTGTTACTGTCTGAAAGTAACGAACAACACTCGATTGCGAAATATGAGAACATCGAGGCCAGTGTAAATGATGTGTAATAAGTATTTAACACAGGGATGGTAGCAAGGAGAACGTCCAAAAAAATTATTATCTTGAACGATTTATAGTTTCATAACATTATAACTGACGTATTTTGGAACGATGTTTCTTTGAACAATTTAAATAGGTTTGTGAAGGCGGTGTTAACATAATTATCTATATAATTCAGATGAAAATTCAAACTAAGAGAAGAAATGGGTTGCCAGCACTTGGTTTTCACAAACAAGCGTGTCTAATACATTTACAACTGCGAGGTTTTGACAATTTGTAATGATACGGCCAATGTAAGAACAAAAACAGAACACAACACCAGATTCGGAAACAATAAAATATTTATTATGTTCATTTGATGCCAAAGTTGTGTCATTAGTTGTAACATTGGTTTGGTACGCAGTCAATAATTTCACGTTACAGTTACAACAAATGTATTGCTTATACATTGCTTTTTCTTTTACAAATTACATACTGTTTCAAACTGGAACTATCCGGCTATTTTATTTTGACACACGTTTAATAGTCCTTAGACTAGGGTTAAACACATGGCTGTCAAAATACTCATTCTTGTCACGGTTGTTGTTAAGAACGATCTTAATGTACGATGGCCCATCAATGATTTCATGAACTCATTTAATGTCGCGAGTATAAAAAGTCTATCACACTGTTAGCCTGTAATCAATTTCAAAAGTAACGACCCGTGCGCAGTAAGCATTTATTCCATTGCACAACACATAACCGGGACACGTGCTGCAGTCCGTCATGTGACATCTGCCGCAAAGTTCCGTTTACGACGCACTCCTCTTGTGACTGGTATATAAAACATGCAACCTGCAACCTGCAACCTGCAATTATTGCCAGATGTAGTTTTCAATACATTCCTCTTCAGTTAACGGCTACATAAAACGTAGTCTAAAAAGTGTCTGAGTGTAGCTAATAAGAGGAAATGCGAGAAGTACAATACAGATTAATATTATTCAATGGAATGTCAACTGGTTTAATACCGCTTATGAGACGAAATGTTGAAAGCTAGTTAACGTTTTATAATATCGTGTAGCAATGTAGCAGGTGCTATAATTATACAAATTGGCTTTTCAAAAGATATATTGTGGAAATAGGAGTCTAGCCACTTGTTAAACATATCCACAGACGACGTTAATTACATTTTATAGCATTTAATGACGATTGTAAGTTTCTGGGTACGTCTAGTTACAAAAAACATTTTCTCCCAACACAGTATATAGCATTATTGCTATTAAGTAATACTTTTGTTCCTTTTGTCGTCTTTTAGTTACCTTCAGACAAAGGCCATTCTGATAACATCATTGCCTTTAATTAGTTCCAGTATAATGGATTCCGAAAATTTTAAATAACTCGTTTACATCAACAAATAATATATGACTATTCCATACAGAGAAATAGTAGTGTGAGCATGTGATGCAACGTGCCAGTTTGTTATATATAATGCAATCGTTACATTAAATATAATTTTTGCTACGTCACTCAAAAATAAGACGGAAATGGTAAGTTTTAAAGTCTGTAACTTTGTAAATTTATGTTATATTTTGCCCAATTTTTCAGAAAATATTCATAAGAGTCTTGTCTTTCTAACGACATATTTTCATGATGTTTTATAACTCGGTCATTTAGTCCGGTTTTCCTTAGAGAACGGTTCATATATACTTTTAAAAACGCGACACTGGGGTGTGTTGTTTAGTAGAAAACAATTCATGTTTATGCCGGTATTTGAATAGTACAGATTTAAGGTCAATTCGTCGCCGTCATTTTGGTACCAAGATAGAAAAAATCAGATGAGTATTAATAAAAATATTGTACAATTAGTACGTCGATCTTGAAACTGTACGCTGTGTTAAACCCATTTGAATCTGACGCGAGGAATTTGGCTACGCCGACTAATAATCGTACTGAATCTTCAAGTTGTACTGCAAGCAGAATGGTTTCATTGGGCATTTTAGAACATTAATACAGGTCTATGCGACAACGATGTGTTGCTGTTATGAATATTCGAGGAGGTCACTTTTACAATGTGATGGACTGCATGAATTCTAATTATAGTATGTTGTGACATGATTTTTGTAGGAAGTGTATAAGTTGATAAGCAAACATTTCAATGAAATCAAATGTGTGCAGTTTTCATGGAATATAATCATCTTACCATGAGTTAAATCATCCATAATTGCCAAGTGTCATATAGAGTGCTTTCTATCATATAGAGTGCTTTCTATTTCTGGGAACATTACACCTTATGGTTTCCGCAACAATATAAACACATTTTGAATAATAGGATTTTATAACATAATAACTCATGTCATTTATGATATTCAAGTCAATTATTATAATTTATTGAAAGAGTTGTTGTTTAATATAATATCTGATGTATTGTGGAACGATGTTTCTTTGAACAATTCAAAAAGGTATGTGAACGTGTTACTGACATAGTTATATATATAATTCTGGTGAGAACCCGTGTTGGTTTTGCACCGCTTTGAACAGTTTTTCTAGAACTCGGTTTTCACAAACACCCGTGTCTAATAAAAAATTTTAAAAACTCGGCGCTTTGACAGATTGTAATGATACGGCCAATATAAGAAGTTCAACACAAATAAAACACAACACAGCATTAGAAATAATAAGTGTTTGATCTTTGCCAAAGTTTTGTCATTACTCCTTACCTCGACGTGGTATTAAGGCATGGATATCACGTACTAGTAACAGCTTCAACACATACCTTGCTAATACTCTTCTCGTGTTCTTTTTAAAGATCACATAATGCTTTCTAAATGAAAAAAAGAGAAATTTTCTTATGACCCTGGAACAATCAGCCATTAAACTAGAAACTTCAAACAACACGATCGTAAACTAAGTAAAACATTAGATATATAAATCTAAACAACTCGTATGTAATGTACAGTAGTTCTAATTCATAGAACATATGTAACATATCACAAAGACCAACCAAAGTGAGTATGGTTACAATGCAGCATATATGCGTTTTGTCATTAAAAGTAGGAAATAACACAAACTGATGTTAATAGAATAATGCTGCTAAGTATTGCGCCAAGAAAATAAAGAGAACATAGAACTAATACAGGATGAAGAACACAGAGAAGACGTATTTGTAATATATTGTGCCAATTTCCGGAAAGTACAGACAATTCTTAAACTGATCAAACTGCTTTACTTGCTCAAAGTCAACAAATTATAACCAAAGTGTTTCGATGTGTTCAATTTCTATGTTCTATACTGGTCTAGAACAGAAAGGTGAAGGCTGGAAAGATATTTTGCAGTGATAGGTGTATTTGGTAAAAGTCTCAGTCATAATAAGTAATTCTTAAATAATAATGATGTAACATCATGTTGTCGATGGAATCACTGAAATTTGTAGATCTCGGTAACCGATTGTGATTAAAATAATTATGCATGTAGTAAAAGTATTGAATAATTATGAACTTCACCATGTAGCTAATTTAAAACATCGGTTAAAATTATGTTTGGTACTAAAATAAAATAAACACCTTTTCGAAGATATTACGATGTAATAATGGTATACAGTTAATATAATCAAATTTATAGTAAGAAGAGTGAAGTAATGTCTTAAACTAATTCCTTTCATATGCTTATATATAAGCTATACCACCGTATCAGCTGTTTTTATGAGCGACAAGGGATATTTTGCGCCTCGTCCTGCAGATACTGCGTTTCGGATGCGTCACTTTCATGTTTGAAAAGGGGGACAACTGTGGGTCTGTCATAGTACGGTCACACAGTCATTTATACCTTCCAGTATGTTCTCGACAGAAGTGCGTATTTTAATGAGTCATCAAGTTGTATTTGTAAATCGAAGATTATATTTTGGACATTGTGACGTTGTTTTGCTTATAAACGGTGTACCGCTGTTTCATCGCATGAAACTATTAGCATCTACAACATTATCAATACTATACCAACATTTTCAGTCCCATCGTGCCAAATATTCAACTTAAACTCCATTGCAATGAAAATTTTAAATAAATTGATTTTTATTTACGTTTGTTAGTTTCTGATGTTGGTTCCAAGTGGTAGTTGAACATTACAAATCTTACTCCGTAGTTTGTAACCCAAACTAGTTTTCCTTGGATTACATATCCCCTAGTATCGGATTGTAGAGTACTTTAATTTGAATTATCGTCTCACACAAATAAGTCCAGAAGCATTTCACTTAGTCTATTCTGTAAAAGAACAATTAAATCATTCATGCTTACACTTTGTAACAACAGGTCGTTAAAACAGTACATTATTCTAATAGTATGATCTTTTTTGTAGCTCAATTAAAGTGTTACGATACATGCCTTTATTATCTGAACGAAGTTGAAATTTAATATATTTATAAGTTTTCAATGATTAATACAACGGTGCATAATAGCTATGTGTAAACACTTCTTAAACCATACTATGTTTTTGTCATTAAGATATTATCAAATGAAAGGTACTCGGTGCACTTAAAACAGCATGTTAACGATAAAACTTGTGTTGCCTAGTACGATATTGCAGAAACTGTCTATGTTGTACAATTATTTATTTGTTTCTATTAATCAGTGTAAGGAAGCGATAGTGATGATGATCTGTTTGTATTACGAACTATTGCACATACAATATTGACATTTCCTGGTAAAACAACAAAAGATAATTGACTATTTATATGTTAATGGTAAAACTTGTCTTTGAATTGTAGTCGTTCATCAGTGCTATACGCAACTCTTGATTTTCCGGTTTGCTTCCATTGCTTGCCTCTAACTAGCCTTGTTAAACATTGTTTTATCTCTACCAGAATAGACACACTCTTTGTAAATACCTAATACCTTCTACTCAATCAATGTAAATCACGCAAAATAAATGATCAAAAAACTCCAAAGAGAAAGTACCTGTTTATTGCTAATTCACGATTTTACTGCCAAAGTTCATCAAACAATTCGGTGAAACATCGTATGGCACAACACCAAATATTCTACAATTAGCAATTGTACCGGTTACATTGCTTGCATTTTGAACTGCGATCTTTTCATTATCATTTCATCTAGATATACACCAATAACGAGACAAAATTATGATCGGGAATGATCATGAACTCGTAAAAATGAAACCAGAGATCATTAATCTAAGATCGGTACAGCGTACGTGGGATAGTACCGTTTACTAAACTTTTATTCCAATGCTTTACATATGCATATAAAAAGATTGAGTAAATACATCAAATATATTTCAACAATACATAAATAATACATAATGCCAACTTTCCTAACTGTATGAGTGTGAAAACTAAACCAATGTATGGTATAGTGTCTAAAATATGTATTGAAGGTAACATATTACCACTTTTCAGATTGTAATAAAATCGAACCCTCCCACTTTGACTGTCAATGGTTAGCATTAAAGTACTTTTATATTGTCTATTTGTAAACATCTTTATTCCCACTAATTATTTAGCATAACAGCAGAAGTGCTATATACGCGGTCAAAATTTTGCTGGGTTGTTAAAACTCTTACTCCTACCCTCTATTGTTTGCCTTTATTTGGCGATAAATATGACGAAAAAATTGAATCATCCCAATGTTCCACCAAATCACCTAATATGACAAGAACAACATACATTATATTGTAAAGCGACTGATTCCCAAAAAAAGTGTCATATCCAAAGTCCTAGACGCTGTAATTTGATAAAATGTGATGTTAACTTTTTGGCGGCCAATTTGGACACAATCTTAGAGTTCTCAAAACACCATCACGTGACTGGTAAACAATGTCATGGATCGAAACGCACAATCATTTAGGAACATTTTAAGGTATGACTCAGCTTGTTAAATGAATGGTAGGGCTCAACCATTGTACCCGTATTTGTTCCCCTACTACTTCTACGGCTTTGACTAAGGCGATGTTTGTCTGCAAACACATTCTATCATGTGTACCACCGTTTCGTGTATGAGGTACATGTACATCAATTTTTACAGACGTTTCATTGAGGGTAAAACGGTGTAATTTGTTATTCAAAAGATTCAAGTTGTTTATTTATACCATCATATCAATATAGAAAACATATCACGCAATATAAATGAAGCTTTTGTCCTTTCAAATATGTAACTGGCAATTTCAGGAATGGTTTGTAAACAAATATTGCTTTATAACAATTTCTAGGAGTCAGTAGATATTTGTTATGGAACATAAATCTATTCACATCGGAAACATTTTATGACATAAATGCGCTGTACATTATTCCGATATTCGTACCGGATAGATTTCCTATATGAAGAAATGCTGACAATCCTTGTACATATCCTGGTACTTATTTATACGAGATGTAGTTCCGAACATCATTTCTGGATACACGGGTACATGTGATATAGAACATCGTTTATTGTTGTATGGTAAAAGTAGCAAAAGAATATGAACAGAGAAATAGTGAAGACAGGCTAACTAATAATATTGTACATACTGGTATCTTGTATTTTGTTTCAATGATTATAACAAACAATGTACATGACGTCCAGTTTTCCTATATTTTCTTATAAGGAGAGCATTTTGGTAAAGGCAATTCACACGGGTTAGCAAAAAAGCAACAAACTTTGCACTTGGCAGTCTTACTTGATTCTGGTATTGCAAAAGGTTTGGCTGATGGTGTACACAACTTATCATATCCTTACATTGGAATCATTGTAAATGGACGAAATAACTATAACAGATAGGATACGACCGTATTCGCTTATTTTGATATACACAAACTTTCCAGATTATATTGTATTGTAAGATTATATGCACTGTAACTAGAATAAAATATATCAGACATACATTGATAACAGCCCTGAAAACTAGAACAAATATAGGAATACCGCTATCGTCGTGTGTAGGAAATATTCTCTTAAGACTTAGAGAGATATTGAGTGAAAAACTTCGGTGATTCGGTAATATCGGTAATGTGTTGCTTAAACAGACATAAACTACGTTATATTGACTTTATGTCCGTAGTTTAAATGAGGAAGTATGCGGTTTATGACTCCTGTCGAAATGTTATGTATTTGCCCTGTCAGTTTGGACAGAACGAGAAATGTTTAAGTAAGGTACGATAAACCTTCTGTAAAATAAAAAATTGTCTGAAAAACTTATGTCTTATTTTGTAACAATCTACATTTTAAGATTACATGCATGTATGGAATTGAACTAGTGTTCCAAAAAAGGTATGAGAAAATCCGATAGGGAAGGTAGCACTCAACCTAGCTAGCCGAGCACATAAATCAGAAACACCACAACACAATTACCCAGAGCAATGCCCACACAAATCCATGCAAAAATGACGATCAAATATAAGGCACAACGACCCCGGGGCGTTACCTAGTATAAAACACCGACAGTGACTTAACGTTATGCGATCTAAAGAGACACAACTACGACTTGACCTAGTTTAAAGAGGCTGTGTCACGTTTCAGGGTATAGCAACAATCAAATAAAATTGCTAAATATTCACTACATTACATATCACATACACAAGCACACTGTTACACAATATAATTTTTGAAACATCAGGCTTTTGTAATTATTTAAGTTTTTTACCTCCAAAATTCTGGTATAGAATTTTTAAACTACTCTCATTCTTTTGCCTAAAATGAACTCGCATGTGATGAAAACGAATTTAAAAACAAACCAAATACTTTATAGATGTTTAGACTGAAGTTCGTTTATGTGACGGACCGATGTAGTGAATACTGTAAACCTATAAACTTTCGCGGCTAGAAACTTTCGCGTTTTGCCGATTGTCGGCATATTCGCGGCTACGAACTTTCGCGTTTTTTAGTCTCCCGCGAACTCCGCGAAAACTAAGTCGCATAGTGACAGAATTATTGATATTATAACCTGTCACATACAATGACCGGTTCGTATATAATTGTTTCTTAATCATAGTTCTCACCTTTTGGTAGGGGAACAATTTCAGGTAAAAATGGTTGAACCCTACCATTCATTTTAACAAGCTGAGTCATACCTTAAAATGTTCCTAAATGATTGTGCGTTACGATCCATGACATTTTTTACCAGTCACGTGATGGCGTTTTGAGAAATCCAAGATGGCGTCCAAGATGGCCGCCAAAAAAGTAAACATCACATTTTATCAAATTACAGCCTCTGGGACATTGGATATGATATTTATTATGGGAATAAGTCGTTTTTACAATATAATATATGCTGTTCTTGTCATATTAGGTGATTTTGGTGGAACATTGGGGTGATTTAATTTTTTTCATCATATTTATCGCCAAATAAAGGCAAAAAATAGGGGGTAGGGGTAAGATTTTTAACTACCCAGGAAAATTTTGACCACATATATTGTATTTCTGTTGTTAACTATATGCTATATAACTGGGGGAAATGAAAATATTTACAAATATACAATATAAAAGTCCTTTAATGATGACAATTGAAAACCAAAGTGGGTGGGGTACGAATTAAAAATTTGAAAAGTGGTAATATTTTACCTTTGATACATATTTGAGACACTATACCAAAAATTGTTTACGTTTTCTCACTCCTTCTGTTAGGACAGTTGATCTTTGTTTTATTTATGCATCTTTCAATCAATATTATAAGCATTTTCTTACATTTTGTCTTAATTTGGCCCAAAAAATTACAATTTTTTAGGGTAGGGCTAATTTTGTTCATAATGAAAACCCTTTCAGCGATGGCATAGACTGGACTTGTTAATGATGAAGATGAATTTTAGCATAAGTGCACTTGTAACAATATTTGTAACAATACAACATTTGTCAACATTAATGTCAAGGTCATATTAGAGGTCAAATGTCAAATTCTGAAGGAATTTTTTCAATATGTATGCATGCACACGAACAGGTAAAATGTACAAGAATAAATTTCTTATGTTCATATCACTTTCTTTAACAAAGTACAAGTACATGTTGTTTCTTTGATCAAAGAAAACATTTCTTAGCCATGGCAACCGGAAATATGATTACCAATATGGCGGCCATCATCTCCATGTATATATTATATTATTCATAATCCAGCCAAATTAGCATTTAATATGAAGGTAATTGCAACAGTAACTGTTTATGTTTTTATTGTCGCCCTCTCTGTCTGTGCAAGATTATGACACTGGTTGACTTCTTACCACACTTGTCAGTCGTCCTTATGGTTAAGGTTGACATATCCCAACAATGGTGAATCCCAATATGGCTTAAAATGGCTGTTGCCAACATTGATAAATTCCAATAATACACAGGGAGACAGATCCTTACACCTGTGAGTCTGTCGTATCACACAGGATGACAGTTGGTACATTGATGAATCCCCCATAATGCAAAGGAAGATAGTTCCCTACACTGGTGTGTCTCCCATAGGGCATAGGATGGAGTTCCCTATACTGGAAAGTCCCTCATAATACATAGAATAGCAGTTCCCTACACTGATGTGTTTCCCATAGGACATAGGGTGGTAGTTCCCTACACTGGAGAGTCCCTCATAATATATAGAATGGCAGTTCCCTATACTGGTGAGTCTCCCATTTATAGGACATTGCAGGATAGTTCCCAAAACAGACCTCTCTCCACAAATGCCAAATATACAGTTCCCAACATAGTGCGTTTCCCATAGTACATTGGATGACACTTCCCTACACTGGTATGTCTCCCATAGTACATTGGATGACAGTTCCCTACACTGGCATGTCTCACATAGTGCATTGGATGACAGTACCCACCACCCGAGATTTTCCGGAGTTTACAACACTGATGGGTCCTCTATAAGACTCAGAGTGACAGTTTTTCTCAAAGTACATAATATTAGGATGACAGTAATGACATGGGTGAGCTCACCATATTACATAGGATGACAGTTAGCTACCTAAGATGACAGTTCCATACACTGGTGAGTTACACCAATACAAAGTATGATTGTTTCCATCAATAGTGAGTCTCGCGTAATACTTCGGCTGACAGTCCGAAACACAGAAGAGTCCTCCATAGGACACAGGATGACGGTTCACAACAAAGAACAGTCTTCCAATGGCACTAGAAGGCAGTTCCCTTAACTTGTGATTCCCCATTGAGTTTATAATGATGGTTCCCGACACTGGAGGATCCTCCATTATGCATTGCAAGGCAGTTCCCTTCACAAGAGAGTTCTTTATAGGGCTTAGAATGACAGTTTTCAATGCTGTCAAGACCTCCATTTGGCCTAGAATGACAGTTCCTAACACTTAAGAGTCCTCTATAGGGCTTTGGAAGACAGCTCCCTACACTGGAATGTCCTCAATAGGGCCTCGAATGACAGTTTCCAACACTGATGGGTCCACCATACAGCACAGAAGGACAGTTTTCAACGCTGTTGAGACCACCATTGAGCCTCGAATGACAGCTCCTAACACTGAAGAGTCCACCATAGGGCATTGGATGACAGTTCCCAGCACTGGAGAATCCTCCATAGTGCCAACACTTGCGATTTGCCAATATGGCATACGATAACTTGTTCTGAAACCTCTGAGTCCCCCATAGAACCAAGGATGACAACTTTCAATACTAGCGAGTCCCTCATAGGACCTTGGAATACTGCTTGCTACACTGGTGAGTCCTCATAGTGACAATTTCCAACATTGGCAAGTCCCTCATAAGATCTTCCATGACTTTTTGGAACTTTGAGTCCCCATATATGGAATTGTATAATTATTTCCAACACGCATGAGTCCCACATTACCTAATATAAGTCTATTGTTCCAACAAATTTGAATGTGTTTAGAAGTTTTAACCTTGAAATGGTCATTAATTGATATTGGTTTGAGTAACTTTAAATTAAAACTAAATTCAGTACCTACTTTGTAGCATTTAATGGTAATACAACCATCAATTTAAGATTCCTTATGTATCATTCATTTCATTCAAATGGCTTTTATCACTAAGCTTTAATGTTCTAAATAAAACATACAATGTCTACTGAAGAAATACATTCTAAACAACTTAGTTTATACCATATTGAAAGGCAGGAATGTATATTATGTCAACAAAAATATAGAAGAAATATATAGATATTCCATGTTTTTGAGCCGTGACGGAAGGTTACACTTCTTAGTCATAGTATGTGAATATATAGCTTGACATGAGCCTGACCTTTATGCAAGAATATATTACAAGGTTATTGTTTCGAATGTATCAATTTTCGCTAGTGAATCGTGAGATATCGGTATTTCAACTTTGTGTTTGTATTACACCTCGAGCGTCTTCATAATACTCCCCGATTATGAAAACATACAGTCGGTTTTGTAAACGTAGGCAATGTATCGACTGTTAAATTATGCTAATCAAAAGGTCAGGCTTGTGTTATATTGGCCAAGCTATACCTGGTTAAAATCTGTTTGGGCCATGGATTGATTACTGTCATTGATCACATATATTGCTTAAGCCTAAATACATACCCTACATCTATCCTACGGGGGCAAACCTTCCTGCATGAATTAGTAACCACTCAAAAAACATGGTTTATCTATACTTAAGTTTTTGCCATTTGACCTTGAAAAGTCATTGACCTTGCACTTACAGTAGTTACTGTTGAAATTCAATATGATGGCACAGTTAATAAACATTTTCTATCCAAGTATGTGTCATTATATCTATTTATGAAACTAACACATTGGCATTTACTATTTAGAGTTTATGCATTTCAGCATTCGTGGCAACTATATTTGACACCATCTTGGGCTTTTCACCTTTCCCCAGTGCAGTTTAAAGGTCTTTTTTCTGTTGATCAGCTTATGAATATTTTTTTTTAAGACGCAAACATGTGTCTGTTGCAGTTTGTTTCACTTTCAATGCAAATTTGGCTGGATAATAAATTATGTCTTATGTGCATTATATTTGTTTGTATGTGAAGATGATGGCGGCCATATTGGAAACCATATTTCCAGGTGCAATGGAAACACAATGTAACAATGTTTTCCTTTATCAAATAACCAAGCTGTGTTTGTATTTTGTTATTTTTTATTTTTGTTAAATATATAATTTATTCCTGCCTGTACATTTTACATGTACCTGTTTGTGGTAATATATACATATTGCAAGTTCTGAAAATCCTTCAGAATTTGACATTTGACCTCTAATATGACCTTGACATTAATTTTGACAAAGGCCATATTGTTACAAATATTGTTACAAATATTGTTACAAGTTCATTAATGCTAAAATTCCTCTTTATAATTTCATAAAGTTAGTTTACAAGTTCAGTTCGTGTCATCGCTGGAAAGGTTTTCATTATTACCATAATTACCCCTACCCCTAAGGAAATTGTCATTTTTTGGAACCAAATCAAGAAAAATATTGAGTAAATGCATCAGATATTAGTTAACAATACATATATATTGCATAATGCCAACTCTCCTTACCAATTTATGGTAAAGTGCCTCAAAAATGTATCAAAGGTAAAATATTACCACTTTTCAGATTTTAAGAAAATCGTACCCCACCCACTTTGATTATCAATTGTCATCATTAAAATACTTTTATTTTACGGAAATTGTAAATATTGATATTCCCCCAACTATATAGCATAAACTTAACAACAGAAATGCAATATATGCGGTCAAAATTTTCCTGGGTAGTTAAAAATCTTACCCCTACCCCCTATTTTTTGCCTTTATTTGGCGATAAATATGATGAAAAAAATTAAATCACCCCAATGTACCACCAAAATCACCTAATATGACAAGAACAACATACATTCTATTTTAAAAACAACTTATTCCCATAATAAATGCCATATCAAATGTCCCAGAGGCTGTAATTTGACAAAAGGTGATGTTTACTTTTTTGGCGGCCATCTTGGACGCCATCTTGGATTTCTCAAAACGCCACCATGAGTATGGTTAAAAATTACCCTTTTCATAAAGTACAAACATTTAGGAACATTTTAAGGTATGACTCAGCTTGTTAAAATGAATGGTAGGGTAACTCCAAAAATAGAGGCCTAAACTGGCATTTGTTCCTCTACCATTTGTTAAACCCTCTCAAACTCTTTTTGATGTAGATAGTTATACCTATTGTATTGTTTACAAAAATTGCAAACAACGCTGGTAATGTTTTCACAGTTTTTTGACGCTATCAGTTATTTTGTATTATGACATACCCGGTAAAAAACAGCGCTTTTTTCACGCGTGTTCATATATTTACTTTACTTACTTATATTGAGTGTATTGTTAAACACGTTTTCAAGAAGTGTTTTCATTATTGTACCGTGATCATAAAAGGCTTTATTTAGAAAAAGTGCATACACCTAACATTCCATATTTTGACAAAATAGCACTTATAATAATGTCTTATAAACGTCGTACCAAAATTAAGAATCTCCTTCAAAAACGAGAAACTTTCGCGTTTTTCTTGTCCTGGACTTGTTCGCGGCTATTTACTTTCGCGGATTTTTACAAACCGCGAACACTGCGAACTAAAATAGCGCGAATAATTTCTAGGTTTACAGTAATATCACTCAATAATCATGCTGAAAGGAAAACTAACGCTGTTTTTAAAAGGAAAAACACACGTGTGCGATGTTGAAAGTGGTCAAAATCGATTATTTGCAATATATATTTCTTAAAGCAACAGTTAACAATGTTCTTTTATATAATTACTTGATTAAGAAAGAAAATTATAATTTTTAAACAGACTCACTCCATGTGTGAGACAGGCCCTTTAAAATAATGGGCTAGGCAGGAATGGGGTGGGAAATAATATTACATAGTTCTAGCAACTACACTGTGCAATGCCCACGAATAAGCCGAAGAAACAATTAAACATATCCAAGTCCCCAACGAAAAGTGCGGGATGATCCAGTTATACAAAATAAATTATATAATAGCGGTTATTGCATGAGACCGAATGAAACGCAGCCAATACTCGACCAAGTCGACTGCACGGCCAAATCGCACAAACCCGTGCCAAAACGGAGATCAAATGAGGCACAACCATCCACTGACCTAGTTTAAAACACCAAGGACAGTGACCTTATGTTAATACGTCTTAAAGAGGCACTTTTGCGACTTGACCTAGTTTAGAATAATAGGCAAAAAGAGGGCGAAAATATAGATGCCAAAAATATTTATCATAGTAACCAAACAGCACAGTGACCTACATGCATACATAGACGATGAGTTTCATTTTAGTCTGATTTGTTTGAAAGAACCCTACAATTGACCAGAGATTTATGGATGACAATCATCGCACATATCAGTCATTTACGAAATGAAAAAAGGAAAAATAATCCTTTATTCACACTGATCCCATGTAGACACAATAATCAGTGAGCAGGAAATTGAAATGCAAACACGAATGCAAACAATTTACATCCATCAAAAGGCTAACGACTTGTATGATGCGTCTGGGCAGTGTATTCTAACATTGCCAAACACAAGCCTGCTCATTGTATGAAGCTACTTCTGCTGCAGCTCAGTAATTCAATCAATGCATAATATATACGTGGTTACAAGTTGGATGTTAATCAGTTCAATATTTTGTTCATTCTTCCATTGTAACGTTAACGTACTTCGCTGTTTGGCAATTACCATCGTAGCTGTGGATACAAGTCCAAGATTCAAAATGATCATAAGTTATTGTATAATAAAAATGCCTTTAAATTACATTTATTAGTAAACGCATTCAAGATATGTGTACATTGTTACATTAATTTACATCACGTGTTTCATATGTCAATAACATGAAAGTAATGGCATATTGGTAAACTTGCAACATCAGAAATAAAATAACGAACGTTTATAATCCATCTATTCAAATCTACTTTGCTACAGCATAAAAGTGTGTTAAAGTCAAATGTTTGGCACGATAAAACTGGAAACGCCGTTATCAATTCAACGATGCTGTTAATTCTAACTGGTATACGTGTTTAAACAGCAGTTTATTGTTGATGAACATGTGAACTAAATTATTGGAAGAAAAAATATGTTTTCGAAAATCTAAGAGTTATACCTATTAACAATGGTAATGTATATTTCAATATGTGCGTGTTTTATATTGCTACAGAAGCATTGCTTTAATAAATGTATTTACATTAGCAACGTGGTGAATTTCATTATTTGTTCAATGCATTTATTATAAGTATGTGCATAACTTGCAGATTTATGTAAATGTTAGTGTTTTGCCATTGTTGAATACTGCGACACAATAATATGAGTACTATAATAGCTCCCTTGATTGTAGTTCAGTGAAAGTGGATAATGCGCAACCCGGAGTATGGCAGAAATCCGGCTAACCATTCTTCTATAATTACTAATAAACACTTGTAACATATCCTCGGATCTGCGGATGCCTTACATGGTTTGCATTTTGTAGCCATTCTAAACATGATAGTCGCGCCATATAGCTTACGAAACGAGCTGGAATCGAACCATTTTAAATTGTGTATTTTACTTGTTAACACAAAATAGTGATAAACAGTTAATTTATTTACTGTCCATAATTGTTTATATTGTGACAAGTTTATCCTATCTTGCAGATAAGTATCCATTTCATATTGTTTTAACCATGTCTAAATTGTGATGAGTTGGGTTCATCACTTTTGAACTACCAGTGTCAGAGTATGGCTCTGTATCACAAAGAAGCCAATTCCTCTGCGTAAGCATTGTGTCCACAAACGGGACACGGTATTGAAAAGTGCATGACAAACTGCATATATAATTCATATACTCATTGTACACCATAGCAATGCTTAAACTTGTAATTTTAAATGGGAATTTGTTTATAAATATACCAAACTAGTACTTCCCTTTTAGATACACGATTTGTAATTAGATCAAGTATAGTAGGTATGTTTAGAACACCATTTTTACCATTACCATTGATACAATCACCAATATCATTTTTATCTCTGAATATTGCGTCGTTAATAGTATTGTTCTGGGGGCTATGTGAAAACAAACGATTATATAATCATATTATCTCTGCTTTAATGATCAATAAAATCAAACGTATTATTTGATTAAACTACTATACTACAATACTCAGATGTCATTAATGTAATTCATCCTGATACGGTAATGATGTTAAGGATACGTAGCCATATTTGGTAACTCGTTTATTTTATAGAATACACTTTATACTCGGGAACAACACACTTTCTGGATTTTTGTTTCTGGATCTTGGGATTGGATTCAAATAATTAATGTCACTCAGAACAATTAAAATACTAGCGACCTAGGGCCCTTTTGGTATTCTTGTTAGGTGTTTGTATTTCGGAACGGTTAATTTGATGTGTATTTAGCTGAATAACTTCCGTCATGAAACGTTTATAAATTAAATGTATACCGGTACCTCCTTTATTAGTAATGACCCAAACTAGTAATGTATTGACCTAATTTGATAATTACAATACATTGGGAAAACGGACAGGGAAGGCAGCGCTCAACTTAACCAGCCGAACACAAAAATCATTAACACTATAATACAATACAATTACATGGAGCAATACCTATTCATAACTTAATTCAAACACTAAACGCCCACGTTCCCGCTATAAAGGAGCAGGATGACAAAGTTTCACACAGAAAGCGAAAACATCAATTTCCCGAATGAGGCGCAGGAAAGACCCGACCCAATATTGTTCTCGGTTCATTGTGTTTGTTCTAAGGAAACGTGTGTCGTTGTCATAGTATTCAATTATTACGACAGAAAGCGACATAATTGGACTAGTGACGTCATGTGTCTGGTTACCATGACCGGCAGGTTTGTGAATACGCTATAGACTTATCAAACAGAATAATGACTTAATAAGAGAGACCATTGACTTCATTTAACGTTGTAAGAGATAAATGTGACATAATTGTATGTGAAAGTGAAAATAAACACATTAACCAGTTGAATTTCTCGCTGATTTAGAACCGGAAGCTTAGCGCGTACATAGAGAACAAATTTACGAATACGTCATCAACTATATTTACCTTCTTATTTGTTTCGTCGTGAGTTATTATCTTTATGTGTGTATTGTGCAACAAAAGCGATTAATACAGCTTTATGTTTCCATCAGTTGCAACTGTATCTGGTTAAGAAAGATAGAAAACAGGAGTATCTGGTGATAAACAAACTAAGCACGATTATTTCTGTATAATAATCGTCTAAATTAAATATAAAACAAAATCATTAAATCTATGAGGAAGAAGTTGTAATATTGTAAATGCTCTAAAATAACATTGTCCAACATTATGACGTTCATAGCTTAAACTATTCTTATTCTTATCTGTTATGATTGAAAACATTAGAAGCCACACGTATGTCTTACCAAAATAGAAAGTTCGTGACTATCATATAATCCTATGAATAATTCCTCCATATTCTGAATGTTAACACCATAAATATACTGTTGTATCTAATTATCAACTATGTGTTTTGCTGCACAAATATTGATAATTCAGGGAAAGAAATATTTATCTTTATGTGTGTGTTGTGCAAGAAAAACCATTTATACAGCTTTACGTATCCATCAGCTGCAACTGTGTCTGGTTAAGAAAGATAGAAAACAGGAAAATCTGGTGATAAACAAACTAAGCAGGGTGGTTTTTGTAAAATAATGCAAAATAAATACATTGGAGAATCTTGGTTGCGGACAATTAAAAGTTATATAGTCACCAGCATGATTATCTATTATTCCGAATGAGTTGGTAAGCGCAACAATGATGGTGTTTTATAATGCAGAGAAGATTTTGTGATGACACACACCGATGCCACCAGACGACTTTTAAACATTTACAGAGATAGGTACAATGTCTGATGACTGACATTCACCGAGTCCTCCATAACCATTTATCAATGCTCTTCCATTGAACTGCTATTAATGTACAAACGTTTTAATAGTAGTTATTCTTAGCCAATTATTTTCGTAGCCTTTCAATATTTATGATGATATATTCCTAAATGTTTTACAATCATTTTATAATAACACTAACATATTCCCTGCATAGACCATTTAGTTATAAAGCGATATCTCTGAGTCTGAATCTTTAGCATGAAATATTATATTATGTTACTTAATGTTGTGTCAAAGGTAAAAGTGTGATTGATTTTAATCGCCTGTTCTCTGTATCATATAATGAACATTCGCTCGCTAGCTGACTATCAAAGTCTAGACGTTACTTGTGTACGGTGCCTTTGTACTTTTCCCGACAATGATTGCTATGATTGCTTCTATTTCATCTCAATAACCAGAGCCATACAACATCAGTGACACGTAAAATTAACAGAAATTCCGTGTGGGCAAAAATGTTTTGCGACTATGTTGGAAATACTTACAGGGCATTTCGCTGTAAAATAATTGATAAATGTTTCTCAAATAGATATGCTGTCTGGTCACAGACGTGCTTTAAGATGGAAATCACAGAAACACTAAACGCGTAATTGAAATGTCTTGGTTTGCATAATTCGTATTTCTCAGTAAATCTATGCGTTTTTGATGAGTGGTGATTCTGTCAAACAAAGCGAAGTATACATTTGGATCGGAATTACGCGATGCATATCTTATCTAAATAAAAACAAAATTATTGTATGTAGGTATGTCTACACAACCTTTTTCAAAAAAAATCTTAGCAAGATTTAAACTATTAGCAACATAGAACATGTTTACCGACATTGTAAACATTTTATCACAACCTAATTATGATCGGCGTGACATACATGTATATGCAACGACAGGCATCTATTTGCGATATAATTAACCGTCACTTATATTTACACTATTCAATCTCAGAGAAACATTTGCAAACACGATGTGGATCTAATGTAATCAGTACGCTGATAAAGATGTGGAGTTTGTCATAACGATATGTTCTGTTCTGTTATATTTGTACTCATCAGTAAGGTACCATAACTCACATAGTAAGTGTGATGATGCTGATAGGTTAATACATAAACGTCATTTCTTTGTTATAAAAACGTACATCATAATTTTACATCTATGTACCAGCTAGGTTAATACAACCCTTATCAAATGGAACTTGTGACATACATTTCCCATTCTTAAATTTTATGAGTACAATAATATAACATTACAATATAACGTTATATTAACTAAATGAACAAATATATCTTAATCATATTTGGCCCAGATAATCAGGTGGAATTTTAGGGTTATTTAACATGTGTTGTTATGTAATTTCTTTAAACAAACGATTTCCTCATTAATTGTGCTGTAATTGGTTCAACCTTTAAATTTGAAAACTTCTATTAAATATGCACATTAAAAGAACTTTACAGGCATGTTGTGTATAACAGGTATAAATTTACCGTAGGGATTCCGATATTTGATCAATTATTGCATCGTGTTTGATATGCAAAGCAGTTACAAGCGGATTGCACATTGTTTATACTTATAAATTGATGTTTAATAGAGTTGTGCAGCCTGTTTTGCACGTTATCCGTTTATGTGCGTATTTATATTGTCAGTGCGCTACAATATTTTTAAAACAATCCGCGTCTCTTTGTCAATGCTTGTACTGACCTTTTTTATTTTGTAATGATTTTATTATAATTGGAGGCATCCACAGTGCATCCTGGTACAGAACAATAAACTTCCAAAAACGCACATTACACAAAAAGCACTATGGACAGCCACAATAAGACAGTAAATCGTGTCATCGTATTTTGTCTCAGAATATATTACTCTACTATGTGGCAGAAGTTTTACCAATCTGAATGTTGAATCCAAGCCGCTTCAACATTCTTCAAAAGCCCAACAAAGATAAAAGATAGAGCTCTTACCACAAGTATACATACTGCGCGACACACTAATTGAACCATATATACCGCAGAAAGCCATGCAACACTATTTCACAAACAATTTTGGTGTTATATGTTTTCGTTTCGTGATACAGCTGTCACTGTTTCATTTCGAAATTGTGTTCAACTGACCCAGACTATTTTGCAAATGTTACAGATTGTGTATTTCACTTGGAAGTTATTTCCTGCGGTTTTTGGTTCGGGCCATTTAGATTTTTTTTTTAAAAAGGTAACTACAATCGACCAGTTTGATGCCAAATAATATTGTCAACCTTATTTACGATGTATGTGTATTTTATTTTTGGGATAAGCATAGACATTCTTTTTAAAACATGTGTGTATTTCTGTTTGCAAATGGTGGTTAAATTATGATAGTGTACGTCTGCTAGATGACATACATGTCCATGGAACAAGATACATTAACACGCAACACTATTGCTTTATGAAGACAGAATACCGATACAATGTCCAACAATAGAGCAAATATAGAACATGACGTCAACTTTTGTATCATAGTTTCAAACACTTGCCAATGTTATGTCAAGCTTGCTTGTGTTGCGATAGCCTGAATGTACGTATGAAAGATGTCATCCATAAATCATCGTTGCACTTCATGAATGATATTTGTTCTGTTTCGGTCACCGTTATTTCTCGTCCGAATGTATATAAACATTAAATTTTGCCTAGTCCTATAATACGGTGTCTACTTACCCTATGGAGTTTTCTTGTCTGGAATTAACAAACAGCGATTCTAGCACATAACAAGTAATTGGAAATTCGAAAGATTAGAATATCGAGGCCAGTGCGAATGATATGCAATACGTACATTTAGGCAAGGAGTAAGTCAAAATCAAATAATTATCTTTATAGCTTCATAACATAAGATTACAACTTGAGCTAATGTATTTTGTACGATGTTTCTTTGAACAATTCAACAAGGTATGTGAGGGTGTTACTGACCTCATTGTATATATAATTCAGATGAAAACCCGTGTCGATTTTACACAGTAGAAAATTGTTTCCAGTAATTTGATTTCACAAACAAAAAGATTAATACATTTACAACTCCCAGTTTTTGACAGGTTGTAATGATACAGCCAATATAAGAGCACAAATAGAACACAACCCCAGATTCGGAAACAATATATGTTCAATTGATGCCAAAGTTGTGTCCTTAGTTGTAACATTGGTTTGGTTCGCAGTCAATGATTTCACGTTACAGTTACAACATATACCGTGCTTATAAAAGACCTTTTTTTACAAATCACGTACTGTTTTCAAAGGGGAACTATCCGGCCGTTTTATTATGACACATGGTCAACCAATACTTAGACTAGGGTTAATCACATGGTTGTCAAAATACGCCGAAACGATGTTCCTTTTGAGATTTGGTAGGTCGCATTTGTAAATGTTAGAAGAATCAACATACATTGCATTTTACAAATTTCCTGAACCATTCAATTAATTTCTCTTCAAAAAAGTAAAAAGTATCAAAATTGTCTGAGTGTAGCTAATGAGAGTAAATGCGAGAAGTAAAGTACAAATTTATATTATTTAATGAAACGTCACTATGTTTAATACCGCTTATGAGACGAAATGTTGAAAGCTAGTGAAATTTTATAATATCGTGTAGCACTGTAACAGGTAATATAATTATACAAATTGGCTCTTCAAAAAGATTTCCTGTCGAAATATGAGTATTGCCACTTGTTTAACATAGCCACAGACGACGAAACATACATTGTTTATAGCATTTCATGACGCTTGTAAGTATCTGCGAAAGTCGTGTTTAAAAACATAAATATCTATTCAAACACAATAGATAGCATTAAAATTATTGTTATTAATGTAATACTTCTTCCGTTGTGATTTTTAACCATTCTCTACAAAACATCCTTGTATTTAATTGGTTCCAATATAGCGGATTCGAATGATCTACAAACTATAGTCGATTCAATTAATAATAATAATGAGGGAACTATTCCATTCGAAATTATAGCTAGGTTAACTAGGTTAAGGTATAGTAGAATTAAATGGCTTGAAACAGAGTAATACTGTATCCTTTTATGAAAGTTTCAGCATTCTCATAACAATTACAATGTTTGGGTCAAAATCTGCAAACATCTCTACCGCACGAAGTGTCATTTCACAAGCACATTACAGTGTGAATGATATGTAATACGTATATTCAAACCAGGCTTGTTACCCAGAAGTGAGTCGCAAGATCAAATTAATATAATGAAAGAGTTATTGTTTCATAACATTATAGCTGATGTATTTTGGAACGATGTTTCTTTGAACAATTCAAAAAGGTATGTGAAGGAGTTGCTGACATAATCATCTGTATGATCCTGGTGAGAAAGTGTTTGTTTTGCACCATTTAAACTCAGAGAAGAACAGTTTTTCTAGAACTCGATTTTCACAAACATCCGTGTCTAATACATTAAAAAACTGGGCGTTTTAACAGATTGTAATGCTACGGCTAATTGAAGAACAAAAATAGAACACAACACCAGCATTAGAAATTATATGTGTTTGATCTTTGCCAAAGTTATGTCATTATTCCTTACACCGACGTGGTATTAAGTCATTGTTACCATGTAATAGTTTCAACACATACCTTGCTAATACCCTTCTCGTGTTCTTTTTAAAGATCACATAATGTTTTCTAAAGGCAAAAGGAGAAATTTTCTCATGATCCTGGAACAACCAGCCAGTAAACTAGAAACTTCAAATAACACGATCGTAAACTAAGTAAAACATTAGAAATATAAATCTAAACAACTCGTATGTAATGTACAGTAGTTCTAATTCATAGAGCATATGTTACATATCACAAAGACCAACCAAAGTGAAAATGGTTACAATGCAGCATATTTGCGTTTTGTCATTACAAGTAGGAAACAAGTTGAATGTTTGTACGGCGAAAAATTGTTATCAGGCCATTAAATACTACGATGAAGATTACATATGTTGTAATAAGAATTTGCAAGGTTTCATAGTTTTTTTTATTAAAACTGTCATAGATAGAAGCAATATTGATATATTGACAATATCTTTTATCGGATCTTTTATCTTTTCACATTTTGAGATATCTATACATTGGTAAATGAATTGAACCACCAAAATCCTCATTTTCTAGCACAGGACAGTTTCTTTGTTAAAGATTTCTCTGGCCCATATTTCACAAGATTAAATGCGAAAAAACTAATTTCAGACATTTAAAGCATCACTAATAATGCCGAATAAGACAGTAAAATCAATAGAAAGTTGCTTGTAAGTCGCCGAAAATATAATTTAAATATTGATAAAATAAAAAAACTTCCAGTTTTTTACGTGGCGGAAATTACCGAAGTAACACGGCGAGTTTTCCGGACATTTACGAGAGGCTACCATGTTTGAAGTTTACAGTCAAGTCAAACTCAATATTTTCAAAAGCTGAATCTATAACCAACATGTACAGTGTAGAATAGCAATAAGGGAATAATGACCGAAGGGCCTGTTCGTTGTTTGTCTTCATATGTGTTATTCTATATATTGATGTATTGCCAATGCTCGTCTTCTGATATATTGGAATAGTCAATATGCCTCAGGAAAGTAGGGCAAAGTAGGGCTCAGATCAAAATAGTAGGAATAGTAGGGCCCAGTAGAAAGCCTGCTCAGGTCATATCAATTCTAATTCTATTTTAAATATAATTTTGATATGAATAATTATGCATGTGCATTGTATGAACCAAGTATTGAACGAAAATGCATATCTGTGAAGGTCCGATATTATTTGGAAAATCTGTTTGATAATTTTTTTGACACAAAAACGTATGCTATAAACAGAGGACCACTGGCAATAATCTTCCTAACAAGAATTCCTGACAATATGCATAACTACACTTGGTACAATCTGTTTATTTGTAGTTCAATTGAAATATTACCAGTGGTTAAGGAAAACTAGAGCCGAGAAACTTTGTGACATCCATTCAGACAGACGTTCAGCACAAAATGGCCATGTCTCCCGCACTCTGTGTTGGAGACTATTACTCAAGTGTTAAAAATGTTTTCAAGGTAAAATAGAACAAAACGGGAGTTAAACAAACGTGTTTTAATGAGATATATCAAAAACATTATGTACATTATAACATACGATGCGCATGATGTCTTTTTACTCTCTTTTGCTAATTTTGGTTGTAATCTATGCGACCTCGTTTTCAAAATGGTCACGTGACATCGAAATGGGTATGGGCAAATACCATGTTTCCGTGAACAGAAATCAATTACCGAACACACGCAGTTTTAATTAACGTGCGTGCCCAACAGAAGCAATAAAACATATTTTACGGATATTCACATAAGCCCGTAGTTTTATTATCAGTTTCAGAAAGAAAAAAGACCAAAAAAACACCGGCACATTACATATATTTCGGATAATCATATATGTCCTAATATAGCCCCGCAGAAATCCACAGTTTTAACTTTGCCTTATTTCGGGATATTTCGGACAGTATCGTGACAAGCGTTCGGGATATTTCGGACAGTATCGTTAGGTTTGGTGCAAGAAGTTGCGATTGGTGCATGGTCATTTACAAAAAGCCTTTACAGTACTACGGCGCTTTCAAGCGCCGTAGAATAACACAAACTGATGTTAATAGAATAATGCTGCTAAGTTTTGCGCCAAGAAAATAAACAGAACATAGAAACTAATATTGGATGAAGAACACAGAGAAGACGTATTTGTAATATATTATGCCAAATTATACGTAATTCAGACACAAACGTAATTCTCGTCTGATTAGAATACATTGTTATTTCCGGAAAGTACAGACAATTCTTAGACTAATCAAACTGCTTCACTTGCTCAAAGTCAGCAAATTATAACTAAGGTGTTTCGATGTGTTCAATTTCTATGTTCTATACTGGTCTAGAACAGAAAGATGAAGGCTGGAAAGATATTCTGAAGTTAGAGATGCATTTGGTAAAAGTCTCAGTCATTATAATTAATTCCTAAATAATAATGATGTAACTTCAGGTTGTCGATGCAATCACTGAAATTTGTAGATCGTGATTAATATAATTATGCATGTAGTAAAAGTATTGAACAAATTATGAACTTCACCGTGTATCTTATTTAAAACATCGGTTAAAGTTATGTTTGGTACTAAAATAAAATAAGCACCCTTTCGAAGATATTACGATGTAATAATGGTATATTGTTAATATAATCGAATGTATAGTAAATAAAGAGTGAAGTTATGTCTGAAACTAATTCATTTCGTATGCTTATAAAGTGATTATAAACGGATTACCGCTGTTTCATCGCATGCAACTATTAGCATCTACAACATTATCAATACTATACCAATATTTCCAGTCTCATCGTGCCAAATATTCAACTTTAACTCCATGGCAATGTAAATTTTAAATAAATTGATTTTTATTTACGTTTGTTAGTTTCTGTTGTTGGTTCCAAGTGGTAGTTTAACATTACAATTCTTACTCCGCAGTCTGTAGTCCAAACTAGTTTTCCTTGGATTGATTATCCCTTAGTATTTAATCGTAGAAAACTTTTATTTGAATCATTGTCTCACCCAAATAGTTCTCCTTGCATTTCACCCTGTATATTACGTAAAATAACACTGTAAGTATTCATGCTTACACTTGGTAACAACAGGTCGTTAATGCAGTACATTATTTTAATATATTGATATTTTTATCGCTCAATTTAAGTGTTACGATACATGCCTTTATTATCTAACCGAAGTTAACATTTTATATATTTATAATATAGGATAAGTTTTCAATTATTAATAAAACTGCGCATATTACCTTTGTGCAAACACTTTTTAAACCATACTATGTTTTTGACATTAAGATGTTATTAAAACAAAGTCACTCAGTGCATAAAACAGCATGTTAACGATAAAACGTGTGTTGCCTAGTAAGATATTGCAAAAACTGTCTATGTTGTACAATTGTTTATTTGTTTCTATTAATCAGTGGAAGAAAGAGATATTGATGTTGATCTGTTTGTATTAAGAACAAGTGCACATACAATATCGACATTTCCTGGTAACAACGACAAAAGATAATTGACCATTCATATGTTAATGGTAGAACTTGTCTTTGAATTGTAGTCGTTTATCAGTGCTATACGCAACTCTTGATTTTCCGGGTTGCTTCCAATGCTAGCCTCTAACTGGCTTTGTTAAACTTTGTTTTATCCCTACCAGAATGGACACAATCTTAGTAAGGGTAATACCTTCTACCCAATCAATGTAAATCATCCGAAATAAATGACCAAACTCCAAATAGAATGTACCTGTTTATTGCTAATTCACGATTTCACTGCCAAAGTTCATCAAACAATTCGGGGAAACATCGTATGGCACAACACCAAAAATTCTACAATTAGCAATTGTACCAGTTACATTGCTAGCATGTTGAAATGCGATCTTTGCATTATCATTTCATCTAGATATATATCAATAACAAGACAAAATTATGATCGGGAATGATTATTAACTCGTAATAATGAAACCAGAGATCATCAATCTAAGATCGGTACAGCGTACGTGAGTTATCACCGTTTACTAAACTTTCATTCCCATGATTTACATAATTATGCATATAGTAAAAGATTGAGTAAATGCATCCAATATATTTAAACAATACGTAAATAATACAGTATGCCAACTTTTCTAACTGTAGGAGTGTAAAACATAAACCAATGTATTGTATAGTGTCTCAAATATGTATTAAACGTAACATATAACCACTTATCAAATTTAAAAAAAATCTTACCCCACCCAGTTTGATTGTCAATTGTCATCATTAAAGTACTTTTTATATTGTATATTTGTAAGCAAAATTCATTTTCCAAAACTTTATAGCATATACTTGTACAACAGAAGTGCTATATTTTCCTGGGTTGTTAAAACTCTTACCCTACCCCCTATTGTTTGCCTTTATTTGGCGATAAATATGACGAAAAAATTTTATCACACCGATGTTCCACCAAAATCACCTAACATACATTATATTGTAAAACGACTGATTCCCATTATAAATGTCATATCCAATTTCCCAGAGGCTGTAATTTGATCAAATGTGAAATTTACTTTTGGCGGTCTTCCTGACAAAATCTTACAGTTCTCAAAACGCCATCACGTGACTGGTAAACAATGCCATGGATCGAAACGCACAATCATTTAGGAACATTTTAAGGTATGACTCAGCTTGTGAAAGGAATGGTAGTGTTCAACCATTGTACCCGTATTTGTTGCCCTATTACTTCTACAGCTTTGACAAAGGCGATGTTTGTCTGCGAACACATTCTATCATGTGTACCACCGTTTCGTGTATGACGTAAATGTACATCAATTTTTACAGACGCTTTATTGAGGGTAAAACGGTGCAATTTGTTATTCAAAAGATTCAAGTTGCTTACTTAATATTTATATCACCATAGCAATATAGAAAACATGCCACGCAATATATAAATGAGGCTTATGTCTTTTCAAAATATGTAATTGGCATTTTCACAAGAGGTTTGTAAACAAATAATGCCTAATACATGTAACAATTTCTAGGAGTCAGTAGATGTTTGTTATGGAACATAAATCTTTTCACATCGGAAACATTTTATGACATAAATGCGCTGTACATTATTCCGATATTCTTACCGGATAGATTTCCTATATGACGAAATGCTGACGATCCTTGCACTTATTTATATGAGTTGTAGTTCAGAACATCATTTCTGGATACGCGGGTACATGTAATATAGAACATCCTTTATTGTTGTATGGTAAATATAACAAAAGAATATGAACAGAGGAATAGTGAAGACAGGCTAACTAATAGTATGGTACATACTGGTATCTTGTATTGTGGTTCAATGATTATAACATACAATGTACATGACGTCCAGTTTTCCTATACTTTCTTGTAAAGAGAGCATTTTGGTAAAGGCAATCCACACGGGTTAGCAGAAAAGCAACAAACTTTGCACTTGGCAGTCTTACTTGATTCTGGTATTGCAAAGGTTTGCTGATAGTGTCCACAACTTATCATATCCTTACATTGGAATCATTGAAAACTGAAGACATAACTATAACTCAATAAATAGAACATATAGGATAAGGCCGTATTCGCTTACTTTGATGTACGCAAACTTTCCAGATTATATTGTATTGTAAGATTATATACACTGTAAATAAAACAAAATATATCAGACATACATTGATAACAGCCCTGAAAACTAGAACAAATATAGGAATATCGCTATCCTCGTATGTATGAAATATTATCTAAGACTTGGAAAGATGTTGATTGGGGAACATCGATGATTCCGATAATATTGGCAATTTGTTGGTTAAACAGACATAAACTACGTTCTATTGACTTTATGTCCGTCGTTTAAATGAGGAAGTTTGTGGTTAATGACTCCTGTCGAAATGTTATGTATTTGCCTTGTCAGTTTGGACAGAACGAGAAAGTTTTAAGTAAGGTGCGATAAACCTTCTGTAAAATAAAAAATTGTCTGAAAAACTTGACTTATTTTGTAACAATCTACATTTTAAGCTTACATGCATGTATGGAATTGAACTAGTGTTTCAAAAAAGGTATAAGAAAATCCGATAGGGAACTTAGCACTCAACCTAACCAGCCGAGCACAGAAATCCGAAACACCACAACACAGCTACCCAATGCCCACACAATTCCATGCCAAAATGGCGATCAAACGAGGCACAACAACACCGGGGCGTGACCTAGTAAAAAACACCGAATGTGACCTTACGTTATGCGACCTAAAGAGGCACAACTACGACTTGATCTAGTTTAAAGTAATGGGCAAGGCAGGAATGGGGTGGGAAATAATATTACATATTCCTAGCAACTACACTGAGCAATGCCCACAAATACGCCAAAGAAACAATTAAAAATCCAAGTCCCCGCCGATATAATGCAGAATGACCCAGTTTTACAAAAAAAATATAATAGCGGTTATTGCATGAGACCGAATGAAACGCAGCCAAAACTCGACCAAGTTCCCCAAGTTCCAACTGCACGGCGACCAAACCGCATCAACCCGTGCAACAACGGAGACCAAATGAGGCACAACCATTTAATGTGGACCGTATTGAAAATTGGTCTAGAACCAAATATGTTATCCACTATAAAAAAAGTCGTTATTATTATTATTATTATCCCCTGACCTGGTCTAAAACACCAAGGAAAATGACCTAACGTTAATACGTCTTAAAGAGGCACTTTTGCGACTTAACCTAGTTTATAATAATGGGCGAAAAGAGGGTGAAAATATAGATGCCAAAAACGTTTATCATAGTGACCCATCAGCACAGTGACCTAATTAAAAAGTATATCATTTAGCATCTTCGCAAGATACAACTGATGAAAAGAGGGAAGGTGGTGTAGGCGGTGGACTTTAAAAAGAGGGCAGAGGAAATTAATTACCAAGGACATGTTGAAACAAAACTACACCGACACTGCACAGTGCTGTAAAAGGAGGGGTGTTCGCCTCAATACGGAATTGCACGTGTTAAGAATATTTCAATATTTAAAGTGTGCTACATGCATACATAGACGATGAGTTTCATTTTAGTCTCACTTGTTGCAAGAACCTTACAATTCACCAGAGATTTATGGATGACAATCACTGCACATATCTGTCATTTACGAACTGAAGAAAGGATAAATAATCCTTTATTACCGCTGATCCCATGTAAGCAAAATAATCAGTGAGCAGGAAATTGAAATAAAATCGCGAATGCAAACAATTTGCATCCATCAAAAGGCTAACGACTTGTATGGTGCGTCTGGGCCTTTGTCCTATAACCATGACCAACATGATCGGTGTATTCTTACATTGCGAAACACAAGCCTGCTCATTCTATGAAGCTGCTTTCACAGCAGCTCAATAATTCAATCAATTCATTTACATACGTGTTTACAAGTTGGATGTTAATCAGTTCAATATTTAGTTCATTCTTCCATTGTAACATTAACGTACTTCGCTGTTTGTTAATTACCACCGTAGCTTTGGATAACAGTCTAAGATGCCAAATGTTCATGTTACGTTATAAGTTATTGTATAATAAAACTGCGTTTAAATTACATTTATCATAGTACACACATTCCAGATACATTGTATGTGTAAATTGCTACATTAATATACAACACGTGTTTCATATGTTAATAACATGAAAGTAATGGCATATTGGTAAACTTTCAAACGCGGTTTTATGAGCTCATCAAAGCAATGCCTGACCTTGTCCTGGACTTTAAAGCGACAGAGAAACATGAATAATTAGGTAGTGAGGTACTATTTGGACAACCACTTATACTCTTAGAAGAATAAAAAAATTGAACACGAATCAATATTTTCCCCTATGTACTTAAGTTCCGAACATGTGTTTAAGATCAATAAATATTGCAAAAACCTATTTAAACTATTTTTAATTATGAGTTTGCTACAGTATAATATTGTGTTAAAGTCAAATGTTTGCACGATAAAACTGGAAACGCCGTTATCATTTCGACGATGCTGTTAATTTTAACAGGTATACGTGTTAAAACAGCAGTTTATCGTTGATGAACATGTGAACTAAATTATTGGAAGAAAAATATATTTTTCGAATATCTAAGGGTTATACCTTTAACAATCATAATGTGTTTATATTTAAGTATGTGCGTGTTTTATACTGCTACAGAAGCATTACTTTACAAATGTATTTTTATATTGGCAACGTGGTTAATTTCATTATTTGTTCAATGCATTTATTATAAATATTTGAATAAATTGCAGAGATATCGAAATTTCATTGTTCGGATTTGCAATTGTTCAATACTGCGACACAATAATATGAGTACTATAATAGCTCCCTTGATTGTAGTTCAGTGAAAGTGGATAATGCGCAGCCCGGAGTATGGCAGAAATCCGGCTAACCATTCTTCCTTAATTAAAGATTGATATTAATAAACACTTGTAACATATCATCATGCGGATACCTCACATGGTATGCATTTTGTAGCCATTCTAAACATTATAGTATTGTCATATAGCTTACGAAACCAGCTGGAATCGAACCATTTTAAATTGTGAATTTTACTTGTTTACACAAATTAGTGATAACCAGTTAATCTATTTACTGTCCATAATTGTTTATATAGTGACAATTTTATCCTATCTAGCAGATAAGTACCCATTGTATATTTTTTTAACCATGTCTAAATTGTGATGAGTTGGGTACATCACTTTTGAAATACCAGTGTTAGGGTATGGCTCTGTATCACAAAGAAGCCAATTCCTCTGAATAAGCCTTGTGTCCACAAACGGGACACGGTATTGAAAAGTGCATGACAAACTGCATATATAATTCATATACTCGTTGTAAACCATAGCAATGCTTTAACTGTGAATTAGTTTATTTATATACCGAACTAGTACTCCCTTTTTAGATACCTGATTTGTAATTAAATAAAGTAAAGTGGGTATGTTTATAACACAATTTTTACCATTACCATTAATACAATCATCAATAACAATTTATCTCTTAATATTGCGTAGTTATTAGTACCTTACTTAGGGCTAAATGAAAACGAACGTTTACATAATCATATTATCTCTGCTGTAATGATCAATATAATCAAACGTATTAATTGATTAAACTACTGTACTACAATACTCAGATGTCATTAATGTAATTCAGCATGATACGGTAATGATGTTTCATAAAGATACGTAGCCATATTTGTTTACTCGTTTATTCCATAGTTTACATACACTTTATACTCGGGATCGACACACTTTCTCGATTTATATTTCTGGATCTGGGGATTGGATTCAAATAATTAATATCACTCAGAACAATTAAAATACTAGCGACCTAGGGCCGTTCGGGTATTCTTGTTAGGTGTTTGTATTTCGGAAGCGTCAATTGTTCTCGGTTTATTGCGTTTGTTCTAAGGAAACATGTTTCGTTGTCATAGTATTCAATTATTACGATAGAAAGCGACATAATTGAACTAATGATAATTTTATCTATGACGTCATGTGTCTGGTTACCATGACGTGCAGGTTTGTGAATACGCTATAGACTTATTAAACAGAATAATAACTCAATAAGAGAGACTATTGGCTTCATTTAACGTTGTAAGAGATAAATATTACATAATTGTATGTGAAAGTGAAAGATAAACACATTAACCAGTTGAATCTCCCGCTGATATAGAACCGGAAGTTTAGTGCGTACATTGTACATAGAGGACAAATTTAGGAATATGTCATCAACTATATTTACCTTCTTATATGTTTCCTCGCGTGTTATTAGACTGGCTTTAAGGTACAGTTGTTAACATTATTGTAAGAGCGACTTATTCTATATGATTACTCTGGGCAGATATGTTAAGCACCATTCGGAGCTCTACTCTAGGGAAAATGTGGTTAATCAGGTTGCCAAAAGTGCCATCGTATATCATCGCCGTGATGTCTGAGCTCGACGAGCGCCCGTCCTTGGAAGAATTGTCTATGACAATAGACAGACTAGCAGCTTGAAAAGCCCCTGGAAATGACTGCATACCAGCTGAGGTCCTACAGTATTGAATATTAAGCTATGATCTGCTCCCTACGCCAGTGTCAAGAAAACTGTAAACAAAAAAATTATAACCTCTGAATTTTACCTTCATAGACACGATGAAGGTATTGTATCTCCTTTCACTGATAGCATGATACGCATTAGTTTGACAGCGACATGTCTGCGGATTTCTGTATGAAACTGGTGTTAAAAGGGACCCAACCCTCATAGGCATATTATACGCCTTTTAACAGGAAGCATGCATTGAGGTACACAACTACTAATATATACTTATACTAACTACTGATATTCTAATGGTCGTCTCTTAGCCCATATATAAGTAAGTCCAAATTAGGGACATTTTATTCACTGATGACGCAGCAATAGCGTCACATCAATATTATGGTTTCCATGTTTGCAGATGCTTGTAATATATTTGGCCTCACCATCACACAGAAAGAAACTCTGGTTATTGGATTATAAACATTCATGCCACCAAACATTTCAATCCGAGGCACACCACTGGAGGTCGTCCACCAGTCTCAGTACAACAGTCCACTACCCCAAACCTCCTTTCGCTAAACGTAACGTTTTACAAAATGATTGGTAAAGCATCCACATCCCTCTCTAAAAAAACAAAGAGAGCCGGCGAAAACAGACACCTAACAATTTCTATCGAACATGCGTTCTCCGTTCAATACAATATAGGAGTTTGTCCTGAAGAATAATGTTTATACTCTTCACTAGAAAGGAAACTCCAAGTATTCAACATGAGCTGCTTATGTCGGATAATTGAAATCACATGACAGGGTAAGGTCACAAACAACGGTGTACTGAAAGCAGGTATTCTATCCATTTACTCCCTACTGCTTGGGAGACATCTTCGCAGGTTTAGTCGTGTGCGAAGGATGGGTGGCACTAATAGTCAAGTAAACTCAACCCACTACTTTGAATAGCATAAACACCTATACTGTAGCAAGTTGTCTAGGAAGCTACTTACAATCGTAAACATCATATGTCAGCCGCATATGACTATCTAAAAACGAAAAACAAACCATGATTTACCATGTGACAGTCAAGTGTTCTTCATTGCGGTCTAATGATAATTATAGTAGGTTTGTGAATATCGCGTTATTTTGTTACATTAATCATGGCAGTATCGGTCCTTATGTGTGAGGTTTGCGCGGTTTTGGCATGGGTTTCTGTGGGCATTGCTCAGGCTAGTTGTGTCGTGGTGTTTCTGATTTCTGTGCTCGGCTGGTTAAGTTGAATGCTTCCTTCCCTGTCGGATATTCTTATACCTGTTTTGAACAAAATAATGACATGCGCGTTCTATGTTAGTGTTATAACAAGTGTTTCTATTGTAAAAAAAATGAGTATCTCTGAGTCACATTATATTGTCAGTTTTAATCAAGATATAACATTATTAGACATGAACACGCATATATTTTCATGTTATCTCGAGTGTTTCGGCTTTTAATGTAATAATGTAATAATATAAATTGCATTCTCAGAACGATGCTTAAATAATAATCGTCTAAATTGAATATAAAACATAATCATTAAATCTATATGGAAGAAGTTGTAATATTGTAAATGCTCTAAAATAACATTGTCCAACATTATGACGTTCATAGCTTAAAATATTCTTATTCTTATATGTTATGATTGAAAACATTAGAAGCCGCTCGTATGTCGTACCAACATAGAACGTACGTCATATAATCTTATAAATATTTCTTCCATATTCTGAATGTAAACACCATAAATATACTGTGGTATCTAATTATCAACAATGTGTTTTGCTGCACAACTATTGATAATTCAGGGAAAGAAATATTTATTATTATGTTTGTGTTGTGCAACAAAAGCCATTTATACAGCTTTATGTTTCCATCGGTTGCAACTGTATCGGGTTTAGAAAGATAGAAAACAGGAATAGCTTGTGATAAAAAAAATAAGTAGTGTGATTTTTGTAAAATAATGCAAATAAACACATCGGAGAATCTTGGTACCGGAAAATTACAAGTTCTATAATCACCAGCATGGTTATTTATTATTCCAAATAAGTTGGTAAGCGCAACAATGATGGAGTTTTATAATGCAGAGAAGCTTTTGTGATGACGATATTTAAGACAGATAATGACACATACATGTATGGTTGCGTTACGTTTCAAGTTGATTTTAGCTAGAATGAGGTTTTGGTCGAGTATTGGCTGCGTTTCATTCAGGAATAACCGCTATTATATAATTTCTTTGTGAATGTGGGTCATCCTGCATTTTATCGGCGGGGTCTTGGATCTTTAATTGATTCTTCGGCTTATGAGTGGGCATAGTTGTTAGGAATATGCAATATTATTTCCCACCCTATTCCTACCTTGCCCATTATTTTAACTTGGTGGAGTCGTAGTTGTGTCTCTTTAGGTCGCATAACGTTAGGTCATTTTCCTAAGTGTTTTAAACTAGGTCACGTCCCGGGGTTGTTGTGCCTCATTTGGTCGCCGTTTTGGCATGGGTTTCTGTGGGCATTGCTCAGGGTAGTTGTGTCGTGGTGTTTGTGATTTCTGTGATCGGCTGGTTGGGTTTATTGCTACCTTCCCTGTCGGATTTTCTCATACTTGTTTGGTGTTGAATTCCTATGATTAAGAGACGTGTAATCTTATCAAACATTGTTTGTAACAAAATGCCCATGTGTATGTATAGATCTATGAAAATCTTCGAGTCGTGACTAGTGATAACTTTGTTTTCTATCAGGTTATTGTAGATATATACTCGTCTAACTTTACCATGCTTTACCAGGTAGATAAGATTGAAATTGCGAAAAACAACAAATTTATTTTTCCTCAAACGTACACATCATATTTTTCATTCGTTGTCGTTCACGTCATCTAAAATATCTTAAAGACCCCAATAACTATGTACAAGCATTATCAGAATTGCATGTTTTAAGAATGGTTCATGGATGATATTTGGTTTTATTTCTAAGGTTAAATAGTTCATCGGAATAGTTCATAGCTATTATGGGAAGCTATTTAATGTCGGACAATACTTGCGTGAAGTATTTGCATTTGATACGCTAGAAATGAGTATAAAGTAAGCATTTATTCCACTGCATTTTTTTTGTTTATTGATAGTCATTGTTTGTATTTTGTGAATATTTTTATTAATTACACCCCGATGGCCAGACGACTTTTAAACGTTTACAGAGATAGGTACAATGTCTGATGACTGACATTCACCGTGTCATCCATAACCATTTACCAATGCTCTTCCATAGAACTGCTATTAATGTACAAACATGTTAATAGTAGTTATTCTTAGCCAATTATTTTCGCAGCCTTTCAGTATTTATGATGATATATCCCTAAATGTTTTACAATCATTTTATAATGACACTATCAGAGCATAACTCAATCATTTAGTTACAAAGTGATATCTCTGAGTCTGAATCTTTAGCATGATATTATATAATGTTAGTTAATGTTGTGTCAAATATAAAACTGTGATTGGTTTTATCGCCAGTTCTCTGTATCATATCGTATAATGTACATTCGGTCAGTAGCTGACTATCAAAGTCTAGACGTTACTTGTGAACGGTGCCTTTATATCTTTCCTCGACAAAGATTGCTATGATTGCTTTTATTTCATCTCCATAACCAGAGCCATACAACATCAGGGACACGTAAAATTAACAGAATTTCCGTGTGATCCATGAAATAAGAGTTCAGATAGATTTTGCCGCCGTTATGTGATGCAGTAAAGTGTTTTTGCGACTACGTTGGAAATACTTACAGGGAATTCTCTGTAAAATAATTAATATATGTTTCTCAAATAGATATGTTGTCCAGTCACAGACGTGCTTTGAGATGGAAATCACGGAAACTCTTAAACGCGTAATTAAAATGTCTTGGTTTGCGTAATTCGTATGTAGCAGTAAATTTATACGTTTTTGATGAGTGGTGATTCGGTCAAACACAGTGAAGTATGCATTTAGATCGTAATTACGAGATACATATCTTATCTGAATAAAAACAAAAACAAATGTATGTACATATGTCTACACAACCTCTTAGTAAGATTTAAAGAGGCATTCCCGATAACTTTAATAAAGCCCTGAAAACGCACCATTGTACTATAGCTTATTCATGCTGAAGTTCATGGTTAAGTAGACGCCCGTCTACTGGGTTAAGTAGAGCCCCGTTTCAAAGTGTGGTAAGGTCTTGAAGAAAGTATGTTATTTCTTCGACCTTTATGGTAAGGTCTTGAAGAAAGTATGTTATTTCTTCGACCTTTATGGTAAGGTCTTGAAAAAAGTATGTTATTTCTTCGACCTTTGTGGTAAGGTCTTGAAGAAAGTATGTTATTTCTTCGACCTGTGTAACTCATATGATGATAGTAACTTTATGTCATTTGTGAGTCATCCCCCTTTTAAAGGAAGTATTACTATTCCTTTAAGGGTTAAGGACATGTGGTAATGGTACCTGACGTTATCCTTGTCCTAGTTGAGGTTTACATTCAGTTAATACCCCTACAGATAATCAAATCGATGTACACCACTATTTTATTGTAGCGAAGTATTTATATTTACCATGTCTCCTAAGTTTTATCTTGCATTTCGTTTCGGCAATATGATACTGATGGGAGACTTAATAGCGTTGATATATTTTTGTATATTTTATGTACATTATATATTGTTTTAACCATGTATTAGTCAGGACTGTACAGCACTTTTGAACGTGTGTATACATGAAAAAAGGGCTATATAAATATGGTATAATAATAATAATAACTAGCATATTTTTTTCTTCTATCAAATTAAATAAGCTAACTGTACAAATCACTATCAATTATCATAATTTGTCAGACAAAAGTGTGCGCAAAAATGTCTCTATAATGCCAATATATATTTATATCACCAATAATCATTTATCGCTTCCAGCGATTTATTATTATGTGATCAAAGAGAAGCAACTCGTGACTATTTTGGCTCTTACGGAAATATATTTTCATTCTTTTCTGGGTACTTAGTGGGAGCTTTATGTAGAAATTTTTTGGAATAATATTCCTGAATCGATATAAAACTATCAAAGTTATCGGGAACGCCTCTTTCAACTATTAGCAACATACAGTATCACATGTTTACCGACATAGTAAACATTTTATGACAGCATAATTATGATCGGCGTGACATACATGTATATGAAACGACAGTCATCTATTGGCGATATAATTAACCGTCACTTATATTTACACTATTCAATCTCAGAGAAACATTTGTAAACACGATGTGGATCTAATGTAATTAGTACGCTGATAAACATGTGGAGTTTGTCATAACGATATGTTATGTTCTGTTATATTTGTACCCATCAGTGAGGTACCATAACTCACATGGTAAGTGTGATGATGCTGATAGGTTAATACATAAACGTCATTATTTTGTTATAAAACATACATCATAAATACACATGTATGTACCAGCTAGGTTAATACAACCTTTATCAAATGGAACTTGTGAAATACACTTCCCATTCTTAGAGTTTATGAGTACAAGAATATAACATAATTATATAACGTTATATTAACTATATGAACATATATATTATAATCATATTTGGCCTAGATAATCAGGTTGAAGTTTAGGGTTATTAAACATGTGGTGTTATGTAATTTCTTCAAACAAATGATTTCCTCATTAATTGTGCAGCAATTGGTTCAACCGTTTAATTTGAAAACTTTTTTATTAAATATGCACATTAAAAGAACTTTACAGGCAACTGCTGTGTATAACAGGTATAAATTTACCGTAGGGATTCCAATATTTGATCAACTATTGCATCGTGTTTGATATGCAAAGCAGTAACAAGCGGATTGCATTTACACATTGTTTATACTTATAAATTGATGTTTGATAGAGTTGTGCAGCCTATTTTGCATTATAACCGTTTATGTGCGTATTTATATTGTTAGTGCGCTACAATATTTTTAAAACAATCCGCGTCTCTTTGTCAATGCTTGTACTGACCTTTTATATTTTGTAATGATTTTATTATGAGTGGACGCATCCACAGTGCATCCTGGTACTGAAAAATAAACTTCCAAAAACGCACATTAGGTTACAAACCACTAAATGCCTCCGCGAACCAAAATAGGATACACTCAAATAGTCCCTAAATAAACTTGTGATTGTGTTTAAATGGTAGTATGCTTTGACATGGTGGAACTGGAATCATCTAATTGGGTTTACAGGCATTGTATACATGTATGTGATGTATTGAAACTATTTTATTTTACATATTTTGAGATTTTGGCCAAAATACCAAAGCGAAAGTAGGGTAGGGTAAAACCCAGATTTGGTCGGTCCGCGCGCCTGTAAAAATATGTTCACCGCGTTGGACGGACAAAATTTTTCTTATATGATACGTGACCCCCTGTTTTTTTTGTATTTTCTTAAAGCTGGTAGCCCCTTCTTTTCATTGATATATGTCTGCCACCTGGCCATAGACTTTAACATGTATCAACCTGGGACTGACTATTGTAACTTTACATTGAGCTAAAGAACAAATTTATTTAGTGGTTTGTGACCTTAAGAAATGACCCAAAAAATTTAAATGTATATTTTCAATATTTTGACTTTAAATGTTTATAAATACATTTTTCTGTGGGTTTTATTCCATTTTTCTGTGAAATTTGTCTCAAAATGTGAAAAAGTTGTGTTTTGGGGTGAAATTTTAAGAAAAAAATGAAGATTTTTCCTCCACAAAATGACATTTTCATACCAATTTTGACCTTATTTAGGTATCAGACCTGGGTTCTTGTGTATATATATGAGGAATAGTTACATAATTAAGCACCCAACATAAAATAATTGCCCAATGTAAGGTTTATACAAAACTGCAACTGTTTAATTTGCCAGTATTCATACAATATGGCCAGCAGAATCCAAGAAATTGCGTTAAAGCGCTTACTCTATTTTGTCAAAATTTTGAGAAATCATGTCATTTCAGTCTGGAAAGTCATCATTTGGAGTTGTATATACATAGTAGTTGTCAAATAAGTGTTTAAATCAATCAAAATGGGGGAAAAGGGTTGTCTTAAGGTTACAAACCACTAAATGCCTCCGCGAACCAAAATAGGATACACTCAAATAGTCCCTAAATAAACTTGTGATTGTGTTTAAATGGTAGTATGCTTTGACATGGTGGAACTGGAATCATCTAATTGGGTTTACAGGCATTGTATACATGTATGTGATGTATTGAAACTATTTTATTTTACATATTTTGAGATTTTGGCCAAAATACCAAAGCGAAAGTAGGGTAGGGTAAAACCCAGATTTGGTCGGTCCGCGCGCCTGTAAAAATATGTTCACCGCGTTGGACGGACAAAATTTTTCTTATATGATACGTGACCCCCTGTTTTTTTTGTATTTTCTTAAAGCTGATAGCCCCTTCTTTTCATTGATATATGTCTGCCACCTGGCCATAGACTTTAACATGTATCAACCTGGGACTGACTATTGTAACTTTACATTGAGCTAAAGAACAAATTTATTTAGTGGTTTGTGACCATTACACAAAACGCACTATGGACAGCCAAAGTAAATCGTGTCATCGTATTTTGTTTCAGAATATATTACTCTACTCTGTGGTAACAGTTTTACCAATCTGAATGTTGAATCCAAGCTGCTCCAACATTCTTCAAAAGCCCAAACACAGATAAAAGAAAGAGCTCTTACCACAAGTATACATACTGCGCGACACACAAATTGAACCATATAAACCGCGGAAAGCCATGCAACAATATTTCACAAACAATTTTGGTGTTATATGTTTTCGTTTCGTGATACAGCTGTCGCTGTTTCATTTCGAAATTGTGTTCAACTGACCCAGACTATTTTGCAATGTTACAGATTGTGTTTTTTACTTGGAAGTTATTTACTGGGGTTTTTGGTTTGGGCCATTTAGATTTCTTTTTTTTAAAAGGTAACTACAATCGACCATTTTGCAGTTTGATGCCAACTAATATTGTCAACCTTATTTACGATGTATGTATATTTCATTTTTGGGATAAGGTTAGATATTCTTTTTAAAACATACGTGTATTTCTGTTTGCAAATGGTGGTTAAATTATGATCGTGTACACGTCTGCTAGATGATATTCATGTCAATGGAACAAGATACCTTAACACGCAACAATGTTGTTTTATGAAAACAGAATGCCGATACAATGTACAACAATAGAGCAAATATAGAACATGACGTCAACTTTTGTATCATAGTTTCAAACACTTGCCAATGTTATGTCACGCTTGTGTTGCGATAGCCTGAATGTACGTATGAAAGATGTCATCCATAAATCATCATTGAACTTCATGAATGATATTTGTTCTGCTTCGGTCCCCGTTATTTCTCGTCCGAATGTATATAAACATTAAATTTTGCGTAGCCTTATAATACGGTGTCTACTTAAGCTATGGAGTTTTCTTGTCTGGAATTAACAAACAGCGATCCTAGCACATAACAAGTCATTGGAAATTCGAAACATTAGAATATCGAGACCAGTGCGAATGATATGCATACGTAAATTTAAGCAAGGAATAAGTCAAAATCAAATAATTATCTTTATAGTTTCATAACATAAGATTACAACTTAAGCTGATGTATTTTTACGATGTTTCTTTGAACAATTCAACAAGGTATGTGAGGGTGTTACTGACCTCATTGTATATATAATTCAGATGAAAAACCCGTGTTGATTTTACACCGTAGCAAATTGTTTCCAGTACTTTGATTTCACAAACAAAAAGTCTAATACATTTACAACTCCCAGTTTTTGACAGGTTGTAATGATACGGCCAATATAAGAACAAAAATAGAACACAACACCAGATTCGGAAACAATATGTGTTCAATTGATGCCAAAGTTGTGTCCTAAGTTGTAACATTGGTTTGGTACGCAGTCAATGAATTCACGTTACAGTTACAACATTTACCTTGCTTACAAAAGACTTCTTTTTTAACAAATCACGTACTGTTTTCAAAGGGGAACTATCCGGCCGTTTTATTTTGACACATGGTCAACCTATACTTAGACTAGGGTTAATCACATGGTTGTCAAAATACGCCGAAACGATGTTCCTTTAGAGATTTAATAGGTCGCATTTGTAAATGTTAGAAGAATCGAAATACATTGTATTTTACAAATTTCCTGAAGCTTTCAATTAATTTCTCTACAAAAAAGTAAAAAGTATTAAAATTGTCTGAGTGTAGCTAATGAGAGTAAATGCGAGAAGTAAAGTACAGATTTATATTATTTAATGAAATTTCACTTGGTTTAATACCGCTTATGAGACGAAAATTTCAAATGTTGAAAGCTAGTAAACTTTTATGATATCGTGTAGCACTGTAACAGGTGGTATAATTATACAAATTGGATCTTCAAAAAGATTTCCTGTCGAAATGTGTAAGTATCTGCGAACGTCGTGTTTAAAAACATAAATATCTATTCAAACACAATAGATAGCATTAAAATTATTGTTATCAAGGTAATACTGCTTTCGTTGTGCAGCCTGTTAGATTTCTAACCATTCTCTTCAATACATCCTTGTATTTAATTGGTTCCAATATAGCGGATTCGAATGATCTACAAACTATTGTCGATTCAATTAATAATACTAATGAGGGAACTATTTCATTCGAAATTATAGCTAGGTTAACTAGGAAAAGGTATAGTAGGATTAAATGTCTTAAAACAAAGTAACACTGTATCCTTTTATGAAAGTTTCAGCATTCTCATAATAATTAGAATGTTTGGGTCAAATCCTGCAAACATTCATACCACACGAAGTGTCATTTCACAAGCACATTACAGTGTGAATGATATGTAATACGTATATTTAAACCAGGCTTGTTAGCTAGGAGTGAGTCGCAAGATCAAACTAATATAATGAAAGACTTATTCTTTCATAACATTATAGCTGATGTATTTTGGAACGATGTTTCTTTGAACAATTCAAAACGGTATGTGAAGGAGTTGCTGACATAAGTATCTATATAATTCTGGTGAGAACCCGTGTTTGTTTTGTACCATTTAAATTCAGAAAAGAACATTTTTTCTAAAAACTCGGTTTTCAGAAACATCCGTGTCTAATACATTAAAAAAACTCGGCGTTTTGATAGATTGTAATGCTACGGCCAATTTAAGAACACAAATAGAATACAGCACCAGCATTAGAAATAATATGTGTTTGATCTTTGCCAAAGTTATGTCATTATTCCTTACATCGACGTGGTATTAAGTCATTGTTATCACGTAACAGTTTCAACACATACCTTGCTAATACCCTTCTCGTGTTCTGTTTAAAGATCACATAATGTTTTCAACAAAAAGACAAAAAGAGAAATTATCTCATCATCATGGAACAACCAGCCAGTAAACTAGAAACTTCAAACAACACGATCGTTAACAAAATAAAACATCAGAAATATAAAACTTAACAACTCGTTTGTAATGCACATAAGTTCTAAAGAGCAGATGTAACGTATCACAAAGACCAACCAAAGTGAAAATGGTTACAATGCAGCATATTTGCGTTTTGTCATTACAAGCAGGAAATAACAAAAACTGATGTTAATAGAATAACGCTAGGTATTGCGCCAAGACAATAAAGAGAACATAGAAACTAATACTGGAAGAAGAACACAGAGAAGACGTATTTGTAATATGTTATGCCAAATTATACGTAATTCAAACACAAACGTAATTCTCGTCAGATTAGAATACATTGGTATTTCCGGAAAGTACAGACACTTCTTAGACTGATCAAACTGCTTTACTTGATCAAAGTCAGCAAATTATAACCAAAGTGTTTCGATGTGTTCAATTTCTATTTTCTATGCTGGTCTAGAACAGAAAGGTGAAGGCTGGAAAGATATTCTGCAGTTAGAGATGCATTTGGTAAAAGTCACAGTCATAATAATTAATTCTTAAAATTTAATAATAATGATGTAACTGCAGGTTGTTGATGGAATCACTGAAATTTGTAGATCTCTGTAACCGGTAGTGATTAATTAATGCATGTAGTAAAATTATTGAAAAAAATGTGAACTTCACCGTGTATCTAATTTAAAACATCGGTTAAAGTTATGTTTGGTAGTAAAATAAAATAAACACCTTTTCGAAGATATTACGATGTAATAAAGGTATACTGTTAATATAATCGAATTTATAGTAAATAAAGAGTGAAGTAATGTCTTAAACTAATTCCTTTTGTATGCTTATAAAGTGCTTATAAACGGTTTACCGCTGTTTCATCGCATTAAACTATTAGCATCTACAACATTATCAATACTATACCAACATTTCCAGTCTCATCGTGCCAAATATTCAACTTTAACTCCATGGCAATGTAAATGTTAAATAAATTGATTTTTATTTACGTTTGTTAGTTTCTGTTGTTGGTTCCAAGGGGTAGTTTAACATTACAAGGCTTACTCCGCAGTCTGTAGGCCGCCAAACTAGTTTTCCTTGGATTGATTATCCTTTAGTATTGATTTGTAGAGTACTTTTATTTCATTGTCTCACCCAAATAGTTCTCCTTGCATTTCACCTTGTATATTACGTAAAATAACACTGTAAGTATTCATGCTTACACTTGGTAACAACAGGTCGTTAATGCAGTAAATTATTTTAATATCTTGATCTTTTTATCGCTCAATTTAGGTGTTACGATACATGCTTTTATTTTCTAAACGAAGTTGAGAATTGTTATATTTATAATATAGGATAAGTTTTCAATTATTAATATAACGGCGCATATTACTTTTGTGCAAACACTTTTTAAACCATACTATGTTTTTGACATTAAGATGTTATTAAAACAAAGTCACTCAGTGCATAAAACAGCATGTTAACGATAAAACTTGTGTTGCCTAGTAAGATATTGCAGAAACTGTCTATGTAGTACAATTGTTCATTTGTTTCTGTTAATCAGTGGAAGAAAGAGATATTGATGTTGATCTGTTTGTATTAAGAACTATTGCACATACAATATCGACATTTCCTGGTAACAGCGACAGAAGATAATTGACCATTTATATGTTAATGGTAGAACTTGTCTTTGAATTGTAGTCGTTTATCAGTGCTATACGCAACTCTTGATTTTCCGGGTTGCTTCCATTGCTTGTCTCTAACTGGCCTTGTTAAAATTTGTTTTATCTCTCCCAAAATGGACACAATCTTAGTAAGGGTTAATACCTTCTACTCAATCAATGTAAATCACGCACAGTAAATGACTTAAACGCCAAATAGAATGTACCTGTTTATTGCTAATTCACGATTTCACTGCCAAAGTTCATCAAACAACTCGGTGAAACATCGTATGGCACAACACCAAATATTCTACAATTAGCAATTGTACCGGTTACATTGCTAGCATTTTGAACTGCGATCTTTTCATTATCATTTCATCTTGATATACATCAATAACAAGACAAAATTATGATTGGAAATGATTATAACTCGTAACAATGAAATCAGAGATCATCAATCTAAGACCGGTTCAGCGTACTACATTTAACCGTTTACTTAACTTTTATTTCCACGCTTTACATATGCATATATAGAAAAATATTGGGTAAATGCATCAAATATTAGTTAACAATGCATAAATAATACATAATGCCAACTTTCCTAACTGTAGGAGTGTGAAAACTAAACCAATTTTTGGTATAGTGTCTCAAATATGTATCAAAGGTAAAATATTACCACTTTTCAGATTTTAATAAAATCGTTCCCCACCCACTTTGATTGTCAATTGTCACCATTAATTTAAAGTACTTTTATTTTGTATATTTGTAAACATTTTCATTTCCCCCAACTATATAGCATATACTTAACAACAGAAGTGCTATATATGCGGTCAAACTTTTCCTGGGTTGTTAAAACTCATACCCCTACCCCATATTTTCTGCCTATATTTGGTGATAAATATGACGAAAAAATTTAAATCGACCCAATGTTCAACCAAAATCATCTACATGTAATATGACAAGAACAACATACATTATATTGTAAAACGACTGATTCCCATAATAAATGTCATATCCAATGTCCCAGAGGCTGTCATGTGATATAATGAAATGTTTACTATTTTGGCGGCCAACTTGGACACAATCTTAGAGTTCTCAAAACGCCATCACGTGACTGGTCAAAAATGTCATGGCTCGTAACGCACAATTATTTAGGAACAGTTTAAGGTATGACTCAGCTTGTTAAATGAATGGTAGGGTTCAATCATTTTTACATGCATTTGTTCGCCTACTACTACTACGACTTTGACAGAGGCGATGTTTGTCTGCGAACACATTCTATACAACAATTTGCAATTTGTTATTCAAACGAATCTAGTTTCCTATTTATACAACCATAGCAATATAGAAAACATGCCACGCAATATAAATGAGGCTTATGTCTTTTCAAAAATGTAATTGGAAATTTCAGAAAAGGTATGCAAACAAATATTGCCAAATAACAGTTTCTAGGAGTCAGTAGATGTTTGTTATGGAACATAAATCTTTGCACATCGGAAACATTTTATGGCATAAATGCGCTGTACATAATTCCAATATTCGTACCGGATATATTTCCTAAATGAAGACATGATGACGATCCTTGTACTAATCCTTGTACTTATTTATACGAGTTGCAGTCCAGAACATCATTTTTGGATACGCGGGTACATGTAATATAGAACATCGTTTATTGTTGTATGGTAAATGTAGCAAAATAATATGAACAGAAGAATAGTGAAGACAGGCTAACTAATAGTATGGTACATACTGGTATCTTGTATTTTGGGTCAATGATTATAAATACAATGTACATGACGTCTAGTTTTCCTATAATTTCTTATTAGGAGAGCATTTTGGTAAAGGCAATCCACACGGGTTAGCAAAAAAGCAACAAACTTTGCACTTGGCAGTCTTACTTGATTCTGGTATTGCAAAGGTTTGCTGATAGTGTCCACAACTTATCATATCCTTACATTGGAATCATTCAAAACGGAAGACATAACTATAACTCAATAAATAGAACATATAGACCCTTTCAATTAAGCGATAATCGTATGTACAGAGTTACCTCCCGTTAACCGGATGTGACGTCAAACGAGGGCTCTACAAATTAATGACACTATAAACGCAGTAGCGAAGAGATTATTTAATCGCTTTTTTCGTTAATTGCATGTTTTGTAGCTGTTGTTTTTTCAATAAAGATGTTTATAATGTACTAACAATGTACGTATAATATGTTACATGTTATGGATGTGGAGGAAACGTGTGATTTCTCGGATTTTTTCTATCAACAATGGTCAATTATCGGGCGTTAATTTCCAAAAAGATCTGTAGTTGTATTAATTTTGTTTTGTAATTCGGTTGATTGTCATGCACATTTCGTACATTAAATTGAGCGTTAGTGCTAAGATACAGTGTATATTTGTACTTTGATAAATGTATATTTTGCCGGGAATATAAAGCGCAAGTATTTTCACCTGGTTCTTTCAATACTACATCATTACCGCCATTAGACCTAGTTAACTCTGGATCATTGCTATGTCTCATTTCTTTTTACCAATGCAATTCGCAAGTTATGTGTTGTTTATTATGGATTGTAATAAAACAAAGACATAATTATTTAGGCCTTTGAATACACGTATATTAGAGCCACAACGATTTATTGGAATGTCCTATCTGGTTACATAGTGCCATTTCGGGCAAATTCGGCTTAAAAAGCTGTATAAATGACGATTATGATAGCAGTTGATTGTTATAAATTAATTTAAAAAATACATTATTTATTTACAACTGCTCTTCAAACTAACATCACAATTAACAATATTTTGTTTTTAATATAAGAATTGTATATCTTAATTCACAAAAAGTGACATGAACTGCAATTCGAGTGATGGGAAAAACATACCAAATTAAAGTGAGACAGATACTTAAGAAGTGAAGGTGCTAAAACCCTAATGCATAAATAAAATCTTGTCAGATGATGAGGTGCTAAAACCCTAACACATAAATAAATTCTAGGTGCTGTATAATTATATAATGATTTACAATAAACAGCATAGATCCCCTAATATCAAGATAAGCCACCAAGACCATACACTAAATTAGTTTCACAGCAGGGTACTAATATACAACCAATCATCACTATGTTGTCACCATCTGTCATCTTAATATACATGTACAGTATATTGATCAGTGTTTTACCTTAAATGATTGACATTGATTGACACTTTTAAATCAACGTTTGGGTTACTTTTATAAAAAAGTATAAATTTTGTTTATCTAAACCACGGAGGTCTCTCTAATTCCGTGTCCGAACAAAAAGTGTAAATTAATGGACATGCACCTGTATGACTTGTGCTACAATGCTCATTTTGATGTTTCAAATATAATTTATTGCAATATTTTTACACGTAGACACCATTTAAAATAAATAAAGCACTTTTCTCATTTACTTGTATATGAATTTCAAATGAACAAAGGTTTCATGATGGAAGAGTAAGATTTGAAACAGACTACATTGTATTGCCAAACAATTTAGTTTTACCTACATACAACAAAATTTTACATAGAATTGATTCTGATTTTAAGTTATTCTTCGTGTGAACTTTTCCGGTGATTCCTTACTTTCTTTGATTGTAGTAAACAACACATCAATGTACTCGTGTTAACACTAAATAAGTAAGCACATGCGGACATGTATAATCACGCCGCCCGGATTTTAGTACAAACTATATCTAGAAAGAAATTTCCTCCTGTGTAAATTAACGTTTTAATTTCTGGCTGGATAGTCGTACTTTTGAAATGATATAGCTGATATTCTATACTTTTATGATGTGTGATGAATTATTAAAATACACAATTTCTTTATGCTAGTATAAAATGTAAGTCAGGATTGTGCGCGCGTGATGCATGGTATTTAGGTTCGAAAAGCATGGCTCTCCTTTTAAAACTTTAATAATATCTTTTAATAATATAATTGTTGGAAAGCTTAGTCTACACAGTTCTTAAAACTGCAAATAATAAACATTTTGAGCAAGTTAAATGCCAATTGTTGAGTATTGAATTCAGTTTTTTATTTTTACATTTTCTTGCCCTTGAGAATTTTGTTCCGAAAACATGGCTTTTTATGTTTTATTATTGAAAATACATTAACAAAAGTTACATCATTAAAAAGTCTATACGATCTTGTTTTCGTAAGTGTTCATCTTTTAAAAATCGACAGAGTAAAACGTGATTTACAGCGGTTTAAAGTTGACACATTTTTTATTTCCTTTACACGCTAACGGTAATCGGATCGTGTATTCGTTTTGAGCCCTCGTTTGACGTCATCAAAGGGAGACAATTTAATTACGGTCTTAATTGAAAGGGTGTATAGGATAAGGCCGTATTCGCATACTTTGATAAATGCAATCTTTCCAGATTGTATTGTATTGTAAGATTATATACACTGTAAATAAAACAAAATATATCAGACATACATTGATAACAGCCCTGAAAACTAGAACAAATATAGGAATATCGCTATCGTCGTATGTATAAAATATTCTCTCTAAGACTTAGAGAGATGTTGAGTGAAGAACATCGGTGATTCGATAATGTTGGCAATTTGTTTGTTTAACAGACATAAACTACGTTCTATTGACTTTATGTCCGTCATTTAAATGAGGAAGTTTGTGGTTTATGACTCCTGTCGAAATGTAATGTATTTGCCTTGTCAGTTTGGGAAGAACGAGAAAGGTTTAAGTAAGGTACGATAAACCTTCTGTAAAATAAAAAAATTGTCTGAAAAACTAATGTCTTATTTTGTAACAATCTACATTTTAAGCTTACATGCATGTATGGAATTGAACTAGTGTTCCAAAAAGGTATGAGAGAATCCGATAGGGAAGTTAGCACTCAACCTTACCAGCCGAGCACAGAAATCAGAAACACCACAAAACAACTACCCTGATCAATGCCCTCACAAATCCATGCCAAAATGGCGATCAAACGAGGAACAACAACACCGGGGCGTGACCTAGTAAAAAACACCAACAGTGACCTAACGATATGCGACCTAAAGAGGCACAACTACGACTTGACCTAGTTTAAAATAATGGGCAAGGCAGGAATATTCCTAGCAACTACACTGAGCAATGCCCACAAATAAGCCAAAGAAACAATTAAAAATCCAAGTCCCCGCTAATATAATGCAGAATGACCCAGTTTTACAAAAAAAATATAATAACGGTTATTGCATGAGACCGAATGCAACGCAGCTAATACTCGACCAAGTTCCCACTGCACGGCGACCAAACTGCATCAACCCGTGCAACAATGCAAGATACAACTGATAAAAAGAGAGGAGGGGTGTAGGCGGTGGACTTTAAAAAGAGGGCAGAGGAAATTAATTTCCAAGGACATGTTAAAACAAAACTACACCGACACTGCACAGTGCTGTAAAAGGAGGGGTGTTCGCCTCAATACGGAATTGCACGTGTTAAGAATATTTTAATATTTAAAGGGTGCTACATGCATACATAGACGATGAGTTTCATTTGAGTCTCACTTGTTGCAAGAACCTTACAATTCACCAGATATTTATGGATGACAATCACTGCACATATCTGTCATTTACGAACTGAAGAAAGGATAAATAATCCTTTATTACCGCTGATCCCATGTAAGCAAAATAATCAGTGAGCAGGAAATTGAAATAAAATCGCGAATGCAAACAATTTGCATCCATCAAAAGGCTAACGACTTGTATGGTGCGTCTGGGCCTTTAACAATGACCAACATGATCAGTGTATTTTAACATTGCGAAACACAAGCCTGCTCATTCTATGAAGCTGCTTTCACAGCAGCTCAATAATTCAATTAATACATTTATATACGTGTTTACAAGTTGGATGTTTATCAGTTCAATATTTAGTTCATTCTTCCATTGTTACGTAAACGTACTTCGCTGTTTGTCAATTACCACCGTAGCTTTGGATGCCAGTAGCTTACGAAACCCTAATCGAATCATTTTAAATTGTGAATTTTACTTGTTTACACAAATTAGTGATAAACAGTTAATTTATTTACTGTCCATAATTGTTTATATTTTGACAATTGTATCCTATCTAGCAGATAAGTACCCATTGTATATAGTTTTAACCATGTCTAAATGTGCTGAATTGGGACATCACTTTTGAACTACCAGTGTTAGAGAATGGCTCTGTATTACAAAGAAGCCAATTCCTCTGCGTAAGACTTGTGTCCACCAACGGGACACGGTATTGAAAGTGCTTGACAAACTGCAAATAGAATTCATATACTCATTGTTAACCATAGCAATGCTTTAACTTCTAATTTTAAATGGGAATTAGTGTATTAATATACCAAACTAGCACTTCCATTTTAGATACATGATGTGTAATAAAATAAGTAGAGAGGGTATGTATATAATTCCATTTTTACCATTACCATTAATACAATCACCAATAACATTTTATCTCTTAATATTGCGTCGTTATTAGTACTTTACTGGGGGCTAAATGAAAACGAACGTTTACATAATCATATTATCTCTGCTGTAATGATCAATAAAATCAAACGAATTAATTTATTAAACTACTATACTATACTCAGATGTCATTAATGTAATTCATCCTGATACGGTAATGATGTTTCATAAAGATACGTAGCAATATTTGTTTAGTCGTTTATTTCATAAAATACACTTTATACGAGTAATAACAACACACTTTCTGGATTTCTGTTTCGGTATCTTGGGATTGGAATCAAATAATTAATGTCACTCAGAACAATTAAAATACTAGCGATCTAGTTTCTCAAATAGATATGCTGTCTGGTCACAGACGTGCTTTAAGATGGAAATCACAGAAACACTAAACGCGTAATTGAAATGTCTTGGTTTGCATAATTCGTATTTCTCAGTAAATTTATGCGTTTTTGATGAGTGGTGATTCTGTCAAACAAAGCGAAGTATGCATTTGGATCGGAATTACGCGATGCATATCTTATCTAAATAAAAACAAAATTATTGTATGTAGGTATGTCTACACAACCTTTTTCAACAAAAATTTTAGTAAGATTTAAACTATTAGCAACATAGAACATGTTTGCCGACCTAGTAAACATGTTATGACAGCATAATTATGATCAGCATGACATACATGTATATGTAACGACAGGCATCTATTGACGATATAATTAACCGTCATTAGCTTATACGAGTATTTACACTATTCAATCTCAAGGAAACATTTGTTAATAAGTACGCTGGTATAGAGGTGGAGTTTGACACAACGTTACTTTCTTACTCTACAGTAAGGTAACATAACTCACATGGTAAGTATGATGATGCTGATAGGTTAATACATAAACGTCATTACTTTGTTAAAAAAACGTACATCGTAATTATACATCTATGTACCAGCTAGGTTAATACAACCTTTATCAAATGGAACTTGTGACATACATTTCCCATTCTTAGAGTTTACGAGTACAGGAATATTACATTACAATATAACGTTATATTAACTAAATGAACAAATATATCATAATCATATTTGGCCTAGATAATCAGGTTGAAGTTTAGGGTTATTCAAAATGTGGTGTTATGTAATTTCTTCAAACAAATGATTTCCTCATTAATTGTGCAGTAATTGGTTCAACCTTTAAATTTGAAAACTTTTCTATTAAATATGCACACTAAAAGAACTTTACAGGCAACTGTTGCGTATAACAGGTATAAATTTACCGTAGGGATTCCAATATTTGATCAATTATTGCATCGTGTTTGATATGCAAAGCAGTTACAAGCGGATTGCATTAACATATTGTTTATACTTATAAATTAATGTTTAATAGAGTTGTGCAGCTTATTTTGCACTGTAACCATTTATGTGCGTATTTATATTGTCAGTGCGCTACAATATTTTTAAAACAATCCGCGTCTCTTTGTCAATGCTTGTACTGACCTTTTATATTTTGTTATGATTATATTATAATTGGACGCATCCACAGTGCATCCTGGTACTGAACAATAAACTTCCAAAAACGCACAGTACACAAAAAGCACTATGGACAACCACAATAAGTAAATCCTGTCATCGTATTTTGTCTCAGTATATATTACTCTACTCTGTGGCAAAAGTTTTACCAATCTGAATATTGAATCCAAGCCGCTCCAACATTCTTCAAAAGCCCAACACAGATAAAAGAAAGAGCTCTTATACATACTGCGCGACACACAAATTGAACCATATAAACCGCGGGAAGCCATGCAACAATATTTCACAAACAATTTTGGTGTTATATGTTTTCGTTTCGTGATACAGCTGTCGCTGTTTCATTTCGAAATTGTGTTCAACTGACCCATACTATTTTGCAAATGAATATCCGAATATCATTGTTACAGAAAAACAACCATCTAGAACCATCATCAGAAATAAAATAACGAACGTAATTTATAATCAATCTATTCAAATTTACTTTGTTACAGTAAAATATTGTGTTAAGGTATGGGACTCATCATATCGAGAAATTTTCCTATAACAAGGATTGTTCGAAAACTCATTTTTCATGCGGAGTAACCTTATATACGTTGATTAAAGTTAAAAAAATGGGGGTCTATGACTTACTTTTTTGGCAAATTGCACTTGAAGTGACACTGTGTAAAATACAGGGGAGTCGTTTTATGTCATTTAAAAATGGGGTAGGGGTAGAATATCAATTCATGTTGACTAAAATATGGCGATGTGTATAACGAAAAGTAATGTAACCTTTAGTCATATAAGTACCACACCGAAAAAAATCAAGTTGTTGGTGTTTTTGTATTTTTTTCGAAAATTATCACATTTATAACATGTAATGAATGAAGTACCAAAAATCATGAAAAATAGACATTTTTCTGAAAACAAATACCTTGTAAAAATATATTTAATATAACAAGGATTTTCCAAGTCTTTGCCATGTTGTGCACACATCTATGGTCATTCTAGAAATGCATTAAAAACAATATGTCTATGCGCTTAAAAAAAAGTTATTTGAATTTGAAATTTTCTAAATAAGGCCGAAACACATAAAATATGCAATTAGTCAATTAATGAAAATAATTACACAAGAAATTGATAAAATCCATATAAATGTAATTTATACAAAATAAAATAGACATACTGTATTTATCTTATTTCAAAAAGACTTAAAAAATACAAAAAAGAAATAAACAATGTTAAAATCTTACCCCACCCATTTTTTTAACATTAAAAATCTTTAAAATTGAATAGTTTGTTCATTTATTGTTTGATCATAAAATAACTTGGCACAAATGTAACTTATGATAAGAATTTAATATAAACATAGTAATGTTGTTATTTACCTAAATGTCAAGGTCACAAAGAAAGGTCAAAAGTCAGTTTTTTGTGTAAAAAATGACTGTTTTTTCCTATACACAGCCCTGATTTTGAGAAGTGTTGATACATAAATAATTAAATACACACCAACATAAACACTCATGAACAAGAGAGCAATATTCCATAAAGCCATGTGTAACTCGAACATCCAAGGTCAAATGCTAAGGTAAAACAATCATTGGTAGATTCTATATGAATGAACAATTTTAAGAGGTTTGGTCATACAGGTATTTTTACTTGTAAGAGATTGATACAAATATTAAATATGCTTGTTTAATAATTTATATGATGCATTTCAGTTATTAACTCACATAGAATAGTCATATATATTATAATGGGGAATCAAACAAGGTGTTCACATTACCCCACCCACTTTTTATAACATAGAAAATCTTGAACTTTCATCAGTTTGATCATTTATTGAAAAAGTATTAAATTGTTTTGTAAAATATAATTTATTAGAAGTATTTAATACAAAATCATAAATTATGTCATATAGTTAAGTTCAAGGTCACATTGAAAGGTCAAAGATCACAGTTTATAAAAAAAACACATGTGGCTGGTTAGAAAAGTTCCGAGTCAACGAGCGGAAACCATTTGATCTACTGACCCACATGTGCAAAGCAATATAGACCTTATGGTCCTTACCCCATCATCAAAGATAGCGGGGCATTTTTTTGCACCTTAAAGATATAACAATAATTATGAATTGATCAACATTTATTTTCAAACAAATGTAGGAATTTAAATTGATTTACAGTGCATGCTGAGGGTTAAAATAGCAATAGAATATCACAACAACAATCAAGCAGGTAGAGTATGTTCATTAATATTTGTGATGTAAAACAGTTTATATTTTTTCTATCAACACATAGTTTCTCGCGAATCCTTTATGATCATCAGCAGCATTTCTCCACTTCCACAGGCAGGTTCGCTTGACATCTCATCTGTAATGATATAATATGCAAACATAAAAAACCATTATAAAAAATAAAAAGTTTAACAAAAGCCATAATCACATGACCATCCCTGGGGTATATGTTTATTTGCAAGTAACAGGACCAGGTGTTTGTTGTAAGATCATAAGTGTTTTCTCAAAGCAGGACTAAAATTAAGTATTCATGCACTTCTCATAGATGTCATCTACATATTTGTGAAGTTCCAAATCAATCAACTGAATACCATTTAACTTATGCTCCAGACAAACAATACTTTAATTCAAATATCAAATCAAAACCTCAAATATTTTTAGAGTTATACTAAATATATTATAAAATTCAATATGGGGAGATAATTTCAAACTGGATTACGTAGTTATGGTTTTTGGTTACTGCCTTTGTCCTAGTTGCCATCATTGACATATTAAGTTTTAAGTCAATATCTTCAATATTTTTAGACAAAAATTTGGGACTGATGGAAGGACACTGATTATTACCAGCTTTATCAGTATGGATGCCCATTTTGATCATTGTGAATAACTACTGGTATGTTGGATTTCAAGTATCTTCCATAGTCTTTCAATCACAAATTGACATATTTTCAGAAAAGGGGAATAACTCTTAAAAAAGTCAAGCTAATAAAATCTTTATTACCCTTTACAGAGCTATTACTATGTAAACTGTTAGCAATTATGGGATGTTCAAGCAAGGAAACAAGATTTAATGGAAACAACTTATGTGCAAGTTAAAATTTAAATAAAAAACATATTATAAATAAAACTGCAAATTACCCATTGTAGCTGTTCTTTGACTTTTTTCTGCAGCAGGATGTCTTGATCACACTTTTGTATCTATTTAATTCACATTTCATAGAGAAGAGAGAACATGCATCTGTTGCCAGGTGTAAACAGTTCACCAATCATTTTATGATGACATTTCCAAGCCTCAGAACAACAAACTGCAATCAGAAAATGAAATAAATATTGAAAATGTATTATTATCAGTTTAATTTTAAATTAAAGAACCCCCCCCCCCATAAGTTTGCACTTGAAATACCTAATTCTCCTATCAACATAATAGGCCAAACCATATAACATATAACATGTGGCTGCATATAACAAATTGAAAACCAGTACAATATATTTACTATTACTTTTGCTGCCCAGAGTTCATGCACAAATCTCACCTAAATTCAAGGACTTTTCAAGGTAAAATGTGAATTTTCAAGGCCATTTCAAAACATTTACAAAGCAAAATTATAGAATTTTTTTTTTGTGCAGGATAAGCTAGAACCATCACTGTCGTGATCAGGGCCCTGTCGTTATTATTGTCAATAAGTATTGCAAGTTTCATTTGAATATCTTGAAAAGTTTTTGAACTATGGCCAGTGTAAAGTTTGAAGTCGAAAAAGGGGCACAAGCCAAAATTTATTAAAGCTGGAGTTGTTGCCCTTTGCTACACATGTGCGTATTGTCACTGTCAATATGTAGAGCAAGTTTCATTTTGTAATTTTACAAAGGGCCATAATTCTTACAATATTGTAGCTGGAGTAACATAACTTGGCATACAATAGTGTATTGTTGCTGTGACCTTATGTTTAAAGTTTGAAGTCGTTACCTTTAAGGTTTGCAAGTAATTAAGAAAAAACATGAAAAAATGTGGACGGACGGACGGACAGACGGACAGGGTGATTACTATAGGGCACCTGAAAAAAATTTGCAGGGCCCTAATAAGAAATTTATGGTCATCACGACTACTGCTTACACTCGCAACAATGCAGTAACATCACTTTTTAATAGGTAAGACAAAGAGTGTTTCTTCATCATATTTTATGCAGATAATGTGTTATTTTCACAACATTCTTATTCATACACAATTCATGTATATCCAAGGCTGTGTGACTAAATTCAAGGACTTTCAATTAAATTTAAATTTTCGCAATTTTTTAGTTTTTTGTTCAAGGTTGAACTTGAATGGAATGGTAACAATGTGTAATTATATGTCTTTGATTGAGTATTCAAGAATCATGAACATGTACTGCATTGCTAGTCAAAACTTAGCAATAATCATTGCAATAGTAAAACAATAGTAATTTGCAATAAAGCAATAGTATCACAAAAGCAAAAAGTATACCATAGTCAAAATTGACCCCAATAGTCAACACTTTTGGCTCTAAAGTATGTCATAAAATAACACAGCATAATTATAGCACCATCCTGTATATACTGAGCCACAAGTTTGGGTCAGTTAATCAACATTTTCAACATATCTTACCTTTATCTTTCTCTTTTTGTTATGAATGTTCCTCTGAATGATTAGTTGGAGGATATCACTTCATTACAAATCTAGGGAGCAGCCAAGTGGTGTTGCCAAGTGATCTTGTCTGTTGACATACAGTCTATAAGTTAAACCATGGCCCATGACTCCTCACACCTGTAAACATTATATACATGTTTAAGTATTACAAACAACAGAACTCATTCAACATTAATAAATGCTTTATTTTGAAGTTTCATGTCCATTCCACGACCAAGAGCTGTATACATAGTTGGCCTATATTTTTATTGTATTGTATTTGCAGTGTAATTCCAGTTGTAAGTTTGGGAAAATATCGGTGGTGTTACCTTAACATTGTCCCGGCAAAGTGAGTTTGTTCCAAAACAAATAATTGTCCCTCAGTGGCTTTCCACCGCCATGCGCCCTAGCTCTAGGGACAGGGTAGTCGAACCTCGACTCCATATATCATAGACTGTGAAACTTTAAATTTAAAAGGAGACAGCACACTGTGGCGAGGCGGCATTGGTTACGATTGACTAACTTCACTAAGTGTATAATCATAATGGACAATAAATCGAATAATCATGAATGATATGAATTAAGTTCAATTATTGCTCATCTTTTGGATTAATTTCATTAAATATGCAACATATTTTGTGCGTAAAATTATCATGATTAATAATGCACCAGTCGGTTGCATTCACGGCGCTCCACCGCCTTGCGGGGGACAGCTGATGGTCAAATCTCTGGTATTTCCCCAGCCCCTGACAACTAAATAATATCCCCGGGGTACTTATCTTTGAATAAAAAACATCATAACATTTCCCCGGCTGTGCGGTGAAAGCTGGAAGGTAAAAACATGGCTGATTGCCTGCCTATCCACCGCCTATCCCCGGGGGTTGGGTGCCGTGGGAGCAACTGACTTGTGCATAAATTCTTGCAATAATATTGCCAAAATTTTGGGGAAAAAAACAATAGAAATTACAATAATTACTTGTTTGTGGTCGTCTTACGCATGCCACCGGTGGAACCGAAACTGTCTAATTTTGTTCCGCTTTCGAGACATCTATATTCTTTCGAATAACATTCTAACAGCACCAGATTGTAACAAATTGTCATAATTACGCGCAAAAAAGGTTGAAATTTGTCGTGTGTTTGTTGTATAACGCAAACCGGCAATGTGCTACGGGAGGTAACTCTGTGGCTGTCGTAAACTTTAAATCACGAAAAGTCGAATAAAAAGCGAAAAGAATACTGTCATATACGACGAATGCATTGTTTGAAATTAGTTTTAACTTCGTCGAGTGTGAAAGATGCGTTCTTTGAATGTGCGTATTTTATGCAAAATCTGAACGATTTCCGGCGAAATTGGCCAGGAGTCCCGTGCCTTAAGGTACAGTTGTTTACATTATTGTAAGAGCGACTAAGTCTATATGATTACTCTGGGCAGATATGTTAAGCACCATTCGGAGCTCTACTCTAGGGAAAATATGGTTCATCAGGTTGCCAAAAGCGCCATCGTACGTCATCGCCGTGATGTCTGACGAAGGTATAGTATATCCTTTCCCTGATTGCATGATGCGCATCGGTTAGTTTGACGGCGACATGTCTGCAGATTTCAGAATGAAAAGTAGTGGGAAAAGAGGCCCAACACTCTTTTGCATATTATACGCCTTTTAACCGGAAGCATGCCTTGAGGAACACAACTACTGATATATACATGCATCCCTGTTCAAATGATCGTCTCATTAAAGTCTTTAGGTTCCGCTCCAAGCCCATATACAGGTTAGTCCAAATCAGGGACTTTTTATTCGCTGATGACGCAGCCATAGCGTCACATCAATGTTATGGTATCCGTGTTTGCAGTTGCTTGTAATATGTTTGGCCTCACCATCACCAAGAAAACAATTTAGGTTATTGGATAATAAATATTCATGAAACCCAGCATTTCAATCCGAGGCACACCACTGGAGGTCATCCACCAGTCTCAGTACCTTTATTCCACTACCACAAACACCCTCACGCTAAACATAGCGGTCAACAAAATGATTGGTAAAGCATCCACATCCCTCTCTAAAAAAAATAAGAGGCCCGGCGAAAACAGACACCTAACAATTTCTACCGAACATGTGTTCTCCGTTCAATACTGTATAGGAGTGTGTCCTGAAGAATAATTATTATACTCCTCGCAAGAAAGGAAACTTCAAGTATTCCACATGAGCTGCTTATGGTGGATAATTGAAATCACATGACAGGACAAGGTCACAAACAACGGTGAACTGAAATGAGCAGGTTTTCTATCCATTTACTCCCTACTGCTTAGGAGACATCTTCGCAGGGTAAGTCGTGTGCGTAGGATGGGTAGCACTAATAGTCCAGTAAACTCAACCCACTTCTTTGAATAACATAAACACCTATACTGTAGCAAGTTGTCTAGTAAGCTACTTACAGTCGTGAACATCGTATGTCGGCCGTAAATGGCGATCTAAAAATGAAAAACAAACCATGATTTACCATGTTGCAGTCAAGTGTTCTTCATAGCGGTATAATCACGATTATACGAGCAGCTCGTGGATATCGCGTTATTTCGTTAAATTAATCATGGCAGTATCGGTCCTTATTTAAGTGAGGTTTGAACAAAATAATGACATGCGCATTATAAAATTTTGTTATTGTTATAACAAGTGTTTCTACTGTAAAAAATGAGTATCTCTGAGTCGGATTATATAGTCAGTTTTAATCGAGATATAACATTATTAGACATGAACACGCAAATATATATTCATGTTCTCGAGTGTTTCGGCTTTAAGTAATGCAATAATAGAAATTGCTTTCTCCGAATGATGCTTAATAATCGTCAAAATTAAATATAAAACATAATCATTAAATCTATGAGGAAGAAGTTGTAATATTGTAAATGCTCTTTAATAGCATTGTCATTATGAAGTTCATAGCTTAAAATAGTCTTATTTGTTATTATTGAAAATATTAAAAGCCGCACGTATATATCGTACCAACATAGAAAGTACGTGACAATCATATAATCTTAAACATATTTCCTCCATATTCTGAATGTAAACACCATAAATATACTGTAGTATCTAATTATCAACAATGTGTTTTGTTGAACAACTCTTGATAATTCAGGGAAAGAAATATTTATCTTTATGTGTGTGTTGTGCAACAAAAGCCATTTATACAGCTTTATGTATCCATCAGTTGCAACTGTTTCTGGTCTAGAAAGATAGAAAACAGGAATATCGGGTGATAAACAAACTAAGTAATTAGGTTTTTGTAAAATAATGCAAAATAAACACATCGGAGAATCTTGGTAGCGGACAATTTCAAGTTCTATAACCACCAGCATAATTATTTATTTTTCCGAATAAGTTGGTAAGCGCAACAATAATGGTGTTTTATAATACAGAGAATATTTTGTAATGACGATATTTGCGACGGATAATGACACATACATTTATGGTTGCGTTACGTTTTACGTTGATATCAGCTAGAATGAAGTTTTATGTTAATTCGTATGATTAATATACGTGTAATCTTATCAAACATTTTTTGTCACAAAATACCCTTGTGTATTTATAAATCTTTGAAACTCTTCGAGTCGTGACTAGTAATAACTCTGTTTTCTATCAGGTAATTGTAGATATATACTCGACTAACTTCACCATGCTTTACCAGGTAGATAATATTGAAATTGCAAAAAATGACAAATCTTTTTTTCCTCAAACGTACAGTGTACACATCATCTCCATTTTCATTCTTTGTCGTTCACGTCATCTGAAATATCTTGAAGACCCAAATAACTATGTAAAAGTATGGACAGAATTACCTGTTTTAAGAATGGTTCATGGATGATATTTGGTTTTATTTCTAAGGTTAAATAGTTCATCGGAATAGTTCATAGCTATTATGGGAAGCTATTTAATGTCGGACAATACTTGCGAGATCAAAAAAGCTTTGGTGAAATAATTGCATTTCATACGCTAGAAATGAGTATAAAGTTAAGCATTTATTCCACAGCATTTGATTTTTTTTAAGTCATTGTTTGTATTTTGTGAATAGTTTTATTAATCGCACACCGATGCCACCAGGCGACCTTTTTACGTTCACAGAGATAGGTACAATGTCTGATGACTGACATTCACCGAGTCCCATAACAATTTATAAATGCTCTTCCATAGTACTGCTATTAATGTAAAAACGTTTTAATAGTAGTTATTCTTAGCCAATTATTTTCGCAGCCTTTCAGTATTTATGATGATACTAGTATATCCCTAAATGTTTTACAATCATTTTATAATTACACTATCAGTGCATAAATCGATCATTTAGTTACAAAGCAATATCTCTGAGTCTGCATCTTTAGCATGAAATATTATGTAATGTTAGTTAATGTTGTGTCAAAGTTAATAATGTGATTGCACTTAGTAGTCTATGTATCATATAATGAACATTCGCTCGCGAGCTGACTTTCATAGTCTAGATGTTACTTGTTTATGGTGTCATTGTACCTTTTCACGACAATGAAATCATTACCATGATTGCTTCTCTTTCATCGCCATTACAAGAGCCATGCAACATCAGTGACACGTTAAATTAACTGGACTTCCGTGTGATCCATAAAATTAGAGATCAGATAGATTTCTCCGAAGTTATGTGATGCAGTAAAATGCTTTTGCGACTACGTTGGAAACACTTACAGGACATTTCGCTGTAAAAAAATTGATATATGTTTCTCAAATAGATATTCTGTCTGGTCACAGACGTGCTTTGAGATGGAAATCACACAAACACTTAAACGCGTAGTTGAAATGTCTTGGTTTGCGTAATTCGTATTTCGCAGTAAATTTATGCGTTTTTGATGAGTTGTGAATCTGTAAAACACAGCGAAGTATGCATCTGAATAGGAATTACGCGGAACATATCTAATCTGTATAAAAAAAAATATTTTATGTATATATGTCTACATAACCTTCTACAGCACAAGTCTTAGTAAGATTTAAACTTTTAGCAACATAGAACATGGTTGCCGACATAGTAAACATTTGATCACAACCTAATTATGATCGGCGTGACATACATGTATATGCAGCGACAGGCATCTATTGGCGATATAATTAACCGCCATTAGCTTATATACGTAAACATGTACATCGTTCTGTCTCAGAGAAACATTTTGTAAGCATGATGTGGAGCTAATGCAATCAGTGCTATAATGTAGAGGTGGAGTTTGACATAAGGTTACATTCTTACTCTACAGTAAGGTACCAATACCCACATGGTAAGTGTGAAGATGCTGTTAGGTTAATACATCATTACTTTGTTATAAAAACGTACATAAAAATATACAATTATGTACCTGCTAGGTTAACACAACCTGGATGAAATGTAACTTGTGACGTACATTTCCCATTCTTAGATTTAACGAGTACAATAATATTACATTACAATATTACATTATGATAACTGTATGAACACATTCCATACGTCATAATCATATTTGGTCTAGATAATCAGGTGGAAGTTTAGGGTTATTTAACATGTGGTGTTATGTAATTTCTTCAAACAAATGATTTCCTCATTAATTGTGCAGTAATTGGTTCAACCTTTAAATTTGAAAACTTTTCTATTAAATATGCACACTAAAAGAACTTTACAGGCAACTGTTGCGTATAACAGGTATAAATTTACCGTAGGGATTCCAATATTTGATCAATTATTGCATCGTGTTTGATATGCAAAGCAGTTACAAGCGGATTGCATTAACATATTGTTTATACTTATAAATTGATGTTTAATAGAGTTGTGCAGCCTATTTTGCACTGTAACCATTTATGTGTGTATTTATATTGTCAGTGCGCTACAATATTTTTAAAACAATCTGCGTGTCTTTTTCAATGCTTCTACTGACCTTTTATATTTTGTGATGATTGTATTATGATTGGACACATCCATAGTGCATCCTGGTACTGAACAATAAACTTCCAAAAACGCACATAACACAAAAAGCACTATGGACAGCCACAATAACACAGAAAATCGTGTCATCGTATTTTGTCTCAGAATACAATACTCTACTCTGTGGCAAAAGTTTTACCAATCTGAATGTTGAATCCAAGCCGCTCCAACATTCTTCAAAAGCCCAACACAGATAAAAGAAAGAGCTCTTACCACAAGTATACATACTGCGCGACACACAAATTAAACCATATAAGCCGCGGAAAGTCATGCAACAATATTTCACAAACAATTTTGGTGTTATATGTTTTCGTTTCGTGATACAGCTGTCGCTGTTTCATTTCGAAATTGTGTTCAACTGACCCAGACTATTTTGTAAATGTTACAGATAGTGTTTTTTACTTGGAAGTTATTTCCTGAGGTTTTTGGTTCGGGCCATTTACATTTCTTTTTTTTTAAAAAAAGGTAACTACAATCGACCAGTTTGCAGTTTGATGCCAAATAATATTGTCAACCTTATTTACGATGTATGTGTATTTTATTTTTGGGATAAGCATAGACTTTCTTTTTAAAGCATACGTGTATTTCTGTTTGCAAATGGTGTTTAAATTATGATAGTGTACGTCTGCTAGATGACATTCATGTCAATGGAACAAGATACCTTAACACGCAACAATTTTGTTTTATGAAGACAGAATACCGATACAATGTCCAACAATAGAGCAAATATAGAACATGACGTCAACTTTTGTATTATAGTTTCAAACACTTGCCAATGTTATGTCACGCTTGTGTTGCGATAGCCTGAATGTACGTATGAAAGATGTCATCCATAAATCATCGTTGCACTTCATGAATGATATTTGTTCTGTTTCGGTCACCGTTATTTCTCGTCCGAATGTATATAAACATTAAATTTTGCGTAGTCCTATAATACGGTGTCTACTTAACCTATGGAGTTTACAGTGTGAATTTTATGTAATACGTATATTTAAACCAGGCTTGTTAACCAGGAGTGAGTCGCAAGATCAAATTAATATAATGAAAGAGTTATTGTTTCATAACATTATAGCTGATGTATTTTGGAACGATGTTTCTTTGAACAATTCACAAAGGTATGTGAAGGAGTTGCTGACATAAGTATCTATATAATTCTGGTGAGAACCCGTGTTTGTTTTGCACCATTTAAACTCAAAGAAGAACATCTTTTCTAGAACTCGGTTTTCACAAACATCCGTGTCTAATACATTAAAAAACTCGGCGTTTTGACAGATTGTAATGCTACGGCCAATTTAAGAACAAAAATAGAACACAACACCGGCATTAGAAATAATATGTGTATGATCTTTGCCAAAGTTATGTCATTATTCCTTACTTCGACGTGGTATTAAGTCATTGTTATCACGTAACAGTTTCAACACATACCTTGCTAATACCCTTCTCATGTTCTGTTTAAAGATCACATACTGTTTTCTAAAGACAAAAAGAGCAATTTTCTCATGATCCTGGAACAACCAGCCATTAAACTAGAAACTTCAAACAACACGATCGTAAACTAAGTAAAACATTAGAAATATAAATCTAAACAACTCGTATGTAATGTACAGTAGTTCTAATTCATAGAGCATATGTAACGTATCACAAAGACCAACCAAAGCAAAAATGGTTAAAATGCAGCATATTTGCGATTTGTCATTACAAGTAGGAAATAGCACAAAATGATGTTAAAAGAGAAATGCAAGGTATTGTGCCAAGACAATATAGAGAACATATTAACTAATACTGGATGAAGAACACAGGGAAACACGTACAATCTGTTATGCTAAATTATACGTAATTCTGACACAAACTTAATATTCGTCTGATTAGAATGCATTGGTATTTCAGGAAAGTACAATCAATTCTTACTCTGATCAATGTCAGCTTATAACAAGTCCGTAAATTAACAAAATTACTTCGATATGTACACATGCTTTTTTCTATGCTGGTCTATAACAGAACCTTGAAATATACTCTGCAGTTAAATATACATGTGGTAAAAGTCTCACATATTGGGTATCAGTCAAAATTATTAATTCGCAACTAATAAAGATGGAACGTCAGTGTGCCTATGCAATCACTGTCATACCCTCGTTGCGAAAGTATGTGTCGAGAATAATTAATATAACATGGACAATATTGTTCACAATCGATCTTAAGCAAATGAGTATAAACTACAGATTGCATTAAGTGAAATAATATGAAAAATGCGCCGCATACATCGGGGATTCCCTCAATCAATGCCAATATGCGGCACAAATGACATAAAGATGCATAACGTATTCGGATGAAAAACTTAAATACAGTAAAAACCCATGATTGTAATGTCAAAGACTGTGATATAATCAATCGAGACTACTTCACGTGACGTGACGTCATCATTTAAACCTAAATTTTATTGAAATATTTAGTACGAACTTTTATATCTTGATATTTTCGTTAACCATCGTTAAATAATTAAAGTAAATTTATGAGCGAGAAACTAAGGCGATAAATTACTTTATTATTAATAATCATTCACTGCGAGATTCCTGCACAGAAATTTCAGTCGATTAGGGCTGACCAACTTTTGGCTGGGCTAAAACCACGCTGGCACATGAATCCCCTTAAAACTGAAATGACATATGTAGATCCTACAACCTTTTGTGAGCAATATGTATCTCCCTGACTTACAATGAGAAGGACTAAAACATGTTTGCAATCTACAATATAAGGCGCTTCTTATGAGCCTATTTTCATAAAGGTCAAAACTTTTCATGTCGACCAAACTGAAGTTGAAAAAGCTTAATTTACAATAAGTAAAGACTGATTTTCAGACAGTTGTTTTTGTTTTCTGTAGATATTGATTTTGTAGTTACGACCTTCGCAATCTTAGCCAGCGATATGTGTGTGATACTTATTTTTTGTGGGCACTGTATGTGTGTGTTAAAGCATTAAACAAAATATACACTTCACCATGTAGCTAATTTAAAACATCGGTTAAAATTATGTTTTGGTTCTAAAATAAAACAAACACCTTTTCGAAGATATTACGATGTAATAATGGTATAATGTTAAAATAATCGAATTTATAGTATATAAAAAGTGAACAAATTTCTTGAAATAATTATTTCCGTATGCTTATAAACAATTAGCTGCTATTTCACCTAATGACACTATTAGCATAAACAACATTATCAATATTATAACATCATTTTCAGAATTATCGTGCCAAATATTTAACTTTAACACTCTAAAATAGCATTGATTTTTATTTACGTTTGTTAGTTTCTGATGTTGGTTCCGAGTGGTAGTTGAATATTACAAATCTATTCCGGAGTCTGTAACCCAAACAATTTTTTCTTGGATTACTTTTATCCTAGTATAGAATTGTAGAGTACTTTAATTTGAATTATCGTCTCACACAAATAAGTCCACTTGCATTACACTTAGTCTATTATGTAAAATAACAATGTAATCATTCATGCTTACACTTGGTAAAAACAAGTCGTAAATGCAGTAAATTATTTTAATATCTTGATCTTTTTATCGCTCAAATTAGGTTGTACGGTAAATGCATTTATTGTCTAAACCAAGTTGAAACAGTGCTCATTACTTATATGCAAACATAGTTTAAGTCATATCATAGTTTCGTTATTATGATGTTATCAAATTTTGTACAATCGTATATTTGTTTCTATTAATCATAGGAAGAAAGCAATGTTGATGTTGATTTATTTGGAGTTGGAATAATGCGCAAACAATATCGACATTTCCTGGTAACAGCAACAAAAGATACTTGACCATTTATATGTTAGTAGTCGAACTTGTCTTCGAATTGTTGTAGTTAATCAGTGCCATACACAACACAACTCTGATTGTCAGGTCTGTTTCCATTGCTTGGACACACTCTTAGTGAATTGTTGCAGTTACATTAACGTAGATACCATTTTAGATATATACCAATTACAGCGAATACCAATTTCGAACAACATCCCGGCAGTTTGCAGATCGAAATATTTTCAATTTGCAGTTAGTACAAAGTTTTAACTTATATGGATGTCATCCGTTTCGATAATAAAATGTACATAATAATAATAGTATCTAGCTTATATTCAAAAAATAATAACTGTCTTGTGAATACTTTAAGATAATGGTGTTGGTAATTACATAACATGAACTCTTAATAGTACTACCAAGTATGTGTATTTGATGGTAAACAAGATAATGATCGATTGCACATCGGCGGCGGCACTTCTGTACAATACGCATAACAGAACACTCCAAAATATATATCATTTATTACAAGTAAATCTTATCATTTATTACAAGTAAATCTGGCAACCTTTAAACCGAATCATCAAATATATCAAATTTAGTATAGAATTACGTCTAGATTCAGAAGTTTAACGGATCTTAGTCCGAAAGATGCTGGTCATATTGTTTTATATACATGTACTAGTACATCAGTAGCCTGATAACTGTCGCAATTGGAATAATCGTTACACTGGCAAAGTTTAATAATATCCACTCAATTGATAACGCAAAACAAATGACCCAAACTGGAAAAAAGAATGTACCTGTTTATTGCTTATTCACGATTTCACTGCCATAGTTCATCAAACAATTAGTTGAAACATCGTATGGCATATCACCAAAGACTGTAAAATTCGATGGCTTAGAATGAGAAGGTCGTAACTGCTACTTACGACCTTATAAGTATCATCCATAAGGCGCTTCTTATGAGCATATTTTCATGAAAATCTGAATTGTCATGTTGACCAAAATAAAGTTTTAAAAGCTTGTTTTACCATAAGTAAAGAGTAATTTACAGACCATTTTCTCTTGTTTTCTCAATATATCGATTTTGTAGTTACGACCTTCTCATTCTAAGCCAGCGAATTAGCAAGTGTACCAATTACATTGCAAGAATCTTTACATTATCATTTTATCAAGATGTACATCAAGCACGAACAAGACCAATATATGTTGATGAATATTTGCTTACATGTAGATATAAAATCAGAGATCGCCAATCTATTACCGGTACTGAGAGGGCGAACTTATATTACCATCATTTAGCCCGTTTACTAAACTTTTATTTCCATAAATTGCATAGACATAGAGAAACTCGTGTCACTGTCCGTTGAGAACAATGTTATCAGGCGAGTTGATATCGTTCGGGTGGCGAGGTTTACCGAGCCATCCCGGGCGATATCGCCAAGCCTGATAACATTGTTCGAGCCAGGCAGGGGCCCGAGTTTCTATTTCTCATGAAACCAACAACGGGGCACAATTTTGAGGCATTTTTTTTTTAATTTTAAACTGGAGTTGTCGATCGTTCTTAGACCGCCCGCCGATTAACACAACTTCATTTGCTTCCGTACACAAAATATAGTTCTCAATTCTACGCAGTTCAATTAACAAAAATATTTAAAAAATAAATAAGATCTATTTCAGTTTTTAGTCAAAACGAGAAATCTAAGCAAACTATAAGTATTACCAAAATAAGAACATCGTGTCGTAAAAGTAGAATAAAATTCCGCTCATGAATTTTTTTATGTCATCAATGACGTAGTGTGTGTGGAAAAGGTCGCTAATTATGTCAAACTTTCTCATGTTATGCTTCACACAATGACAAAATACGGATTGATATAAATACTGGATTGTGTGTGGCAACGGACAGTGCAAAATTATATCCCGTGAAATAGAACTAACTTAAAAAATGAACAGTTTAGACATGCTTCTAGATCCGAGTGGGTGGAGAACAGTTTTCAACAAGATAGACAAGATCAACTTCATCACGACAGAATGCTGATGAAAACAGATGGAAATAAACAATGGTTAGTTAGACATTGGTTTGTTGAAGAGTCTATTAAAGTTTGTTCTATTATTTGTATAAATTGTAGGGTTGTGTACTGATTGTAACAATGTTTTGATTCTCAAAAAAGCTCGGTGTTTCATGGTTTTCGTTTTGTAGGTCAACCTTTGCGAGTCGTGAAAATGAGATTAAAAATTCCTTTAGGCCAGACAACTAGATATAGAGTCGATAGCTTTGACTATTTTAATGTTTATTTATCTTTGACGATGCTTAGCCAGTGTATTTATCTGTGTTTGTTGGTTTATTTCGGGGCCTTTCAAAACCATCGATCCGTGGGCGACCCGTATGAATTCAAGAACAATTACTGTGGCGTAGCCCTACCAGGCGAAGAAGCATTGCTTATCTGGATTGTAAACCTAAACGTTGAATAAATAATAGCTATTAAATGCATAATTTTGTTGTTTTCAATGATATTTATGACAATTTAAGACGGAATGCCATATTGCAAAATAGTCCGTTATTTGTGGGCGGAGCCAAAAAGTGTTCCCAGGCTATTGACCTGAGAACACATACTTTTCTCAGGTCATGTGTTATCAGGCAGTTACCATGGTAGTTGCATGAGAAAAATTAATCAACATGTGTTTTGATATACACATAGAAAGTTGTACATATACTGGATTTACCCTTTTTGGTTTGCTTCGAATGCCATCCTATATCCAAATATGTGTTTATAGTAGAAATGATACGTTTTGTTGACATTTAGTTAATTATATAATGTAAAGCCATTTTTTCTAATTGTTTTGCCTGCAAAATGTATCAACATATCAGTACTTAACTTTAGGCCATGTATATTTCAAAATTGTGTGCTCATATGTGGGCCTAAAATTGGAAAATAAGCAAGATCCCCATGACTTTAATGATTGCGGAGCTTTATTGATCTATCAATGATACTTTAATTACATGAAAGCTACCCGCTATTTATTCTGAAGGACGCCCTTGAAGAGGCGGCGTTTGTCTGTGAATACATTCTATCATGTTAACCAAAGCTTCGTATATTACGTACATCAAATACATTTAGACAGACGCATCAGTTGGGTAAAACAATTTATTATTCGAAAGATTCAAGCTGCTTATTTATGCTATCATAGCAATATACAACATGAATAATTTTTGTCACGCAAGACAAATGCGACTTATGTCTTTTCAAATATTTTATAAGCCATTACAGTAAAGGTCTGTAAACGAATTTTACCAAATAACAACTTCTATTTGTTGTGGAATATAAATCATTTTACATCGGAAACATTTTCTGACATAAATGCGCTGTACATTATTGCGATAGTCGTACATGATAGATTTCCGATACGAAGAAATGCTGACGATCGTTGTGGTGATTTATATGAGTTGAAGTTCAGAAGATCATTTCTTGATATGCGAGTATGTTGGTAAACACTTGACATTTTTAATGTAACTTGAAATGTAATGGTATTGCATTAGGTGGGCTTGTGATGTTCACAATTGTTTTTTATCCATACAGTGGAATTATTGTAACTGTCATAACTATTACTATATACATTAACACTTTAATATATGGTTGGGCCGTATTCGCTAACTTTGATATACGCTAACGTTCCTAAATTCTACTGTATAATTTAAAATGAAAATATATCAGACATACATTCATCAAAACGCACAAAAAAACTAGAACAAATCTAGGACTATAACCAACGTCGCATGTATTCATTCGTCTCTAAGACTTTGAAAGATATTGAGTGAAGAACATCGGCGATTTGATAATATCGGCAATTTGTTGGTTTAACAGACATATAAACTACGATCTATTGACTTCATGTCCTTAGTTTAAATGAGAAAGTCTGTGGTTTATGACTCATGTCCAAATGTCATGTATATGCCTTGTCAGTTTGGACAGAACGAGAAAGGTTTAAGTATGGTCCGATAAAACTTCTGTAAAATAAAAAGCTTGTCTTAAAAGGTAATGTCTTATTTTGTAAGTCTAAATTTTACGATTGCATGCAATAATGAAATTGAACTTAGTGTCCCAAGTTTGTCTCAATTCGGAATTGCACGTGTTTAGATAATTTCAATATAATTTTAAGTCAGCTACATAAAGACATAGAAGACGAGTTTCATTTTAGTCTGACTTGTTGCAAGAACCTTACAATTGACCAGCGATTTGTGAAAGACAATTTCTGCACATATGAGTCATTAACGAACTGAAGAAAAGATAAAGATCCTTTATTAAAGTTCATTCCATGCAAGCACAATATTCAGTGAGCAGGAAATTGCAATTAAAACACGAATGCAAATAAGTTGCATCCATCAAAAAGCTAGCGATTTGCCTGATGCATCTAGACCTCTGTCCTATGACAATGACCACCTTGATAAGTGTATTCTAACATTTATTCTAACATTCCCAAAAACAAGCCTGCTCATGCTATGAAGCTACCTCCACTGCGGTTCAATGATTCTATCAATGCATTTATATACGTGGTTACAAGTTGGACATCAAGCAGTTCAATATTAAGTTCATCCTTCTATTGCCACGTTACACTATTTAGCTGTTTGTCGGTTACTATCGTAGCAGTTGATAGATATGAACCTAAAATGTAAAATGTTCACGATTAATTTAAGTTATCGTATAATTAAACTGCGTTTAAATTACGTTAATTAGTACACGCATTCCAGAAATGTGTAAATTGCCAATTTAATATACAGCATGTGTTTTATATGCCAAAAACAGATTGTAGCTCAGTGTAAGTGAATAGTGCGAATCTTGGAGTATGCCAGAACTTAGGCTAAGCTTTCTTCTATAATTACAAATTAATACTAATTAACAGTTTTAACATATCCTGTTTGTGAAATTTAACATTTTATGCATTATGTTACAATTCTGGACATGCTAGTCGTGTCATCCCTCCAGAGCACAGGTGTAAATATAACTGTATAGACATTTCAGTACGCCATACGTGGTTTGTATTATTGAATGGTGCGAAGAGCGTAATATGAATTATTGTTGATATCTGAAATGTTAGATACTGTAACTGTCTATATTAATGAAGTATGTCAGTACTTCTGCACATAATATAAGCATTAAGCGGAAAAAAATCCATTTTGTTCCTAGAGAGTTGATGTAAGAATGTCAAACTTTGCGGATATAATAACCCATAGTAAACAGTACCGATTTATCGGTCGGTTCGTTAACCAAAAGTTAACTGTAGCTTTGTAGCCCCTTTCGGTAATTCCTCTGAGTAAGCCTTGTGTCCACCATCGGGACACAGTAGTAAAAGGTGCATAATATATTATTCATATACTCATTGTAAACCATAGCAATGCCTTCACATTCGATGTGAAGTGAGAATTAGTTGATTTCCATATCAAACCAGCACACTTCCCTGTTGGACACATGCTTCGTAATTAAATAAAGTAGAGAGGGTTTGTTTAGAACTCTATTTTACCATTACCATTTTTATCTCTTAATATTGCGTCGTTATTAGTACTTTACTGGGGGCTACGTAAATATAAATGATTATATAATCATATTATCTCTGCTTTAATGGTCAATAAAATCAAACGTATTAATTGATTAAACTACAGTAACTATACTACAATACTCAGATGTCATTATTTGAATTCATCATAAGACGGTAACGTTGCTTCATAAAGATAGGCAGTGATACTTGTTTACTCGTTTATTTCATAGAATGCATACACTTTACACGAGGGAACAACACACTTTCTGGATTCATGTTTATGGATATTTGGATTGGACTCAAATAATTAATGTCGATCAAAACAATCAGAACAATAGAGACATTGGACCCTTTGAGTCCTCTTGTTAGGTCTTCGTATTTCAGAAGGATCCATTCGGTATGGATTTATAATGTGTATTTAGCTGAATGACTTTGCAACTTGAATGTATATCGTCTTTATCAGCCATAGCTCCAACTAGTGTTGCATTGGCCTAATTTAATAATCACAAAATATGAGGAAATCGGACAGGGAAGGCAGCACTCAACTAACACAGGCGAACACAAAAGATTAACAGCATTACACAGCACAATTGTACGGAGCAATACCCATTCATACAGTTAAAGAATCAAATGCCCAAGTGTTCATTGTCAAAGAACGGGATGACATAGTTTCACATAGAAATGCCAAAAAACGGTGACATCAAGTTACTGAATGAAGACCTAGTATTTTTCTCGGTTTATTGTGTATGTTCTACAGAAAAGTGTTGTCATGGTATTCAATTATTAATTGATTTAGCGACATAATTGGACTAGTGATACTTTTATCAGAGTGCTATGACGTCATTTGTCTGGTTACCATGACCTGCAGGTTTGTGAATACGCTAGGGGCCTTTCAAACCGAATAATAACTCAATAAGATAGTAATGGCGTCATTTAACGTTGTTAGAGATTAATGTGACATAATTGTATATGAAAATGAAAGATTCACACATTAACCAGTAGAATTTCTCACTACCTTCGAACCAGAAGGATAGCGCGTTAACAGAGAAAAAGATATGAGTCATCAATTATATTTACCTTCGTTTTTGTTACTAGACATGCCTTAATGTATAGCTATTTACATTAATGGTACAAAATGTAGAGCTACTAATTCTATATAATAAACCTGGGTAGATATGTTGAACACTACTCGTGGTTCATCAGACTACCAAAGGCACCATGTTGTCCGAGCTCGACGAGCGCCCATCCTTGGATAAAATGTCCATTGCAGTAGACAAACCATCATCTTCAAAAGTCCCTGAAGATGACTGCTTGCCAGCTGAGGTCTTAAAATATTAAATATTAAGCTATGATCTCCCTTACGAACAAAAACATCCTCTGTGTCTTGCCTTCATAGACCTGCCGAAGGTATTGTATCATGTTAGCACAGACGGCCTATTAAAGATGCTTTCCCTGGTGGCATGATGAGCATTGTTTAGTTTGACGGCCACATGTCTGCGGATGTCTGAGTTATTGGACTATACACATCCACGCCAGTATGAAAATATAGGGTTAAAATAGTGGACGGGGAACCCTAAATATACCTTTTGCAATATACTTTATCTATTATTGTTATTGCAAGTGTTTGCATGGTATAAATGTGTGTCTCTATGTATGTATTTATATCGTCAGTTTTAATTATGATATAACATTATTAGACATGAACACGCAGATATAGTCATGTTATCGAGTGTTTCGGCTTTTAGTAATGTAACAATAGAAAAAACAATGTTTTAAAGAAATAATCGTCAAAATTAAATATAAAACATAATCATTAAATATATCAGGAAGAAGTTGAAATATTGTAAATGCTCTAAAATAACAGCGTCATTATGACGTTCATAGCCTAAAATATTATTATTTGTTATGATTGAAAACATGATAAGCCGCACGTATGTCGTACCAACATAGAAAGTACGTGTCTATCATATAATCTTATACATATTTCCTCCATGTTCTGTATGTAAACACCATAACTATACTTTAGTATCTATTTATCAACAATGTGTTTTGCTGCACAAATATTGATAAATCCTGACAGAGAAATAAATATTTATCTATATGTGTTTGTTATGTGCAACAAAAGTCATTTATACAGCTATATGTATCCTTCAGTTGCAACTGTATCTGGTTTTGAAAGAACGAAAACAGGAATAGCATGTGATAAATAAACTAAGCAGTGTGGTTTTTGTAAAATAATGCGAAATAAATACATCGGAGTATCATGGTTGCTGACAATTGCAGGGACCTTATTCACCTACGTTGTAAGTCTAAAACTCAGACTTAAACTTAAAAGTGTCATTATTCATAATCACTGAGCTATTTCCCTGAAATTAGAGTAAACCATGTGAACTGTTATATGGCTGTTGGCTGTTACCAACTGCACACTCGGCTGCACTTCTAACGTTTCCACTTGATTATTCTTGATATCTCAAAAACCGTTTGAGATAACATAATCAAATTTTCACCAGTTTTAGTTTAAGGCATGTGCCTAGTGCTGCACTTGTCAATTAATAATTTGGTGTGTATAAACATTTGTGGTAAAAGCGTAACTTACGTCACCCGGAATTACAAAGTCACAAAATTAAACAGCGCATTTATTAGGGGTCAATTGAGTATTTTCAATAAATTATTTCTTTACAGCTTCAAGTGTTATGTAATAGGTGTACACAATAATGTTTTTCATAAAGTCCATCTACGTTACACTTTCCTAGGTAACGAAATAGCAGTTGGTAAGCTTAGCCAGCCTCAAAATCAGCTCATAATTTGAATATAAAACCGATGCGTTTAGAACAAACGTTAAACATCACATAAGGCTACTTGAATGGTAAAATTCACATTTCTTCTGAAAATCGAATGTTAATAGTACGAAGCAGAGTTGAATTTATTCAGTTTGATAAAATAATTTGTCACCCTAAATTTACATTTCAAATTGAGCGCAACCGGCGTTACTCGCATGAATCGTATTTTCTCAACAGACACGCTTTGGGTACGAAAAACACTATATTTTGCAGCAAAACCAACAATTTTCGTTTACTAGCATTTTGTTAAATATTGTTAATAACTATTAAAAACCATGAGCGAATAAAATGTTGATATGCACAACCATTATAGGAAAAAGGGACATCTACACGCATACATAACAATCAGATGACAGGTGTTGCGTGATAAAAATGAGACTTTCAATATAAGTATTCAGTCAGTTGAAGACGTGTCGTGCAATAGTCTATCGACGGATCAAGCCAAAAATTCGTCAGAACTTGTGTTAAGTATTGATGTATACGTGTGCCAAATTTCATAAAAATTCATTCAGGAGTTTTAAAGATACCAGAAATATATCAACGGTAGCGTTAGTGACTAAGGTCCCCCACCAGCAGATATTCTTTGGGATAAGTGAAATCGGAAGCTTATCTTATTTGAAATACAAAGTATAATATTATACGTAATGCCATTATTATCAAACATTTAGTAGAACATATCGTGTACACATAGTGACGTAAGTTTCCTGAATTCAATCCATTCCCATTTGATATAGGATTATTACGTTTATGACATTATTACGTTTGTTTTGGCATATGTCTTCTCAACGTTCCGCGTTCTATATTCGTTTATGTTTTCTCGTTATTTTCTTGGCTCGAGACACCGCGTTTGTCTTTTTACATTATTATGTTTTATTTCCTAGTTATAATGACAAAACGTAAATATTATAACATTCTACATTATAACAATATTTGCTTTGGCTTGTTTTTCTTATGTATTACATCATTCTGCTCTCTGATTTTATGTTAATGTTTTAGGATTGTTGCGACATTTTATTCTTGATAAATGCCTTTGTTTACGACTGTGCTGATTGGCGTTATGAACGGTTTTGCTTAACATGTTTCCCGATGTCCTGTTCTATTAAATAATAGAAAGATCTAGTACTATTTTATTATGTCAACTCCAAATAGATTTTAAATCACAGTTTTGTTTTTGTGAGTTAAATTCATTGCGTCTGTGCAATTACGCGGTGTTTGTGACATAACACTTGGTAAATGTTATTTTTCCTATATGAAGTGCTGAAGGAAACGACGGCAAGTTGATCAAGCCAGTTTCTTAATTTCAAATAGCAATCAATGTAAAGTTTTACTTCCTCAGAGAGCTTGACCATCCGGATATTGAAGAACATCTTTCAGGTGACTTATTGTTCTCTATAGACTGAGCGGTCACGGAGGTCTGGCGTTTTTATGTCAGATTACGTAAAATAATTTCATATAGATAAGTCTAACAACTCCTTTAATCCAGTTTTGCCTATTGACCGAATTTTCCCACTGTATAGTGACTTATTTATGTCTTGTGACATAATCAGGCGTTAACCCAATGAAAAAAACAAATGACCCTATATACGAAGTTATGTATTTGTTAATGTCATCTTGTTCACATGCTAGATTAGTTGAATGATATGTTTCCTTCTTATGGACATCTTTTGTCTAGATAAAATGAATTTGATTAATTTTACATACATGACAGCCTTTTCTTATGAAAGCCGAAAACAATAGTTAACTTAGTCTGGTTCCCTGTCCTAAATCTTTCAGTGGTTTAGGTCAGGCAGCAACCAATTAATCAATAACTGCAATGGTCAAATCAAAATGGCAATTTTAGAATATCCCCCTAAAGTGTACGTTATGTATGTGTCATTTTGATGTGATTTTGCATACTAATGGAAAAAATAATGGTCTTTGCGATGATAGAAGTTTTTTCGCTACAACAGCACTAAAATCTACAAACTAACGTTTATAAAATGATTAAAATATTTTTGTAGCAGGGTTTTAATAGTCCATAAATGTGTAAGTTTTCATATGCCCGACTAGCTCAATCGGTAGGGCCACTGACTTGTAATTATGGGTTCACTCGTTCGATCCCTGTATAGACCAGTTATTGTTTACATTTAAAAAAAATATTTTTCTTAATTTGCGTTATAAAAATACTTTATTTTCTCATCATGTTCCTTATTCAAGTATTAACTAATAGCGAATAACGTTACATACAAAAATAAATAAATAATAATGACAATACTGGAATAGAACCTCCAACATCCATGTTACTGGTTTAGCAACTAAACGGGCATTTGATAATAGTTGCGATTTATATGCGATGTATACACGCTGGTACAGAATGTTTTCTTAATTTACTTTGCGTTTTGTTTTTTTGTACATATCAGTTGTGTTATTTTAATGGAACATTTTTAAATGAAAAGAACACAGTTTTCCGATTAGTATACCAAGTCTCGTCGAAATGAGTCATACATGACACACACTTTTGGGGGATATTCTTAAATTCCGTATAAAAACTAACGTACAACCGCCATCTTGTTTTACCCATGGTATCTTCCATGACAGTTACAATAGGCCGGACCTACACTGTAATGCAATGAAAGATTTAGGTACCGGGAATCAGACTACAGAAAACTGATACGCCTTTTCAATCAATTATATTACCATGGATATCATGTAACACTACACCTTTGTAATGAAAACATCCGAAGCTTTATAATACGGGGAACATCAACCAGAAATGTAATACTTATTACAAAACGGGTTGGGAAAAAAATGTAATACATTTTTTCTGCAACGACTATAACAATAACAATAACATAAGTTTATTGATTTAAGGCCTTCGGCCCATAACAATTATAAGTTACAATACATTATAATACAATGATGTCAGCACATGTGTGACACATAAGTCATGTTATTTAACAATTATTACATGGATAAGAACATTCTGTGCACTACTAATTTGCATCCAGTTATAATATATGATATACATACAAAAAGTTTTCTTATCTTAAAACATGAGCACACATATATACATATCCTTAAGCCTATACCAACCACAAAACATACACAATTAATAAACAGAGTTCCCTACCCTGAATTTGAAGGAAAGTAACTCCTACCGACTTTATTTTATTCATACAGGGGATGGAACTCTGTTTGAATTATTTTTAGACGGTAAGAGTTACTTCCCTTGAAATTCACGAGAAGGAAATCTGTTTGGCCGATTCTAAGTCGGTAAGAATTACTTCCCTTTAAATTAAGGGGAGGGGACTTTGCATTGACTTATTTTAGTCGGTGAAGGTTACTTCCCTTGAAGTTCAGGGTGGGAACTCTGTATGACATATTTGGGTAAGAGTTATTTCCCTTACAATTCAGAAGATGGAACTCTGTTCGATTAATTTTAGTCGGTAAGATTTACTTCCCTTGAAATTCAGAAGAGGGAACTCAAGAAGACTTATTTTAGTCAGTATGCCAAGTACCAAAAAGTGGCCTAACCCAAAAAAACAGTACGCACAAAATGTTTTTGCATAAAATGGTTCTTAAACATGTCCTTTCATAGAAACCAAATGATGCAACCTTGTCATCGTTGAGCATTTTGATATATTCAAGATGGCCGCCAAGATGGCCGCCAAAAATTGAAAATGTACATATTTATACCATTATCTAGGTTTGCAACAGGATAAAATGTGTATATTTAATATTTTATTGTTACATAAGTATTTAACATATATTTGGACAAAATATTGATTTGAAATATCCAAAATGGCCGACAAAATGGCCGCCAAATAAGAAAAAAAAGATATTTTTGTTGTTTTTGTCACTCATATAACGCAATATTTCTAAATATTATTGTAATAGTTACATAACATATTAGTTTAAATAAACATCATCCAAATAAGCTGTAAGTCATGATTAAAGGGGGTTGTTATCATACTTACCCTCATCTTTGATGAGGGAGTATATAATATTAAATGTTATGTGACTTAGCATATGTTGGTGAATTTTGTCAACTCATCAGTCAGCTTAAAGGTTTTCGTTCAATAAGTCAACGAAAGCTTGGTCTAAGATTCCTTAACATGTAAGCAAAGATTGATCAGCAAACGACCTCTTTTGATGCTGGAGTAAGTATGTCAAAGGTCAGGGTAGCAGTGACCTTTAACATATATGAGTAAACCAAATGTGTGACGATCAATAAGTTGAAAATCAAGATATTCAAAATCAACAGCAAGGTTGGCCATTGCACCATCAGTAGATTAACAATGCTAGTATGTATTTTGTGTTCAGTACATTTTGTAGATCAACATTCACTGTTGAATACCTGGCTGAAATTGAGGCATACAAGTTTCACAAGCATAATTATATTACACTCTTTAATACAATATTCAAGTCGTTCTACAGAGTCTATTTTGTATGTGGGACTTTATTCATTTTCTGAACGACTGCAAGGGACATTGTCATCTTTTAATTATTGAACATAGCGCTTAATTCTGATTGGGGAAGATTTGCAGTACTAGTATATGGAATGATGGCTTAGAACTACTCTTTCCCGATTGACTACAGCTGGCTTTTCATTTACAGACCAAACTATTTTGTACGCCATATGGAATGTGATAGTTTGATTGTGCTTGGTGAGTGGATGTGCCTTAACTTGTTTATGATATGATATAAGAGGTTAGGGTTATGTTTCCTTGTTTTCATACAACTTTGAAGCCAATTGTTCGAGTTGATGCTAGTCATATAACCCTTGCCTCTACTTACTTATGATTCCTCCCGATTGTGTGACCACCTTGTTAGATGAAGGTCCCTAATAATAACGGTGAAAAATTAACAGCGTGTGTTAAAAACTCTTCACTTACGTTCATATTTGCCATCTAGGGTTGCCCATCTCTGGCGTATAAATAAGCCAAAACTTACGACAGAAAGTGAACTAAGATATCTTTGTAAAAGGCATTTACACAAATATTATCGACATACGCAATATTTTAGGAAAACTTAGGTTTACGCTAGCGTAAATACTTCGATAGAACAGTGCCCAGGTTCGCACTCTATATACGCTACTGTTGAATTGTTCTGAGCAATAATAACCCATGATACTCCTCTCCACAAAGGTATGAATTGGTACATTCGTAGGCCTTGTGTGTTCATGTTCTAGGATAGAAATAGCCTCACCAGGAGGATAGCATTCTTGACTTTGGTGATTGCTTATGTTGAACAGCATTCTACCAGTCCTGTATATGATGCTTACTCCAGGGTCTTCCAGTTGGAAAGCATCAGTCAACATGGCAGAGAACATCAGACTAAACAGAGTTGACTCAAGGACATAACCATGCTTAACACCGTTTGTGACTGGGAACTCGGTTGACGTCTCTCCATCGTTCAGGACTCACGCCATCATTCAGTCATGAAATTGTCGAATCATGATGAAAAACTGGTCTGAGCATACAAAATTGGCCATTATCTTCCAATGTCATTCCTGGCTGGCGGTTTTAAGGGCCTTGAACAGGACAACGAATGTTGTGTATAGGTCTTGATGACTGTTTTACCTGTACCTGGCGGGCTGCAATGACCATGTCTACTGTTCCGCTGTTGGTACTGACTTTCTGACAGAAATCCATTTTCTACATGGTGTATCAGGCTGTTTAGCATGCATTTATATTCTGGCAAGAAGCTTTCATGCAATGCTGGGGAGTGATATGCCCCTGTGGTTGCCACAGCACTCTCTGTTATTCTTCCGCTTGTAAATATGTACCATGGGTGCATTGTTAAATTGCTGTGGTAGTGCTCCTCGATTCCAGCATGAAGTGAGCAGTTCAGTGGCTTCTGTGCAATAGGTAGTTCACCGGCTTAGATTGTACATTTCAGTTGGAATTGCATCTGAGCCCGGTGCCTTTCCACAGGACAGTTGTTTAATGGCTTTCACCACTTCCTGGATTGGTGGCGGTCTATCCATGGGAAAGTTCATTTACACGTGTGGTTAGTGGACAATAGCGTCATTGTTAATGGAGGAGGGTCAGTCCAGTATAGCATCTAAGTGTTCAGCCCATTCATCGATGATCTTAGACCGGTCATTGATAAGTGTTGAAGAGTCCGAGCTCAGCAGGGTAGAGGTGCCTGAGGAGTTGGGTCCATAGACTGCTTTTAGTGAGTCATATCATTTTGGGTCATGGGTGTCAGCCAATATCTCTATTTCTGAGGATGTGTCACTAACTGAGCCATTGGTCTGGTAGCTTTGGTTGAGCTGTCCGAAAGCAGCTTAAAGTTTAACGCTGAATTATTGTCCTGCTGGTGGGCCAAATGGAGGTGATGCTTTTCTTGCAGTAACCCAGATATTTCAGTATCATTTTCCCGGAACCAGTCCTGGTGTTTTTATTGCTGGTCGCGGATCTCCAATAAAGATAAGTGGACTTTATCTCTGAATATAGCCTAGTTGTCCTCAACATTGCTTTGACTGAAGTGATCGCCAGATAATTTGCTGTAGAAATCTGTACGCTTGAGATTCTTCTTCCCCTGTGGCCTTCGCTTGGGTGTGAGATGAATGGATAGCTTAGAGATGACAATCATATGTTCTGTCCAGCATTCTGCATCACTTATGGTACTGGTGAGGTTAAAATATTTCCTGTCCACCTTCCTGGTGCCAATGTTAGAATTTCAGTGTTTATGAACACAACGGCATATTGCCTTATTTTCGAAATAAATTTTCTATCATTTTCCCAATTTGGTGGTCCTTTTGTCGGCCATATTGATTATTTTCAATGTTATTTTTGTTCAAAATACATTTGGAATACTTGTCCAGAACTTATACCAATAAAATACTACATATATTGTGAGAATTCTTTTGCTAACATACAATATAGAAACGATATGTACATTTTTTAATTTTTGGCGGCCATCTTGGCAGCCATTTTTAAATTTTCCTATATGCTCAGTGATACCTAAGTTGTTCATTGCCTTGGTAGGAACATGCTTCAGAACTAATATTATACATATTTTTAACATAATGTGGTTTATATTGATAACAACAATATATCACATTTTCCCTATTCGGTAGCCATTTTGTCGGCCATTTTGAATATTTTCGACCCACTTTTTTGTTTTGAACACTTGTCTAGAATGTCTTCCAATAATATACTAAGTATGTGTTCACAATTTTGCTGTTTTCCAACAAAATACAAGATATATACATTTTTTTTATTTTTTGGCGGCCATCTTGGCGGCCATATTGAATATTTCAAAATGCTCAATGATGACAAAGTTGCATCATTCAGTTTCTTTGTAGGTACATGTCAAAGGACCATTTTATGCAAAAACATTTTGTGCGTACTATTTTTTTGGGTTTTGTCACTGGCATACCGACTATTTTAAGTGGGCAAGAGTTACTTCCTTTACACTGCAGGGCAGGAAACTCTGCATTTCCTAATTTTAAGTCGGTAAGGGCTACTTCCCTTACAATTTACGGTAGAGCTCTGTATGACTTATTTTAAGCCGACGAGAGTAACTTCCCTTGGAATTCAAGGGAGGGATACTGATGATGTGTATGAAAGTATGCTCATAAAAGGCGCCATTTGTAATGCTGAACGTAAATATATATCAGTCTCATGCAAAGCCCGCGATATATAATATTATATATTTAATAATAAGGGAGGTTAGACGTTTATATTACATGCGCATTTTTCTTGATGAATGATGTCCCTTATGGAAATACATCGAGACATTGACATGTACACGCCACAACAGTAATACGCATATAAACGGTACGTACACACTTCTGTTTTCGATCATTTTCATCTTCAAACCCCGTTTGATAACAATATTATATAATTTTGTCGAATTAGACGTTTCTTTCTCCTGTATTCTCCGTAACGCCTGTCTTTGTTTTCCTCTTTTCACCTTCATTAAAACGTAAATTCTGTGTTGTAATGACATAATAACATTGCATATTTTCGATTTTAAATACGGGTATTTCCATCCGTACTATAAATAGCATTGTACTTCATATCATGAAACGGAAGTGTTTATGTAATAAATCTACCTCGTTGACACAATTTGTCGGTTTTGATAAGGGTTTCAACTCAAGCATTTTCGAAAAATAGTAAATTGTACATTGCCCACTCGTGACTGGTCACATAGTTATCTATGGAACGCCATAGCTGTCTTTTGTTGACGCTTGTCATGTTGACTTGTCGGTTGGACATGTGAACTTCTTAGTACAATGTGTTAATATGTCAAACCACATTGTTGACTTGTCAAACTATCATCTGAATATGTCAAATTGCCCTGTTATATTGTTAAAACAACTACTTAAATTGTTAAAAGAATACAGTAATATCTCAAGCCATCGTGTTATACTGTTAAACCACATCGATAAATTGTCAAATCACCATTTGTATATGTCTACGTTACATGTTAAATTGTTGAAAAAAAACGCTTGATATTGTTAGAAAAACCTGTTAACTTCTCAATGCTTCGTATTATCATGTTAGACTTTAACTACAATGATGAATTGTTAAACTATCATTTGAATATGTTTATATGCGTTGTTGAATTGTTAAAACAACGTCTTACAATGTCGAATGCGCATGCGAACCTCTCAACACGTCGTGTTATACTGTTATACGGTTGTGGTAAATGGTTTAAATATCATTGGAACATGTCCATACGACATGTTTAATTGTAACAACAACGTCTTAAATAGTCGGTAGGGCATGTGCACTTCTCAGTGCAACATTATTGTATGTCAAGTCACACTGTTAAACTGTCAAAATATCATGTGAACATGTCTATATGCCATGTTAAATTGTTAAAATAGCGTCTTATCATGTCCAATAACCATGTGAACTTCTTAACAGAACGTGTTATACTGTCATACAACAGTGGTAAATTGTTAAAATATCATCTTATCATGTCCAATAACCATGTGAACTTCTTAATAGAACGTGTTATAATGTTTGCCAACAGTGGAAAATTGTTAAAATATCATTTGAAGATGTCTATAAGTCATGTTAAATTGTTAAAATAGCTTCTTATCATGTCCAATAACCATGTGAACTTCTCAACAGAACGTGTTATATTGTTAAACAATAGTGGTAAATTGTTAAAATATCATTTGAAGATGTCTATATGCCATGTTAAATTGTTAAAATAGCGTCTTATCATGTCCAATAACCATGTGAACTTCTTTATGAACGTGTTATATTGTTAAACAAAAGTGGAAAATTGTTAAAATATCATTTGAAGATGTCTATATGAAATGTTGAATTGTTACAACAACGTCTTAAATTGCCGATAGGGCATGTGAACTTCTCAGTGCAACGTGTTACTATGTCAAGTTGCCCTGTTAAACTGTCTAAATATGATGTTAACATGTCTATAAGTCATGTTAAATTGTTAAAATAGCTTCTTGTCATAATAGAACGTGTTATACTGTTTAATGGCAGTGCTTAATTGTTAAACTATCATGTGAATATGTCTATATTCCGTGTTAAATTGTTACCACGACATCATTAGTTGTCGGTAGGGCATGTGGGTTTCTCAATGCAACTTTTTAATATGTCATGGCAGACTGTTGACTTTTCTAAATATCATTTGGACTTTCTATTTGCCATATTATATTGTTAAGACAACGCCCTGTTATGACGATATATATAGTGATTTATCAAGCTTTTATGTTATATTCAAGAAACATAGCAATAGAATTTACTACACGTGTATTATTACGTGTATTAGCTGCGTACACATGCTTCTCAAAAAGGGAAGAAATAAATGATCGAAAAATGCAATAAAAACTGATGCCTAAGTCCTAAGGGCCAGGGGGTAAGCCTTTAGTATATTTTAAAACCCTCTATACAAACAAAAAGAACCTGGTTGTATTAGTTAAAATAATATTAAAGAATCGTTAAGATGTTCCAAAAAACACGCCAGAACGCACCAGAGACGTTCTAGGGAACAAATTTGTTCAGTCGGAGCATGCCCCCAGACCCCCTAGTCTTCTTGCGTACACATCGAATCCCTCTAGCTACGCCCCTGCCGATGGTTCGTGTCCAATGTCGGATGCACTTTTCCCTATGGTTTCCATTACTATTTTTGGTATAACCTCTTCGGTAGGCCAGCTGGTAGAGCAAAAACTAATAACCTAGAAAATGTGTTAAATACAAATTGTTTACGAATCTGCACTTTGGCGCTTTCTCTGATTCGAATACAGTCGCCGATCGTTGACACTCCTAATCTTATCAGGTCTTCATCTGAAATGGATTCAATTATCGAAATGGTTTCAATCTTTTCAGATTGAAACCTATTCAACAATGTTGAAAGCCCTGCCCGGGCCAATATTGCTTCCAGATCAGAGATACTGATGGAGGCATGACTGCTCTCCGCCATCTTTCTTCAATTCGCACGCGGAAGGAACTTACGTTTTGATGACGTCATACAAATTTGAACAACGACAACACTGTCTATTGAGAAGTTCACATGTCTCGTTGACATGTTAAAATATCGTTTTAACACTATAGCATGGCATGTAGACATTTTCAAATGATATTTAAACAATTAACCACTGTTGTTTAACAATATAACACGTTCTGTTGAGAAGTTCACATGGTTATTGGACATGATAAGAAGCTATTTTAACAATTTAACATGACTTATAGACATCTTCAAATGATATTTTAACAATTTACTGTTGTTTAACAATATAACACGTTCTTTAAAGAAGTTCACATGGTTATTGGACATGATAAGACGCTATTTTTAACAATTTACCACTGTTGTTTAACAATATAACACGTTCTTTAAAGAAGTTCACATGGTTATTGGACATGATAAGACGCTATTTTTAACAATTTACCACTGTTGTTTAACAATATAACACGTTCTTTAAAGAAGTTCACATGGTTATTGGACATGATAAGACGCTATTTTAACAATTTACCACTGTTGTTTAACAATATAACACGTTATTTAAAGAAGTCCACATGGTTATTGGACACGATAAGACGCTATTTTAACAATTTACCACTGTTGTTTAACAATATAACACGTTCTTTAAAGAAGTTCACATGGTCATTGGACATGATAAGACGCTATTTTAACAATTTACCACTGTTGTTTAACAATATAACACGTTCTTTAAAGAAGTTCACATGGTTATTGGACATGATAAGACGCTATTTTAACAATTTACCACTGTTGTGTAACAATATAACACGTTCTTTAAAGAAGTTCACATGGTTATTGGACATAATAAGAAGCTATTTTAACAATTTAACACTGTTGTTTAACAGTAAAACACGTTCTGTTGAGAAGTTCACATGCCGAATAAACATGATAAGAATTTATTTTAACAATTTTACATGGTATATAGACATGTTCACAAGATACTTTGACAGTTTAACAGTGTGACTTTGCATATAATTATGTTGCACTGAGAAGTTCAAATGCTCTATTGACAATTTAAGAGGTTGTTGTAACAATTTTACATGTCGTATAGACATGTTCAAATGATATTATAACAATTTAACATGACAAGCGTCAACAAAAGACAGCTATGGCGTTCCATAGTTATCTTTGATTTACAATTAGTACGTCTTATTCATTTACGACATTCAACAAAGCGAAAAGTACACTGCTATATCGTTCATAATGGATGAGCTGGAGACTCTACAGTCAGAACTGTTGGATTATCGACGCTTGGTTTTACGAACCAGCAAAACGTTGCAAGACATTGCCACAGAAATGAATGGAGTAGAACAAAGTGAGTTATATTATACTAGTCTGTCGGTTTGTCGCGATAAAATGTCAAAGATTAACGTAATATTTCCGTTTAGTGATACATATGATAGTAAAATAAACATTTACCACCTTAATGTCTGGTACATAATGTATTGCTTTCTCGCGAACTAGTTGGACTTATCCACTATTATAACGCAGACTGTTAACTTTGGTGTATTCTAGATGCAATATTCCAATAATTTCGCTATACACAGTGGGTTTTTCTAAGACTTTTAAAACTATTTTAGGAGTGCAGATATCGAAGACAGCTGGATCTAGTGCCATTGTAGCGGGAGGTATCCTATCAACAATTGGATTTGGATTATCCTTTGCGACCTTCGGAGCATCTCTTGGTCTTACAATAGCAGGCAAGTATAGTATTTTAGTTTCGTAAGAGTTGCAATTGTATACATTTTAGATCCATTTCACGAGCTTGGAAAAGGTGGGAAACCAAAAACTGTCGAACAAATTAATAAAAATGTAAACAACTAGTCTACGTTTTGTTTGTAAAAGTGCTAAGAAGTGTTGTATATAAATGCTATATTATTATATACCTACAGGTGGTGTAATTGCTGGTGCTGGTGGAGTTACAGCTGGGGGAGCAAGTATAGCTGATGCTGTTGAAACAAGAAAGAGGAATCGTGAGGTACAAGAACTGATTGATGAGCTTGTTGAAAGTAAAGATCGTTTGATACATCGGTGCTACAACATATCAAATAGACTTAATGGCTTAGAATATATGCCGGTCTGGAAAGACTTTTGGTGCGACATGATTGGTGGTTCTGTCAAGGTCGTGTGGAATGTCGCATGGAACGTAATAACGACAACGGTTCGGTCAGGCATAAAGCTGGCTGATATGTCATTTGATGTTGCCAGTGGTACTGTAACTGTCGTCCGTACACTAGGGGGAACAACTGCCAGATCTTTCCACATTGCTGGTGGAGTATTTGGTGTCATATTCCTTCCAATTGATATAGGGATGCTTGCTTACCACGCAACAAAAGTTGCAAACAACAGTAAACATGATGTGTCGATACGCATTACAGAAATTGTATCCAAACTCACTTGTCCAAGTGAAAAAGAAATCGAAGATATGATCATTGAATTGAAAACTTTCTATAACATTTAACATTTTCCTCCATGACATGTAAGTGGTAGAGGTTTTCCGTGCGCTATTTTAGAACAGATTATGCATTGGCTAACAATGCTTTATTATTACTTTGGGTTGTGCACTGCGTATTTATTGACAGATTCTCACCTCTAACTTCCAGTAGCCAGAATTTGATACGGAAGAACTAAACATTCTTCATTTGTGTCTGTGACAAGTCTTAAGGTTGTTGTGCCTCATTTGGTCGCCGTTTTGGCATGTGTTTCTGTGGGTATTTCTCAGGGTGCTAGTAGTTGTGTCGTGGTGTTTCTGATTTCTGTACTCGGCTGGTTGAGTTGAGTGCTACCTTCCCTGTCGGATTTTCTCATACCCTTTTTGGCGTAAATGTTAATAATAAGGCTTTGAAATATTGCATGCATGAACGGATAATTGTCATATTTACCATTACGTTCGGAAAATATTGCAATACAATAACATGGGGGCGTTTCTTTCAAACCTGTAAACCCGCCACGCCATCAATTGAACTATGATGCAAAGAATATAGATAACACGTACTCGGATATCTGTATATTGGATAGTGTATATTGTAAAATTTGTTCTGTATGTCGGCAACAAGCATCCTGTATTCTACGAGCTCAATAGATGGTTAATTGATCAAACGCTTTTCTCGAGGACTTTCCGGAATTTGCTATTTCTATCCGTTGAACCAGCTTTGTGCAAACACTATGAGCCTCTGCACACAATGTATATGAATGATGTATTATTTCATACAGTAAACATGTTGTATTTTTCTGGGCCTGATCATGTGGGCAGACAAGCAATAAAATACTTGCAGTTGATTTTATTTTTGTTAACAGTTTTCTTCTGTTAAATTTAGCAAACCACCACGTCAAATACCACGTGGTATGTCCGGGGTATGGAAACTGGGTCATGACTACACTAACTTATCACTTCTGATGGGGTTTCGCATATATCGATCTCCCGGTTGCTAGGATAAATTTCTTCAGCTATGCTGCAATATTCTCATGTACGAGGGGCCTTGAACTTCCCTTTGCATTCTCAACCTGGCATGACTCCTTGAGTGAGTTCACGAGAGAACGGTCTAGACTCACACAGATTTCATTCGGACAACCCGTGTGTCGACTGTATATATAATCAGAGGGCTGTCCTATTATCAAACAAACATATGTCAGATCATTGAATGTTGGATTTTGGAAATTTCTATTGTATGTGTACGAGTATGTTAAGTAATTATGTGCTGAATGTTTTCATTTTATAAAAAATATAGTGTTGAATTTGTTAAGTTAATTTTTCGCCATTATTTACTTCTTGTTTTGAATTAATACCCCTATATTATTTGTGTTTAACTGATATGAATTAAGCTATAGATTCATTTATGACTTTATTTATACCCTGCTTAATTGAAGATAGCTATAAAAAATTATTATATTTAAAACATTGTGATTTTTCCATTGATTATACATGTCATATTGTATGACCCGTGATTGGCTCCATAAAGTTGTTCTATTCTTATTCACTCTTTGTATCGTACATTATGTTTTACATGAAGTCTATTGGATATTACTGAACTTGTTTAATGCTCAAGTTATGATGTTAATTAATATTTAGACGTAAATTGCGTTTTGAAAATTAAGCACTCATTTTAAAATCGCATTTTTTCTCCATTTAGGGCAATAATCAGTCTCAAAAGCATACTTGTAGCGTTTATGCAATTTATTTCCAGTAACAAACGGTGATACTTTCACCGTCCTTGGGACAAATTACTCTCAAAACGAGTAGTTTGGAATATGCGTTTAGATCCGCCAACTTTGAAGCTGTGCTCTAAAGAAACTGGTAAGTTTTTTATTAACGCAATCTATTGCTGTATGAATGCCTCCCTTTGACCATAAACTATACGTCATGACTCCAATAGAGCATCAGTGCGTTCATTAACGAAAACGCTCGCCAACGTTCGCGAACAATACGTGATTTCGTGTTAATGAACGCTAGGTTCGCCACGAACATCTTAGCCAATCGCGAACGACCTTTACACATAGCTCGCCAAGCGTCGCCAAGCAAAATAAGATGGCGGATAGATAAATATTTGATTTAATTTATTATAATCTTAGCGATTTAAACATTAATTGTAGATTGTGTGTGTTTTGCATTTGTGATACAGTGTGGATACCAAAGCTGAATAAATAGAACACGAAAGAAGTATTACTGAGTTCCTCATTTTCAATCTACGGCTGAAAATCTAATAGAACAAGTTAGGCCATTAAATCGTCTATCTCCGTCATCTTGAAATTGTTCGCGGCGAACACTTATAATCGTTCAATAAGTAGTTCGCGTTACGAACTAATTCTCTCGGCGAATGTTTTCGTTAATGAACGTAATGCATGTTTTGGTGGTTTTAGTGGTCGTGCGCGAAACAATGTGCATGTCGCTTAAAATTACCTGGACTTCACATAGCCCTTCTGCAAGAACGGAACAGCATCCCACAAGCATTACATGAACGTTTCATGCGATTGATACGTCGTATATGCACAAAACGCATCGCTCCAGACGGTGAATTTTATCGTAGTTTCGCTTTGTCGCCGTAACAAAGGGAAAATGTGAAAACACAAATACTAGTATATGACAAAGTTGAATCTGTCATACATTCCCCATTTTGTTTTGTGGTGGTGGGAAGGCGAAAATACAACATCGCGTTATTAAATCAGCCACGTACATGTATAAAATATCATAAGCTATATTAGGTATTAAACAAAAAGCGAAAAATCAAAAACACAAAAACACTAGTAGTTTGGCAACTCCACATTGGTATGGTGAAAGGCAAAATCGACATGGCATAAATCAGCTACCGTAGTAATCGGTACATTATAAATGAGCGTTAGATTATGTCATAGTCTTGAAAACTACAATTATAACATTTATTATTCACTACTACATCCAGCATCAATGTCTAATACAAGATTAATCATAAGGTACATGTTGTGTGATTCTTAAGTTCAAAACCTCATTATTGCGATACTTAAGGCCTGGTCACAACCCGGTCCCGATCTCACGAAGCATTCCAAGTATTAGACTCAACTCAAATTGAGATTTCACTAAAATCAGAGTCGCAAGTTCCAGCTCTTGCATTTTTACTTTAATAATCTCAGAATATAATTTCTGTTCAGTGATCCTAATTGTGAGTCAATCCCCTCAGGAAATCAACATTAGGGCGCATCTCAGTATTTGAGATTAGATCATGCTCATATTGAGATGCTTCAGGAGATTGGGGTCAGACGTGCGTGCTTTTACCGATTGTAAGGTTACTGTATGAATTCCGCACTTACACTGACTGGCCACGAACGTTGTAGTCCGTATGTGTAAAGTTTGCAGTACAACGCACGTGCGTCGCTCATACGGACACGGATCCGTAGACCTAACGCAGAAACCACGCAGCGAAAGTTCCCAAATACCGAAAAGTGCTATGTCGAATATGTGTGCTCCCAACTACGTAGGGTTCCTACGTGCTACCTTTGATTTGCACAAAGACAGCACGTAATTGCAAAAACACCCACTTGTGCAAAGCGAGAAGTACACTGTTATATGGTTGATAATGGATGAGCTGAAGTCTCTACAGTCAGAACTGTTGGAGTATCGACGCTTGGTTTTACGAACTATCAAAATGTTGGAAGACATTGCCACAGAAATGGATGGAGTAGAACAAAGTGAGTTGTATTATACATGTATGTCGGTTTGTCGCGATAAAATCTCAACGGTAACGTTTGTTTATACAATTGGTAGGAAAAGATAAATTAACCATCCTAATGCCTTATACATAATTTGTTGCTTTCTCGAAAACTAGTTGGACTTATCCATCATAGCACAGACTGTTAACTTTGGTGTATTCTAGATGCAAGATTCCAATAATTTCGCTATACACAGTGGCTTTTCAAGGTGTTTTAAAATTATTTTAGGAGTGCAGATATCGAAGACAGCTGGACATAGTGCCATGGTAGCGGGAGGTATCCTATCAACAATTGGATTTGGATTATCCTTTGCCACATTCGGAGCATCTCTTGGTCTTACAATAGCAGGCAAGTATAGTATTTCAGTTTCGTATGAGTTGCTATTGTATACACTTTAGATCGATTTCACGTAATTGGAAAAGGTAGAATTTCAAACCCTTCGAAGAAATAATAAAACTGTTAACAACTAGTCTGCGTTTTTTTGTAAAAGTGCTAAGAAGGGTGGTATATAAATGCTATATTATTAATTTATTATATACCTACAGGTGGTGTAATTGCCGGTGCTGGTGGAGTTACAGCTGGGGGAGCAAGTATAGCTGATGCTGTTGAAACAAGAAAGAGGAATCGTGAGGTACAAGAACTAATTGATGAGCTTGTTGAAAGTAAAGGGCGTTTGATACATCGGTGCTACAACATATCAAATAGACTTAATGACTTAGAATATATGCCAGTCTGGAAAGACTTTTGGTGCAACATGATTGGTGGTTCTGTTAAGGTCGCGTGGGGTGTTGCATGGAATATAATTGCGACAACGGTTCGGTCAGGTATAAAGCTAGCGGATATGTCATTTGATGTTGCCAGTGGTACTGTAACCGTCGCCCGTACATTAGGGGGAACAACAGCCAGATCTTTCCACATTGCTGGTGGAGTATTAGGTGTCATATTCCTTCCAATAGATATCGGGATGCTTGCTTACCACGCAACAAAGGTTGCAAGCAACAGTAAACATGATGTGTCGATACGCATTAAAGGCATTGTATCCAAACTCACTTGTCCAAGTGAAAGAGAAATCGAAGATATGATCATGGAATTAAGATTTTTCTATAACCTTTATTTCTTCCATGACATGTATGTGATGGGGAATTTCCGAAGGCTCTTGGGAAATCGTCAAGAACGATTAAATGCGCTATTTTTAGAATAGATTCTGCATGGTTTACAATGAGTTTTTGTTACTTTTGGTTTTGCACTGCGTGTTAATTTGTTGACCGATTTTCAACTTCCTTCCCTGACTGAGTTCCTCATACACATGTACCTTTTTCCAGTAGCCAGAATTTGCTATGGAAGAACTGAATATTCTTTTCATTTATGTTTGTGGCATTTTGGGCGTAAATGTTAATAATAAGGCTTTGAAATATTGCAGGCATGAAAGGATAATTGTCATAATTTATCGTTACGTTGGGAAAATATTGCAATACAATAACATGGGTGTGTTTCTTTCAAACCTGTAAACCCGCCACGCCATCAATTTTAACTATGGTGCAGAGAATATAAATAGATAACAAGTACTCGGATATCTTACTGGATTGTGCATATTGTAAAATTTGTTCTGTATGTCGGCAACAAGCATCCTGTATTCTACGAGCTCAATAGGGAGTTAATTGACCAAACGTTTTACTCGCGGACTTTCCGGTTGCTATGTCTATCCGTTGAACTAGATTTGTGCAAAACCGATGAGCCTCTGCACACAATGTATATGAATGATGTATTAATTTATACAGTATACATTTTCTGGGCCTAAGCATGTCGGCAGACAAGCAATAAAATACTTGCAGTTGATTTTATTTCTGTTAACAGTTTTCCTCTGGTAAATTTAGCATACCACTACGTCAAATACCACGTGGTATAATCCGGGATATGGAAACTGGGTCATGACTACACTAACTTATCACTTCTGAGGGGGTTTCGCACGGTTGCTATGATAAATTTCTTCAGCTATGCTGCAATATTCTCATGTACAAGTGGGGCCTTGAACTTCCCTTTGCATTCTCAACCTGGCATGACCCCTTGAGTGAGTTCATATGGAACGGTCTAGGCACACACTTTTTCATTCGGACATCCCGTGCGTCAACTGTATATATAATCAGAGGACTGTCCTATTATCAAACAAACATTTGTCAGATCGTTGGATTTTGGAAATTTCTAATGTATGTGTTTGAGCATGTTAAGTAATAATGTGCTGAATGTTTCATTTTATAAAATATGTAGTGTTGAATTTGTTAAGTTAATTTTTCGACATTATTTACTTCTTGTTTTGAATTAATACCCCTATATTATTTGTGTTTAACTGATACGAATTAAGCTTTAGATTCATTTATGACTTTATTTATACCCTGCTTAATTGAAGATAGCTATAAAAAATTATTAAATTCAATACATTGTGTTTTATCCATTAATTACACATGACGTATGACCCGTGATTGGCTGAATAAAATTATTCTATTCTGATTCACTCCCTGTATTGTATATTATGTTTTACATGAAGTCTATCGGATATTACTGAACTTGTTAACATGCTCAAGTTATGATGTTAATTAATATTTAGACGTAAATTGTGTTGAAAATTAAGCACTCATTTTAAAATCGCATTTTTCCCCATATTGAGGGCAAAACTCAGTCTCAAAAGCATGCCTGTAGCGTTAATGCAATTTATTTCCAGTAACAAACGGTGATACTTTCACCGTCCTTGGGACAAATTACTCTCAAAACGAGCAGTTTGGAATATGCGTTTAGATCCGCCAACTTTGAAGCTGTGCTATAAAGAAACTGCCAAGTTTATTATTAACACAATCTATTGCTGTATGAGTTGCCTCCCTTTGACCATAAACTATACGTCATGACTCTAATAGAGCATCAGTGCGTTCATTAACGAAAACGCTCGCCAACGTTCGCAAACAATACGTGAGTTCACGTTAATGAACGATAAGTTCGCTACGAACATGTTAACCAATCGCGAACGACCTTTACACATAGCTCGCCAAGCGTCGCCAAGCAAACAAAGATGGTGGATAGATAAATATTTGATTTAATTTATTATAATCTTAGCGATTTAAACATTAATTGTTGATTGTGTGTGTTTTGCATTTGTGATACAGTGTGGATGCAAAAGCTGAATAAATAGAACACGAAAGATGTATTACTGACTTTCTCATTTTCAATCTACGGCTGAACATCTAATAGAACAAGTTAGGTCATTGAATCGTCTATCTCCGTCATCTTGAAATTGTTCGCGGCGAACGATTATAATCGTTCAATAAGTAGTTCGCGTGAACGTTTTCGTTAATGAACGTAATGCATGTTTTGATGGTTTTAGTGGTCGTGCGCGAAACAATGTGCATGTCGCTTAAAATTACCTGGACTTCACATAGCCCTTCTGCAAGAAGGGAACAGCATCCCACAAGCATTCCATGAACGTTTCATGCGATTAATACGTCGTATATGCACACAATGCATCGCTCCAGACGGTGGATCTTATCGTAGTTTCGCTTTGTCGCCGTAACAAAGCGAAAATGTGAAACACAAATACTAGTATATGACAAAGTTGAATCTGTCATACATTCCCCATTTTGTTTTGTGGTGGTGGGAAGGTGAAAATACAACATCGCGTTATTAAATCAGCCACGTACATGTATAAAATATCATAAGCTATATTAGGTATTAAACAAAAAGCGAAAAATCAAAAACACAAAAACACTAGTAGTTTGGCAACTCCACATTGGTATGGTGAAAGGCAAAATCGACATGGCATAAATCAGCCACCGTAGTAATCGGTACATTATAAATGAGCGTTAGATTATGTCATAGTCTTGTAAACTACAATTATAGTATTTATTATTCAATACTACATCAAGCATCAATGTCTGATACAAGATTAATCATAAGGTACATGTTGTGTGCATCTTAAGTTCAAAACTTCATTATTGCGATACTTAAGGCCTGGTCACAACCCGGTCCCGATCTCACGAAGCATTCCAAGTAGTAGTCTCAACTCAAAATGAGATTTCACTCAAAACAGTGTCGCAATTAAAGACAAATCTGAAGTTCCACCCATTGCATTTGTACTTTAATAATCTCAGAATATAATTTCTGTTCAGTGATGCTTATTATGAGTCCATCCTCTCATGGAAATACGTATTAGGGCGCATCTTAGTATTTGAGATTAGATCATGCTCATATTGAGATGCTTCTGGAGATTGGGGTCAGACCTAAGTGGTTTTACAGATTGTCAGGTTTCCGAATGAATTCCGCACTTACACTGACTGGCCACGTGCGTTGTAGTCCGTACGTGTAAAGTTTGCAGTACAACGCACGTGCGTCGCTCATACGGACACGGATCTGTAGACCTAACGCAGAAACCACGCACCGAAAGTTCCCAAATACAGAAAAGTGCTATGTCGATTATGTGTGCTCCCAATTACGTAGGGTTCCTACGTGCTACCTATATTTTGCACGTACAACAGCAAGTGCTTGCAAGTACGCCCAGTTGTGACCACCGCTTACGGTAGTTCGTCCGTGTGCCTTCATAAACTAATAATAAAAATGTTGCGTTGTTGTTTGAGTTTCTCGGTAACATTTGTACAGTTTTATGTTCCTGGTAAATAAAATATGTAAGTTATCTACCACATGTATAGCACATGACTGTGTCATTAACAAGTATTTCATTTTATATGATTGAAATAAGTCATTCGTTCGTACTAGTACGTCCGTGTGTTATCAATTGCATTTTTCAGATAATCAGTAATACAATTAGAAATCTAGTACCCTTCACTTCATTTTGTATAATAACTTTTAAAGTCCCATGTCAAAATCTAGGTTAACAATTTAACTACGTCTTCGCTCGATATAAAAGCACAAACAATCAAACTCGGCACAAATCCAGTACAGTTCACACATTAATCTCCTTTCTTGAACAAACATCGACATTCGCGCTTCAGTTCAAACGTTCCATCGAGTTTTTGATCCTGCACAAATGTACACCTTTGGTTGTAATGTGTCTCACACCCTGGATCCGTGGCAGGACTACAGTTAGACTGATCATACTGTAACATTGACTTGTCAGCGTGAGTACCACAGATACATCGTCGGTATAAACGGAAAATGTGCCGGCGGTAAATCATGAACCGTCGTCGTATGTAATGACATTCCTTTCGAAAATGTAGCTCAGTTCTAGGAAATTGACTGTTCTTCATTTCAAATTTTTAAAAATAGACTCCGTTTAAACTGCTATATCGACTGATCAAGGCAAGCACTATATAGGATCCTTAAATGTGTTGTCTTTGGAGATCATTTCTTGAAATATTCTTTAAAAAGGTTTTCAGATACAGCCTTGACTATGATGTAAAACAGTCAAAATGTGTAGCTCATTTATTACATTGCAGTCATAACACTTTTCAAAACACAGTTTGGAGTATTAAATACCGTAGCACACAGAAACGGTGAAAATGCTTAGCCTCACACACAATAGTCATGTATAGAACGAGCTACTCTCAGCTCGAATGTCACAGAAGATCGAAGTAACTTTGTCTGAAATTAGCCGCAGCTTCATCACAGGAAGGACACTGTCTCACATTATTTGAATATGTGTTCTGTCAATAACGAACAACACCAATATATCAGGGTAAATCACAATATGTCCACTTTCAATATCACTACACGTAACTTAAAGTCATTTAATATTATTCATACTGAAATATGAAATATTATACTGCGGTTTGTTCAATATCAAACAGCGGAGCACAATGGAAATAAGTTATACCCGCATGCACCGCTAAACCAAGTTCTAAAGTCGAAATTTAATACCGCCGTGTCGATACGGTTGTGTAGATGCATAGACAGACAATATTTAATTTCCACGTGATATGTGTTAGTCATAGACACGTGCATAGGTGATATATAACCTAGAACGTATACATGTACTTCCACTATACTTTGCCAACGTACGTTGGTGTTCATTATTCGTTCAATACAAATACAATTGTATGGCAATTATATAGCGCAGAAAAGTATGAACACATACAAGTAACCTATGAACACATACAAGTAACCTAATAGGGGATTAAATAGCCAGCGAAGCTGGCTATTGTAAATACCCATACCAATAATGTCCACGTGCGTATCTTCGTCGAGTCTCTGCAGGTACTAATGCTTTCAGAAAAAGTTATTTCCGGTCAAAAATTTCAGGCAGTTTTCCGAGGTGAATGGTCCTTTGAAAATAAAAAAATAGTAAACTAAAATCTGTAAACGGTTGCCCCCTATCATTTTCTTTCGAATTATAACCATCTTTAAAAATATTCAATAAATGAAACAAACTATTTAAATAAGCAAAGAGAAGTAAGAAATACGCTACTGTACTGGATACACGGCGCCAATACAAGACGTGATGTCATGACGTCACAAATAACAGGAAATGACGTCATACCAAAAGTACGCCAAATAGACTCATGACGTTACGTTGCAATGTATAACAAATCAGTATAATATAGGTAAACCTCCAGATTAGGGATTCCTACACTTATTCCAAACATAAACCACAGATACATAGCCAATCTAAAATTTTGAATAATTATTATTTCTGGTCTTAAATTTAAAGAGGAAAAGTGATCAGTTAATTGCTGATCAATAACTATCTCTGTATAGGCCTATTGTATAACATCTAAATTCAACTCATATTTAGTCAGTTTCTATCTGAAACATAGCTTAGCAGTTTCCAATGTGTATTTAATCCCTCATTTAGGCGGTGCCTTAGTTCATATTACCTTCACTTACTTGTGATGTATTCCACAATACGATAATAAATGACATTGTATATCACTGATTCCAAACATTCGCAGTTTCGTTTATATTTTTAATGTTTTAGCCAAATGTTCTCAAAATACTCAAGGGTGACAAAAGGTGGTCATAAATAATTAATTCCATTCCGAAGGTCTTGTCTACCGAAATCAGCAAAGAAAAAAACTTCATACTCCAATGCAAGATTTGGTCAATTATTCGGATTGTTGGGCCGGACTATAGTATTCCATTGAGCTTTACAATTACATGGCAATACTATTCATCTAAATCTATAATGTGAATGTACATTTACAATTTAAACAGGATTCTAGAACTAGATTTAGCCAAATAATGATGTTCTCTCCTATGGCAAGCATAGGGGTCTGTAACGCCTTCCACCCCATTCACTGTATAAGAATAACAGGGTGAGAACTCTTGTCGAGATCGTATAGTCACCAAGTTTACAAATAGCCCTGAGACGTTTTCGAAATATATGATAACCACCTACTGTTTTATACATTAGCTAACTTATAATTTTTTGTACACGTTATAATCATTCTTTATCGAACAATTTCATATTCGAGACGTTATAAAGCAATACACACCGAAAATACACCGCTTTTGAAAATCTCTACAAATTCCAACACAGACGCTTACCATACTATATGGCACTTCATGCGGAAGTGACAAACAAAACAAGGACATAGAGGATATTTGTTGACTTTGGTGTAAGATCGAATTTTATTTCACCGAGTGATCACAGAAATCAATATTTTCACGAGTGGCGTAGCCACGAGTGAAATTATAGATTTATGTGATCACGAGTGAAATAAAATTCAATCTTACACAAAAAATCAACAAATTTTCTGTTTATTATATGCGTAATTAATCATATTATTAATATTTTACAATTCCCTCTTGGAACCTCACCCCGTGGGGCGCCTCGAATTCAGTTCAACCCATTCACTTTTTTAAACAGAAGTTCCACTGAAAGTAGTGCAACTATTTGCTGTAGTATTTTTCTGCAAAACATAAAACAAGATATGTGTAAAGTTTATAAATAAAACAAATATAATATTTGACGAACACAAAATCATTTTAATGTTTTATTGAAAGCGAAATAACTGGCATTTATTAAATTTGATCGCGGAGTAATTTCATTGTCAACAAACAGTTTTGTCATCCACCATTGTGAATTCAAGTCACGATGCCGGGAATTTTTAATCATTATCACGTCATAGACTTATTTTTTCTATGTCGCCAGTCTGATTAGTAAGGGGAAATACTCGTACTGACAGTTAAAAACGGGAATCGACGTACAGAGTGACTTTATCATGTGTTTTGACGTAGATCTATATTGATGCAAGAGGTGCAAGCTCCCGTATTATAATACAAATAAGAAGAATTCATATATAACAGACAGTTTAAATGAACTCTAGTAATATGCATAGGAAGAGTAAGGGGAAACATATGTGTAATACTCGTTATATAGTATGACTCATATAAGACCTTGTAAATGAAAAGGTGAAAATATATAACAAACATTGTCTACTAAAAACCATAGTGATAACGACCAAAAAGAAACAAATGTGACACATATACAGTGAATAAACAAGCAATGAAAGATGGAATAATATGATTCACACAATCACGAATAAGAGTTTTATGAGGAAATAATAATAAAAAATAACTATAGATCTACAACAAGCACTCGGGCGTTACTGTACTTTTAACATTGGAGTTAACCAGGTTATAGGGGTGTATTTACCCATAAAGCATGCATTAAGAATGGTTTTATCAAGGTAGTGCGCATAGCGCAGTCGGCTAAGCTACTATGAATACGAGTACATGTACTTTGATCAAAACTGAATGAATGAGTTCGAATCGCATTCTGCTATATATTTATTTTTTTTATTTTTCACAGCAAATATGTTTCGTGCTTGTCTAATTATACAGAGATGCATAATAATAAAAGTTTCAGTGTGTAAAAAGCACATAAGATAAATGTCATAGTTGGTACACAGATTTAGTGTCCACGCGAAAAATCTCATCGAGAAAGTACATAGGTTTTGTATGGAGGAGAAGGAAATAGGACTGTTTTCGCTTGTCAGTGTGTGAGAGCTAGCATATAAGCACATAAGGTTGTCTCAGCGTCGTAACTTGTAACTCAATTGATACTCATACTGGTTTTTACACATTGTATAATTGATATGAATTCATATAGCATTACATTTAAGCATAAGTTTATTAAATATAAAAAAAAGTTCGTTAGTGGGTCCGAACTCACACTGGAAAGAAAAAAATAAGCAATTGAAAGCGATGTACACCACACAAACCACTGACAATATAAACCATTAGCTTATTCTGACGTTTCTACAGAACATTCTTAAAATGTTGATTGCAGCGAAGCCAATGACTCGAGTTATTTGTAATTGAATCCAATTATATATCACCAGAACATAAAGATGAAAATGAGCAATAAATACAATATCCAGACTAAATCAATGTAAAGGACACAAATCATTTTTTATTAGTAATAAAACGTGAATTTATCAAAAAATAAGAATTAAAATATACACTATAGAAATTTAATTATTGAAAAAGAGTATAGCAGCGGACTCGAACCCACTGCCCATATAAAAATATGTTTCTGACAAGAGAACAGTTTATCCACTAAGCCACGTTGCCAACTAGAAGTAAAGTGAGTTTTTTCAACCGTATCCATATTTTTTCATAAAATAACGGTAAATATCGTTTCAACCTTGGCATATGGACTCGTCCAGGGGTCATATTTCGAAGGTCGTTGTAGATCTATAGTATAACGAACAAGACAGAGAAATAAATTGGATTAACACAAATAATAATTTAAAAAAAAGTGTGAGTCAAGATATTAACACAATGAAGCGTTATTGAAGTGAATTATAAGGAAATAGACAATAAATACTATGAGATGTGAATTAAGGAATTAATTAAAAGAAAGAATATCATCTGTGATAGATTGAAATTAAGGAATAAAATAAAATTTTAATAAATAAGAGCAGCTGTTTTATTCATTGTGTGATTTGTGGATATAAATTGTGCCAGTGGTGAAGTTCCCGAGAATTATTCTGGATTCATCGATATAATTATTCTGGATTCATCGATATATTCTGGATTCATCGGATTTATGCTGGGAGGCCAACCGGCTATCCTGGGTGCTTCGTATATCAGCGGAGGAAACTATCTACAACAACAACAACAACATCACAACATCGAAAATTGAGGACGACATGTTGATTTTTTTGACGAGATGCGATTTTGAATCTCAAAATGCATTTAGTATGATCATTTACAGGCAGTGGATTCTATATGCGTCGATAAATTGTAGGTTTGAGTTTATTGCTTTTATTTGAATTGTTCAAAGCTCGTTCAGATTTTCAGATTCGCCTTTTAAATACGGAACAATATATTTCATTCTGAGACCTTGTCCTTGGCACAGGCCCTCGATGCGATTTTATGGTCCGGAAAATAAATATTACTCTTACTACATACAGGCCCTCGATGCGATTTAGTAAGAGTAATATTTATTTTCCGGACCATAAAATCGCATCGAGGGCCTGTGGTCCTTGGCATGTCAGAACAGAATTTATGCCTTCCAACTCTCCAATTGAAGTTTATAAGAAGGATATATTCGCTTTCTAAAGGCCCTTCTAGGAACGCACTTACATAAATAGTGGTTCTTTCACCTGACTGTCACTTGTTGAGGTTCTCGATTTGCAGTAGATCTAGGTTCATTTTATTCCTAACAATAATGAGGTTACACAGGTGCAGTATGCCATGTTACAGTACTCTAGTAGGCTATCGTAAAAACGAAAAAAACCGAATATTCGGGGAAATATTTTTTTTGAAAATTTATATTTTTCTTTTTCTTAACGTATAAAAAATATTAATTAAAAATTTTTTTTTTCGTTTTCAATGATACATTAGGCTACCTGTGAATGAGGCTCGAATAAATGCCAAAAAGGCTTCAAATTCAAAGCCATCGGTATCAGATTCAGCAAAATACTCCATTTTTGACAGCTGTCAAGTAGCAGACATAATCAAGGAGGTAAATATATATATATGTAATTACACAAACAATACAGGGAGGTAATTTATTTTTTCATTGAAGAAAGTAGTTCCGTCAAAAACAGTGAATTATCAAAAATGTTATTTCACTGTTATTTGTCATTGTTATTTTCACTGAAAATCACCATAATCCATTGAAAGCATATAATAAATGGGCAGATATGCGCACAACTTTTAAAACTATGATCAAATGCTTACCTCTTAAATATAACACGAACGCTAGTGAGGTCATTTTATTATTTTCCATCCAAGAAATTGACATTTGATTATAACTTGGTGACTATACGATCTCGACAATAGTTCTCCCCCTGTTATTCTTAAACAGTGAATGGTGTGGAAGACGTTACAGACCCCTATGATGGCAAGAGCACACTCATTGTCCATGAGACTGGCTAATAAAAAAGTGTTTTCAATTTGGCTCTAAAGTTGTTTTCACACTGAATGTATTTCAGATAATTGGGTAGATAGTTCCACCATTAGGAACCAGTGTTGATATTAGATATGTCGGCTTATTTGGTTCGCCTTTTAGGAATGTGAAAGTATGTGCCACTTTGTTATCGTAGTATGTGCATTTGCCGAATGGGAGCAACTATTGTCTTTAGATATAAGGGAGCTGTACCCGTGATGACACGGAATAATACCAGAAGCTTAACATAAGCCTTAACTGGAAGCCAGTGCAATTCTGTCAGTAGATCTGACTTGGTTTGGCATATGAACTGGTGGCATGATTTTGGACTCGTTGTAGTTTGTTCATCTGATGTACTGGAAGTTCAGTGGCTAAGGCGTTCCAAAAGTCAATATGTTTTTTACTTTCTTTTATTTGTTTTTCTCTAAGCTTGAAAAGTATCGTGTGTGTTTTGTTTCGGTTCCTTCAATCCTTTCAGCTTTAGTTCTAAGTAAGAGGTATTTTATATTTGAATCTAGCAGATGCTCTAGCTTTCCCTTTTCTGCATTGAGTTTGTTAAGTATTTCATGATTCAGTGGAAATTTATTTATTTCGTTTTCAACTTTTTTATGTTTTGTTCTATTTGTATTTGTTCTTTATTATTATTTTTATTTTTTTGCTGAGAATTTATAGATTCATTTCTTATGTTGCGTTTTATTACTTCCCACAAAATATTTGGGTTTGCTGCATTAATGTAATGGACTATTTCCTAGATAGAAGTTCGTATAATATTTTGGTACTCCGGGTTTAGGAGTATGCAATTATTTAGTTTACATTATCCTATATACAGATGGTTCTTGTGATGGACCAGTGAACTTTAATCTCTATACATAAGCTTTCGAATTACAAGCAGGAAATTCACAAGATGAGGCAACTGTTCTTCAACAACTTAACAGCTACCAAAAGGATATCATACAATGGATGACAACATTCAAATAATCATATAAAGTTTCATAATATCATTTTTTTCGGAGAGTGGTTGAATGCATGCAGTAAATGTATTCCCGATCACAATTGGATTAAAGCCGTTAGACCGATCACTCCAGGATATTTCAGATGGTATATTGTCCAGATCATTTCTTACCTTGATATGTTTATCTTCAAAGAAGCCAGGCCCGGGTCCAGGATTTTCTGAGTGGGGGCACGAGGTATGCATGTAGGAGTCGGACCACATAATGTTGTTTGGGGATCTGGGGCATTTGCTTAAGGGGTAGAAACAATGAATAAAGTTGTTTCGCTCTAGTGGGTTTTGAACCCACGGCGTACAGAAAAAACATAAAGTTACAAAACTTGAGTACTCTTCAAGAGGAGATTCTTAATTACACCCTAATATCATTAAAATCGGTGTCCGTACAGACTAATTTTGAGACGGCAGGAGTTTTCTCCCTTAGATTTTCAAAGGTGAGGCAACTCTGTACAGACTAAATTGAAGTAGGCAGGAGTTCGCTGCCCTGATTTTCAAAGGGAGGCAGCTCCATGCCGTCTAAATTAAAGCCGATAGGAGTTCGCTCTCTTGATTTTAAAGGAAGACAACTCTGTACTGACTTATTTTATGTCGACAGGAGTTCGCTGCCTTTGATTTCCATAGGGAGTTTACTCCGTACATTGGTGGGAGTTCATTCCCTTGATTTTTAAGGGAGGCACCTCTGTATAGACTTATTTTAAGATGGCAGGGGTTGCGCTCAATTTGATTTCCAAAAGGAGGCAACTCCACTCCGACTAAAATAAAGCCGGCAGGAGTTCTTTCCATTAGATTTTTATTGCTTATTTTAGTCGGCAGGAGTTCGCTCCCTTTGATTTTCAAGCGGAGCCAACTCCTTACCAACTAAATTAAAGCCGGCAGGAGTTCGCTCCCTTCAATGTACAGAGGGAGGCAAATCCTTGCCGACTTATTTTAAGTCGTCAGGATTTCGCCCCCTTTAATTAACAAAAAGGGAGGCTACTCCATACCGACTAATTTAAAGTCGGCAGGAGTTCGCTCCCTTTAATTTACCAAGGAAGGTTAATCCGTACAGACTAATTTTAAGTCGGCAGGAGTTCGCCCCTTTTAATTTACCAAGGGGGCAACTCAGTACCGACTAACTTTAAGTCGGCAGAAGTTTGTTCCCTTTAATTAACAAATGAAGGCGATTCCGTATCGACTAAATTTTACCCGGCAGGAGTTCGCTCCCTTTAATTCACAAAGGGAGGCTACTCTGTGCCAACTAATTTTAAGTCGGCAGGAGTTCGCCCCCCCCCCTTTTTTTACAAAAGGGAGGCAACTCCGTACCCACTTATTTTAAGTCGTCAGGAGTTCGCCCCCTTTAATTTTCATAGGGGGTAACTCCGTATCGACAAATTTTTAGTCTGCATGAGTTCGCCCCCTTTAATTTTCAAAGGGGGGCAACTCTGTACCGACTAATTTAAGTCGGCAGCTTGCTCCCTTTAATTCACAAAGGGGGGCTACTCCATACCAACTCATTTTAAGTCGGCAGGGGTACGCTCCTTTTAATTTACCAAGGGAGTCTATTCCGTTCAGACTTATTTTAAGTTGGCAGGAGTTCGCTCCTTTAATTTACAAAGGGAGGCAACTCCGTACCGACTAATTTTAGTCGGCAGGAGTTCACTCCCTTTTGGGAAATAACTATTTGACCAATTTTGTCAGCCAGAGTGTCTTTCCTGTGAAACAGGGAAGTAATAATTGGGGTTATTCACCCCATGTGGAAGAGTTTCTTCCCTTTTGAAAATCTACATTTGGTTAGTGATTATATATGCCAGGTCTAAATAACTAGAGAGGGCTTTCTAATCATGTGCATATCTCGGCTAATAGATTATTTCCATGTGCAATAAATCCGACAAAGAATTCAATGCTGCCAGATTTCATTGAAAACTGAACTATGAATTAATGCAGATTATGTTGTTTAATGATTTGTGTAAAATAACATTGAATTGAAAGAGATATCAATAAAACAGTTTATCTGTTGTCAACATTGCAAGAATTATATATTTTGTTTTAGTGTACATATACAATACCACTGTGTATAGTCGATTTCTGGCAATTGCAATAAGGTATACACGTTGAATTACATAGTATTCCAATAAGTCATGCAGTGATCAGCTTTTACATTGGCTTTCAATAGTAATACATGATACAAGATAAATTTGATAGTAATTCGACTAGTTTAGGCCGAACATTATACATCTGATCTGAATTCTTGAGGAAGCAAAACTATCTATGGCCTCTTGCTCTGACATCTGGGACCTGGCCCCTGGTCCCACGATTTCAACACCCATGAATTGTGGCCTTCAGGCACATTTTATGTATATTTTAAGTGCGCATTCGCCTGGTCAAAATAGTCAATAAGTTTATGGCTATTTCTCACTGGTGAAATCTTTTACAAGATCTGTATTTACAGTTTATAAGTATAAGTTTTGGATACCTTTGTATCGGCACCCTCTCTGTGCTGGCACCGGACTTTCTCTGTGCTAAACAATGCTATCTGAGGACAAAAGTCGACACGAGAGGTAAGAAAATCATTGTTTTTGCCAAAAATACAGATTTTTGCTTAAAAAGCGATAGCCCACGGAACAACCCAATGCTTAAACACCGTCCTCATGTTGTTCCGTTTGTAATATCAGTTGCCACAAGTTCAGACTAAGATGGAATGTTGACCGATGGGTACTTGTTAGAATGAACACGGAGTTCTGTTTGGACAGTTAAATGCGATTTTTCATCAATATAGGAAATATCTCACACCTAAGATGGAAAGTCCTTGAACTAATCTGGCCTTTAAATACTTTTTATGTGTTTATTGTCATCAAAGTACGTTAAAAACAGCCTACTTTCGGTTTAGTAGTGGCACCGGCACCCTCTCTGTTCTGGCACCGGCACCCTCTCTGTGCGTTGCAGCTTACTGGCACCGGCACGCTCTCTGTGCTCACAATAATCAAAGCGATAATTAGCGCTGAAAGAACAGTCTGGTTTCCGTGGTCAGACAACTATATTCCTAGTTGCAAAGGCTGTGACACACACTCTGGGTGTGATAATGCTTTTATAGATGAATCGAAAATTATTAGTAGTTATTAAAGCCCTACATTATCGCATTAGTCAGTATACATGTAAACAAACACAATCTTATATAAAGTAAGTTGCTGGGCTAACTACAATAAGCAAAATATGCACGTTAACACATGTTAAATATGTGTCCCATTTCCATGACGAGATAAAATAATAGCATCTTCATATTTATAACTAAATCATGCGCGTTTTAGTAGAAGCAGACGTATGTGATAAAGAGTTTTGCCTTAATGTACACCCATATACAAATATGTCATTCTCTACCTGCGTTTTGTATGCAAAAAAATCAAATACTAATCGTATATCAATTTTAGTCGTTATTATTACTGAACTTAATGAATTCGTTTAACTGTGTAGGATTTTTCATTTCTTTTTCAGCCCCCTGAAGCGTAAATGGAAATCAAACTTATGGCTCCATCAAGCAAAACGACGCAGATCAGCAGAAAACCAGAACCATGTTCGGTCACCTGATCATTCTTGAACACCAAAAACAAAGTCCATATACTCGGTAATGGTGATCATTCCATACGTGCAACAAATGAGCATGGACGCCAACGTCCTCAAATAAATGGTAGCATCTGTAACGATGTTCTACCTTTATACGCAACTGATCCTACGTGGACTACACTGACTTATGTAAATTCAGTTTATCCTGGAACTGCAAAGCTTAAATATACACCTTCAAAATGCAGAAACGAAAATGTGCCAACGAAATAAAACACAGCGCTAAATCAATGGACGTTCTTCCAAAAGAAATGAGCGAAAAACTGCCAACCATACTGTCACATTTAGAAGCAACTGAAAAACATGTTGATTCAGCCAGTTCCTTAGACTCATTACCGCGGACAGATTTTGCTATAAACAACATACCATTTTTGCTTCTGTTGGATTTTTAAAGTGGAACTCGCTGCATAATACTTTGCAGACGATTAATAAAATGCATATAATGAAATTTGTGAAGATATTATACCGACTCTTTCATGGTAACGCACTCCGTTTATTAGTTGAGAGAAGTCACCTGAACCGAATATGACAAGACTCGGACTGAATTTGAAGGACTTGAAATTGTTAATCAGTACCATAGCATATAAACGAGTCAACTTCTGGTTATCAAAATCTGTTGTATATTCAATGTGTATGCAAAGTATCACAATAAGTCTTACTTTGATTAATGCATATGATGTACGTATAATAACTAGTCTTTATCACTGCTGTCATTGGATTGCTGTATGTGTATGAATATTTTTCCCGTAGTAAATGAAGGATACTGAGTCGGGTGTGTGTTTATAGTTGAATTTATAGACATTACTTCAATAATAAATATTTAACACTCATTGTGTATCTTAATTTTCACCCGATAAAATAAGACAAAATACAATATAGTTTAAACAATCTTTTTATGCTATAGCGGAACAACAACAACGTTCACTTGTCAATCTAGAACATGTAAACAAATGCTGTTTTAACAAGTGTTAATTTCACAAGCATGTATAGCTGTTGAAATACAATATATCAAATTTACGTGGATCTATCTTTTGTTTTGAATTTTAATACATATTTCGTATGAAGTGTCTTTTATGTACATTCTTGTCAAATATCTTTTTAATTCTAAACATACTTAACTCCATGTCTTTTTGCCATTTTCTATTGGCTAATCAAATTGCAGGATTCTATATTCTAAGTAAATTAGAAGTTTTAATGAATACAAATGACTTGATACGCTTGCACCGTCCGGTGCAATCATTACACATAATCTGACACAGTTTTATAATATAGCATCCCACTTTGGTTGTCAAATAGACCTGATAACACCTGATACATCTAAATGGACAACCTATTAAGTATAAAGTGTTTATTATATAACCACCACAAATATACATTTAGTATCATTGGTTGAAAATGTAGAACACATTTTAAATGTGATAATTATATGAATAACTGATTCGGTTGACAATCGTGAATATACATGCTATAACAAACAATGTTCAAATAATGTTAAAAATATTTCAAGATCATTTAAGTCACTTCTGTAGTTAAATCCCTTTCCACGTGCATTACAGAAGAAGTCAAATGTAGACTTGTGTATCATTTTCATGTCGTGTCAGTCCGAGTTTTGAGCTATACCGTTCCTTACATGTTTCACAGACATTTCAGATATGTATACAGCTTTGCATTGGTAAAGTATACTTTTTCACATCGCACATATGGTACTCCCATTGACGCATGTCTTTGCACATGTCTTTTCAAAGAACTTTTTCTACCAAATACATTATCACAATATGTACATTTTAGTGCAGTTTTCACTGTCATTTCACCACTGACGACCCATTAACACTTAAGTCCTCATGATTGTTGTCTTTTGAAACAGTCCCATGTCATCTGTGACTAAACGTTGCCGTCCATGATCGATTAGTTTCACATATGGAAAAATCACCGATGATTTCATATTGCGTATGTGGACTGTGTTTTGGTGTCCAAGAATGATTAGTTGACCAAACAAGGGTCTGGTTTTCTGCTGATCTGCGCCGTTTTGCTTGATGGGTTTGGTTTTGGTTTACGCTTCAGATAGCTAAAAAAGAAATGAAAAATCCTATTCAGTATAAAACAAATACGTTGTGTGCAGAAATAGTAACGAACAAAAATTGATATATTTGATTTTTTGGCAAACAAAAAATAGGTGGGGAATGTCAATTCAGTTCTACATAAATGTATGAAGATGCTACACTTAAAATAGTTTTCAAAATTATTTTATCCCGTCATCGAAATGGACACATATTTTGTTAACGTGCATAATGTGGTTATTGTATTTAGCACAACAACTAAATACATGATTTGTGTTGGTTTGTGTTAAATACTGCGATTATGTAGGGCTTTAACTAATAATGTTCGATTCTTCAATAAACGCCTCATCACGCTCAGGGTGTGTGTCACAGCCTTTGCAACTGGAAATATAGTTGTCTGACCATTGGAACCAGACTGTTCTTTCAGCGCTAATTAGCGCTTTGATTATTGTAAGCACAGAGAGGGTGCCGGTGCCAGTAAGCTGCAACGCACAGAGAGGGTACCGATGCCAGAACAGAGAGGGTGCCGGTGCCACTACTAAACCGAAAGTAGGCTGTTTTTAACGTAATTTGATGAAAATAACCATATAAAAGGCATTTAAAGGCCAGATTAGTTCAAAGACTTTCCATCTGAGGTATGAGATATTTTTATATTGATGAAAAATCGCATTTAACTGGTCAAAACAGAACTCCGTGTTCATTCTTACAAGTACCCTCGGTCAACATTCCATCTAAGTCTGAACTTGTGGCAACTGATATAACAAATGAAACAACATGGGGACAGTGTTTAAGCACTGGGTTGTTCCGTGGGCTATCGTTTTTTAAGCAAAAATCTGTATTTTTGGCAAAAACAATGATTTTCTTACCTCTCGTGTCGATTTTGTCACCAGAAAGCATTGTTTTGCACAGAGAAAGTCCGGTGCCAGCACAGAGAGGGTGCCGATACAGCGTTTTGCACAGAGAGGGTGCCGATACGGGTATACACCGTGATAAATAAGAGTATGAACCATACTAGTGTTAAATAACTATTCCCTATGGAATTAAATCAGAGACATAGTAAATGATGTTTGTTGCACTCCTATAAAGGCTGTGACAGTCGCTTTCAACACATTATTCTTTGGTTATTTTTGGGTCCCGTGAATCAGCGTAACGGCCATCAGTGGTGACGTTGTCGTCATTACAAGTAACAACAAATGTGAAGTGAATGTTTGGCTATAATGAACAATCTTGGCTCGTCGTAAGAAGTACCGTTCGCAAACTTTGATTTCTGTGGGAATACACTTAAACGAATTTCTAATTGGCCACCCTAAAAAATATTATATCATCTGATAAATTATATCAATATATCTTAGGCTGTGTTATTTGTTCATTCCACGCACTTACTTATATATTTCTGGAAAGAAATGGCGTATTCATATACAAAATCATCCATGCGTAACGGTTGGTGCGAAATTGCTTTTTTGCACGTTGGCCTCGTGCACAGCTTGGAATAGTATCGTATTTGGTATGAATTTGTTCCCTGTAGATCGACTTTTCTTTAAACACTATAATTTGTGAAAATGAGCCATGTGGAACGCGCTCATGACATCAGATATATGCATACATTGAACGAATTTCTGATTGGCCACGTGTTTTTATAAATTAGTTCTTAAAAAAATGCTTTTAGAAGAATATAAATAATCGAAACCCCGATACTGTCCAATTTTATTGATGGAAAATATGTTTCTCGCAGTAATTCGAGCTAAACCCCACGTTATTATAAATATCGCTTTTTACAAAAAGACGTTTTGACGTACCTGTCTGGATTTTGGTGCTGGTACTCGTCATTCTAACGGCCTCAGCGCGCCCATAATTACTTATTCTCGTCAGTATTAATACCTTTCATCTAGCCAATCGACAGAGAATACGTTTTGACAGATTTCAAAAATCTAACATGTCGGGCACATGAGCCACATGCACGTAAGCCATTTTGAACTAACTGTTCCGCATGGATGCTTTTATACATGCATGCGTAATTTATTTCTTGAAATCGATAGATAAGTGCATGGAATGATAATAACCACAATTTTAGAAATATTGACTGAATATATCGCATAATATAATATTTCATTGGGTGGCCAATTAGAAATTCGTTTAAGTGTATGGAGTAGATCTATTACTTCATTTTCTGTAAGCTAGTCAAACGAGTAACGTAATATTAATTTAAAGTTATTTTCTTTCATTTCATTCAGGAATGAAATAGCGTATGCCTGTTCAATAACTGTTTTATTTTTTATTCAAAGTTTAATATAAGCCAATTGGCGGAGGCACGAGCCGTCGTGCCCATAGCCTGGATCCGTGCCTGGAAGCATAGTAAGTCATTTGCCAAAGATACTGCACTTGTGTGTAATGGGGGGGGGGGGTGAATTGTCCTTCGTCCTTCCCAGTAAATCAGATGTTACTGCATACTAAGTGTAACTTCTTGATACAAGTAGTTCCCTCTGCTTCTCCAATCTTAGACTGGTAGAATTCATCATTCGCCTTAGAAAGTTATATACTAGATATAATTCTTACACCTCTATATACGTTATTTTTTCTATTGTTCCCCTGTAATGTTTCAACTATATAAGGTAGCCTGAGTATTGTTTGACAGTTTAAATTGACACTCATCAAACCTCGCATGTTAGTCCCCCTATGTTTATCTACTATACCGTTAACTCCGGACTTAAACAAATTATGAAAGGAATCTCAGTTCAATCAGGTCAGTAGTGTCGGTCTACATCCATCAGAGAGACATGTTTCTGGGCGATATCTGATGTGGTTCTTGTAAATTCAGACACTAGATAATTGACATTAGGCGAATTCTTTACACTATATAGTACATACGACATACAATAAATAAACGTACCAGTATGTGTTACACTGTACTTCATCCGCGTAATATTGGTATTATAATATTACATGAATCAATGATATAATATCTGCGTTTATCTTAATCATGTTGACGATTTTACAACGGACTATAGCTTGGCTATTTTGACCCGAGCCTGACCTTTATGCAAGAATATATTACAAGGTTCTTGCTTTGAATATATAAATTTCCGCAAGCATTATCGGCATTTAAGATTTGTGTTTGTATTCGACATCTTGAGTGTCTCCGTGATACTCCCCGATTATGAAAACATACACTCGGTGTTGTAAATTTAGACAATACTAGTATATCGACTGTTAAATTATGGTAATCAATAGGTCAAACTCATGTCAATGTGGTCAAGCTATACCCATATAGATAAACCCTGTACACACTCAATGACCAACACTAATTAAAAGTTATTTTAGTGATAATTGTGATGAAAGTAATACTAGTCAAGTTTTATACGACACACAATATCCGTTTTTGCTCAAAATCCATTTTTTTCGTACTGCTATAACATTGTTTGTGTGTATTTATTCATCTACAGTCATCATGTAGTGTGTACGTTAAACTTGTCAGAGGTTCTCAGAATGCAGCTGACTATATTGAACAATTGTGAACAATGATTAATAAAGTATTCACGCTCGCTTGAATAAAAGTAACATATAAGTGCTTATATATGTAATCACATCCGGAACATTTAAGTTTCAAGTTTATTTATAATACTCAGCATATAGTTTATACACATATTGAGATATCAAATGGCTTGATTTTTCTGCTGTTTCGTTATCATATGATAGTGTGCGCTCTATATATCTCGATGTATCACGGATACTTTTTATCAACCAAAATATGAAATCAGCCGGAAGATAGATTGATCACTTTGATCATGTACTTTGAACAGTGGTTTCTCAATAATCTAATGTATGAGGAGTGTTGAATAGGTTATATAATGTCTAGCGATTGAATTCATCTATAATACACGTCGACAACATACTCATTATCAACCTTTTTAACACCGATGGTAGTATGAGTGAAGGGGATTTCGTTCAATATAAAGGTGTGTAAAATTTAATTTAATTAAAATTTGCCTTTATTGTCATACATTACAGAATAAATATTTAATTCAGTAATTTAGTGCTACCCTCTGTTAGGGTTTGCATAATTATGCACATTATTACAAACATTTGAACTTAAATGTGTACATATCAACTCTGATATTCAGATAATGTCTCAACAAATACTTCATTATTGCTAATTATAATATTGCATATTACAAAAATGTTGAATCTTAATTATAGCATAAAAACGGTGATTTTGCTCATACTTAAACGGGGAAAAAAGGTACGTTATTGTAAAGATTCTCGAGCGCACGCGCTGTTGGTGTTCAGTTTTAAGAATGCGCATTCAGGACCCAGCCGACGAAAAATAAATGATTTACAGCGTTATATGTACTGTAATTCACAACTTAATTGTAACTACTAATCAATTTTCTATAATAGTAAAATAATAAACGTAAACAAACCCCCAATGTCGCCGTTTTCATGTTATTTGCCGATACCGGAAGTCGAAGCTCATAACAAAAACTTGTATGTGACGTAACGTTTGCTAAGCGACGTTGTGTTTGTTTTCCCGACGTCGCCTAAAATGTCCCGCCAAAATGTCATAATTTTGAAAAACTTACTAATAAAGTGTTGTTTTTATGCTATAATAGCGTTTACGCATGCTTTTTCGTGCTATTACATATGCAGAGTCCCTCGGGAGTGTTGGTGCCCTCGCCCTGACGGGCTTGGGCACCAACCGTCCCTCGGGACTCTGCAGATGTAAGAGCACGAAAAAGCATGCGTTAACCCTACAATCAAAATCTTCTCAACTTCTTATAACATAACTACGTGTTATTATCGGTAGTCTTTATTTAATTTATTATAGTATGTAGCTAAACATAGACTAACACGCTACAAAATTATACAACACTATTGTATTTCCTCACATCTCACTCAGTCATATGAGTGTGTGTACAGTTTGTACCGATATCAATATTTGTCATATTAACTGTATTAGCCACGTATTTTCATCAGCATTTTCTTAGTATAGACAACGGGGTACCGTTTTATCAAAGCGTTTACGGAAATCGTAAATTTTAATCCTTTATAATACCTTTAGAACAATAATTTGTGGTAAAGTGAGCTGTAATACTAATCAAGATTCGGTTAATGAACACCTACAAAAAATATCTGCCCCCAATGTGATGTTGTTAAAGAATTACACTGAATTTAAATTTGAACGTAAGTTTACGTTTTCCGTAAGTTTGTTGATAAAACGGTACCCAGGTACTTGGTATGTAAACATGATCACGTGGTCCCCTCCCAAAAACAAACGAAATATTTTCGATAACTACATTGGTATATAGTATAAACGATATAAAGATCTGAAAAATATTAGTTTTATTGTTGGTTTGTAGAGGGGACCTCGGAGTCATGTCTACAAGTCAAGCACCCGTGGTACTTTCGATTCATTAATTAATACTAATGAGGGAACTATCCAACTCGAAAGAATAGCGGGATTACAGTTAACTTAGGCACACTCAGTTAATCCTAGATAAACATTATTTACCTGACGGACGAGCTCATGTTTATAACCATTATCTTTTAACGATGAACCGACTGTACGGATACTGTTCTCTGAGTAATCATACACAGGGAAACCTATATAACTATAAATAACTACACTTCATGTGTGTATTGCGAAATATTGTATAGAATGGGAAAACACACTTCTGCATTATACTTCAATATTCAACTATTCATTCACTGTGTCAGTATGATATATTTACAGCGTATAAACCAAATCACTGTCTAACTTTCAATATTGGAATGACTATAAACTTCAACTGGTATGACTTATTGCGATTAAAAGCACATGTAACTTCCGATCACTGTATGACTTATACCGATGCTATACAATTCAATGTGTATGTCTTATTGTGATAACCAGAAGTCTGTGGTATTGGACATCGAATAGTGGACAATAAAGGAAATAATATTTTATCGCGAATAAAGGAATTTTGAACAATAATTCAGGACGGGTGGACAGTGAATACTTGAATAGTGAATGGTCGATTACTGAACAGAGAATGGTAAACTATTGGACCGAGTACGCTCGAATATTGTAAGTGAACGTTAAAACGTTGGGAAACTGGTGGTGGCATATTGAACAGTAAAATGTCGGACAATGAATGATGAAATGTCGAATATCGGACAGTGAATGGTCGAATATCGGACAGTGAATGGTCGAATATCGGACAGTGAATGGTCAAATATCCGACAGCCGAGTTAAGAACACAACACAATTTCACTGATACACGGCACATGACCAAATCTCTATTTGAAGGCTCAAAAACTTGAAAGCACGCATCAAACCAAACTAACAGTGTTGTGTGCGAACATGGCATACAAGCCAAGTTAATGATGACTGTGGGTACTAGGTGTGGTATAGGCCATTTTGATAACGTTCTTATACTTTTCCATTTTATTTTACAGAATCGAAGAGGATGATTTCTATATAGAACTGGTACTTTATGGTGTGTTCTATACCGTGTATTCATAGATATAAACAGGCTTGAAGCATAGTTCAAAATGGGGGACACCATTCAGATACCACGTGGTCGAACGCCATCCATTGAAATACCACGTGACCGTACGCCATCTATTGAGATACCACGTGGTCTGACGTCATCCATTGAAATACCACGTGGTCGTACGTCATCTATACTACTACTAGCATTACTGACGTTTGGAACCTATGTGTTGATGATAGTACCATTTCTGTCACAGTATTCGAGATACCATATTTCATTCATCATGGTGTATGCTTGGGAAACCATTCTATTTGTTGCTGGACTCGTTTCTATGGTTGTGTTAATCATATTGAGAAACAACAGTGAACATCTTATGGTGACTCAAAGTGCTATGGGTAAAAAACAACGTGTATTTAGATACATTATATTCTTCACTTTCGGTGTTTCAGCGTCGATTTTACCGTTTTATGAAAGTCAACAAGCGTCCACGTGTTTACATGTCAACAGTAAAGGACTACATGCTTTACAATTTGCATCATATTTGTGCATTGGTGTCTATACCGCTTTTCATGGCATCTTTGCAACTTTTTGTTATCAGTACAAGTGCAAAAGTTTTGCAGCAAGGTTATTGGTTGTTGTTATTTTATCAGCTAATGCAACATTGTTTGGTAATTGTGTATTGAATGCAATGCGTTCATTGAATACACAACCAAGTCAAGATCCATTCAATCACAATGGACAGAACACGACGCTTTACGGAGCGGATCTGACGAACAGTACGACTGATTACTATTTCTCGCATACGTTAGTGTACTCGGTTTGTGTGAATGGATCCGAGACTATAGACCGTTCTAGTGCAACACTACAAGTGCATGAATACACGTACCCGCTGATGTTACAATTCCTGTTGTTCAGTCTGATAGTTTTAGTGCCACTGTGTAATATAGTGACTCACAGACAAACAAATCCAGCAAACATAAATACAGACGTCTTATCGTCTGGTGAACAAATTGCGCATGCGCAGGAACAAAATGATACCCAGTCTGTGGCGTCATCCAGTTCGTTTGGAGTATACACACCACGAGCGCGAGTCATAACGAGAGTAATCAATTCATTGAAGAGTGCCACTCGGTTCATCTCTCAATATTCAATCGTTTTCAGCTCAGTTTTCGCGATGACGGTCTTCGTTCTCCATGTATTGGTACACATTGGAAATGTGATTCACGGTAACCACGCTACTGGTCATAGCGACAAGAATTTAACAAGTTATGACATTGAATATTACTATCTGCAGACAGTGTACACTTACATTATTTCTTTGGTGCCATTTATAGGTTATTTCGTAGCGAGGCAACAACATAGTCAAAACATTAGGCGTTTTGATGTTGAGACTGCTCTACTGTTTGTGGGTGGTTGTGGTCATATTATGCTGGTGATATTTGAAACTGTGGACAGTATTACTGTGCTTTTCCACCACCCTACCAGCCATGAGACAGAAGATGTTATGTATTTCATCAAAATCCTATTTCATTACGTTGGAATATATTTTCAAATCAAGTTCATACTGAAAGCGTTTTGTCTACATAGCGATGACGATGGTGTCCCAGATCAAAAACTGCATGTCAAGGGGACTATTATATTTCTTGGTATTTGCAATGCTGAACGCTGGCTGGCTGATAGCTTTATGCCACCGACTGTGTTAAAGTTTGCCAATGATATACAAGGTGATGACACGTTTGGTCACGTGAACTGGTGGCTTATTGTACAAATTCTGTTTCCAGTTGTTATATTTTACCGGATCTGGTCTGCGATAATGTGCTTTAAAGCATATGATACATTGACACATCTTCGGTAAACACGTGCACTCGAATATGTATAAAAGTTGTCTTTCTTATTCACCACTGTCCCTTTCAGTTATGTTATTTTGTTTACATTGTGTATTGTATTTTTTATAAGTTATTTTGATAATTTACCTGCAGTCTAGTGTTTAATAAATCAATAATTTTCAATAAAATAAATTGAAACTGCAACTTGGCATTTTCTGTTAATGACGTGTACATTTATGTATACGTGTACTTAACAACTTTTCTTAATATCCAGCGACTTAATTAATTTATAATCTCTGAAATAATGATAGGCATACTTATAATTGGTTCTTTTGGTAAGTATGTATCATGAATTAATGAGGTTTGTAGTTCAGTGGGTTATTACTTAAATCGATGTGCAAAATATTAAATAAGGTACATCAGATACAGTTGGACACAAACTGGTGGAACATAGTTTTGAGTTGATTTGTTTACCACTGCCAATTATTACCACTTTTAACCACATGGAATACAGATAGATGTATGTTTAGACAAAGACATTCGTACTCGACTTCCGTCATATTTAAAGTGTATAGAGCTATATCGGAAGATATTATTTTTAAAAAGTTTCAAAAATTGAAAAGCAATTATGCTTTCATATCCATTTTTCGCTTCAGTTTCAAAAGAAACTTTCTCTGTGATTTATTAGACATGCGAACTGTCCATTTTCGTACGAAAGTGTTCTAGAACACCCTATGAAACTATAAGAATCGTCTATTTTTCGACGATTGAATCAAAGCACACGGAAAACCAACCAAAGTTTTAATTTGCAATTAACGTAGTCTAGAACCATAATTAAGTTACAAACGAACCAAGTAATTATTTTGACATTGAATGGCAGTTAAAATATGGCTCTATACACTTTAATGAACAGTTTAAGTGCATGGCCTGTTTGTGGTGGTTGGTGTACACCTTTCTATAATATAACTTAAGATCAATTTAGTTCCAAAACATTTTGACCATGTTAAATACTAGAGATTTAAAGTAAAATGGTCAAACAGACAATTTTAAGCGTTTGTCATCAAGCAATCAGTATATGAGTGTGTTTTGGCTATTTTTTGCAATAGGTTTGGATGTCTGCAACTGTAAACGATTGCATCATTCTGCAACACCACATGATTGCCATCATTTCAGCACCACGGCACTGTTTTATCAAAGCATTTACGGAAATCTTAAACTTACGGTCAAATTTAAATACTTTATAATACTGTTACAACTGTAGAATGTGGAAATTCGAGCTGTAATATTAATCAAGATTCAGTTAATGATGTCTTACAAACAATAGCTGTCCCCAATGTACAGTTGTTAAATAATTAAACTGAATTTAAATTTGAACGTAAGTTTACGATTTCCGTAAGTCACGTTGATAAAACGGTACCCTGGTGCCAAGTATTTTGTTGCCATCCGATGGATATTTGCTAGAAATGAGGTCGATTTTGAATTATCCATACAACTGACGTCAGGTTAAATGCAAAATTAAGACGTAAAATAGTTGAACTTGGTTGAAAATGACAAACTGATGAAATGCACGTGCACTCAAGAATCAAGTGACATGGCGGGTTTTATCAAAAACACTAGTTGCATTATATAGGAAGTACAATGTAGTGTAGCATAAGCATACACAATAATTGAAAGTGATACTCAAATTTGCTTCATTTCGTCCCAATATTGTGATTACCATGGTTACTTTGTGGTCACAATGCACGCGTATTACATATGAGAGAATGTCTTTACATATTCAGTCCTGCCAAGGTTTTTATTATTTAGTAACAATGATAACAAATTTCACTCAAAGCGTGGTGATATACGCCTCTGTGTGATTAGGGAAAAGATTGCACTACTTCAGATAGAACATGTAGGTAACATTAAAGCTAAATCACCAAATACATTCAATTTGATCCCATATGACGTAATCACTACGACTCCTGCACGAAGGTCAGACAACAAGCATACTCGGTCCTTAATTGTTGTAAGAAATTAAAATTTCCTCAGCAGCCTGGAATGGTTCCTCAGCAGCCTGGAATGGTGCTGAAAACACGGATAAACGTGAACTGGTCCCACAGCCTCATGACAAGTGGTACCAGTCTAGATAAACGGGAGAAAGTTCACCATATTCGGGCATGTTTCGTCAACAACAACTATCACGACCGAACGCCTGGCTGTACATGGGATATACACATGTTTTGGTTTTTGGGTATTCGAATTATCCAAACATAGACTGGAAAAATATGACTACACCTGGGGGCCAGGAAACAATGAATATGAATTTATTGAAAAAGTAAGAGTTTCAGCATGTACAGGAGACAACAAGATGCAGAGGAACTGACAGTCCAACATTAATTGATCTGTGTTTCAGCAATGAAGACGACATGATAACCAATATCGATATAGACAATCCACTAGGCAAGAGTGGTCACTCTTTAATTAAATTCGAGTTCAATGCCTACACAAAAGACACCCCAGACAAAATAAGATACTTGTTTGAAAAAGCAGACTACATGAAAATGAATAAACTCTTGAGAGGTGATTAGCATCTAGAAAATAAAGATATTGAAAGTCAGTGGGAAATATTTCTGAATAGACTTAATACAGCTATTGAACTGTGTGTACCGAAAGTGACCGTGTCTCAAAATAAAAAGAAACACAAAAATGAAGAAGATAAAAAACTTAAAGCAAAAATCAATCGAAAGCAAAGACTGTGGATCAGGTATAAGAAAAATAATGATAACTTGGCTAGAGATGAATACAACCGTGTTAGAAATCAGGTTAGAAAATTAACAAGGAAAAGGACGAAACTAAAGAAAAAGAAATTGCAGAGAAATCCAAAGAGAATCCAAAACATTTTTGGAATTATGTTCAAAAAAAGTCAAAGACGAAATCTTCAATACCAGAACTTTACAAAGATAGTGACAAACAATCAGTGACTAAGAGCGAAAAAGAAAAGGCTGATGTACAAGAAGACTTCTTCGGTTTCGTGTTTACAAAGGAAAACAAGCTAGAATGATACTATGCCAGAGATAAACATACCAGACAACATTGAAACTCTGAATGACTGTGTGATCATTCCGGAAACTATTGTGAAAAAACTCAGTGACTTGAAAATTAGTAAATCACCAGGCCCGGATAGTGTTCATCCAAGAATCATTCAGGAGTGTAAAGATGTCCTCTCTGAACCTCTGTGTGAAATATTCAGAACCTCAATTGAAAGTGGGAGCATACCGGAGATGTGGAAGACTGCTAACATTACAGCTCTATATAAGAAAGGCGATAAGAAGTATGCTGGAAACTATAGACATGTATCACTTACGTGTATACTATGCAAAGTTCTTGAAAATATTGTGAGAGAAAACATTGTTGAGCACATGAAACACAACAAGTTATTTAGTAAAAAAACAGTTTGGATTTATCTCTGGTAGATCCACAGTACTACAACTGCTCAAAGTTCTCGACCAATGGACTGAAATCTTAGATGAGGGAGCGTGTATTGATGTTGCCTATTGTGATTTCATGAAGGCCTTCGATACAGTCCCCCACCAGCGACTACTTCATAAACTACAAATGTACAATATAGGCCCCACATATTTTCGTTGGTTAGAAGCATTCCTTGTAGGACGAAAGCAACGTGTTATCGTTAAAGGAGAGTAATCTACTTGGCGACCTGTGACCTCAGGAATTCCTCAAGGGAGTGTGATGGGCATGACTTGCCTGAATCATTAACAAATGGAAGTGATATTTACTTATATGCAGATGACACTAAATTTTCAGAAAGATTAAAACTAACGAAGACTGTCTTAAACTTCAAGAGGAAATTGAACAAATGCAGTTATGGTCTGAAAAATGGCTTCTGAAGTTTCATCCTGAAAAATGTAAGACTATGAGAATTGGAAAATTAGAAGTGAATGAATTTGGTTATAAACTCAAGAATGATCATAAGCCGATGGATAAGTCAACAGAAGAAAAGGATGTGGCAGTGGTTATTGATGAAAATCTAACATTTGAAAATCATATGACACAAAAACTGAATAAGGCCAACTCAGTGCTTGGGGCTATATGTAGATCCTTCAAATATTTGTATGAAAATACTTTCAAGTTGCTTTTCACAAGCTTGGTACGACCAATAGTTGAGTATGCTAATCCTGTCTGGAGTCCTTACCGAATAAAACATGTTGATATGTTTGAAAACCTACAACGTAGAGCGACAAAAATGCTACCTGGAATGGACCAACTTAGTTACCCTGAGAGACTTGAAAGGCTGAAATTACCATCATTGACATGTAGACGCTGTAAAGGAGACATAATAGAAGTGTATAAGATCTTGTGTGAAAAGTATGACCCTGAGGTATGCGACTTATTCCAGCTTAATGAGACTGATAGAACGAGGGGGCACAGCAAAAAAAAATCTTCAAAAATAGAGCACGATTAGAAACCCGACAGAATTCCTTCAAATACAGAGTTGCTGATATCTGGAATGCCTTACCACAAAAAGTAATAGACTGTAAAACAATCATTTCATTCGAAAGAAATTTGGACAAATTCTGGGCTAGCCAAGACACTAAATATAATTATAAAACCAAAATTAAAACCGGTATAGCACCAACAAACTACACAACAGTTGAAAACTTAGAGCTGAATCAAGAGGTCCTGTAGCTGGACCTTCTCTCGGAAGCGGATTTGTGAGTATTTGTGAGTATAACATCCATGCTGGGAGACCTCCAGTGGACACCACTCCAAGAGAGACGAAGACATCATCGAATCCAGGTTTTGTTCAAAACCGTGCGTCGAATGCTTTGCTGAAGTTTATAAGGACGTAGTCGGTATGTTCTCTATTATCTAGCACTTCAGATAGGTGTTTGAGCGCAAGAATCAGCTCCTCTTCGTTATTGGTCAACTGTTATCTCATTTTGTTTGTATCTGATACTTGTCAAGATGGTTCATGGCCTGACTGTGGAGAATGTACTCAAACAGATATCGGAGGTGAGTGAGATGGGCCGATTGTTGACTTGGTAACTGCGAAATACCATTTTCCAGATCGGTCGATCTGACTTTGACATGCCACAAGTCTTTTGGGACTACATGTACGTACGTATTGTATTGTGATACTGGAGCTTTAAATCGCTGCACGAAGGTAGTACGAAAATCAAAATTTATTTATTAATTTATACTAGTCGGACTGTTGTATAATATATTAAACATAATATGTGTGTATCTTTTGACCGACTTTAAAGACCCTACTCACTACTAAAAATGGTCACACATTCTCATAAATCAGTGCTTAGTTGATCGTGTATTAATTTACAATATATTAGTTAACGTGCATGTTAATATGTAGTTTAGATAAAAAAATCACTGTAAATTAATTTTCTGTCAAATTACTTATTTTATAGATCATACTATAAATTCTATCAGAGATGTTTTTAGGAGTAAGACGATGGTAACGATAAAAAGTTCAAGTATTCGTCGATATCTTATAACCGCCTTGTCTTTATTTACTTCCGGTGCATTCGGGTCACCCGTCAGCTGATATTACACACAGCCACTTTTGCTTCTTCCTGGTAAGTCTATTTACAGTCTTGTCATTGGTTCAATTTCTTACATAATTGTTTTTTTTATTTCTGACAGTTTGTTAGCATAGGAACGATAACTGGACGCAAACATTGATCAATCAGGTAAATTTGACATTTCCAATTTTCCATGGTTTTGTTTACAAACAAAGACCTAAAAAATGGACATTTTTTAGATCTTTTGAACAACGGACATTGTGTAATCTACTAGTATCCTTAATGGTATTTCTATTTTGTTAACACTTGTTGGTATTTTTTGCAATGATCTTGATCTAGAAGAAAACAACTCAATGATAGGAAAAAGAAGTAGGAATCAGGTTGGGTAGGTACAAAATTTGGCTAAATAAGCGACCTTGGGGCTTAGCTGAGCCGGTTTAAACTTAAACTCACTACACGGCACCAACCTATTATAAATCACATGGTGAGATGACATAGCATGTTGCATGTCATCAATTGTCACATAACGTGATTTATTATATACCAATGTATGTATTGTCTAAAATACAGAACAAATCGCACAGTGGAATACAGCGTGACGGATCACATTTTCCATATTATACAAGTCTAGTTTTCGGAATCTGTATCATGCATGTCAGACCTGTAAGATTTTTGTATATGCCAAAAATATGCCAACGTCAATGACGTCAATGTTTATGCAGTGAGCGCATTTTCGCGCTTAAAATTGCTTTTAGCGCTTTTGCGGATATATAATAAAAAGGAATATCACTGCAGTTGTGTTGATACATCTGTCTGTATAACCTGTAGTTGCTTGCGTTGCACAAGAAACTCTAGGTAATACGGCCCATTGTATCAACATACTGCAGTGATATTCCGTCGATATCACAAAGTTTATCAGGCACCCCGTTATCAGGCCTTTCTTGCCGGAAGTGACTGGATAAAAATACAATAGAAAGAAAGGAATTGGTCAACAAACAATAAAACTACAAAGTTAACATTTCATTTCCGGGTGTTTTGAGCAATATGGAAAGTGATGGATAACAATTAGGCAATGGCTGGAGGTAACAAGACCAATGCTCTTAGGGGCCAGACTAGTGGTCAGGTATTGTGTGTTAAGACTTTCAATAATTAAACTTACCTAGCTTCACAGGGTAGTAATATTAACAGTGATCTTATTCATAATAGTTAAATTTAACATCCAACATTTTACAATCTAGATGAAGAAAATAGAAGGAATCTGGATCAGTGGATGTTTTAAACGTTAACACGCTGACCACTTATAAAACTATTGTCCACGACATCAGCTATGAAAGTATTTCGTTAACTGCTGATTATTGATGCATGTATGCGGGCCATACGACGGGGAGACACTCTATTCATGTGACAGATTAGGGCACAAGACTACATTGTATCTAGTCTATATATTGTCTATTTATGGTAACATTGGTAGTTTTGCTGACTTTGATGGCTCTTGTTTATTTCTTGGTTTACTTTCTAAAAAATCTTTAAACATGTCCAACCACCGGCCCCTAAAAAATTACGTTGGTGCATTGGTGTTATGCTATCTTGGCCCCTTTATATAATGGTATCTTTATTTAGTACATGTGTGTTGTTGAATAAATTTCTCAAGAGTGTGCACTAATTACAAGATATATTCAATGACATAGAAAGCATTTCTTTCTATTCCTTTTCTCAGAATTTAACATTGATTTAGAATATTCTGGGAACTTGTAGATTCAATCCTTACAGTACTGACAAAACTCACCTTAAATTATTTTAAACTGTTCTTTGATTGAAGATGTGAGGATGTAGATTATGTATTCTCTTCTTAGGTAAGAATGATAGATAATGTCTAGGTAAAATAAAAATATTTTCCCATTTTATTCTGTCTAATCCAATAAATCAATGAATGGACTTATTCCCTGATAGTTTAACAACACCAGGTGAACAAAGGATTTCAACAGTTAATGAAAGGTGCCAAAACTTGTATTGTTCAATCCATGCTATACAGTAAAGGTAGGCTAAATCATAGCAAGGGTCCAATTAGACTGAAAGATGGTTCAAGATATACAATTTATGATTCCCACACTTAAAGTCTGGCACCAGGTAGGTTGACAAACTGTGATCTTTATTGAACTTGATGGACCTAGCAGCTAGCTTATTCAACATGTGATTGACCCTATAAGAAGGTACCCCACATTGATTTGACCATTTTACCTATAAATGCTGCAGGGCTTTCATTTGACCCGTAGCTACGGGTTTTGACGCACGAGTTTTGCAAAATACCCCATTTTGACGCTTGGAAAATCCTCTGTGTGCATCATTTTGACCCTTCAATATACACCCCTGTGCGTCATCCCTATATACAAAGTCCAAATACCACTCGTCATCAGGAAAATTGGTACCGTGTAGTATAAAAGAAATGTGTAATTAACAAAGTGACACATTGTATATTGACCAGATATGCCAATCACCGTATAATAAATTACATCGGAGGCGGAGTATGTCATTTGCTTTCAGCCAATGAGATCGCGCCTTGCGGTGGCAACAAGCATTACCCACTGGATATTTTTTAATTGACAGCGCAACTTACATAAAATCTTGTTAATTTCAACCAAACAGTTATTCTCGTTAATTTCAACAGAAAAAGTTATTCTCGTTAATTTCAACTTGTTGTACAAATAGCGGTAAGTTTATACACGTATATGTCAGCTCCAATACACTAGAGCATGTGTTTAATCCAAAAAATATTTTTTAATTTCCACAGACTCGACGTATTTCCTCGTAACCGTAAACAATCACATTAATTCACTTGATTCTTCTTAGTACCCAAAATCACCCAAGGAAACGTGTAGCCTCCCACGAGTTACACATTTGAATGACGTCATTATGTAAAACTCACATATGTCCAGTAACTGTATTGAACAGCATACACGCTATTTTTGACGATGTAAAAAGTCTTAATTGAAATGAGTTAATCACACTTGGAAATGTTTGGTGTTTTATAAATAATTAAAATGTTTGTAACTTATAATATATTATGCATATTCCTGAATGGATTTTGACTGGATAGATTTGAGTAAGTTTAGCTAGATTACTATGATTTCATGACCATCTGTTATTTTATGTTTAAGATTATTTGTTATGGAAAATGTGATTCAAACAACACTTCTGTCAACTAAAACTAATTAACTTAATATGATCAATGTAGAATCTAAATGATCAAAGGAATTGATAAAAGTTCTGGTTCCCGACGGCGACGTAGTAATTGTACATGTAGGTGCAAAGTTCTCATTTTTTCAACCTCATTTAGAAACTAGATGCCATTTTTATCACAACCTACCCTTTTGTAAATAAGATGTTCTGTGATACATAAAAGGATTCATTTTAGGCATAAATTGTGCGAAATTAAAATTACTTTCGGTTTCGGAGTGACGATAAAACCTGTATCGTCCGTACAGTAGTGTACTACCCTGTCCAAAGAATCAATGTAAAAGGCCACAATGTTTGTAAATTTGTAAGAATAAGCAGTGTTGATAAGTGATTGGGAATTGCCTGATTACCCATATGAGTACGATGTGGACATACATGAGGAAAGTTTAAATGTCATAGATTGTGTCAGCATTTCCTTTGAAGACTCAGTTAGTACTAGTTACTTCTCACCAGCCGTTTTTAGCAGGAAGATGGAGTTAAACAAAAAATACATGTTTATAAAGTGAATTTATTTCAAAGTCTGGGGCTATGGCTAAAACAAAATAAGCACATTGCGGATACAAATCGACTATGTATTTCGAATCGACTCTTAGAAATTTGATGTCAAGAGTCATTTTGACTCTTGGAATTTTGGGGCCAAGAGTCATGACTCTTGGGTTTTGAAACCTAATGAAAGCCCTGAATGCTTAAAATTTAAGTGTGTGATGACTGAACAGTTGAACACAGTAGAAACTTTGACAATGCACACTGGTTTGTCTATACTGACTTTTATGAAGTTTTAAACATGTTTTATTATAACAAGCATAATATCTTAAGACTGGTGCATTATTTTCATGTTCATGTATGTACTGCTGTTATTACAAAGCCTTTTCGGAAATCTTACACTATAAAATGTGGTAAATGGAGCTGTAACACTAACCAAGATTCAGTTAATGAACTCATACAAACAAATGTCTGTCCCAAATTTTCTGTTGTTAAATGATTATAAATACAGAATTTCAATTTGAACGCGAGTTATTACGATTTCTGTAAGTATTATGATAAAACAGTACACAGATCTATACTAATAGATTGTGAGGGTGATTTGCAACCGAGGCATATTATGCAGATGAGTAGTAAGTGTACTGTAGGCCTACTACTAAATTAGTCTGCTTGGCAAGGCCTTTTTCTTCCAAAACCAATGACTACCATACTTTAAATGTCTAAAGGAGAGATCTGACTCTGAGTATGTCAGTATATTTTTTCCATTTAACTGTGTTACCCTGTGCCTGCTCTTTATATCACATGTGAACAAAAGTTTCACAATGATCAGACACAGGGATGTACCAGTTGTTAAACTTGAATGACTAATTGTATACTGATTGAACATTGTACATGTATGTAATGATTGAAGTGGTTTTATAATAAAAATATCTATAATTATGTTGGCTTAATATTCAATCCTTTTATCAGTTTATTAAGTATGTGAAGTTGTTATCAGATGGCTGAAGTTTGTATCAGTCGTTCAGTGTACTATCCTAGGATACTACTGTTGTATACTATACTTACAGTATTCATAAATGATCCTAATTATTGTAATAACAAGTTAGACTACATTATTTCTTTTGTATCAGCATATTTCTATGGCTTAATGCTCATTTTAAGAAACGTTTCACATTCATCAATTAAAGGATTTCTTTGTGATTTAGTCAGGTATGCAAACTATATAAAGTTTAATATTTCATGTTAATTATTTACATAAGACAAGTTCTGTACAACCATGACAACTAACAGTTACACATATGGAGCATTGTTTTTAGAGTTGTTCTGGCCACTGCCAGACTCACATTGTTGTTAAACAGGTTGCTAATTTAAATTTTAACAACTCTGTTGTAAATAATGAATTGTAGAATGTACATGGCTGTGGTAAAGAAAATGGGGAACAATCAACAACACATGAGATTTGTCATACAATTTATCATTGTGAAATATTTGTAGATATCGGGGAAAGTAGTGATAACATGATGACACGGAAGTGCATAACATGGTGTCTGTGATAAGGTTCCAGGTAGCTTGTTGGGCAACTTGTTAATTTCTGAGTAGTTTAAGTATCAGTTGCTTTGATTTAGGACCGGGTATAATCTGGGTTGATACCCAGTAACCCTTGCTCTACCAGAAAGGACTGTTTAGTTCTTTAATGTGCTTTGACTCTCACTATGTATATCACAAATATAGGTGAAAGAAACTACCAGGTAATCAACCATACTAATTCATCTCTAGTTCGGGTGTAGTAGAAACACAGAAAATTTTACAATCCGGGGTACCTCAGTAAAAAATTATATTATAATTATGAGCAAATGTTACAACTAGACTTTTCTTGAATTTCAGCCAGTACTTTTTAGCTCGACTATTCGAAGAATATGAGAGCTATTACAGTCACTTGTTCGTCGGCGTCGGCGTTGCATATGGTTAAAGTTTTACATGCAAAACTTTAACCTTGGTTATATTTCAACAACCAGTGCATATATTGGATTGAAACTTTGCACTGGCTTTCCCTGTCATGTAATCAACCATGTTAGATAACTCTTGCATGAATTTAATGCAAATTATGGCCCTTTTTTACTTAGAAAATTTGGTTAAAGTTTTGCATGCAAGTTACTAATAAGGCCATATCTCAAATAGTATCTGTGCTATGGCATTGAAACTAACAACACTTACTAACCATCATAAGGCAATGGTACCGGTCATGGGTAATAGCTCTATTATGATTATTATTTGAGTTATGCCCCTTTTTAACATAGAATTTTCTTGGTTAAAGTTTTGCATGCAAGTTTCATTCAGACCATATCTCAGCTACTATCCATGATACTGCATTGAAACTTACAACACTTGTTTACCATCATCAGTCAATGGTATCAGTCAAGGGCAATAACTCTATTATTTTTTTATTTCAGTTATGCCCCTTTTTAACATAGGAGTTTATTGGTTCAAGTTTTACATGCAAGTTCTATTCACGCCATATCTTAGTTACTATTTATGATATTGCATTGAAACTTATAACACTTGTTTATCATCATTAGTCAATGGTACTGGTCAATTGTAATAACTCCATTTTTAGTTTAATTCGAGTTATGCCCCTTTTAACTTAGACTTTCCTTGGTTAAAGTTTTGCATGCAAGTTACATTCAAACCATATCTCACCTACTATCAATGATATTGCATTGAAAAGTTTAACTTTTTTTAACGAGGTTTTGACTATCCAGCGAGGATATCAAACTTGTGTTGTTTGGCATGGTATTGTATTCAATACTAAAAATAATTACTAAACTACTTTAAACTCATCACTGATTTATTGCATGACTGTATCCTCTACATTATTATTTTAATTTGTCACCATTGTTTTAAAATTGACTCCTTTAACAAATCATATCTTACTCATATGATTATTTTGTAGAAACTTTGTTATGTCAGTGGGTGTATACAATTCCCTTTAAACATACACATTTCTTGAATAGAGTACAGTGCCGCTTGAAGTCTTAAAATCATTTTCACTGACAAATATTTGTTAATAGTCCAGTGTTGAGATAATTGCCATGCCTCAACAACCATTGTACATTAGCTTTCATTGCCATGTAGTCAACTAAGTAGCGTAACTCACGTTTCAATATAATACAAATTTTAAACGGCCTGTTTTGAACTTATATTTTTTCTGACAAATGGCTGCGAATAGTCAAGCGCGCTGTCTAGTGACAGCTCTTGTTATTTAAATTCTCTCAAACACTTATGATGAAATTTTAACCATCAGGCATGAGGGGTTGAAGGTTATTACTATAATTAAGTTGTCAGAACTGCAAAGATTCACATTATACACACTTAAAATTAGAAATTTGTATAAAATTAGATTTTGTTTTATACATCTTATCATTTAACAATACGAACATACGGATTTATAATATCTGCAGTTGGTTTTACATTTAATCATAATAAACAATCATTAAACAATCATTTAACAATCATTTAACCACCGTACACAGTGTCACCCATTTGTCATGTGGCAGTCACATGTTCTCATTTGTGAATCCTAGTTGTCATGTGATTTGTATTCAATTATTCAATTTCAACATTCTACAAAAATGTCAGTTGTTTCTGACTCATTTGGTTGTGTATTTGCATATTTCATGTGTACTTTTGTCTAGTACATTGTGCATAAAAAGGATGCTGATATATTAGATTTGCTGTGAAAGGAAATTAATAAGTTATTGGTCAGGTATGCTTTGCTTAATATATGGATTTTAACATAAAAAGTTTGTATGTATAATCAGGTTAGTATACAGAGACAAATTTAAAAGCACTGAGGCAAATATTTTCTATTGTCTGAGGCATTTGTTCTTCAAAAACATACTCATTTTGGTAATTTGTCAAACTTAATGGAGATGAGCACCCGGGTGTGCCACAGTGTAGTTATGGGCCTGATAATTATGGATTTGATCATTGTCATGAGCACGCAGTATGTATCAATACCAGTCACTAATTTTTGAATGAATATAAAATGTGAAAAATCTTCACCTGCTTAAAATGACATCCATCAAGTACTAGTATCTAAATTCTTTGATCCTCAATATTTCATTTGTGACAGTCTCTCTTTCTGGGTTAGATTAACATGTATGTTTGCACAGACAGTGATAAATCATCACATAAAGACAGATTGTCGATGCACACTTTTATATATTTGCAATTTCTGCATAAATTATTTACAAACCATCAAAATATTGTGACACTGTTTAAAAAATACATTTTTGTACTGAAATGACATTTCTAACTACCAATGCAGGAACCTTTTCTGTGACATTCATTTCATGTCATTCTTTTAATTTTTCTTTGACTTCTGGTTATAAAAATATCTATTTTTTACTGGCGACTTTTTCATTCTAAGATAGTGAAATGTACAGTTACTGTATGATTCAATCATTTCCTTGAACATTTGTGTGCATTAACAGTTTCGAATTTGGCCACTAGTTCGAAGCCTGAGGCCAGTAAAAACTTGGTCGGGCTAGTAATGGTCTCTAGGTGACTAGTCCGAAAGTCTAGTGCAAATTTAAAATAATTTTTTTGATAATTTAATTGTCTGACTAGTAAATTTCTTCTTGGGCTAGTTAGTTCTGCCTAGTTGGTAGCCGGACTGGCTAGTACTTTGAAAAGTTTTTCGTGAAGACTGCATTAAACTTGATTATCTTGTTTGATCTAGGTAGCCTTGGGTTAAAGTAATGATACTTTATTGACTACAAAGTTCTATATTTATACAAACTATACAGACATCAGGCTTGATAAGGTGTCAATCATATCCAGGGATTTCAAAACATTTATGACAAATTAATTATTTACTTATTTATTGATTATTATCTGCATAGTATATTGTATCACACTTGACTTCACCGGTATGATTGCATTATATACATGCTGGGTTGTACTGTCTGGTCGTAGAATAAGAAAATAGAATTACACTAAATCATTTAAAAAATATGTGGTTTGGGTAAAAAAGACTCTTCATGGGACGTTAATTTGTGGATGATTCATTTCAGGTAATAATTATAAGAGTCGAAATTATTGGTGGTTGGGATTTGATTCCGTGGTTGAAGTTGAACCACGAAATCCATGCAATTTAATCCCTTACAAAAAAATATGATTTGCAGTTGCTAGTTAATATTGAGGTCAGAAATGCTTGATAGCAATTAATTACTGTGGTAGTTGACAGTTGTATCAAAATTAATTTTCACCCTTCAAACATCTCTGGTAAGTGGTTAGTGATTAAGATGATCGCTGCTGCCACACCTTTGTAAATAACTAAAATGTACTTAGAACAACATAAAATATGTGTTGTCTGTCACTTCTGTGCTGACTGTGTATGCCTGTGTATGGAAATTAGTCATTAAGCATTACTGAACGATATTAGTTGGGTATCCGACCTTCAGTGTGTTATTTGCAATCCTTAGATTTTGTGTCCCTTAATAATAATGCTGGTATCTTGGTATAATGTCGGTATGCAATATATGTAACTGTGTCTAGTCCACTTATATAATAGTTTTCCTTATTTTGTGGCTAAATTGCCAAAATGTGGAACGTTGTGATGCTCCTGTGTTTTCTTTGTTTGCTGCAAGATGCTTGGATATTTTTCTGGCCATTAGATCTCGGTCATTATAATTGTCTACTTTTTAGCTCACCTGAGCACGAAGTGCTCACTGGTGAGCTTTTAGGATAGGTGGCTGTCCGTCGTCGTCCGTCGTCGTCCGTCAACAATTCCTTTAAATGACTTCTTCTCCTAAACCAATTGATGGAATTTAACCAAATTTCACAGGAATGATCCTTGGGTGGTCCTCTTTCAAAGTTGTTAAAAAATTTCCGGTCTGTCGCATAACTAGGTCACACAGGCTAAAAATAGATTTTCACAAAGGATTCATTTAAGGAAACTTTAAAAATCTTCTTCTCTGAAACCGTAAGGCCTAGAGCTTTCATATTTGGTATGTAGCACCACCTTGGGGTCCTCTGCAAATATTGTTCAAATTATGTCCCTGGGGTCAAAATTGGCCCCGCCCCAGGGGCCCTTAGTTTTACATAGAGTTATATAGGGGAAACCTTAAAAAATCTTCTTCTCCAAAACCGCTTGGCCCAGGGCTTTCATATTTGGTATGTAGACTCAGCTAGAGGTCCTCTACGAAGATTGTTCAAATTATGTCCCTGGGGTCAAAATTGGCCCCGTCCCGGGGGCCCTTAGTTTTAAATAGAGTTATATAGGGGAAACCTTTAAAAATCTTCTTCTCCGAAACCGCTTGGCCCAGGGCTTTCATATTTGGTACGTAGACTCAGCTAAAGGTCCTTTTACAAAGATTGTTCAAATTATGCCCTCAGGGTCAAAATTGGCCCCGCCCGGGGGCCCTTAGTTTTACATTGAGTTATATAGAGAAAACCTTAAAAAATCTTCTTCTCCGAAATTGCTTGGCTCAGGGCTTTCATATTTGGTATATAGACTCAGCTAGAGGTCCTCAACAAAGATTGTTCAAATTATTCCCCTCGGGTCAAAATTAGCCCCACCCTGGGGGTCACCATTTTACCTAGACTTATATAGGGAAAACATATAAAAATCTTCTTGTCTATAACTAAAATGCCTAAAAGCTTTGATATTTGGTATGTAGCATCATCTAGTGGTCCCCTACCAAGATTGTGCAAATTATGCCCCTGGGGTCAAAATTGGCCCAACCCCGGGGGTCACCGTTATAGGGAAAACATATAAAAATCTTCTTGTCTAAAACTACACTGCATAGAGCTTTGATATTTGGTATGTAGCATCATCTAGTGGTCCTCTACCCAAGATTTTTCAAATTATGCCCCTGTGGTCAAAATTGGCCCTACTCGGGGGTCACCGTTTTACATAGACTTATATATAGGGAAAACATATTAATATCTTCTTGCCTAAAACTACACTGCCTAGAATTTTGATTATTGGTATGTAGCATCATCTTGTGGTTTTCTACCAAGATGTTCAAATTATTCCTTTGGGTGAAAATTGTGCAGGGTTTATAATCAGGTGAGCGATATAGGGCCATCATGGCCCTCTTGTTTATAACTAAACTTTGATATTTCTTTTTTGTTTCAGGCTATGGAATATGTAAAATGGGGGCATGGATGTCAAATGTGCTGTAATACTGTAGTATAACCTACCACTGAACAACAAGCTGCATTCTGTGATACATACAAGGTGTCTGTGATTCATTCTGTGATTTGATCCAAGATGGCGTCCAAGGCCAGACATTTCCGTCTGCTGTTGTGGAAAAACTTCTTGATACAAAAACGTAAAGTTTTGACGACAGTGTTTGAGATTGGGTTGCCAACATTTTTTGCATTAATATTGATATTTATAAGATTACGTGTGAAGGGGGAAATGAAGGAGACCACGACGTGGCCGAGTTGTAACCGCTGGGATGTACTGGACTCTAAACTACCAACACGTCTAGCTTACTCTCCGGATACTGAGGATGCAAGGAAGATCATGAATATTGTCAAAGACAAACTTCAATTAAAAGGTATGGTTTAAAAATTAAATCCTGTATTTATTCAAGTTTTGTGTAATGTTTTGTATACAAATAACCTGCAATGGATTTGTTTCCGTTCATTTGTGTCACAGTTTTCTGTATGCACATTTGTATGTTCCATAAAGCCAGACAAAATAATGGTTAACCGTTTGGTTAAGGTTACAGGTAAAAAAATTAGGGTAGGTATGTAGTGGAAACATTTTATTTTTTATATGATTTTTCTTTGGCCTAATACCTATTAACCGAAAGTAAACTAAAATGACACACTCACAACATGTAATTATGTATCACAATTTTGTGTTAGAGTCTATTTTTAAAGGGAAAGATATTAAGTTCTTTTAGTGTCATAGTTAAAAAAATCCATTAAACTAGAAGTTTGCAATTAATAAAATTCGAAAACTCGTCTCAATTTTATGTCAAATGACTACTCATGATAGATCATCTATTCATCTGCCATTGTTACAAGTTTGATTCTATTATTTATACAGGTATAGCAGCGTTACCGAATGAAGAAAAATTGGTGGATTTCCTCATGTTTGCCAACAAAACAATGAACAATACAAATGACTATCTTGCTGGTGTTGTTTTCCATAACCACATCGTGAATGGTTCGGGAGATAAAATCGAGTACAAGTTGAGATTCAGTTCTTACCCTCGTAATTCTGGTAGTGGAAAGTTTCATATAAATATATTTAAAACTGACACAAGATGGTATACTGGACTTATGTTTCCGTTGTTCCAGAGAGTAGGACCGCGAGAACCTAACACCAACTGTAACGGAATGCCAGGTATGTTGTTAGGCTAATTTTATGTCGCATCACATATCAATGGCTTAGAATAAAAAGGTCGTAACTCCTACTTACGACCTTATAAGCCTCAAACATATTAGAAATCTCCAGTACAAGAGGCTTCTAATAAGCCTATTTTTATAAAAATCGGAACTTGTCAGGTTGACCAAAATGAAGCTATAAAAGCTTGTTTTACCATAAGTATAGAGTAAATTGCAGACAGTTTTTTCTTGTTTTCTGTTTTCTAATGGTTCTATTTAACAAAGTCTGATGAATAGATTAATTTAATTTACTTTGCCCTAGGATCTTCTCACTTTACATGAACATTAGCTAGCAACAGTAGATGCCCCCTATTGATTTTATAGTCCAGAAGGTCACTGTGGCCTTTACCATTTCAGACTAATGGGCTGCCATTGGGCGTATATGTGCCTCCGTAGCTCAGTGGTTAGTGTACTTTCCGTCTAATCTGGCAACCCGGGTTCAAATCAGGGTGAAGGTTCATATTATATGCCTGCAATGTGTCAGCAGAAATTAAGCAAATAAAGGCTATGCTCAGCATAATTTCAAATTTGTGTTATGTATTTCAAACATCTGTTCTATTATATGTCAGGTTATATACGTGAAGGATTTACGGCTGTACAACATGCAGTGAACTTTGCTGTGTTAAAGATGTATGGTATATCAAACAGAACAAGCATGTTAGATGACCTTAAGGTGACCTTGAGACGACATCCATATCCAGCATATAACGATGATAACTTTGTACTCGTTTTACAACAACAGTTACCGCTTATTATCATGTTGAGTTTCGTCTTGGTGGCTCTCAATATTGTCAAAGATGTCATACATGAGAAAGAAAGAAAACTGAAGGTAATAAATTCCTGTGATCTTGTCTCCTGCTTGGTAAGATGACAAATATCCAATTGAAAATAATGGTAATTTTCCCCAATTCCCAATTTAAATTATTATAAGTTTCCCCAAGTTCCAATTGAAAATACTGGGTGATGATCAGGGCTTTCATTAGGTTTCAAAACCCAAGAGTCATGACTCTTGGCCCCAAAATTCCAAGAGTCAAAATGACTCTTGACATCAAATTTCTAAGAGTCGATTCGAAATACATAGTCGATTTGTATCCGCAATGTGCTTATTTTGTTTTAGCCATAGCCCCAGACTTTGAAATAAATTCACTTTATAAACATGTATTTTTTGTTTAACTCCATCTTCCTGCTAAAAACGGCTGGTGAGAAGTAACTAGTACTAACTGAGTCTTCAAAGGAAATGCTGACACAATCTATGACATTTAAACTTTCCTCATGTATGTCCACATCGTACTCATATGGGTAATCAGGCAATTCCCAATCACTTATCAACACTGCTTATTCTTACAAATTTACAAACATTGTGGCCTTTTACATTGATTCTTTGGACAGGGTAGTACACTACTGTACGGACGATACAGGTTTTATCGTCACTCCGAAACCGAAAGTAATTTTAATTTCGCACAATTTATGCCTAAAATGAATCCTTTTATGTATCACAGAACATCTTATTTACAAAAGGGTAGGTTGTGATAAAAATGGCATCTAGTTTCTAAATGAGGTTGAAAAAATGAGAACTTTGCACCTACATGTACAATTACTACGTCGCCGTCGGGAACCAGAACTTTTATCAATTCCTTTGATCATTTAGATTCTACATTGATCATATTAAGTTAATTAGTTTTAGTTGACAGAAGTGTTGTTTGAATCACATTTTCCATAACAAATAATCTTAAACATAAAATAACAGATGGTCATGAAATCATAGTAATCTAGCTAAACTTACTCAAATCTATCCAGTCAAAATCCATTCAGGAATATGCATAATATATTATAAGTTACAAACATTTTAATTATTTATAAAACACCAAACATTTCCAAGTGTGATTAACTCATTTCAATTAAGACTTTTTACATCGTCAAAAATAGCGTGTATGCTGTTCAATACAGTTACTGGACATATGTGAGTTTTACATAATGACGTCATTCAAATGTGTAACTCGTGGGAGGCTACACGTTTCCTTGGGTGATTTTGGGTACTAAGAAGAATCAAGTGAATTAATGTGATTGTTTACGGTTACGAGGAAATACGTCGAGTCTGTGGAAATTAAAAAATATTTTTTGGATTAAACACATGCTCTAGTGTATTGGAGCTGACATATACGTGTATAAACTTACCGCTATTTGTACAACAAGTTGAAATTAACGAGAATAACTTTTTCTGTTGAAATTAACGAGAATAACTGTTTGGTTGAAATTAACAAGATTTTATGTAAGTTGCGCTGTCAATTAAAAAATATCCAGTGGGTAATGCTTGTTGCCACCGCAAGGCGCGATCTCATTGGCTGAAAGCAAATGACATACTCCGCCTCCGATGTAATTTATTATACGGTGATTGGCATATCTGGTCAATATACAATGTGTCACTTTGTTAATTACACATTTCTTTTATACTACACGGTACCAATTTTCCTGATGACGAGTGGTATTTGGACTTTGTATATAGGGATGACGCACAGGGGTGTATATTGAAGGGTCAAAATGATGCACACAGAGGATTTTCCAAGCGTCAAAATGGGGTATTTTGCAAAACTCGTGCGTCAAAACCCGTAGCTACGGGTCAAATGAAAGCCCTGATGATAATTTTCCCAAATTTCTTACCTTTAAATTTACACAAGACAAAAATAATCTTATATGTTCCTAACCAATAACCTCTTTCATGGTTCGAACAGTGTATGAACTTTGACATAAGGATTTGGATGTTTAATGCAGCCATTTCACGCCAAATGAAATTTCCATTTCAAGCAAAAATGACGTGATTATTCCCAATCAGACTCAATCAAAATCTTTTTCCAAAGCTGGAATTAATTTACCTGATCAGTTCTCAGGTACATTCTGTTATTTGTTCAATTTTCGTATAATGCATTGGATAATACCACAGAATTTTGAGAAGCATTACATGAACACGGCCGTTCATTTTGCTTATACATAACTTTGTGCATTTACTTACTGCCCGTTATGCCCTCTGGCATGTAGGACAGCAACAAAATACCTCCACCGAAGTCTGTCTTTAGCCAACTTCTCCACTTGTCCTGAGGACTGTCCCATTTAACTAGGTGCATAAGGGTCGCATAAGGGTCAAATAATACTTTCAAGGTTTGTATTCTTGATTTGGTTTATCTGTTTCAGGAGTCTATGAAGATGATGGGATTAAACAACTGGTTACATTGGTCAGCTTGGTTTATCAAGTATTTCCTCTTCTTGTTGATCACGGTGGCTATAATGACATTATTTCTGTGTATCGATACAGCCCAGGGACCAGTTATTGGCAAGACTAATCCCTCAGTAGTATTTGTATTCCTGATGCTGTATGCTATATGTACTATATCATACTGTTTTTCCGTTAGTGTCTTCTTCAAGAAAGGTATGTTGAACCAAACTTCTTGTATATTTCTCATTTAACTCTAAACAAAGGCCAGTATTCACAGCTTCCAAAGGTGATGCTCTACAGAGCTCGCACTGTATTCCACATTTTGATCAGGAATCAAGTTGATGTTTTAATTTGTTTACTATATAATTTTTTATTTGGCTACTACAACAGACAAAAGCCTTCAAAACTATTACTGCACCTAGTAAACTCCCTGGGTTGTTGTAGTTTTGTCCAATTCGCCTGTCAGGTCGGGGATTAGGGGCTTGCCAAAGTTAATTATTACAATGTATGTTTGTATGTTTCAGCTAACTCGGGAGCTGCTGGCGGTGGAATATTGTTCTTTATATTCTACATCCCATATTTCTTCCTACAACCACGATATGAAACATTAGCATGGGGACAGAAGATCTTATCTTGTCTATTATCTAATGTTGCTATGGCTTATGGAGGACAGATCATTGGCATGTTTGAAGGCACTGGTGAGTTTTAGATGTAATAGTTGTATTAACCCTTCACTCCATAGATATGTCCCGTCATGTGCTCATTCCATGTCCACCATCAATTTTTAAATAATTAGTATTATTGTGCTGTATGCGAGGATTATGTGTATATTTGATGGGCGAACAACGTACGCTGTAGCAACTGATCTGGATCGACTTTGATCCTGAAAATAGTTCTATATTTTTTGGAAGTTTTTGGTAACTTTCAGCAATTACAACTTACAGCCATGTAGAGAATATCTAATATACTTCAAATTGACATGTTCAAAATATTCTGACCATCATTTTTCTGTTGCAAAAGTGATTTATTTTAGTTGAGACTGAAACTGATCCTGAAAAACGAGCATCAATTATTAAAACCAGGATCAAGTCAGTATTTTTATAATTGACAATAAAAACTTATTTTAATGTCTTTAAAATTGAAGGGTGTGTTTTTCTATACCCTTATGTATAAAAATACCAAGCTTTAGCTTAACATATCTACTGAATTTCCAAGGATATATATTTGATCTTGATCCTGATCCTGATAGTTGATTCTTTGTGAACTTGGGGCCAGACTGTGACAAATGAAAATCTTCAGATTTTAAAACATATCTCCTTTGCCTAATGCTCAGCAAAAGGTAAATCCTTGCAACTTCAAGTTGACCTTGTGTCAGGATCATGTGACTTGATAGACTCTAACATGAGAGAGTTTTCAATTACTGTTGACTAGTGGGACGTAAAACAATATTTAAAGGAAAGAAGAATATAGCCACTATGAAAACAATGTAATATGATATAGAGGATCTATCACAAGTTGTCAATTGAGATAAATTTATATTAAACAAGTTTTGGAAATTTTATTAAACAAGCCTCTGGCGAGCTTAATAATATTTCCTGAACGAATTGAAAATAAATATATCAATTGAAAACGAGTGATAGATTCTTTATATCATATGACACTAAGACGCAAAATGCGCATTGATTTATTGGAAAAACTCAATACCTTATACTACACATGGTACGTATAACTTTATACGTACTGGTTATACTAACCTGGATACGAGGAAATTCATGTTATATAATGTTCTATACTCTAGGTGCTGGTGTACAGTGGAGTAATCTCAATGAGAGTATATCCGTGGATGATAACTTCACCATGTTAGATGTGATGATCATGTTGATCATTGATACATTCCTCTATGGTTTCATCACATGGTATGTGGAAGCTGTGTTCCCAGGAGAGTTTGGTGTACCACAAAAATGGTACTTCATGTTTACAGTAAGTTACATACAACTTTTTTTCTCTCAGACTGTATTGTAAACGATTACAAACGAGAGTTCTTAATTTTCTTTATAATAAGGGATTAAGTAAGTGACTAAGAAATAATGACCAATTTCCAAAACTTTCCAACATTTCATCTTTCACAAAAGTTTGCTTTAAAATAAAAGGGCATAAAATTTCCATGGTCTCAGGTGAATAATATAGGGCCATCTTGGCCCCCTTGTTTCACAGTTACTGTAGTATTTATTCCTTAAAAGAATAACAAGTTTTTAGGAAACTGTTTGGCACAATTATTACTACCAGTTACATTTTCTAGTGTAATTATCAAGTATACTATTCTCTAAATTACAAGCTTTTCTGAATGCTAAATATCACAAACTCATATTTGGGATGACATTTGGCCCCCAAAAGTATCCACTTGATAATAATTATTCAGTAATGAGTTTATGGGTCTGATGATGCTTTATTGTTATTTCAGTCGTCATATTGGTGTGGTACAGTACCAGATGAAGATGTTCCGTATGATAAGAATATATCTATAGGTCAGTTACCTGAATATTTTGAACCCGATCCTGTTAACATTAATGCCGGAATACAGATCAGAAACCTCAGAAAAGTAAGATATACTCAGTTTGTATATGTTAATCTCTTGTAGTGATATCAGTACTATTTAGTTTACTTAAGTTCTCACATATACTGTGAAATCATTAATTTTTGTGGGGGGTTAAATTTCATGGATTTCAAGGTTCACCTTCAACCAAGAAATCAAATCCCATCTAACAAAAATTTTGACCCTTTGTATTTGTTGCCTGAAATGCAAATCTACTAATTTCATCGAATTAATGTCCCATGGACATGATCTTTTTTACTCAAACCACGAAATTTAGTCCCATCTGATACAGCCTTTTGTGATGACCTGTTACTAAGTTTTGGAACATTTGCGTGGTGATGGGTTATTGGCAATAAAATATGTTTTAACTACAGTCTGTTCCCATAAATTATTAGGAATAAACAGGAAACAATATTATTTCTCATTTGAATAAGGGTCCTCAAACTTGGTATGAAAATTTGTCTTGACCAGCAGATGGCCCCTAATGTCTTTTCTTCAGTAGGTAAAGGAGAAAGTTCATTTTAACGTCAACTTCAATGAGATATTTCACTCAAAATCCTAATTGGACATACTGGTGAAGGCATATTAGGCAATTGATCAATGAAAATAATATAAACTTATAAAGTTGTTGTTGCATAATTCAAGGTTTACAAAACTGGAGATAACAAGAATGTGGCTGTTTGTGGAATGACCTTGGATATGTATGAAGGTCAGATAACCGCACTTCTCGGACATAATGGAGCTGGAAAGACAACAACTATGTCAATGCTTACAGGTATGATGTTCACATCCCACCAGACCTGTGACATTTAACTTTCTATGATAATAATAGTTATATTTCAATGTAAGATATTCCAGCACTAATAAGTCTGGCCGTTGACTTTGTTAAACATCCTCATATTGAAGAAAAAACCCTGAACAATAAATGCCATGTGTTTCATTTGACTACACAATTGATTCTTGGACCCCCATAATGTCAACACTAAAACAAACAAAAGTTTAATCTGTTTGATTCTGACATATCTAGTTGGTAAATTTTCATTCGTAGCTATAAGATGTAAATCCAGTACCAATATCACCAAATATACCCATAAAATTCTGTGCCTCGTGAAGCCCCAGAATATTAAATGTACTTTTATTTTATTCCGGTTGTTGATATTAATGTTATATTGTAGGATTTTCACCCCCATCTGGAGGTACAGCTAGAGTGAATGGTTTTGATATCAGGGAGGATATAGCTAATGTACGTAGTAGTCTAGGACTTTGTCCACAACATGATGTACTGTTTGATACTCTTACTGTGGAGGAACATTTAGTCTTCTTTGGAAAGGTAAGTGGTAGTCTCTCTGTACTGTTTCTGTCAAAGTCCAGTTAATCATTCAGCTCAATGACTAGATATTTATAAAGATATACATGCAATACTCTACCACCTCCTTGATTGTCAAGTGGTAGAGCATTTACTTCATGTATGGGAGGTCCAGACCATTTCATACCAAAGATATAATAAATATATGGTACCAGTTATTCACTTGTAAGACACTCAGCATAAAAGGGAAGCTGATTTTTCTCTCTCATACTCTAGTGGCTATATTTACAGAATATTTAAGTCTTATATTATGATAATGATGAGGCATACTTTTGTTACAGTTGAAAGGTTGTAGTTCCTCAGAGATTAAAGAAGAAGTTACTACCATGTTACAATCCATAGATTTAGAGAATAAAAGACACGATCAGGCAAAAACATTATCTGGTGGAATGAAGAGAAAATTATCTGTAGGCATCGCTCTTATAGGTGGTTCAAAGGTAAGCTTAATACAGATTTTTCAGAATTTTAAGCTAAAGTCATAATATTTTTTGTATGGAGTACATAATATAATATAGCCATACATAGTAACCATATGATATCAAAGACGAAATTAAATTTGTACCACTATTTCCCTTTCCTGATTGTTTAACCTTTTAAAAGAGGAAACTGGCTTTTCCTTCTCATACTGTCGAGGCAATAGATACCATCAGGAATGAGGTGTTGATAGTGATTGATATTAGTTGTAGAGCTTAGAGCTTGTTACCCAATCAACCTAAGATAAAGAAGTATGAATGTCTAATTGAAAAAAAATTAGCCCCTAGTTAAATATTAGACAAAGATGTGTGAATTTTAGACGTGCAAAAATATCTACGTTATTTTTAAGTGTTTCAGCAAATTGTGTTTGAATATTTTGTACTATTCATATTATAGATAGTTATCCTGGATGAACCATCCTCTGGTATGGACCCAGACGCTAGACGTCACATCTGGTCAGTATTACAGAAGAATCGTACTGGACGTACCATGTTACTCACCACACATTTCATGGATGAAGCAGATCTACTAGGTGATAGGATTGCTATCATGGGTGAGGGAATGGTGAAATGTTGTGGTACTTCACTCTTTCTGAAAAACAAATATGGTAGGTTACTTGGTTCTTAATCTTCAAACTTTCTGTTTTTATCCATGTTAGATGATTACTGGGTATTACCATGTAGTCACAAGGGATAGCAGTTGTTTCACAACCTTCAGTTGAAGTGGGGTTGTTGCAAATCTGAGTGTGCTAATAACACGTTGTATTCAAAAAACAGCATTTGTCCAGAGTGCTCAATTTTATAAAGCGAATAGGCGATTTTTCACATGGTAAAATGCAATAAAAAAGAGAAAATGAACACGATATTTTTATAACTATATTTATTTGCAATGTATTTCGCATAATATAACATATAAAAAAGCATAATATGCATGACGTTTTAAGAAAAATTCGACAAATCCCTTATAACGTTATAAGAGAAAATTGACCAATATATATAGTACATTCGCATACACAATTATTGAATTTGACAGATGGTTGAATCTCTTATAACGTTATAAGAAAATATTGACCACACATCCCTTAATTTCTCATTGGAAAGGGTTGAATTTCTTATAACGTTATAAGAAAATATTGACCAACACACACCAATCATATTCTCATAGAAAATGGTTGAATTTCTTATAACGTTATAAGAAAATATTGCGCACTCATCCCAAATAAATACATCACATTCTAATAGAAAATGGTTGAATCTCTTATAACGTTATAAGAAAATATTACCCACATATCCATTGTATTCTTATAGAAAATGGTTGAATTTCTTATAACGTGATAAGAAAATATTGCGCACACATCCCTTGCATTTTTATAGAAATTGATTGAATCTCTTATAACGTTATAAGAAAATATGACCAACAAATACATTACATTCTAATAGAACATGGTCGATTTCTTATAACGTTATAAGAATATATTGCCCACACATTCATTACATTTTCATAGGAAGAGGTTGAATTTCTTATAACGCTATAAGAAAAAATGACAAATACATACATTACATTCAAATAGAAAATGATTGAATCTCTTATAACGTTATAAGAAAATATTGACCGAAAATTCCATTACATTCCCATAGAAAATTGTTGAATTTCTTATAACGTTATAAGAAAAAATGAAAAATAAATACATTACAATCTAATAGAAAATCGTTGAATCTCTTATAACGTTATAAGAAAAAAACCTGACAAATTAATACATTACATTCTAATAGAAAATGGTTGAATTTCTTATAACGTTATAAGAAAAAATGAAAAATAAATACATTACAATCTAATAGAAAATCGTTGAATCTCTTATAACGTTATAAGAAGAAAAAACTGACAAATAAATACATTACATTCTAATAGAAAATGGTTGAATCTCTTATAACGTTATAAAAAAATATTGACCAACAAATCCATTACATTCTCATAGGAATTGGTTGAATTTCTTATAACGCTATAAGAAAAAATGACAAATACATACATTACATTCTAATAGAAAATGGTTGAATCTCTTATAACGTTATTAGAAAATATTGACCAAAAATTCCATTACATTCTCATAGGAAATTGTTGAATTTCTTATAACGTTATAAGAAAAATGAAAAATAAATACATTACAATCTAATAGAAAATCGTTGAATCTCTTATAACGTTATAAGAAAAAAACTGACAAATAAATACATTACATTCTAATAGAAAATGGTTGAATCTCTTATAACGTTATAAGAAAAAAAACTGACAAATACATACATTACATTCTAATAGAAAATTGTCTTATAACGTTATACGAAAATATTGCCCACACATCCCTTACATTTTTATAGGAAATGGTTGAATTTCTTATAACGTTATAAGAAAATATTGCAGACACACCCCTTACATTTTCATAGGAAATGGTTGAATTTCTTATAACGCTATGCGAAAAATGACAAATACATATAAGAAAATATTGACCAACACACCCATTACATTCTCATAGGATATAGTTGAATTTCTTATAACGTTATAAGAAAATATTGCACACCCGTCCCTCGCATTTTTATAGAAAATGATTGAATCTCTTATAACGTTATAAGAAAACATGGCCAACACATCCATTACATTCTCATAGGAAATGGTTGAATTTCTGAAAACGTTATCAGAAAAAGATGACAAATAAATACAGTAACATTACATTCTAATAGAAAATGGTTGAATATCTTATAACGTTATAAGAAAATATTGACCAACACATCCATTACATTCTCAAAGAAATGTGTTGAATTTCTTATAACGTTATAAGAAAAGCATTGCCCACACATCCCTTGCATTTTTATAGAAAATGATTGAATCTCTTATAACGTTATAAGAAAAAAATTACCCAAACATATATTACTTTCTCATAGGATATTGTTGAATTTCTTATAACGTTATAAGAAAATATGGCCCACACATCCCGTGCATTCTTATAGAATATGATAGAATCTCTTATAACGTTATGAGAGAAAACTGACAAATACATACATTACATTCTCTTAGATCTACCTATCTATCTACCTATCTATCTATCTATCTATCTATCTATCTATCTACCTACCTACCTACCTACCTACCTACCTACCTACCTACCTACCTACCTACCTACCTACCTACCTACCTACCTACCTACCTACCTACCTACCTACCTACCTACCTACCTACCTACCTACCTACCTACCTACCTACCTACCTACCTACCTACCTACCTACCTACCTACCTACCTACCTACCTACCTACCTACCTACCTACCTACCTACCTACCTACCTACCTACCTACCTACCTACCTACCTACCTACCTACCTACCTACCTACCTACCTACCTACCTACCTACCTACCTACCTACCTACCTACCTACCTACCTACCTACCTACCTACCTACCTACCTACCTACCTACCTACCTACCTACCTACCTACCTACCTACCTACCTACCTACCTACCTACCTACCTACCTACCTACCTACCTACCTACCTACCTACCTACCTACCTACCTACCTATCTATCGCCACAATGGTATTCACAAGAGAAGAGAAGCCAGATTTCATTTGATCCTGAGCGTCATGCTAATGATATTCATTTATAATTATCTGAGTTCATTGTTCAAAGACCTTGATTCATTAAACGTTGCCTCGTGTAGCACTATTGACCATTTGGTAATTGGTTTTTCTGATCATGATTTCGTCGAATCATTACACTCCTTGGTAGTTTCACATCACATTCTGAAACGAGAAAATTGACTATACTGTTAGATAGCAAACAATTAATTACATAATCATTTCAAACGAGCATATATTATCATATTATCATGATGCACATCTTATGAGGTCTCAAACACGGGAAATACAGCATGTGCTGGTGATAATCAACACATAGATACTTCCTAGTAGCCGTATTGAACAAAAACAAATATGCATGTATTTAAGAACAGATACATCCAAGATAGGTAGCCAATTGTGCGGACATGTACATGGTTAAGTAGTGAGTGTAAGAAATCGGCTCTAATAAAACGTGTGAAACGAATATGCTGAACTGCGGTCGTATTCAAAAGGATATTACTCTGGATTTGGAACACAGTCGCGTACGATACGGGTTCGATTCCCGGTCGCGAGGTTTTCTTTGAAATTTTGACAAGTCAACATCCTCCAAATGTCGAGATGTTGCTAGTTACACAAGGTCGAGTAAGATAGCAATGGTTTTGATACACCTGTGGAAACTGGTTAGATTTCGGTGATTATCGGTCCTTGGAATTACCACTCTCGACACCGACCACCTCAGACAGAATAATGATCTCGAACAATAGATTCGGAATATCCGAAAAAACTAACGGGCTGTATAATGTCTAAATAGTGAATAATTAAATAACATAATGTATGTTCACAGAGTGCATTTAGTTGGACAAGTGCGAAATAATTCCTGTATGATACAATAGGCATAGTATCGATATTATAGTTTAAAACCCGTTTTCAGAATTCCGGAATTTTGTTGCCCCAGGGCTGCCATAGTAAAATTACGCGAAAACCTGAGATTCTGGTCAAACCTAAATTAAAACGCGCAATTTTTGAAAGTCAATATTCTGCACTTAGCGAGCAAACCACCTTAATAAAGTTCTTTAGCGGTCGAGCCGCCTTAATACACGCATTCAACCCACCATATAGCTTCATTTATTTTGTTGGGAGTTGGTAGGTAGCATTTACACTTACCAATTTTTCATGGTAGCCCAAAGGACAATCAGCTTTCAAAATACACTGGTCCTCCAGAATTTCAACTGGTCCTTCAACATGTCATAAACATATTTCACTATGTTAATTCAGGGGGTTTTCTCCTCATATAATAGAGGCATGTAAAAGGCCCCAAATTGAAAATTTCTTTACACTGTTAAAAACACGCCAAAAAAATCCCAAGTTAGCCCTACTTTTTTTGTTTCCAAAAACAGGAAATACACAGATATTTTCCCCACAACTTGGAGGCTAAAACCCCTTCCCAAAATGAACAGAAAAAGCCATGATAATACACGTTAGAAATGCGACAACATTGGCCGTTTTTGTTGTGTCAACTTTCGTTTTCGGTAAATTTATTGAACGGTCTTCATTTAAAAAATCTGCAGCGCTAAATTCATCGGCGAGTCTTCTTCAGAATAAACAATTAGAGACCATACCAATGCCAGTTTTATTGATACAATGTGTTAATTACTTAAATTATAACAAGTTCGAAAGGAAAATCGCCGCTCCGCGCGAATCGTTTTTGACTTTTTAAGAGCCCCGCTAAGACCCGCAAATTGTAACATAAGTAGCCGTTATATAAACACCCGTTCCGTACTGATTTGGACTTTAGTACCTACCGAACATCATCCGGGAATCGAAACGTTCACTCGAGCGTGCATTATTTTATTAGTTTTCTAAAAATAGATAAATAGACGCGTACTTTGGGTGCGCATAAGGTCTCCCCCGCCCCCCCCGAAATCTCACCGGATTTATACGATTTGGGAAACTGGTCCTAGGTGACTTCTGAATGCAGGAACTTCCACAAAACTTTCACCCATATTCAACTCGATAATATGACGAATACCGAACTGGGTTCGAATCTTCTGCCAGCAGCGCGTTCGATATTCAACTCGATAAAAAGTCGAATACCGTACTTAGGTTTGAATCTTCAGCATGCAGCGGGTTCGATATTCAACTTGATAATAAGGCGAATAAAATATTAACACTCGATACAAAATGATTGGTCACTGTAACAGTAATTTGGGAGTGTGTTTTTTTTATTTGCTGGTAAATTGAACTGCGTAGCCGGTAAGCCTGTACTCTACCGAATTTACCGAAATCGAACGACAATACGTGAGATATTCCTAATACGCCAGGTGTGACAGCACTTAGCGTATATAGAGTAACCAGTTACAATACTCGCGGGTTTTTGTTTTGAAAAAAGGTAAACGTTTGTGGAACGTTTTGTTTGAACACAATAAGAACATTATTCTATAACCTCGCTGATAATGTTTTCTCATAATTATAATGCATCAGTTTAACTTGAAAATGTTTCAATGTATGAGCTTCGACAATTTGAGTCATGTTTCTAAATCCCACTTCTTTCAGTCTACATTTGTCAAAAGACAGAAAAAAGTGTACGTCAATTTGTCCATATATTTTGTGATATAATTTCTTATGCCAGTGGCTAAATGTTTCATGGAATTTCATTAGTCGAATGGTTCTCCATTATTCAATCAGATAGCGAGGTTTATAGCCAGCAATCAACGAAGCATGTAAACACTGGAGGCGATACAAGTATTATTATTATGTATTACTATTAACAATACTAATAAATGACATCTACGTGATGCTGGTGATCCGATGCGACATGAAATAAAACTGTCCCACGCCTGAACAATGCTTTTAAGTAGCTATGCTTATTGCCCGGATGTCTATGTGGTTAATCGTAAATGCAAAACATGAGAATTAGTCATTTCATTTTGTGACGTCTAAATCTCCACCCTGGAGACAATGCTTACTGTTTAAATCCCCGGGGTCGGGACATGTAATCATACAGTAATTTTCGGGTCTTGGGATTGACCGGGGTCATTTCCTGGGACTAGGAGTCGATAAGGCTGCCAAAGTATATTATATAATATACATTATATTGACTGGTGCATAAGCCACACAAAATCAAACTAAAGGTTAAATCACCTGGTTCTAAATTTGACTGGTACTGGTTTGCACAATTTGTCCATGCTTTTCATCGCACAGCTTCGTGTATACATGTATATTGAAGAATTTTCTTCCATCGCATCACCAATGATATGAAACCTCTGCAAATATAGGATTAAAATAAATTATGCTCATAACGTTACTTCCTAGCGAGTATATAAATGTTTTAATAACACTGACAGGCCCGGCTACAGCGGCACAGGGGTTTGCCAATCAAGATCGGCCTCGGAGTGACAATTTTAAGATATTACCAATTAATTTAGCTATGGGTCGATTTTTTGTGATGTAATAAGAGTCTCGGAACGCGGAAGTGCAATTAATAAAGTAGACCACTGATGTATATCCTATATACCTCCGATAACACTCATCTAAATCAGTCAGACGCTTCCACACATTATTTTGAAAGCGTCTATTGGATCACGATTTAGGTGTTTGTCCCATTCAGAAGGGCCCGTGCCCGTGCCCCCCCCCCCTCAGTTGGCATCGGAGTAACCATTTTTTACATCACTTAAATGTTAAAATCCTTAAAATATTACCAATCGATATTGCTATGGATCGCTATTTTGCGGCAATAACCCTGTATATATGTGCTATATTACATATTCCGGAAGCGAGGGCAATAAAATGTGCCCCCTGTTGTGTAATATCCATGTCCAGATTTCACTTGATCTAATTATCCAGATGACGTATGTTTTAGAGCGTCTGAATGATCCGGATCAAGGTGTCTGTGCCCCCATGATCAATGTCACTACAGCGTTTGAATTAACAGATTAAAAAATTGACATGAATTTGAAGAAAGTAAATTTTCTTATGGATATGTTTATTTGTTATAACTGATTATGTAATACTACAATTTTAATAATATTAAGCCGTGTCTGGTGTTCAAAGAAAAACTTTAAAAAAATCATTTTAATTCAAAATTGAAAAAAAATCTTCACAAGGGGCACATTTAAATGGTCTATCATGCAAGTTCAAATAAATTTTCTAAAACGTAAGGGTGTAACAATTTGCAAGATTAAAAAAATCTGAACATGTGGACACTACTGTCTTAGATATAACCATGCATGGCCTATGTAATACATGGCCTATGTAATCAGTTGCATCCACGGTCCCACCCCGGGGATGGGCAATGAATAGCCGGGGAATCGATCGTACATGTTTTACCTTCCAGCCCCCCCCCCCCCCCCACTGCCGTGAAAAGGTTGGGGATTTTTTCTGGGAACCAATTCCTTGGGGATAGTATTTAGGTTTTAGGGGACGGGGAAATACTCGAGATTTTATTATCAGCTGTCCCCACAGGGCCGCGGAATTGCGGGGGTTTTGACAACTGAAAAGTAAATATCCCGGCCCACCCGGGGTGGGGGAGGATGAAACTGACTGGTGCATAATTATTTCTCGACTGGTCTTCAAAGTTCAAGTATTATTTATGTGTTGTCTCGAAGATTTTTTAAAGAATAATGTGTAATTCATGTTAGTTTTTGATAATGTAGCAGTTTTAATTTTTTATACGTTTACTTTAGAGTTTAAAAGCTTAAAGTGCAGAAAATTGCATGATTTTAATTCAAAAAGCGAAAAATTCGTCGCACCCACCCCGACTTAGCCTTAAAAAATTCTCGTGTGTTCCCCCGTTCCAAAATTTCTGGAACCGGGCCTGCCATTGATCCATGTCAATATGACAGAGTACGGACAAAATCTCCATTCAGACAAATCCATTTCATTTCATATAGAGAAAACGGACAAAATTCCCTTCGTGCTTTGTACAGGCCGGACAATATTCCCTTCGAAGACATCCCCTCTTCAATTTTCCAAACTTATTATACAATATCATGTTCATCATACTTTGGTGTTTGACATGTGTTGCTTTTGTTTCTAACTTGGTTGTGTATAGTAGAATTAGATATTTATGCTTTGTATGTATTCTTCAAGTTTATTTCTTATGCCTGTATAATGGTAAAATCAAAGACCTAAATTATGTAATTTAGGTCTTTGGTAAAATATACGCTCATACAGAAACTCTAACGAATAAAATCATAAATTAATTAGCATAGATATAGTAGTTCACACTGGCACAAATGACATATTCATCATTATTAATACAGTTCATAGTGAGTCACACATTGCACAGTACATTCATAGTAGAAGTTCAACTAAGTGTTATATTAGCAGCGTAATTGATTAAATTTTTACATAATTATAACTAACTATATGGAGCTCCTCCCATGATATACAGAGCCATAATTCATGATAAATAAGCTCCTCCCACATTTCACACTATACATTATTATCTTTGCAGGTTTAAATTAGCTCCTCCCTCTTATGTACTACCGGTATTTCATAATCCTAAAAGGAAGATTTATGTTTTGACTAGACATTGATAATGAAAGCTGCGGGAAATAGTCCAAAAGTCCTTAGACTTGAAAATAGACCCTAAATGTACGTCATACAGTGGTTATATAAATTAGGGGATCATCAATTATTAATTATTGAAGCTCCATGATGACAAATCAACTAAATTTAAACTGTTATAAAAGTGTGAATGTTTCAATATCTATCTGCCTTGAAGTAAAACCCCGCGATACCAAGATTTTAATAAAAAAAAGTTGATACATCTCAAGGGGCGCTTAAATGATTTGTTGTAATATCACAAGTTCATTGTGTTTCAAATTATTGTCATTGTTTATTTATTTTATATCGTTATACTTCAATACATTCATGAACAATACATACATACAGTATTTACCAGGTAAATGATATTTGTTGGTTTTTATACAGTATTTTTTTTCAGCTGAAATTCGTTAATTCGAATAATTATTTTGTCTTTGAAGGTTTCGCAAAATACCATTCTATTGTTTATTCTCGATATCAACATGCTATTTTGTTACCCACAATACTACATGTACATTATGTGACATTCCATATACCATACCGGATATAAACGAAATAATTATGACCACTTTCGGGCACTACCGACCGGCTATAAACTTCTTAAGATCGATACCACAAACACATAAGAATGCACCAGCCAGTATAAGAATGCACCAGCCAGTTACATCCACGCCTCCACCCCGGGATGTTTACTTTTGGGTTGACAAATCCGCCCTTACACGAACCTGCGGGGGCAGTTAGTGGTATAATATACGGTATTTTCCGGGATCCGGTATTTTCCGGCCCCTGACGAGGGGTATTGGTTCGGGAAAAAAATCCAACATTTCCGATGCAGTGCGGGGCAAACTGAAAGGTAACAAATGGCCGTTTCCCCGCTTATGCACCGCCAATCCCCGGGGTGGGAACGTGGGTGCAAATGACTGGTGCATAATATTTGTATATGTTGGTGTCGATAGCAATCTGAATCGACTAAATTAATCGATCAATAAACGATAATTATGTTTTCTTAAAGTTTTTATTAATTCAGAAAATGAAAAAATGCGGTGGTTTGACACACCCCGCCCGTACTGACCACAATTGACAACCAACATACCAGGGGGCATTTAGGTGTGTGTGCCAGGGGACTCGCGCTGACTCGATCCACTGATGCATTGTCCCTGAATTTAGCCCCAGGCATAAGACATTATATATATATATATATACAAATTTATTGAGATAATCGGCATGTGAAATGCCTTTGACTATTATTATATACTACAAAATACAGAAGTTTGAAATACCCGATACTATTCTATTAACAATAATGAAGTAAACTGAAAGTAGTTGGATGTCGACACTCTTAAGTTCGATCTACCCGTCATTTAGCTGATGGCGAATGTTTACAACTAATAACTACAAATAGACTTCACGTTTTTTAAAACCAAAGGGCACTATATCTAAGTCTTACACTTTACCTTAAGATCATTTAGATAAAACCATAATTGTGAATAAGATTATGTGACAAAAAGCTGACTTTTATAAACAACTATCATGAAATGCCACACGTAAATAAACGTATCATTAGAGTTTATTTAAAAATGTTTAAACTATCATGTAATGCATGTATAGTGGTACTCCATGTATAGAATATGTGGTACGTCTTATAAAATGAAGCTTTCTCAGTTTTTACTGTAAGTAAATTCGTGTATCTTTATCTAAATATAAATGCGTGGCACAGGTATGCACTTCTGCGCGAGTAATTTCTGTAAATGAAACACAAATATCAACTGTCCACAATATATTTAGAACAGCCGGTACATCTATGAATTATTAAATCATCTCATCTCTTCCAAACAATGAAACAAGTTAATAAAATAAAAGTTGTCCATATAATCGTGTATTTTATTAATGCATCAGTCAGTTGCATCCACGGCCCCACCCCGGGGATAAGCCGGGGTTTCACTTTTGGTGTGTAAGACAGCGGATGGTAAATTCTCCGGCCACCTGACAACTAAATATTGTGCCGGGGTATTGATTCTAGAAAAAATTTCCAACATTTTCCCGGCAGTGAAGGTAAAAACACGGCCGTTTTCCTGGCTAGATGCAACTGACTGGTGCATAAAATACATGATATTATGATGTATTTTACACATCTTGCGAATAAAGATAACTTACTTATATATCATTTAAACCACACCCAATATCAAATCATACTTCCGTTGGATTCACAAGCCGTTACAATATCTTTAAACTGATAAATACATGTATAATTTCCAGTGGATTCAGTGAAATGAGACATCCTTATCACAAACTGACTCCTTTTAAGGTGGCGGTTAAAAAAAAGCACCAGCTTAGTCCGTACCAAACTACTTTTTCTGCGGTAAATCAATTATTTTCTAATTCGATACGTTTGGCCACGGTACACATAAACAAATATACAAGCTTTATGATTATCAACTCAAATATAACATAGTTTTGACGCAAATCTAGATCAGGAGTTAAAAACTTCCATGCATTAATAAAAGGCGATCATCTAACAATGAAATTGTAATGGCCTTAGAAGATACTTACAAAATATGTCAGCCACTGCATACATGGTCTCCACACTGTCGGCGGTCTCATTATCTCGCTGAATTTGTCCGCTGTTGATCACGTGACACACATCTGCACACTCGGATACCTTCGGTTTATCATATTTTGGCGGGTATTTTGTTCAATGGAAAATTGTAGATGAGAAATAACGAGACCGAGAGTGGTTGTATATTATCATTTACAACGGTCGTGGTAAGTTTCATATTATTTCTCGGATCATGCATTTAACGAAAACAATCTAAATAATCGTAGCTGTGGTAATCATTTTGTACATTTTGTTAAATGGACTAAGCGCTCACGAATTAGGAAGGTTCCTATTTCGTTCTTAATTGTTACAGAAACTGCTGAACTTTTGCGGACACTTTCATCCTATTTTTGTCCGCTGGCATTATTACTTCGTCACTTGTCTAAGACATGTTCTACGTTGACGGTACCCGTAACGTGGGCCCGTGGTTCGAGTGCTAGATTTGTAATGGAACGAACCGGGCCTGATTCCCGGATGCGACAGGTCAGGGTCTACGCACTCTTATTCTACTGGTTAAATGTTAAATCCTTACATGGCACTATACTTTCTCGAATCCGCGCAATATCTGAGCTATTTTAAAACTACATTTGACTGGAAATTAAAAATCGGTAGCGTTGCATATTCATAACACATCGTTGAATTACATCATCATGAATTAACGTTCGACAATTGTCTATTAGCCGCCCGTAGACATCAAGACGTTTTGATAATACAGTACACTTTTTCAATTAATAAGTAAAAACGTTGTAAAAGATGCATGTAATGACTGTGTTTGTCAATTTTCTTTTATAACTTTGTTTTAGAAGCATGACCAGTATTATTTTTCCTATAACATTATAAGAAATTCAACCATTTCGTATGAGAATGTAATGTATGTATTTTTCAATTTGTTCTTATAACGTTATAACAGATTCAACCATTTTCTATAAAAAATCAAGGGATGTGTGCGCAATATTTTCTTATAACGTTATCAGAAGTTCAACAATTTTCTATTCGAATGTAATGGGTGTGTTGGTCATGTTTTCTTATAACGTTATAAGAAATTCGACCATGTTCTATGATAATGTAATGTATGTGTTGGTCATGTTTTCTTATAACGATATAAGAAATCGACCATTTTCTATAAGAATGTAATGTATGTGTTGGTCATTTTTTATGACGTTATTCAACCATTCGCTATGAGAATATAATGGGTGTGGTGGTCAATATTTTCTTATAACATTATAAGAAATTCAACCATTTTCTATGAGAATGTAATGAATGTGTTGATCATGTTTTCTTATAACGTTATAAGAAATTCAACTTTTTTCTATAGGAATGCAATAGATGTGTGGGCAAAATTTTCTTATAACGTTATAAGAAATTCAACCATGTTCTATAAGAATACAATTGATATGTGGGTAATATTTTCTTATAACGTTATAAGAGATTCAACGATTTTCTATTAGACTGTAATGTATTTATTTGTCATTTTTTCTTATAACATTATAAGAGATTCAATTATTTTCTGTAAAAATGCAACGGATGTGTGCGAAATTTTTCTTATAACGTTATAAGAAATTCAACCATTTTCTATTAGAATGTAATGTAAGTATTTGTCAGTTTTTTCTTATAACGTTATAAGAGATTCAACGATTTCCTATGAGAATGTAATGGATTTGTTGGTTAATATTTTCTTATAACGTTATATCAGATTCAACCATTTTCTATTAGAATGTACGGGATGTGTGGACAATATTTTCTTATAACGTTATAAGAAATTCAACTATATCCTATGCGAATTTTATGGATCATTTGGTAAACTTTTTCTTATAACGTTATAAGAAATTCAACAATTTTCTTTGATAATGTAATGGATGTGTTGGTCAATATTTTCTTATAACGTTATAAGAAATTCAACCCTTTCCAATGAGAAAGTAAGGGATGTGTGGGCAATATATTGTTATAACGTTATAAGAAATACAACAATTTTCTATGAGAATGTAATGTATGCATGTGTTGGTCATATTTTCTTATAACGTTATAAGAGATTCAATCATTTTCTATAAAAATACAAGGGATGTGTACGCAATATTTTCTTATAACGTTATAAGAAATTCAACAATTGTCTATGAGAATATAATGGGTGTGTTAGTCAATATTTTCTTATAATGTTATAAGAGATTCAACAATTTCCTATTAGAATGTAATGTATTTATTTTTCATTTTTTCTTATAACGTTATAAGAGATTCAACGATTTTCTATTAGAATGTGATGTATTTGTTGGTCATATTTTCTTATAACATTATTATTATATATAAGAGATTCAACTTTTTTCTATAAGAATGCAAAAGATGTGTGGGCAATATTTTCTTATAACGTTATAAGAAATTCAACCATATTCTATAAGAATACATTGGATATGTGGGTAATATTTTCTTATAACGTTATAAGAGATTCAACCATTTTCTATTAGAATGTAATGTATTTATTTGTCATTTTTTTCTTATAACGTTAAAAGAGATTCAATCGTTTTCTATAAAAATGCAAGGGATGAGTGCGAAATATTTTCTTATAACGTTATAAGAAATTCAACCTTTTTCTATGAGAATATGATTGGGGTGTGTTGGTCAATATTTTCTTATAACGTTATAAGAAATTCAACCCTATCCAATGAGAAATTGGGGGATGTGTGGGCAATATTTTCTTATAACGTTATAAGAGATTCAACCATCTGTCATTAGGTTGTAATGTATGTGATGGTCATTTTTTCTTATAACGTTATAAGAAATTCAATAATTGTGTATGCGAATGTACTATATATATTGGTCAATTTTCTCTTATAACGTTATAAGGGATTTGTCGAATTTGTCTTAAAACGTCATGCATATTATGCTTTTTTTTCATATCATTTCATGTTATATTATGCGAAATACATTGCAAATAAATATAGTTATAAAAATATCGTGTTCATTTTCTCTTTTTTATTGCATTTTACCATGTGAAAAATCGCCTATTCGCTTTATAAAATTGAGCACTCTGGACAAATGCTGTTTTTTGAATACAACGTGTTTAATGCTTTTTTGCAGTACTTGCAGTATTGGTTCAAAACCATGCAGTGAATGTACAGGGTGTTACAAAGGTTAAGTCACTTTTGAGTTTTATATTCTATTATTCTTACACCAGAAATATATAAAAAATCAACATTTGCTCCAATATTTATAACACTAAATGTATCAATCATTGTCTCAATGTGTGATATTAGAATACTCGCTTTTCAAACACCTGTTAGAGCTAATTTAGATCAGGAACAAGGAATCAAGTGTGATTTAATAAGTTGGATAAACTTGTTTCATAATTAACCTAAATTAATGAGTTTAAACTATGTATTACATATGCATGTTTGTAGGTGCTGGTTACCATTTAACAATGGTGAAGAAGTCTGAGTGTGATGTGTCGAGTATTACCTCCCTTATACAACGTTACATCCCTGATGCCAAGATTGATAGTAATGTCGCTGCAGAACTATCATACGTTCTTCCTCATGAAATGTCACAGAAGTTTGAGATATTATTTTCTGAAATTGACAAAGTTGCTTCAGAGATTGGGATTGAGAGTTACAATGTATCCACGACAACTATGGAAGAAGTATTTCTAAGGTGAGAATGTATTTTGACATTTCTCTGTTACGTTGCAAAAGAATATGCTGCTGACCAAAGGAACTTGAATTAAAAAACGTCTGTCTCATCTTGAAAGTTTTAGCTTAACAGGGTCAGCAGTACAAACTATGATTTGACTCCTCTGAAATTTGTTGCTTCTAATAATTGTCACCCTGGGCATGATCCCAATAAAGTCTTGACTGTTACTAGCATTAATATGGTGAACTTAATTGTGAAAGCAAAGTATTTTTGGTCTTGAGTTAAGTGAAATTTTGAAAAATTACTACTGTATATTTAGTTACATGTGGTTTAGCAGAGCTTTATATCTGGTACTAGAATGTACACAGTTCATACTGGGAGTCAGTGACTTTCCCTTTGACCTTAATACCATTGTAATGAATGTTGTTTAGACTTTATTAACAGTTCTTGTAAAGTAAAATTATTTCATGCTTACCGGTGGTTTACGGCGGAATAACGGTGGATTATTCCCCGATAATTTCACTGTTCATAATTTCACTGTTCATAATTTCACGGCAAACAGACTATTTTTTTAAACAAATTTCCCCGTCGCCAAAAATAAAATAATAAGCATTTTCACTTGCTCTCTTAATCTTTAACAAATAACAGAACGTTATATGTACATAAATGTAAAACAAATGGACGAAATTGAAGCCAGTGCAGAAGAACTATTTGCTTGCAACTCGACGCGTGCATGGCGGGAAAACGACGTCACGCAAAACATTTGAGGTATATAGTGGAGTATTTCCATAATTTAAGGTATTTGAAGCATGAAATAAATAGAATATTAGTATTTTACCGTGTATGATCGCTTGATAATTCACCTTGAGAGCCACTCGTGAAAATATTACATCAGCTGCTCACTCGGTGAATTATCAGCCGATCATACACGGAAAAATACAAATATCCTCTATGTATATTCAGGGTTGGAGAAAATAGTATGGGTACTATTGATATGAAACTAGGAAAGAAAAAGTCAAGTAAAAAGAAGCAAAAACAGAGTAAATCCAAACTACAAAGTAGTAGCTCTATCAATGAAGATATGTCTAGTTCAGCATCAGGTAAGTTAGCATTCTACACCATACTGTAAAATCACTTAATTTCAATTGATAAAAGTTCATGGTTTTGGTTAAAAAACATTTTCGATGTGATGTTAATTTTAGGTATTGTAATAAATATTAGGGTCAAAATTAATGTTTGATGAGATTTGATTTCATGGTTGAAGGTGAATTCCAAAATCAATCCCCAACAAAAATTCATTATTTTACAGTACTGTATAGCTTAGGGTGCATGAGTGAACATGTAATACTGTGCTTATTTCTATTCTGACCATCAATTCAAACAAACTAGAGGAAAGTTGATTGTGTTTTGATGGTTATACATTTTGTTTCGATTTGTGATATCTAATGTTGTACATTATTGTGTAAGCATTTCAGTACTTTATTGATCATTAATATTGGAAATTATCTGATGGTAGATAAAATTTCAGACAGATTTACATTTTGCAAGGCTTGTCTATATCCAATGGTCTTTATTCTATTTGAATATATATTTGGTGGAAGGCAGTCCTAGTTGAAAAGTTGAAATACATAGTTTTACTAGTAATAGTAAACAGAAGATCTTCATACATGCACAGTAAAAATCTCTAATCCGAAAGCTCTCCAATCTGAAATCCTCCACAATCCGAAAAAATTTCAAGGTCCCATTTTTTTCCCTTCTATATTCTTATTTAATGCTACATGAAAAAACTCTGCAATCCGAAACCTATGTATATCATTTTTGAAGTATTTAACTGATTGCTTTGTTGTATAGTTTCAGATGAGCACACACCTTTGTTGAGTGGAAGGAATCCAGCGTCATATGATGAGGTATTTATAGAAGAAAGAAGATTCAATCGATCCACCAGTTTTACCAGTAATGTTGAAAAGAACTCAGGAATGTTGCTATACTTACAGCAATTTTATGGCATGTTTATAAAACGTGCTATGCATACACGTAGGAACAAACTAGTCACCATAACACAGTTAGCAGTACCGTTGTTTTTCACCATAGCGGCTCTTATTGTGATCAAAACATTCCCGGGACCTCAAGATTCCCCACCATTGAACCTGACTATCCAATCATTAGGGGACAATGTTGTTGTGTATTCATCAGGGGTTAACAGCAGTCGACAGATTCAGCCAGGTAGTTTGGAATATTACTACGCTCGTCAGTTTAGATACGATTCACAGACTGATGTGACTTATATAAACAATGAAACAGGCTTCACACAGAAAGGTGACATAATTAAATACCTACTGAAGAAAGGACAGGATGATATTGGTGGATATAACCTGAAGTACCTGGTTGGTGCCGACTTTGAAGAACGTAATGATGATCGGTTAGACATCACATCTTATTTCAATAATCAAGCATTCCATACCCCAGCTATCTCTGTGTCTATGTTAGCTAATGCGTTACTACACTATATGACAAACAGTACTTACAGTCACCTGCAGGTCACCAACCATCCACTACCACGAACCATTCATGATAAAATCAGGGATGAAATGACGTCAGAAACGACCGGCTTCACAGTAGCGTTCAACGTTGTGTTTGGAATGTCATTTCTTGCCAGTAGTTTCACACTATTCCTAGTGAAGGAGAGAGCAACTAAAGCCAAACATTTACAGTTCACCAGTGGAGTGAACTCATTTACGTTCTGGCCAGCAACGTTCTGTTGGGATCTCATCAACTATCTAGTACCAGCTTTATGTTTGTTGATAACGTTACTAGCGTTTGATGTGGATGCTTATATTGTTGAGGACCATATAGCACATATAGCTCTTCTGTTTCTACTGTACGGGTTCGCCATGTTACCGTTCATGTATCTCTGCTCATTCTTGTTTAATGTTCCATCTACAGGATATGTCTGGCTCACCATGTTTAACATACTCTCAGGTAAGTTAAATATTTCTTATTATTAACAATTTTGCCCCCTCTGCCATCTTTGGTGAGGGGGAATATTTCTTTGCACATGTCCGTTGATCGGTTGGTCTGTCGGTAGACCAAAATGGTTTACGTTCAATTCTAGTAACTCAAAAATGTTTTACCCTAGAATCTTCAAACTTTACATGGAGCATGATCACCAACTGTAGATGATCCCTATTTTGAGGTCAGTTGGTCAAAGGTCAAGGTCACTGTGACATTTAACATTTTCAACGATATGGGAGCGTACATGTTTTACGAACATCTCTTGTTCACTCTAAGTTTTCTATTGCAAAAGTTTGTTTCTTCTTATAATCCCCCAACCACATAAACCTGATCATTATTAGGGCTGTAACGGTATACCGCGGTATACGAAATACCGCGGACTTCAGTCCCACACGGTTCACGGTACAAGACTGCAAAATTTAGGTACGGTTCGGTTTAAGGTTTTTTTAAGCAAAACAATATTCAGACAAAGAAAACATCTGACAGGCTACTGATTATTTATAATAACAATGTGTCACTCGTATAAGTGCATAAAGCTATGCTTCATATTGTCTAAATTCATTTAAAATAGTTGATAGGTACATAATAATTGCTGTTATAGAAGCAACAAATAAATTGTCACTTAAAAATGGAAGTATCTAAGCTGTCCTTAGAGAATATTGTATCATACCGAAATATACTGAAACGTTAGAAAAATTGATGGTACATATCATACCGTGAGGTGAGCGTACCGTTACACCCCTAATCATTATACATGATTTTGTTGAAATCTTTAACGCTGAATTTATCAGTGAGAGTATAACAGTGACGTTTAGATAAGTGTTGATACATAGCTGTAAAGGGCAAATTAAACAGAGGCAATACATTAAGAAGAATAATTATATTATGCTCATTTGTCAAGTATAACTCCCCAAATATATTTGTTTAGCTGTGGTAATGCAGATTAGCTGAAAGGCAATGCATAGCACTTTCAAGTGAGGGGATTTCTTCAGCCGATGCTGCAAAAACCCCTGATGAGCGGTCATTGTGTACTCCGTCAGATTAGCTTAAACTAGGTATTGGGTGTATTAGATTTTTTTTGGAATTAGTGATATTCACGTGATACTCATGTTATCATTAAATTTATATTAGCGGCATTTATATTATTTCAGGAGTGGCTACTATTTTAGCTGTTGGAATATTGAGTATACCTCAGCTTGGCTTAGAGAACTTATCACATATACTAGAGTGGGTATTCCTGTGTATTCTACCCAACTATTGTTTAGGACAAGGTTTAGAAGATTATTACAGTAACTACAGATTTAAGGCGGTCTATGAGGAATATTGTGTAGATAAAAACTTCGGGAAAGGTTGTCAAGTATTTCCTAATCCCTGTTGCCGAGGTAAGTGTTGTTGTTGTTGTTGATGGCTATACAAGCCTGAATATCCGTCTCCAGTAATGTCTTTCACAAGTTTATTTACAAATAATGTTACATTGGTATTGTTTTAAGAAGTTTGGTATTTGATAAAAAACTATTCATTAATTAGTAAAATGAATGAAGGCAGAAATGTCAGTAAGCGCCTTGAAAATTTGAAAATATTGTTTAAGGGAAAATTTATTTCGGTTATTATTCTGTCCTTATAATTATTAAGTTGTGTCTTCTATGTCACAACAGGCTTGTACATATTATTAACCAAACTTGAATTTGTCTCTTGTACCTGGGTATTAAATTAAAACTTCTGTATCATTGTATCTCCTAATTGTGTAGTAGTACATGTGCCAGTATTACTGTAAAATCATTTAATTTCAATGGGATGAAATTTTGTGGTTTTGGTAAAAAAGATAATTTCAATGCGACGTAAATTCCTGGATTTTATATAATAATACAATGGTCTAATGTTAGATGGGATTTGATTTCGTGGTTGATGTGAACCATGAAATCCACAAAATTTAATTCCCCATGAAAACTAATGATTTTACCATATTTATCATTCATATTTGTTAAGGGATACCTTTTGTGACTGAAAATCAGGAATTGACAATGAAATAACGGTAAACCCACATACGATTGACACAACAAAATCTTAACACATGTATAATATATTAATACATTTCTATTTCTGTTTATTTAGATATTACAGGAGATTGTGGTGAGTTAGGTTGCCTGGATTATGATCCGGATCCTCTAGGTTGGGAATCTAACGGTATAGGTAGAATGCTTCTCTTCCTCAGCGTACAAAGCGTCTTCTACTTCATCGTATTATTCCTCATTGAATCCGAGATCATGCATTCATTATTTCAACGACTCATGAAAAAGTCTCAGAAACACGAAGCATACTTGATGATGTCATCAGAGAAATCGATCGTACAAGAAGACGATGATGTTGCTAGGGAACGAGCTCGTCTTGCCAACTCGGATCTTAAATCTTTATTCCAAACGGACAAACTGGTTATATCCGAACTGACCAAGTATTATGGTGGTAACTTGGCCGTGAACGGTATCAGTGTGGGTATACCTCAGGGAGAATGTTTCGGACTTCTAGGTATCAACGGCGCAGGAAAGACAACCACGTTTAAAATGTTGACTGGAGATGAAACAGTGTCATCTGGACGAGCTTATCTCAGTGGTCACAGTATTATCTCACAGATCTCAGATGTAAGTTACTTGGTTTTGATAATTTCACTACTGTAAAATAATTTAATTTGGATGAGACAAAATTTGGTGGTTTTGGTTGGGAACATTTCTATTGGGTGTTAATTCATAGATTTTGCATTTCTGGTAATAGCTGTAAGAGTCATCATTATTGTTCATTTGGGTTTAATTCCGTGCTAGGAGGTGAACCACAAAATCCACGCAATTAAAATTAATCCCTCATGAAAATAATGATTTTACAGTATTCTTTATTCATGTATAAATAAAGAAATTCAGGTATAATTTAGACCCGATGATTGTTGCCTTATGGGGCCTTTATAACAAACATTCTTTGGTGTCAAAAAAACCTTCTCAAGAGCAATCTAGGTTAGGCTGAGGCTGTGTTTAACAGGTATTGTTGTAGGACTTACATGATTTCCCTAAATCTAGGTAAGGAACCAGACAGAAACTATGTTATTAGCATTATTGAAATGTTTTCTACTGATCTAGGTGAGACAGAGGCTTGGTTATTGTTGCATCTATTTTCTATTGATCTAGGTGAGACAGAGGCTTGGTTATTGTCCTCAGTTTGATGCATTGATAGATCAGATGACAGGACGTGAGACGTTATATATGTATGCTCGTCTACGTGGTATACATAATCACATGATAGAAGGGGTTGTCAATGATCTACTGGAAGCCTTGTTACTCGAGGAACATGCTGATAAACTTGTTCAAGCTTATAGGTAAGTCCAACTACAGTAGAAATTCTGTGATGAAATTCATACACATAGAACAAAATTGATCCAGTTGTCATAAGCCGACTTACTTGCCACAAAGCAGCCATTGAGTTAAATTGTGCCATTTAATGATGGCCTTCATCCAGCCACCTTGTATTTGAAACTAAAGTAGAGCTACTAGATGACATTTCAAAATATTGATGCAGATTTCTTGTGTCATGAAAGTGTTTGCGCAAAGGTCCTCTTCCATATTTTATTCCAATCATATCATTGAGGATGGTCTGATAGAGTATGATCAAAATGATGGTCTTTGTAATAGTGGTCTTTGCACGCAGATCATGCCATTTGGTTATAAACATTGGAGAACTCATACTCTGAACTCCAGTTAGAGCATGTTCTTGGTAACAAAAACTGCTGTAATACTGAATGGAAACATATTATATGAGGATTCATTTTCTTAATTAGGTCATTTGGTGTTGGTTTTGATGCAATCATCCAAAAAAGCTGTTTTTCAAGTTATAGCATTGAGTATGGAGTTTGAGTATGAGAATGTGTTTATAATCACCGTCCTAGGTCTTAAGTTGTTTCAATTATCCAGGTTTGGCTTTGTAATAATTAGCTTCTTTTATTTAGACAGTTTAATCCAGGTGAAATCTAATTGCTATTTGTTCATAGAATGTATATAAACATGTGAGTTATGATTTCAGTGGTGGAAATAAACGTAAACTGAGTACAGCTATATCATTAGTTGGGAATCCCCCTGTTATATTCCTAGATGAACCAACAACAGGAATGGATCCTGTTGCTAGGCGATTCCTGTGGGATACATTGTGTAGTATACGACAGTCTGGGAGAACGCTTGTACTCACTTCGCACAGGTTGGTGAATATATTCACAAACTTTTATATTGAGGCATAAAAATCAAGTCTGTCTTTTTCTTAGCCAGGGTAATATTCAATATTGACCTGAGTTGATTTAAGGATATGAATAGTCAATCTGATCACACTGTATTGATCTCTTGGTCAGTAATAGGTAATATGACTGGCAATCCTTTTTCTCCAATTAAATAAGATCAATATTGAATACCACCCCTGGATACTATTTTGCTAATACACTAATGCTAGGGTAACTTGTAAGTTTATCATACAATCTGCCTAAAGTCTCAAGGATTGGTTTAAACGTGCTTTCCACATGTTTTGCTCATTTTCATAAGTTTATTATGAATGTTTTTACTGAAATTCTGAAGTCATAGACCTATCTTACAGGAAAAGTGAATGCCACATGGCTGTCTTAGTTGAACACATAAACCCCAAGCAATTTGCAGCAAACAGTTCAAAATGTCACAAGAAACTATTGTAAAATGATTAATTCAAGTGGGGGATTAAATTTTGAAATCAAACCCCATCAAACAATAATTTTGACCTAGATGTTTATTACCTGAAATGCAAAATCCACAAATTAATGTCCCATCGAAATTAAGTTATTTTACAGTATTAAATGATGGTATGTTATTGTATTATAGTGTGTGGTTACTATATGTTATATGTTTGCAGTATGGAGGAATGTGAAGCATTGTGTACAAGACTTGCTGTGATGGTCAATGGTCAGTTCAAATGTCTAGGTAGTCCACAACATCTCAAGAGTAGATTTGGTCAAGGTTATTTCCTTATAGCGCGTGTTGGAATGACTAGCGATGGAGGAATACCAAATATGGAACCATTGATCAAGTTCATAGAGCAACAGTTCCCTGGGTGTATATTGATAGACATACATCAAAACTATCTGAACTATCATATCACTGACACCAGTAGGAGATTAGCAGACATATTCGGTACTATAGAAAAGGCTAAACTTGACTTCAATATTGAAGATTACTCCGTCAGCCAGACGACCTTGGAGCAGATATTTCTGAATTTTGCTCGAGCACAAGTTCCTCCGTCAGAGTCTGAGAGTAAATGTTGCGGAGGATTATGTCTGGCATGTGGAGTATTCAGACAATGTTGTAGACCAAGACGTGACTCTCTACCGTCTGATTTTGATGAAAGTATAAGTATACATTCTGATGCCAATATTCGTGGTAATACTATAGTCACTGTATGATCTCCAAGCTTGTTGTTCAGGTTTTATACACACCATACAATGTATGTACATTCAGGGTATAGAGATTGATTTGACCCCATTCTCAAATTTTTTCACAATTGATTGGGAAGAATTCAAGATCAAATGTATGTCTTTTGGAATTGCTTTTTGAAGTCCCATTAAAGATAAAAAAAAAAATGCATTTTTTCTGAGTTTCAAAAATAGTTCCAATTTTTTTTTATTCCTATTGCCAAAACTTGATGCTCGCATACTTCTAATGTTTTGATCACATTGCAAAAAATTAATTATAAGTGTGAGGACAGTTATATGCATGTCTCATCTTATTGTAGCCATTATAAGAGCCAGTATGTTTTAAGCTTGTTATACAGGAGTGTTAATCTTCCTGATTTATCTGTAATTCCGGAGTTATGTTATCCTGAAAGAGCCATGGTTTCTGACCAAAATGAAAGAAGTTTTGGTCAATTTAATATATTTTGAAGGAATTTTTATTAAAAAATGATTTAAATATGGAAACAATGTGGTTGAAGGCCACTGGTTTTGTCAAGAATGGTTGACTGCATATGATTTTCCTGCTTGTATGTGACGTAACGTTTGCAAAGCGACGTGGCGTTTATTTTCCCGACGCCGCCCAAAATTTCCCGTCAAAGTGTCATAATTTTGAAAACACACTCATAAAGTGTTGTTTTTATGCTATAATAGCTTTACGCAAGCTTTTTCGTGCTATTACATCTGCAGAGTCCCTCGGGAGTGGGCACCAACCATCACTTTAACTCGGCAGATGTAATAGCACGAAAAGGCATTAACCCTACATTTGTATGAAGCTTTATTAAGTGTTTGAATAGATATTCCTTACAAGTTAGTAATACATATCAGCAATTTGCAGAACTCAGCCTTGACATTTTGAGTATGTTAAAAAGGTTTTATTGACACTAAAATGTTGGTCTAATAGGATAAAACTGTTGTGACAAATATTTTAAAAGCCGTTCTAACGAACTCATTAAAATGAACAAGTTTTATAGCATTATTTTTTTATGTTTGAATAATTGTGTTGTTTTCATTGTTTTTAAGTACATGTAGTTGTGACAGGTTGCCTGTATCAATAAATAATCAAAATGTTACATTTGTATAAATGTAGGCGTGTATATATAACTTTCTACCTTGTTGTCTGTTATCAAGTTAATAAAGACGGTTATGTGAGAATTAGGTGACCCTTACTCAATAAAGCCCTACCTTATTTGACTTGATTATGCATTGTTCTGATAATTAATTAATTAAATTGTTTTCACCATCTTCATGTCAATTATTTGAAAATCACTGAATGTTGACATACATGTACTTAAATAATCTGAAACATAATTTGGATTCACATGTCATATATATGTTTCTGAAATGGACGGAAATGACTGGAAATATAGTAGATGGATCTAATAAATGTGTGTTAAATGGAGTAAGGGGTCGAGATTGAAGACTGGTTGACATTGTGTTATATATGGGGTTTTATTATGGAATGTGCAATACATTGTATTTTTTATACCTGCATAGTAGTGTTTTATAGATTGGTTATAGTAGCTAACTGTCCTGTTGTCAGACACGGGTAATTACATTTTATTGCTGGTAAAAATTTTGTAACAGTATTTATTTTTGATCAAAATCATAGCACACTACATTCTGTAAAATCATATATTTTCTATGGGAAAAAATTTGTGGTTTTGGTAAAAGACCATTTCAAAGTGTCGTTAATTCATGGAATTTGCATTTCAGGTAATAAAAACCAGGGTCAAAATTATTGTTTGATGGGATTTGATTTTTTAATTGATGGTTAACATTAAATCCACAAAATTTAATCCCCCACGAAAATAAATGATTTTATATTAGTAACTGTTGGCATTGTCTGAAATTTTATTTGTTTCATCAGATTTTTATTGAAATCCGGTGATTTTAAACTATTTAATGTTGTAATATTGCTATTTGAAAGTACCATGTACAGCATTGTCTTGCGTATATGTATTTCTATCAAAATGAGGTCCATTCCAGGATAGTGTGAACCTGTATTGATAATGTATTTTTTAGTATTTATTATTTTATGAAGTTTTTTTAAACTACTTTATGTAAGGAAAACACTATTTGAACAGATCTGTATAAGTTAGTGTTATACTATTTTACACATACTGATAGAGGTTGAATGTTATATCATGTTCTTTAATTGAGGAATAAGTGATTTTATATTACAATTTACATCTTTTATATTTTTATGCCCCCGAAGTGATAGATCGGGAGGAATATAGTGATTCACCTGTCTGTCCTTCAGTATGTACGATGTTAACCCAAACTCACTGTTTCTTCTTACATCAACAGGCTTGCTATAAAGCTTTTATACTTGTATGGATGTTGAATAAGACCACTCTCAACACACCTGCACATATTTTGTTGGAAACTGCTAAAATGACCTTTAATCATTAATTTAACTGCAAAATCACATCAAATGACCTTTGGAATCGAAAAAAATACATGTAAACAAACAGTCATGACAAATTGTCATGAAAGGGAAATAACCCCATGCTGCCGGTGCAGCAATAACATTTTCCAAGTTCAGTTTGTTGACAAGTTGATTTTTTCCTGCCAAAAGTTGCACACATCATTTTTATCAATGGATGACATCAGAGCTTGATACATAAACAAGCGAGCATTGAATACATGCATGTCAAACATTGCCAATTAAGTAAGGATTTACTCGTAGTGAAGTTATGGTGTAAGTTTTTGTTTGTGATTTCCTTCAGAAATTGGACCATTTCGTATTTATCTATCTAATTTACTGGTCAGTTATTGTAAACAATTCGACAGGCAATTTCACGAAAAGGAAGAATCTATAATTTCACGAGAATATTACATACACTGGTATCGTGGATACACCGGCTGCATGGTGTTTCACTTTACTCAGGAAAATACCTTATAATCCTTTTGGATCAACTTTCATGCAATGTTGGTGAAACTTTTTTATGGACAAGGCTTTTACGGGGGCATAAGCGTTTATTGAACGCAGGCATTTTTTAAAATCAGTTGCTGTTGTAATTTCAAATTTTATGCCTGTTAAAATTGTTGTATTTTTGTCTCAATTCTTACTCTAGATTTTCCTTTTATTTCTATGTTGTATTTTTTGTTTTGCTTGACTGTAACATTGTATTTTATTTATTTTAAATGATGGTATGTATTATTTGGCTGTATTAGTGAATATATGTGTTCTGTTGTTAAGGGTACAAATATTATAGTATGCATTCCTTGCCATTTATTACTGGTAATTTTAAGCCATGTTTAAATTCATGTAAGAATACCCCCCATCTTTGATGAGGGGGCATATTGCTTTGCACGCTTCAGTCTGTTAATGATGTTCAGAATATTAACTTCTGTGAAATCATTTAATTTCAATGGGACGTAATTTTGTTGTTTTGGTAAAAAAGACCATTTCAATGGGACTTAAATTCGTGGATTTGCATTTCAGGTAATAAATACAAGGGTCAAAATTATTGTTCATTGGGATCTGATTTTGTGGTTGAAGCGAACCATGAAATCGGCAAAATTTAATTTCCCCTAGCAATTTAATTATTTTACAGTATCATGTGTTGTTGTTATTTGAAATGGTTGTATTCATAGATTCGGTAACTTCTGAAAACATGTAATATTCATTTTTGTTGAAAAAATTTTTAAACTGGTCATTCCAGATTTAATTGTGATAAAATTATGATGTTCTGTGCAGTTTAATAATCATTGAAACACAACATAAGAAAAAGGTTAGTATATTTCTTCTCAAAATTTTTTTTTAATCAAATGTGAGGCATAAACTTGAAAATATATTGCATCATAATTTTATTTGGGATGAATGTGTCAATTTTTACCAAAATGCCAGCAATTTAAAAATAAATATTGTTGTTGTAAATTTCTGGAATCAATCGTAGGTTTACCTAAGTGAACCCACTGGTGATGTGTAATCTAACACTGTTAACATTATCAATGTGTTTTCTTCATGTTTTCAACTCAATGCTTATGACCTTTTTCTATGTTGTGGTTCAAATGCATGTATTATTGATGTGTATAAATATGAACAACTTGTACTGAATATTTCTGAATTGTGATACATTGAAAAAATGCAGTACACTTATTCATAAATTGGTGTTATGTTTATTTCTTCAAAAAACAATGTTTCATTGTATTTACCCCTGAGCATGATCCTTGGATGAGTTTGAGTCTTGAGAAATATGTGCATGTCCATTATAGGGCTGTAACAGTATACCGCGGTACACAAAACACAGCAGACTTCCATCCCACACGTTTGTCGGTGCAAGACTTCTAAATTTCGGTATGGTTCGCTATAAGCTTTTTTATGAGCTAAATAATATTCATAAATATTTGTTAGCCTACTGATTATGTACGATTACCATGTATGACTCGTTTTAATTGTATTAAGATACGCTTCATATTGTAGAAATTCATTTAAAATAGTTGATATAATTGCTGTTATAGAAGCAACAAATTCATTGTCAATTTAAAATTGAAGTATTTGAGCTGCTGTTAGAGAATATTGTATCATAAAGAAATAATACCAAACTGTTAGAAAAATGGTCAGCATGTATCATATCGTAAGGTGAGTGTACCGTTCCATGCTGTGAGTACTCTAGAGCGCCATAGTGGATGTATTCTGATAGTAGGGAAAGCAACAAATGTATCAATAACAGAGATAGGGTAGATCTACTTCATGTGCTACTCTATGGCTTTTGTTAGCTTGTATACTTTAATGTTGCTCTTTGGTCTTCCATTCTCTGCCTTTTCTGTTTGCTGCTGCCATTCCTGACTTATTTGTTATAATCTTATTTGTGTCCTTGTCTTTTCCACAGTTGTAAACCAGCGCTTAAATAGCTGTAGTATCTTTGTATGATGATATAAAAAATCATGTCAAATCCGACAGGGAACACATACTAAGTTACTTGGCACAAATCTACCTCACAAAAGAATGTTTCAGTTCTAGTTGGGTCGAAAGCATAACTCCAAAATTGTTTATATACGTTTTTAATACTACATGTACATTGTATTTATTGATACTGATTCAGTCATGTTTGATTAAGCTGATTACGTTGTTTCAATATATCATAAGCTTTAAAACACATAATTGCTGACCAAAGTTCATAAAAAATGACAACCGGAAATAAATTTTGTACTATCAATCTCCAGTTCACGTGACCAAACGTGTCATCACCCTGAATGTCGTCTGCATACCTCAGAATACTTGGTGGCATAACACTATCAGCCAACCAGCATTCAGCATTAGATATACCGAGAAATGTAATAATCCCTTGCACGTGCACCTTTTGATCTGGTATATTTCCAGTTCCAATCTGCAAACGTGACGACTTTATAATAAACTTGATTTGAAAATATATTCCCAAGTAATGTAATATAATTTTGATGAAATACATGACATCTTCGGTCACGTGACTGGTAGGGTGGTGGGATAAAACTGTTATACTGTCCACAGTTTCAAATACAATCAACATAATGTACCCACAGCCACCAACAAACAGTAAAGCCGTCTCAACATCAAAGCGCCATGTGATGTTTGGAATTTGTTGTTGCCTGGCAACGAAATAACCAATAAATGGCACTAAGGATATAATGTAAGTATAGATTGTCTGTAGGTAGTAAGATTCAAGGTCATAACTCGTTAAATTCTTGCTTGAATTACCGGTTTCGAAATCTTTATATACATTGCTCGGAACTTCAACCAATAAGCGAAGTACAAAGAACGTTATCGCACAAATTGAGCTGAAAACGATTGAATATTGCGAGATGAAGCGAATGGCCCTCTTCATTGAATAGAGAATTCTTGCTCGTCGTGTGTATACCCGAAACGAGCTTGATTGGTCCAGAGACTGTGTATCATTTTGTTCCTGCGCATGCGCAATTTGTTCACCCGACGCTAAGACGTCTGTATTAATGTTTGCTGGATTTGTTTGTCTGCGAGTTACTATATTCCACAGTGGCACTAAAAATATCAGACTGAACAACAGGAATTGTAACATCAGCGGGTACGTGTATTCATGAACCTGTAGTGTAGCACTAGAATGGTCTATCGTCTCTGTACCATTTACACACACTGAATACACTAACGTATGCGAGAAATAGTTTTTGGACGGATTATTTGCCATATCCGCCGCTCCATAAAGCGTTGTGTTCCCTGAATGATGTTTTGATGGGTCTTGACTTGGCTGTGTATTCAATGAACGCATAGTGTTCAATACAGAATTACCTAATAGTGTTGCATTTGCTGACAGAATAACAACAACCAATAGTCTTGTTGCAACACTTTTGCATTTGAATTTATAACACAAAGGTGCAAATATGCCATGAAAAACGGTATATACACCAATGCACAACTGTGATGCAAATTGTAGCTTATGTAAAGCTTTATCGTCGACAAACATACACGTCGAAACCTGTTTACTTTCATAAAACGGTAAAATCGACGCTGAAACTCCAAACAAGACGAACAGTATATATCTTGTAACGCGTTGTTTGTTGCTCAGAGTACTTTGGGTCATCATAAGATGTGCATTGTTCTTTCGCAACACGATCAACGAAGCCATAGCAACGAGTCCAGCACTAAAAAGTATTATTTCCCAGGTGTAAACTACGATGAAGGAAATGTGGTATTTAGAATTCTGCGACAGGAATGGTATTATCATCAACACATATGTTCCAAACGTCAGTAATGCAAATAACAGTATAGATGACGTACGACCACGTGGTATCTCAATGGTGTCCGCCATCTTGAACTATGACAACACGAAGTATATAATGCGTTACAATAGTACACATTAAATTTTATGCAAATCCAATGAAACGTCTCCTGAAAAAAGAAAATTGAAAAACATTGAATGTACTTTGATATCCCCAACTATCGGACGATCTTGAAAGGGACATATTAATTTAATTATGTTTATCAGTTTAGAGAGACAGTGACAGGGAAATTATCTACGTTTAAACTAACGAGTTAATATAAACACATCTGTACATGGATGTTTGCAAGTGAATGGTCATATCTTATCTTGACATCAGAAGGTGAGTTTGTATCAAATTGTGTTAGACATATTTAGACATATTACAATGATATACATTTAATTTGTACAGCTAATTAACGATGTATATGCAGATCGCACTGTCTTCGTGAAAAGTGAGAAAATAGACAACAGGACACGGGGCAGGTACACGCAAAGGATACTCTGTGCAAAACAACGGACTGAACATAGAGAGGCAGTAGCATCTATAATGTTTCGTCAAAACACATCTCGATACCTTTGTGCATACACACATAACCAACGTGTTGACGCAGGGAGCTATGCCATTGTCTTAATATGTATATTGTTCCATTTGTTTCAGTATTAGTTGACACACGAGTGCTGCTTCATGGTTCTTGCTCATACTTGTATAAATACGTACATGTATACTTTTGTTGCACAACTTTTTTACATTCAAATAGGACTTTGTACATAGCTATTTAAAATCATATTTTATGTTTGTTTGTTGTTTGTGATTGGTAATGTGTCTGTGATATTTTGGTGCATTTCGTTCTCTTTTGTTTCTGTTGAAAGTGTGTTTCCCTGTTGACTGTTTTATCATATTTTCAAACTAATATAGGATGTTGACCGATGGTACTTCCTCGGATGAACATCGAGTCGTGTTTGTGAACCTTTTCTTGATCAGATGTGAAGTCGTTGTTCCAAATGCACGTTTTGCGCTTACTTTCATTAGTTTCGTTAATGAACTGAACCCAATTGTTGGACTTAGGACCCCTCTCGTCTCTTTGCAGCTCACATGACTGTATACACACAGTGAAGCTATTTTGGGTTTGCAAAAACAGCTAATTTGTATGAAGCTTGTCCGAGACGTAGACCTTTGTCAGTAATTGCTGATTTACAAAACTTGATGATCACCTCAAAACGATGACGTGTGCTATTCCCCTGACTCCTGACTGAAGTCTTAAGGTCACACTAGACATTTGAATGTTAAATGTCATAATACAACATAATATTATAGTTTACATTGTTCTTGTGTCGTGCGACTTTTTATTTTATCTGTGGTGTGTTCTTTTTGTGAGTTTGGTGCTATTTGGTTCATAGTGCTACGTTCACTGCCCCATTTGTTATATTATCTTGTCTGTTATTGTTGTCACTCATTTTAGGATTTTAAAGGCATTAACTAAAAAGATTATAGAAATTGTTCCTTGTTCTAATTCGTGTGGGGCCCGATCTACTTAATTGAACTACTTAAGCCACATTCAGAAGACGGGGCAGTACATCACCGCATCAAAACTGAACTTACCAACGTACGTAGTTAACACAGATAAGAAGAAACCACAAAGAGGACCGATATACATATACTCGTTAATATTTGGTAATACGGAAATACATACGTAGATTGCTTTAAATATCCCGAAGATTAATGTTTCCTTTTTACTTAAGTTTACGCATACATCACGGGTGGTAATAACATGACTTCGTCTAGTCTGAAGCACGTATAATGGCGGACATTTAGCCTCGGTAACTACCTATTTTTCTTGATGTTATATGTCCTACATACTCTCTATCGAAACCTCACATAGCCTATCATATGCGCATTGCCTTTTTACTAAAATTACAAGTCAATTGTCTAGTGTTAATTAATTATACTGTCAATGAAAAACAAATTGAAATCAAAATTACCTTAGTTCAAAATTAAGTGTCCATAGTAATGTTGATTAAATTCGATGTTTCACCATAATGCATGTGCTCTTATATCCGATATGTATGTGTATCATATGATACGGAATGATACATATTTACATTACGTGATTGGTTTTTATTTTAATCACACTATTAACAATAAACTTATATCACAAACTAGCTACTCTATCATTCTATATTCTTGTTTGATATACCCGGTAGTTATCAGTGATAACACATACCGAAACTAGATGTATGATAAACAATACTAGTTATTCTCGTTCTATCGCTATATTTTTTCAATAAAATACCTATACCTGTACTTGTCTAAGCACTGATTTAATAGATTTATGAGAATGATACACCGGTGTGCTCAAGTACTTCAAGTCGCGTCACCAAATCCTGTCCTGTGCACAAGGTGATTTTCTGTCAAGATACAATGAGAAATTTAAGGAGCTGTATATACTGTTACAGATGCTATTACAGACGTTTTAGGGATATACTGTATATAAATATATATTCTATCACATGGGCGTAGGAGCGTTTTCAACATTGGGTGGGGGGGCAAACATTTGGCAACGGAGGGGGAGGGGGGTAAAAAATTTTTTGCTAGCTTCGCTCACAAAGTCAACATCAACATATATATGTCAAACCCGTTCTTTGCAAAACACACATTTGTGACATGAATCGTACTCTTAACGTTCCCTGGGCCTTCTGCGATACCTTATTTTTTTATTAAAAATGACCTGTTTTATTACTAAATACAGAAAATTTAAGTTCTTACATTCAACCCAATTAAGTGCTTGCTCAAAATTTATATCGCCCGATTTTGAGATTGAAGCTTACTGATGTGAAAACGTTTGTTTCAAAGGCTCTATATATACATTATAATTGAAAACCTCTCAATTCACGTAGGAGGGTTTGGGGATGTTTAGAGAACAATTTATGTCACGAGCATATTTTTTGCAAACAATGGGTGTTTACATATTCTCATTGAAGTTACTTTGCGAGGAAAGGGAGCAAAAACTAGCATACCTTTTCACCAAGAACTGAAGACAAATTGCCTATTGCAAGATATATAAGGCCGTTAATTATATTTTTCGTCTGAATTATTGGGGGAGGGAAGATATGACATTGTTGCCCCCCCCCCCCCTGTCCAGACATTAGGGGCCTGCCCCCTGCTCCTATGCCCATGTATCAAAAGTACACGTGCACATTGTTTCTCTTGGGATCTGTGGAATATGGAATATGTGTAATTAGCTACATTTCTCCCAATGGTTATGTTTCATGAATAGTATTGTACAAGCACATGTACAACAGGAAGCTATATAAGTATATATGGTCCATGATGTACAATCAAGATCATTATCCCGAACAATACCTAGACACGGCCTAGACAGTGCACTGAGTTTTTATGTTTTTTAATCTGTACAGTATATCATGCTCACATTTGAGCTTTTTTAACCATTGTTATGGTGTCATTTGCCCGTGATGCATTATAAGCCCTGGGCAGTGAACAAATAGAACTAGAAAAATACCATTAGCATATCAGGAACAATGTAATTATAATCGGGACTGGAATGTCCATCTTTATCTGTAACTATCCTGTCGGCCAATCACAGCTGCCTGATTAAATCGGTAGATCTCTTGAAAAATCCCGTGAAAGCGTTGTCACAAAAATGATTATATAATTAGTTTAAATAACAGTATCGAGTTTTTTTTAGCTCAAATGAAAGTTTAATATTACGTTTTTCTTTTTTGTTTAATAGAAAGTCGGAATTAACATTTTAAAACGAATTATCTTAAGTTGAAAGAGGTGTGATAAACACGCTAATCGCTGTCTTTGTCTCGCGGTCCACGATACTGACCTTATTGCGACTTAAGGATCTCGAAATGAGTAAAAGCAAATGATTTAAAACGTACATTTACCATACAACAATACATCCCTGCTAAGAATAGGCATGATTTTATGCCTAGATATCAATTCATTTAAAAACTATTTGATTTCAAAATATGCCAATTTGCCATATTTTCAAAAACAAATTTATTACTTCTCTACAAATATAGTTATGTTGTAGCTTTAGGATCTCGAAAGTTTTAAAAGCAAATGATATAAAACTTATGTTTACTAAACAATAGTACATCCCTGCTAGGAATAGGCTTGGTTTTATGCATATTTATTAATTCGTTTCTTAATTATTTGATTTCAAAAAACGCCTTATAATACCATATTTTCAAAAAATTCTGGACGACTTCTCTATAACTATAGTAATATTACATCTTAAGGATATCAAAATTTACAATAGGAAATGATCTAAACAGAACGTTTCCCATACGGCAATACACACCTGCGAGGAATAGGCATAATTTAAGACACAATTATTTTTTTAATTTGTAAGTATATCATTTTAAAACACGTCCATTTTTCGCGTTTTCTGTACACTTTCTTATTCCATCGCATTAGTTAAAATTATAGTAAGTTTCCAGCTTCATGATTTCAAAATGAACGATAGAAAATTGTCGAATACTAATTTGTACCGTTACATAAAACTATAGCATGCGCGAGAAACGCACACTTTTATTCATATTTTTTTTAATTATTTTAATAAGTAAAAAACTGACATTTTCCATTTTTCGTATGTGCTTTTTTATCTTATTTTTTTAGCAATTTTGGTTATGTTTGTCCACTATAAACAATTAAAATGGGGATATAATTTACAAATTGATGAAACAATACATTCGGATTAATTCATCCACGGTGACTGTCTATTTTTACATAATTAACAGGAAACTCCCCGCTGAGAAGACAATATGAGATTTCTATCCTGATAATGTACCGATCAGAAGTTCAATATAAATATACAGCCCTCCCGTCGTGTAATCTACATGTGTTTTGTGATAGTTATATAATAAAATCATTGCAGTTGTTACACTCAGATTACAGGAATTTAATTAATACAAGATATTAGATAACCATGGTGACAGACAGGTTGTATATACAGACTAGAGTCATAAAGATCGTTGTCAATTTGACACCCGTTTGTTGATTACTTGAGATTCGTTTGAGGCAGTTGCAATTATACATAATCATAAACACCATAAGATATAAATCACGGAAGAAATAACCCAATTTGTTACCGTATAATTGACCGTTGTAACTGCTGAAATCGTCGATTCCGGATTAATTCCGGACCGTACAGAAATAAAAATAATACCGGACCGTATAAGCGGCCGTTATACACCCCGCTTATCAGCTTATATTCACCGACAGGATAGATATTGATATCGCCCTATGATGTAGTGGAGTTTCATGTCCCGGATTTAGATAGTTCCTGAGCATATGTACAACTCTTGCAAAGTAAAACAAATGTAAGACAATAATTTTAAATAGGTATGGCAACAATCACACAGTATCATCGAATTAATAAACTTGCATGAAAAAAGAAACTACAAATTTAGAACAGTTCAACTAATAATTATTTTTATTAGTTCTAAAATGACACGTTAGTTTCTTTTTTCACGCATGTGTAATAAATCGATGAAACCGTTTGCCTGTGAACAATCAGGGTGTATATAGATTCGCAAAATTAAGTTGCACAAAATTAATATCGAACAGCCAACATCAGTTATCGCCCTTGGTAAGCAATACGCGTACAGGGGGAGGTAAACGCGTGTTTAATGAGTTGTTGCGTGATGCCTTCTGTAAAGCACTTAGCACGATTGGTTAATTCTTACGCAGCACCAGTGTGGGTGGACGTGATAAACAAACCTTAAAAAGTGGGTATTTACTCTAATTCGGACAGATTCCTCGTCTTTTTTATGTTATGTACGTCTATTTTTGCAACACAGCTTTCTGCTGACAATTTAAGTTAATTATATACGTCCTTCAAAGTCCTAGAATGTATTTTTAAAAAGTGTACTTAATTTCGGATAAAAACATTTGGATCATGGATGTCACATTTTCGTTTTTGGAAAATATCTTTTTAGGTTTATTTATATCAAATTATTATCATATCAATAAATTGTAAATGTGTGGTAAATTAAATTCTCAATATTTCAATGCCTTAGCCTATCCCTTATTGTTTTGTCAAACATTTAGCTGTTTAGGTCACAGGCCCTCGATGCGATTTTATGGTCCGGAAAATAAATATTACTCTTACTACATACGTAATATTTATTTTCCGGACCATAAAATCGCATCGAGGGCCTGTGTTCATGACGGCCTTCCATCATGGCCGCCACAGCTCAAGAGGGCGATCCCAGAATGCCCTGGGGCTTCACCCCGTGACTGGGGCACCTGCTAATGCCCGTAAAAGTGCAGAATTCCAAGCAGCCCTCCACTACATAAAGCCTGATATTGTTTGCGGCACAGAATCTTGGCTAAAGGGCATCAAGCCAGGTAAATCACCAACCCCCGACGCCATTCAGTCATGCGAAGTATTCCCAAGCCACTACAGGGCCTACAGAAATGATAGGGGAACACTCGGAGGGGGAGTCTTCGTCCTAGTACACGAAGACCTGATAGCTGAGGAGCAACCTGAACTGGTCACGGAATGCGAAGTGGAATGGGTCCAAGTGAAACTGAAGGGTATGAAGAACCTACTAGTCTCCTCATTCTACATGCCCCACCGAAACATGGCTGATGTGAATAATCTACGGAAGTCGATCAATCTTGCGATGAAAGACAAAGAACGCCTCACCATTATAGCCGGCGATTTCAACTGCCCCGACATAGATTGGCAGAACCTCTCAGTGCGACGAGATGCTCAAGACAAGGATGTCCAACAGGCTCTACTTGACCTATCCATTGACTTCAACCTTACCCAAGTGCACGACAAGCCAACCAGAGAAAACAACATCCTGGACCTTATATTCACCACAAATCCATCCCTCATCAAATCTACTTCAAATGCGCCTGGGATCTCCGATCATGACATTGTAGTTGCTGACTCTGTCACCAAGCCATACTATGCCAAACAGAAACCTAGAAAATGTTATACGTTCTCCAAGGCCAACTGGGAATCATTAAAGAAAGACATAGCAACCATCTCAACTGAAATTCTACACCTATACCGAAACAACATCGATGTACACCAACTCTGGGACACATTCAAAGAAAAACTCAACACAGCAATTCAAGAAAATATCCCATCTAAAATGAAGACCTCTAGAAACGCAACACCATGGATCACCAAAGATGTAAAGAAACAGCTGAAGCGGAAAGCTAGAATCTTCAAAAAGGCGAAGAAAACCAACATATGGACTAGCTACAGAAAATGCCAGAAGGAAACCAAACGCCTCATCCGCAAAGCTGAATGGGACCACATCAACAAAGTCATCAATGAAGGCCTGGAGAGCAACAACACAAAACCCTTCTACAACTACATAAAGTCTAAGAAGGAAGACAATATTGGTATCGCCCCTCTGCGAAAACAAGGCCACTTAGTCAGCGACTGTAAAGGCAAGGCGGAGATCTTAGTCGACCAGTTTGAGTCAGTATTCACGAAGGACGACAACAACCAACCGACCCCCCCACTCTCCAACCACGTTGACGAGGGCATACCCCCACTACATATCGGGGAAGCAGGGGTACTGAAACTGCTAAAGAACATCAACATTAGGAAGGCAACAGGTCCAGACGAGATCCCGAATCGAGTCCTTTAGGCATGTGCAGCAGAAGCCACACCAGCTATCACTGCCATCTTCCAAAAGTCAGTCGACACCGGCGAGTTACCTAAGGACTGGAGAAGCGCCAACATTGCACCGGTCTTCAAAAAAGGAGATCGCCATACTCCAGAGAATTACCGCCCGGTATCTCTCACCTGTGTCCTGTCCAAACTCCTGGAACATATCATCTGCCACCATATGCTAGATCACCTAGATAAACACAAGGTGCTTACGCACCTTAATCATGGTTTCCGATCAGGCTACTCCTGCGAAACACAACTAGTCGTCACTGCTCACGACCTTCTAGGCTACTACGACAAGAACAAACAGGTCGACACAATGATACTGGACTTCAGTAAGGCATTCGACACCGTCCCACACCAACGACTACTCCTAAAGCTTGAGAACTATGGTATCCGGGGCCCCCTACTAGACTGGATTGCCAATTTCCTCCAACAGCGTGAAATGTGCGTGGTGGTGGAAGGTGAGAAGTCCCGACATGTTCCAGTAGGATCCGGTGTACCACAAGGCACGGTGTTAGGGCCTCTACTGTTTCTCTGCCACATCAACGACCTGCCCGAGAGGGTTAAATCCCACATACGCCTGTTCGCTGATGACTGTCTATTATACAGAACTATCAACTCGATTAAGGACCACGAGCTGCTTCAACAAGATCTCACGAATCTCCAACAATGGGCGAAAGACTGGGGCATGAAGTTCAATGCCAAGAAATGCTATCTACTCAGCACCAAACAGAAGTCCAGCTATTTTTACACCATCGACGGCGAAATCCTAAAACAAGTTCAAGAAAACCCCTACCTTGGAATTACATTCTCTGATGACCTGAAATGGACCACTCACATATCGAAAATCACCAAACGAGCAAACTCTACCCTCGGATTCATGAGAAGAAACCTCAAACACTGTCCTTCAAACTGCCGGAAGAACGCCTACTTAGGCCTGATCCGCTCCAAACTGGAATACGGATGTGTTATATGGGACCCCTATCAGCAAGGCGAGATTGACAAGCTTGAACGCATACAGCGATCATCGGCACGCTTCATCAAAAAGGACTATAGATCCCGACAAGATGGATGTGTGACCGCTATGCTGAAGGACCTGAAACTGGCACCACTTCAGGAGAGACGACGCCACTTGCGGCTGACGTTCCTGTACAAGGTGGTGGAAGGACACGTACCAGCTATCAATATCGAACACTACTTAAAACCACTTAGACCTAAACGAACAATTAGAGCTAAAAAGTACGAAGACTATATACACAAAAACATAGTTGCAAATCAAGTGAACAATAATTCCAAGTGTTTTCAATTAATCCAGACAACAAGTGAAAACTATAAAAACTCCTTCTTCCCAAGAACAGTAATTGATTGGAACAAACTCAGTGAAAATACTGTGAATCAAGAGACGATCAATAGTTTCAAAAGTGAACTCAAACTAACATTATCAGTGTAAATTTCCGCGCACACCTCCCGTTGTATGAAAGCCAGTATTGGTGACTTCAACGTATTAAATCAGATTCAGATCAGATTCAGATTTCCGGATACAAAGCACAGACCCTACACTCCTCCCCACTTTAATTACAGGAGCGGATGTTTGTTTCCACAGTCTTCTGTAACTGCATCCGCTTCAACCACCTCACTTCAGTCCGGAGCCTTGCCTCTGTTTACTGCTACGCCACATCTACCACCTCCCAGCAGTTCAGAGCGTTGCCTCCGTTTACTGCTACGCCACATCTACCACCTCCCAGCAGTCCAGAGCGTTGCCTCGGTTTACTGCTACGCCACATCTACCACCTCCCAGCAGTCCAGAGCGTTGCCTCGGTTTACTGCTACGCCACATCTACCACCTCCCAGCAGTTCAGAGCGTTGCCTTTGTTTACTGCTATGCCGCATCTACCACCTCCCAGCAGTCCGGAGCGTTGCCTTCGTTTACTGCTATGCCGCATCTACCACCTCCCAGCAGTTCAGAGCGTTGCCTTCGTTTACTGCTATGCCACATCTACCACCTCCCAGTAGTTCAGGGCGTTGCCTTCGTTTACTGCTACGCCACATCTACCACCTCCCAGCAGTCCGGGGCGTTGCCTTCGTTTACTGCTACGCCACATCTACCACCTCCCAGCAGTCCGGGGCGTTGCCTCCGTTTACTGCTACGCCACATCTACCACCTCCCAGCAGTTCAGAGCGTTGCCTCCGTTTAATGCTACGCCACATCTACCACCTCCCAGCAGTCCAGAGCGTTGCCTTCGTTTACTGCTACGCCACATCTACCACCTCCCAGCAGTCCAGAGCGTTGCCTTCGTTAACTGCTACGCCACATCTACCACCTCCCAGCAGTTCAGAGCGTTGCCTCCGTTTACTGCTACGCCTTCTACACCTCCCAGTAGTCCGGAGCGTTGCCTCCGTTTACTGCTACGCCACATCTACCACCTCCCAGCAGTCCAGAGCGTTGCCTTCGTTAACTGCTACGCCCATTCCCCCTACACTCCGACCCTGCAACACCTTGTTTTTTTGGCAGCACTTAATAATGAAGTTAATTCCTTCACCTGAACCCACACTGCCGTGGCCCTGATGCTTCGGTCTACATACCTATCACCTTGCACGGACCCATTGGTTCGGTGGCTCCCCTGTCCACGTCAAGCCTGAACCCTCACTTGTTCTGAGGCCTCTCCGATTTGACTACTAAAGGCTGGAACCCACACTGGTTCCAAAGTCCCTCTGACCTACCTGCTTCTGGCTGGAACCTACGCTGGTTCTGTGGCCCCTGTCCACACCACCTGTGACTGGCCGGAACCTCTTCCCGGCCTCTGCTGACTACAACACACACCTCCTCCAAGCCTGAGCCACCTTAATGCAGCTCTGTGCGCCAACAACCATCGACACTTCTGGAGCTATGTATCACACCTCCCGCTGCCACCATTGTTGAATTTACATGTCACACAATCATAGGGAAAGGGATATAAGTAAGGGTTATTACCTTATCAGTCGTCTAAGCCCATTCAGCTTACCAATGACGCCACAGCGTCAGTTCATGACGTCCTTCCATCATGGCCGCTACAGCTCAAGAGGGCGATCCCAGAATGCCCTAGGGCTTCACCCCGAGACTGGGGCACCTGCTAATGCCCGTATTTCCGGATACAAAGCACAGACCCTACAGGTAGTTCTGGATGCCAATTACATGATCTTTTATTGGTACTGACATTAATCTTTTAGTTATGGAATTGTCCTCTATAAAAGTCAACTGTTGAAGATAAACGTTTGGAAAGCAAGTTCACAGTTTGAAATTCGCCTATAAGTAGCATTTGCGTATAAAAGTTTTGTCAATCAAATGTTTTGTGAAAAAGGTATCAATAAGACAATATATCACCTTCTTATAACCATCCAAAACCCGATGTTTCAATTCACTTCCATGTTTACACTAACAGCGCCGCCATTGTAAATATTTAATGGGTTGCAGGTGTGCGCATGTGCTTTTTCGAAAATACGACTTTTTATAAAACACTGTTGAAAATGTGTCTAAATAGTAACAAACCTCTAAATAGACATCTACTGGCAAGCGTCTTTAAAACCGGACGGTCTCAAAAACGCTTTTTGCGGCCTATAATTTAAATCATCTGCTGTCAATCATTTAGACGCTTGGTTTTTGACAATACTGAGAAGCTTCAACGATTAAACTTAAATATTTAACCAGAAAAGCTGAATTTATTTTCGTCTGTCCTCGCAAATCTTGTTTACATGCGGGGGAAGTCAAAAATATCTTCACTGCGCATGCGCAATATTACTGAAAGGCCCTGAAATGTAATCTACGGTCCTTGTGCTAAATTTAGAGGTAAGCTGACGAGTTGTTTGTTATCAGTTTAACTACGAAAATATCGCTTTAATAAATACTTGCCGAGATTTAAAACGTCGTACAACGTCAATTTGTATCCAAAATGCCCGCTACGGAAAGCGTTTATATTTTTCTGTGACAAAATTGATATCGATTTTTTTTTCAAGATTCAAGGGAGATAACCCCTACAAGTTATGTATTTTGAATGCAAGAGTTCTTCCCCTTAAAAATTATCGTTTAACGATATGTAGAAGTAAAATATGTATATTAAAAACGTAACATCATGCTGTCCGGATTATAGGACCTGTTAGGCTTAAACAGTTGATAAAGTGGCCCCTTTTTTAGGCCCCATAAAATCCACTTGATTTCGTTTTAGAAATAAACAAATTAGCTCTACAGTTGAGAGACGAACCTAGCTTGGTTCAGATGAAATTTCAAGAATTGGATTTAAATATTTTCCGAGTATTGTTTAAAAATATGCCAAAAGTGTCCGGAATTAGGACTCCTGCCAGTACAGAAATTAATAGATAAACACATTATTTTCAAAAAAAAAAACTTTAAACTTAAATTCGCACTAAAAAATAATGCTATTTTCGCAGACTACAATCGGCGACGATGTTTATAAATTATTTTGTTGAAAACATGTGTTTTGTCATAAAACGAACGCGACTCAATCGGAGTTGTACACCTGTTAGGTTTGAAAGAAAGAATGTCTTAGACGATGAAATGGAATAATCACTGAAATGGAATAATCATCGTCTAAGAAGCTTGGACTAACATTTAGGCTATTCACACAAATTTACAAGTAACAGTTTTCTTGCAGTGGTTGAATGATAATTAATAATGTAAATTAAAAAAAGGTTTATTCTATGTGAACTTTGACGTGAGATAGTATTAAAAATGGACAAAGTTTCATTAGATTTCAGAAGACCTGCCACAAGATATTGTGAGATATTTTAGCTTTCCTGTCTGTGTAATCTATGTCCTCTTGTCTGGAGTCATTAGAATATACAAGTTATCCAGGATTTATGTCTACCTCTTGGTTACTGAAGATAGGACAGTCCATGAATATGCAGTTGGTCTTGAATGGGCACCCAGAGGTCCTATCGTGGTAGTCATTGGTCACAAGCTTTGCTTCCGTCTTTGCACCTTGTTAAGCTCATCAATGTTGTCTGCCATGTGTGGGTCAGTCTGTCCAAAGCTGTTGTAGCGTAGTTCAGGAATGGCACATCAAAGGTGTGATACATGTGCAGCCCTCTCTGAGTCTGACTTATTTTGTGCTGCTATGTATATTATGTTGGAGGAATCTATGCCCAAGAGCACTACTTATACCTTAGCCGTGGTCTTCTTGGCATGATGCTTGCAAGACATATAAAGGGCTCACTGATTTGGACTCCAAGGAACAATGTATTTGGTATGATCCACCGATTTCAGTACATGGCTGTGAAATGTGCACTTATGCTTCTTGCGTTTGTCTGGGTTAGTGCTATGTTGATGCATGCCAGCCATACTCATAGTAGTCTTCCGGAAACTTGGTAAAAACGATTGGACATTTTGCTGACAAACCTTTAAAATATTGTCAATCAGAAAAAAACTGTTTAACGCCATATTGGCCCGGCTGTTTAGTGTTTATAAGTATGTACTAACTAGTACTTAGTATTGTCAGTTTTGTCAGAAAATTTCCTATGCTGTTCACTGTTGGGAAAACATACATGACATGGTATGCCTCTAATCCACAACTTTTACAATATCTTTTACAGTTCAGCATGGATCTTGGGAAACTGAAGACGTCTATCGGATTTCACTCCTTTGAGCTGGCTTACCTGTGTGTGTTAGCAGTACTGCCATTTATCGCATCTAACAGGATTGTCGCAACTCTGGTCATCTCTTTTCTTGTATTATGTGGGATTGTTTCCTTGTACAAGAAACTGACCAAGCGATGTATACAAGTGGACGGTCAAACAGTCGTAATATCTGGATGTGATACAGGTACTTATCACTCAATCTCACATATCTCTTACACAGTACTCAATCTCACATATCTCTTACACAGTACTCACTCTCACATATCTCTTACACAGTACTCACTCTCACATATCTCTTACACAGTACTCACTCTCACATATCTCTTACACAGTACTCACTCTCACATATCTCTTACACAGTACTCACTCTCACATATCTCTAACACAGTACTCAATCTCACATATCTCTTACACAGTACTCAATCTCACATATCTCTTACACAGTACTCACTCTCACATATCTCTTACACAGTACTCAATCTCACATATCTCTTACACAGTACTCAATCTCACATATCTCTTACACAGTACTCAATCTCACATATCTCTTACACAGTACTCATTCTCACATATCTCTTACACAGTACTCATTCTCACATATCTCTTACACAGTACTCAATCTCACATATCTCTTACACAGTACTCATTCTCACATATCCCTTACACAGTACTCAATCTCACATATATCTTACACAGTACTCATTCTCACATATCTCTTACACAGTACTCAATCTCACATATATCTTACACAGTACTCATTCTCACATATCCCTTTCACAGTACTCAATCTCACATATATCTTACACAGTACTCAAACTCACATATCTCTTACACAGTACTCAATGAATCTCACATATCTCTTACACAGTACTCAATCTCACATATCTCTTACACAGTACTCAATCTTACATATCTCTTACACAGTACTCAATCTCACATATCTCTTACACAGTACTCAATCTCACATATATCTTACACAGTTTGGGTAATTCATGTTATAATTATATCATGGGATACCAAAGCACCTTAAGTTAAAGCCCCATTCAACTCTCCACAAAATGCCTTAAATCCTAGTGTATTGTCTAAAAACGGTAATGGATGTTTAGACTTTTAGTCTGTATTGTTTTATTTGAGTGATTATGGTTTGCAATTAAGTGCAAATTAATGCTTAAATTATATGCATAACCATTATACTGTCTGAACATTAAAAGTTGTATGTAGTAACAGCACTGAACTTCAACTTGATATTACAGGTTTTGGTCATGCCTTGACAAAGCGACTTGATCATCTGGGATTTACCGTGATTGCTGGATGCCTGGATGAACATAGTGAGGGGGCAGATGTGTTACGTGAATGGAGCGACTCTGGAAGGATACATGTCGTACAGTTAGATGTAACAAAAAATGAGTCCGTACAAAATCTGGTGAAATATGTGGAGAAACATTGTGGGAAAAGTATGATGTTCCTATTTCATAGATCATTATTCAAAAAGATGAACATTTTGATGTTTGAGTATATACAATTGAAAAAATGTATACTTTTGTTTACAGAATCAATAACTGCCCTCATAAAAATACGCCTACTTTTGCAGAAGGGATCATATCTAACCCCTTAAGCAAGCTGATTATCTGCTCACTGCTACAATTATTTACTGTTAAATCATTTAATTTCGTTTTTCTTTGTTTTGGTAAAAATGACAATTTCGTTGGGACTTGAATTCATGGATTTTGCATTTCAGGTAATAAAACAAGGGTCAAAATTAAGGTTTGGGGTTAAGGTGAACCATGAAATCCACGAAATTTAATCCCCCACGAAAATTAATGATTTTACAGTATGTGTTAATATAAAATTGGGTAATTTATATCATAATCAGTTGCAATGGCATTTGTTTGAATTTGTGACAGTTTATGCAAAAAAGAGCAACAACTTAATGTATAAATTAACTTGACTGAAGAAATTTTTTTTACTAGTAAATAAAGACACATTCCAGGTTTTTTTCTAATTTTGGGAATGGGACTTTAGGCCATTGATGGTTGACAGTATAAATATGATAAATGTGCCTCTGTAGCTGAGTGGTTAGTGCGCTTGTCATCTAATCTGACAACCTGGGTTCAAATCCTGATGAAGGTACATATATATGCCTGCCATATCTCATTCGAAATAAAGCAAATAATGGCTATGCTTGGCCTTTTATTAATGTAAACTTCATTTTTTTGGTTAGATAAATTATTTCAAAGAATATTTTCCAGGGGACTGCCGAGGACACCCCTCTATCAATGCAACCAAATCTATGCAACATCATGTTGATAACTGTATCCCATTCTATGCACAAAATTTACTATTAACTACTGCACACTGTTCATAACATGTATTTTCTGCTATTTTTTTTCAGAAGTTTGGGCTCTTGTTAACAACGCTGCCGTGAACTTTGTTGGTGATGTAGAATTCAGCACTATGGAACAGTTCAAACAGATAGCTGAAGTAAACCAGTTTGGTGTCATCAGATTAACAAAGGCTTTCCTGCCTGCCATCAGATTGTCTAAAGGTGACATACAACTTAATTACTTAATCCTCTTTGCACAGTTTTGTGCATAATGCCTCCACCAGAGATCTCCAATGTAGCCGGTCCCCCCTTGCCCATTTTTGTACTACAGGTGACATACCAACTCATTGTATAATTTTTATATCCTTGAAATTCTTTTAAATTGAATGGACCATTGGTTGTTGTACAATTTACAAATACTGTATATGGTGAAGTTGTAATGTACAAACTCTTTTCCGATGCAATTCAACACCACAAAGGTTTATCAGCACAAATGTATGAAAGTGAAGAAGTCAGTTGTACTTACATTGTGCATGCCAAAACATGGAAAACTTAAATGATAACAATCAGTTATAATGACACAGACAGGGAGCAAAAACCAGATCTCTCGCTCCATGTGCCTTTGTGAATATGATTAGTCAAACCATGCGATCTGCAATCAAATGTTTTATAGCTTAAATGTTATGTGAAGACTAGTTTAATAGTTAATATATTTTTTATTTCCAAGGAAATTAGATTGGGCAACGGGCTTAGCCTATCCTAGCCTTCTCCTTATATGTTTAGTATAGTAGAAATAAATGAAAATATTCTATTTTCAGGAAGAGTTATAAATGTGACAAGTGCTAAAGGTCGTATATGTTTACCCAGTAATTCAGTGTATGGTGCTACCAAGTATGCTGTAGAATCATTCTCTGACGTCCTCAGACTTGAGATGAGAAAGTTTGGTGTAAAAGTTGTCATTGTTGAACCCGGAGACTTTGGTGGTACCACTGGAATGCTGAGTACAAAAACTGTAAGTGCTGGTTTACTTGTATGATGGTGTTTTCAACATGTGAAAATTTAAGTCAGATGATCACAAGGTGAAATAACATTTTGACGTTACACAGTTTATTATAAATACACTGCAAAAGATATTTTGATAGCAGTTTGTATTGGTCACTTGTTTGCAATCCTGGTAGTCAATATTGTTGCTAAATAGGTTAGAAGGTGATGGGCTATTGGGTGAAGGTCATGCAAATTTTGTGAAAACTTGATTGAATGAAACTCTTTCTTGCATAAGAATATCGTTTTATCCCTGCCTAATTAGTCAATATCCTCACGCTTCAAGGAAAGAGAAAGTTTGTGTGATACAAGGAATCCAGGTGGCTAACTTAGGTATTTCCATATAGACTTCATGGTTTCTTAATGTACCCAATGAATAGCAGCAAAAGTTACAATTGCATTAATGGTGATAATTTTGCAGTAATTATGGGAGGCTGTTGGAATGAAGAAATTTGTCCACTGTTATAAATAATATCAATGAAATAAACATGAACACAATGTTTACTAAAAGGGTGAATAAATTGTACTTTGGGAATAATAGATTGGTTCTATCCTAGCTTGAATGGTTGAGAAATGAGATGAATAAAATGTGGAGTAGTGCATCGTCTGAGGTGAAGTCTGTGTACGGTCAGGAATACTTCGAGGCCATCTATACTGGTACTGTAGAAGCTGCAAAAGATGCTGCCAAGACGACTGGTGCTGTTATAGATGCTATGGAAGATTCAGTGACAAATACGAGTCCACGATTACGATATCTAGTGGATGGTAGCTGTAAAATGATTGACTTGAATAACGTGAGTATATTCTTAATTTTCTATGTACTGTAAAATAATTAATTTTCATGTGGGGTTAAATTTCCTGGTTCACCTTCAACCACAAAATCAAATTGAACAATAATTTTGACCATCATATTTATTATCTTAAATACCAAATCGACAAATTAATGTCCCATCGAAATGGTCTTTGTTACCAAAACCACGAAATTTTGTCCCAACGAAATTAAATGATTTTACAGTATTTAAAACTTGACTGGATATGGGGTGGTATTAAATAACTTTATACTGACAATATTCACTTTAAATGATATAAATTGTCAAATCTTTGTTTGTTCAAAATTTATTATTCATAAGCTGTCTATCCTTAGCAAGGGAACTGGGGACCTTGTAAACTTTCTACGTTGTGATATGACAGCTGCATACACAAGTTTCTTAAATCATCCTACATGTATATAATAACATAACTACATCATTGTTTTTATCTGTCACCGCCATTCTAAAAAAACATCAAGGCAAATATTTTTTGGGTCTATTTGAAACTGAGGTATTTCATTTCTATAAAATATGTTTTATTTTGGTAAACTTCTGAATTTTCACCACTGAGCCTGCTGAGGCCTGTACCTTGTATCATACCTGCCCAAGTTCGTTAAATTCAAAATATCAGTGAAAAGCGAAACAAAATTGCACTAAAATGTGATATAAAAGCTATTAAGATGCATAAACAAGGAATGTATTTATAATTAATTCTAGTGGTTATAAATATGGGACAGAAAATCATAAAATGAAGCAAATGTACTGTTGTGCAAGGTAGGCAAACTTACTAAAACCAGAAATTTATCAATGAAATGAGGAGTAACTCCACTAATACTTGTATGTTCTAAAATGTATTGTTTTATTTCAGTGGTTGATCAGAATTCGTTCATACATCCCAGATTCTTGGTTAGATTATTTCCTGGACATGAAATACAACAGATCTCTCCCACAGGTGAAATCTTAGACCAATGATGAATGGGAACCAAGGACCAAGTCCTTCAACTGCCATATTTTCCTGTCTCAATTGACAGAATATGTATTAGTAAATAAAGTAATATGTTTATGATTTTCCACAAATGCCAAAATAATATTTATATATTTTTTACATGATGTGACAATGTTAGATTATAAGATAGATAAATGTCAGATAACTTTACCCTACCCTTACCTTGTTTGGTACACGAGCGCCCTAAGGCAGCACGTATATCTAACACTTAAATCTTGCAGAACCAGTATTTCTCTTACTACTACTAGACCCTGTAAATAATTGGACAGTTCTTCGTCTGACAGTTAATTTAGATTTGCCAAAATAAAGTATTAAATACATCCAGTATTGCCTATTGTTAGTTAATCATTTATAGATCAGATGATGTTGTATGTTTAATAATTTTGTTGTTATTGGTTTGGTGTAGTAAATACTTATATTGTGTTATATAATACATTGTGTAGCAGTTATTGACATTCAAAGGTTCAAATATGTACTTTCAATTTTAGGTTTTATTATGGAATTTGAAATCATGTCACAAAATTTTGGAAGTCTGGCAACCATATAACATGTATTACAAAAAGCTTCTTTACCCTGTACATTTTTTTACGCTCAGGGTGGCCACAGAAAATGAAATTCCCTGATAAATCTGTGATTTTTCTCTGACCAAATGGTGGTTTTGCATGACTTTTCTGTTCGCGACTCATATACAGCTAAAGATATAGGTTCCAACCTCCCCTTATACTATAGTTATAACCATACCTTCAACACCTAACTCATTATTTAACAGAAGGGGAATATATTTAAATCTATCTCATGTTGCGAAGAAACATATCTTTTTGATAAAGGCATAAAAAGGAGCTCACAGTAGACAAGTTTTTCCTCCACTTGTAAAATGGTCTCAATTTTGCCCAATTTTGCAATTCACCTGATTTTTTTCCTGTAAGGAATTTGTTTTTGACTTCCTGTTTGTGTCTGTGGTCACCCTGTTTGCAGTCTGTGGTCACCCTGTTTGCAGTCTGTGGTCACCCTGTTTGCAGTCTGTGGTCACCCTGTTTGTGTCTGTGGTCACCCTGTTTGCAGTCTGTGGTCACCCTGTAGGCTGTCATGTGCAATAACAGCCTGGACCTATATTCAAATATTTTCATCACTTTTTTCTGACAATATTTTTTCTTCCCATATCTGTTAATGTCTAATCAGTCACTCGCATTTTAAATTTCATTTCAAAAGTATGATTGTTTTAACTAGTCTGTTGTATAATTTGTTGTAATTTTAAGCTTTTGTTCAGTATTAAGTGTTGTACACTTGACTATAAGTTTCATTAATAAAAACTCAAGATCCCAGTTGTTTATAAAATCTCCTGGTAGTGTGTGCCTCAGTGGTTAGCTCGCTTGCCACCTAATCTGGTGACTTGGGCACTAATATGCCTGCTATATTTCAGCAGAAAGCTGCTTCTTTCAGCATTTAAAAATCTCCTGGCAGTGACAACACCTCTGTCATAATCATACAAAGTATGATCTTCAACAAAAAATCATGTATTTTGCCATCCTCTTAAAGTACTTGTTTGAATTTATTTCTTGTATACTAGTCATAAAATTATTGTTATTTTTTATTCATGTGTGACTGTTGTTTTGTTATGGTTCCAAATGAAGTGCGCCCAGGATGATGTGGTATTGACAAGCATTGACTGGATTGGTCTACTGTTGCAAAGTTGGTTTCTTAAATATACATGTATGGTTGATTGTATGCTAAAATAGCACTGATAAATCATACACGCTGGAGTTTTCCACCTATGGGGTGTATACCAAATTTTCTAACCTTTCTCATTATCCTGGGCGCACTATAACATGAATTATGTGATCGTTTTATATTGTATATTTGTTTACAATTATTTGGTGCTGGTAATTTTGTTTGTTTACATTTAGTTTTGAAAATTTTATAAGTTCACATTATATCTCTGGCTTAAAATGAGAAGATTGTAAGTACTTACGACTTTATAAGACTGATACATATTTAAAATCAGCATCATCAGGACGGGTTCTTCTAATGAGCCTATTTTCATGAAAATCGGAAATTGTCAGGTTGGCCAAACTGGGAGTTGAAACAGTTTGTCTTACCATAAGTAGAGTAATTTTCAGTTTTTTCTTGTTTTCTGGTAATATCGATTTTGTACTTACAACCTTTTCATTCTAAGCGATATGTTGAGCCTAATCAAATTTTGAGTAGAAGATGCTGTAATTAACCACCTGTTTCTATTCATTTTGTCCTCAGTTTTTTTCCTGGAGCAGCCTTTGTTGGGAATCTAGTCAATGTTTATAATTGAAGCTTTACTTGCCAGGAATTCTACATTGGGCCTATTTTCTTCTTTGTAGGAATTTGTATCAGCAAAGTTTCATTGCTTTTTCTTTGACTTTTTGTATCTGTGATTTACATTGTCATCTGTGATTGTAATTGATTTAAATTGTGAATAAATTGGTGTTCATTCATTCACTAATGTTGTTTATTTTGTACCATATAGATCATCAGCCACTGAATATATCGATGGCTTAGAACAAAAAGGGTCGTAACTACCTCTTACGACCTTATAAGACTCGTACATATTTGAAATCTGCACAATTTTCTCAATATATCGATTTGGTAGTTACGAACTTGTTCTAAGCCAGCGACATGTCGAGTTCCAAATAGATACCTTTGATAAAATGACCCACACTATGTACTTAACCAGCACACACAGTTCCGTCATGACAATAGCTATGACTTTCTTCCAAGTTTCGCTAAAAATCAAGTGGTGACAGGTCAATACTGTTGCTGATCAACCTATAGTCCACAAGTTCTTCACAGCAATCAATAGGGGTCATCTATCTACTGTTGCTGACCAAATCTATGTAAAGTTTGAGATATCAAGATCCAGGTAATCTCAACCAACCAACAGGTGCAAAGTTACATACTAGTACTCAAGAGATTGCTATATACAGGGGTGTGGAAATCCTTAAATTTTTCACTTGCACATGGGCAAGTTGGACTTAAAAATACACTTGTCCTGAAAACCACAAAGTAACAAAACTTCAGTTTCACAATTTGTCAAGTTTGAGAATAGCCTACTTTGTACCTGATTCTAAATCATAATTTAGGGATTCGCTCTTGTGTGTTTATGTAAAATAGGACTTTTAATATTATTTATGTTAGTTTTGCACTGCCCATGCTGGACAGAAAAATCCATTTGCCTGCAGGCCAAAAAGCCCAAGTCGGACACAGGATTCCCACACTCCTGCCTATATTCCAGACATCGAGCTGACTAATCCAGCAAATTTATTGGATAATATGCTTACATTTTGACAACTGTTGTAATGTCATTTTATCAGTACAAGCAAAAACAAACAACTGTATTCCCTGGCAGGTTTATTACTTTGTTTACATTAAAAGAAGAAGCCGAGAATTTTGCCTCCCAAATGTTTTCTTCTTGCCTCCTCGTGGTCCATGATCCCTCCAGATGTCGTTAGTACCAAGAAACTGAAATATACAAGCAGAACAATTCAACAAGTTGCTTTATTTCACACATTTCAACTAAACAATAATGATATGTTTGTACATGAACACAAGGTAACAGTAACATTGCCTAACTAAATTTAATTGTAAGTTACAGGTGACAACATGCCGCTCACACATCTAATATGATCTATGTACAGCTTGGCTAATTTGACACGAGCCTGACCTATTGATTAGCATAATTTAACAGTCAATATATTGCCAACGTTAACAACACCGATTGTATGTTTTCATCATCAGGGAGAAGCACGAAGACTCTCGAAATGTAATACAAACACAAATCTGAAATACCGATATTGCCAGATTTGTTTGCGAAAATTGATATATTCAAAGCAGGAACTCTTGCATACAGGTCAGGCTCACGTCAAATGAGCCAAACTATAGTAACAGTATACAGAAACCAAATTTTCCAGGTAGCATACAACTAGATTACTAAATGGCTAATATTATATAAGATACAATTTTCAATGGAAGAGATGTTCCCTATATGGTTTGTCTCCCCAGTCATTGTTACATAGCAACTCTGGGAAAGTTATGGAATATACAGGGCCCAGCATACCACAACTATTTCTAGTCAGGTAGCCAGTTTCTCTTCAATGTTGTGGAAAGGGAATATACCTCAAATCCAGTATTGGATATTCAGCTCCCATAAGCCACCTAGACACCTGTTATATCTGGGCGAACCAAACACAAACATGTGTCAACATTGAGTTTTATAAAGTATACAATACTTAACACCTATGAAACAATTATCAACAAATAAAAGGTTCATTGCAAGAGATTCGGATAATGTACAGTAGCACTAGCACTATCTTCAAACTAACAAAAACAAGAGAACAAAAGGTATACATGTGGACACCAGTCAAATAAGTGACTACAAAACTAGGCCTACTTATTTATCAAACACAATTTTTTCAGAAATGCAGTCAAATTATGTTCCCTATATGGTTTGTCTCCCCAGTCATTGTTACATAGCAACTCTGGGAAAGTTATGGAATATACAGGGCCCAGCATACCAAAACTATTTCTAGCCAGATAGCCGGTTTATCTTCAATGTTGTGGAAAGGGAATATACCTCAAGCCCAGCGATGGACATTCAGCTCCCATAAGCCACCTAGACACATGTTATATCTGGGCGAACCAAACACTCACATGTATCAACATTGATCAAGTATGAATTGATAGATATACACTTTTAATTTGTAACTAAGAAGCTTTTTGGCCCCAAATTCCATGTTTCCAACGAAGGGAGGGAACTCTGGTAATGACCATCCTAAAATCCTCACAATATGCACAACTAGGGCTTGGTTCAAACTTTTCATGTGTAGTTTAAATGAAAACTGATCAGTGATCAAGATGAGAAACTAAAATTAATGCGATGACAATTTTGTGACTGACAAGACATCCAGCCCAAAATCTTGATAAATATCTAGGTTTCTGGAAAACAACATCATACATCCCCTTCAAAATTTCACTAAGCATGCAAGATATGATAAATGATGACTGTTCCCTTTATGGTTTGTCTCCCCAGTTATTTCAATTCTAGGAAAGTGATGGAACACACAGGGTCTAGCATACCAAAATAATTAACAGTCAGGTTGCCATTTTTTCTTCAATGTTGCCGAAACGTTCATCTGGGTCAAAGAACCAAACACGTACATGTGTCAACATTGATTTAAATAATTAGTACACTATAAAAAACTTGTATATAATATATAAATTCTATTCTTCAAAACAAAAGATACATGAGCTCAAAGTGAAATTCATAGAAATACAATCTACAATAATATTACAGGCAAAGGGGATTCTAAAATTGCATGCATCCACCTATTCTAGTGACACATTTTAGAAGAAACTGAAACAGTTCCCTATATGGTTTGTCTCCCCAGTCATAGTTACATAGCAACTCTGGGAAAGTTATGGAATATACAGGGTCCAGCTTACCACAACTATTTCTAGTCAGGTAGCCAGTTTCTCTTCAATGTTGTGGAAAGGGAATATACCTCAAATCCAGTATTGGATATTCAGCTCCCATAAGCCACCTAGACACATGTTATATCTGGGCGAACCAAACACGTACATGTGTCAACATTGATATTTAAAATAACCAGGTATAACATACAATTAAATGATTTAGAGCTGTCATTGATTTAACAGAGATGTATCAACAATTCCAATATGTGGGAATAGTATTGGAAAACAAGTATCGACAATATATTGACTTGCACATATAGATGAATAATAAAGGCACAGTTCACTTCATTAGCCTTTCTATATTGCAAGTATTGAGTATAAATTCAGCTCTCGAAAGTAGTAGTACCTTCTTTGAATTTAGACAATTTTGAGGAAAATGAGGATTTATGATGGTTCCTAACATATTTGACTGCATCAATATTTCAAAGTGTGAATCAATTGCTGATACATCAATATTGCTTCCATCATTGGCAGCTTTAAATTTGATTGTTTCACAGTACTATCAACACAAAATAAACACTAATGTAAGTTAATTGTGCGGCTGCATTAACTTCAGATCCAAAAAGGGTCCAAATAAACATTTCACTTTTCAAATAGCTTGCCACAGTTTTCACTTCAGTACAAATCTTAATACTATAGAAATGGTATTTATACTTGTTGTTCCCTATATGGTTTGTCTCCCCAGTCATTGTTACATAGCAACTCTGGGAAAGTTATGGAATATACAGGGCCCAGCATACCAAACTATTTCTAGTCAGGTAGCCAGTTTATCTTCAATGTTGTGGAAAGGGAATATACCTCAAATCCAGTATTGGATATTCAGCTCCCATAAGCCACCTAGACACATGCTATATCTGGGCGAACCAAACACGAACATGTGTCAACATTGATAATATAGAAAGTTCAACTATCATGCAAAATCTTACCCAAATTGTCTTGATGGCAAAAGATTATTTGTCCATTTCTCCATATCTCTGAGAGCAATGTCAAATCGTGGACTGATAACTCCACACTGAAAAATGAATAAAATAATACTACACCTCAGCATGAACAAGTGTGACATCTCAAAATGGACAGGTGTTATACAATAAAGCATTGCATTAACCTAACAAATGTTCTTGTTGACAGCTAAATAGCCTAAAATATCTGTATCCGGTACTGTCCTTGTAAATATGCTTACAAATAATGCCACACTGGTATTGATTTATCATGAAATGTTTAGTGTTTTACAATATATTTTACTACTTTCTCACCAAGTAATATGAAGCATGACTGTAAGTCTTCACTCTAACTTACCAGCACTTAGTCAAGGAACTTGAATTATTAGCAATAAATATATCATAATATCAATAATATACAGTAGGTTAAAATTAAGCAAGTTTTAAATTGATCAGTTCACAATACTATATGTGAAGGAATCAAGGAATTCAATCTGAAGTTTCTAGTGGCTTTTCATGTTGATTGTGACAACTTGTGACAACAATTACCTTGTTTAATCTTCCTGTGAGGTTAACAACAATTTTGCCGTTTCTGTGGTCATCTACAATTTCAAATTCTCCAATGTAACCTGCAAAAAATAATCATAAACATTTGAATGGAATCTAAAAATGGTCTTTATAAATTATAACAATCCAACCATACATGATAAGAATATAAATTGAATCACTATAGCGCATGTTCCCTATATGGGTTGTCTCTCCAGTCATGGTTACATAGCAACTCTTGGAAAGTTATGGAATATACAGGGCCCAGTATACCAAACCATTTCTAGTCAGGCAGCCAGTTTATCTTCAATGTTGTGGAAAGGGAATATACCTCAAGCCCAGTGATGGACATTTAGCTCCCATATGCCACCAAGACACATGTTATATCTGGGCGAACCAAACACTTACATGTATCAACATCGAGTTTTATAAATGAATACAACAATTTATATGACACAAACCAGTGAAACCACTGATGAAGCAGATTGTGACCATTGTCAACAATTGAATACAGACAACACCTCCAATTTAATCTGAAAAAAATGGTTCAGAATTGCAGCATAACTAATGTTCCCTATATGGTTTGTCTCCCCAGTCATTGTTACATAGCAACTCTGGGGAAGTTATGGAATATACAGGGCCCAGCATACCACAACTATTTCTAGTCAGGTAGCCAGTTTATCTTCAATGTTGTGGAAAGGGAATATACCTCAAGCCCAGTGATGGACATTCAGCTCCCATAAGCCACCTAGACACATGTTATATCTGGGCGAACCAAACACTTACATGTATCAACATTGAGTTATATAACTGAATACAATAATTTATATCCATGACACAAACCACTGATGAACTTGATTGTGACCATTGTGAACAAAAGCAATACATTGCAAACAATCTTCCAAAAGCTAAGAATGCAAAAAGTAACAATTGAATACAGACAACACCTTCAATTCGATCTGAAACAAATGGTTCAGAATTGCAGTGTAATTTATGTTCCCTATATGGTTTGTCTCCCCAGTCATTGTTACATAGCAACTCTGGGAAAGTTATGGAATATACAGGGCCCAGCATACTAAACTATTTCTAGTCAGGTAGCCAGTTTATCTTCAATGTTGTGGAAAGGGAATATACCTCAAGCCCAGTGATGGACATTCAGCTCCCATAAGCCACCTAGACACATGTTATATCTGGGTGAACCAAACACTTACATGTGCCAACATTGATTTAACATTAAGGTATCACCAAATAATGATTGCTTAAGTAGGTTATACTTAAATAATTTATGAACATAAATTTAAAGTATGTAAAACTTTTTTACATGAATTATTGTTTAAAAAAGTGCTTCCATTTGCCAGTGATATGCAACAATCATCCCAAAACCGTGAAATATGTTTTCTACAAACTTAATCCACTAACAAACAATGTCTTAGTTTATAAATTATAATGTTTCACTTGTTCACCATGTCTTATTATTACCAATGACAAACAGTTAAGAAATGGTATTTATAACTAATGTTCTCTGTATGATTTGTCTGCCCAGTCATTGTTACATAGCAACTCTGGGAAAGTTATGGAATATACAGGGCCCAGCATACCACAACTATTTCTAGTCAGGTTACCAGTTTATCTTCAATGTTGTGGAAAGGGAATATACCTCAAGCCCAGTATGGGACATTCAGCTCCCATAAGCCACCTAGACACATGTTATATCTGGGCGAACCAAAAACTTACATGTGTCAACATTGATATATTATTTCATACATATACCAAACAATTGGGATTAAGTCAAGATCATTTCCTGATTCAGTTTAGTAATTTTTGAATGGCAAACTTTTCATCCACAATGACAGACTTTGCTATCAGCATGTTTAATAGATATACTTTCGAATTCAATGCAATCTGGTTTTTCCACACTAATCCCACGGTACAAACAACATTAACTGTTACCCATGTTTTCGTTCGATAAATATTCATGTATGAGCCATTGAAATGAGCAATGCTTATCTAAATCACAATAGCATTGGATTAAGGTCAATATTATTTGTACCGCATGCAAATTTGCGGAAAACCCACAATATTGTACATTTCATATTGTATTTATTGTCACATTGTTTTAATGTCGTTTTTGCATTTTACAGAAATATCAGATTAGTCTGGTCAAGAGTTTTTATGGCATTAAAAGTTCATTTATCGAACTCATTCACAAGTTTTCCTCGTGTTAAAATTGTCAAAACGCAATCGAAATAACAATCATCTCTTTGAAGAAAACAACTCAACATTTTTTAGAAAACTGATTTTAAGAAACTTTGACCTTTATAGATAGAAGTGACAAATGCCATGGTAACCAGGTTATATATAAATTATAAAATAAACAATATTTACCATGTTTCATCATCACAGTAAGGAATCTAACGACCACCTTGGAGCATGGTCTGATGAGTACTTGTCTCTTACCACGTTTTTCAGCGGTAGAAATAGTGTTCAAGGTATCTGCCAGCACGTTCATGCGTACCATCTTGGTAGCTGAAATACAAAGATTTGAATCTCATTTCTCTTTACTTATCACGTCCCCTTTTTTATTCTCTATGACTAAATAATCAAACCCTGAAAGATATCAGAGCTCTTGTTTGCATTACAATTCAGGATCAGAATCGGGAACCTATTGCGTTAGGGCTGAAAGGCGCTACTGTCGCTCCTAGGAACGGCTAGCTTCAAAAAGTGGAAGTACTCAAGTAGCGGCAGGCTGCAAAGCACTATTGAAATAATCCATAGCATTTATAATTATATGTCTTGACTTCGTTACAAGTACTCGCCAAGCTAAGTGCTGAGAAATAATATGCTTTCAGAAAGCAAAAAGCACTACTCATCAATAGCCCAGCTTCTCACTACTCCGGCAATTTATCTCCTGCAACTCGCCTTACACTAGACCATCAAACTGATGATTCGTAATGCCTAATGGTCACGGTACATTTGCATGATTTCCTGTGTAGGTTACATATTTTTAATGGATAATAAATTGAAGCAATTTGTTAGCCAATTGCAAAGCAGGAAACATTTTTTGCTTCGACTGCTTCATAGCCATTTATTTTGAACTATTTCTGAAGGTAGCCGATCACTACCCAGCTCTCCATAGCACCTTGCGAAACAAACTACCTTGAGTCTAGACCAACCTGTTTCACCCATGTCAGATCTTGCAACAAATGAGAGCCTTACAGACATAGCTGTTATAGTATTCATGTAAAAGCAAAACATAAGTAAATATGATCTGTTGATCAGGACTGTCTGAACAAAAAAAAAACATTGGAAAGGAGCAATAAAAATATAACTCGGGCACCAGGAGCAAAGTAAATCAATAGCTCTGCAATATAACCCCTGTATTTTGCGTCGATCCTCAATGTAAAGAAGCAGGAAGAGTCCTTAATAGCTCAATGAACTCATAAAACATGTGAAATATTCCGATACAACAGAAGCGGTGCAGTTTTTGTGTCGTTGCTGTAAAAAGCTTTCATCAGGTGTATCAAAACAATCATCATACGAAAGGCCAATGTTTTGCGGAACAGAAATGCTATGTTCAAAACTAGGATTCTCAATGTCAAGGAAGATATTCACTGATACTTAGATTGCATTTACTATCAATCTTACCCGAAGTATTCAAACCGGAAAAGGAAGTTTTACATTCGGTTATTTTCGGTCTTAGCTTTTTTAACGCTTGTGTAAATATCACGCAACACCGGACACCGGAAGTGTATACAAACTGTTACCAGCAGGTGCCAATTAGCAGCAAAGATGAACAGCTAAAATTAACATTCTCTGCCCACTGGTAGGGAAAATTAATTATTTTACTGCTTAATTTATCAAGTCGCTTGTTGTTATATTTATTTTTAGTAAAAATTATAGTGAATTTACTGACACAAATTGGCAAATTAGGAAATAGTGCATATTGTCAGTTGAGCTGTTGAGTTCAGGAACAGTGAAAAAAATACCATTTCCAACATAAAACTCTTACCACTGTTCCCAAAGGTATGGCCCATCAGGGTTATCAAATTTTAGCGATTGTCAATTTGTTAATAGTTTAAGTAAAGTTGTCCTCAATTGTCATTACGCTAGTCAAACAATCCCAAAGTACATGAAACCAGGTAGAAATCACGCACATCAAGTTTCATTTTAAGCTCGATTTTGATGTTTTTTGGCAATGCACATGCAAACTATTATAAAAAAGCGAATGCTGTCGAATGGCTGGTAACATGGTTCATTATTACCTGTAAATCGATAAGTCGATAGGTGGAATATGCCGATTTCTCAAACACAAAAAGTAGAACATACTAGAATAGAACACAACAAGTAAAGTCGAATTCAAAGCTGCAACATTGTCAAGTTAAACTTATTGGATAAACAAATTGCTGTATGTTTTAGGGATGTTTTTGGTTCATATAGCATACAAAAGGTTCATTCTTCCTGGACAAGTTATAAATTTCACTGAGGTTGGTCGTTTTTGTTAACTTTTTAAGTTTTAGAAGTTGCATGCAGATTCTTGTCGCAAAACCTGCATTGAAAGGTAACACAATGGTTCGTGTCTCCGTGGAAGAAAACTACCGGAGACAGAAATCGTGTCTAACATTATGCCAGTTGTCAATCAATACCCTTTAAATCTATTTTAACGGTAAATTATAATCACATGGTCCAATGGATTAGCTTGAAAACCTATGCCATTACATTTAATCAAGTGGCTTGTAATTGATTATTTCAGGTTGACAGTTAAGAAGCAATCATGGACAGGCCACTCACTATGAAGAGTGGTAAAAGTGGAGTGGCCTTGCAGTCCAATTACTCAGTTCAGCATCGCTCTGACATCCTCATGGAGGAACAGGTAATATCACATCCATGAGAAATACTGCTTCACCAAACCTGTGTCATCCTGCTTCTCTTTGTGTTTATAATATTCATGCAAATTGGTTTCATTTTATGTCTTCTTATTCTGAATCTGATTATGCAAATATTATTATTAGATGATATCATTATCTGATCACAAGCCGATTGTCACCAAAGCATATATGTCAGCAATGTATTAAAATCAATCTGATTCAACTCTGTGTTCTATATATTTCTCATTTCCAATTCTCCATTAGTCTGGTTCAAATTACATCATTCTTTCTTTCTTTCTTGTGTATCTCCATTGATATTTGCCCTGTATAGATGCAGACAACACTTCTTTATATCTAATTAAACAGTTGCTGTACTTTTGTAATATTGTCTACCGTAAAATATACAGTACTTGTTGCAGATGTGTAGTTTTTATGATGAACATTTTTCAGATTGAAGCTGTTAGGAAAGGACAGGAAGATCTGAAGAAATCTCTGTCAGATCTGGAATCTGCGAAGGGTCAGGATGATGTAGATAAATGTAGAACATCTGTACAGGAAGCCAAGGAAAAATCAGAGAAAGCCATCCTAGTACTCCAGGTAACATGTCCTTGATTGGAAACACATTTCTCCTGTGTCAAATTTATATCCACTTGCCACATTTCGTCCCTTTAGCACAGCAAGGCTGTATCATTCTTTATTCTATATAGTGTTGCACCAAAGGGACAAACATTTATGTTTTAAATATAGCAGATGCTTTCAAGCAAATGCATCAGAGGTTATATCACTAATTACAGTTTTGACACGTACCTCAACCTTTTATTCTATTCACTATACATAAGACACCATGTTTCAAGTGATTGGACCAAAATATTTCAATATTTTTAAGTACCAGTATAATGTTTATAATTGTTTTTGGCCATGTAAATTTTGAGGAAAATATAATACATGCATGTGAATTTGAGACGTCTTGGTTTTGTTATTCTACTTCATGTATGCAGGGAAAATATTTTTAACTATAAAGTTAAGTTTGAATGAAAAGCATACCATCATGTCTGTATTTGAACTTACAAATTGATATGAAGTTTTTATGTTTCTATTGTTTAGGTGTTGACAAAAGTGAACACAGAGCTTCAGTTTGCTCGAGCAGAGTTAGATGAGGCGTTGGAGAAACAAGAGGGTGACATCAATGAAGCCAGGAAGAGAGTGATGTGGTTAGAAGACAGGATGGGTATACTCTGTGGCAAGGCTAGACTCAGGGTATTCATATTTCTATTGTAACCATGCTGACTTGTTAAAGCATTTCTCTAATCAAATATCTTCAATGCTAAAACTGTCTGCTTTGAGTGCAAGAGGTTGTCATTTAAATTCTGGTCTTTCCTAGGTACTCTGCATGATGTTGCTGCATTATCTTAATAATTCTATAATCAAATATATCTTAAATGCTTAGAATGTCTACTTGGAGTTCTGGAGGCTGTCAGTAAAATTCTGGTACTTATTTAGTACTTAATTTATAAAGTTGCATGCGATAATTGTGTACAGACTTGTAATCAATACCGTATGGACCTGGAAATGGTGGTAAGTTAATTTTGAGATAACCTAATTATTGAGGTTGTACTGTACACTGACTTGTCATGAATGTAAGAGACTACTTTGAACAGTATACAGCCTCTTAGAAAGTGTTACTCTATTCTGTACATTTAAGCTTTACTACCTAAGTTTCATGAAATAAATATTCCTGGACCAATAGTAATTATTTGATCTCTTCAGGTACAGGTGACTCATAAACAGAGAACAAAGAGTTTCAGATCTCCAGAAAGGTCATACAGGTCACGACTAGGTAGTGCTTCTGATAGCGATGATAGTGACGGTGCTTTCGTTACAAGCGGACGACCACAGTTTATTGGTCGTACAAAGTCTATAGAAGTGAGTACAGTGACTACACGTCGTGCTGGCATGTATTCACCCAGTGAGTCTGGTTCTGATTATCCCCCTTACCAACAGCAAACACGTCCTGGATTAGCAGACACGCCTTCATCTGGTACGTAATCATATATAGTATACTATCCATATTCCTATATTTGTTACTGGCACATTGCTATAATGTTAAAAACTGTCATTTATGATTTATTGAAATTACTGTAAAATTCAGCAGCAATCTTGTTTATATTTGTCATGTTAAATACTGTGACAGCTGACTAACGCATTTGTCTGGTCAGGAAACTATACACTGTAATACTGTTCTTGCACATTTCAAGGTTTGTCTGCAACATTGTCTTAACATCTTGTAATTAAAGAAGGAAAAACAATAGTCTTGCAGGCAACCCTCAAATTTAATTTAGATCTAGCATTGCTTGTGCAATATCGTTGATTGTTTTTGCATCATAAATATACCTTTAATAGTTTATTTTGTACACATTAAGCCTTGTAACTTCCTCACTTTGTTATCGAACCGGTAGGTTCATGCTACATAATGGGTGAATGTGTGTTTATTGCAGGTGCAGAATCGTTCATGCTTGCTCAGCAGAAGGGTATAATGAAGGGGCCACGTATGGATGACAGTGATTCTGAATCAGAAGATGGCATGCCTCCGATGATGCATGGAATGCCCGGTATGCCACCACCATCTGGTCCTTCCATGAAACCTCAACCGGTAGTTAGACTGGAATCTGGGATGTCCGGAACAGAGACTGGATCTGAGTACAGTAGTCAGGCACCTAGAGGACCACCCCCTCTACCAGGTCCTCATGGTGAAGGTTACTCTGTTATAAAACCTGAACAACCAACATACGATGCTGAGGATACCGAGGTTGGTATTTCAATATTTAAAGAAATTTGAAAAAGTTTCTGTTCATATATATACTTAACCTGTCCTTCTAAATTATGTGATTTAGTAAATGATTTAGTAGATAGTGTACGCTTAAGCGACATTTAAGGCATATACTGTAAAATCATTTAATTTCGTTGGGACGAAATTTCATGGTTTTGGTAAAAAAGACAATTTTGTTCGGACTTCAATTCGTGGATTTTGCATTTCAGGTTATAAACTAGGGTCAAAATTGATGTTCGTTGGGATTAAAGTTTGTGGTTGAGGTGAACCACGAAATCCACGAAATTTAATCCCCCACGAAAATTAATGATTTTACAGTAGTAGTAAACCAATTCATAACACCTGTATGATGATCAATCATTTTTGAAGTTGAATTTTAGATGCCTAAATGATACTGATACTAAGTATATCAAATGAGGCCTCATTTATGAAACCTTTGTTCTGTTCATTGTTAGACGATGGCACATTTTAGTATGTGGGCTTCAAATCCTACTGTATGTACAATTTGCTGTTGTAAATTGTTTATACCACAATGCTATTTTCTACCTTAATATTTCCGTATCACAGACTGTTGTGTACAACATACTGTAGATCAGCTTACTTTCCTGAATACTAAATTTCGCGGGTTTTTTGATCGTCAGCATAATCGTGACTACAAACTATTGAAATTTCAAGCCTCCTGCAATGTCCACATTAATATTTCGAACACTTTCAAGGCCACTTAATTTTTCAAATTTCTTCCAGTCGCAAACTCCTTAGTTTCTGGGTTTACACTACAGTACTGTGCAAAGCTATTCTCTAACTTCCTGATTTAATATACCAGACTGAAGGTGCTATAATTGATGCTGATGAAGAACCTCACCTGGCAGTGAAACAAGAAGAAGACAAAGAAGAAGAAGGTGATGATGAAGACAGAAGAGAGGACAAACAAGAGGAGGCTGAGGCTGATGTTGGTGAGAAAGAAGAAGAAGAAGAAATGGACAGAGAACAAAGTGAGGTATCCGAGTACGCCAGCACATATAGTGAAGTCAGCAGAGATAACTCACAGACACAACAAGGTATGCATCACACTTGTCATTTATTTGATATTTTAATGCCCCCATCTTGCTTTGCACATATCAGTTGGTCTGTCAGTGTGTGCTGTAGATCCAATGATTTCCGTGTCATGTCTAAACGCTCATAGCCTGAGGATTCATAAACTTTACATAAAAGTTGGTCACATAAATGACCCATATGGATTTCAGTATTGAATTTAACGTGATTGAACAAATCAAATGAGTTCCAATCAATAACACACAGTCAAACGGTTTGACCCAGGATGCTGGATCTCTATAGGGAGGTCACTGTTATTAGATGACACACATTGAATTTAAGATCAAGATTGCTATGACCTTTAAAATTTATGACTTTTAGGCTATCGTGCAGTCATACATGTTTTACAAGAATATTTTGGTTTATTTAAGATCCAGCATTTATGACAGAGGTATCATACTTGAAAGATAGAACTGTTACCATCCAGACTCCGAGACGACCAGTAAGAAGAGGTATGTATGTAACCATTATACACTACTATGTTCTTATTCTGCTCAGTATCAATGCCAGTATAGTCTGAATACCAGGGGTGGTATTCAATAATTTTCTGAGAATAAGGATAGTCAATTGTATTTTCTGTTACTGACCAAGAGCAATGATGAGAACTGATTGGTTGTCCTTATCCTAAAGTCAGGTAAGATCAATATTGAATACCACCCTTGGTCAGGCATTTATACATATGTCTGCCAGTATATCAGTCAGTCATGTATACATATATCTACCAGTATATCAGTCTGTCATGTATACATATATCTGCCAGTATATCAGTCAGTCATGTATACAAATGTCTACCAGTATATCAGTCAGTCATGTATACATAATGTCTACCAGTATATCAGTCAGTCATGTATACATATGTCTGTCAGTATATCAGTCAGTCATGTATACATATATCTGCCAGTATGTCAGTCAGTCATGTATACATATGTCTGCCAGTATATCAGTCAGTCATGTATACATATGTCTGTCAGTATATCAGTCAGTCATGTATACATATGTCTGTCAGTATATCAGTCAGTCATGTATACATAATGTCTGCCAGTATGTCAGTCAGTCATGTATACATATGTCTGTCAGTATATCAGTCAGTCATGTATACATAATGTCTACCAGTATATCAGTCAGTCATGTATACATAATGTCTACCAGTATATCAGTCAGTCATGTATACATAATGTCTACCAGTATATCAGTCAGTCATGTATACATATGTCTGTCAGTATATCAGTCAGTCATGTATACATAATGTCTACCAGTATATCAGTCAGTCATGTATACATATGTCTGTCAGTATATCAGTCAGTCATGTATACATATGTCTGTCAGTATATCAGTCAGTCATGTATACATATGTCTGTCAGTATATCAGTCAGTCATGTATACATATGTCTGTCAGTATATCAGTCAGTCATGTACACATATGTCTGTCAGTATATCAGTCAGTCATGTATACATATGTCTGTCAGTATATCAGTCAGTCATGTATACATATGTCTGTCAGTATATCAGTCAGTCATGTACACATATGTCTGTCAGTATATCAGTCAGTCATGTATACATATGTCTGTCAGTATATCAGTCAGTCATGTATACATAATGTCTGCTAGTATATCAGTCAGTCATGTATACATAATGTCTGTCAGTATATCAGTCAGTCATGTATACATATATCTACCAGTATATCAGTCAGTCATGTATACATAATGTCTACCAGTATATCAGTCAGTCATGTACACATATGTCTGTCAGTATATCAGTCAGTCATGTATACATATGTCTGTCAGTATATCAGTCAGTCATGTATACATATATCTACCAGTATATCAGTCAGTCATGTATACATATATCTACCAGTATATCAGTCAGTCATGTATACATATGTCTACCAGTATATCAGTCAGTCATGTATACATATGTCTACCAGTATATCAGTCAGTCATGTATACATATATCTACCAGTATATCAGTCAGTCATGTATACATATGTCTGTCAGTATATCAGTCAGTCATGTATACATATGTCTACCAGTATATCAGTCAGTCATGTATACATATATCTGCTAGTATATCAGTCAGTCATGTATACATAATGTCTACCAGTATATCAGTCAGTCATGTATACATATGTCTACCAGTATATCAGTCAGTCATGTATACATATATCTACCAGTATATCAGTCAGTCATGTATACATAATGTCTGCTAGTATATCAGTCAGTCATGTATACATATGTCTGTCAGTATATCAGTCAGTCATGTATACATATGTCTGTCAGTATATCAGTCAGTCATGTATACATATGTCTACCAGTATATCAGTCAGTCATGTATACATATATCTACCAGTATATCAGTCAGTCATGTATACATATATCTACCAGTATATCAGTCAGTCATGTATACATATGTCTGTCAGTATATCAGTCAGTCATGTATACATAATGTCTACCAGTATATCAGTCAGTCATGTATACATAATGTCTACCAGTATATCAGTCAGTCATGTATACATATATCTACCAGTATATCAGTCAGTCATGTATACATATATCTACCAGTATATCAGTCAGTCATGTATACATATATCTACCAGTATATCAGTCAGTCATGTATACATAATGTCTGCTAGTATATCAGTCAGTCATGTATACATAATGTCTGTCAGTATATCAGTCAGTCATGTATACATATGTCTGTCAGTATATCAGTCAGTCATGTATACATAATGTCTACCAGTATATCAGTCAGTCATGTATACATATGTCTGTCAGTATATCAGTCAGTCATGTATACATAATGTCTACCAGTATATCAGTCAGTCATGTATACATAATGTCTACCAGTATATCAGTCAGTCATGTATACATAATGTCTGCTAGTATATCAGTCAGTCATGTATACATATGTCTGTCAGTATATCAGTCAGTCATGTATACATATGTCTGTCAGTATATCAGTCAGTCATGTATACATATGTCTGTCAGTATATCAGTCAGTCATGTATACATATATCTACCAGTATATCAGTCAGTCATGTATACATATGTCTGTCAGTATATCAGTCAGTCATGTATACATATGTCTGTCAGTATATCAGTCAGTCATGTATACATAATGTCTACCAGTATATCAGTCAGTCATGTATACATATGTCTACCAGTATATCAGTCAGTCATGTATACATATATCTACCAGTATATCAGTCAGTCATGTATACATAATGTCTGCTAGTATATCAGTCAGTCATGTATACATATGTCTGTCAGTATATCAGTCAGTCATGTATACATATGTCTGTCAGTATATCAGTCAGTCATGTATACATATATCTACCAGTATATCAGTCAGTCATGTATACATATATCTACCAGTATATCAGTCAGTCATGTATACATATGTCTGTCAGTATATCAGTCAGTCATGTATACATAATGTCTACCAGTATATCAGTCAGTCATGTATACATAATGTCTACCAGTATATCAGTCAGTCATGTATACATATATCTACCAGTATATCAGTCAGTCATGTATACATATATCTACCAGTATATCAGTCAGTCATGTATACATATATCTACCAGTATATCAGTCAGTCATGTATACATAATGTCTGCTAGTATATCAGTCAGTCATGTATACATAATGTCTGTCAGTATATCAGTCAGTCATGTATACATATGTCTGTCAGTATATCAGTCAGTCATGTATACATAATGTCTACCAGTATATCAGTCAGTCATGTATACATATGTCTGTCAGTATATCAGTCAGTCATGTATACATAATGTCTACCAGTATATCAGTCAGTCATGTATACATAATGTCTACCAGTATATCAGTCAGTCATGTATACATAATGTCTGCTAGTATATCAGTCAGTCATGTATACATATGTCTGTCAGTATATCAGTCAGTCATGTATACATATGTCTGTCAGTATATCAGTCAGTCATGTATACATATGTCTGTCAGTATATCAGTCAGTCATGTATACATATATCTACCAGTATATCAGTCAGTCATGTATACATATGTCTGTCAGTATATCAGTCAGTCATGTATACATATGTCTGTCAGTATATCAGTCAGTCATGTATACATAATGTCTACCAGTATATCAGTCAGTCATGTATACATATGTCTGTCAGTATATCAGTCAGTCATGTATACATAATGTCTGTCAGTATATCAGTCAGTCATGTATACATATGTCTGTCAGTATATCAGTCAGTCATGTATACATAATGTCTACCAGTATATCAGTCAGTCATGTATACATATGTCTGTCAGTATATCAGTCAGTCATGTATACATAATGTCTGTCAGTATATCAGTCAGTCATGTATACATAATGTCTACCAGTATATCAGTCAGTCATGTATACATATGTCTGTCAGTATATCAGTCAGTCATGTATACATAATGTCTACCAGTATATCAGTCAGTCATGTATACATAATGTCTGCTAGTATATCAGTCAGTCATGTATACATAATGTCTGCTAGTATATCAGTCAGTCATGTATACATAATGTCTACCAGTATATCAGTCAGTCATGTATACATAATGTCTACCAGTATATCAGTCAGTCATGTATACATATGTCTGTCAGTATATCAGTCAGTCATGTATACATAATGTCTACCAGTATATCAGTGAGTCATGTATACATAATGTCTGCTAGTATATCAGTCAGTCATGTATACATATGTCTGTCAGTATATCAGTCAGTCATGTATACATATATCTACCAGTATATCAGTCAGTCATGTATACATATGTCTGTCAGTATATCAGTCAGTCATGTATACATAATGTCTGTCAGTATATCAGTCAGTCATGTATACATATATCTACCAGTATATCAGTCAGTCATGTATACATAATGTCTACCAGTATATCAGTCAGTCATGTATACATAATGTCTGTCAGTATATCAGTCAGTCATGTATACATAATGTCTACCAGTATATCAGTCAGTCATGTATACATAATGTCTACCAGTATATCAGTCAGTCATGTATACATATGTCTACCAGTATATCAGTCAGTCATGTATACATAATGTCTGTCAGTATATCAGTCAGTCATGTATACATATGTCTACCAGTATATCAGTCAGTCATGTATACATAATGTCTACCAGTATATCAGTCAGTCATGTATACATATGTCTACCAGTATATCAGTCAGTCATGTATACATATGTCTGTCAGTATATCAGTCAGTCATGTATACATAATGTCTACCAGTATATCAGTCAGTCATGTATACATAATGTCTACCAGTATATCAGTCAGTCATGTATACATATGTCTGTCAGTATATCAGTCAGTCATGTATACATAATGTCTACCAGTATATCAGTCAGTCATGTATACATAATGTCTACCAGTATATCAGTCAGTCATGTATACATAATGTCTACCAGTATATCAGTCAGTCATGTATACATAATGTCTACCAGTATATTTGTCAGTCATGTATACATATGTCTACCAGTATATCAGTCAGTCATGTATACATAATGTCTGCCAGTATATTAGTCAGTCATGTATACATAATGTCTGCCAGTATATCAGTCAGTCATGTATACATAATGTCTACCAGTATATCAGTCAGTCATGTATACATATGTCTGTCAGTACATCAGTCAGTCATGTATACATAATGTCTACCAGTATATCAGTCAGTCATGTATACATATGTCTTCAGTATATCAGTCAGTCATGTATACATAATGTCTACCAGTATATCAGTCAGTCATGTATACATATGTCTGTCAGTATATCAGTCAGTCATGTATACATAATGTCTACCAGTATATCAGTCAGTCATGTATACATAATGTCTGCTAGTATATCAGTCAGTCATGTATACATAATGTCTGCTAGTATATCAGTCAGTCATGTATACATAATGTCTACCAGTATATCAGTCAGTCATGTATACATAATGTCTACCAGTATATCAGTCAGTCATGTATACATATGTCTGTCAGTATATCAGTCAGTCATGTATACATAATGTCTACCAGTATATCAGTCAGTCATGTATACATAATGTCTACCAGTATATCAGTCAGTCATGTATACATAATGTCTGCTAGTATAACAGTCAGTCATGTATACATATGTCTGTCAGTATATCAGTCAGTCATGTATACATATATCTACCAGTATATCAGTCAGTCATGTATACATATGTCTGTCAGTATATCAGTCAGTCATGTATACATAATGTCTGTCAGTATATCAGTCAGTCATGTATACATATATCTACCAGTATATCAGTCAGTCATGTATACATAATGTCTACCAGTATATCAGTCAGTCATGTATACATATATCTACCAGTATATCAGTCAGTCATGTATACATAATGTCTGCTAGTATATCAGTCAGTCATGTATACATAATGTCTGTCAGTATATCAGTCAGTCATGTATACATATGTCTGTCAGTATATCAGTCAGTCATGTATACATAATGTCTACCAGTATATCAGTCAGTCATGTATACATATGTCTGTCAGTATATCAGTCAGTCATGTATACATAATGTCTACCAGTATATCAGTCAGTCATGTATACATAATGTCTACCAGTATATCAGTCAGTCATGTATACATAATGTCTGCTAGTATATCAGTCAGTCATGTATACATATGTCTGTCAGTATATCAGTCAGTCATGTATACATATGTCTGTCAGTATATCAGTCAGTCATGTATACATATGTCTGTCAGTATATCAGTCAGTCATGTATACATATATCTACCAGTATATCAGTCAGTCATGTATACATATGTCTGTCAGTATATCAGTCAGTCATGTATACATATGTCTGTCAGTATATCAGTCAGTCATGTATACATAATGTCTACCAGTATGTCAGTCAGTCATGTATACATATGTCTGTCAGTATATCAGTCAGTCATGTATACATAATGTCTGTCAGTATATCAGTCAGTCATGTATACATAATGTCTACCAGTATATCAGTCAGTCATGTATACATATGTCTGTCAGTATATCAGTCAGTCATGTATACATAATGTCTACCAGTATATCAGTCAGTCATGTATACATATGTCTGTCAGTATATCAGTCAGTCATGTATACATAATGTCTACCAGTATATCAGTCAGTCATGTATACATATGTCTGTCAGTATATCAGTCAGTCATGTATACATAATGTCTACCAGTATATCAGTCAGTCATGTATACATAATGTCTGCTAGTATATCAGTCTGTCATGTATACATATGTCTGCTAGTATATCAGTCAGTCATGTATACATAATGTCTACCAGTATATCAGTCAGTCATGTATACATAATGTCTACCAGTATATCAGTCAGTCATGTATACATAATGTCTGCTAGTATATCAGTCAGTCATGTATACATATGTCTGTCAGTATATCAGTCAGTCATGTATACATAATGTCTGCCAGTATATCAGTCAGTCATGTATACATATGTCTGTCAGTATATCAGTCAGTCATGTATACATAATGTCTACCAGTATATCAGTCAGTCATGTATACATATGTCTGTCAGTATATCAGTCAGTCATGTATACATAATGTCTGTCAGTATATCAGTCAGTCATGTATACATATATCTACCAGTATATCAGTCAGTCATGTATACATAATGTCTACCAGTATATCAGTCAGTCATGTATACATAATGTCTACCAGTATATCAGTCAGTCATGTATACATAATGTCTGTCAGTATATCAGTCAGTCATGTATACATATATCTACCAGTATATCAGTCAGTCATGTATACATATATCTACCAGTATATCAGTCAGTCATGTATACATAATGTCTGTCAGTATATCAGTCAGTCATGTATACATATGTCTGCTAGTATATCAGTCAGTCATGTATACATAATGTCTACCAGTATATCAGTCAGTCATGTATACATAATGTCTGTCAGTATATCAGTCAGTCATGTATACATATATCTACCAGTATATCAGTCAGTCATGTATACATATGTCTGTCAGTATATCAGTCAGTCATGTATACATATGTCTGCTAGTATATCAGTCAGTCATGTATACATATGTCTGTCAGTATATCAGTCAGTCATGTATACATATGTCTGTCAGTATATCAGTCAGTCATGTATACATAATGTCTACCAGTATATCAGTCAGTCATGTATACATATGTCTGTCAGTATATCAGTCAGTCATGTATACATAATGTCTGCTAGTATATCAGTCAGTCATGTATACATATATCTACCAGTATATCAGTCAGTCATGTATACATATGTCTACCAGTATATCAGTCAGTCATGTATACATATGTCTACCAGTATATCAGTCAGTCATGTATACATAATGTCTACCAGTATATCAGTCAGTCATGTATACATATATCTACCAGTATATCAGTCAGTCATGTATACATAATGTCTACCAGTATATCAGTCAGTCATGTATACATATATCTACCAGTATATCAGTCAGTCATGTATACATAATGTCTACCAGTATATCAGTCAGTCATGTATACATATGTCTGTCAGTATATCAGTCAGTCATGTATACATAATGTCTACCAGTATATCAGTCAGTCATGTATACATATGTCTGTCAGTATATCAGTCAGTCATGTATACATAATGTCTACCAGTATATCAGTCAGTCATGTATACATAATGTCTACCAGTATATCAGTCAGTCATGTATACATATGTCTACCAGTATATCAGTCAGTCATGTATACATAATGTCTACCAGTATATCAGTCAGTCATGTATACATAATGTCTACCAGTATATCAGTCAGTCATGTATACATATGTCTACCAGTATATCAGTCAGTCATGTATACATATGTCTGTCAGTATATCAGTCAGTCATGTATACATAATGTCTACCAGTATATCAGTCAGTCATGTATACATAATGTCTACCAGTATATCAGTCAGTCATGTATACATATGTCTGTCAGTATATCAGTCAGTCATGTATACATAATGTCTACCAGTATATCAGTCAGTCATGTATACATAATGTCTACCAGTATATCAGTCAGTCATGTATACATAATGTCTACCAGTATATCAGTCAGTCATGTATACATATGTCTACCAGTATATCAGTCAGTCATGTATACATATGTCTGTCAGTATATCAGTCAGTCATGTATACATAATGTCTACCAGTATATCAGTCAGTCATGTATACATAATGTCTACCAGTATATCAGTCAGTCATGTATACATATGTCTGTCAGTATATCAGTCAGTCATGTATACATATATCTGCCAGTATATCAGTCAGTCATGTATACATAATGTCTACCAGTATATCAGTCAGTCATGTATACATAATGTCTACCAGTATATCAGTCAGTCATGTATACATATGTCTACCAGTATATCAGTCAGTCATGTATACATAATGTCTGCCAGTATATTAGTCAGTCATGTATACATAATGTCTGCCAGTATATCAGTCAGTCATGTATACATAATGTCTGCCAGTATATCAGTCAGTCATGTATACATAATGTCTGCCAGTATATTAGTCAGTCATGTATACATAATGTCTGCCAGTATATCAGTCAGTCATGTATACATAATGTCTGCCAGTATATTAGTCAGTCATGTATACATAATGTCTGCCAGTATATCAGTCAGTCATGTATACATAATGTCTGCCAGTATATCAGTCAGTCATGTATACATAATGTCTGCCAGTATATCAGTCAGTCATGTATACATAATGTCTGCCAGTATATTAGTCAGTCATGTATACATAATGTCTGCCAGTATATCAGTCAGTCATGTATACATAATGTCTGCCAGTATATCAGTCAGTCATGTATACATAATGTCTGCCAGTATATCAGTCAGTCATGTATACATAATGTCTGCCAGTATATCAGTCAGTCATGTATACATAATGTCTGCCAGTATATCAGTCAGTCATGTATACATAATGTCTGCCAGTATATCAGTCAGTCATGTATACATAATGTCTGCCAGTATATCAGTCAGTCATGTATACATAATGTCTGCCAGTATATCAGTCAGTCATGTATACATAATGTCTGCCAGTATATCAGTCAGTCATGTATACATAATGTCTGCCAGTATATCAGTCAGTCATGTATACATAATGTCTGCCAGTATATCAGTCAGTCATTTATACATAATGTCTGCCAGTATATCAGTCAGTCATGTATACATAATGTCTGCCAGTATATCAGTCAGTCATGTATACATAATGTCTGCCAGTATATCAGTCAGTCATGTATACATAATGTCTGCCAGTATATCAGTCAGTCATGTATACATAATGTCTGCCAGTATATCAGTCAGTCATGTATACATAATGTCTGCCAGTATATCAGTCAGTCATGTATACATAATGTCTGCCAGTATATCAGTCAGTCATGTATACATAATGTCTGCCAGTATATCAGTCAGTCATGTATACATATGTCTGTCAGTATATCAGTCAGTCATGTATACATAATGTCTGCCAGTATATCAGTCAGTCATGTATACATAATGTCTGCCAGTATATCAGTCAGTCATGTATACATATGTCTGTCAGTATATCAGTCAGTCATGTATACATAATGTCTACCAGTATATCAGTCAGTCATGTATACATATGTCTGTCAGTATATCAGTCAGTCATGTATACATAATGTCTGCCAGTATATCAGTCAGTCATGTATACATAATGTCTGCCAGTATATCAGTCAGTCATGTATACATATGTCTGCCAGTATATCAGTCAGTCATGTATACATAATGTCTACCAGTATATCAGTCAGTCATGTATACATATGTCTGCCAGTATATCAGTCAGTCATGTATACATATGTCTGTCAGTATATCAGTCAGTCATGTATACATAATGTCTGCCAGTATATCAGTCAGTCATGTATCTTTGTCAGCTATCAGTATCATCTTATTTTACCATTAAATACATTTGAAACTAAATTTTGAGATTACCGGTTATCTTAACTAGTGTTTTTTGAATGGTACACTAAATAAAGCAATTTAATATTTATAGTGTTCAAATACATGACTGAAACTGTGGATTATAAATCAAATGTAGCCAAGACAGTGGTTAGTGAGCCTACTTTGTAACCCAGCGGTTTGGATTTGAATGTCATACCATTTCATGTAAATTTGACAACAATGTTGATTTTCCTCTTGCTGTCAAATTGATGATACCTTTCTCATACAATGCTTATGTTTCTCTCATTTGACAATACTATAGATGTAGATGTATTTTTAAAGTCTACATGCATGTGTAATGTTGTATAAGCATGGCATTGAGTATTGTGTCTTGTATGCATTTAAGCAACAATTATTATTCATGTTTTTGCCTTTTAATCTCTTTCTATTATATAGCAATATTATTTTACTGTATGTAATTAGAACTAGAAGCATGTTATAGTTGGCAAGTGCAAAATTAACTTTTAATTGAAGAGGTCTTTGAGTCCTTTCTCTTGAATTATAAAGAAAAATCTATGTTGGGAAAGCACTGAATCTTTGTAGTACAACCTTTTCTTGAGATGAGGCCACTTTCCTGTTTGGGAGATACAATTAGTGCACATGGCCTTTCTCAATGCTTTCTCAATATTTATTATCTATGTGCAGTAATATTCTTCTGATTACTAGTATAAGCTTTAAATGTTCCTTGTATCGTTAGCATTTAAAGCAATAATTTAGTCTTCTATGTATTGCTTGTAATAATTTACTCCTTTAAAAACCCAGCTGAAACAATGGTTGCTAGTATGTACATTGACTGTAGTATTATAATGTGGTGAAAACATTCCTCTCTTAATCATAAACTGAGTTAGAGTTACATTTTGTGATACTATAATACATTATAACTGCTATGTATCTAGGACGCAGAGTTACATTTCGTGATACTATACATTATAACTGCTATGTATCTAGGACTTGGAGTTACATTTCTTGATACTATACATTATAACTGCTATGTATCTAGGACTTGGAGTTACATTTCTTGATACTTAACATTATAACTGCTATGAATCTAGGATGTAGAGTTACATTTCTTGATACTATACATTATAACTGCTATGTATCTGGGACGTAGAGTTACATTTCTTGATACTATACATTATAACTGCTATGTATCTAGGACGTAGAGTTACATTTCTTGATACAAAAAATACATTATAACTGCTATGTATCTAGGACGTAGAGTTACATTTCTTGATACTATACATTATAACTGCTATGTATCTAGGACTTGGAGTTACATTTCTTGATACTACACATTATAACTGCTATGTATCTAGGACTTGGATTTACATTTCTTGATACTTAACATTATAACTGCTATGTATCTAGGACGTAGAGTTACATTTCTTGATACTATACATTATAACTGCTATGTATCTGGGACGTAGAGTTACATTTCTTGATACTATACATTATAACTGCTATGTATCTGGGACGTAGAGTTACATTTCTTGATACTATACATTATAACTGCTATGTATCTAGGACGTAGAGTTGCATTTCTTGATACTATACATTATAACTGCTATGTATCTAGGACGTAGAGTTACATTTCGTGATACTATACATTATAACTGCTATGTATGTAGGACGTAGAGTTACATTTCGTGATACTATACATTATAACTGCTATGTATCTAGGACGTAGAGTTAAATTTCCTGATACTATACATTATAACTGCTATGTATCTAGGACGTAGAGTTACATTTCGTGATACTATACATTATAACTGCTATGTATCTAGGACGTAGAGTTAAATTTCCTGATACTATACATTATAACTGCTATGTATCTTAAGGACGTAGAGTTAAATTTCCTGATACTATACATTATAACTGCTATGTATCTAGGACGTAGAGTTACATTTCTTGATACTATACATTATAACTGCTATGTATGTAGGACGTAGAGTTACATTTCGTGATACAGGTAAGCATTGTGTGAAATAAACAGATGATTTGATGCCGCTTTATGAATGACTGCATGTTTATTTATCTTATGTCTGAGGTCTTGTTTTCTGGATGACATAAACTGCCTTCCCAGGAGTTTCAGATTGTTTAGGTACTGCCAAGACTTGTCCTGTCGTGCCTACAGGGTACAGGACACCCCTTTGGTAAACTAACCCACAATGAAACTTCATACCTAGTATTTAGTCAGCTTGTGGAAAGTTGAATGCTTCAACTTTGGTGTGTGTGAATGAGTGAAATAGATGATTCCTTTTCCCAACATAATTGTTTAGTTAAAAAACTATCAGTCTTTTTCTGGACTGGCCAGGGTGACAGCATATAAACCCACAGCCTACTATTCAAAATGCAGATACAAAATGTGCATGTAAAGAATTGGTTGAAGGCAGACTTGTAGGAAACAAGACCTTATACATGCTTTTTATGTTGCAATTTTGTTAGAATTGTGTTGCTTTAAGTGATTGTATTAATGCTTTACTCTCAACATGTACATCAATTGTCATGGTATTGGATAGAAATATCAATTCCACATGTCAGCATACTTTTATTTCGATTTGCTTATAGTCTATTTGTCATAGCCTTAAAAATACAACAACTTCATGTTTGAGTTTTCACAATTGTCTTTTATAGCCAATAAGTTATCAAAGGACTAAGGATAACACGATCCCAGGCCATATATGAAATAAGGAGTTGAGAGTCCGAAATATAAGTTGTTGCAACTTTACAACCCACCCAAAATAATTTATATTGTGAACTAAATTAGAGTTTCAGCATTCTCGGTTTTGCACTATTGTCAATTAGACTATAAATTTGAAAAAAAAAATTGTGAGTAATAAGCCTAGATCCTGGGAACATTGCTGAGGCAAAATTGCTCAGTCTTGGCAATGTACTCCAGATATAAAAATAAGCATAGTGAAAAGTATCCTTGCGGTCAAGGGGAAATTAAAAGAAAGTCCCTGTGCCCTATTCCATCTAGAAGGGACCTAGGATTTAAAGCTAAACTGTTTGAACAGCATGTTGAATATGTTGCTTATAGTGTTAGTTCACCTCTGTTGCCTCGTGTTGTGTATTATGCTTTGTTCAAACATTTGTGATTTGGTGTGTTTTAGTTTACAGCAGTAATATGGCTTTATTAATTGTACAATAACACTAAATGTAATAATAATAAGACTTATGCATCCAAATAAGTAATGGTGTTAATGCTGTAGTAATGTGTTCTGGGTTCCTTAACTTAAACTATTGTTGTACATATGAGTGACTTGGTTTTGATTATCTGCTTTTAAATGAAACAAAAATGGGAATGTTAAATACCCGGTAATACACTCACTGGATATGTTAGATTTGACTTATCATCCGCTTAATGTTCACTAATGTAGAAACCACCTGCTTAATAGATACAATCCGGAATGAACAATACTGTGGGTATTTCGCAAATTTGCATACGGTACAAATAATGTTGGCCTAAATCCGTTGCTACTGCTATTGTGATTTAATTAAGCATCCCTCATTTCAATAGTTTGTATAAGAATATTTATCGAACAAAAACCTGGATAACGGTAAAAGTTGTTTGTACCACGGGATAAGTGTGGAAAACCTAGATTGCATTGAATTCCGGAGTACCGGTATATCTATTATTAGTATACTCCACATCTATTCAGCAAGCAGAATCTAACCTGGTGTTTAGTAGAGAACAAACTGTGTTGTGGATTTTATAATTCATACCTATTCAATTGTCAAAATGTATCCACTGTATATATTAGTCACGTGAATACCATGTTATATTCTTGTATGTTGAACTTACATTATTCCGATACCAGCCAAGTGGTTTATATTATGTCTGGTGAATTCATTTAACATGCACTTAAAAGACCTGACAAATAGATAGTTTTAAAGGGACTCATCTCCAGTTGGTAGATTGCAAAATTTATCAAAAGCTGTCTTGTAAAATTTTGGCTTGACCAACCCAATACATTTATGTACGAATCTGGATTTATTCACATCTGGAAGAAAGATATTCGCATAACATCGGTTTATTATTTTTAAACACTTAAAATCTATTATGTGACTGACACAATAAAGCATATAATTTAACGTTGTTGAAGCGTAGCTGGGTATAAATACCTAGAAAAGCCGTAACGAACGGTAAAACATGTTTCAAATTGGGAGTTTTCATCTATAGGGCCTTTGATTGTAGGTAAGGGGAAAGATGCCCGATAGCCTGTCTTAATAATTATGTTACTGTATGGTACAGTTTGTTTAAGGTACTTGGCTACGTTCGTCTGCAAAATTCTCATGTCGCCCAATTTTTATGAAAATTGGTGTGTAATAAGATTGGCCATTATAGATTTTAAAAATGTAATTATTTTGCACACTTTGGCTGACGTCGCCATGGTAACGTCTTTCGTTCGCAGCACGTGAAATTAGGTGCGCGACGTGAAAAAAGACGTATAATTGTGTCAAAAATGCATATAAAATTATTTATTTTGTCTCAAAAGTATGTGCGAATAGTTGTGCTTGTGTCTCAGCATGTGTTTTATTTGCCATGTTGATTCTTTACAGCATGGAGTGGATAAAACGACGTTGCCAAGTATATTTTGACGCTTGACGTTAGTCGTACCCGACGTCGCTTTATGCTTGATATCTCGAAAACGAAGTAACCAACCACTATTTTTTATTTCTTTAATCCATTCTCTATACATTTTGCGTTACAACGGTATAAAAAAATCGACATGTCAATTGTGACCAAATTAGTATAAAACCCGTATGAAAATAAAATTACAACGTAATTTTCTCACAATTTGCGCGTCTTTTGACGTAACGTTAATGCCATATATTGCTCGTTATTGGACTAACATCGGGGATTTTTGTTTTTATATTATTATATCTTTGAAGTAGACGAAACGAAATTCTACCATTAACAATGTTTAAATGTGCACACCTAAAATTACGTAAAAATATTTTCTCAATATCAGTATAAGTTTAGATTCGGTGAGAGTATCCGTGAAAGCAATAATTATTACATGCGAATAAAAAAGCAACGAAATGACGCATAGTATATATGGATATCAACTCTCAATATTTCATTTTTTTACCTGATAACATTTAGAATATTCCAGACTTTCCTAAAATTTATTAACCCCCCCCCCCCCCCCCCCTTATTATTTAATTTGCGAGTGTCAGGTTTGTGAATGGCATTCGTTCTAGTGGTAATACTCGTTACGTCGTCTTCTGAAATGTTTTCAGGACCTCATGTAGGAAATCACTGTGTTGCTTTTCTGCCTAAATTACAAATCAATAAAAATTAAACATGCGATGTTACCAACTGATATATTGATGAATTGAACTAAACTGTATTGAGAAACATAATTCATTATTGTAATCGCACAATATAAAGGGAGGTAATATTTGTTTATAAGAATCCGAATACTGTATTTTATATTTGTAGAAAATAAATTAAATACTCAGTGTTTATCTGCGTATACACTATTTATATGTATGAAGAAATATTGCAATGCTACTGAGCTTGTTTTTTTTGTCCAAACAATCTTTGTAAGATAAACGTAAATAGTAGGATTTTGCGATTTTTAATGTTGAGATGCTGCAAATTTATTTGTATGAACCAGTTGTGAACTTTGCATAAATATCTTACATGTGGAGTTACTAGTCCTGTCGGAGCGTTGTTTCATATGGATGACTTGTACATGGGTGGTTATACACGGTACCAAAGTGTTAGTACAGTGTTTACAGATGACACATTGTCGGTTCATGACAATTTAGCCAAAGTGAAACCTCCCATTAGACGCCTCCGTCATAGGCATCTGATTCGCTTGATTTGGCCCGTGTTAGGACTATTCTGACATTTTTATTCCGAAGCCTAGAACTTTTCTTTTGTGATTTTCTTTCCATTGACAAACCTTACAAAGGATTCGAAGCAATTTACACCAATATTTATCATGCGTAAATGGTGCACGTGGAATTCGTGCGTTTTGTGATTTTCTTGACGCACGGGATGTCTTACTCATTTGTTTTGGTGATGTATTTATTAATTTCAGTATATCAAAAATAAACCTAATATCTGCCCGATAAAGGTCCTATACATGTATCTGAACTATGAGACGAAGTTGAGTTTCTCTAGTTCCGTTTTGTATTGGTTTATATTGTAGTTTTAGCAGCGTTTTACCCAACGTTTACAGTGTGTAATTCATCTCATATTTATCGATATCGCAAATTTTAGCGAATTATATTTTTTGTTCAATCAATTTGTATTTTTCGTTTGGTGCCAATATTGGCGGCAAATAATTCCTTGCAATTATGTGATTAAGGTATTCGTTTGAGTTGGTACTCTGTACGGATTGGAGGTTCTCTAACATAGTGTCTTCGGTGTACCTTTATAAACAACAAGACTGCGTTCAATAAACGCTTATGCCCCCGTGGAAGCCATGTCCATAAAAAGCTAAGTCAATCAGGGGCCATTATTCAGTTAAAATGTTTGATAGTGTTACATGGCTTTGAACTATAAGGGGCTTATGATGGTAAACGAGTAATGCCACATTTGAAAGCAGTGCCTTGATCGACTTCATGTGTGATCTGGTGATACAGATGTTATGATTCTTTGTCACTGCACTTCTCCAAGTTGCCATCTATTCATATACCAAGTTTCAAGTCAATATCTTAAACACTTTTGAAGATACACTCCTGTCAAAATTTGATTCTGAAAATACTAAAGGGGAGATAATTCAAAATTTAAGACAGACAGAGTTATGGTTCTTGGTCATTGCACTTCTCCAAGTTGCCATCTATTTATATTCCAAGTTTCAAGTCAATATGTTAAATAGTTTTGAAGATATACTCAGAGCAAAATTTGACTATAAAAAAACACTAAAGGGGAGATAATTCAAAATTTAAGACAGACAGAGTTATGGTTCTTGGTCATTGCACTTCTCCAAGTTGCCATCTATTTATATTCCAAGTTTCAAGTCAATATGTTAAATAGTTTTGAAGATATACTCAGAGCAAAATTTGACTATAAAAAAACACTAAAGGGGAGATAATTCAAAATTTAAGACAGACAGAGTTATGGTTCTTTGTCAATGCACTTCTCCAAGTTGCCATCTATTTATATTTCAAGTTTCAAGTCAATACTTTAAATAGTTTTGAAGATACGCTCCAGACAAAATTTTATTGTAAAAATACTAAAGTGGAGATAAGTCTAAGTCCAAAATTAGGTCAAGGTGAATGTCAAAATGGAGTCAGGTGATACAGGCGTGTGGAGAGTGGTCATATACAACATCCATGCAAGTATGAAAGCTTTGTAGCAAGCCATTTTAATGCTAGAAGAAACGGTCAATTTGGGTTAACCAAGAATTTTACCTTTCAATAAGTCTAAGTCCAAAATTAGGTCAAGGTGAAGGTCAAAATGGAGTCAGGTGATACAGGCGCGTGGAGAGTGGTCATATACAACATCCATGCAAGTTTGAAAACTTTGTAGCAAGCCATTTTAATGCTAGACGAAACGGTCAATTTGGGTTAACCTGGCCGGACGGACGAACGGACGGAAGGACGGACGGACGGACAGACGGACGGACGGACGGACAGGTGAATTACTATATGCCTCCCGATCTATCGATACGGGGGCATAAAAACACACATATTTTCAATACTTTGCAAGTGAAAATTAGTGGAAACAGTCGCGCAAAGCATTGCAACTGTATGAGTAATTACGTCCGCAAAAGTTAGTTAACGGTCAGACGGCCAGTTGGAAAGACAAGCGAATAACAGATAACCCATCTTACAACTTCCGCTTTGTGGGGTATATAAACATAACATGTATCAACACATCAAATTCAACTGATCAAGGGCTCACAGTAAACAATGTACATGCATTGTGAATACGATTACCTACCTAGACATTATTTTCTCAAACTCCACCCGGAGTTCATTGCCTTGAAGAAGATGTGTCTGCTTGTAGAGACTTGATCAGTCAAGGAGCGGCACCATGATGTTATTTAAGTTTGTATAGTTCATTTCCGAAGTTTTTTATTATGTGGTTTTTGTCATTTGATATTATAATATAAAAACAACTTTTCCTAATGTTAGTCCAATAGCAAGCAATGGCATTAACGTTACGTTCTTGACGTAACGACGCGCAAAATTGTGAGAAAATTACGTTGTAATTTTATTTTCATACGGTTTTTATACTAATTTGGTCACAATTGACATATCGATTTTTTTATACCGTTGTAATGCAAAATGTATAGAGAATTGAATCAAGAAATAAAAAATAGTAGTTGGTTATTTCGTTTTCGAGATATCAAGCATAAAGCGACGTCGAGTACGACTAACGTCAAGCGTCAAAATATACTTGGCAACGTCGTTTTATCCACTCCATGCTGTAAAGGATCAACATGACAAATAAAACACATGCTAAGACACAAGCACAACTATTCACACATACTTTTGAGACAAAATAAATAATTAATATGCATTTTTGACACAATTATACGTCTTTTTTCACGTCGCGCACCTAATTACACGTGCTGCGAACGAAAGACGTTACCATGGCGACGTCAGCCAAAGTGTGCAAAATAATTACATTTTTAAAATCTAGAATGGCCAATCTTATCACACACCAATTTTCATGAAAATCGGGCGACGTGAGAATTTTGCAGACGAACGTAGCCAAGTACCTTAAATTCTAGTGTTATATATATTTTATATATTGATTGACCTTGACCTTTCAGTAAAGGAACAAACTGATGCTACTGTAGAGTTACCTGATGGTACAGTGGATGTAGACATTGATGACTCCAGGGATTATTGGTTCTCAGAGCATCATAGGTTTGAGTACTCAGAATATTCGGAGGTTCTGTTAGAGCTTGATCCACTCTCCTACCATTCTGTGGGTCTGGCTATGCCGGGATCATTTATTGACAAACGTAAGTTGGACTTTCTTTTCTCTTGTATAACGTGGCCAATTTGACACGAGCCTGACTTTTTCATTAGCATAATTTAACAGTCGATATATTGCCTATGTTTACAACACCGACTGTTTGTTTTCATAATCGGGAAGTATCAGGAAGAAGCTTGAGATGTAATACAAACACAAATTTGAAATACCGATATCGCACGATTTGCTTGCAGAAATTGATATATTCAAAGCAAGAACCTTGTAATATATTCTTGCATAATGGTCAGGCTCAGGTCAAATTAGCCAAGCTATACCATTCCATTCTTCATTACTTAGTCTGACTGAATAATTTATTGATGCAATTTAACAATTACTAAAGTTGTCTAATTGGTTTGAACAATTAAAGATATACAGTAGAAACTCCCCAATCCGAACTCCCTCCGGACTGCCCAAAAATTTCGGATTAGAGAGGATTTCGGATTAGAGAGGTTTTTATTATTTCAGTGTCTAGCTGTTACCAAAATAAGGTATATGGATTGAAAACCACTGGAGCTATAGTATACATGTATCCCTATATATCATTGAGCTATATTTCCTTGGCCATAATAAATAAAAATAATATTTATATACTAAAATAAGTTTGTAATCAAATTATTCATTTCTTAAACTTTCGAAATCAATTGCGTTTTCCCAATTACATTGCGTTATACCCACTGTTTTATCATGACCACTTACAATTCAAGCAGATTCTATGTATAGAAAATGACATGTTAGTTGTGTAAAGGTGTTAAAAGTCATGTACATTGTACCATACTTTTAAAATTATATTGCTAGATATAAAGGGGTCATTCTGCACCAATAGACAATAGGTTGTTTACAAAGTGTCACCTGTTATGATACAACCAGAAACAATGGAGTGTATTGTCACCAGTCAACTATGGTGCACTCTGTTGAAATATTTGACAATTTAATATACAGTCCGGTACATATTTTTGAATTTCGGATTATGGAGTTCAATTTATGAACAAAATACCAATTCCGGACTGAAATCTTAGTTCGGATTAGAGAGGATTTCGAATTGGATAGGTTTCGGATTGCAGAGTTTTTTCATGTAGCATTATATAAGAATATAGAAGGAAAAAAATTGGGACCTTGAAAAAAATTCGGATTGTGGAGTATTTCGGATTGGAGAGGTTTCGGATTAGGGATTTTTTACTGTATATAATAATAGAATATAGGATCTACCACAAGTTTTCTTTTGAAATCAACATTTTCTTATTTGAATCTAGAATAAAAAGTGGTGAGCTAAATAACTTTCTTTTTCGTGATAAATTAAGAAATGTTGATCTCTAAAGAGAATGAGTGGTAGATTCTTTTTATTGCTTTAGAAATATGTCTTAAATTACCAAAAATAAGCGACTCAATACGGAATGGCTAAATTATGCACCGAAGAACACCTTCAAGCGTTTCCATGTGAAAAAGTTGTCCCAATTACTTTCTGTGTATACATACTAAAATGAAGCATTAAAAGCTGCAAACAATTAACATTTATTTAAATTACAGTAATAGACATTTTTAACCTATTATTTTGAATTTATAAAGAATTGTGCATATGAATTATGCAAAAAAAAATTATCACAAGTGTTCTGTAACAATGGTCTTCGATTTGTTATCACATGCAATATCACAGTGTTTATGTGATAATTAGAGGTTAATACACGACATAGCCGGGCCAGAAGGCGATAATCGGCCCGAAAAATGAATAATCACCACGAGGGCTTTAGCCCGAGGGTGATTATTCATGCCGGGCCGATTATCAACTTCCGGCCAGGCTCTGAAGTGTATTAAAGTTCAATTTAAAAACTCAATAGGAGTAACAACAACTCACGTTTAGTAAAGGTCATGGAGATCTAAAGTCATTTATGATGAAAATGTTCTACATTCATAAAATTGTCAAAGCAATTTCAACATAACATCATTTTAGCTCCAACGTGACGTCATTATAACTCCAACGTGACGTCATATTAACCTGGATAACGTAACGTGCGTCCGTTCAACGGGCCTATTACGATTATGAGATTGCGGACCAGGCCGATAGAATATAATCAATCACGTGATGGTCATAATCAGCCTGAAATAGGCTCATTTTTGTTACTATATATAGTAACAAGTGTATTAAATAATAATTCTAACTGCCTTCTGTTGAGATTGAAATAGGTGGATTTGTTAAGCACTTGATTTTTTCAATTTGAAAAAATGATACCAAGTAACCAACTTAATTTGTACAACTTTAATTTTCCTTAAATAGTTTGATGTACAGATAATTTTGAATTTTGTTGTACACTGGTGTTTATTTACTCTATCATGTTAAAACTAAGAATGTTGTATTATTTCAGCAAGTCGAGGTTTTGAGATGTTACCATGGAGAATGAGGAGGAAGGGAAGTGACATCAACGATATACATGTAAGTCTTCTTTCTAAACGATGTAATACATAGAGGACCTTGCACCAGTGCTCATTGCATATGGATGGTATTACATGAGTAAACAAAATATGTTACAAGAGACTTTGCCAAGGTGCATTATAATTTGAATTTCATACATTTTTTAGGAAGATTTCCACAGTTTTGAGTCTGAATTCCCAATTTAGCTTTGAAACAAAATGTATGTCATGTTCATATGATCTTTGTGATGCATGTTGTGTATTTAAGTTGTGAACTATAAACAGAGGAGAGGTGGTTGTTACCATAACAAAAGCATGATACTAGCACACTAGTGAAAATTTTAACTCTACAATTATTGAGCTGTACATTTGTATTGTTGCTTTTATGCCCCCGTAATGATAGATCGGGAGGCATATAGTGAATCACCTGTCCGTTTGTCCGTCTGTTCGTCCGTCCAGCCTGGTTAACCCAAATTGACCTTTTCTTCTAGCATTAATATGGCTTGCTACAAAGCTCTCAAACTTACATGAATGTTGTATATGACCACTCTCCACACGCCTGTATCACCTAACTCCATTTTGACCTTGACCTAATTTTGGACTTAGACTTATTGAAATGGCTTCCACGGGGCATAAGCGTTTATTGAACTCAGTCTTGTTTTTACAGAAACTAGCGTTAGACAAGCTGGCTGGAAGAGTGCACACAATGTATGATAAGTTCTACGATGCAGCATTGCTCTCAGTGAAACCAACACAAGTACAGGGAATAAGGGAGCCAACTATGTTCTCTAACATTGACAGTATGTATTTGTATTATGTAATTAACTCCCTTGTATCAAACGTAACTACATTGTATATCTATCCATTTCACTAACTTCAACTGTACCTTTATATGACATAATAGGCCTATTATGGCTAGTTTGAAATGTTTTACGAACAACTTTTTCTTTCTTGATACTTTTTGGAACATTTTCTTGGTGTATTCAACCCATGTATAATATCCTTATTAACAATGTAAGATGCTGTTGTTCCCATGTATATTCCTTTATGTCTGTGTAATGTATATAATGTCTGTTATTGTCTTAAATTGTTATAAACATTTGTTTCAAAGTAACCATCCTCTTTCTTTCAGGTCAAACTCTATCAAATATCGTTTTATAACTTTGAATGTTTTTGTATATAAATGATCAGAATCAGACTGACAAAGATCTAGCTATTATACTGGCAGTTGGCCGCCAACATTTCTTAAGGTAGCTGCACCTCCAATAGTAGTGTAAAAAGCATCATGGAATTTACCCAAAGGTGTTATAGCATGTGACTCCGAAGGTGACAATGGTTTTTTGCATAAACAAAGTATAACCAGAGTAATTCACCTTGTTTTAAAATTAGGCTTTGCTGGAATTTGTTTGCTTGTTTTTGGTTATATTTACTGGTACATCCAAGTACCCAGTAATCTAGTGTAGGACACATTTTGTAAGTATTTGATAGAGTGCGACTTCCTTGTGTATTAACCTGGTTGATTTATATATTTGTAACTGTGATGTATGTATTCTTTATCAGAAATGTACCGTGAGGGTAAAGTATTTTCTGTGTCACAAACCCCTAATTAATTCAATAATGCATTTTATTAGTAGTAATACCATGAAAATCATGTAATGATTCTATACATCTGGAAATATGAAATATCACTCACAGACTCATGAAAGCTGATTTATTAACAATATCTATGTACACTCATCAACACAAATTGATGAATGGAGACTCATAATGGAGACAATACTGATACTGATTCATCATGTCATGAGAATAGCCTCATTAATACTGATTCATGAACATAGGCTCACAAACTGACTCATGAGAACTGACTGATGAACATATTCTTCTCAACATATATTCATGAACACAGACTCATGACGCTGACTTTTTAACGCTGATATAATACTACTTCTGAGTACTTCATTAAGATAAAGAATAATAATTACGGTACTCAATAATGAATTATTTTGTTGATAAATTTGACCTTATCACATTTTATGAAGTGCATTTTGATTTGTTTCTTGTGTCCCCTTTTGTGATCCCTATTTCGTTTGCTTATCACTTAGTTTTATTTTCATTTTCTGATCAAGTCCATGACCTTCATTATTTATTAAGTAAATATATTTTATTGGATTGACAATGTGTGACTATGCATTGGTCTTTATCACTGGGTTTTATGTTTTCCCTTTCACTGATTAGCTGAAAACACTTCCTCATGTTAACCTAAATTTCATAGAAAAAAATGCAGAACTGATTGTTCATGTGTTGTAAACAATTTAACTATAATATATAATTGAAATGTAACACAAAATGTTTTTTATAGATAGTATTAAAATTTAAAACATAAACTACATAATACGTATCCTGTTATATTTACTATCTTTGTGTAAAAGGGAAAGAAGAATGTGCAACCAGACCGTGGCTCGAACCCGGGACCCTTCGCTTACAGGGCAAATGCTCTACCAACTGAGCTAGCTGTCTGCTTACACAAGTTTCTCCCCTATTAGTTATCAAATCCTATACACCCGGCTACATTTGGTTAACATTAAGTACTTATTTTGAATGATCAACATGATTGTATATATGGAATTATGTTCTTCCTTTGCGAAGTCTACCTTGCAAAGAATATTTAATTCCTACCCAAATAGTAAAGTGGTTAGAGCACTCAAGTTTTCACCACTGAGTGATACAGAAAGTGCAATATTTCCGTTACTTGTCACAGGGCCAATGTTTGACTGATACAGATACTATGTACTGTCATCAGCCCGGGTAGCTCAGTTGGTAGAGCACCTGACTTGCAAGCGGGAGGTCGCGGGTTCGAGCCCCGTCCTGGGTATAACCAATTGTTATAACCATATTAATGTCCCCTTGGAAAGGTTATCTGCAATGATTTGTAGCTAGGATGCCTGATTATGGTTTGTTACGCTTAAATGAATATGTTGACAGTGGAAACATCCAATTTATTGATTTCAATTATTTGTCCCATTGCAAAATGTATCCGGTATTGATGCAATTTATTGTCTCAAATGACAACCGTTACTATTGATCTGGTATCCATTTAATTATGCATTTCAAACATCTCGAATTCCTGTCAGGTTTTCAAGTGGTTGACTCAATAAATACAAGTACTTTAAAATTGTGTCAGTTATTCAAAGAGGTATGTAAATTATGGTTTCCATCTAATTGGAATATAATTGGATTCCTCTGACTAGTGGTGAGTTATACATTTAATTTTGAAGCACTTGATGAAAATAAATTAGGCTATTGATTTTTAAACCACTTTGAGCTCTATTGAAAAAATCTTGATCACATTTACATAGTGTTTGAAAATATGTATTTTGTTCGCAACTAGATGTGTGTCAATACAATGCTTTTGCTTGAACAAATTGTACACATACTTGAATTGATTTTGTTACAGTACTTAACTGTATTTATCTTTACCAGATTTTCTAATTAATTGCAAAACATATATCTCAAATGATTTATTCTATTTATAGCTACTCGTGATGGAGCTAGGTCTGTGACCCCTACTGAGGGCAAGGTATGGTTTAAAATATTTTTATTAGTATTTGACATCTTTTTACCTTAGGCATGAGGTTACTGAAACAAGGATATGTTTGTAGCACTGGATCGCTTATAAAGCAACTTTAATTATTTTGAAATAATACAGATATTAGCAATTGTAAAGAATAAATTTTTTATTGAGTTTATACCAGAACTAGTCTATTATTCAGAACAACTTTTCATAATTATAATAATTGACAGGTCTTGTCAGTATAACAGGAGCAGTGGCCTATAGGTAGGACACGCGCTTCGGGATCGAGAGGTCCCGGGTTCGATCCCCCTCTGGACCACTGGTTAAAATCTTTGAGCAAGACCCACAGCTCCACTCCACCATGGTGTAAAATGGTACCTGTGACGGCAGTGTCTATTTGGCTGCCACACCACAGGAGAGAAATAGGTTCCCAAGGGAGACATGAGTGTAGGTTTCCATATGTAGCCCAATGACCAGGGGAGTTAAAATGTCAAAGGGTGCTTGAGTGGCCTAACAGCTGAAAAGAGCCCTAGAAAATTGGTAACTTTTTTTTTCTGATTGCCAAGAATTTCTGATATATACATTGTCTTTAATCATGTGTGGACTTAGAAACATAAATTTTAGGACTCAGCCTATTCCTTTATTAGCAGACTTGTAATACTGTAAAATCATCAATTTTCATGGGGGATTAAATTTTGTGAATTTCGTGGTTCACCTCAACCACAAACTTTAATCCCAACAAACATTACTTTTGACCCTTGTTTTATTACCTGAAATGCATAATCCACGAATACAAGTCCCAAAGAAATTGTCTTTTTTACCAAAACCACAAAATTTTGTCCCAATGAAATTAAATGATTTTACAGTATTTTATTGTTCATATTTTACCATTACAGCCTGGTATGGTAACAGCCCCACCTACAACAGCTGATGCCATGTCACGACCTCAAACTGTTATCAAGGAGATTCCTCCTATAAAGTTACGTCCAGGACTCAATGTTTATCATCCCAAGCCTATACCTCCACCAGAGATGTTGCCACTCACCCGAACTGTAAGTTGTCAAAATCAAGACGAAATTTGATTATTTTGGATTCAGTTATAACAAAGTAAACCTAAAATCAGATTAAGCAAAATCGGAGCTTCACTTTATCAATAAAACAAATCCATTTTTATCACAGCTGTTAAATCACCATTTTTAGTCACTAGAAATTGAATTATTGCCTAAGAATTTTTTTATTGGTCTAGATGGCATTATACTGCATGTATTGTTATCAATAGGTATAATATTTTGTATAAAATATTCTTCCAGAGTAAAGATAAAATGTACCCGAGAATGTCGAATCTATTCTACGAGGAATCTGACGGTGTTGTCAACAAACCGGCCATACGTATCGTAGATCAACGTAATCTGTATAAGGAAACCAAGCTCAAACTGTACCGAGATAAACCTAAACGTAGCGAGGATGGTCCCAGTACGACAGAGAAAAAGTTCCGTATGATGTTAGAACGGGAGAAGAGTATGGCATCCAGAAGCTCCAGAAGTTCTCGTCAAACTACGTAAGTCATGCTGTGTTTTCATATTATCATATCCTTTAATGGTAGCACATAATTGTGTTATAATATGCACATTTGGAGAGCAGCACATTGTGAGAATAACACATTGTGAGAACAGCAAATTATGAGGGAAGCACATTTTGAGAGCTGCACATTTTTTTAGACTTGTACATTTTGAGAGCTGCACATTTTAGACTTGTACATTTTGAGAGCTGCACATTTTAGATATACACAGATCAACTGTTGTTTAAAGGTCCTTTGATGAGACAATAGCCAGATTACTGACTGTCAAGTCACTTTATATGATGTGCTATATTTGCCAGATGATGAAAATAGCATATTCAATACCATCTCTTCCAGATGAGAATATATTACATTGTTATATTCAGAAGTTACATTGTTCATTCAAATTCAAATAAGAGTGTTATGTATGCTTCATCATTATAGACCATCCACATCTAGATCATCATCAGCCAAGATCAGGTATATCTGTGTTTCTTGCTAAATATAGTCATTGTTGTAACTGCTTCATTGTTTACATTCAAAACTAATCGTAATATCCATTATTTGTGTCATAGTATTTTGTATTTTTGATAGTCGCAATAACTATATTATGATTCCTGAACTACTGATTTTCCTAACTTAATGTAATGTTACTAAACCATTGATTTTCCAAACTTTTAAAATTATTCCAATTTCCCGAAAAATAGATTTTCCTGAATTAATTATTCCTGAACAATTGATTTTCCTATATTAGTTATTTCTGAACTACTGATTTTCCCGATTAAACCTGAATAACTTTCTTGCCTTACCAATCAGATTTATTCTGATTTGAAGGTGACCCTGACCCATGGGTGTCTTTAATACTCCTCATTGCCATTTAGACGTTAGCTTGTGAAACTTACAGGTAGCATACTGCTCAGCTCCCCTTTTCTCATTTTTTGTAGGTTAATTAAACGATTAAAAAATAGAAGTAATTAAAATGGCCTATGTATGGTGTGTTGCATATTGTTAGACAGCTTTTGAATTTGGTTAGTTTGTAAAAATGTTACTGTTACATTACTGCTTACATCATGAATATTTGCTTGTGTTACAGGTTTTATATTTGTCTCAATAGATACAATCCGGAATGTACAATATTGTGAGTTTTCCGCAAATTTGCATGCGGTACAAATAATGTTGACCTTAATCCGTTGCTAATGCCATTGTGATTTAAATAAGCATCGCTGATTTCAATGGTTCATATATGAATATTTATCGAATGAAAAGGTAAAAGTTGTTTGTACCGCAGGATTCGTGTGGAAAACCCAGATTGCATTGAATTTCGGAGTATATCTATCAGACCAGTCTATAATATATCTTCTTTCTATTCTAGTGTTTATGTTGTTTAACATAGCTTTAAACCAATTAAATATTGATAAATATCACTAGTATATTTTTCATTAGTATTGCATTCTATAATTTGTTACTGTAAGTAAAAAAATTATGTGTGAAGGAATCAAAGTACAGATGTAGTTCAAACTTGCACTCTACTGTTATTGCAGGCCAAACTTAGTTGTTAGTATTAATTTTATTCATTATCAGCCTTTAAATGTTTACCAATTATAATTATGATCTTATATAATGACTGAAGCAATCACTGTGAGTCCTGGAATAAGTGTACTCTAAAATAGTTAATTTTCGTGGGGGATTTTGTGGTTCACCTCAACCACGAACTTTAATTCCAACGAACATTAATTTTGACCCGTGTTTTATACCTAAAATGAAAAATGTACGAATTCAAGTCCCAACAAAATTGTCTTTTTTACCAAAACCACGAAATTTCGTCCCAACAAAATTCATGATTTTACAGTATTTCATTTTGAAATTTTATGATTTACTGGAAAAGGTATGCATTAGAAAGATACACATACAATCGTCATGTATGTGATTGTATTTATTACAGGGAGGGAACTCCGTCATCTTCTATATCGAAATCTGTGTCAATAATGTATGTATATATACCGCTAGTTTGATACATGCATAAATGTTGCTCTAGTCAATGTATTGTTGTATCGTCCTGATGTTTAAGATATAAAAATGATCTTATGTTTTGTTAATTGATATTTTTTCGCATGTTAAAAATGTGAAATTATCTTATGTTTATAATTTGTACATGATATTTTTTGCATTATTGATATTGCTAGTAAAAAGCTTTTAATTTTGGTATTGTATTAAATATTTAGTATGTTTTTATTCATATTTTTAGCCTGTTAATTTATAATTTTCTATGAAAATTAATATGTATTAAAGTGTATAGAGCTATATTCTAACATTCATTCAATGTCAAAATAATTACTTGCATAGTTTTTAGTATGATACTAGACTACCTTAATTACAAATTAAAACTTTGGATGAGTTCCGTGTACTTTGATTCAATCGTCGAAAAATAGCCAATTCTTAAAGTTTCATAAGGTGTTCTAGAACACTTTTGTATGAAAATGGACAGTTTGCATGTCCAATAAATCACAGAAAGAAATTCTGTTAAAACTGAAGCGAAAAATGATCTAATGGATATTAAAGCATAATTATTTTTCAGTTTTTGAAAATTCTTTAAAAAATTTCTTCCGATATAGCTCTATACACTTTAACTAACCAATTTGATAATGAGATAACTAAATAAAATAAGGATATTTAATTTTATTTACTAATTTGCACAAATATTTAGAATTGAAATGGAAAGACAATGTATGGTATGGTAATATGATAAAAAAGTGCATTTAATTTATTTTACATACTGTGGCAGTATATTCAAAGCTTATCACTTTCTTTTGTGACTGTTTATTGTCCTGTCCATTTATCCCTGTATATTGTTGTCTGGCTTATTTTGATATTAACATGTGAAAATGAGAGTTGCTTGATATAGTTTGAAATGAATACATGTACAGAGTGGTTAGTGCTGTGAATATTATAATCATCTGATGTAATGATGAAATTTTCTCTGTGGAAACCATTTATAAATGTAGTATATTCAACAACAACGTGTAGTGTTTTTTAAATTGTATTACAACTAACGTTTCAGCAATTTACCTTCTTCAGAGTAATAACAATGTTCAACAAAACAATGGATGTGACGTCATTAAAGTAACATGGCATTGCACCATTGCGGAAAAAAAAGATATAATGTCATAGACTATAATAAGCAAAGTCATGTCTTAATATAATTGTACAATTAAATGTAATATACCAATAAAGTTCAAGTTTAGTACCATACAGATTTTCGTGGATACTATTTATATGTCAATTGTGACACATTTGACTGTGTTATGGTAAATTTGTACCATTAGCAACATGTCTAAATTACCAAGGTAAAACATGGTGGGCCAAGGTCAGTCATGTATATGATGATGTTGACCATTATATTCGTGCAAAGGGCTTCCATTCTAACTATCCCCAAAGGGGAAAAATTACGACCAAAATGTCAATATACAATATCATATGACCTTGAAATGTTCTGTGTTTTCAGGGGGAAGGGTACTGGTACCAGAATGTCCATGGCAAGAACTCTCACTAAAGGTAATTATAAAATTTATTCAAGCATGTCTGTTATATCAATATTTTAGGCATTTAGGATGTTGATCTGTGACGACAATCATTATGATAATTAAAATTCCATCATAGAATTATACCATCGGCATTCATTTGTTGTTGAATGAGGACTTTAATGCTCAGATTAATTCATGGATAATAGTAATGAATTTCTACTTTATTAATTTCTTTTTAATTGCTCATAGAAAATAAGCGTCAGGACTGAGCTAAAATATTATAATTATGAAAATTTGTATACACTTTGTACATACCATATTATGTATTACATTTGTACCATATATATGTATCGTTCAGTAAAAAGATCATAATATTATATTAGTACAAAATATCAGTAAATAATTTACAACACCTACTTATACATTACAAAACATATGGCTGGAAACATTTTGTACATGTACAATCACTTAACTCATATTTTTCCCTTTTATTCTATAATGGTAATATCACTATATTAGTATAATCTGATCCCCGTGTCTTTTTTAGTGGTGGTCGCATTGGCAGCTAGTATGAAACTGTTGTAAAATATTATACATAAATTCTTGTAGAAGAAATACATTTATGTTCCATAAATGTCGGACAAGATGTTGTCAAAATATCACTGAACAATCTCTGAAGTTCGTAAAAATTTACCATGACAATAATTCATTCATCTACTTCTGTGGTTTTGAGCCCCCTTTCTTACCGCACAAAATTAATAGGTTATAAATATTTTGAATCTGTAAATGTTACTAAAAACAGTTATAACTATCATATCAATTTGTCCGTGAGGGACCGTAAATGGTAAATCTTCTCCAAGATTTGAACATTTATACCGTATATACTATGCTTACCTAACTCGTCATGCGTACATATATCTATATAAATTGCATTTTTATACTGATTTGCTTTGAATATTTCAGAACATTTTATATTGGTATTTTATGAATCTGAATGTTGTATCATATATTACTGCACATGAATGCTTCCTGCATGCCTCAAAATGCAACGTACAATGTCCAATATTGTGTCCTGTATGATATAAATATTCTGCATGCAATAATTGCACTCACTGTTTGATAGCCACTTTTAGGTCCCGTAAAAGATTCAGATTACCGAAAGCCAGGGACTAGGACCTTATAAAGCTCTTATCAAATTAAAACCCCCGCCATTCACTTTTCAATTTTACTATATCTGATTCAGTAAAATATTGAATGTAGCATCGATATTTTGCAACCATGGATTTTTCATGATGCAACTAACCAAATTTAGATTATGCCATGTGACAAGTGATTTCTTGAAGTGCCATTTATGAATGTTTGCTCGTCTGCATTCAATTGGGACAGTCATAAGTATCCATTCAGATTTTTCCCTGCTAGATTGGTCAATGACCTCTGACTTTATGGGAAGAGATAGTTGTGAGATACACCGAATCCAGGTGCACTACCCTAGCTCTTTTTTGTTCCCCTTGGTTGTAGGCAACACTGATACATAAGTCTCTGCCACTGGGTGACTTAAACCAGTTAACTTCCACTGTTTTGGTGGGAAACACTGAATAACATTTCAGCAATATCCTAGTTAATATCATATTCAATGCATGATCGTAGTTCACATGTTCCCTATGTTTATAAAGAAATCAGTTTGTATACCAAATCACCATAGTTACATTTGTATTGTTACTATATTGTTACACCTTTTATCTTATTGTATTGACACTATTGTTTTTTATTTCACACACGTCCTTAAAATATGCTTGTTACACTGTACATTATATAAAGCTTTTATTTATTTATAAATTAATGTGTTGCACTGGTAGCCAAACATATTTTAAGCACGGCACTGCAGCATAAAGCAGAAATCGATGCAACATATTTTCAAATGTCTTACTATCAAATAAGTGAGATATTGACCTGTGTTTGGGTCTACTGCTTATACCTGGGTTACATATCACCCGGATCACCCAGATAATGTCTATGTACTGTAAAATCATTAATTTTCGTGGGAGATTAAATTTTGTGGATTTTGTGGGTCACCTCAACCACAAACTTTAATCCAAAAGATCATTAATTTTGACCCATGTTTTATTACCTAAAATGCAAAATCCACGAATTTAAGTCCCAATGAAATTGTCTTTTTTACCAAAACCACGAAATTTCGTACCAATGAAATTAAATGATTTTACAGTATCTAATGTGTACTTGATATATAGGGATAATCATGTGGATGCTGGCATACTCTGGTAGCAATCATGCATATTTCAAATGAGACTTAAAATGTTTCCAACCAATAACTGTCTGGCCTGATAAGAGCAGTTTTACTCTCCAATTATCTGATGGTGATCAAATTGGATTTGTAACCCAGGCTCGATCCGTCAACATCTCTATTGAGCTAAATCTCATCTCAAATATTGTCTAATTGTGTCTTTTAGATAGTTTACTTGTGAAGCTCTATTCAAAATTTGATTTACTAAACAGAAAACACTGAGCTTAGTTTATTGAAGTATAATTCAAAGCAATTGAACTTAAGATTTATCTCAAATTCAGACTCTGACTTTGAGATGAGATTTCTGCTTGAGATGCTTCGGGAGATCGGGGCCAGGTATAGCATGAGACAATGTCTAACACATTGGAAAGTTGAAGGCTTGTATTACCATCAAATATCTATTATATGAATTGAAGAATAATCATAACAATGTCCATCATATTTACTGCGAGTAGAAATGTATGTGAAAACTTATTTCTTTCCGATGTTACTATTTATAGCTGAGACTCGAGCTGAGAGTGAGGCTGAAGGTATACACTTTCCTCCCGATAGTCTGTCCCGCTTCATATGTTACATGTTCTGTTTGCTTCAAACTACATTGTAGATGCTATATGTAAAGGTGTAGGTGTATGTTAGGCTTCTTGCTTCTAATCAGTCAGTCTCCCTGTCCGTCTGACTGTCTTTATCCCTGGAATTACAGTTAAAATTCATCTATATAATATACCTTTACTTTGCTGAATTCTGTATAATACTATCGACTATAGTTAGCAATTGTCCATTGCAACCTTCCTCCCCAATTTTAGCTAGTGAAAAGAACAGAGCTCTGCACTACTATATATAGACAATGACAAGACTCAAAAGTAACACCATGCATTAGCTGTCAACATGAAACATGAAAAAATAGCGCAATAATTCTCAGGAATTGATGCCAATAGAAAGCACTTCAGTTTTCATTTACATATACCTGTACACATATACAACACTACTATGTAAGGAAGAAGAATCTAAATTTTAGTTTACTATCAATGCTATCTGAGTAGTGACTTATGTCCTTGTGTAGAAAATATGTAGGAGCTGTTGTCATTAGGTTTTTGTCCATCGACTTAATATGATCAAACTCTGTAGTCTACTAGATGCTTCCTTGGTATGTGATATATCATTTCTCAAACAGGTTTCCTATTGATAATATTCTAGTACTTATACATTGGAGAACAGGCAATATTGTGATTTCACACTTAGACTGCAGTTATGCTTATAATTTTACAAAATTAATGTACATGCATTTTTATATCGATAGGCATCTATTGAAAGATTAAATGCTTGTTGTAGTATCCATAATGGTTTCATGTTTCAAATGATACGTCATTTCATAGATTTGTTAGCTTGCTGCAGTTTTATTATAATTTCATGTTGTATATACATGTGATTAACCCTTTACTCTATATTATATAGCTAAAACAATGAATGCATCTACTTCATAATACATATTGATATTCATTTCAACATATTTGTCCTGACATCATTGCAGATATTGGTATGCTATATATGGGTTTTCAGTGGCATATCCTAAGCTGAAAAAATCCATCCATGCGAATTTTTTCTGCAGTATATTTTTGGGTGTCTTTTTCCTATAAAGACATGCTTATTTCATTAATTTCTCAAATTCTCCTGATCTTCAGGTATTGTTAGGGGTATATGGAGTAAAGGGTTAATATCATTGTATCAACTGTTATGTTATAGTTTGCTTTTCTGTACAAAATGTAGTAAAATTGTTTAGTTGTTTAAATCATATTAACCTTTTATTTGAGTGTCTTAGAGCCATCTTTGATTTGCTGGTGATGGGTTTTTACTTAAGAGTGTTTTAAATTATTGATCATGATATCTAAAAAGTTCTTAGACTATGTAAAAATAGTTTGTATAGTTAAATAATGGAACGTTGTTGCAAACGTCTAGGTAGGCCAAGCCTTGAAATCTAGTCATTGATAGAGAAACATTATAGTGGTATATTATATTTAAATAAATTTTTCTCTTTGTGCTGAACATTCATTTGTATTTCAACAGCATACATGTTTATTATATGGACAGGTGGTAATTTGATGGCGAATATGTTATGATAATCATGTCAGAATTATAGATGCAGTTGTTAAGACAGTCTGTTATTTATTGTATTACAGCAAGTAGCTGGTCCAGGTTGAAACCCAATAGTCGTGGAAAGGAATATGGTGGCCTAAAATGGGAAAGAGTGAAGGTAAATAGCTTTATTTATCATAGTGTCACCCCTATTGAAAGGGCCAGCAAGTTTGATATATGAGACACTTATATTTCAATGCACAATACCTCCTGAGTCCCTTCTCTTATTGCTGGGAACCTGGCAATGATTACCAATCAACAACTTCTAAGTCAGATTATAAAATCTTTTACTTAAAACATTACTTAGAATTGGGCTGTCATGGGGCGTACATGTTAACAAACATTGTTCACTGTGTATAAATGAGTTGATTATTGGCAATTGCAATAACGAGTGCACATTGAATAATATATAGTACGGCAATACAGAGTACAGTGATAAGATTTTACATGTGTTTCAATAGCAATAAATGATACAAGTTAAATTTTATTGTAATTTGATAGGTCAGACAATGATTTGGTTGATACACACTACACAGTGTGATTTGTATGGAAGTTCCATGTTCCTTAAACTTGTATTTCAGACAATGGTACATGTGAACCTGATATCAAAGCGTGCCGAGGAGAGACAAGATGCAGCCAAACATCTCGGTCTACTACGATGTGGTGATGCTATGGTATTCTTTGCATTGAAAGAGAGATTACGTGTGGACGACGATTCCAGGGTGAAATATGAAGCTGCCAAGTCACTTATATTGCTAGGTAAAGCAGTTTCTTGTATATGTCCATATTACAGCATCTTGTCCAGGACAATACTGAACTTTGGGAAAGGTGTAAGCCCCTTGTCCAGGACTATACCAAGCCCCTTGTCAAGGACAATACAGAATAATGCGAAAGGTGCAAGCATTTGTTGTTGCTGGGAGTATGTTTTTGGGGAGCATATGTACACAGTATATTCAAATAGCTATTTGTTAAAGCATCCATGTTGAATGTGGAAGGTAATTGGCTTTTCTCCATGTGATGCATATCATGAGCTGTTCTGGGTTTTTTTCCCAACCACCTAAAAATTAATTAAGATAAATTACTTGAGCGACCCTGAGCTTATTGTTATGAAACATTGTCTCATTTGATTGTTTTGTTGTTAGGTTGTTGGGATGAAGATGTTCTACAAGTGATACTGAAATATTTGGTGATTGGTAATACTGAGATACGGGAAGATCTTATATTGAATATGATTGATGGGAAAAATGTACAATATGTCAACAAGGTATGTGTAAACTTCTTACTGCTAAATCCGGAAATGTACTATTGAATGGTCCTGATATATTAGGTAGAAGGATAACCTAGCCCCGGTGATTATAAACATTTCTCATTCTCATTCTCAATCTCCAGGCTCAAACTTGAAAAACAGGTTTTCTTTTAGAATTTGGCATCAAAACCAACACAAACTTGTAGTAAATGATTTAATTAATAAAATGAATCCCCATTTCATATGTTCTTATGCAGTAATAAAGAAATTACAGTAGTTTTGGTAACTCTGCGTTGACTCTGTACGTCTAGCATTATTCTCCTGCATATATTTTGGAAACAAGATGACTTTGGTCTGGACGTCTGCATGAATGTCACAAAGTTTGACCGCCCTTTTTCTCCTTCACTACTCATTGGATTTCGTTGAACCTTCACATGAATATTTGGTGCCAAGTATGGTTATAAATGTACAATGTCAGGAATTAAGACAATGTAATTTGATCTTGAGTAATATCCCTTTATGGGAGATATACATTTTTGTGCTGAATTCAATAAAATATGTCATTGACATTAAATATTGTTGGTTGATTCAATGCATAGATCTATTTGTTCATTTTTCAGAGAACTCCAACATTCCCCGAGCTAGTGAAGGTGTTAAGTCATTTTTGTTGTAATCCCGATCCGGAGGATTCTATAGCGTTTGATGCAGCCGTGTTACTGGGTAAACTGTGTGTAATGGATGAGAATGCTAAATCCAAACTTCTCAGATCACTAGAACATAGTGAAGATACACATGTAAAAGCTAAGGTATGGCTTATCTTTCAACAAGTAGACAAACATTACCAATTTTGTTACGATCTATTTTTCATGACTGTAATCAGTATATAAAGTTACGTAGCTGTATGCATATATAGGATGCTGAGTATGTAATTTATTATACTGTAAAATCATTTAATTTCAATGGGACGAAGTGTTGTGGTTTTGGTAAAAATACTGTTTCAATGGGACGTTAATTTAGGGATTGTGCATTGCAGGTAATAATACAAGGGTCAAAATTATTGTTTCATAGGATTTGATTTCATGGTTGAAAGTGGACCATGAAATCCTCAAAATTTAATCCCCCACGAAAATTTAAGATTTTACAGTATAAAGCATCATAATTTACTCAATATGCTTGTTTTGCATAAGTTGGTAGATGTGGTTGATAAAATGTTTTCCGATTAATGATTATTAGAAATTTGTTTGGCATGAAGTACAAATTACCGACAAATTTTGTATGCAGTTTGGTAACAGCCTTTTGCATACAGCCAGTAAGTGAGGGCATAGAGTCACAATTTCCATGTATTGCAAACTTGTCTTGCTACTTGTTAGAATTTATAAGTACTTTCTTGTATTTTATATAAAATCAAGGACTTTTATTGACACTATACCATTAACTTGACTTCAGGCTCTGGAAGTGTTAACCAAACAGTTGAGCTGTACAAACTGGGATGTAGTACAACATTTATTGACCCTGTTTCAACAATCTCCGGTCTGGAAGTATAGAGCACTCGCTGCTGATCTCTTAATCGTGTTAGGTAAGTGGACTAGTTATCTGTTATATTTTATCTACTATGTTTCACTGTGACTCAGAAACTCATTTATGCCTTTTGATTATGCGATATATTGTATTTGTCATGTGAATAAAATTTCTCATTGTGACTGATTTAATTATTGAATTCCATAACTTTGACTAGTAAGTTTACACTTATAATTGTATTTGAACTGTTGCCTATTGCAACCAAGGTCATATTGTTGTCAGGTAGAGTGGCTGTAGATTCTGATATCAGTTACTAATTCCATGAAGTTCAGTAATGATTATGATCATCAGTGTGACAATTTTATATGAAAAAAACACAAGTTGACTGTTACACTTGGCACCAACAGCAGCCACAGCACATTGGTGTTTTACTATCTCAGGTACCACTTCTAAAACACTTGCACCTGGGTAAAGTGGAGAACTGCGGGTTATCAATGTTTAAAGAAATTAGTCTGTGGCACAGATGGGATCAAACTCTCTCTCTTGTGAGAAAATATTGTTTGAAGGTCTTTTTATCTGACCCTTTCATACAAGTACAAGTATGTATTATTGAAATATTTTTATCTGGTAGGAAAAGACAATGTATGTAAAAGAGGGGAAGAGGAGAGAATTTATCAGATTTTGGAGAGAAAACTTTGGGATGATCCAAATAAGGTCAGTAATGACATTGTGTTGTATTCCATCATGGAATCAAGTTGATTATTGTACTGAAATACTGTCAATTATTATGTCTATTGTTCTCTCCTTTGTCTAAACAAATTGCTAGGAGTATGGCGTTTTTATCTTAATGTGGAGATTGTGTTCTGACTAACTATTTTCCATGGTTCCAAATTTATTTGAGACTTTTATATACTGAACCATAACATTGACCCATGTAAGCATTCAAGCATACAACATGGCATATAAACATAACATGTTCTTGAATAATGTTCAGAAATGGTAAATGAAAGTGTTTTTGTATTGCAATATATCAAGTTATTATTCCCTGCCGAAAACAAAGGGGATATGGTAATGGCCGGTAGGCATAATTTCATCCGTCAGACTGTCTATGTGAAACAGATTTAACAAAACTTTCAGAGAATAACTATTGTCCGCAGCTACAGTGCATATTCTCAGGATTTTGTGATTCAACCATATTTGGCCCTTTGTTAATAATTTACCTGTGTACGAGGGTCATTCAATATATTCGTAGACAATTGTTCTCATTTTATTATATATGTGTTTGTATAATAATTTCTTATATCATTATAAACATTTATCTATTACCTACCATATATCCAAATTATCTTTCATTATGCAACACAGTAGCATGTCAGCAGCCGTTGTATTACCATAGTAACGCTCTACCACCCCCGACCGACGTAACTTACCATTTTCACTAGTTCAACTAGTTGTAAATTCCGAATAAATTCATTTACATTCCCATATGTTTGCCAGATTATTGCAAGATGTTATCATAATATTTGGTAAATTTTTTAAGTTGTTTATACGTTTGAGTTTGAATTGAGAAGTATTTTATCTATGCCTGTCACGTTTTCATTTACCTCAAAATGCCGATGAATTTACGCAAGAAAATTGATGCAACTATTAAATTGTCCACTTGTCTTGGAAAAACACAACGAACACACATAAGCTGCTAACGAGAGCAAATGTAGACCATGTATTATTCAGTGCCCCTTTGTTGTAGTGACAACATGACATTTCTGAAGAGCAGCATGGTATTAAAAATGATAGAGGGGTCAAACGTAATTGGCAAATGTAAGAACGATTTAGGAAACGCCAGTCAAAATTTGCAAGACGTTTCAATTTAGCATACAACCATTAAGTCCAGCTTAATACTTAACTTTGAAGACATAAAATGTTGTAGTAGATCTATTTAGTAATATATAACTTAAATATTGGTGCTCAATTTCATATCAATGATATAATTCAATTTCGAGTTTACCATTAAAAAAAATAGCGAAACGTCAATAACGTCGCTGACGTCAGAAAATATTAGCGTTGTGTGGTGGTTGTGGTAAGGTGACATTTTTGTTTTATCCATATTTTCTTTAAAAATGCGTCGATTCGTGCAATATTTTCTGCACTTATGTCCGAAAGACTGTAGTTTAGTGTGATATAATTATTTATTATCTGTGTCAATGTGTATTGAAATGACGAGTCCAGTCCACAAATTTATTGAATGACCCTCGTATATGGCATAATTATCTTCTCTTGGCAGGGGATATGCTTCTATGACTGCTTCTTGTACCTACTATGACGATATTCATATATTTGATATTTACAGGATGTTCGAGTATCTGCTGCTAAAGCTCTTGCTGCACTGGGGATGTTTAGCAAGGCTTGTGATCGTATTGAAAAGTAAGCTTTATAAAATATCTCACTCTTGTCTTATCTTGGAATTCAAATACATGTAATCTTGTAGGAAAAGTAACATCATTTTATGATTAAGGGACAAACAACAATAAATCAAGGGACAGCATTTTCATAAATTTAGTATTCTCTTACAAGTACTGGATTCTTCTATTATTGATCGAAGATTTGTGCAAAAGGGGTCATCAATGTGTAAATTGTTAATCATTCTTCCAAACAATTAAATACCTCTTTGCTGTCTTAGTCTTTGGCCAGTACTGTTTGTTACGACTAATTTGATTGGCCACACAGGCTTTATTGTTTATCCATTATTACAATGGTCTGCTGCCTTGCAGACGTTTCCGTACTTTCCTGCTTACCATTATATTTATGTTTTCAGACGTCTGGAGGACACTGACGAGGATATACGTGCCCAGGCTGTGATCTCTGTCGTACGTATGCTTATTACAGTTTAACACTAATTATCCCATTGTCAGGGAAGACATACTTTTTCCAAGGTCAGGGTTAAGTCAGTGAATTTTGAAATAAGTCAGTGGAAATTTTCTTTTTTCTTTTTGTATTGCACTATTTTAACTCTAACAAAAAGGGCCAAATTGCTAAATCAAAGTCATAAGAGTGTTATGTTTGAGGTAGTGTTCTAATAATGTTGTTATATACAGGGAACCTTGGAGATGAAGAATGAGAAGATTATACGACTGTTACTGGAGATGTTAGAATTAGATGCCAGTGAATATGTACGACTTATGGTAAGTTCTTACTTATAATATGTTGATGTTAAATGGTAATCAAAGCACCGATGGCACTGGAAGAACAGGGATTATTCCTGTCGTCAGAAAAATATTTTTCCAGTCACAAAGCATATGAGGGCATATGCCACCCCAACGCCATATGTATGTTCCAGCATCTAGTTAATACATTATTACCTCTACTGTCTATACTACTCACAGTATTGAAACGTTGAGCGTTTATCACTGACCGGATGGTAACCTAGCTTACGTAACATAATACAGTCGCTGTCTTGATATATTTACCAAGCTTCCTGCAATAAAGTGCTACGTTATCATGCAACATTATAAACACTGTCTCGGCTAAAGATTAGGCGATAAAGTCCGAAGTCATCCCGCGGAATGCGCAAGTGGAGCTATTTTTTTTAGCTCGTAATCATGTCTAGTGTATTTTTTACGCTAACACAGAACAGGGTTAAGCACCCTGTTCAAAAATGCAATGTGTAATATGTATTGATAAGATTATGCTAATGATGTCACCTAACACATACGTAGCCACTGCTTCACCAGTCCCTCGGTCCATTTGTGAGTCAACTTTTGTGTTGCCTCTGCTTATAAAATGTTCCTTGGTTTATCCGGCTGTGAGTCAATCTCCATGTTGTCTTAGTTATATCCCTAATTCAGTTGTTATTTATTTCCTATAATGACACAATGTTTCAGATTGCTCGTACATTTACCATACTGAAGCTGACAGACAAGCGTGTATTGAGAGCACTCAGGGAACGTGACAAAGTAGACGGGGCTCTTGCCAGGTACGGACTGTACTTATACACATATAATATAACAGTAACAAACAGCAATCATGTTCACGATCCAAAAAAGAAAGTTGCTATTATATACAAGTACCCCCCATGATACCATGCCATATTCTCCTATCATAATAAAATCTGATCATCAGCTTAAACATTAGTATTGTTGCATATATCATTAAGTTTATAGTCAAGATACCTGTCCCAAATTTTAGCTGACACTCAAGGAGGCCATTAGTAATTATCATCGTTTTGTATTGATGCTTTTTGAAGAAATTACCCAAAAGCAGACCTATCTTTATAACAGATAATTTGAATGTAACACTTAAATGTAATATTCTTTATTGGTTTGAGCAGATTGCTGTTATTGTTACTTGTTGGTAATAATGTTGGTTTTGGTTTAAAGTTTTGGTTGATGGTTAATACATGATCCTTGTTTGTTTTGTTATAGAATGTTTTATCCCTTAATGGTTGAACATCAGTCTGAGTTCATCTGCGAATGATCTCAGGAATGTTACAATCTGCAGATATAGCCAATGAATACATGGTTTGCCTGTCTTACGCATTCTGCACCTATCGTTGGCTGACACACCTAGGGCCTTGGCTAGTCATTTTTGACATCAAAAGTCTCAATAAAAAGTCCCGGCAAAATTAAGTATAGCGTGTTCATAATCTATAATTAGTCAATTTATCTACTGTTCCAAATATACCCCTTGTCTCCACCACCAAACAAGTGTAACTAAACATTGCCATTTTCAAAACATTGTCCTGACATATTGTCCTCTCCGATGACAGGTTTTATATTCTTTCAGATATGTCAGATTAGCTCAGACTGAAGTTCAGTGTTTGGACTATGTTTAATAATTAATTTGGTTTTGTTATAATACCTTGCGGTTTGATTCTCATATTTGTGTTTATTGACTCACACATGTGGTTATGTTATCATTAAACAACATGCGTCCTGGTGTCCGTTGCCTAAGCAAAGTGCTACATACTGCATTCAACAGGAAGTAATCCATACATTCATTATTTAATTTAACGGGAGGTAACAGAATGAAGGTGCTCAGTAGCACTTTGGTTAGGCAACGGACACCAGGTGACGTTATTAGATAGATGGTTTAGATCATCATGGGTTTGGTGTGTAAGCTAGATGGTTTTAAGGTGGAGATACCTTAAAAATGTATCTGGGTATACAGTGAGGTCTCACATTATAGGTATGGGTGGCTGCTTTAGAAATATTTACTTTTGTGAACACAATTCTGCCATTGGCCATAATTATACTTGTTTAATCAATAATAATGATTATTCCTATTATTTGAATAATGAAACTATATTATTATTCTGAAGACAATGGTTAAAGAAGGTAAAGGGAATACCCCTCACATATATTCTTCTATCATGTCTGTTACTTCCAGTATTTCAAACTCTAAAAGATAACACCATCAATTACTTCATCTCATTGCACACTTTGTCTTTTACTTTCATTAATTCATTAATTGAAATAGGGCCATACAATTGTTGTTTATGTGTCTTCAATTGTTACTATCAAACATAGATCTAATCTTTGATGACATTGGCTACTGTCAGGTCCTCCACATGTGAAGAAGTTGTCAGTTTTCTTGCTTTCGGATGAGTCAGCTTGTACTGGGCCAGGCTGATAATAACATCCAGGGAAACGGGTTTCAGTCAACTGGCTGCTACATTGGACTGACAATTGTTGATAAAAATGCTGCTGCAATACTTCAACAACTATCATACATGTGTCTACAATATTTCTTAGTGTGTGATAGTTAGGAAAGTCACATTTTATTCAGCTATATGTTATCAACATTATACATGTAACAAGGCACCTCATGTACAGTAAAACAAACAGTTTGTAACAAAAAATTGTTTGGTTGTCACAATCACACATGTCAAAATAATGGGGCTTCTCACAGTTTCACAATGGAGGCATGGTATTGATAATTTTAGACCTAACAATTTTCTGTACAATTTTGTTTTACTGTCTTGAGATACAAGAGGCATTTTCAACTGGGCTCTCTATAGTCTTGTTCCTATCATCAATATGACAGTAGTAGTACATGTACTGTAATATTGGGGCTAGGAACCAGACTATAACCGTAGGCATATGGTTTCAAATCATTTGAATGTACCCTATATAAAACGAAGGCACTTACTGCGACCATGTTTTACAGCAACGGATATGTGATGTAGCAGGAAATGGTATCCACATGTTTGCAGTGACAACTGTTGAAAAACTGGATACCAGCTTCCATAACATCATATCTGTTGGGGATAAACATGGCTGCTGTACTACCTTCGCATACACTCTGATAATTGGAAAATTTGGAACTTCAAGGTTTATGAAAAAACAAGGACTTGGCAAATACTGAAACCATGTGCCTATGACTATAACCCACTCAATGAAACAACCCAGTCAAAGAGCCCTATGTGTATATTTAAGATTTTCAGGTTGTGTTTTATACTAAATGTCTATAATCTAACATTATATGGTTAAAGGTCACAATTTCGAGCTATAACAAAGGTTTGCTGGTTGATACCCTATACTAGAAGCATGTATTATACCTATACAAATATACCTACATGAAAACACATTCACAATCCTCCTTGTGGAATCTCGTAGATTTCTCTTTAATAATCTTTCTACCAACAATTAATTCAGAAACAAATTAATTAACCTTTTTAAAAACATAGTGGTTTGAATTCTCATACAGACTAATTGTAACTGACACTCTTGAAGTTATGTATATATAGAATAATACATGGCTGAGCAGTGCCTTTGAGTGATAATCGCCCCGGTAGGCTGATAATTGCCCGAGGGCTTTAGCCCGAGGGCAATTATCACAGACCTACCGGGGCGATTATCACTCAAAGGCACTGCTCAGCCATCTATTGTTCTGTATAATATTTATGTTGCAGCTTTTTCATTAAAACAGTACAGTTAAAAAAACGTAACTTGTTCAGTAATTGGTAGATCATTTGCTATTGTAGAGAGTTATTATTGTCAAACTTGGATCTAGGCGCGCAATGCACATCTACAAGAGCTGTAGATCTAACACTAAAATGTTCGTAACTTTTTTATTATTGAACGGAAACCTATCATGTGGGTATTCATTTTCTTGATTAGATAATTTGCTACACGCTGATGTTTAGTTTAATACAAAATTCTGAAAAAATCTGTTTTTCACATTTTCGGAAGAACATAAAAAATATTGATCTCGTCTAGGAAACTCATTGTTTTGATCATAAAATAAACGTCTACTGTACTATACTGCACAGGTCATATATATTTCATCGAAGGTTGAAACAAAATATTTTTTAAAATTAATGTGCTATTCTGCTTCTCCGAAGCCATCAACCGTGTTTGCAAGTGATTCTGGTAGAAATATGCCTACGCTCAGCGGCCGACGCGAATGACGTAACGTTGCGCGTGAACGTTTTCCTAGGGCCATTATCAGTGATAATCGCCCCGGGGGCGTGTGGCGGCGGGGCAAAAAGCTGATAATACTTTTGAAAGGCCGATAATGCTATTTTTCGAAGGCAAATTTGTTACTATATATAGTAACATAAGTATTATTGAAATATATATTGAGATTCGTAGACATATACTAGAGTAGTTTGTGTAGCTTTTGAAGACTGTAATTATAAGGTTTTAAAAAATAAGCCATATTTGTGTAACATTTCACTCGATTCAAATTAAAATAATAATTTTTAAACTGAAATATTTGTGTATTTATATCTTGTGTTTGTACGTTCCCTTTGGTAATTAATATAAGTTTCCTAAGCAAATGCACTGCAAAAGGCCAGTGTATTCAGCTAATGCATTTGTTCCAAATAAAGCATTAACAACAACTTTCACCAAATTCAAAGCCTCAATTTGAGGAAAACAACCCTTAGTTTAATTTAATGACTTTATACCATACTAGAACATTACTGCCATGGTTTGTGAATGTGTGTGTTTTTGATTTTATCCTTTGATATATATACCATGTTTATTCTAGGGTGCATGTATCTGCAAGCACATCTCAGGAATCCAACCATAGTGCCTCACTACCCCTTCTACCCCGATCACAAAAAGCAATATGTAAATGAAGCTGTTGTTACTATGCGTTGTTACCGTGTATTCACATCTGATGTTGTGTAAAGCCAACTGCTTCTTTTATAATTCTTATTTACTTAATATTCATATTCATTTCCTACATATTCATAGCATTAGAATTTTGATGAAATTCAGTGAAAATTTGACCTCTATTGACATTGTACAGCAAATTCAAATTTGTTCAAATCCTGGGATAAAATCATAAAATATTCTTTGAGTATCCAGGAAAATTAGTTGTAACATATGTAGGGCAACCAAAACCACTTGTTTGGAAATAGAAACATTGATCGGGCAATAAGTAACACTGTTTGGCAATCATTTACATAGGTTGGTTGGCAAGGAACATTTGTTGGCCAGCCATGAACATTGTTTTGGGCAACCAAGAACATTTGTTGCCAACAGTGCTGCCCGAACACATACAAGCCTTCTTGTCAGCATGGGGAGCATTTTTTAGGCAATCAGGATCTTTGTTCGGCAACTAGCAATATAAGTTGCAACTAGAAATCATGTAAACTTGAATGCCAGTTTTGTGTTGGATTTATAGAAAAAGATATGTTAGTTATGATATGTCAGTTGGCTTTACATGACACTCTTTATTATCAAATATACATGTGTAGTCACATTTTATAGGATTTTTGTTAGAATTTTATACACATTAAAGTTATATATTGCACATTTTCTATTTATACAAATATATATAAACATATATTGCTTTTTAGTTTGGACATCCTATATAAATGTATTACATTTTTAGCTCGACTATTCGAAGAATATGAAAGCTATTACAGTCACTTGTTCGTCGGCGTCGGCGTCGGCGTTGCATATGGTTAAAGTTTTACATGCAAAACTTTAACCTTGGTTATATTTCAATAACCAGTGCATATATTGGATTGAAACTTTGCACTGGCTTTCCCTGTCATGTAATCAACCATGTTTGATAACTCTTGCATGAATTTAATGCAAATTATGGCCCTTTTTTACTTAGAAAATTTGGTTAAAGTTTTGCATGCAAGTTACTAATAAGGCCATATCTCAAATAGTATCTGTGCTATGGCATTGAAACTAACAACACTTACTAACCATCATAAGGCAATGGTACCGGTCATGGGTAATAGCTCTATTATGATTATTATTTGAGTTATGCCCCTTTTTAACATAGAATTTTCTTGGTTAAAGTTTTGCATGCAAGTTTCATTCAGACCATATCTCAGCTACTATCCATGATACTGCATTGAAACTTACAACACTTGTTTACCATCATCAGTCAATGGTATCAGTCAAGGGCAATAACTCTATTTTTTTTTTATTTCAGTTATGCCCCTTTTTAACATAGGAGTTTATTGGTTCAAGTTTTACATGCAAGTTCTATTCACGCCATATCTTAGTTACTATTTATGATATTGCATTGAAACTTATAACACTTGTTTATCATCATTAGTCAATGGTACTGGTCAATTGTAATAACTCCATTTTTAGTTAAATTCGAGTTATGCCCCTTTTAACTTAGACTTTCCTTGGTTAAAGTTTTGCATGCAAGTTACATTCAAACCATATCTCACCTACTATCAATGATATTGCATTGAAAAGTTTAACTTTTATTTGTTAATAGTCCAGTGTTGAGATAATTGCCATGCCTCAACAACCATTGTACATTAGCTTTCATTGCCATGTAGTCAACTAAGTAGCGTAACTCACGTTTCAATATAATACAAATTTTAAATGGCCTGTTTTGAACTTATATTTTTTCTGACAAATGGCTGCGAATAGTCGAGCGCGCTGTCTAGTGACAGCTCTTGTTTCACATTTCATAATTAAGCTGCAGAAAATATCCTGGCTTGATGTCCATGCATTACATTGTAGATACAAACTTTGATTTGAATGGAATATCTAATCTACCTGTAATCATAGTATTACCAAAATGGATAGCAATATGAATACTAAATAAGAAATTATAATAATACCAAGCATACAGCAGCTCCGACATATTCCTTCATGCCCTGCCTTTCCCAAATTGTATTTTGAAGTGTTACACTGATTTCAATACAACCTTGTACACATAACAATAAGGAGGTTATGTGCACAAATACATGTATAACCATAGGTCGCCATGCATGCAAGTGGTTCAAGTGTTGGTCTCCACCAACAACTTCCAAAAGTATAACGGCTGATTGTGTATTTAGGTTAGACATATTTCATTGCCAAATAACAAATCAAATGACAAATTGTTAGCCACAAGTTTCAAAACACTCTTAAACTTTAAGTAAAAGCTTGCCAAAGTTTATTGTGTGAAATAGTATTGCATGACTTGATCCACAGTGTGTTCAGAATTACCACAGATGTAGATATTATGATCAGTGTGGTCGAAAAATGTGTTTAGAATTAACTATCTAGATTACCGACTTTGCTGTTGTGAAACAGAACATATATTACACTAGTGTGGATACAAAACTTTGCAGTGCCATTATATAATCTGAAAAGCCTACTGCAGTGTAGAAGTACCACGTGACTTTGGACTACACACCCACATCGAAAACAAATTGGTGAAGAAAAAAAACTTACTGCTATCAAAGTGAAGCAAATGTTGTCTTGGGTCTCAGGAGTCCAAAGTGCCACATGGTATTGCTACACTATATTGCATGCCTCCGTGTTCCAGTGGATGACACTACTCAATCTTTGTGCTTCTCTGTATATCCAATGTCACAGTCTACCTTATATACTGCTTTACAATCTATCTCTTAATTGTTTCTACCTACAATAAGTGCTCATTAACACTATAACTAAACAAGCCATTAATCTATTAATTTTGTGAATTTGAACTTGTAAAAATCTTTTGTATTTGTAAAGTTTGATTCAAAGAAATTTGATGAAAAATATCAAATGTAATCTGACTGTACTCGGTATGTCATATGGATGTCATTATATCAAGATGACATGTGCAATCAATTTAGAACTACAATTTGATAAGCATTGGTTCTGTATGTGAATTTTTTTTAGATTTTGAATATATTAATAATTACATCAACATCAAATAATTGTTTTAAGAATACAAAAGGGAAAAACCGCATGTTCTTGTTGACCTGCCACTCATTGTGTTCTTAGGTGTTAAGAATTAAATCCATTTTTTTTTACTTTAAGTATTATAAACGTTAGCATATTTCAGCTTCTTCTGCAATTTCCATTATTGAGCTGCAATTAACTTGTCAATAATTTACTTTTTCTCACAATATACATGTATATTTATCATACAATAAAAGATTAATAATTAAAGTAGTCGATACAGTAATTTAGATTTTATTTATTAGCATTGAAGTATAAGAGGCACTGTAGATCAGGAAATGTTGGAAAATAAAAAACAATTTTATAAATTAATGTCAATTGTTTTAATTTCCAATTACATTTGTACTTCTTTCATGTGTTTTCTTAATTGAGAAGTTACATACAATAAATAATGGTAATGAGGAAAGATTATAGTTATTTTAGTGTTCAATCGCAGCATTATTTTGAAATAATGTCATTCAAGTTCTCAATTATTAAGTTTATTATATTTTAAAGATCAAGATTTGTTTTGTAAAATCTTCACTGTAAGAAATATACTTGATTAATCCTGGAATAATTTATGTTTCTATTTTGTTTACAGAGAATCAAGGAAAGCATTAAAAGTTCTGGAATCCTTGGCAACACAGGTCCGGCTTACGTCACCTATCGGCCGGAAGTCTATGGATTCCCGAGGGTCAGCTCGAGGAGTAACACCGAGATTAACTCCAGCAGTGACCGCATGAGATTATTGTCATTGGTTGGATATCAGCTAGATTGATGTTGTGAAGTTATAATATTTGTGGATTGAAACATGACTAGAAACACTTGGTGACAACTAGGCATATTTATCATCAGACCAGTAATCAGTTTGTTGAAGAGATATATCGCTGTCTTAGAATGAGAAGGTTGTAACTACTACTTACAACCTAATAAGACTCATATTTAAAATCAGCACCACGGGGCACTTCTTATGAGCCTATTTTCATGAAAACTGGAACTTGTCATGTTGACCAAAATGTTCAAGTAGAAACAGCTTGTTTTACCAAAAGTAAAGAGCAATTTTTAGGACATTTTTTCTTGTTTTCTCAAAATATAGATTTTGTACTTACGACCTTCTCACTCTAAGCCAACGAGGTGTATTTAAAGCACAGATCTATGAGAATATAGCACTGCATGCAAGAGCTCACAGTCAGCATATAGAGCTCTGAGCCGTGACCACAAAATTACTTGAGTTTGAAAGGAGTAAAATCTATATTAGATGAAACTATTGCATAGACAGAATACTAATGGTACTTGATTTTAATTTCTGTTTACTGAAAGGTTGCTGGAGACAGGTCAAAATGGAACTAAATCTATGATTATGGTTCCTAATTTCAGAAATTTTATTTTGCTGAATGTGTACAAAGTATTATCCAAATGATCAAAGTATTATTTTGTAAGACATCATCAGTAGTTGTGATAATTCCATATGTTTTATCATGAATTATATGTACACTTTCATAGTCATATTGTTCACTATGTGAACACATGCTTTTATATTTGTGTGGTACATTTTGAATATTTGATCAGTATAAATGTAAAATATTATATTACTTGATACATCCTTTATCATATGTAAAAGTTATATTCCCCTTGGATTATTAAACAATTAAGTGATGTTATCATGTTTGACACTTTTCCGTTTCTATTTTACTAGATTCTTAAAGAACCAATGTTTGACACTTATTTACTAGATTTTTGAAGAAAAATGTTGAATATCAGAAATTCAATCACAGACTGAATGCAAATAGTTGTTTTCATATAACATTTAAACCTTCCCTATATTGTGAAATGAAATGTGTGTCTGTATGTTTCTCTTGAATTATTCATATATTTATTTGTTAAAAAATAAAATTTATACATCATTTTTAGCTCGACTATTCGAAGAATATGAGAGCTATTACAGTCACTTGTTTGTCGGCGTCGGCGTCGGCGTTGCATATGGTTGAAGTTTTACATGCAAAACTTTAACCTTGGTTATATTTCAATAACCAGTGCATATATTGGATTGAAACTTTGCACTGGCTTTCCCTGTCATGTAATCAACCATGTTAGATAACTCTTGCATGAATTTAATGCAAATTATGGCCCTTTTTTACTTAGAAAATTTGGTTAAAGTTTTGCATGCAAGTTACTAATAAGGCCATATCTCAAATAGTATCTGTGCTATGGCATTGAAACTAACAACACTTACTAACCATCATAAGGCAATGGTACCGGTCATGGGTTATAGCTCTATTATGATTATTATTTGAGTTATGCCCCTTTTTAACATAGAATTTTCTTGGTTAAAGTTTTGCATGCAAGTTTCATTCAGACCATATCTCAGCTACTATCCATGATACTGCATTGAAACTTACAACACTTGTTTACCATCATCAGTCAATGGTATCAGTCAAGGGCAATAACTCTATTATTTTTTTATTTCAGTTATGCCCCTTTTTAACATAGGAGTTTATTGGTTCAAGTTTTACATGCAAGTTCTATTCACGCCATATCTTAGTTACTATTTATGATATTGCATTGAAACTTGTTTATCATCATTAGTCAATGGTACTGGTCAATTGTAATAACTCCATTTTTAGTTTAATTCGAGTTATGCCCCTTTTAACTTAGACTTTCTTATCTGCAAGTTGTCTATTTTTGTGACCCTACTAAGAGCAACATAATGTGAATGAGCAAAGCATTTTCCTGAAAAATCAGCTATTGCTGACTCCATTGTATCCCCTTGACAACGATGACATGATTTTGCTACTGCACATCAAATTGGAAACTGTGAACGTAAAACAAGTATATTTTTATACCTTCCAATTGGAAATTGTCGTTTAATTCTAAAAATTGGTGTCCACTCCTTACATATTTCGTTGATGTACGAGGGGTGTACCAGAATTACGTAGACTTTTGTCTTAACTTTTTTATTTAGGCATGTATTCTCATCAAATTTGCCGTAGGAAAACGTCAGACCATTTTCAAAAGAATCGGTAAAAATATTTTCTAACAGACTGTTAGAAAGCCATTTAATCTGTCGCCATAGTAACCAATAGTTGGATAGGCGGGGCAGCTAAATTTAAAAATATTTTTGACATTTTTCAACTGCTTATACCTCACAGATACCAAGTCTTATTTTTACGCGACTTCATGACATACAAGCGCAATATCTGTGGAACGTACGCCGTTAATTTCGACTTTATAAAGGTTACCGTTGTTGATTTTTGGTACAAAACAAGCAACAGCTGCTGTGCGTCACCAGTGAAAATGTGACGTCAGCGAAATACGCTGGAAATCGAACCATCATGAAGTTTTGTGTGAACCCCGGGGAGACGCCAAAACAAACGCTTTAAATGGTGGAACCTGCTACCTCTAAATCTCTTTAATCGAGTTACCTGATCTTCAAACGACACAAGCGCATCATTCGTTGTCGATACCGAATTAAATGACATGGACCGACGGCGAAAACCAACGGCGAATGCGACGTCAACAAGCGTTTTCTAGGACCACATCGACCTGAATCGACGTTCTATTATAAGGGTTATATGCGACATTACTGGTAATATATTGGAACTGTTTATCACATTTAATGTAGTAAATAAACATTCGTAAGTTTTGTACGGTTGTGCCCATCTTTATAGCTACAATGTACACAGTTAGGAGCTTCACTTATCCGGAAAGTTCCGCCAACGTCGTGACGTTCCGTTGACGTGCCCCGCATACCGTACCCCTACCTATCCCCGGAAGCTGCAGAATTTGATCCAAATAAGATACGGCTTTGAAATTTCACGTACTTACGCAGTACATATTATTTGCACCCCACACAAAAGTATTTGTTCGTATGATGAATGGTATGGAACGTATGACAAAAGTCTACGTAATTCTGGTACAACCCTCGTACAATGATTTGTTTTTTTCTCTACATTGTAGTCCAATCCGCTCATCATCGAACTTTGCCCAGATAAACTTCGGTTTCCCATCCTTGTCCAATATGCCCTCTTTAAGAAACACAAATGATGCACCATTTGCAAGTCCATTTTCAATGTCAATATTGCACGAAATTTCATTTCTGATTCCTACAACGGTTTTTACTTCCGTGGCTAAACCCATAGTTTTTTAAGTATCTTTGGGTATTCTTGTAAGTATTTCTGCTTTAACATTTTCTGTAACATCTCCTAGAACAACATCAAATGCTTTTGATACAAATTTGCAGGATCCTTGCAGCTCACAAACCACTGAATTGTGATTATCAACATCGGCATTTCTAATATATATATGTGGAGTCTGAATAGGATAGTCAGGATGAAGCATATCTGTGGAGCGTTCTCGACTTTTTAGAATACTGATGTCCTTCTTTGTATGATTTCCTTGTCTTAGTCTATTCAAAATTTCTGCAAATTGATTTGACTCTTTGTCTCATGACTTCTTCCCTTTAAACATACACATTTCTTGAATAGAGTACAGTGCCGCTTGAAGTCTTAAAATCATTTTCACTGACAAATATTTGTTAATATGAACTAAGGCATTGCCTATAAGGGTATTTAATAAATATTAGATAACCGCTAGGCTATGTTTGTAGTGATTACACGGGCCCCAGTTGGTATGCATTATCCAAGGGAGATAACAAATGCATGCAATCATTATGAATTGTAATCTTTATACAGCACACAAGTCAATCAATCAAATTGTCATAATTTGATTCCAATTCAATAAAATCAAAGACGTACCTTGTTGTACTGTATTGTAGTATTGTAGGCCTACTTTAAGATGGTTTATTTATATTCCGAATATAGATATATTACAGCCTCCGACGTTTGTCTTTCGTCCTTATCCGCTTGGAAAATCGAAGATGTTATTACACAAGGATTTACATCCGTGTATTACATAAGCAACAACATATGGACCCTCCTAGTACACAAGTTTGTCCACCACAAATAATTAATGCACCAGTCAGTTGCACCCCCAGTTCCCCCGACCACAGGGATCCATGGCGGATAGCCAGGGAGACAGCCATGTTTTTACCATCCAGCTTCCCCCGCAAGGCAGGGGAAATTTAGGATTTATTCTGCGAAAACCTATAGCCTAAAGACAATATTTACCGGTAGATGTCAGGGGAAATGCGGGAGATTTTACCATCAGCTTCCCCCGCTTGCCGTTGTTTTTGACAACTCAAAATTCCAGAGCGCCCTTCCCCGTGGCTGGGCTGCTGTGGATGAAACTAACTGGTACATAAGTCTTATACACACTGACAGTAACAAAATAATCTCATAAACATTGCTTTGACAAGCTATACATTGAGACATAGAATTGTTGATTTGCATTGTTCAGTTGTTGACATGGAACGAATTGTAGCCTACTTACGTTCAAGCATCTGGTATGATCTGAGTGTTGATATCATTGTAAAGCTACGTAAATATGTCTATTAAAGACCAATTTCCTCGGAGATCGAGTACTGTCATGATAAATCGGCTATTTAAATGAAAATTTCACCTTTATTTTTGATGTTTCTTAAAACATCTTCCATGTGAAACGGGCGCATGGAAAAAATCTCGCAAACGCTCGCAATGAATTGGCTAGTTACACGGCCCACGGTCATGGGGAGTAGAGGTATTTCTTACTTCCCTTTGTTTTTTAAAAATAGTTTGTTTTATTTATTACACATTTTTTTAAAAATAATAATTAATTGAAAAAGAACGATAGGCTCAACCGTTTACAGCTTACTATTTTTTTTTATATTCCAAGGACCATTCACCTCGGAAAACTGCCTGAAATTTTTGACCGGAAATAACTTTTTTTGAAAGCATTAGTACCTGCTGAGACTCAACGAAAATACGCATGTCACCCGTATTAACGGTCTGGGTATTTTCAATAGCCTGCGCTACGCGCAGGCAATTAAATACCCTAATAGTCCAGTGTTGAGATAATTGCCATGCCTCAACAACCATTGTACATTAGCTTTCATTTCCATGTAGTCAACTAAGTAGCGTAACTCACGTTTCAATATAATACAAATTTTAAATGGTCTGTTTTGAACTTATATTTTTTCTGACAAATGGCTGCGAATAGTCGAGCGCGCTGTCTAGTGACAGCTCTTGTTTTCCTAACATTATAAGTAATTTACTGTATTCATGAGGAGTTTGAATGTGATTTGTTGCGGTTCATGTATGTTTGATGTTGAGGATACAAGACTGCCTATTTGCAGTTAATTGATATTCATGTGACACCATTGCAGAAACAATCACCAAGAACATAGGAATAATTAAATATATATACACTGCTGGTTTAGAATGAGAAAGTCGTAACTACTACTTACTACCTTATAATACGGCTACATATTTAAAATCAGCTCCGTAAGGCGCTTCTTATGAGCCTATAGTCATGAAAATCAGAACTTGTCATGTTGACCAAACTAAAGATGAAACAGTTTGTTTTACCAAAAGTAAAGAGTAATTTTCGGACATTTTGTTCTTGTTACTCAAAACATGGATATTGTACGTTACAACCTTCTCATTCTTAGCCAGCGACATGTACATACTATTGTTTAGTTTAGAACCATGAAAAGCTATGATTTGTTACTTTGTTTTTGTGCCAAAATTTGTTTTTAATTATATACATTTTATGTTTTTGATAGAATTATTATGTTTATCTGTTTTAGCCACTTGTTTTAGCAAGCCATGACATTTTATAAATGTATCTTCTCTTGCATATAACATTTGAATGTTTTAACTGCAAATATATAAATAATCAATTATATAAAAAAGTTAACAGTTACCAATTTTCTTGGGCTCCTTTCAGCTGTTAAGCTGCTCTAGCATCCTTTGACATTTTAACTTTATATTTATATTAGTCAAAATGGACAAGTGAAGTTTTGCCAGCTATATACCTTTATCAGTAGCCTATCATCTTGGGTTATATGCAATATTTTTATTATCACTTTTGTTTATATGAACAGTTAGTGTTCACAAAAGCTTACAATAAACTCTAGGGCCCTGAGACTGGCCCTCTTGTTTATGGGTTATTGGATAAAATCAAAAAGTCCCTGTGGTACTTGTTTCTTGTACAGACTGCCACCCATTCTTGTTGTAAACTTTTCTATAAATTATACACTTACAGATATAATTTGCTGGCTTAGAATGAGAAGGCTGTGAGTTCCACTTACAACCTCATAAGATGAATGCATATTTGAAATATACATCATCAAGCGCTTCTTATGAGCCTATTTTCGTGAAAATCGGAACTTGTCATGTTGACCAAAATGAAGTTGTAAAAGCTTGTTTTTCCATAAGTAAAGAGTGATTGTCAGACAGTTTTTCTTGTTTTCTCAAAATATTGATTTTGTTGTTATGACCTACTCATTTGAAGACAGTGAAATAATGATGTAGTTACCAATACATGTTGCTATGATGTGATAATACCGGTATATACCGGTCTACTTTGTGATATTGTTTATTATAAAACACTTTTGTATTGTTACAAAATTATACATGCATTTCAGAGTCTAATTAAAGTTGTTATGAGCCATTTATTATTTTTTTACTTCTCCCCCCCCCAACAAAATATACATATTTATAATTAAACTAAATTTTATTCATTAACTACTAAGATAGAAATAGAAAATACTTTGGACAGGAATTCCTGGATAAATAGCATAAGATAGAGAGTGTAAACATACTTACTAACTAGCTCCTCTTCGTAGTCAGTGGGACATTACTTCAGGTTTATATTGTCTCTCGCCACTTGGGTCTGTTTTTTTTGGCCTTTCTCTATGCTACTCTCAAAGATATTCCATTTTCTGTGAGTTGGAACTTCAGCTAACGTAATAGTTAACATACTGGCTAATAAATGTTTGGCTAAAATATATGGAGACATTAAGTCCCTTTCCCCTCTCTGTAGAGTATGTATTTTCTGAACCCCCCTCCTGGATTTAATCCTCATGAATCAGTGGTTAGTCAAGTTCTCAGACTATTATAATTATGTTTCTGATAAGCATACCTGGATCCTTGCTCCAATTTTGTCGGCCCCACAAGTTGGTATGGATTGTTTTCTCATTTATGCATGATGGGATTATAGATGTAACATGGTACATTCTAGTTTGTGCATTATTTTCAAAGTGAGCAGAGGCTCTACATACAATAGTTATTGCCCGGGTTAGACCGAGGGGCTGTCTGCTAGGAGATTTTTTTTAATTTCTGACTTTTATCTCCCCACGATAGTCCCTAAGTCGAGATTGTTTCTCTAGACCTGGGTTAAAATGTTTGTCTCTATAAAACAAGGCCAAGCTACTATAGATCTACAACATGCAGCGAGGTGTGACTAGTAAGTACTTTGTATTCTATCTCTAAAGGTGTCATTACCGAGAGGTCATTGTAGAACTATAGTATCATTCTATCAGGTGAATAAGCTTGAGCAATGTAGAACAGTCTTGGTCCACTTGCTGCATGTTGTATACAGTAGGCCTGTGCCTACAAGTACATGTAGCTAAAGGAATGTTTCTCCAGTGAGATATATAGGGCCATAATGGTCTTATTGTGTATTATTGTGAACAATGTTCATAGATATATATTTAAAAGTGTCATTAGTGTATTGGTAGTCAACGTGTAGTCACCACACGAATGATACGTCTGTAACAGCAATTGCAAGGTAAGGGAAGTAACAACTGCAATACGGAATACGGCAGATACCGGGTTTTAGCAGTCACCAATCGTCTAGATGACAGAGACTGATTTCGTCTGCAGTTTTAGCAAAATTTAATAAACATCGACTTTATAGATTGTGTAGGTAGGTTTAACGTAAACAGTAATAGCATTTTACCTCTTTTGTCAATCGATTCAACTATCGTAAATGCAAACGCCTTATTTGTCACCCGGACAGTGATCCCTACACAACTTAGCAGAACGTGACGTCATTAGACAGTGTCCTTCATTTTGAACCCTAGCTGTAGCAGTCTCCCGGTTCAGATTTGTAAAAAGTGTTGGTTACCTTATTTCACTCTGTGTACATAATGAGCTGGAGGGAACCTGTGATTTGTTATATATGCACTAGTCAATAATTGAAAACATGCCCCCAGCCCCACCCTTGGGCCTTGGCCTGGGATTGGGGAATGTTTTTTTTAAAAACCTGCCTCAAAAATTCCTGCCCCTCCTTCCAGGTACATAGATACTGTACAATCCCCACCCAGGTCGTTGCCCAGGTCCTAAACCAGTAAAAAGTTGCCGATCGATATTTTGGCCCGAAACAAAGCCCTACACTGACTCACTAGACAGACTGTAGGGAACACCAGAAAGGTAAACAGGAATATTCCCCGCTTATCCCCTGTTCTTTCTGGGATTGTGGACTGTGGTTTCAATTGACTGGTGTATTGGACAACACTGCTTAGAATCCTGTCCCGTAGCTGCTGCCTTCAAGTCAGAGAAGCTTAACCTGCAACTGTCACAAAAGTTATGCACAGGGGTTTCACTAGGATTTCATGGAGGCTTTTTGTACATCTGAGGAGGCCAAGGTGCCTGAGCACTGAAGATAGAATGCAGCTAGGGGTTAATTTGAGCAGTCAAATTAGCCTCCTGTTGCTTCCTAATGACAACTCTGTATGCAATTGTTCTTTTGTTCTTATGTTAAAATGTTGTTCTATGACCTTCTGGATTTTGAAAAAATAAATAAAATAAACATACCAGTTTTTACCTTGATGTATATTCCTTGATAATTTGTGTACACTTGACAAAGGGTGCCTTTGTAGCAGTCCATTACAGTGCAAAATAATTTAGCTTTCAGCCAGTCAGCACCTTTTTACACACACAATTTGCTGAATGGTTTAGCTCAGTACGAAATTAGATGTTTCATGTCATTACATTTATATAATTCGGGGTTGCATAAAATAGCAAATTCAGGAAAGCTCAACATTAAAACCCACAGTTTTAAAATCAATAGGAGTCGACATCAAAACAAGTCTACAAAAAATATTAAGGGATCATGTAATGTATTCTTGTTGTAGTGAATATTGATTAAACAAAGTAGTGACTGTGCAACATATACCTCAAATGAGAAATCAACTACACAAGTGTGCAGATATGACTACCAGTTTAATACTGAAGTAATTAATGTAGAGTTTCAACAGAAGATACAGCTGCAAGAAACAGAAGAGAAAGATTTTAAGCATGTGTACAGAACATTATAAATGTATAGTCTGTTTCATAATATAATTATACTCACTGATCAGACTAAATTTGTTGGGTCATGACCAGGACTTCCTGGTGATAATGTATATGCAATGTTTGATGTACCTAGACTGACTGTGACGCAATTGTGAGAAGTGTAATTGTCCTAAAACTGCTCAAGGTCCCAACAACCTACTAAAGTATAAAACAATACCTCAAATATGAAATTGTCATCTGACCTCCATGAAATTGTAAACAAAGTTTGATGTTAACCTGAAGAAATTAGTAATCATGCATTAACAAACTCCCGGTCATCAGTTCAACAGACGACAGACAAACCAACATCAGCAAAACAGTATACCTGACCTATCTATTAATTGAAAAAAGACAGCTTCTACAGAATACAAAATGTATTTTTATATCATTTGACCTAGTGACCTTGTAAGTTATTGACCCATAATGAAATCGCAATTTTGGTTACATTTTAACAAACATTCTGACCAGTTTTTATGAAGATCAGGTGAATGACATCTTATATATAATAGCATGCACTAATGATTTCTATAATTTGACAGAGTGACCTAGTTTTTGACCCTATATCATAGTTGACCTAGATTTTGTTGAGAAGGTTAAAATTGTGACCTCTAGTGACTAAACAAGGTGTTTCTATGATTTGACCCAGTGACCTAGTTTTTACCCTGGATGACCCAATATGTTACCTAGTTTCATGATACTTAGTCTAAAATTATGACCTTTAGTGCAGTGTAACTGTTTTCTGTGACTTGACCCACGCATGTATATTCCAGATATAGATACATGCTTGACCTAGTGACCTAGTTTTTAACCTAATGAACCAATATCGAACTTGACTTAGATTTTGTTGAGATGATCATTCTGACCAAGTGTCATGAAGGTAAGTCTTAAGATGTGTCTGATCCTCTTTTTAGTGACTATGAGACGTTTTTTTCTATTATTTGATCAAGTGACCTAGTTTTTTATCCCCAATGACGCCAGATGATTATAATTTATAACTCTCTGAAATATCCAATATTACATGACACATGATTAGAATTATATGCAGATGTCCAGTGACCCAGGTCAAAGAAGTCTTTGCTCAAGTTTTGTAAATATTAGGCCAAATCTGAGACCTAGCTCTACTTCACAAGTTTTTTTCTGTAACATAATCTGCACATCAGTACGTGTCCTGGCTTTCAAAATTTAACTTGACCCAAAGTTAGTTGAAATTATCACAGTGACCAAGTTTCATAAATACCAGGACAGTGGCTACTCAAGTTGATTGTTTATGGTAGAAGACCGGACATGTCAATTTTAAAAAGACCTAAAAGGCATGCATTTTAGGTCTTTGGACAGGTGAATAAATAACCAAAGACCTAAAATTACGAATTTACGTTGATTGGAGATAAAGCGCGCACCGGCCGGCGTCACGTGCATTTGTTTACAAGCTGAACGAAATTAATAGAGCGTGTGACCTCGCTCGTGTTGATAAATATATCATCCAATCAGAACGCGCGCTTGTCAATTCCCATTTGACAGCTTCGAAGGAATTCCCAATATAATCAATGTTTACAGTGACTATTCATGTGTACATTGAGCGTGGTTCTGAAGTGTTTTAGCGTGTATGGGATTATGTTGTGTTCAGTTTGAAGATGCGACGGAAATCTTCAAAAGGAAGGTGGAGTAAAACTGCAACTAAGTCGTCGAATGGAAAGCGAACGTAAGTGCATGTTTCCGAATCGTCTTGATTAATGTGATTAGCCGAGAGATAAACAACGCGTGTAATTCTACACATTATTCATACATTATGCTGCAAGCATCTTTGTCAGATTCCTGTGCTTAATATCCCATTCAGAAAGTCTGCGATCGTTGGTTTAAATCGCCACAGAAACATGAATTATGTTGGTCTGTAAATGCATAAAAAGTGGGTGGGGTAAGTTTGTAATTAGTCAGTAATAATAACCTTTCTTTGCAAGTTTTGCCTGAGGCCTACATGTACCTCTTCTTTTGACATGTGGGAGCAATGACATAATTGTCGACTTTTAAAATCTCACTCGTAAAGTCACAAGATTCTGGATGTACATAATCAAATTATTAATGCACTGACTGGTCAGTCAGTTGCGTCCCGCTCCCCGACACCGGGGATGGGCGGTGGATAGCCGCCCGGGAAACAGACAAGTTTTTACCTTCCTGTTCCAGCTTCCCCCGCACTGCTGGGGAAAATGGGAATTACTTCTCCAAACCAATACTTTAAGGACAATATTTAGATATTAGGGGCCGGGGAAATACCAGAGATTTTACCATGAGCTGTCCCGGCCCCTCAGGGTCATTGAGGGGCTGGGGTTTTGACAACCCAGAAGTAAAACATCCTGGCCTATCCCCGGGGGTTGGGGGCATGGATGCAACTGACTGACCGTGTATAATATGTAGACTGCTTATAAAACATATAAAATTATCAACTTACGACAGGAAAAGTTGGCATCTTTATTGTTTAAGCAGGTAAACCACAAAAATTGACACATGTATGATGTAGAGTTGATGGCACAGAGATCTGCAGGTCACTTGGCAACCACAAAGGCAGTGGCTAGGATTACGGTACCGTAATCCTAGACCCACAGCCTAGGATTACGGAAGTTCCGTAATCCTAGCGAGTCCTAGCTAGGGCTGTCTAGAATTACGGAAGTTTTTATACCGAGTGCAATTAAGCGTGCAGGTTGCCTTATATTGCATGTTGACATTTATATTTGATGAAGTTATACAAGTATTGGTATATTGACCATCGAGTAATCAGTTTTGGTTATGGTAAAGATATAGAGTATGGTAAAGATATTAAACGGCGGAAAATATCTAAATGCAAATACTTTTGATACTGTGTTATAAAGCATGTACTTTTATCTACGCATAAATTTATAAAGTTATTAAAATACGAAAAATATATTGAGATAACAGATAACAGCAGGGTTGAACAAGAATATTTCAACATTTAACACGAATGCCGCTCGTGTGATCAGAGAAGACACGATTGTATATACACGAAAGTATGTATACGTTCGTGGAGCAAAAAAAGCTTGCATGACCTTTGAATTATATTTTAAAAACGCATCCAGTACAGGATCGATTGTTTACATAATTCTAATTTTATAAGATTCCTAATGACTTGCAAAGCGTAATCAGGTACAAATTAAAATAAATAATTAAGAAACTAAATATGACCATATTTTGGAATTTGTATCACTACGCGCTGTCACAACGTAGATCCATTAGTAGGCTATGCAAATTGTAAATGAACACACGATTTAGCTACTTGGTGTTTATTTCGAGGACCGAATGATGAACAAACATATCAGATCTACTACAAAATTAGCAACACAATTTGTTTCGATCATGACTATCAATTTCAATGGAACTACATTTGTGTATTCGACCACGTACATTAATTAATTTGTAAACATTCGGACTGCCTCTATTTTCTTCCCCTGCAAAGACAAAATATTAGCGATGTCAAATTCAAAACATGATATACTGATATTTCTATTGATTTGTCAATAAATATATCAATATTTGTATAATTTAACGCTTAATTGCACTCGGTATAAAAACTTCCGTAATCCTAGACAGCCCTAGCTAGGACTCGCTAGGGTTACGGAAGTTCCGTAATCCTAGCCTGTGGGTCTAGGATTACGGTACCGTAATCCTAGCCACTGCCAACCACAAAACCCAAGTGAAGTCATAGACTAAGAGGGCTATTTTAACTTTAAGGTGTTTCGGGAAAAAAGATCACATCTGGCATGATCTGGTATCATGTGAACCCAAGCCTGGTACTCGGAGCCTTCCTGGTGATTTAAGCTGCTCAGGTTAGACAGAGGTTCATGCTGTCTTCTACTAGTTTTAGGAGCGTCTTTTAGATTCCTGACCATTGTACTGAGTGAAGTTGGTTCAAGAGTTCAAAACTGCAGTGATGATCTGGATAGTACACTGGCCAGTCTGCTGAAATGCATACATGTATCTGAGGCTTAATGTGTAATTATTGAACAAATAAGTCAGTCCCACAGCTGTATCTATGATTTATTTCTATCCCGGGCAGTCGTTAGTCATCCATGTGGGTGTCTTGTTGGTTGCATGTTCATGCGTTTACTGGATAACAGTATTAACACTGCTGCAACTGGGAATCAATCCCAGACCATACAGTTACAGATTCTGAACACCAATGGACCATCGCTAGGGCTTTTCGCTTTCTTGAGTGTTTTTTGACATGAACATGTTAGTATACGGATTTTAAAACAGAATCAGACTTGGGCCTGGAAAAACAGCGCTCTAGTTAGTCTGTACCCATCATGGGCCGTCATGGCTCTACCAACTATAGAGTACTTTTAATTGCTGCTGATTTCATAATATTTTAAGTTTGTCTAACTACAAAGCACAAGTATCATGCGCACAGATCCAGAGAGGAGTCCAGGATTCAAGCGATTCCATGTGACAAGTTAAAATGTTTATATTGCTACAGGATATGCCATGTATATATATGCCATAGGTCTTCAATGTCATTTTATGGTCAGGAAAAAAATAGTCAATTAAGATATTTTTTTCGGACCATAGGATTGCATTGAGGGCCTGTGATATACTTACATATAATATGCATGAGTCTTACAATTCCAGGATTGCACTAAAATTAAGTAATAATGAATTTTTCTACAGTTATTTGAATAGAGCACTGTTTGAAACAAGAGTTTTGTTGTAAGGATGTGTAGTTTAGGTTAACAGTATTACAGATTTGTTAGTGAATTACTGAAACAGAATTGCATCTTATTTTCAGGATTGGTTATTGTATGTACCTTACTACTGTAGGCTCTATATTTTGGTTTTCAGGGGAACAAAGATTATTGAGAAGATAGTACAATTCTTTCACCCAACTCCAACAAAGTCATCAGATTATGAGCGCTACCTGCAGGACGAAAAGTGGGATATGTAAGCAGTTTTAAACTTTACCTACATGTATATCATTCAGGGTTGTCATTAATTTACCCCTAGCTGCCTTCCATCTTCAGTGCTCAGGTACCTTGGCCCCCTCAAATGTGCAAAAAGCCTTCTACATGAAGTCCTAGTGAAAACCCTGATCATTATATGCCTATCTAGACAGATTCTATCTAATGCTTAGTTGAAGTACAGAACTACAGATCCCAGATCCCAGATATATCTTGGATTATAATTAGTCTGTAGAGCAGCATCAGAGCTTACAATTGGCTCTATGCAGACAGGCAGTATGAAAGATGATAGTTTTAATGGATATAACTTGTTTCAAAGGAAACTCATTATTGTAATGGTTAAACTGATAAAAGATTCATTAGTTTACTTTCAACGCACGAAATTGAATTACTGTGAGTGTCAAAAAAACATTTCTCCTTATACTAGCCAATATGTTAGCTGACAAATAATCACAAATTATAAATAATGAATCATACGGTTTATATTTCATTGTATTGTAACACAAGCATGGTGTTAAAACTTAAACACTGTCATAATTAACATAATTGATTTCTTCTATAAACACAACAGTGAAGTTGATAGCGGATCAATATGGTATTCTACAGTTGCAACTTGCTGTATTGTGATTACTATATTGATGATTTTATAAATAAATGTCTTTTATTGCTTCATCTATAATCTGAGACAGCTGATAGTGTGTTAAAGTCTGTAATTCTAAACCTTCTGGAGACAGCCGGATATTACAGGCGTCTGTCCAGACTGTCCTACCTGCAGTTTCGTCTCACTGATTCTGTAACTTTATAAAGAACATAAATTTTACCATTTATAAGCCTTACTAAGTTAGTCCTAGATTAATGATTTATCAATTCCAAAAAAAAATTGTATAAATTTATGTAATAATGTATTTATTCAAGACATTGTCTGTAGATATAATGTATTATTATAAAAAATGTCAGTGTCTTGTAAGTTGTACCTATCTGTGACATTCTAATGTTACCATACATTGTAGTTCTGTATTGAAATGCCTTTTCTTTGATATTGGTTCGATATTCCTATTTATGCAGCATTCATGAATGATCAAACACAATAGTTCATAAATAGATTTCTTTCGATACCGGTATATGCCATGGTTGACTAATTAAATTGAAATAATTTACACACCTACCGGTACACAATTCAATGTTTATGTCGATTTCAATTTAAACTCAATGCATTTTCAGTCTGAGATTTTCAAGTATATTAAATTTTGATCAAAATTTGGTTGGTTTCTCATTTAAGATACATATAAATTTATTTTACTTGGTCTTCACAAGATAATGTTGTCTTTGACTTTCTTAAGCAAAATTGTTTGGTTTATAAAAGAAACTCTTTAACAGTTTACAAAAAATTAACATTCGGCTTCGCAAATTATTCATAACATTTGTTTTCAGTTAAAAATCTAGACAAGTTAAAATTGCATAAATTTGACTTGAATTTTGCTAAACCTACTGAATAATACTTTGTTGCACATACATGTGTAAGTCATATCAGGAATAATTTTAATGCTCAGCCTCTAGTGTAACTGTGTTGATAAATGTTGTTTCCTGGAGAATTTTCTCAGGTGCTTCAAAAAGAAAATAACATTTGCAAAAGAGAGAGCAGCACTGACAACAGAAACTGCACAAATGGCACAAACAGAAACACTCTAAAGAAAAAGTGCAATGTGTCCCATTCCCCAATTTCTACCACATAAATTACCAACCACAGCAGCCATTGCATATAAAATTAAAATTACTCTTCTGTTTAAGAATGGAGACCCACTCTCAGATCGTGTGAGTTGCACACAAGTATTAACTCTGAAAAGGAGTTAAGAAAGAAAAAAAAATCCTGGTCACAATGTCCGAACCCCTTTTGAAGGTCTATGTAATGTTCTACCTAAAGCTGTAGAAAAATCAAGGACATCCTGTTGTTTACTGTTGTTTATCTTACAACTTCATGAAAAAATGTAAATAGGTCTTCAACATTAAGAGTAACTGATATTAAACACAGGTTTTCCCATGTGGGAAACTAATTAATTCAGTTACAAGCCTGGAGGATATAAATTTGTAAATCCCGCCACAAACTTGATACATTCATCAAGATCAGTCAGTTGTGCAAGCAAGTTTACGACTACTTGAGTACCACTTGTTTCACACAGAGTAGCGAAAGTTTAATCTGAAATGTATGGTGAATGTATTGGGACGTTTAGCCTAGGGTTATAAGGATATATTCGTACCATTATTTGCTTGTAGTAAGTAATCTGTTGAAAATAGACAAACTGGACTTAAATAGTGTGTTTAGTGTTTTAAATTGTTCATACCTGGTTTAAGTCTTTTAAGTCTAAATTGTCACTTGAGTTTAACAACTAGAAAATGAATGTTTTCAGCTGAAAATGTATTCAAGCATGAACTGGTAAGATATTAATGGTTGATTTTGTTTGTGGTGTGCTGTTACATGTCACTTGCCTACATACAAATTAGTTAAGTAAGTACTACATACATGTATTTTGCTAGGTTATTTGTAAAGGATCACATACCATGATACTTCCACATCATTGTCATAGTAACTCTGTTTCTTAGGCTCTATACTGTTAAGTTTATATCGTACTGAAGATTGCAATGTAGCTGAAAATGTACCTGAGGCATGGCTCGATACTAACACTGGTCCCTTGGTCCGAGACCAGTGTAGTGATCGTGCACTACTAGTGTTTATACCGGAAGTACATGTCGAGTACCCGTATGTGAATCTCGGGGTGTTCCCGCGAGATGTAGACGGTGCGCAAGTAGAAAAGTGCTCCGACGAGTTGATCTGGAACCGCCAAGCTGATCGGACGTGCCACAGACGAGCAGAGCTAACGACGGTGTTAAAATAGAGTATAACTAGTAAGTTGCCGTCTACCGAGTACTATGTAAGTATTGGCAATTACTATAATGGTGGCAGCGGTGTTTTAACGACCTACTGAAGCCTTCACCAGGCCCAAAATACTCTGTCTCGTGAGTGAAAATTTTTCAAAAATTTTTCACTGGATCTCCGAGCCGCTAATATTTTTGTTAGCTGGCCGGAAAGTTCATGTGGCTACCTGTTGTCAACATCAAGGAGTATCCCTATTCACTTTGTCCCACCAGGCCCTCCGAATATTATTGGCCATTATTTGTTTACAACGAATCGAAAGTTGATACTCAGGTGAGCTTGACCAAAAAGCTGGGCGGCAATATTATTGTCGTTGATCTCAGTTTTGTGATTTACATTGTCTGTTGTTTATTATACGAGATTTATCATGTATTGTGTTGATTCATTATTTAGGCCATATCCCATATATGTTAATTTTTGTGATGCATGTGAGCTGCAGGAAATACCTGGTGTTGGCACAGGCGAAGCAGCACAGCTCATGAACATTAGGCACCAAGGTGGCCAGATCAACCGATATATTCTGGATACTGTAACCAAATCGCAGCTCAATCCAGAATGCTTCGAAATCCTAGATTTCACACCGAATGGCTTGTCACTTACAAACCAGGTGACAATGCCACCACACTACAACACAGACCAGCCTGTTGATAGTAGACGCAAGCTATCTAAACAGAACACAGAGGTATCTCAGCCCAAAGCAGATACCGGGGATGTTGATGCTATCCAGTTCTCATCCCGGTTATCTAACGTTCCAGACTGTAGGGGAGAGGACCAGCACATAAATAGCAGAGAAGCTCAGATATACAATGAGATGGAGACAATCCTGAACACAGCATTGTGCCAAATGAGAGAGCTTGTCCACGCTAATCTGCATCTTCCAGCCCCTACACCCCACTCCACCCGGCTACATCCTAGCCCCAATGACAGTAAACATGGTTTACACACCGACCGTATGTCTAATTCAGCACCGGCACAATCATGCTGCTGTAAACACAAATGTCATGAAACCACAAATCCTGTTTCCATGCCAGGGCAATTATTCTCAGCCTTAAAAAGTTTGCCTCAATCTTTAGTGTACAATGGCAAAACAAATTGGCATGCCTTTCAACTAAAATTTGATAGGTTTGCTTCTGCAAGTGACTGGCCTGATGAAATTTGCCGCGAGTGCATTTTGCATTGTCTGACTGATCAGGCACTTGATTATGCAGTTATGTTACTCAGACAAGATCATGAAATGCCATATTGCCAAATAATGAGCAAACTAAAAAATAGATTTGCTGCTGAAGAACTTTCAGCTATAGCAATGGCAAAGTTCTCTCAAGCATCCCAGAAAACTGGGGAGCCACTGGAGCAATGGGCAGAGAGAGTGGAGACACTGGCAATTGAAGCTTTTCGTGAACTCTCGGAAAGCTACTCAAACCAACAGGTAATTGGCAAATTTTGCCAGGGCTTGTTAGACATTGAGGCGGGGCATAGCACCTTCATGAAGGCCTACTCCACTCTAGAGGATGCTGTAAATCAAGTGCGCCTGTTTCAATATTCGAAACATGTGATCGAAAGCCGGGTTAGGCAGGATAGTCACTCGGACAACCTGACTGACTATGAAGATACCAACATACAGGTAAATGCCGTACAATATCGGCCCAAACCTGCCAGAAGAACAACTCAACAGAGGGTTGCTTCAGTGCAACCTGAGTTGAAAGGGGTAAAGACCACAACTAGAAGGGGAACATGTGGTAGGCAAGGCAAAAGGAAAAGACAGCGGAAGTGTTACATATGCAATGACGATAGACATTTGTATAGAAAATGTCCTATGAAAAGGTCATTAGAGGACCAGGCCCGACAATCATTTCATAAAGATCATGTCGCCCCAAGGGCAGCACCCAGAAATATGAAAAATATTAGGGGTAGGTATAATGTAAGCACAAACCCTGACCGGCCCTTCACCTTGCATGAAAACCAAACACCCCCAAGACCTTCAAGGGTTCCAGAAGCAGATCCACGCACAAACCATGTGCCGTCCCACGGAACCAGACCCTCAGGCGAAAGTGGGTATGCCAAAATCTGCATCAATACTTGCCATACCAGTTCAGGTAGCGGGTCAACCAGTGAATGCTGTGGTAGATTCTGCAGCAGAAGTCACCATCATATCAGACAGAATTTTCTCTCAGCTAAGAAAACCACCCCCAAAGATCCATGAAGTGAAGTTGGATACAGCGGGGCGCCAGATTGCTATGATGGGCTATGTAGCAGGTCCTATTGAAATAAAGATAGGTAAAAGCTACTTCCGTGGTCCCATCTTTGTGGCACCAATCGACCAAGATATGCTATTGGGTATAGATCTCTTAGTAAGGGGATCTGCTGTACTCAATATGGAGAGAAGAATGTTGGTGTATAATGGGTATGAAATAGCCACAAACAGGGTTATTTCAGAGGACCAACCCACAATAGAGGCGCAGAATACCAGAGGCAATACAGGGTAACATCCAACTGTTATAGCATGGCATAGTTACTGAGTCTCTGAGAGAGCAGACGACCAATGTTAACTTGTACCCAGGAAGTTAACGATGCAACTCAAGGGGCAATGCAGGTGACAGCTATGACCAGAAGTAGTATCATCATAAGATGGTACTGCAAGAGATCTAGCTTGTGCTATGATCCAGGTTAAAAATTTAATATGGACCCAGCTACTGGGTGCATTGTCCAAGAGAAGGAGTTGATAAGATAGTTGGTTAGGTGGTAGCTTGTAATAGGGAACTTGGGGATTGAGTTGTCAGTGGGCCGGAAGCGGACGTGTCCTGCCAGATTTAGCCTAGACTGAGACTATCCACCCACTGTGTCTCTAAACAATGCAGGTCATATGTTTGACTCTGACGAAACTTGGTAACACTATATGTCCCCTGCTTAATCAGCAAGATGGTTAATACCTTTGTTCCAGCGATAGAAGAAAGTTCAAGGGTATAGTCTACCCGAATGAGTCCCATAAAATTGGTAAAGGGCTCGGAGAGTGATGAGAAGTCAATACACAGGAAACCCCATGTACATCTAAATCAGTACATGCGGTTTGGTTTGCAGAGAAGGGTGGAAAACAAGTACTCATCGCCCACCCCCTACCCATAAAAACGGTGGGTCAGCACATGTTGTTCAGCTATACTATATTATAGCAGAGAACTCCAGAAGGGTGCTATTTGGCTATAGCCGAGAAGGGTAGACATGTACCAAACAAGTACTAACCCCCTACCCCCTAACCACCTCAAGCAGAACATTCTGTTAGGCTATAGCAGAGATGGTTGGACAAGTATGAAGAAAGTACTCATCGTCCTTCCCCCTGTCCGTCTAAACCTCTAAAATGTAGGTTTAGACCAATGCATAGCTGATATGGTGAGCAGCCAGCAAGAGAAGGTAAAGCGTCCCTAGCTTTCATACAGTTCAGAGCCTTTTAACCGGCTCAGATTACTAAGCCCTGACAGCAGGGGCAGTGAAGTGAATATTCTCCGAGACGTCGGTTGTATTGGGACCTCGATTATTTGAACTCTATAATCGAGTAAATATTGTAAATAACAATGTTCTCCCATAGATACAACCTGACGACCCAAGCAGAATCTTTCAACTGGCTCATAAGATAGCCAATGAAGTGAATATTCTCCCAGACGTCAGTTGTATTGGGACCTCGATTATTTGAACTCTATAATCGAGTAAATAAACAATATTATCCCATAGATACAACCTGAAGACACAAGCATCGAGATCTACCTAAAGATGTATAAACATCTGTACTTGTAGGGTAGCCACGCAGAGTGTAATGTAGCTGCAGCGACTAAATCAGAATGCTTTATTCGCTTATTCAACGTAGATGTTCTAGGACGATGACTGCTATGCAGAACTGCAGTAAGACCAGTCAGCTTTTGCTGAACTTATGGGTTATAGGTGAGGTCCACCGATAAATATACTCACCTTTGTTTATCAGCGACTAGGCTTGAGCATGCTTTACTAGCTTGATGAACTCTGTCCACAGGAAACCCCTGTGGCAGACTTCAACATATAAAGATGGGGAGAGTGTGGTGTGGCTTAACTCATTGCAATTCCCTTAGTTAAGCGATTACTGGTAACATATATTCCAACACTAATGCTGTGACATAGATAAAACCCACTAGTAGGGAGTCATTGTAAGGTTAGCAGAATGATGACTAGTTTCCCGACTTGAGGATGTGGTTCAAAGGTAACCCTATGAGTTAGAGGTTACTGTTGGTTAAATAGGTCATAATAATTAAAATCAATTACTAATAACCCCCTACATTAGTGTTATGTTTCACAGATAAACCATTAGTAGGAGATCTGACAGTATGACAGGCCGAACACACTACTTTCCTGCCCTCGCGTGGATAAGAGTCTATTGTATACTCTGGAATACGCGACACTTTCGCATATTCGCTGACTTGAGACCATTCTCAATCTCCAACTCTGGAATACGCGACACTTCAGCAGATTTGGTTACTTGAGACCATTCTCATACTCACCCAATGGATGCTTGAGTATAGAAGGCAAATTTATACTCAAGCCCGTGGCTAGAATCCTTACCAAAATGGATGCCTAGCCGGGGAGTTTTACTGGGCAAAACTAGTAAACACTCCCAACACAGACCAGGGACCGGAACGATTGGCTCACCCATACCAAGCGTTCCACACAAGTCAAAACTTGGACAAAGTACTGGTTTATAACCAGGATTATTTCAGCCCTACTATACTAGCTGAAATACTTCCAAGTAAACAGATGGGTGCTGTGGAAAGAGTATCACTGTAATGCCAAGTGATCACTCTGAGCGAGTGGATCAGCGCAATCAAAAGAATGAGACAGTTGCTCTTCAAGTCCAAGACAGCAAATTGGTTCAAACCAGCATACACTGCCTTCCAAAAGATAAAGTCGGGGGGGAGTGTAGTGATCGTGCACTACTAGTGTTTATACCGGAAGTACATGTCGAGTACCCGTATGTGAATCTCGGGGTGTTCCCGCGAGATGTAGACGGTGCGCAAGTAGAAAAGTGCTCCGACGAGTTGATCTGGAACCGCCAAGCTGATCGGACGTGCCACAGACGAGCAGAGCTAACGACGGTGTTAAAATAGAGTATAACTAGTAAGTTGCCGTCTACCGAGTACTATGTAAGTATTGGCAATTACTATACCAGTAAAAATCTTGAAGGACCAGTAACTGTTTTATTTACAAATTTTACGATTCTTTGCTGGGGGACCAGTGCCTAAAAATTGTTAGTGTCAAATCCTGACCTGTACAAGTGAAGATTGCAGCTGAAGAACTACCTGTAAAAGTTGTGACACTCCTTCAATGTATTTTTGTGTGGTTTTAAACCGAGATTCACCATTAACCCTCTGCTAACCTGAACTATACTGTGATTGAAATATTTGATTATGTTTTCCTGGCTGTACATTCCACAATATCAGCATTTCAGACAATCTCCTTGTTATCAATTATTCATTGACTTGTCTGTTAACAGTTATGTTTCTTAATTACATTCTCAAGGTGATGCTTTAGGTGTACAGTTATTTAAAAGTACTGGTATGTCTGACAAACACTTGCATGAGTTTTATGATTTAACAATTAATTGTAAGGTAGATACTTGGAGATTATAAGAGTTAACTGTTATTTGAGCCATTGATGATGTAATTATATGTACCTGAAGGTGTATGGTGGGTATTTTGATCTTCTATATGATGGTGTATTATGACATCACTCAGGTATGACAGATGATGTCACAGTCTGTTGAACACCATCTATGTGTTTATGATTCATCTGAACCAGTGGTGGTGGTATATTCAACCGCTAAATTCAAATATAGTAGGCCTCACTGACTTACCTGCATTTGAATTTGAAAATTGATGACATGGTGTTTGAATATATTTAGGAGCACGCTGTGCCATGTGATAGGAAATTGTACATTAGTGTAATATTATTCAATTATAAATTAAATTAAGGTGAAGGATTTCTGATTGGATCACTGATGGAAAATAGAGATTATACTGAGTAAGGATTGTCTGGATTTTACTTACTGGAAAATCAATAATTCCTACCTGTATAATTTTTGGGATGTTTTTTTGTTGAAAGAGATACTGAGTACTTGTTGTGTCTGTTCGTTTTTTGTTCCAAGTGCTAATTGCTACAATTTTCTTTTCAGATTACCGAAAACTGACTACACTTACGCAAGAACGTGAGTTATTTGACTTATTTCCTGTTGTTTTCTTGTAGTACAGTGTATCATTGATTGCATCATTAGTTGCATATATTTCATTAATTGTCCATCTATATAAGAGATAGTTTGTTGATACTTGTATGGTATTTTAGACACATTCTGCACTTTAGTTTAGTTTAGCAGACATAGTGCATATTATATTGCTGCTAGGGATGTAATGTCATGATGTGTAAATGAAAGGGCTTATTTTTCTGGTGCGGATCTCAAATACCTCTTATTTTCGAGGGTTGGGCGAACAATATCTGTATTTTTGTAGCATACAGAACTTCTATTTTAATTTTGGGGGAAAAATGCATGATTTTTAAAAAAATGCCTTGAAATTATAAAAGTCCCTGAAACTAGCCCTGGTTGACTTCTACTCCTCTGGATTGTATAGTTGATCTTCCATTATGTTGTATGACCCTGGTTGTGTCCAATTGTGAATGCTATAAATGTGAATTAATTGTCGTTTATCATGTGTATTAAATGGTAACATTTGCATTTCCTCACAGAGATTGTTGACTTTGAAGTTACCATGAAACTGATTGGCTGAGTGAACATGCAAGTTGATTAGAATATTTCTCCTTGAATGCAGTCTCTAACACAATCTAATTCACTGCATAGATTAGCTTTACGTGCTGCATATCTAACACAATGGCATTCCAGCCCCCATGGCGTCCGTTGCCTAAGCAAAGCGCTACCAGCTCTTTCTTTAGTTACCTTCTGTTCAATTAAATATAGAAGGCATGGATTGTCTCCCTTGGAAAGGGCTCCATAGTACTTTGTTCAGGCAACTGACATATGGGTATAATGCCAGTGCTTGAGTGATGTGGTTATAATTTAGTTGCTGGACTCTAGTGGAACTGATCAATCATTCTATTGGTCTTTTATGACCTCACCAGATGGGGCGCTCAGTGGACATTTTATGGTTATATTTTATGGCATAATGTGTAGCTTGGGATCTGAGATAAAACATTTCATCTATAATTTGTGACTATGATATATTAACATAAAAGACAATGTATATATGTCAACAGCCTGAATATGCATATATTGATGTTTGGTTTTTTAACCTTTCACTTTCATTCCGTTACGAATCATTAATGATCGAGCTTTTGCTAATTGCCATAGAGTTAGTTGCATGTAGTGTAGTTGCCTGGGGTGAATAGAAATGAGCCTGGGAAGATCACCAGGTTAAACCCACTCGAAGATGATGGGGATAATATTATAAGAACCCCAGTAAATTTTTGCATGTCCACCTAAGTGAATAAATGTTTGTTCACATTAAATTAAATAACTCACCAAAAGCTCTTATTATCGGTATTAAATGGTAGACGTCATTCCGTCCATCAGTCTGTCTGTCTGTCCTGTGACTTTCTGTGAGCAACACCTACATTTCTTAAGGGATTTTTGCAAAACTTTCTCAGATTAACGTATATTATATAAACTAGGACCTACAGTGCATGTTTTGAGGATTTTGTGATAAGAACATATTTCTCTTAGTCATGGCCCTTTGTTGATTAAGTTTCCTTCAGCATGGGATATGGCTGTCTATGACTGGTTCTAGTTTTAGCAGTTAGATTTCAAACCAACTGCCTACTTAAAACTGAAGAGTAGCATGTAAACGTTTCTACACCCCAGAGTAGTGCTGCACAGTTTGCATGATATCATCTGTAATCAATTAATGTTATTTTATTGATCAGAAATTATTGATTGAATGGCTAAATTGATGCTTGCATGCAGTCTGTTGTGATGTGAATCAACTTGTGATCAATGACGTGACACTTTTATTGTATGCATTGATGCAGGAATGATAATATGCCTCAAGAAATATGTGACATATGCTTCAACTGGATGGAGTTATCATCGAATATCCTGGCTGCCTATAATCATATTGTTTGCTTAATGTAGTCTCGTTTTTTATGTAACTGAAGTTAAGGCTGAATAGGCTGTATAATTATGATCATCATGTGTTAATTTACCCTGTATTGCATGATGTGATGTCTCAGATTCTCCACTGTACACCTTTTCACTTCTATCACACCTGTCGTCAGCGACCAATTAAGGGAAATATCATGTATGGCTGTATTCTTAAATACAGGTGACTGTTTACTACAGATATTTGTATTTGATATATCAATTATTTTGGCCACTTAAGGCAGGTGCACCTTAGTTTGATCATCTACACAAGTAATATTGCAGTGTCAATCCTGAACTCCTCACCTGTACTGACACCTTAACTGTATCTGTATATTACAAGTCCATTGTTCTTTCAGGTCTTTATCTAGTTATCAGATATAATCCTCATACCTTCTAATTGATCAATTACAATATATTCAATGGCAACATTTTTGTGCATTTTGTTGTCATTTATAACAGTAGAAAGTACAAGTATTTGGATTGTTTAATTTGTCTGTTATCTGTTACAAAACTGTTTTATACTAAGGAAGAAACTGCTGATCCTTCAAAGTTCAAACATTTATTTCAAATACCTACACACATTCAAGTATTTGTACTGACCAATGTTGTTATTTGTACAAGTCTCAAGTTATTTATAACATGTTTATGCCTAAGCCAATAGAATAACTGTATGACCTCGTTTAGCATTTAAAGTCGTAATTTACACATAATTCTTCAATGTCCAATCCACATCACTGACTTCAAATTAATTCACCTTGTTCATTTAATCAACTGTTTACATTACACTAATATTCCACTCTATAATGACTGTTTAAAATGTGTTTGTTGAATGACCTTTTCAGTTCTTTGTGATAATATCTTAATCTGACCTTTCTACATACCAGTATTTGTAGAATGTCTTAATGAATGTGACCATATTTTGTTTCAAACTTCATATGATAAGTCCCGGTAGCGTGCTATAGGACTTCCAAAATTTGTGTGAAGTTTTCTTAATTTACCTTATTAAGAAGACACAAGATGTATCCGTTGTAAAATATACATTAAGTGGAGTTAGTTGCTGTTTTATTTCAATATTTGTGAAGTGTTCTGTCACATGTAATATTGTGTGCATTTGATTACAAACTCCGGATTTTATGAGCATGCAGCTTGCAGCTCAATCAGAGCGCAGCTTTAATGATCAGCTTGAATGTGATTTCATCATTAAAACCTGAGCAATGTGTATAACTGTATATGGTTGAGTGACTCATGCACACTTAAAGAACAAGTGGTTATATATCAACAGTGAATATCTAGGCGTATGTGGGAAGTGGTGGGAAAAGGTTCCTGGATATTAAATGGTTATTCATAGAACTGTTGAATTCTGACGATCACGGATCTTACTGTTATTAATAACTAAAAAGAATACAGAATAAGATACTTGGATTGTTTCATAGATTCGTACATGTGAGTGTTTAATATTAGAATCTAGAAGTCTAGTTGATGTAATTGTGTGTGCGTCTTTGATCTGCATGTTGTGTGTGTAACTGTATGATATACATGAATGTTGCAGTGTTCTTTCATTTCATGTTAGGTTATCAGATGTAAGAGTTTTCATAGATATCATACGAAAAAAATATGTCATACTATTAAATGTACTACTCATATATTACCTAAGTAATATTTATTGCCCTTTCGGGAATGTGTCCTATCATATGAAAGCTACTGTTTGAAGTATAATGGTTACTTAGATTGGCAAATTTGGCAGGCATGAAATTGTTTCCCTCACTGGCACACAAAAACTCCAAAAGTTTGTATTTGGCTATTGTCATCAATGTCATGCCACTTTATGGAAATGCACCAAGAATAAGTAAACTGTTAGAAACATGTTGTCTCTTCTAGAACTATGTGCTTAAAAAGAGTTATGTCCCTTATTTGAAAATCTAGTTGACATGGAATTTCCATAGTGTCATTGATGATCATACAATATATTAACTTGAATTTAACTTGATGTTTCAGTGGAAGTTATAGTCCACGCTACCTTGGTAAGAAGTGGGTTAGTCCAAACATGTCGCGATATCGTATAAGATATAAAGGTGGTGCCAGGTCGGACGTGGATTATGATGGTTACCTATCCAGTGAGTATAGTGATGATGATAGAGTTGCTACTGAAGATCTACAAGACTCAGACTCCGATCTCTCCTATGAAAGAGGTAGAATTTATTACTTTATTGATTATTTGGTCATGTTGAGAAAAGTTTTCAAGGAATTTCTTAATTTGTTTTAGGTTCATTTGAAAAACAAAATTAATCAATCTCAATAGATTTTAAAACATTGTGAGACCTCATTCTTGGTAAAATCTTCACACATGGAAGTTAGAGAATTGTAGTTCTCTTTTTAGCACTGAGTTCCAAACACAACAAGACATGGCCAGAGTGCTCACCCTGCCAAACCTCCACTTTTAGTGGACACTGCCACTTAATAGGAATAATGCTTTTAGTAGAAATTTTCAGTGCAGTTTTGTTCAAAGTTAAGTACTGAGTAATTATTGTGTAGCCAGCTTTGCCTGCAACTAAAGCTGATTATATCACTTGCGTTCAGACAACTACCAGTTAATTGATCAGCATAAAATCATTATGCTGAACATTATTCAAAGCTCTGTGAATGACTGTATCAGCTAAGCTCTATATTATGGCATATAATAAACCCTTTCATGTAAAACTACCAATGAAGGTTTGTATAAAACAGCTTGTATGGAGATAGTTTTGGTCATAAAATGCTGATGCAAATATGTATGTTATGTTGATTGGTTTATTTAAGACGTATGCTATCAACATATTTTAAGTATTTTCTACCACTGTATGTTAAATCACTTGAATACCTGGGATTTGATATAGCCTACATCATGATATGGTCACCAGAATGTGATAAAAACTATGTTTACTCCAGTTCGAACTTAAAACCAATAATATAATAAGAACAAAAAATTATTTTAACATTAAATACAACATGGGATTATAAATTTAGACATTGAATCATATACTACCTAAGTCTGCTTTTTAAAAGTATTTTCCAAATGCAGGTTTGTACATTGTTCCTCTGTATTTGGCTCTTCATTGTCTTCTATATTACCTGTTGGTCAGTTGTAGCTCTCTGAATATTTGTATTGTATTGGGTGAACTTTCCACATTCTGTCTGGTCACTTTTAAAAGGAATTAACTGAACCGACAGAAAACGACACTGTTGGGTAAGTTGTTCCACATATCCACAACTCTATTGGTGACAAAATGTTTCCTTGCATCCAAGGAAGATCTACATGCCTAGGATCCTCAAGCTTGGTATGAAAGTTGGTCCAAACCAGGGATGTTAAGGTCTGGTTGGTCGGTCAAAGGTCACTGTGACCTTATATTTGGTTGCCTGTGAGAATACAAGTTTTAACATCAGTGTTCTATTGTTTGATTTCAGTGATAGAAGATGGGATAGAGTTGAGATCTGGCAAAAACTTGAAAACAATGAGAGAGATATTGAATGAACATGATGAGAAGCTACAACAGTCTGAGATTATACAGAGTACCAGTAGACACGCTTACACCACGTCTAAAATAGAGAGCAAGATGAGAGCCAGGAAAGATGTCATGTACAACGAGAACAGGAATGCTGAGACAAGGTCGACTAGCAAGAAACAGGAGAACCAGCAGGGTGGTAACATTCGCTACACCAAGTCCGAGCAAAAACATGCACGTCATTCTGGTGCTGGGACATACCAACATGATGATTTTGAATATGGAACTGTTGATTATAGTGGTGTGCGGTCTAGGAAAAACTTAAATACCGACTTTACAAACAGTACTAAAAGAGTGCAAAATAAAAGTAATGGTTTGGATATGAACTCGTACAAATCTCGGACAGATCGAGATGAGGTGGATAATAGAATGTCTCGGTCTGGGTATTCTATGAAAACTGTGACTAATACAGTAACGGAGGAATTTATTGAATCTAACCGAGGAGATGTTACAGAGAAAGGATCAGTTGAAGTATCAGAGAAAGACATCAGAACTGGTAGAAACTCTGGAGTGTACAGTGCTAGCAATAATGTTAAACTGTATGGTAAGTATTCATCCCTTTTGATAAAGTTCATAGACAAAGTGACTGTTAGTAATTACAACAGTATTGTGACTAGGTAAATTGATAAAGATTTGATTCATTGCCATTTGCCTGAAATTTTCAAAATGATTGTATGATTCCTAACTTCGGTAAAATCCTCAGTCCCGTACAACAAATTTTTGCTACATTCGACACATTATTTCAAACATTTGGTCTGAGCATTGCCTTTAGTTGTAAATCTCACAACAACAGACATTCCGAAAAGTATTTTGACATTACTGGACATTCGGTCCAGTAATCTTGGAAAAATCACTGGACCGAACCAGTTTTCACTGGACCGAATGTAAATCAGAAAAAAAGACAATTTGTTCACAACTTTGGATGGATTAGAACGTTTTTGGCCAGGCTTAGCCCCTTCAAAATATCGTAATCCGCTCATTTTAACGGTCGCGAAAATGAATAATTTCTTACCGGAAGTTCGTGTTTGTTTATATGCCGTACTGAAAAGGGGAGACTACACCTTCGAAAATATTCTGTGTTTCTATCCTGATTCGCTAGTAGACGGAAATTTATTGATGAATACATAAATAAATCATAATTACCTATAATTACCTATTATTTCAATGCTAGTTATAATCGTAAATCGATTGTTCGGGCAAGAGTTTAATGTAAAATCTGTAAATAATGACCGGACAGCCGGACCGGCTGGGATGGAATTTAACCCGGACCGAACGAAATTTCACCGGTCAGGTCCGTCGGACCGGCACTTTTCGGAATGTCTGCAACAATAAAATGTAGATAGCAATGCTATTGCTGCAGTACTTTAACTAGATGCTATCTACAGTTGTCATTCATTTGGTCAGAATACTACAATACTGTAAAATCATTATATTTTCGTTGGGGATTAAATTTTGTGGATTTCGTGATTTATCTTTCACCACAAAATCAAATTCCATTGAACAATAATTTTGGCCCCTGTATTTATTACCTGAAATGCAAAATCCTCAAATTAACATCCCATCGAAATGGTCTTTTTTACCAAATCCATGAATTTTTTGGTTGGAAAGTTGATTACATTTATAGATCCATGTATTGATTTTTCCAAATGGGTTATAATATTCAATCACGCAAAACATAGTACATTGTAGTTTAACTTGTAGGTCTAGATTCGGAGGGTGAATTCTCTGACACGGATACAGTAACTACCAAACATTCTACATACAGTACAAGCTCTAACAGTAGATATGGGGGAGGGTATAGTGATAACAGCAGATATGGGGGTGAATACAGTGATGGTTCAACAGGGTCGGAATCAACTGTTACTACAATTGTCACCACGATAACAGGTAAAGTTGATTCACTAGTTTATCATTAGAAACTTGGTCACAATGATCACAGAGCTCCAGATAATGATTTTGGCATGAGGAGTAATTACTCATGAAAATTTTGATTGATGAGTAACGACCAAAATAAAATGAGGCATAGGAGTATTTTTTATTTAGAAATGGTCACATATAACATATAAACATGCAAAACAGTTTTGTAATCTTTAACTTCAATTAGTCAACATATTTTAGGTTTGTCTTTTGTTTCTTATTCCTCGGCTTGTACTCTGCCATCAGGCGACGTTTCCTTCTAGATTTGGTCAACCATTGCTTGGCACACCTCTCACACCAGTCAGATGAGAACACATAAAGACTTTAGAGATCTTTTCGGCGGTCAATTCCGTAGTTGAAGTAGTTTTGAACCCAAAAGCAGACAGCTTTGATTGCGACATTTTGTTTTAGTGCAACCCAAAAACGCATTCATTGCAATACATGTTGAAAAACCAAGCTCTTGAATCATTAAGATCATTACATCATATAGCGTGGTTCCGATTTTAATGGTTAAACTACTGCAGGGAGACGGGAACCAGTAGATTCTACTTTCACTTCTAAAAATAGATCTTTGTTTTCCAAAATTGATAAGAGAAAAGAAACAAGTTTGGCTATATACAAACGCAGTTACGCCTGATTTCATCAAGGGATTCGTAATCATAAAATTTGATGCATATTTGGTACTCTTTGAATCTTACAAACATGCGTAATTGGCTAATAGTTGATATCCAGAACTTTGTACAATGTGGGTTTCCCCTTAATTTACATGTAGGTACAAACAAATCTGGCCTAGTTAGACTGGTTTTGTATTCATATGCAAATACAACTGACCCCTACTCTATTGTCCAGATATGAATATTCAAGTGTAACAAGGATTATAACGGTAAAACTATTTGTACCTACAGATTAGTGGAGATCCGGAGTAGGACTATTTCAATTCGTAATATGCGCGAATATGCACGTTATCTGTAGCTCTGGATTATCACTATACTTGCAGGGGTGCAATTTTCTGGTATATATCTGATTTCAGTTTTTTTGAGTGTACCAAAAAGTCTGTTTTTCTTAATTGCCTCTATATAAATCGCCAATTTTTCATGATTTCAGGTTCTTTCAAAATGTTTTACTTGCTCCAATGTACATGTATGTCTGTATGTAAGGTTAAATATACATTGTTTTAGATATCATAGAATAGAGCATACATTTACTGACCTGTTTTATTTTTCAGAAACGGTATCCATATTTACAAATCCAGTGTGGAATAACGTTGGTAGACCTGTACGTGATTACGTTGTCCGACCAGTCACATCACTCGTTATGTCTGTGCTTTATATCACATGGTTGTGTCTAACTACACCAATTATATACACTGTGCAATCTTTTGGTCATCTATGTTCCTGGTTGTGGTCGTCCAAGTTTGAAGAGATTGTGGAAAGTGTGGCTTATTCACCTCTCTGGTTGTTACGCAAGATTAAACATTTCTCATGGCAGCTTATTATGATGGATACCTGGTTGTTTAAAAGGTAAGCTTTCATATTTAAAACTATAAGTAAGTTAAGTAAGTAACACCTTTATGACTGTATTGCTTCATGTTATGCAGATAAAAAGAAAGTTAGAAATTCCTTTATATGGATACATTTCTATGTGTTCACAAGTTGTTCACGCCATCTGCCATTCTCAATATTAAGTAATTGAACTCTGTGAAGTTGTTCTTTACTTATGATATGATCATGGAATCTCAGACATAATTCTACTTGACTTCCAGAAATGCTTGCAGTAGTATCTTAATTGACAAAATCATTGTGAAATATAATTTAGATTTAATATACCCTTGTCTTCGATTCGGGGTATATTGCTTTGCACACGTCATTAGGTCATTTGATCGGTGGGTACACCAACTCGGGAAGTGGCTTCCATTCACTTACTAAAGAACGCTACACCCTAAGACCTATAAAATTTATATTGAGGTTGGCCGGCAACAGTAGATGACCACTGTTGACACCTTTACCATTATTTTCCAACTATTGGGCTGTCATGGGGGCATACCTATTTTACCAACATATCTTTCTATTGTTTGCACTTTGCAAAAAAAAAGTCTTATCTTTACAATGTCATGTTTTCTTGCTTATATATTCTAGGAGACATGGAAGAAGATGTTGTTTATGTTTACCTCTGTTGTTGATTATACCTTTCCTATTGATGTTTGTTAAAGGTAAATATGCATGTTCTTGTTTATCTTGTTTGTAGTTGACTGGCTATAAAATGTTGTCTATACAAAATTAAATTAAATTTTATCTGCACTGAACATTCACCTTCCCAAAACACTTTAAACAGTCACTTTGTTGAACACATCATTTCTTTGGCTGATGTAGAAAGTAGTAAATGCAAGAACTGTATTTCATTGATATAGTTGACTATATACCTATCAAGATGTTGTGTTTGTCCTGCTTATTATAAGGTCGTACCTATTTAGTAAAAGGTATCACTACTCATTTGTGATGATTATGATTGACCAAACTCAAATCATGTAAAGTACAAATTGGTATTTTACGCTAGTGTGGTTTATACTCTTATAATGTCTATAAGAGTATAAACCTGACTAGCGTAAATAACTATTCCCTATGGAATTTAATAAGTGGTATTTTACTATTTAAACATGTATGAACATTTCAGGTTATGATGTATGGGCTGATAGATCTGCTATAATGAGTTATTTTAATCAAGAGAGAACATTTGTACCTGTACCACTAGCTGATAGTGTGAGTAGTTTATAATCTATGTAGCATAACTTACATGTATGAGAATTATCAACACAGACACTGAAATGTAAATGTAGCTACATGATCAAAGCAGATTAAGGTTATAAAAAATTTAAGCGAATCGCATAAATACATATATATTTTTCCAAAAATGTCTGCATAACCTTTTTATACTCCCGTCGTTGCGGCTGGCATCTGGTACAGTGTCTGCTCACTGATTGAAATATTTTTATCCGATCTTCACCAAATTTGGTCAGAGGTTGTATCTAGATGATATCTAGGTCAATCTTGAATATGGGTCATGTCGGACATTGTCCAATACAAAACTTTGTCATGGTGTCACCTGGTTCATTGAATGTTACCCCAATGGACAAATCCTGTGGAATTTTGTCTGTCTTGTTATGAAATAATCAAAATTATAGCCTATAGTAATCTGCCACACGTCTGGAAGAAACTAGTAGGTGATCCAAAATGCATCTGTGCAGAGGTTTGATAATCTTCCGGTCCTGATTTTTGCTATGCATTATAAAGAAGTTATAAAAACTGACATCAGTTAACTGTGTAAATTAATTATATGCAAACATACTAGTCTTACATTATGAATGTGTTATATTTTTTTCACTCTGTCTTGCAGGAAAAACATGAATATTTTACTCAACTAAATACTGAAGTAAAGAATATGATTCTACAATTACAAACTAACCAACAGAAAGAACTGCTGACTGCTGCTGATGTTGAAGCTATTGTTCATAGAATTGTTGCCAAAGAAAATGCAGATTTGAAATCAAACTTACAAGGTTCCCATAATGAAGCGCTTGTTAACCAGGTAAGCTTTCAGTTGTTTTAAATTACATGTATACAAAAATCCAGCTGATATTCAATGGAAAATGTTGTGTACTTCTGTGCATTTCTGACCACACTGGACGACACAGCTAGTCATGATTGTATTATAAAGAGTAGTGATCACATGCACTATAATGAATCCAGTCTCAAAATTTCAGGTTGTCAATGTCGAGACCCCTGATCCATCTTCTGTATCATAACTTAATATTGCCCTGTTGTCTGAAATCAAATGAGAGATTTTGAAATCAACCTGCAAAAAACTAGAATGTTTTCATGGTCCATAAATACAAAACTAGTGAATGTGTTTTCACATATGATTACATAGAATATTGGGGTTATTAAAAGTGTAACTTTTACTGCTTAATGGATTTTGTTTCAATTTCTATATGAATGAGAATATATTAAGAAATATAACTCTTGATCCTCTTTCTGTTTTCTTTCTTCTTGGTTTATCTCCCTTTGACAAGTTTTGCTAGTTAACATGTATATATGTAAATCGTGTCGTTTGTTGACTGGAATATTGTATTTTATTCTGTAGGCTCGGTGGAAGATAGAACAGGAAGCCAAACTAAGTGTCATGGATGATAGACATGGCATACTACTGGCATCAATAGGTGTAAGTGCAATATTCAATTTATTGTTTAACATTGACAAATCTGTTCTTGTAAGTTTGAAAAGAGCTAAGGATTTTTGTTAATGCGCCAAACTAGGCCTGCATCAAACTCGGCTTTACTTTCTGTTCCAAACACAGCGCAACTTTTTAGATATTGCACTTTCATAATCAAGCACTGGAGTAAGTTTTGCCTAAATTGTGGCATAAAAGCAAATTAAGAAATAGAAGAACACCATGAATTTTGGTTAAAGATATCTTGTTTATTGAATTTTGTATTGTGTAAAATATTTATTGATAGAATCAGAAAATATGCTGACTTTACATGCTAAGAAAAAGAAACATAAGTTTTCATCAGAGAGGTATTTTACTTCCTTGATCCTTCAAAAAGTTTGTCAGACTGACAGATATAAATGTCCCCATGAAATTACAATTTTACCAAATTCTGAGAAATTAAATGCTCACAAAATAAACCATTGTATTGTATCTGCAAATTCATATCATTCTAGGATTTGGAGGCTACCATCGCGGATCAGAAAGCCATTATTGCTGACAAGGATTCGACTGCGAGGGAAACTGCAGCACAAGATATGTCAGGTTTAGAAGAGAAGTTAGCTGCATTACATATAGAGCTGCAGGAACTAGAGAAAGCTCATGATGCATTGTTGACTCGTGTTAATGCTTGCTGTCATAATGAGACATATTATGCTGCTGCTGTGAAAGACAATGTCAATGTTATTCTAGCTGAGGTAATTTTCTTCTGTCAATTTGATGTTGATTGACTTACTTTAATCACTAGCCATTTTGCTGAATTCTGAGGTATTTACCTCTTTACCTCTGTCTACATTTCTCAAAGTGGTGTAATTGTCACAAATTTGAAGAAGTTCATTGTTTAAAATAGCTATATATTGATGGTTAATGGCGCATATAAAACACACTTTTTGCTATTAAATACCAATGATTACTTTGTAATTCTAAAAATTATAGAGAGCACTGCTTTAACCACCCACTCCATATATATATAAGTGGATAAATTATTGTGTCAGCCCTTCTCATGATTAGTTTTAGGCAACCAATGTCGTTGTCTATACATTTCACAAGCAATTGATATGCATTTGTAGTCTGCTATTTCAATGTATTTGTCTTTTATCCCTCGGCACTTTATCATTAATTACATGTCATTCAGTAGGATTGAATTTCAGAATAATGTTTATTTTATTCAGTCTGTGATTTCATCAATATTGAAGAGATACTAGGTAACTGATAAATGAATTATGTACAATTTGATAGATGATGTCTGGACACATGAGCGGCAATCCAACACAAGATGCATTCACAGAATGGCTGCACTCTAACTATGTTAGTCGTGGTGTACTAGACGAACGATTGAAGGATTTAGCTTCTGATTTGACTACCAATGTTCTGGCTATGATCAAAGAGTTACAAGAATCTCAGCTGCAACAGTATGAACATTTAGAAAAACAACAACAGGAATTACAAACGTCGCAACAGACGGTACATCTAGCAGCTGGTGGAAGCGGTGTCGGAGAACAGGTTTATGTCAGTTCTTTACTATGAGTTACATGTATTATACGCTTTCCTCAGTATGCTGAGAGGATGATTTGACTGTGCAGACCTCTGTCACTTGTGGCAAGTTGAATTTAGTCTGGGTGATATAAATTGAGTCTGAAATGGATTTTTGTATTGGCAAAACGCTTTGATCTTCATCTTAGTTGATTGTCTTAGGTTATTCACATTATATCTGTTTGGCTGTTTGTAGTTGTGTTTCTTGGGCTTGATTAGATTCTACGCTAACTTGTCATCCCTCACTGTATGCATATTTTAATGCTGCCCCATCTTCAAACAATTATTTTATTAAATTCAATTATAGTGCTTTTCCGTTTCAATACATTAACTTTCTTGTTCAATGTTTGAAAATTGAAAAGGAAATTTCGATGTTAAAAAAGATGAAAAATAATTCTGTTATAGAAGATTAGAAAAAATACAAGACCTTGCCAATCCTTTTAAAGAAATAAACATTGGATGATAATCTAGATATCAATGTATTGTAGCGTGATGAAATACTTGTTTTGTTAGTTTATGTTGACGTTACATTGTTAATTATTCTACTGTTGGATAAATGTTCTCCAAGTATCCAGTATTTGTACCTTTCTTTGCATTTATAGTAGATGTCATTTGCAAGCAAAGTTTACCATTTTATAGCCAAAATGCCCAATATTTAAGGACAGTTGATTGCAGCAGTCAATAAATTCTTATACCAATATGTCTATCTGCACTAGAATTAATGAACTCACCTTTTGAAATTTGTGGTTTCATGGTGTAAAATTAATGCAATTTAACTCTTTTCAGAAGTGAGAATATATTTTTAGCAGTTGTATGATGTGTATATATGTGTAAAGTATTGTGTTTGTGTATTTACAGCAAGTAAGAACGATGATTGAGGAAGCTTTGTTCAGATATAGTGCTGATAAAACGGGTATCGCTGATTATGCCCTCGAATCTGTAGGTAAGGACTCTATACTCAATTTCACTGTTTCAGCTTAATTAAAGCCACACACTCTCCTTTCACTGAAGTTGTGTGATGTTTCATTGCTTTGAACTTATCTGTTGGCCAGTCTGTTCATCACTCTATCCATCAAATGGTTTCCAGTCAGTTATTAAAAAGCACATTTATGTTAATTTCACACAATTGCACTTTTTCTTATGCTTTCAAAATTGTTCTCAGGATATTTTTCAGTTAAATTTTGAAATCAGTAGAATAACAAAGCCTTGTCAATTAATTCAACCTGCACTACATATATCCTTACTCCATCTAAATATATCATCATAAAAACCATACTCATAGTATGTACTACCTGCTTTTCTGGACTGTGTCCTGACCAGTACTCAAGAAATGTGGAAGAAAATCAACATTGAGTATTGTATGATGTTATATTTACTACAGGTGGTAGTGTGTTAAGTACAAGATGTTCTGAGAGTCACTACAGAAGGACGGGACTAGTCAGTGTGTTTGGTTTACCTCTATATTATACATCTAACTCACCTAGAACTGTCATTCAGGTAATTTAGTTATTCATTTGTATTTTATATTTTTGCAATTTTAAGACTAGGCCATCATACATGTTCTGTGATAAATACATCTTTAGCTACCAATTTGGCAACCCTTGGGTTTTGAGCATGTAGATTTTGACTGTTGGTCTGTGATGTGTGTATCTGGATAATGTGTTATTCTAAAGCAATAAATGTTTATAAATCAGAATGTGATAAATGGACCATCACATGGTTAACATAGTGCCAGTATTGATTGTGTGTTGTACCTGCTTTTATACAAGCTACCACTTACTGAAGATGAAATGAAATGGTACTAATGATTGCTTGTTAGATGGTGAAACATAATAGGAACAGCTGGTTTCTCTCCGCCTCTTGTCACAAATTATTTGTCAAGAGTAATTTATATAACTTTTGAAAAATTTCACAATCAACTTATTTAAAAATAAATGTCTATCAACCACAGGACCAAGGATTTTGGAAGTTAAGGCCCACGTTTGAAAAACTTTGTTTTTGTTTTATTGTCATGTTTCTAGTTTGTATGTTACATTTTTTCAGCCTGAGGTATATCCTGGTCAGTGTTGGGCATTTAAGGGTCCAGAAGGATATTTAGTGATTAAGACGGCTACAATTATTACACCTACTGGTTTTACATTAGAACATATACCTAAATCCCTGGCTCCCTCTGGAGAGATTGATACAGCACCTAAAGACTTCACAGTTGTAGTGAGTATTAGCTGTAGTTGTTTACTTAAAAATGGCAGATGAAAAATATTTTTCTGCTAGAATAGGCTTGTTATCAGTTAATTTAGTCACACAGGTTTCATTGTATATGTATTATTCTAACATGACCAACAATTGTGCCTGTAAAGACAAAGAACAAACATAGTGTTGTTAAACATTTAATATACAGATAAAAGTGACATCACTTCTTTTTATGACATCATGCAGCCATGATGCAGGCAAACAAGTGAAGTAAACAACATGCTCTCACAAAGTAATACTGACTTAATATATAATTGCATGCTAAAAGTGTATGGAGCTATATATTCTAACCGTCAGTCAATGTCAAAATAATTACTTGCACCGTTTTTAGTTTGATACTAGACTACCTTAACTGCAAATTAAAACTTTGGATGGGTTCCGTGTACTTTTATTCGATCGTCGAAAAATAGACGATTCTTATAGTTTCATAGGGTGTTCTAGAACACTACGTATAAAAAAGAACAATTTGCATGTCAAATAAATCACAGAGACAGTTTCTGTCAAAACTGAAGCGAAAAATGATCTTATAGATATGAAAGCTTGATTGTTTTTCACTTTTTGAAACTTTTTTTAAAATATCTTCCGATATAGCTCTATACACTTTAAATTGTCTTTGAAATAAATATAATGAAATATGCATGAGCCATAGTTTACCTTTTGTTGTATTACAATGGTTTATTTTTCTGACACTATTATTATCGGTCTCTTGTGGTTAGTGCCTGTATGTCAGAACTCTATACCAATGTATAACAGCTGATATACTACGGTTTTAGATAATATATTTCTTAAATAGCTTAGCAACAGTAAATTTGAAAAGTGCTGTTCAATTTCATATTGATTCTGAGTTATGTCTGTCTGGTTTGAATGTAAAATCTAAATAATTACTCTTATATAAGTACACTAAACATTAATCTTGGACAGCTGATATAAATAACTTGAGAGTATCGGGGATATGGATACATAAACTAGTGCAGTTCAAAAACTGTTCCTTGAAATTGAAATGTAAGACTTGGTATAGTTTATGTGTCTGTCTTGCATTAATTTCATTTACATTCATCTAGTTTAGTGTACTAGAGGTCTGTCTATCAGTGATACCAGTACATATATCCCTTGCTTGGTGCTCTGTATTAATTGTAAAAGACGGTTTTCTCTTGCCTTTATCAGGAATGAATACCATCAAGAATGTGGTGTTAAGATTGATTTATTTGAAATGTTATTAAGATTATGGTTGGCAATAAATTTTGACCTGAAATAAATCAAAACATTACTATGTAACTAACTTGTATATTTCAACTACACAGGTTACTGTCAGAATTGATCTATATATGTTGTTGTGTAGATTTTTATGTTGAATACAAGCTTGTAGCTTATGTTTCTTATGTTAATCATAATCGACATCAAATAAAGTTTATCTTATCATGGTTGGCAATAAATTGACCTGAAAGAAATAGAAAAAAAACATCATAACCAACTTGTATATTTCTACGTCACAGGGTTTACAGTCAGAATATGATGATAATGGTGTCTCACTGGGTAACTACACGTATGATGATAACGGCAAACCAATGCAGTTCTTTCCTATTCAGGTAATTTCACTATTTTATCACCATAGTCATTTAAATCCATTCACAATGTATTTTATTCGTCTTCCTTTCTGGGTAGACACTAACTACAAAAGAAACTTAAAGTTTGTAAACAAAACAGCTCCTTGTTCTTCAAGACTTTCACTGGTTCTTCTTGATTTTCACTGGCGTTAGGCCAGGGGACCAGTGTTAGTGAATCAATGTCTAGCCTAGCCCATACTTGACATAGCTAGTTCCTGGTACCTGTTGAATTTGCATAAGGACTTGTTTGCAATAATTCTGAAAGATATGAAGCTCCTGTACATTTATTTCTACTTATTAAATGTTTGTAGTATTTAAAGAAATGAAAGTATCATATACAGTTTTGTATTAAATCTAAGAATAATGTTGATTTCTTTATTGCCATTTGTAATTGATCCTTTGTTATTAAATAGCTTTTGTACTTTTGATACTGCAATGAATTTTTGTTACTACTGACTACAATGTTCATAAACACATGTTTTCCTTTATACACTGGTACTAATTCACTGTTCAGGATAAAAAAATGGTGAAATTGTCAATTTTGTGCAAATATAGAACTCCAATTACTGTATTTAACCTGATACCATTCGTTTGTGAAAATAGTAATACCATATACTATCATCCATTATTTTGTGTTCCCATGCAAATCCAGTGGATCTTCAAGGGGAAAATAAAACTGCAAGCATATTTTACTTTCACTAAATACTGACATGAAAATCGAGTAAGAAGAAAACTTTAATTAGACCTATAACAATGTAAATTTTAGGCATTTTCTTCATTTTAGTTTCACATGTTTCGTTATTAAATTCATACTTTTCCCAATTTTAATAAAAGTACCGCTAGAATTTCATCTTCTTGAAGCCATGGGCTATTGTTTGGACGAAATTTCATGGTTTGGGTAAAAAAGACAATTTTGTTGGGACTTGAATTTGTGGATTTTGCATTTCAGGTAATAAAACAAGGGTCAGAATCAATGTTTGTTGGGATTTAAGTTCGTCGTTTATGTGAACCACGAAATTTAATCCCACATGAAAATTAATGATTTTACAGTATAGTCTAGGGACTTGACTAACCACTGATTTACGAGGATGAACATTGCCCTATTGTGCACTATCTACATTTCTGGCTTGTTTTAATTGCAGGTGGCAGGAGATGTGAAACCATTCAACTTGTATGAATTAAAGATACAGAATAACTATGGCAATGTAGTATATACGTGTTTATACAGGTTCAGAATTCATGGCAAGCCATATAAAAGATGAGAAGAGTTAGCTTAAGTTCTCTGCATTGTGATATATGTAGTATGACTTGATTGTTCATCTTCACAAGTGTTCCTTTAAATCTATATATTTCATCGTAAAAGCTTTGCTTATAGTATTATTCATTTCCTTACCAGAAGCATAATTTTACATCTTAGTAAATTATACACGCTTGTATAATATTTGGCATTCTATCAATGGCTGATCGCAATTTTTTGAGCTATTATTTAGAGGTGAGATTTCTATTTGAAAGAATTACAGAATTTTGGCCTTGAGGTTGTATTAGTATTTCTTTACCGGAATAATAATTTTACATCCCAGTAATTAGTAAATTAAATGCACTTGTATACTATTTGCAGAGCATTTGGCATCATTAATGACTGATCGCAAGCTATTTTTGCAAAATTGCGATTTAGAGGCGAGATTTCTATTTGAAATGATTATAGAATTTGGGCCACAAGGTTGTATGTTGGAACAGTGGTTTAATTATATGTTAATGAAAATAATGTTTTCAAGCTTTAGGTCTTGTAGGGAAAGTTGTTAATTGCTTTTGAAGGAACATATTAGTAATTGTTGAAATGGTTACCAAGCAACTAAGACTCAACTGTTAACCATACATAAGTCCATACTCAGTTACTTACCGAAGTGAATATTAAACAATGGCATTAAAAATAAAAACCACAGTGAAGTTATGTAATGAGTTTTTGTTGTGTAACTACGGTAATATCATATTTTTATTCCTGTATATTTATTTGGTTGTGAATATTAAATTATTTATTTGGAGATGGTATATATGTGTGTTATGTAACAATGTTTAAAGTGTATACAGCTATATCTGATGATATATATATATATTTTTTTTTTTTAAACTGAAAAAAAATTATGTTTTCATATCCATTAGATGATTTTTCGCTTCAGCTTTAACAGGAACTCTCCCTGTGATTTACTGGACATGCGAATTGTCCGTTTTCATACGAAAGTGTTCTAGAACAATTTAAGTCGACGGTTGAAATCAAAGTACTCGGAACCCATCCAAAGTTTTAATTTGCAATTAAGGTAGTCGAGTATCTAGGGCTGTAATGGTATACCGTGGTACATGATAAACCGCGGACTTCAGTCCCACACGGTTCATGGTACAAGAATTGCAAATTTCGGTACGGTTCGATAAAGGCTTTTTTATGAGCAAAATAATACTCAGTGAACGACAATGTCTAAAAGTCCTCTGATTATGTAAAATTACCATGTATCACTTTTTTAATTGTATTAAGATATGCCTCATATTGTCGAAATTCATTTAAAATAGTTGATAGCCATATGATAATTGCTGTTGTAGAATAAAAAAATTCATTGTCACTTAAAATTATAGTTTTTAAGCTGCTGTTAGAGAATATTGTATCATACCGAAATATACCGAACCGTTAAAAAAATTGAAGGTACGTATCATATCGTGAGGTGAGCGTACCGTTACAGCCCTACTAGTATCATACTAAAGACAATGCATTGCCAAGTAATTATTTTGACGTTAAATGACTGTTAGATATAGCTCTATACACTTTAAGTTTAAGATTTTAATACCAAGTGTGTTCAAATAAATGAAATCTCATGTTCATTATTTTTGTGAGAATTTTGTCTTAATGTATTGCAAAAGTATTGAAATTAACAAGAGAAAATATTAATTTGTACGCCTTTAAAACATGATCATATTTCTTTAATAACTTTCAAAAATCAAGTAATAAATTAAAATGTTAACCTTTATTAGTTTTGAAACAATCAATTTTAAGCATTCTTTCCTGCTTTTGTGTCTATAATTTACAGTCTGTGTAGGTTATTAAAAGCAACACAACAGATTAATTTCTTTTGTCTTATTTTCATTCTGTTTGTCTGGTAGCTAACATGTTGATATTAATTTGAAATCTGCTTCCTGTTGGGTCGTAATAAAGTTTCTGTTGGATGTAATAAAAGCTGTGTAATTTTCTAGTCTAATTTGGTTCTGGTGCTGTAGGTAATGTTTGAGGTTACTGTCGATTCTGGGTTAGTTTTTTAATTGATTTTTTAAAATAGTTTATTAGTGTGTGCATTATTATTTTTACTGTATAGTAATAGATATGTTTTGTAGGATACAATTTCCTGAAATGTTTTTAGTTCACTTGTCATGTAGTAAGCAGCTGAGCTTCTATGCTCTCTAAGGTCACAATTTTTTCCTTATGAATATCTCAATGAAACTTGGTCACAAAATCAGGGTCCCTTTCAATATTGAGTCTTCTGGGGTCCAAAACTATTTCACAAGGTCCCAGTTAAGATTGTATACATGCTTTAAGTTGAGAATAGTTGATCTTGGGTCAATAACTAGGTTACAGAGTCAAAACAATAGGAAAGCATAATGTATGCAACTGTGGCATTTTTCTTTGTATTATTTTGTGAATCATACTTTCAAAATGGAATAATATCCCTGGCAAGCGATATAAGGAGGGCTCCGTCTGCCCTCTTGTTTAAATGAAAATTTGAGCTCGCTAAAATTCCGAAACAATGGGTTTATTTTGTTTTCTGTATAGTATTTTCATTGTTATCGATTCCTCTTTATATAATGAATATTGGTTAGAGTTTAAAATTGGATAATGAAATTTTTGGCTGTTTGAATTGTTAGAGTAAATAGGGTTTTACATTCAGGACTCAGTATTACACTGCACCAAACATGTGTATGTTAATGTATTGTATCATCAAATTGTATGTTGGTATTTCTACTGTCTACCCTGTAGGGGCTTGTTAAGACATGGGCTGTGTTTCCATGACCACGCTATGGTTGTCATAGAGACGCAACTTGTGTGTTACTTGTTTAATGAGGTAATCACTGTAGTTTGGAACCATAATTATATATAGGCAGCAGTCATTTTGTACATATCAACACATTATTTGGCCTCCTATTAGGGGGTAAATTGTTGATTTGCACATGTCGATCAGTAGACCAAATGGTTTTCTTTTAATAAACCTAGCACAGTTGTTGGAAGTTTGTCAGTGACAGTAGATGACCCCTATGGAGGTCAAGGTCGCAGTGACCTTATCAGTACTGAAACAGTTTTTTCTATATGGCTGCCATCGGAGCATACATGTTTTACAAATATCTCTTTGTTATATTAAAGTTATAGAGTGCTTTAAGTGTTTTACTATACACATGTATAATTATGTGCATATTTATTCTAATTAGATAAACCAGTTTTGCAATGTTATCATTATTTTAAGCTTAAATGTATTTTCATTGTGTCTCATTCTTGTAAAATCAAATCCATATTCTGTTTGTCATATTCTCAATTAGATTAGACCAGATTCATTGGTAAACATAAAATCATCATTCATGTTCAGATCTAATAACCTTTTTCATGTTGAATAGATCTGATGTCAATTTCTATCACATTTTCTTGCTTGTCAACATTTTAAATCAGTGTGCCTTCATGTACTGTTCTTTATGCAGTTTTGAATCTAACATAATAATTCTTATTCTATCATTATAAAGTATTGTGGAATAAAATACGAGATACATTACCTGTAGTTAGTGTTGTATTTGTATGTAGGCATATAATGAACAATCAACATTCTTACTGACTTTTTCATGCACGCCACACGTACGTTTTCATCTGGTCTTGAGTGACTTCTTTGTATGTTGTTCACATGGCATCTTTGTAAATCTAGCGGTGACGCCCCTCCCAAACTCTCTACATCAACGTTGATGTAGCGAGTGAGTTCAGGAGGGGAGTGTCGACTGGGTTTTCGAGGATGACAACTTGCTTACAACATATTATCCCCGAGTAATTGTCAGGTCCTAGATTTCGTGTCTCCATTTGTCAGCATGTGTCTGTGTTCTATGTAAAGCTGGGTAAAGCTGGATATAGTAGTGTAACTATAATCACCTCCCCTGAGAATCCCTGCTTGATGAATCTCTGGCATAGTTGTACTGTTACATTCAAATGTAGTGCAAATAACTTGAACCTCAACCTCATATAAGCATAATTTATATAACATTGGATATATTGTCTATAAATTATAACCACCAGTCCTATGGTTCTATGAGGGAAATGTGGCTTTGACACTCAAAGTGTAATACATTGGCAAATCTAAAGGACTGATACTGCATGATTTTCAACATTCATGCATAAAGGTTAGGATCGTGTTAATGCTTGCACACTACTAGGCTGTATTTCATTTTAAAGGATCTTAACCCCCAGACCCCGTTGGCACAACGATTGATTCCTTTCTGTTTTTGATGGACCAACTACCAAATTTTAGTCCGTGAAGTAAACTAACTAACGATGAGATTATATAAATAACCGGGGATAGTGCACACTTTTCCGCTAGGCATTGGCTATAATTCGTCAAAATCGAGTGGAAAATAAGGTACTTACAGGCCCTTTTCACTCCTAGTTGAAGCTATTTGGCTCTCAGTCTAACCCCAAAATGACGTCACATACCACGTTATATGGCCACACACTGTATCTGACTTAGACTCATTCCACCGTCTTATTATCTTAATATTGTAGAAGGTGTGAGGAAAATAAATTAACATGGAGAGTGAATACATGTTATAACAATTGATATGTCTTACAAAGATCGAGTCTGACCCCCGAGTGGTACACTACATAAAGACTATATAGATCTAGCTAAAAGTACACGGTTTCGATCTGAAGATAATAATTAATTGTATTCAGTATATAAAGGATTGAGCTGTCTTATAGACACCATATCTCATATTGTCTAGATGGGGAGATTTGTCTTACACGAGTCATGTGTCAATAGTTCTTCAGCAGTTCACATATTTATACCTCGGTGCTAATCGTCTCAACACTTGTCAGGCGTTACAGAAGTCCATCAATCAGACTTACGCTTTCTGTAACAGATCAGACAATGTTGTCTCTCAAGACGTTCTCTTTATATAAAGAACACAGCCGGTTGTCCAGCACAAAGCCATACAAACACGGAGCTTGGTACTAAGTACTTTATAAGAAGAAAATACGAGACCTAAGAAATAGTCCGGTTTTATGGGGATTCCGGTTTTGAGGGAGTCTTCTGTAGTATGTCTTTATCAGCAAGGATCAGTCACTGGTTGTAATTACGTGCATCTAGATGTTGTTGTTTGACGATGGTCGGACATGTGATATATGGCGGTCAGTTTATGTTACATTTTGTAGCATGAACTGACTCCTGGCACAGGTAACAGTATCGTTGAAAAAGAAATAAAAACAATTGAAATACCTAAATTTCAAGATTTTGTTTTTTTCAATTTCAATTTTATTTATTTCTTTTTCAGCGATACTGTTACCTGTGACTCCTGACATTCGTTGATCACTAACTGAACCGTTCACAGAATGAGTATTTGTATGGCATTATACATTCTGTCTACAGTGTAATTTACATGCCAATATTCTATGTCGGTTGCTATAGTTTTGTATATGGAAGGACATTTCATACCTACCATTGGATACCGATATCTTCCTTGTGTATCACACAACTTGTCGTTTTCTGCAGAACTTACAAAACTGAATTGAACATGAAATTCGATTTGATCGAACATGAAATTTTCTGTAAAACATTATTTGTCACTTAAATTATAAAAGTACGTTTTTGCCAATCTGTTGAATACTAGTAGTATATTGTTTACCGACATCGTTCAATATAATGTGAAGTTTTTTTATAGTATTTTTCAACGGTCGACACAAAATGTCCCAGTACGTAATGACGAACTAAGTAACGTTAAAACATCAAAGTGCTTGTGTTGTAGCTTCGATAATTCAATGCAAAATTATAGTCGAATTTTTATAGATTGGTTTGAATTGTTTTTACATAAATGTATACAGAACTTTATTCATAATTGGATTTTTATGTTGCATTTGGCGCTCATTGTGGTTACACCAAGCATGTCTAAACTGTACAAAGATCAAAGGGATAAATGCACAAAATACAGCAATAACGTTAATTACAGGTTATTTTGCTTAAATTTAAGTTCTGTAATTCCTAAGGATGCTAAGTATACCCCCATTACACATTTTTACACAACATATGTGTTTATGGTTGTTGTACGTCCATGATTTAGTTATTCTGTAAATTGTACGCTTTATGTCCGTTATATTTTAGCTACGCCGTTTTGACGTTACGCAACACAGCTCAAACTTGTGACGCAACGTCTATACTTTTAAATGCAGGCCGTGTGTTTTCCTCATCAAGCTGGAGCACCCTGCATTTTTCGGCGGTGACTTGGACTTTCAGTCATTTCTTTGGGTTGTGTGTTGACATTGCTCCGTGTAGTCGTGTTATAGTATTATTGTTTTCTGTTCTGTGCTCGGCTGGTTAAGTCGAGTGTTGCCTTCCCTGCCCGATTTCCTCATATCGTTTTTGTAGCCATTGTAGCGTCGTGTAGGCGGCGAACGCATATTTTGTGACTTGTCTCAAGTTACGTATGATATATTAAGTAATAACATATATATAATGAAATGCAAGTAAGAAATACAGTAAACCTAACTTCGTTACGGTTGGATGTGCATGTGGCATTATTTTTAAAAAACGAAGTCATAGGGGCAGTGCGGTTTGAAAATACACGTTTTTCATCACGCGGTCTCACCCGTGCTACGGACGTTAAAATGTCGTCTCTAGAACTGCAGGGATTACTTGCATTAGGCTAGGGGAAATGCCACCGCTGGTCTTAAAATTTAATATGTTTCATTGAGCCGACGAATATAATTTACCTATGAGCCGAACACTTGTTTTTAATTGGTATGTATAAGAGGTCTAGGACTATTGAAGAAATTGAAAATACGACGAGACAATAGTTGCGTCAATGTGCGATACTTTGATGTCGATAAACAATTTCCTATTTGGGAATTAGCTGACCGCTATGGAACCTTACCCGCAATATTCTAATTTAAATCTGACACAATACAGTGACTCAGATTTTCTTAAATACTCGAGTTATAATTTACATCGTTCTATAATATTTTCAATACAAAGTGAGCAGTTTCATAACCGCTAAATGACGATCCGTGACTTTTTATAGACGATGCTTTGAAACCTACTCTGACAGACTGGCATGCACCGGAGAGCAGGTAGTAACCATTTACTATTGCATATAACTTTTCATTAACTAATTATGGTAAGACTATGGCAGACAGGTTCCGATAAAATTGATATATAAGTAAATGCTCACGTGGAATGAAGTCAAATTATAACAAAGTCTACGTTATTTTGGATCATCCCTCGTTCGTACGTATCGGTTTGATTTCTTTAAACTTAAATAACTATTTTGCTCCTTTTCGGAATTTGAAAGCATCCTAGTTTTTAAATAAAAATGAAAAAGTTTCAAAATAAATCGCGAAACGTTATGAATTTATTCCCAGGTGAGTTCTTTTACCATTTTAGTGGCAGATTTGCGGAAAAACATAATTTAATACGACTAAAAGTTTCTCCGATATAGTACAAAGAAATGGTTGCCTGACACAAGTATTTCCGTCTAATTGAAGACAGGCTATTCTTAACGTTGGAACTAGGTTAATATGATTTAAATATATGTATAATATTTTATATACCCAGACACCTTGCTTAATTCAAATATTACACCTCGGATGCCATCTGACACTGAGTTTTGAAAAGATAGTTCATAACATTTAAAAAAAAAGATAATTATATTTTAAATCCGAGTTAGATTTAGGATAGACTCTATATCAAATTCTAGATTATTTAAAACTTCCCGTTAGCGTAATGTAATGTCACCTGATTTTACCATGCGAGTGTTATATTGCTCTTACGCAATACTAATACAAGATTAATGTATATATCAATGTACGTGATTCCCTTTTTAGGAACACAAATGTATTTACGAGGAATTACAAATGTAATAAGAACTTTGAACGCCCCGTGGATCAACGATTACTTGTAACGTTAGATGTATTAGTTTTGATAAGTTGGAAATCATAAATATTCCTCGTCACTTAGAATACGATAGGTATCTTAGAATACGATTTCTTACATGTAGAATATGGAACTACGGAAGAAATATAGTTTGGTTATTGAACAGTGAACATGTTTGATATGCATGCTTGTACTTGTGCATAGAGAATAACACGACATATTGACCTAAAGATGGTAAGTTATTCCGTTAAATGACTGCAGTTTCTTTCCCGTTAGAACACTAAAACAACTCACTCTAAGGCAGAAATGAGTCGCTTGTAACATTTTATGGGGATATTAGGATACATGATTGTTTCTATTTTTCTGCACGTTTTTAAGACATTTCAGCCTTTCATGAATGTCACATACATGTGTGTATAAAGTAAGTAACTGTTGCTTTAATGTTGTATAGAAAGGGAATTTCGGCAAACTAGTTTTATGGAGAATCCGGTATCGATCCCGGTACCTCTCACATGTTTAGCGAGCGCTCTACCACTTGAGCTAATTCCCCCATAGATAAAATAACACTAAGTTTGTTATAAAATTGTGAAAAATAGTACCCCCTTATTATAATTTTAGTTTGGCATACATGACGTAAAACTTTCACATTCGAACTAACATAACTGTATAGTCGTGTAATATCGGTAGGTCTTCATAATAGTGGAAATTAGTTGTGTGTGTTAATGTTGAATAGTTAATATTATTTATTTCACGCGTTTCGATAGCGTGAAATATTTGTCTAAACGCGTAACGGATTCTAATAGAGTGATTATGGTATTGGTCGGTTGATTTTCACGGGATTTTTCTGAGTTGAAAAATGTGTATTGATATGAAGTTTTGGTCATTCTACCAAACGATTTCAGTCAGTCAGGTCACGTCTTGTTCTAAGCTTGATACTGGACCCTAGAACAATGTTAACGCGCAGAAGCTTTACTATAACATTAAGCGATTATAATTCAACGTAAATTTAAAGCGTTTGATTAACGAACAGAAAGAACACATCCATGGAGAGAGAATTCCGTCGATGAGAAGACAATTTGCACTAATGCAAACAACACGAGAATGATTCAATGATTCGCCAGATGATTCAACGAGGACTGCAAATATACCCGAATAACGGAGAAAGTCAGGTCATTGTTGACTGGAAGGCCCCATGGTGGGCTCCATGTTGTGTGTCACAGACAGAAAGTTCAGATAAGTAGCATTGATATTTATTGTAAAAGTAGTGCATATAGTAGCACGTGCTCGGTTCCAGTGGGTGAACTAGTTATTTAGATTAATTATTTTGTAAAAGAGAATTTCAGTAAACTCAGTTCATGCTTAAAGCATTAGCTTGTGGTAACACATGTTACTGGTGTGTAAAGCATAAGTTTGTGGTAACACAGGTTACCGGTGTGTAAAGTATGAGTTTGTGGTAACACAGGTTACCGGTGTGTAAAGCATGAGTTTGTGGTAACACAGGTTACCGGTGTGTAAAGCATGAGTTTGCGGTAACACAGGTTACCGGTGTGTAAAGCATTAGCTTGTGGTGAAACAGGTTGCTGAGATGTAAAGCATTAGCTTGAGGTGACACAGTTTACTGGTGTGTAAAGCATAAGCTTGTGGTAACACAGGTTACTAGTGTGTAAAGCATTAGCTTGTGGTAACACGGGTTACAGGTGCGTACATCTTAGATGCAATAAGATACAATATGCAAAATGTTTGGTCATGGTTTGTCAGTCATCATTACATATATGGCCTAAGAATGTTGATTTGAAAATCGTTATTAGATAATAATAATAATAATAACACATGGTAATGCAGTATGTGCAAGTTTACTGACGAAGGGTGATTCATAAAGCTAGATACCACCAACCGTAATGAATATAGACAGTATAATTCAGTGTGTGGTTTTTAAAGCTGTTTTGAAACTCAGTAAGTTGAGATACGTTTTATCATAAGGAGATTGCTTGTTGAATTTGATATTATAGGTTCAATTGTAGCACTGTATCACTATGTTTCATGACATCCGACTTAATTTTGTTAGTAGCTTTAATATTGCTGGTTTCAAAAGGTATAGAAATAGAATAAGAGGTGAAACTGCTAATTAAACAGTTTTTCAGTGCTGCCACATTTATATAACACTATTTACTTTTCGTTAACATGAGAAATAGAAAATATTGCTAGAAAGCAATTTCGGGCTATGAACAGGCTGCTAAAGTACTGTTTTGGAATGTGCATGTTTAGTATAAAATTTAAAGCGTTGTACCATTATATTATGATATTATTAGAACATTCGACTGACTTTGTAGAAAAATGTTACATGTTGTTAAACAATGCTGGTTGGTTCAAATTTAGAATATTTGGCGACATTTTAAACAGGTTGCTCTGTTTACAATACTGTTTGTGTACGCTGTCAAAAAAAAAAAAAAAAAAAAAAAAAATATGATTTTCATTTGGCTTTTAGCATGAGAATAATGTTGCAAGAAACTTTGTTATATATGCAGTATGTTCAGGATATGGACGGCACTTGGCCGAAGGTATAAATAAATTTCCAAAGACAATTAATAAGTCACATGGAATGTCTGTAGCAAGTCAGTAACTGTTTTGTTCTGATTCCGTTAAGAAAATTAGCTTACAAGTATGAATGGAATTACAAAAATGTGTAGTTCAAGGAGACAGCTGGTATGCCGCGGTTCTGATAAATTGTATTTTTAAACTGAACGTATATGCATAGTACAAACAAATAATTATGTGAAGAAAGTGTTTTATATATATCAAAAATATGATATTCTGTTAGTCGGGCATTCGTCTTTGTGGACGCCAGTGGAGCTGGATTAGTAAAATATGCCAACGTCTCTGTTGACGCCAGTGAAGCTGGATTAGTAAAATATGCCAGCGTCTCTGTTGACGCCAGTGGATTTGGGTTAGAAAAATATGTAAACGTCTTTGTTGACGCAAGTGAACCTGGTTACGATAATTATAAAGAAAAATGTTGATATTTTTTAGAAACCTGTAGTTGGTGTATCTATAAAATCACGTTTATCTCAACGTAGAGCGAAATTGAATATGTCTATATTGTGATGCAAAGCCACGTTTAAAATTGCAAAAGAAGTGTTATAGAAAATACAGACTAAAAATGCTAGGTCAACTCTGACAACTGATAGTTTGAAGCCTCATTTACATGATAGTCACATTTTATTGAAGATGGATGACATTTGTTCTGATAATAATACTGATATTTAAATCTTAGGTGGTTGCCAAGGGGAGATAACTTTGAAACAAACTATATTAATGGTTGTTCCGATAGTGACGACTGGTTTATCATACATTCAGAATTTCAGGTTTTAGATATGAAATGGGGTCCATACACAATGGACAGTTTTGCATATCATTACAATAGAAACTGCTCAAATTTAAATCTAGATACATGAGCCTACATCGGCACCGATTGTGTTGATGTATTTAAGAAAAGTTCATCAGGGTCAAATAATAATAATAATAATAATAATAATAATAATAATAATAATAATAATAATAATAATAATAATAATAATAATAATAATAATAATAATAATAATAATAATAATAATAATAATAATAATAATAATAATAATAATAATAATAATAATAATAATAATAATAATAATAATAATAATAATAATAATAATAATAATAATAATAATAATAATAATAATAATAATAATAATAATAATAATAATAATAATAATAATAATAATAATAAAGACTTTATTTTACGAGGAAACTTATTTGACAATATACGAAACAATCAATCTTCCATAAGATCCTCAACAATGAACAATGAACTAGAAAAATAACTATGCCAAGAAAACAATGACATTTGATATTTTGATATTTTGGCCCCTATGATGTCTCACAATATAAGTTGAAAATTTCATAAAAGAGTGTCAGTGAAAGGATTTGAAAAAAAAGAAGGTTATTGAATAGTTCCAGCGCCAAATCTGGCTTGGCGAGTATTATAATATCAAAATTATTGCTGACAAAATATGTATGTGCTGTTTTAGTACCACACTGTACATCAGCATCATATTTGGCAATATTTTGTTTTACGGTGGATATCCGGTTAAATTTATCGCATATGTTGATTATTTAGAGCCCGTAGAGTTTACAGAACGGGACAAAGGTATAGACAGAATTTGCAATGGTCGGACATTAAAGTTCGGCTTCCTGGCTGTACGTATAGAATAAACGTGTAGCTACATGTATGTTATTCTTTTCTTCAGGCTAGAGTTTGCAGAAATGTACCGCTGAAGAATTTGAGATGACCGATGTTTCAGATAGGTCGTTTAGTACGTGGTTTCAACCAGAAAATGGCCGGATATTTAGTGAACTCGAGAACGAGAAGTAAAGACGCTATTTCAAACAGTGGGGGCATTTCGTTATTTCATTGGACAGTCGGTGGACAGTCGTTACCAGTTATATCAATTTTGGTATGTCTTTAATTAGCTGAACTTGTCGACAAGAAATCATAGGATATCGTCATTTCGTCGACAGTGTACGGTCAAAATTGACATACAAGTATTCTCTCAGGAATCTTCCAGATTCAACTGACAATTTATTTGTGAAAAAAAGTTATTCTTAAACCTGTAAACAAAAATGGCATCGTGTCTAGTCAAATGTTGATTGATTTGTGTGATAAATATGTCAACATCAATGATGTTTTTACTTTTTATCATCAGATATTTATGCTTGATTCTTTTGGGTAATTCAGTTTTTTAAAGATATGATGGAATTAGAATCATTGGTTTCTTTGAATATTTCTTTGATGTCAAGTTGCAAAGTTCTTGTTTTAGCATATTCATTCGTAATAGTAAAACTGACCAATACCGCATCGGTAATAAAGTCGTGGTGTCGAAGGTATGTCTGTATGACCGTATATCATGCTTCAGTGCTATTTCATTTTTTCGGAACAAACAGTGGAAAAGTCTTGTTTAAAATGTGATTAGATCACGGGACAAAGTAGTCTTTTATAATGATATAATACCTTAATTTAAATTAAGGACCAGGGAATCTTAACTATTTATGCTCAGAGAAACGGTCGGCGAGTTAAACACAGACTTACATTACTTGAGATACTGCGATGTTAGTGCCGCAGACACTTCGGTGTGAATGACCGGTGTCGGAAAAGACACGGTCGGTGGAAGAGCGAAAACGGTTAAGATGGTTCTGTTCCTTATTCTACAGAAAGTAGACTCGCTATATTTCAATATTTGGCGGTTTTGCAATAGACTAGAGATCTAAAGCGTGCAAATGTTGCATTCGTAAGTCTTATGATGTCGTCGAGTACGGATTCGTATATCACATAGACAAATTTGTTTTCTGAAAATACAACGTAACTCAGCTCCAGACCCTTCTTTTGTAAGTCTAAACGCAGGTCTGGCCAAGCAAATAGTGTTATTTGTTGTTATTTGATATTATTTGAGTGTAGCATAGACTATTTATTTCACGCGTTTCGATAGTAATAGCGTGAAATATTTGTCTAAACGCGTAACGGATTCTAATAGAGTGATTATGGTATTGGTCGGTTGATTTTCACGGGATTTTTCTGTGTTGAAAAATGTGTATTGATATGAAGTTTGGTCATTCTACCAAACGATTTCAGTCAGTCAGGTCACGTCTTGTTTAATTTGATAACCCAATTAAATGGTGAAATGTATAGCTTGCAACATAATTAGTACGTTGGCTCAAGTGGAAATTTCAGAGCAAATAATGATAATACTTTTATTACAAATGTCGAGTTTTTGCACACATTTCGGATTTATTTGTAAACAAATTGAGTTTTGCAATATTGTTTTATATTATTGTTTGTGTTTGTGATGAGAATGAGGTCCAACATTCAGCGATCGACACCACATGTATTTATACATTTGTATGGGACAAACGGACACAGGTTTCCAGAGTGCTTTTCCTTATAAAAAAGGTTTTTTATCTCTGTTTTTTCCTGAGCGAGTCGATTCGCATTTCTTTAACGTCTGATTTATATTCATAAATATAGAGATATATAACGTGATATATGGTTATTTAAATAACGCATATTTCGGGCATGTTATATTACTTGTATTTTTGCATATGCCAAGTTACAACATCGTAATTTCACATTACCTTACGTATACATGACATTCATGCTCTGCTTTTCGCATACTAGCTGACTGAATAAACGCAGGTCTGGCCAAGCAAATAGTGTTATTTGTTGTTATTTGATATTATTTGAGTGTAGCATATACTATCTCCTTATTATGTTTCTTTTGCGATTGAAAAGTATATACGTACCTTTTGATAAATGCAACCACGTTGTGACCACCCTAGTACAAATATAATTGAAAAAGACATTACTATTTCCTTAGAAGTTTGTCTCAAACATCCTTCTGGTTACGTGCGTAACTATCGCTTTTTTCTGGAAATTTAATAGGCCTACTAACACGAGCTTAGAAATATCGGCTGCAGTAATTGTACTTATTCATTTTTTTGGGGTAAAATCTATGTATTTCAACTCATACTAATGCAATAAAATGTAATGTTGTTCTTAATACTAAATAAAGGTTACTTGGTCATATTTTCAATTGCGACAAATTTTAAAAATCAAGTTAGTATTTTTGCTTCCTTTTCTATGCCTCACTCCTTCAGGAAATATTATTAAGCTCGCCTGAGGCTCACTTCATAAAATTTCCAAAACTCGTTTAATATAAATTTATATCAATTGACAACTCGTGATAGATCCTCTGTATCCTACATAAGAGCTTATGGTGGATCCTTATAATCTTAAAATGTTACGCTCTTAATACGCGTGGAAAGAAAACCCAATTGTATTTTTTTATCAAACTTCACACACGTTCAGTAGTAGATACGTCAGACAAATGGAAATTGAATTTAAAATACATTGTGCAATTTTCTGGCAATATTCATAAATTACAACAATGATGCCTTTTTGGTGGAAACTTATGTCGGAAATAAATGTCACAATATAATTGGCCGGAAACTGGAATAAACTCATGTCTTCTTCCTGGGATAAAAAACTTGATATATTCACAGACTATTTTTTTCAATACTTAAATTTATTTGTCATAAATTTTTAATGTGGTTTTGGAAGACAACATCAATCCACCAGTAGATTACCTCTCTTAATTTGTCCAGCATACACTATTATTATAGTGCTGTCGGGAACGTTAGGCTTCCACCTACACAGCTCTGTCGGCACAGTGTCGTACTAGAGTTCTTCGGGTGGGCGGGAGACACTTTATAAATGGCTGATGGTGTAATACGTGCTATTTTATTGCCACGTTTTGTATGGGTCACCTGTCAAGTATTCGTTTAGAACCAATTAAAGCGTCGGACACCTGTTTGTATAGGTATTGCCTTTAGTCGGAGTTCGAATCATTCTTTTGTAGAGCACCAGTCAGTCGCACCCACGACCCCACCCCAGGGGTTGGCGGTGGTTAGCAGGGGAAACGGTCGTGCTTTTACCTGCCATCTTTCATCGCACTGCCAATAAAGGTTGGGATTTTTTCTCCGAACCAATACCCCGGGTACAATATTTAATATATCAGCGACCTGGGAAATACCGGAGATTTTACAATCAGTTGTCCCCGGCACGACCGTGGAGGGCGGGGTTTTGGCAACACAAAAGTAAAATCCCGGCTCTTCCCCGGAGGTTGGATCGTGTATGCATATGACAGGTGCATAACTACCGCTCATCGACACCAAAGTGGTTGAATGTTCGCATTCGCTCAGAGCGAGATGTCTCGGGTTCGAACACAGGCTGTTTCATATAAAAAGCGACATAAAAATGGTACACCTTATTCCCGTGCAAAAGTGAAACTTCCTTGTCGCATTCCTTCGTGGCATCAGAAATAGGATGAGGGTGATAAGAAGTAAAAGTACATGCATGTAGCCCTATGCGTAAAATGAATAAATTATATACAATTTATTTAATTATAAAAACATCTGTAAAAATGTTTTATTTTATTATTATTTATCAATTATGAATTGTCATGACATTCTTAAACATTGATGGGTAATATTTACTCTCTTTAGAAGATTTATGGTAGTCAAAATAAAAAAGGCAATTTGAAAAATATTTACGATTTATTAGGTCGATTCTACACAATTTACGTTTTTATTGTATGGACGTTTAATTTCTTTAGATTTATATAAACTCTGTAATCCTTGGTTTTGAAACGATCTGTTTGATATATAGCGTGTACAGTCATGTATTGTAATTTGATATGTAATACAGCGAATGTGGACTATTGTACCACAACATTCACAAAGCCGGTGTATAATCGATATGTACATAGCGACGATTGCATTATAATCTGGGTAGAGAGATAATCGATTGTGTTCTAACGTTTTGTGTTACATATCGTGTAGAGAAATGTGTCCTATGCTTATACTTCTGCCTGTTTTGTTAATTGTTGTGACAGCATTTGGAATAAATTGGTTCCTTCGTCGGAAAATACTGAAGGCGGATGGTAGAGCAGTGTTTATTACAGGTAGGTTGGTATTTGTGTATTGTTTCCTGTCTGCAGTGTAATCAGGTAATCAACACGGATCTAACCCGGGTAGCTACATGTACTATACACCGCCTCTGTTATTTGTACATAAATTATGTATATATGCAATATCGTGTTCATGTTGTGTAATGATGGATGAGATAACATTTAAACGTAAGTCGACCCTGGTAAGTGTACATTGTACTTGTCTCCAAGCACGCTAAAGTGAAAGTAGAATTGATCCTGATAATACCCGGACAGACCGTACTATTCCATATTCCGGAAATGATAGTACGTTGTAAACGGTGCACACTGCACAATCCATTATAACCGGCGAAATGCATTTTTTATTTTCATATTTATGCGAGAGACATCCGCTAAAATATATGAATGTTAAGTGAATATGAAACTTTCTTCAGATGTATGGTTCTCTCCGTCTGCGATTTTTCAACTAAACTTCTACAAGGATGCGTGTTCAAAAGTTTCCACATTGTGTAACTAAACCTTGGGGACACGCATGTTTTGATAGACAAATGACCGGATTATGTTAGCTAAATGCTTGTTATAGGCATGGGCAATTCCGAACTTAATAAATGATGAACTTGCAAAGTGGTAAATTACATGAAAAACAAAAAAATCCCACTCAATTATGATTTTACTTGATAATTATAGCATACATGTATAATTATATTAATACTAGTATTCTGTTCTGATCAGGATGTGACCGAGGTTTTGGTGAGACTTTGGCCTGTAAGTTAGCACTGGATGGTTATACTGTATATGCTGGTTGTCTGGATACGAAGAGTGACGGAGCTGTAAGGTTAAAGTCTTACTCCAAGGTTGTTGTACTACAGATAGATGTGACCAGTGATGAATCTGTGGCAGCCGCTGCTAGAATACTACATCATCATCTAACTGATACCGGTAAGATCACAGACCCAAGAAAGTGTCCTACTTCACCTATATATTATATGGTATGCATACAAGCGATCTTGGACACCTTCCAAGGACCTGTGGATAAGGTCGTCTCAGTTCAAACCAATCATACGGCCGCAGTTATCTCCCGAAACATCTTAAGCTGGTCGAAATCTTATCTCAAATGTTGACACGTGTCTTTAAGTACATTAATTTTCATAGGATGTTAAGTTCCTCGGGTTGATGACTTAAATTTGGCGTCAAATAACACCCGAATTTCTTTCAGTAAAGATTTAAGTACTCCATTTATTTCAAATTCTGCATCTGATGAAATTTGTCCCAAAATCTCATTTTCACTTGAGATTTCTACTTAAAATTCAAGGAGACCTGCAGGGCCTGTGATTTCATTAATAATTTCACCAACACAAGTTTACTGAAGAACACATGGTGCTCTATACTTGTGACGTTTCGATAATTGTTAAATTACTGAATAGGCAATACTATCTATATGAAGGCGAAATAAAAAAGCATGTTTCATGCAATAGTGAACTAAAATCAGTTCTCCAATTATCAATAGCAGAAACAAACATTGTTCTTCAGATATCCTTCAAATCAGAATTAACCAGACCCCCAAATAACAACACAGCTGGCACATTATATATGTGATCATGTCATGTTGTTTCCTGATATTTGATTACTTCCGGTTTTTATTGGTATAAAAATGTAGAAGCCTATTTGTAATGAGAATTTTAGTGTTAAATATACATGTGTATAAATTAACGAATAGTTTGTGTTTTCTTTAACGTTGTGTATTGTTTCTGTTGTTATTTCCTTACACAGGTCTATGGGCTGTAGTGAACAACGCTGGTGTTGCAGTGTTTGCGGAGACAGAATGGTGTAGTATGGATTCATACAATAAGGTTCTAGGTGTGAATCTACTCGGTACCATCCGGGTAACTAAAGCATGCTTACCTCTCATCAGGAAAGCCAAGGGTCGTGTTATCAATATATCTAGTCTAGCAGGTTAGTGTTGACATTTACATATTAAAAATATTCATTTGTAATGGAACTCACACAATACTTTCAGAGATGATTGATTGTTAACACACAAATCATCGACATAAATTTAGCATTGACCTGTTCTTCTTTACATACTACGATACTGCTTAAGTCATTTAACATGTACTATAGTATAATGATAATCTTAGAACGTTACATATAATTTTTATTCTTCTGTGTTTCGATTCGGTGTAAAATGAATCAGACACGTCAAACGACTGTCATTCGGTGATGCGTGGCTACTAAATAATGATAGGATCTTCAACAAGGGAGCGGAATTCTTGATAAATGTTTATTTCCACTTGACCGGGGATGTTAACACTCGTGAATGCTCCTCAGGGTGCCCTGTGACAATGATGTGATAGCTACACTTGTCTTCAAATGTTAATTAAGTTTCATGGGATGTTAGGTTCATTGGGAGGATAGCTTTAAATTGACAAAATGTAGGGCATTATTAGGCAATTATTCCGCATATTTCAATTATTGAAATGTCACAGTGTAAGAGCAGCAGTTTTACTTATTATGTTTATATTACTTACATTTCACCATGGCTAACATGTAACCATATTTGATATCACTAGGTCGTCTGGCGTTGCCAGGTTTTTCGCATGCTCTGCCTCTAACATGTAACCATATCCTATCACTAGGTCGTCTGGCTCTACCCGGTTTTACCGCCTACTCAGCCTCGAAGTTTGCCCTGATTGGATTCAGTGACAGTTTGAGACGGGAAATGTGGAAGTTTGGAGTGAAAGTGATCAGTATTGAACCCAAACTATATAGGTACAATCTCTAGATATGTTCATACGTTATTACAAGTCAACCATTTGTATTTCATAATGTAAATTTGGTAGAATGATTTCGTTTTACCCCAATGCAAGACACTCCATTTCTATAATGACACAACCTGCACTGTGCAATGTCGTCATGTAAAATACGTCGTAACATGTCAGTCCCACGATTGAGAACACCCATGTTGGTTTGAAGGCATTCATTCTTACAGTACATTCATATTCAGCAACACAAATATTTATGTTTAGCTGTTATGTTCCTAAAATGACGATCATATCATTACGGGCATAATATACATACTATGTCAGTTTAGAAACCTGCTTTATGATTAGATATTAATGATAATAAATTTTATTTTGTTATAGGACGGCAATAGCAGACGGAGATTTTCATGTACAGACGAATCAGAACATGTGGTTGGATACAGACGATAGTGTCAAACTGGACTATGGCGACACCTACTTCCGCGCCTTCTTGGATAATATGCTCAATAATTTAAAAAGGTCGAGCAGAAAAACTTACCAAGTGATCGACGACTTGACGCACGCGGTCAACTCTAAATACCCGTACACACGATACGTACCGGGCGTCAAAATACAAATTTTGAGTGATATGCTGGTTGTTCAACCGAACTTTTTCCAGGACTTTATGGTAAACGGAAATCTGAGAGTACGGTGTACACCCTTCTCTATGAGAACTAAGAAATCTGTATGACGTCATCAGTTTTAGATATTCCAAGTTATGTAGTCCAACGAGTCTGATGTTCACATTTGAGATTAATTCGCCAACTTTTTAAGTCTAGGTGTCACAGATAAGTCAAGGTCCTCAACGACGACTTGGAATTTAAATTCAATACATGCATTGAAATTTTGCATTGAATGTTCTCGTGATGTCAATAAATGTCTTATGTCGTCCTTGAAGCTTCCAAAAACCTTAAGGCCCTGTTCCCGAAGACTTAAAAAGCGCATTTATTGCAACCGGGAGTACATAACCAAGGCACAATATGCTCAGTGGGACCTAGGCGTTAGACTTCTCACGTTCATTTTGAAGTTTATGAGTAACATGCTGCCACTACTAATGTTTAATTTCTCACTTGGGAGTAATGATATACAAATGTCAAATATAACATAATAATAATTCGAGGTTGAATTGACTGTCTTATTTGAATATAGAGTATTTTCAAATGTATCCACTTGAAACTCAACAAAGTTATTCACACTCACAAGGGGTTTATACCGACAAGACTGATAACCCTGTGATCTGAATTTATGGAGTTATCTGCCCTTGTTATTCTCAGAATTTCACTCACAGGTGCACAAGGGTACTATCAATTACGAGGAAGTCGAGCGCCCAACACTCGTAGATAGGTGCTGGTTTTGTTGTAATGTATAATTGAATATTTCATATAAAAAATTATGTTCGCGGATTAAATTATGCTCAATTATTGTATGATGTGCGTATGTTTGGAATTTTCTATGTTGTTGATAAATGTATTACAATTTACCGGTATGTAGGGTGTAATTGTAGTCACCGGACCTTGATAATCAAAACTTTATTTACAATATTTTTATAAAAACCCTCAATTTATATGTTTACTTAATATGATTTTCTCTGTGAGTTCATTCTCTTTATTATGGACATGTACATGATTTGATTATATTGATAATAAAATATGTCACCAGCTATATAGAATTTGTTTCATACAAAAAAGTTACACAATTTCGAGGGCTGTTTTTAGCTGTTCAGCCGCTCAACCGCCCTTGACATTTTAACTTCCCTTATCAATGGGTACCTAACGAAACCTACATTCGAGTCTCCCCGTGGAGACTTTTTCTCTCCAGTGGGTGTGGCAGCCAACATCGATCGGTGGCGCCCTGAAATAGACACTGCCACCATCAAAGGTACCAATTTACATCTTGGTGAAGTGGAGCTTGTGGGTTATTATTGTGAAATTAACTAGAGCTAGTAGTCCAGAAGTGCGCGTACAATCTATAGGCCACCGCTCCCAACAAAATCCCTTTGGACATTAAGTTGCTTTACTTGTCATCCTTGAATATCTGCGGTTATATGTCGTTGAATGACGAGTTGTTATTTTAACTTTCGGTCATATACTAATATGTTATATGTGTGTCTTGTATTCATATTTTATTAAGTCATACATTACAGGTATGTAGGTTCAACACTGAATACTAATAGTTATTGTAACAAAATAAAAACATGAAGGTAAAAGTATATGATGTCTTTCATTATATACTGAGTTCCAAAAGTTCTGCATCTTTATTAAAAAATCATTTTTTTTTAATAGTAAACTTAAAATAACTTTTTAGGAACACTGTCCATTTGCGTACCCTTAGTGTCTATGTTGGACATATTTCCGTTGGAATTCGTCACACTTGAATGATCACACCATCGCAAATGGTAAAAACGTCTATTCAAGCACGCATAATTTGGGTTCTCATTTTCGACTTTATTTTCACTTCCAATTTACTTGCATCGTGCCTGTGTTACGAAAAAACACAATGAGTTAGTCAAATAAGTTAGAAATGTACGCTTAATTTGATTGCAAAAAGGATAATGTTGAACGACTCGTGTATATAAGACGCTAGAGGCTGGTGTTTCACTAAAAATACATTGTGTCGAATTAAATTGACATGTCTCTATCATAATAAGACTGTTGTATCATCTCCATCCGAAAAAAAACTGTATATGACGTACCATTGACAACAGGTCAAGGGTCAATGCCGCTTACCTAGACAGGTGATGCTGCTATATTTTTGCACCAAGAACAACGGCATTGTTGTAGCTTAATTGTAGTCCACCCAACATTGAAATTATGGGAAACTTGCTTTAATATTGCGTCTTTTATGTCAAGGAGGTTGTTTCGTAAAATCTGGCCTGTTGTACAGACTCTATTGCAACATCAATAATTGTCTATGGTCAAAGAGAGATACTTTTCGGTATTTATTACCTCCCTTCCACTACAAAGTAGTAGTTTATCGTTGTGTGTACTTTGGAATCATGGGGCGGTGTCACATGTGGTTTTATTATGGATCGATACAAATCTTCAAATCGATAACTGTCCTGGATTTATATCAAGTACACATCGCTCTACACATGCGCATTTGAATTATCCTAAATAAGTTGGAGATTCTAGTAAAAAAGACACACCGAATATTGGATGCGGAACTTTTGGAACTCAGTATATGTAATTAGTATCGACATTACAGTACCTTTACCATCTTGAGTGTTTTCATAAATTGTTCCGAATTGTATTCATTAACTATCTTTAAGTTCCTATTACTATGTTTTCCCATTATTGTTCACCAGGTTTTAGATTACATAGATATTTCTCTTTTAGTTATTTGTGTTTTCCATTCATAAATCAAGCCTTTGTTAATAACCTTGTTTTATATACACTAGTGTATTTTAAAATGTTATTGTATGCCAAAATACTCCATAATTTGAAATAAAAAAAATTCTATTCGATTCTAAGAATGTCACAATAACCAATCCTGAATAACAGTTCATTTTCGACCTGAAACAGCTGAGGCGTCTACATTTATATATTAATTCTAAATCTAATACCTAATGTTCCTTAATAATAACGCACTAGTCATGTGTTTTATATCATATACACGTAATATTTAATTCAACATTTCAATATTGTAAGCTGACATTTAAACTTTATTTGTTTTAGCTTAAATTAAACACTTAATAAAAGGAAATTATCACATAAACTATTCTAATTGCAAAGTATTATAACGTTAATATTGAAACTCATCAATGCGGCATTCATTTAAATTACATATAATATAAATTCAAAATGTGTCCTCCTATAATTCTCTCAGTATTTTATCCTTGGCTTTGTAAGGGTTCTCGTGATTTGGTTAAACATAACAAACATTGAAAACTATTTAATAAGCGCTAATGTTGAACCCGTATCAACAAGGCCAGAGGAAGCTTCGCATCATTGAAGAACGTCTGGAAGTCTTGTTTCATTTTTAACGTCTATTTTACGCGCGTGGGACAACATCTGTCGACACAGAAAAGATAGCGGCATTTTTCAAGTATGGTTCCGATTTTAAAATCAAAATTATTCATGTAAACATCGATGAAAACTTATATTGACACTTTTTTCTATGTTTTGCAGTAAATGGTTTAAAATAACTTCCATAGTTGACTGTTTCATTTTTTCGACGTCATTTATAATCAAAGCGTTGATAGGCGCTACGAAAACAGGGCTTTAAGGCTTAAAATATGTAGGATAAAAAGAATTTACAATATACTAGAACCTTACAGTGTATAGAGATATATCGGGCAATATTTTTTCAAAAGTTTCAAAAACTGAAAAACAATTATGCTTTTATATCCATTAGATAATTTTTTACTTCAGTTTTAACAGAAACTTTCTCTGTGATTTATTGGACATGCAAACTGTCCATTTTCATATGAAAGTGTTCTAGAACACCCTATGAAATTATAAGAATCGTCTATTTTTCGACGATTGAATCAAAATACACAGAACCTATTCAAAGTTTTAATTTGCAATTAAGGTAGTCTAGTATCATACTAAAACGATGTAAGTAATTATTTTGACATTAAATGACTGTAAGAATATAGCTATATACACTTTAATATTTTGTACACACAGTATTTCAACCATAGAGGAGAACTTTTCTATTACATAATATAGCGTAATGGATTTTGCACCTACATGAAGAAAAATCAAGTCCGTTTCATCCAGCAACTGAGACCTTTCGCACAAAAAGATCATCAAGTGACATGTATATAGCACGCATTTTACAAACTGCAGATATGATACTCAGTTTTACTTTATTCAATGTAATATCCCACATGACATTCAAATAACGTTATTAAAGTATCAAGGAAAGTAACCACACTCTGTATAAAGGTCACACATCACTAAATAAATTTGTTCTTTAACTCAATTTAAAGATACAATTGTCAGTCCCAGGTTGATACATGTTAAAGTCTATGGCCAGGTGGCAGACATATATCAATGAAAAGAAGGGGCTACCAGCTTTAAGAAAATACTAAAAATACAGGGGGTCACGTATCATATAAGAAAAATTGTGTACGTCCAACGCGGTGAACATATTTTCACAGTCGCGCGGACCGACAAAATTCGGGTTTTACCCTACCCTACTATCGCTTTGGTATTTTGGCCAAAATCTCAAAATATGTTAAATAAAACTGTTTCAATACATCACCTACATGTATACAAAGCCTGTAAACACAATTAGATGATTCTAGTTCCACCTTGTCAAAGCATACTACCATTTAAATACAGTCACAAGTTTATTTAGGGACTATTTGAGTTATCCTATTTTTGTTCGCGGAGGCATTTAGTGGTTTGTAACCTATAATATTATGCTGTACGAGTTATTCCCCTTTGAATATTAGCTGCGCTAATACATCTTGAAACTAGTGAAAAGGCACAGTGTAGTAATATTTACAAATATAAGCATATTTTTTTCAATTACTGAAAAAATATTATTAATTGTTAGATAGACATTATAGTTATTTTTGGTTTTATTTTGAGTTCCCATCTGTAGATAAATGTGCAATGAAGCACTGTCGCGGAACTATTTTTGTGTGTGCTAAAAGTAAAGTTACCAGACTCAAAAATTCCGTCTGTCTAGTCAAAACAGCGTAAGCACCCTGTTTAAAAATGTAGCACCTTTCTGAAAATGTGTAGAAAAATAGTATGTCAATAATTTCAAAACAAATAAAAACATACCGGGTATGTAAATTTCTACATAAACGTATCAAACGATTCTTTTCTTCTGTTGTTCTCTTCACAAGTCTAAAAGTATCGCGAAAATGTAATGCCTTAACTTCTCATGCAAACACGCAACGTTGTGACACGTCATTTTTGTTGTCGTCTCCACGGAACTTATATCTTTCGATGTGTTATTGTATATGCTTTCTTGCAATATGTGTATCATTTACATAGCACCGTGGGATATTATTCAGTAATGACTTGATTAACGGCAACAATCGATCTTTACGAATGATGACTTTTAGTACACGTGAGACAGGTAGCTAATATCTCCTTCATTAGCATTGAGCAAAAATGGTTCCCACATATACTTATCTTTCTATGATTCACGTAAGCAGAACAAAAAGGGATTGCAGTGAAATAGTAAATAAAAACATGTACTAAATAATGAAGAAAACAGAGGGTTTTGAAGGACGATTACTATTTACGACTATGCTTACAAACACATGTTTGCACCCGTAGAATTTTCAAATTTGGGTTCATCTGGTATTCAATTCAAACTGTGTAGGGTTCAAGCAATGTTTAAAATGTGTTTTGCGTGATTGTTTCAGTTCAAATGACTGCTTTTACGTCATGTGTCAATCCGTAAATGTATGCGGGATCTCAGGAATTACAATGTGAAGAAGGAAATAACCTTAATGAACCCAAATATATATGGAGTTACCACGTGGGACATTAAAAATGAACAGTATTATTGTCATTAAACCCGCATTGTTAAACACTAAAAATCTTATTGTTTATCACTTTTATATTAACAGTGCAATTATGAACGTACGTAAATAAATGTGCTGTTCCAGAGTAACATGTGTTGAAACTGAGTCACTTCCTCGTACGCTGAACTCGCGCACAAAATGACGTCGCGCTATTTTATACGCCACTATAAGTGCCACTCATATGGTTATTAAATATGCTGCTAATGATGACAATTATTTTGAATATATGTATGTATCACACATAGTCAAACACATAAGTCTATGGGTAGAATTATATGCATTTTTCTCGATCTTACATCGAATATCAGGGCCAGAATCCGTACCAAAAAGAGTTGATATTTTAAAAATGTCCCGGTAACTGACGTCACAAACGATTTCCTATTACTACGATCAGTCTTTCACACCTGAGTAACTCTCCCTAATACCTTGTGACATTCTAAACTGAGGATCGACTTGCTGAAATATGTCCGAATTTTGGTTTCGTTATTGCGAGGTCACTTGTGAGTTCCAAAGTTGTCAATCATGGAGTCCAAAGCCTGTTTACTTCGGCATCTAAAATTAAACTGTTACAGACAAAGTTATGAATAAGAAAATTAACCACCAAACACGTATAAATTAAGATGTACCGTTAATGACTTGACGACGTCTCATCTTGACGACGGCTTCATCAGGTCATAACAAATTAATCTTTTTTTTTGACAAAGTATATGTAACAAGTAATGGTTTGGCGATATTTGAAAACTAGTAATGGAATATTACTACATATATAGATAATTACGTATTCTACATCAGTGATTATTAGTGGGCTGGGACGGGTTACCATGGTTTCAAATCTACTATTACAATAGCATAAACGGATATGATTGAATCTTGCGATCAAATCGGATATCTATTTTGCGCAACTGAATTCCGACTTAATATTATGATTTGATAGCTGTATGACTTTTAAAACTGTACCCGTGAGAACCCAATACCATGTCATGTTTGAAAGTCCCTCGTATGCTCATAGTGTCAACTTTTAAAAAGTTTTTTTAGAAAATCCGGCGAACTATCTACCTGTGTACATCTTTGGCCACTCAACATGAACACATATATGTTCTTAAATAATTGTTAAGCCATTCCACGCAAGTACAAAAACTAAAGTGTCTAGGTTAGGACGTCTTACAAAGAATGATGATTTGCTGGTAACTTCTGTAGTAAGTGTATTCATCTGACAATGCCCATATGTCACGGGCGAAATGTTATTCAACCAAACGAGAGATTAAAAAAACTATATCCCAAGTGGTAGATAAAAAACCGTCTCGGTGTTGATAAAACAAATGATTTGTTTTTGTGGGAGGATAATATGATTTATAACATTTCAGCAGGGACGTCTTTCACATCGTCCTCTACAGTGTCCCACAGGAGTTATGCAATTAAGGCGTGATGCGTGTTGGTTTGGATCACGATTCCATCATTCTTGTTTAATTATTTATTTACATTATGGTTTAGTTTGTGTGTAAGCTTTGTTTCCAAAAATGTCATTTTGTTTAATTAAAGTGCTGTATATTATTTCTTGTTGGAGAAATGTTATACGAGTAAAGTTCTGTAGCACGCATATCGTTAATATCATATTCTGTGTCTTACAATACTAGAACAGACAATGCCTGGTAATGCGTTTTATCTTTATGGACCGATGTGATTTGATTAACTTGCTGTTTGTTCATTTTGTGTAACAGTTGATGTTTATGGTGTGTACTCTATTAAATACAAAGCCCTTGTAGTACATTAAAGTTCCGCTAATAAGACCACTTTGATTATTTTGAAATCATGCTGATTTTTGCCAGTTTAAGGTCCCAAAATATTAAATTTATAACAAAAACGTTCCGCTAATAAGACCGATTCGCTATTTAGACCACCCTTTTGACTGACCTTACTAGCGGAACTTTACTGTAACTGTAACTGCGTCTGTTCAAGTTTCCAGATAGAGTAGCAATGTTCATGGCATTGCGTATGCAATCATACACACACTTCAAGGTCAATGTAGTGTGTCATTCTATCAGGAGTGAGTATAGAATTATAGTTGATATTTATACGATTTATCTTTTAAAAAAACCCGGCCAAATTATACCATTTGTGAACATTGTTGTTAATGTTGTATATTATCATTATTACAATTCAGTTCCTAGTACAAAATGTACGTTACAAACAAATTAACGTCAACCCATGGCTTTAAACGTCACATAATCTGTAACACATATTTCTCATTTTGCAAAATGTATTTGAAAATAGCAATATACTTACTTTCCACAACGACTTTTCTCATGTTGTAAACAACATCTGATACAGTCTGAGTGCATCGATGTGACGTCATATGACGAATTGCATTTTCCTCAGTAAACTTCTACTGAATCTTCTTCCAGAAAGTGCTTCCAGCTGAGCCCGTAGTATAACCGTAAAGAACCCGATTGACATTCAGTACCTTGAATCGTCTGTCATGCACACTATGCACCATACTTGTGATACTGTCACAGCAATCACCTAACAAATCATTCACCACCTGCTCTCCACCATACACAACTGTTGTCATCACACATAAAAACGTAATTCACATTATCAATGCATCATAAATCGGTGCAGGGGTTGTGAAGTACGTCTAGTACCGTCAACTCATGAGTTTAATTGCACATAAACTATTGTTGTTTAGAATGCACCGGTTTGCAATAACGAACAATAATTCATTTGTGCTGCTAATATTGCATTAAAATGCCTTTGTCATGCACGAAGAAATGATTTACCAACTGTTCATGGACTTACTCTGTCATGCAGACATTGATTACATAGAACAAATCAAGTTATATTGCCAAGAATTTATATCTGACGAGCTGAATTCGTCAATTCTAGTTATTTTAATGTTTAAAGCGATTGATGAATGCGCTACGAAATATGTATGCGTAGATTAAACGACATTGTATTATAACATATTGACAATTTGCATCTAAAGAGAGACACCACGTTGCGGTAAATATTTCAATGTAAATATGATTTATGTACTATCCGACCAACGATTTTTGACAGTGACGTCATTTTTTAAACAATCTATAACTAAGCAGGGTATGTCCCCAAAAAGATTGAGGATCATACTAGGCTTTGTAAAAGTATGTCCTTACACGTGCATAAATTTCAAGCAATACATGGTTCTGTGGATGTGTTTGTTGATCCTGACTCAAGCGATCCAGGTCCAAAGCTTGTGATTTAAACACGGGTAATTCGTGTAATTGAAAACACGTTAAGACAGCTGTTGCTTTTTACTCAAGCAGCATTTTGTATACATTTTTCGTATGCGATTGCAAAAAAATAAAACAAGCGTAAAAAAGTTCTTGTGACGTAGTTCGAACTCGACATGTCTTAATTAGTAATACTGCACAGTTATCCTCTCGGCCACGATTTCATACAGATAATAGGTAAAGAAATATACTGATAATTTATATATTTGCAGTCGATATATAAAGCAAACATTTGATTGTAAACACAACATGACGTCACTGTCAGGTATCCCTGGTCGGACTGTAGTTGACTGTCTAAATGTAAATATAAAATATGCCGATGAATATCACGATGTTAATATAATATATGCCGGTGAATATCTCGATGTTAATGTAATTTATGCCGATGAATATCACGATGTTAATTTAATATATGCCGATGAATATCACGATGTTAATATAATATATGCCGATGAATATCTCGATGTTAATGTAATTTATGCCAGTGAATATCTCGATGTTAATGTAATTTATGCCGATGAATATCACGATGTTAATATAATATATACCGGTGAATATCACGATGTTAATGTAATTTATGCCGATGAATATCACGATGTTAATATAATTTATGCCGATGAATATCACGATGTTAATATAATATATGCCGATGAATATCACGATGTTAATATAATATAAGCCGGTGAATATCTCGATGTTAATATAATATATACCGGTGAATATCACGATGTTAATATAATATATGCCGGTGAATATCTCGATGTTAATATAATTTATGCCAGTGAATATCACGATGTTAATGTAATATATACCGGTGAATATCACGATGTTAATATAATTTATGCCGGTGAATATCTCGATGTTAATATAATTTATGCCAGTGAATATCACGATGTTAATATAATTTATGCCGGTGAATATCTCGATGTTAATATAATTTATGCCGGTGAATATCTCGATGTTAATGTAATTTATGCCAGTGAATATCACGATGTTAATGTAATATATACCGGTGAATATCACGATGTTAATATAATTTATGCCGGTGAATATCTCGATGTTAATATAATTTATGCCAGTGAATATCACGATGTTAATGTAATATATACCGGTGAATATCACGATGTTAATGTAATTTATGCCAGTGAATATCACGATGTTAATATAATATATACCGGTGAATATCTCGATGTTAATATAATATATGCCGGTGAATATCTCGATGTTAATATAATTTATGCCAGTGAATATCACGATGTTAATGTAATATATACCGGTGAATATCACGATGTTAATATAATTTATGCCGGTGAATATCTCAATATTAATATAATTTACTGACATTTATCTCAATAAATATAGTGTCTTCAATGTGGCGCTAACACTGCTACCAGCACAGCAATATATTTCAAAAAAATTTTAATCATCAATACTCATAGCATAGCTAAAATTGAGCATTTTAAAACTAGTTCAGTATTATGTCATTGGCTTGGTATTGGTTCTTATGAGATATTTAAAAAAAATAAGTTCAAACACGCAAACGATAAGTAGTGAAAAGAATATATTACCACACAAAAGCCTCTAAGTATTTGAAGGATGTGAAGTTATAAACATCACGCTCAAAACAGCAATAAAACCTACCAAATATATAGGTAAAGTAAAGTGTTTGTTTATTATAGTGTCACCCCTATGAAAGGGCCAGCCAATTTGACTTATGAGACACCTATTTTTCTTGCGCACAGAACCTCCCGAATCCCTATATTACTGAACGATAATTGCTTTGTATAATTCAAATAAGAAAACAAACAAAGGTTTTTGATAAACGACTAATTTAAGATCACGATAAAATTTACTTTGGGTTTAACAGGTATTCACTATAAATAAAGAGTTGATCCAGTGTGTAAAATGTGTATTTTGTGATTGTTCCTATGTGTATTGATGTTTTACGTTGTATCCAGTGGTATGTGAATGCGGGACCACGTATTTCTGTGCCTTATATTCTGTTAGGAGGAGCATCACCTAAAATATCCCAAATGTATTTGGAGACTTCTTGTAGTTTCAATGTTTTGCGAGTTTTATTAGACAAAATCATTTAACTACGTACCTGTATACGTCTTAGGTCATTGTCGTACAGAAAAAGCTGATCTACAGGTCGACGGATGCATTCAAAAGTACTAAACAGATATGAGAAAATCAGACGGGGAAAATAGAAGTGAAATAAACAGCAAAATACAGAAAACATGCATTTAATAATACAACACAACACATTTACACGGCGCAGTGCACACACACATAACCTTCAAAATTATCGGAGTTATGGCCCTTTTGTCCACAAAATCTTGTCCGCTCCAAATCTTATATACCCGTGGTCCAATTTTAATGAAAGTTTGCTGGAATGATCAGTGTGAAGTTTAGATGTGCATATTATCATTTTGTTCCTATCGAATGATTTCCATGGAATTATGGCCCTCTAATAGTCATTTTAGAAAAAAAATTGTCATGAGCGTTCTTCTTGTTTGTCCTTTGTTTATCTCAAAAGGTTCTGGAGGTATCATACTGAAAATTTACACTACGTTTTTAGATAGATAAAATTAATCTGTGAAATGGAGGGGCAGCTGATTTTCAGACCCAAACAAATTCAGTGCCTTCAGCGCTTTGATTATAATTACGTCTGACTGGGATGTGCTGTGATGGCTCGCCCATTTTGCTGTTGTTTGCCTTGTTTGCTGGGAGATAAACTTTTTATATTTGGTCACTGTGCGGTTATACCTCGTATGGTCGCTAGGGTCACTGTGTTGGCATATTTTGAAGCTGCTTGTATCTAATAAATATGTTATGTTATTGCAGCCCCCCCTCCCTCCATTCCCCAGTTTAATTGGTAAAAAATTATTAACGTTAGGTCACATGGTGTTTTAAACTAGGTCACGTAGTAGTTATGCCCCATTGGGTTGCTTGGGACACGGTTTTGGCATAAATTTGTAAACAATGCCGTGCTGCGGCGGCGACTTTGAGAACTTGGTCGGGTCTCTTGGTATTACCGTTTTTTGTGTGTTAAATTGGATCATCCTGTATTTTTATGGGGAAGACTTGGTCTTTTAATTATTTCTTTGGCTTATGTGTTGGTATTACTGAGTGTAGTTGTGTTGCGGTGTTACTGATTTCTGTTCGTAGCTGGTTAAATCGAATGCTGCCTCCCCTGTCCGATTTCTTGACACATCTTTCATTCAACGCATACCTCGGTATTAATAAAGATTCATGCTTGAACACATTTTTGCAATATTGATATGTATACTGTTTACGCACCATGCATCTAATTGTTCGTGTGAGTTCAATGAAATCCATTTCCCGTTAGACGGAGATGCGACCACGTGGTTCGTGTACGCGAAGTATGTACATGCACATTGGTCTGAATAGGACACATGCTTCACAAACGTGTATGAGTATTATTACTGTATATATATAGTATAAAATAGAACAGATGATCATTGTGGACTTGTAATTTGTATAAAGCTCGATATGATTCCATATGGAAGATTTACTATCGATGTAACAAAATAACTTACTTTGAAATCCTGTGGCCTCTGTTCAAAGTTCTATCGAGTATGTACATTTTAGCATTCTGGTCCACAATATGCATTGTTTGAAAACATCTAACAATGCAGTGATATCAGAGTATTCCCTTGTGCATGTGTTCCAATGCATATTTCATTTACATCCAGTCTACGATGAAGCTCAAAATGTTGACGTAATACAAGTCAGTCTGCTCATTGAATACGCTACATTTAGTTTGCCGCAAATAAACTAATTCAGTTTGGTACTCAAATATTTATATTTCTATCTAAAACATTATCTTTGCTTCAGACAGCATTCATGAATAAATATCATTGGGCACATTATATAAACAAATTATATTCAAATTGAATCTGATCTATGATGTCACTGACAACACCATCCGGCAATCTAACCATTGTACCTAGCTTAAGATGAAAGCCGTAGTGATATCTTGTAACATTATGATGATACTCGGATAATATTGGCGGCAGGACCAACACGTTTACCCTACTTTATGTTGAAAGTTGCCGTTAGGGATACCTTGGATAACATCGGCAGTGGCGGTCTACGTGCTGTATCTCCATATTTGGCCATTACGAAATTTGATAGCATAAAACGGATGGTACAATACTAAACGTCAAATAACTGCCTTTACGAACTAGTTTGATTTCACAACAGAAGGCAAACCAAACTGTTGCTGTACGTGTTTACCCCAATATTGATGTAGGTCTAATATTCATTCCAATTGTACATCACATAAATGAAGCATAAAATTGAATCGGACATTATTTAAATTTGGTATCAAATATTGACTGTTTAGTGTATATATTACAGCCTATGTTTCGTGAATTTGCATACACTTCAGTATGTCGATTTGCATGTATCCTTTAATTGAATGTCAATTTGGTTTGCAGATAATGGACGTTTAGGAACTATATCTTCCCAAATCAGAACAATTACACTATACGTAAGATTGCTCAATTTATTAGGCCATCACTTTATGCATTCACGTAGAATTGCGTTCTAGTTTTGAGTCAGAGTCGCGGCCCTCGTGTCATTTCAAATTCTGTACCAATGGATTCTTTCAATCCAATAAGTATTTCAACTGGAAGTCTTAATTTCGCAATATTCGTCATTTTGACCAGGGTCAATTTTATAGCTAACTTGGATTTATTTTCGTTTCCATCAATAATCTCTTTTATTCGTCCATGCACCATTTGCACCCTTTCATATTCCTTCATATAGTTAAATGTTTGTGTAGGTTAATGCATGTAATGTTTGTGGCTAGTGTTTTCTATGCCCAGGAGGACTTAAGAATTACTTAAGGTTTTGTTTGCTTCCGCCGATACATTACTCGTGGTTGCTTGGTTATCTGTTACTGTTAAATTGGTGGTGCGTTTAGTTTGACGCAAATAAACTAATTCAGTTTGGTACTCAAATATGTCAATTTCTATCTAAACCATTATCTTTGCTTCAGACAGCATCCATGAATAACTATCACTGGGCACATTATATAAACAAATTATATTCAAATTGAATCTGATCTTTGATGTCACTGACAACACTATCCGGCAATCTAACCACTGTACCTAGCTTAAGATGAAAGCCGCAGTGATATCATGTAAGATTATGATGATACTCGGATCACATTGGCTGCAGGACCATCACATTTACTCTCTTTATGTTGAAAGTTGCCGTTAGGGATACCTTGGATAACATCGGCAGTGGTCGTCGTGTTGTATCTCCATATTTGGTCACCATGACATTTTGATTCCATAAAAACGGATAGTAAAATATAAAATATCAAATACTAGTAACTGCCTTTAGTTACTAAATATCTATTATTCTTGACGACTTATTTTCCTAAAAGAGGCAACTACTGTTACATTAATTATAATCTAAAATAGTATTGTCAGTGTTAACATGTTTCCTTCGTGCCATACAATTGGGCAAAGTGGACCAAAACAGATATTGTTGGTTCAATGAGCAACTGAAAAACTTTGAGACATGTTGACACTCATCTACAATGAGAAGCAAACTGTTGCTGTGTATGTTTACTCCAGTATTGGTGTACGCCTGATAATCTTTCGGGGTACACATGCAATACACGAAGCGTATGATCGCATCGGATATTATTTAAATTTGTTATCAGATATTGACTGTTTAGTGAATATATCACAGCATAAATATCATGAATTTGCATACATGTGAGTGCAGTTTGGTGATTTGCTTGTGTCATTTAACTGAACGTCAATCTGGTTTGTAGATAACATACGTTAAGGAACTATATCATCCTAAATCTGAACAATTACAATATTCGTCAGATTGCTCAATTTGTTAGTCAATCACTTCATGCAAACATGTAAAATATTCACCCTGGATAGTTCTGATCGTATGATAGGCCCTATATAAAATCAATGGTGATTGCATTTTTTAAAACAGCGATTTGTCATTTTCGTGAATTTTCACTCGGGTCAGATTCATTGAAAACATCACTGATTATAATTATACATGTTGTATGTCAAGTGAAGCTTTAAAATGTAAGATACAACATTCGCCGTATTATAAAGTAAGACAAAAAAGAAACATCGTAAAAGTCGTAGTGTTTTTGTCAAAGCCACGTATTGTTTGCCAATCATTCAACGACAAGCGACCTAATTTGATTACATGTAGATAACTAATAATTTGACAGTAAAAATCATTTACAAGAGCTAATTTAAGGAAAATTTGGACAGAAACTAGTAGTTTGGGAAGACATTATTGTAGGTATCACGCACATTAAGATACCATATCCACACATTTATTATTACCGAATACATTTTGTATCTAACGACAGGGACGCTATATTATATTTCTAGTTAAAACTAGACGGGACGCTAAATATAGCCGTTTGTATACTCAAAACGAACAATGATTGACTTTTAAGACGAAGTATTCCTCTAGCACACACGCGTATAAAGATTGTGTTACCTCTGACAAAAAAGAGTTCGTGTTGATATTTTATGTAAGCTAATGTTACGACTAAGTGTTAATTAAAAGAAAACCTTAAGGAGCGTGATTTCAAACTTGTTTCCCAATCATTTATAGGTTGTAATTGATTACCACATGTTGTTAAACATTGTTGAATAAACATTGTTTTAACTAAAAGAAACACCTTTTTTGTTCACCAGATATTCGTTAAAGTCGAGTAGCAGTTTCCATGTCGAGAAATGCGTGTCTCGAAATACAATCCATTATATGGCAAAATTATTCTTGTCTTCAACTAACCTGGTCACGTGTAGTATAGTATGATCCCAGATATTCTACAAATAGAATACCTTTAGAGTAAGCCAGATGGATGTATATCAGTTTCCGGTTCAACAGAATACACTTCCGGAACTACTAGGTGTACTTAAGGAATCTTTGAATACCACCCCGCATCAAACATGGAGATTATGCTTACTTCCGTTGGCTTAGGAACACATAATTATACACATTAGAAAAACACGCACATTGCTATTGTAATTCTAGTAACTACAATGTATTCTGTTTCAACTTAATCTGCAGCCCGACTTATTATTGTGGTAGACTAAGGCAATACGAAATCGTTTCTTCGTTTAGCGTTCGAGGACGGATGGGTTGAAGCATCTGGGGAAACAAAGAAAAACAAACCTGACAAACCAGTAACCTCTCATATCTTCAAATTCCATTGAGATGTTGCTTTTTTACGTGGTCATCTTCATGCCCCAACCCATAAACAGCAGTAGTTTTGATTCACACAAGTTTTTTGTTATTTTAGTAAGGCAATATTTGTTAACCATATACTGATCGGGATAGAAGAATGACTTTCATTTTTTATGATGTTTTTTTTTGTCTCAGGATAGCTAGATAGGTTTCCTAACTTGGGGTGGACGCTAAACGGCAACACGATTTGGTATGGACTAGGATAAAGTTCCACTAACAAAATTGATATAAAATCGGGTGTAAGTTTAGTTGGATTGTGTAATAAATCTGGTTACCAATTCTAGTAACCGCCCAGAGCAGAACACATAGAGCAGATCACATAGAGCAGATCACATAGAGCAGATCACATAGAGCAGAACACATAGATTGTATTCATCGCCATGAGATAATGAGCGAGATGTAGGCGTCAGCGCCCTTTTCTAATTATATAGCCATGCAATGTACGTAGGGCGTTTCAAAAGTTCCAGGAAAAGTGCTCTATAATATTTATCTTAAGGCCAAATTACTTCAAACTTTGCATTTAAATAGAACAATTCATAATACAGAGTGTGCGATGAATCGAACGGATAATAGTGTGTCGCACAAAATGGCACGGCTGCCATAGTAACGTCAACAATGGCTACCCGGGGCAACGTCATCTCTGGTCGTACCTTATTAACATGTTTTGACGAAATCTCACTCAGTCAGTCAAATGGCACACAAAATGCACATGCTACAATAACAACAATGCTTTATATTCCTAAAAAGTGCCTCCTGTCTAAGTTCACTCATCCAGTGTCCCTATGCAAAGCATTCGAAAGTGTCTCGAAATCTAGCAGAAACGTCCAACGCAACGTCTAGCGTCTGGTTCACAACTGGTCGTACCTTCCTTTGATCATCTGCAGCAGTACCACTGGCAGTCTGGAAGCGTTCATATTATGGACACATCCTACCCAGTGACATGCAACGCTCTTAACAGGCAGTGGTTATAAAATCTACTGTTTCAAGTCTTAATTTTCCTGCCAAAAGACAAAAACTGGTCCAATTCCAATGATTTACTGAAATTTGACGGGAGATTCTAATACGGCGACAAATAAACATGAACACAACTGTGGGACTATTTAAACTATGGCATAAATTGATCAAAATGATGTTATACCGCCCTTCGCAAATGTTCCATGCAGCAATTTTAGGTTTTAGTGAATTGGTCGCTGTTTGGTTTGATGGTCAGTTTGACGATTTCTACGACGTGACGTCAAATTTTCCCCGGGTAACCATTACTGACGTTACTATGGCAGCAGTGCCCTTTTGTACGACACATCCCCAAGCGTTTGATTCATGGTACAATATGTATAATGAATTGTTCTATTTAGATGCAAAGTTTAAAGTAATTTGAACATACGATAAACATTATAGAGCATTTTTCCTGGAACTTTTGAAACGCCCCTCGTATATTACAACCTATATTGTTTCTTCCCTTGCAGTTATTTGTTTGTACCGATACATGATTTATACATTTTTTTTATTTCAATGTGTGCTTCATGACTTGTAACGGGTAGCCACTTGCTGGCTGAAGCATCGGTCGAAAGTTTTTTGCTGTCGAAAAAAATCGGTCAACGTAGTCATTTTCACATATACAAGGGTCATTCCACATATTCGTAGACAATCGTTCTCATTTTATTATATTTGCGTTTAAATAATAATTTCTTACATCTTTAGAAGCATTTATGTATTACCTATCGTGGGTACAAATTTATCTTTAATTATGCAACTCTGTAGCATATCAGCAGCCGTTGTATTACCATAGTAACGCACTACCACACCCGACCGACGTAACGTACCATTTTCACTAGTTCAACTAGTTATAAATTCCGAATTAATTCATTTACATTCCCATATGTTTGCCATATTATTGCAAGATATTATCATACTATTTGGTGAAAATATTTAGTTGTTTAGACCTTTGAGTTTGAATTGAGAAGTATTTGATCTATGTCTGTCACGTTTTCATTTACGTCAAAATGCCGATGAATTTAGGCAAGGATATTCATGCAACTATTAAATTGTGCACTTGTCTGGGAAATACACAACAAACGCACACAAGCTGCTAATGAGAGCAAACGGAGAACATGCATTATTCAGTGTCCCTGTGTTCAAGTGACAAAATCACATTTATAAAGTGCAGCATAGTATTGAAAATGATAGAGGGATCGAACGAAATTGACAAACGCAGGGACGTTTGAGAAAACGCCAGTCAAAATTTGCGAGGGCGTTTCAATTTAGCATACGACTATTAAGTCAAGCTTAATACTTAACTTTGAATACATAAAATGTTGTAGTAGATCTATTTAATAAAATATAACTTAACTATGTGTGTTCAATTCCATATTAATGACATTATTCAATTTCGGGTTTACCATTTGAAAAAATAGCAAAACGGCAATAACGTCGCTGACGTCAGAATATATTTGCGTTGTGTGGTGGTTGCGGTTATGTGATAGTTTTGTTTTATCCGTATTTTCTTTAAAAATGCGTCACTACGTGCAACATTTTCTGCACTTGTGTCCGAAAGGCTGTAGTTTAGCATGACATGATTAGTTGCTATCTGTGTCAATGTGTATTAAAATGACGAGTCCAGTCCACGAATTTATTGAATGACCCTCGTATAAGTATATTTATCAATTATCAAATGTAACTATGGTATTAGTATCGTGTCAGTGAGTTATGAAAAGCACTGTAATAACAAAAAGGCATAATACCTTATATTATTTAAGAATGCATCTTCCAACTTAACCTCATACCCTAGCATGTGTGTTGTTATTATTTGTTCATTTATTTATTCTTACGCTGATGAGCTGTATATCACGTATGTTGATATGGTTGATATTCGTGGTAGAATGATATATGTGACGTCTTTATAGAACTTTATTTTGTGTAATAGACTTACGGATGTTTGCTGCCACCTTTTCACTCGCAATATCGTTATGTGCTATATGTACGAGAGGTGTTCAACTTATTTATGTACAAAACATGAACGCTGATTTTGCAATATTGAATAAAATAATTAAAAAATGTTAAAAATTCAACATATGAAGCTGCTTGTATCTAATAAATATGTTATGTTATTGCAGCACCCCTTCCCTCCATTCCCCAGTTTAATTGGTAAGAAATTATTAATGTTAGGTCACATGGTGTTTTAAACTAGGTCACGTCGTAGTTATGCCCCATTGGGTTGCTTGGGACACGGTTTTGGCATAAATTTGTAAAAAAATGCCGTCCTGCGGCGGCGACTTTAGGAACTTGGTTGGGTCTCTTGGTATTACCGTTTTTTTTGTGTTAAATTGGATCATCCTGTATTTTTATGGGGAAGACTTGGTCTTTTAATTATTTCTTTGGCTTATGTGTTGGTATTACTGAGTGTAGTTGTGTTGCGGTGTTACTGATTTCTGTTCGTGGCTGGTTAAATCGAATGCTGTCTTCCCTTTCCGATTTCTTGACACATTTATCATCCAATGCAGAACTCGTTATCAATAAAGATTCACCCTTGAACTAAATTTAAATGCAATATTGATATATGTATACTGTTTACTCACCATGCATCTAATTATTTGTGTGATTCCAATTGAATCCATTTCCCGTTAGAGAGATAAGACAGTGTGATTCGTGTACGTGAAGTATGTATATTGGTCTAAATAGGACACCTACTTCACATACATGTTTAAGTATTAGTATGCACTGTGCATATAGTATAAAATAGTATTGAACATTTTTTGCCACGGATGAACGTCGTGGGCATCTAACATATATAGCCCGATATGATTCCTTATGGTAGATTTACTATCGATGTATAGCTAGTTTGCGATAGAAAAAAATCGTTTTTTTTAAATATTTCTCTGTAATTACTACACCTACACCTATGAAATTTTGCACGAATAAATGAAATATATCTACCTAATACACACTGAAATTTCAGCAAGATCAGAAATGAGTTAAAAAAGTTTTGTTCATAAGTTCTATGTAACAAGTTTGTAGTTTTGTATGAAAAATCAAGTTAGAAGACTTGAAACTTGCAACAGCCAATATACGGTCACGTGATACGCATAACGGTATATTTACGTATTTGCAACCTACTTAATTTAACACATGCGAGGCCCGTCTGTGAATATGACGAAGTACATGTTATTGTTGTACATTGTTTACAAGCGACACACCTAAATAAACCGAATCACAAGGGCCACCTAAATCTCGTCTTTATAACGGCAATCACAATCCCACTGATCACGGATTGTAACGGTTAAATAATTGGTAGTATATCATCAATGGAATACCAGATTACATCCCTGCGTTAAACTGTAAATACACATGTAATTTCAATATGTAATAAAGAATAAATATCTTTTAATTGGTGACTAAAAATTATGAAATTCAAAATGAGACTAGGTAGGAAGTTATTGCAGTTCTGTGTAAATTTTCACCAAAATCTGATGAATAGATTTTAAGAAATCTTTAAAAAACACGATTTTTTTCTATCGCAAACTAGCTATAACAAATTTACTTACGATGAAATCCTGTGGTCTCTGTTCAAAGTTCTATCTAGTATGTACATTTTAGCATTCTGGTCTACAATATGCAGTGTGTGAAATCACTTCACAATGCAGTGATATCAGAGTATTCCCTTGTGCATGTGTTCCAATGCATATTTCATTTACACCAAGTATACGATTAGGCTCAAAATGTTGACGTAATGCAAGTCAGTCTGTTCATTGAATACGCTACATTTAGTTTGACGCAAATAAACTAATTCAGTTTGGTACTCAAATATTTCTATTTCTATCTAAAACATTATCTTTGCTTCAGACAGCATTCATGAATAAATATCACTGGGCACATTATATAAACAAATTACATTCAAATTGAATCTGATCTATGATGTCACTGACAACACTATCCGGCAATCTTACCGCTGTACCTAGCTTAAGATGAAAGCCGTAGTGATATCATGTAACATTATGATGATACTCGGATAATATTGGCGGCAGGACCAACTCGTTTACCCTACTTTATGTTAATAGTGGCCGTTAGGGATACATTGTATCACCATATTTGGCCATCATGACATGTTGATTCCATAAAAACGGATAGTAAAATATAAAATATCAAATACTAGTAACTGCCTTTAGTTACTAAATATCTATTATTCTTGACGTCTTATTTTCCTAAAAAAGGCAACTACTGTTACATTAATTAGTGTTAACATGTTTCCCTCGCACCATACAAATGGACAGAGTGGACCGAAATAGATATTGTTGGTTTTAATGAGCAACTGAAAAACTTTGAGACATTTTGACATCCATCTACAATAAGAAGCAAACTGTTGCTGTGTGTGTTTACTCCAGTATTGGTGTACGCCTGATAATCTTTCGGGATACATATGCAATACACGAAGCGTATGATCGCATCGGACATTATTTAAATTTGTTATCAGATATTGACTGTTTAGTGTATATATCACAACCTAAATATCTTGAATTTGCATGTTATGTGGTTTGGTGATTTGCATGTATTCTTAAACTGAATGTCAATTTGGTTTGCAGATAATGGACGTTCAGGAACTATATCATCCCATATCTGAAAAATTACAATATTCGTAAGATTGCTCAATTTGTTAGTCAATCACTTCATGTAATCATGTAGAATATTCACCCTGGATAGTTCTGATCGTATGATAGGCCCTATATAAAATCAATGGTGATTGCATTTTTTAAAACAGCGATTTGTCATTTTCGTGATTTTTCACGTGGGTCAGATTCATTGAAAACATCACTGATTATAATTATACATGTTGTATGTCAAGTGAAGCTTTAAAATGTAAGATACAACATTCGCCGTATTATAAAGTAAGACAAAAAAGAAACATCGTAAAAGTCTAACGACAGGGACGCTATATTATATTTCTAGTTAAAACTAGACGGGACGCTAAATATAGCCGTTTGTATACTCAAAACTGTGTTATCGTATGAACAATGATTGACTTTAAGACAAGGTATTCCTCTAGCACACAGTCACGCGTATAGAGATTGTATCGCCTCTGACAGAGAGAGAGAGAGTTCATGTTGACATTTTATGTAAGCTAATGTTACGACTAAGTGTTAAATTAAAAGAAAACTTTAAGGAGCGGGTTTTATATACGTTGTTTCAAACTTGTTTCCCAATCATTTATAGCTTGTAATTGATTACCATATGTTGTAAAACTTTGTTGAATAAACATTGTTTAAACTAAAAGAAACACCTTTTTTGTTCACCAGATATTCGTATAAAGTCGAGTAGCAGTTTCCATGTCGAGAAATGCGTGTCTCGAAATACAATCCATTATATGGCAAAATTATTCTTGTCTTCAACTAACCTGGACACGTGTAGAATAGTATGATCCCAGACATTCTACAAATAGAATACATTTGGAGTAAGCCGGATGGATGTATATTAGCTTCCGTTTCAACAGAATACACTTCCGGAACTACTAGGTGTACTTAAGGAATCTTTGAATACCATCCATAATCAAGTATGGAGATTATGCTTACTTCCGTTGGCTTAGGAACACATAATTATACACATTAAATAAACACGCACATTGCTATTGTAATTCTAGTAACTTCTAGTGACTTATTATTGTGGTAGACTAAGGCAATACGAAATCGTTTCTTCGTTTAGCGTTCGAGGACGGATGGGTTGGAGCATCTGAGGGAACAAAGAAAAACAAACCTGACAAACCTGTAACCTCTCATACCTTCAAAAGCCATTGAGATGTTGCTTTTATACGTGATCATCTTCATGTCCCAACCCATAAACAGCAGTAGTTTTGATGCACACAAGTTTTCTGTTATTTTAGTAAGTTATAATGATTAACAATGCATGAAAGCAATATTTGTTAACCATATAATGATCGGGATAGAAGTTCTTATCAGGATAGCGAGATAGGTTTCCTAACTTGGGGTGGACGCTAAACGACAACACGATATGATATGGCCTAGGATAAAGTTCCACTAACAAAATTGATATCAAATCGGGTGTAAGTTTAGTTGGATTGTGTAATAAATCTGGTTACCAATTCTAGTAACCGCCCATAGCAGAACACATAGAGCAGATCACATAGAGCAGATCACATAGAGCAGATCACATAGAGCAGAACACATAGAGCAGATCACATAGAGCAGATCACATAGAGCAGATCACATAGAGCAGATCACATTGAGCAGATCACATAGAGCAGATCACATAGAGCAGAACACATACATTGTATTCATCGCCATGATATAATGAGCGAGATGCATGCGTCAGCACCCTCTTCTGTTTGTATAGCCATGTAATGTAATATTACAACCTATATTGTTTCTTCCCTTGAAGTTATTTGTTTGTACCCATACATGATTTATATACTGAGCGTCAAAAGTTTCGCAAACGAATTAAAAATTCAATTTTTTTAAATTGTTAACTTGAATGAACTTTTAACTGACACTGTCTATTTGTGTACCCATAGTGTTCATGTTGAACCCATTTCCGTTGGCCCCCGTTATGCTCGAATGATCACACCATCATAAATGGTAAAACGTCTATTCAAGCGCGCAAAGTAAGGGTTTTTCATTTTCGACTAAATTTCCACTTCCCATTTACTTGATACATGTCTGTGATACGAAATACACAAATAGTTAGTCAAAATAGTTTGCAATGTACGCTACATTTGATGGCAAAAATTGACAAATGTGAACATAATCGTGTATATAAGGGTCAAGAGGCCGGCGTTTCACTAAGAATACTTTGTGTCGGATACATTTGACATGTCTCTTTCTTACAAAGACTGTTGCATCATATCCAACATACGGACCGTGGATATGACGTACCATGTGACAACAAATCAAGGGACAAAGCCGCTGACCTAGGCAGGGAATGCTGCTATAATTATAGCACCAAACTCAATGACATTGTTTTAGCTTAATCGCAGTCCAACCGACATTAAAATTTATGGGGCACTTCCTATTACTTTGCGTCTTTACGACCAGTGCGCTGTTTCTTAAATTGTGACATTTCGTACAGTGTCTATTACGACATCAACACTTTTCCGTGGTCAAAGGGAGATTATTTTTGTACAATTACCGATTAAATTACCCCCCTTTCACTGCAAAAACGTAGTGATGCGTTTTTGTTCACAATTGCCAATTTTTGCAATCAAATGTAGCGTACATTGCAAACTAATTTGACTAACTATTTGTGTATTTCGTATTACAAACATATATTAAGTAATTTGGAAGTGGAAATTAAGACGAAAATGAAAAGCCCTTACTTTGCGCGCTTGAATAGACGTTTTACAACATATGATGGTGTGATCATTCAAGCGTAACGGAGGCAAACGGAAATGGGTTCAAAATGAACACTATGGGTACACAAATAGACAGTGTTAGTAAAAAGTTCCTTCGAATTATCAATTTAAAAAAATTGAATTTTTAATTCGTTTGCGAAACTTTTGACGCTCAGTATACATTTTCTTTTATTTCAATGTGTGCTTCATAACTTGTAACGGGTAGCCACTTGCTGGCTGAAGCATCCGTCGAAAGTTTTTTGCTGTCGAAAAAAAATCGGTTTTCACATATTTAAGTATATATATAAATGATCAAATGTAACTATGGTATTAGTGTCGTGTCAGTGAGTTATACAAAGCACTGTAATAACAAAAAAATAATAATAAAAAATTCCAACTTAAGCTCATACCCTAGCATGTGTTTTGTTATTATTTGTTCATGTATTTATACTTACGCCGATGAGCTGTATATCACGTGTACTGATATGGTTGATATTCGTGGTAGAATGATATATGTGACGTCTTTATAGAAACTTCATTTTGTGTAATAGACTTACTGATGTTTGCAGTCACCTTTTCACCCGCAATATCGTTATGTGCTATATGTATTATATATATATTATTTGTTTTTGTTCAAACATTTTAACACAATCATGATGCTAAACATTTTATTGTATACAATTTATTGTTATACATATCCAGGTAATTCAATACACAAAACCACGATGCCAACGACTAGACATCTAGCCTTAACGACGACCAGACCCAAAGTCGGTCCGTGGCTCATTATAATCGAACCCAAAGCGTGTATAGCACAAGCAATGACGATCAGTTCCCTGTCTGTAATCTTGGAATGTACATATTCCTCTTACATCGCTACACCTTTCTTCTCTGCTTGTATTTTCCACACAGCGACCTCTGTAGTCGATAGTACAGGTGCTTTCGATTGTCGGCAATACGACTGTCAATAACAGTGACGTCACGAGGACCATCATGACCGTTGTTTTCATCGTTTAGTTGGAGACGTCAGACTTCACTGAATTAAAAAATATTTGATATTAATTACTTCATATTACGCAAATCGAACATCATATTACAAAAGATGAAATACATTTAACTAGCCAAATGCTTAGCTTTATTATGTTTTCACATTGAGATTTCACATTTACAGTATGTTTAAATAATTGGGGTAATCTGTTTATGGATAACCCATGTTGTTGGAGACATGAGCTCTTTTCATTACTTGAACGTACTTTTCGCAATTTGTAAAATGTGACGTAGTAGCACGCTTTGCAATACTTCCCTTTCCGGTTGAAATCTGCTCCTGGACGGTTCATAAGTAAATAGTATCCGTTTTTTGTACAAAATATTATTTCAATATACAAGTGTTTTGTCGGCACCCAGAAACTTACTAATTTGCCTAGTGTTACTTTGCGCATGCCAGTTGCATTTTGGATAATAAACCGAATATCAAACCGTTATCCAGATTCGCCAAGTTTTAGAAACATTGTCATGGGTCAAGAATCATCGTATAATTACAGTGTATCAGAACTACGTGACTTTGGACTACATGTGCTCATCCAAGATTCGTTCTCCACTTCGAAAACAAAAATAGCCGTAAATATTTTATTCCTGTACTGATTTCTATAAAACCCACGCCATTCTAAGGAAAATGTGTAAGCTTTCATCGAAATGCAAGATCCCGCTCAACAGTTGTGCCGCTTTGTCTTACAACCTGTAAAACCTTGGGGAAACGTTTGAATATGTAGAATGTTTTCCCATAGCATGGTGTATATCTAATGCAATAATGGTGAAAAAATAACGTACTTGTGCATATTATTGTTTTTGAAGTGAAACACATCTCATCTTGGCACTGTAGCCAAAAGTCCCATGGTTTTGCTACACTGAATAAGTGTGGTTAACTTATTTATCGGGTAATTGTGATATTTGATTTGTTGATAGAAATTAAGTACGGTAGTGATACTACAATATTACGAAAGTACGATAGTGATATTGCGACAGTACGATAGTGATATTGCGACAGTACGATAGTGATATTGGGACAGTACGATAATGATATTGCGACAGTACGATAGTGATATTGCGACAGTATGATAGTGATATTGCGACAGTACGATAGTGATATTGCGACAGTACGATAGTGATATTGCGACAGTACGACAGTGATATTGCGACAGTACGATATTGATAGAAGATCCTTATAGCACAACATGACAACATTAATGCATTTATTTTGAAAGAACACGAACGTTATATTACACATATCGAGGGGTGCCTGCAAGACTGTAGTAAGTCCTTCTTTAATCATATGTAGTAACTTCAGTCTTGCGGGCACCCCTCGATATGTTGTATGAGAATATACGTACTGGTTATACTAACTACAAACAATGACATTCATGTGATATATACGGAATATCACTGCAGTGTGTTGATACGGTGGGCCGTATTACCTAGTGTAGCTTGTGTACTGTCGTATCTGCGGTATAACGCAAGCAACGAGAGTAAATACGGTCTGGTTTATCAACACAACTGCATTTTTATTCATTTTATTATATATCTGCAAAAGTGAAAAAGGGTGTTTTAACATATGACGTCACCAACTTCGGCATATTTTTGGCATAAACCACAACGTGCTTTAATAAAAACGTAAATGTTTACGTCTTGACGTCATCGAAGTTGGCATATTATAGAACTCGTCAAACATATGTTATAACTCGTTAGAAATACATGATACGGATCTGGAAAACCAGACATTTATGATACGGAAAATGTTATCTGTCGGACTGTATTCAACTGTGCGATTTGTTCTGTATTTTAGACAATATACACTTAGCGGCACTTCTAACGCTACCGTTGATATATTTCTGTTTTCTTTAAAACTCCTTGATGGATTGGTATGCAATTTGGCACACGTATACATCAATATTGGACACAAGTTCAGGCGAGTTTTCCGCTCAATCCGACAATCGACTATTGCATGACCCGTCTACAACTGACTGGATACTTATATTGAAAGTCGTAATTTATCAAGCACTAACGGTCATCTGATTGTTATGTATGCCTGTACATGTTCCTTTTTCGTATAATGGTTGTGCATTTCAACATTATATTTGCTCATGGTTTTTAAGAGGTTAGAAACCACCAAATAGATTTGCTCTATAGCTCAATGTAAATTGGCCATAGTAGGCTCCAATTTTCAACTTTTTTTAGTCTATGGCCACCTGGACCACATATATCATTGTAAAGAGGGGCAGTTAAGCTTCAAAATAATGCAATAAAAAAGGGGGGTCATGTATCTTCTAAGAAAGTTTTTGTCCTTCAAACACGGTCTATCCGTTTTTACGCATGTCCGGATTTATAAGTTCTGGGTTTTACCCTAGTCTACTTTCACTTTGGTATCAAGAACAAAATAGCGGAATTATACAAATATTACACTTTTACTACACCACATGCATATTTACCAACCATTTAAACTCAATTTTATCATTCAACTCCACATTTGTCAAGAAATATCTCCATTTACAGGCAAACCAAAGTTTTTTTAAGGACTACTTGAGTGTATCACCACTTGGTCCGCGGAGGCATTTAGTGGTTCTTTACCTAAGAGATATTAACAATATTTACCAAAATACTAGAAAACGAAAATTGTTGGTTTTGCTGCAAAATATAGTGGTTTCCGTACCCATAGCCTGTCTGTTGAGAAAATACGATTCATGCGAGTAACGCGGGTTGCGCACAACTTTGAATTCAAATTTAGGGTGATCAATTATTATATCAAACTGAATAAATTCAATTCTTCTGCGTACTATTGACATTCATTATTCAGAAGAAATGTGAATTTTACAATTCAAGTAGCCTTGTTTGAGGTTAAACGTTTCTTTAAACGCATAGGTTTTATATTCAGATAATGAGCTGATTTTGAGGCGGTCTTAGCTCACCAACGGCTATTTCGTTACCTAGGAAATTGTAACGTAAGTGAATTTTATGAATGAATTGTTTTATTGTGTACACTTATTACATAACACTTGAAGCCGTAAAGAAATAAAATATTGAAAATACTCAGTTGATCCTTAATGAACACGTTGTTTAATTTTGTGACTTCTGTGTCTTTTACCACGAATTTTAATACACACCAATTCCTGAATTAACAAGTGCAGCAATAGATACATGCATTGAACTAAAACTGGTGAAAATTCGATAAAGTTATCTCAAACGGTTTTCGAAATATCAAGAATAATCAAGTGGCAGCGTTAGAAGTGCCGCCAAGTATATATGCATTAGTATATAATAAAACGCGGTATTACATAGAGGATATTTGTATTTTAAGGTGTATGATCGTCTAATAATTCACCGAGTGAGCAGCTTCCATATTAATGACATAATTCAATTTCGGGTTTACCATTTGAAAAATAGCAAAACGTCAATAACGTCGCTGACGTCATCATATATTTGCGTTGTGTGGTGGTTGCGGTAAGGTGATAGTTTTGTTTTATCAATATTTTCTTTAAAAATGCGCCGATTCGTGTAATATTTTCTGCACTTGTGCCCGAAAGACTGTAGTTTAATGTGGTATAATAGTTATTATCTGTGTAAATGTGTATTAAAATGGCGAGTCCAGTTATTGAATGACCCTCGTACATTTAGATCTATGTACAAGGCCTACTTTAACGTGGCATTTTGATCAAATAAAAGTGGAACGCTACGGGAATCAAATTTTATAATAACGCATGCAAGAAAATGTCAAGATTATAAAAAATATCGTAATTTTCATAGAGGTGTAACAAAATTACGTAGAATTTGTTCATAAATTCCATACTATTCGTCATACAAACAAATCATTTTGTGTGGATTGCAAATAATATTTACTCCATAAGTAGGCGAAATTTCAAAGCTCTATTCCATTTGGATCAAATTCTGCAGATTCCGAGGAAAGATAGGGTTACGGTATGCGGGGCACGTCAACGGAACGTCACGACGTCAGCGAAACTTCCAGGATAAGTGAACGTTTTAACTGGGTACAGTTAGCTATGAAGATGGGCACAATCGTATAAAAACTTACGAATGTTTATTTACTACATTAAATGTGATTAACAGTTCCAAGATATTACTAGTAATGTCGCACATAACCCTAATGATAGAACATCGGACCAGGTCGATGTCGTCCTAGCACAAAGCTTAGTGACGTCGCATTCGTCGTTGGTTTTCGCCGTCGGTTCATGTTGTTTGATTCTGTCTCGATCACGATTGATGCATTTGTGTCGTTTAAAAAATCGATACAAGAGATTTAGATTTAAAAGGTTCTTACATTTAAAGCGTGTGCTCTGGCGTCTTCTCGAGGTTAAAAAACTACATGTTTATGTGATTTCCAGCGTATTCTGCCTACGTCATATGACGCAAAGCAGCTGTTGCTTGATTTGTACCATAAACCAACAACGGTAATCGTTATGAAGTCGAAATTTGCGGCGTACGTTCCAATGATATTGTACTAGTGTGTCACGAAGTCACGCTAAAATTAGACTTGATATCAGTGAGGTTATAAGTAGTATAATAATGCAAAAACTGTTTTTAAAATTGGCTTGGTTGCTATGGTGACAGATTAAAAAGCTTTCTAACATTCTGTTAGCAAATATTTTTACCGATTGTCTTGAAAAAGGTTTGCAGTTTTTTACGGAAAATTTGGTGATAATACATGTTTAAATAAATAAGAATTTATATGTAAAAAACAACAAACGGCAATTACTCTGTCAAAAATGGTCGAATAAAACAGTCCTGACAATATGCGTTGGAGGACATCGTAGCAGTTATTCTGTGAAAGTTTTGTCAAATGCCCTTAAGAAATATAGGAGGAGTTGCACACAGAAGTTCGGACGGACGGACGGACTGACGGACGGAATGACGCCTACCATAACCATATCCCCTCCGCCTTCGGCGGGAAATAATTACTGCGTGTTTTGATATCGTTTTATGCGTATCCACCCTTAAACGAATAAACCATAGGGAGGAGTGACATTAATTTTGGATATACCCACATATCTACAAATGTAGGGATAAACGCTTAATAAATCCTATAATTGTTCGTATGATTTTACAGTATTACTTATGTATTTCTGCATGAAAGACTGTGACTGCGACAATAGTTGAATAAAAATGTCAAGAAAGTCGAAATGCAATACAGCGGTTCACTGACCGTTAAACTATTAATAAAAAAAACCGAAATAGATTTTTATGCATGGTCAATTTTAACCTAAAGTATTGACCGATTTAGTTAAGGCTAAATTTATACATGTACACTTGCAAGTTAAGAGTATATGCACTTATTAATCAATTAAGGACGTCGATAAAAGGAGCTGTCTTCGCTAAAATCGTCTTTTGTGAACACGGTTTCGAGCTTCTCGCATACTTTGGTGACCAAATTGTAGTTAACGGCACAGCACTTGACAATCTGGATGCATTGGATGCAGCATTCGCCCTTAGTGCTGGCTCGAGATGTTTGTAGAATATTTCCAGTCCCTGTCTTACCGTCGACCAACTCGAATTTATCTGTGAAAAACATACAATGAAAAATAAATAGTCGCTTCAATCTTTACTGTATATTCTGCATTGCCGAAAGCAACTTTAAATGTCACCGAATAAACAAATTCATGGACTTATTGTACATATTAATCTTTTTTTGAAGTCGAACCTTATTGTAACATAATTCTTCCTCCAAGTCATCGGCCTTCAGTAAAGTTAGAAGTTGTGTTGCACCACTCGGAAAGGAAACGGGCAGATATGAAAACTTAAATATATCATATGTCCATTTTGCAACAAAGTTTAATCGAAGACACATGTTCTCTGTGATATGTACACTAGTACACACGTTTTAATTTTTTTTCTGCAAAAGTATAACACCGATAAGTGAACCGAGTATACCATTGGAATAAGTAAACTATTTTCTATCCTATGCAGTAAATTACCACTCTTAAACACAGGTAACTGTATCGTTGAAAACGAAAAAAAAAACGAAAACATTTTTTTTGAAAATTTATATTTTTCTATAAAGGTTTATTTGTTCTAGATGAACCAGAATTTCAATCAATCAAAAACAAAATTTGACTATCAATATCTCCATAAACTAATTATATTCATATACAGCAATGTTTAAAGTACTTATATGCCAGATCTTATCAGAATTGATAAAATAGTTAAAAAGTTATACTATAAAACGTAGATACTGTTTCACAGCCGATACATATGGTGCAATCAACACAAATCCATATGGCCGTCTCTCACAATGTGTTACACCAGCGACAGTTAAAATATACCTTTAAGCGATGGATTTTATGATATGAAGTTAATTTTTGGCTTACATTCATCCCATAACTTTGTTTGTGTAAACACACATCCTTTTATAGATAATTAGTATGCATAAAGCAGTTCTTTTTATTAAAAACAAACTGCACCTCTCGAACCGGCTCGTGGATTTCTGTACAAATTGACCTTGATAGAAAAATATAAATTTTCCAAAAAAAAAATGTTTTCGTTTTTGTTTTCTTTTTCAACGATACAGTGACCTGTGCTCTTAAATATAATAAAGTTCTATTGAGTTTAGATGAGTGATTCTGGATTTATTCCAGGTTTAAAGTGTGTACTTAGAAGTTCTTCAAGTGTATATAATGGTGATTCTATTAAAAATATTGTTCATATTATGCAACTTCGGTGAAATTTGGCCCTGAGAATTTATACTGAGAACATATGACAGGCTACTGTCTTACACTACCATGCCTAGTTTGTACATGTATATAGTATCGTCTAGTGGTTTTCTACCAACATTGTTCTAATTATGCCCCTGGGTGAACATTGTGCAAGGCTTCATTTATAATCAGGTGAGCGATACAGGGCTATCATGGTCCTCTTGTTTGATAATATGCATCAGTATGTTACAGTGTTCGTAGGTATACTTTTGGTTACAATGTTATTTTTAGTATATATTTGTCTGATTCAAAAGTTCAAATATATCCATAAACTTACCTCGTGTTATCTCAGCTCCCATCACTTCGACTTCACACAGACTTAGCTGGTCTTTATGGCCGTTAACGGTCGGGGAACGGGTGATTTTCACCCAACGTCCATACACTGATGACGTCATTTGAAATGTATATGGGACAGGAAGTACCTCCGCATAGAACCCTGTTAGTACGTAGTCGTCAGGGCTTCTGTCGACTCCGATGAACAACTGGACTTCTCTAAGTCTTTCGGCTGAAATCACAGCGTATGAACCAAATCACTGTATGCCATGTTTGATTACTATAAAATTTAACGTGTATCTTTTATTGCTACTGAAAGCACAATCATGTAAAATATCTGGTAACTATACTCATTACTGCTGTACTATTTAATTCAACGTGTACTAATTATTACACTTGCCGGAAATCCACTCGTTTATACACACTTGCTGCTGTGTCATTTGGCTAAGGTCAGAAATTTCGTTGAACAAATACTTATATTATATTGTGTAATCATTTATTTAACGGATTATTTAACTAATTATCTGCTACTTTTGCTAATTTAGTAATAACATCTCAGCATCCGGGCTACTTCTTCCACGGGCTTATTATACTACTTTCGCAGACCCATTACTTTCTAATAGTATTTTATTCATGGCTGGGACGGACACATGTTTATTTCAATTTTGTTACGGATTGACTGACACCTAGTCATTCTCAGCCAAATTAAAGATTTATTTACGAAAAGGTATGAGAAATCCGACAGTGAAGGTAGCACTCAACCTAACGAGCCGAGCACGAAAATCAGAAACACCACAACACAACTACCCTGAGCAATGCCCACACATAAGCCAAAGAAACAATAAAAATCCAAGTCCCCGCCGAAAAAATGCAGGATTATCCAATTTGACAAAGAAATTATAGAATAGCGGTTATTGCATGAGACCGAATGAAACGCAGCCAAAACTCAATTAAGGTCCCCAATGCCCCGCTGTACGGCGACAACAGCACAAACCCTTGCCAAAACGGCGACCAAATGAGGCACAACAAACCCGGGGCGTGACCTAGTTTAAAACACCAAGGACAGCGATCTAACATTATGCGACCTAAAGAGGCACAACTACGACTTGACCTAGTTTAAAATGATCGGCAAGGTAGGAATTGGATAAGAAATAACATTACAAATTCCTAGCAAACTTAGGAAAGTCTGAAAGTGAAAAAATTTTAGGATAAATTTCTCGCAAATTTTCTCAGGTTACGCATGCGGCATGGTTTCACATTGGGTCACGCTCGAAATTCGCTATTAAAATTTAAAAAAAATTTTTACCGCAGCAATCTGTTCTCCCAAATACGATGATGTGGTCGATTCTATATATTTTACCCAAATCTACCTCCCACAATGCATTCGTTGTCGCTGCTGTATGCGTACACGATCGGTCAGCATGATCAGTACGGGTGTTTCCATCCACCGCCCTATCAGCTGTTCCACCCCACAGTGTGTCTGTATGGTTAGCCGACTTTCCGACTGATAGATTTTTAAGTGCTGTTGAATGAAAAGTATGTACAAAAAAATTAATCTCATTTATTCAATTATCGTATTTACAAGCCGTCACAATTATACGACACTCAGTTTGAATATCACTCGTACGTCGTCGAAAAATATACGAAAATCGGACATGGATGGCAGCCATGTTTGGTCACAGAAACAACCCATACGTTGTGAAGCGCTAACTATGGCTATACAGCACATCATCATACCAAATAATAAATACACACATGCATAAACATGAAAGATGAAGAGAGAAAAATGACGAGTTTATATTAAGTGTATCATCAAATTTCGTCAAATTCATGTAAAAAATATATAACAATTATAATACGTTATAACGATCGTTCCTTCTTTGACCGATTTCAACGAGACATCGACGATGCACGGCTATAAGTTACATATTCACGAAACTTCTACAAAATTTTTTTTTACAAAAATATCACATCTTCGGTTGTAGCTGACTCGGTTTCGGAGGAAAAGTGTAACAACCTTGTAAGCAAACGTTCGGTCGAATAAATAAATTGACCAAGTTTTATTCATTCAATCACAGGCCTAAGAAATTATAAAACTATAACGAGTTCGACATTCTCAATGTTCACCCGTTCATAAAAGCATTACTATTTTGAATGGATGAAAAATGTGGTCGGTATACAAGTACACTGTAGTTTGTGATAAAATTTCTTAGGCCTGTGATTCAATTCAGAACTTCAATAAAATTATTGCAAATAATTATAATAATGCTTGATTTACAAAATATTCTGAATAGTGTTTGAAACAAAATATGTTACACTAACCGTTTCCTGTCAGAAATACACACATCATTAGTAATGTCCCGAACATGGAATCAGCGTCTTCGTTCATGTTGACGATCCGCTAAGCCTTTCCAACAAAACAGTTTTGCAAAAGATTGCAACTACGATGCCAAAGTTCCGTGCACAGTTTAGTTACAAATGGCCAGAAATATACATGTATTATTCATTGTAACACATGTTGGACTCCAATGTTTGACACCAAGATCAATTTTAATGCTTACAAGAAAAGATTAATAGGCAATTAGTTAGGGTTGAACTTGCACAAGTTAAAAAAATACTGTAATGACGTCTGTTATGTTACTACACGTGCTATGAAATATGTATTGAGCACTTAGCCTGATGATTGTTTTAATACATTTAGTGTGTTGTGTAAATTATTACCACCTCATATAACCAACGGTACCCTGGTCGGATGGTGGAGAATGATTTATTGAGTACTGTTAAAGTTAAAAACTTATATTTGTTACAGGAAGGTAAGTGGTTACGATGAATTGGTTATAAATGAAACCAAAACATCAGTCATAATTACTTCGATTGATTGACAGGCTGTTGATTGTTTTAGAACAATATATAAAAAACATATTTGTTGTTACGTGTGTTTTAAGTTTGTCGTTTTAGTAATGCTATTCATCTAAAGGATGAAAGCAATACGTACAATTAGCGATGTACACTAGTCGAATATTCACACAACTCCCGATGTGTTCTCGATGGTATATGTCGGTCCCACTGCCTCGGGGATGTACTACCGTTATCAATTAGTAGCTTCGGGGAAGTATCGCTGCGATCGGGGACCATCGCAAGAAACTGTTTTGGACTTCCACGTCGCCGATGAGAAATTCTTCATAGGTATCTCATCATTACAGTCACTGTGTTCCAATACTTTGAGATTGTTTAACTCGGACCTCAAATATATGAACATGTACTAAGTATCGTTTGAGAGGCACTCATTATTTACCACAGACTGGTCCATATATCGCTTGCTTTGAACGAGAAGGTCGTATCTACAAAATCAAAGTTTTTAGAAAACAAGATAAAGTGTCTGACGACCACTCTTTACTAATGGTAAAACAAGCTTTTTCAACTTCTGTTTGGTCAACATGAGATATGGTCCGATTTTCATGAAAATAGGCTCATAAGAAGCGCCTTATGATGTAGGTTCCAATTATGCATTTATAAGATACGACCTTCTCATTATAAGCCAGCGATATAATTATGGCCCAATCTTTGACAAAGGGGTTTATCGCTTTGCTCATGTTTGTCGGTAGGTAGATTGATTTTGTCGTTCAAAAACTCAAGAACGTTTTGTTCTATGGTATTCAAACATTACAAGGAGATTGGTCAGCAACAGTAGCTCTTGTAGAATATGGTTTAAACATTAGCATGTGTTTGGATTGTTTTCAATAATTCTAAATTGCAATAAGAATAATTTGTGAGATATTTTACATTTACTAAATCAGAATAGGAGCGTTTGTTTTTAGCTAAAACAAATAAAGTTTAAATGTCAGCTCGCAAAATTGAAATATATATTAAATACGGCATGCATGTATATATTAAGAACGACTACTAGTGTTGTTATTATTAGAGATATGATATTTAAAATGATATTATATAAATGTACTTGTTTACGCTCTACTATTCTTCTATAATAAAGGATTGGCTATTATGACATTCTTAGAATCTTATTTCAAATCATGGGGTAATTTCGGCATACACTCACATTTCAATATACACACGTGTGTGAAAGAAGGCATAATATAACACAGGACTGATTTATGATTGGAAAACAAATAACTAAAAGAGGAATAACATGTAATCTAAAATAAATTAAAAAAATAATGGAGAAAACATAGTAATAGAAATTACATTTTAAAGATAGTTAATGAATACGATCCGGTTTATATTTATGAAAAGACTTAAAATATAAAATGAAAAATGACATCTTCCTGATGATGCAAGCAAAACTTGAAAAGCAAGGAGACAGCGAAAGAATCAGTACCTCTCATCAATGACAGTTGATGAATTCTATAACCTTCCAAGACTAAGAGGCTTTTGAGCAGTAATACATATTGTAAACTTTTGACTACTTCACGTTTTGAGTGTTTTACTGTTTTACCTTTTTCTCATATAAACCCATGCAAAGCCAATGCCATAACACTGAGCTAGATTTAACACGATTAATTTTGAATTTGATATGTTAATGATGAAATTTGTTCGAAATAATTTGCTGTGCGGGTAACAGTGTTAGCGCCACATTAAAGCCACTACATTTATTGAGATATTAACATTGAGACATTCACCGGTATAAATTACATTAACATTGAGATATTCACCGGCATAAATTATATTAACATCGAGATATTCACCGCAATGTGGTGTCCCTCAGTAGGCACATCTTACAATATTCTACAAGTGAAATGTTGATGCTGGGCATCAAAGATGCCGCTAGTTCTTTTTAAGTAAATCTTTTTATTTAGTAAAAGGTATTGGTAGAAACTTGTAAACAAACTAAAATTCCGGCGTGATGTGTGATGCACAAGGGAAGTTATTCTCATGTGTTGAGTGTACGCTGCAAAAACTTAAGATTGCTGAAAATGGGTATTTTTCACTAATTCAAGGGCAATAACTCTGGTTGTACTAAATTGAAAGGGGAGTGAAACCCCAGGTGCACTAGAGTACATGCTGTCAAACATTTCTATAAAGGTTTCATGATCCTAGGTCAAATACTTTTTGAGTAGCATGTGAAACAAGTCAAAAATGGCTATTTTACACCATTTCAATGGCTAATAACTCTGGATGTACTAAACTGAAAGGGGAGTGAAACCCCAGGTGTAGAGAAAACATCCTGACCATTTCTGTGAAGGTTTCATGACTCTATGTCGTGTACTTTGAGTACCGTGCGACATAAGGAAAGCGGCCAATTTTTTCTGTTTCAAGGGCCATAACTCCGTCAAAATTGGTTGAATCATAAAACCCTGATAATATGCACCAGGTCACATGATGACAATCATTCTCTGAAAGTTTGGTTGAAATCTATGAAGAAATGTAGGAGGAGTTGTGCACAGAAGAAATTGTTAAGGCCCGCCGACATTCAGCAATCTAATAACCAGAGTTTTCCTTTGGAAAACCTGGTTAAAAACTTGAAGGCAGTGAAACACCAGGAAAGAATAGAAAACATGAAAACATTCTATTTTCTATTGAAATATTTATTCAAATGAACATAACATGTTTTAGAAATATGAGCACCATTATAATATTGATTAATGCTTCACAGATGGCATTTAGCATGTTTCATAAAATAACAAAGTGTATTCCAATAACGTGGTATAGCCTGACAACGTGAAACTGACACTAAAGGACATTGTTATTTCGTGGTTTGTGAGCTTGATAAGTAAATTTATTGCGAATTAATACGTTCAACATAGTTTAAAATATGCATAGAACTAGTTCCATTTGGCAGGAGTATAGGAGCGCATATGAATACTTTGTAAATAAGAAGTGTCAGTTCAATGTTGGCAAGCTATATTTACCCGTTTAAATTTTGGCAAAACAAACTATTCTGACATACATAAATAAAGAAACATAGAGATTAAAAAAACACTTGCATTTATCAAATTTAAATTAAGACAAAACCTAAGAACTGGAAAAAATCGAAAATCATAACTAAAAAATATCTGACAGACATGAAAGTATTTAACATGTTCCATAAAAGTTCGAAAGGAAAATCGCCGCTCCGCGCAAATAGTTTTTTTTTACTTTTTAATAGCCCCTGCTAAGACCCGCAAATTGCAACATATGTAGCCGTTATATAAACACCCGTTCCGAACTGATTTGGACTTTAGTACCTACCGAACATTTATCATCCTATTTTACCCCTGACGGGCGAGTCCAACAGCGTTATAACCAATCAAATCTTGTATCCTCCTGGGACTTGGACTTTAGTACCTACCGAACATTTATCATCCTATTTTACCCCTGACGGGCGAGTCCAACAGCGTTATAACCAATCAAATCTTGTATCCTCCTGGGACATCTGCTTGCACCCTTTCATACTCGATGCCGCCTCCTGGCGGCATCGAATAATACACTGTCGTTCAATCTACGCCTACATATTTTGTAGCGCATACATCACGTACTTTAAATTATAATACGAGAGGTGCCCCACTTATATTTGAACAGTGTTGAACATGACATATTTTCATGGAAATATGGTATATTTTGTACTGTGTAAACATATGTTTTAGGTAACATTTACACTAACTGGTTGGTTTGTTTGAAAAATAGAATGAACCAGAAACAACATTTTTGTAGAGGGTGTGGTGTTTTGCGTTTTGAAGGTCAGCCACTTTCATAAAATCCCTTAAAAGTTGCTGGTTGAGGAAGGATATTCCATTTTTGTGAAGAAAATATGCAATTTTTGTCACAGGAAGGATGTTTTGCGCTTTGTTGTTCTTTTTAACGAAATTACGCAAAATATTAAAAACTGACAAAAAGTGATGATACCTCTAAAATCTTAAACTTTGGTTATTTAATAAGTAAGGCATTTCCAAAAACCAAAATAGGGACATCAGCGACGTTAAAAGTACCCATTGGAACTTTCGATATGTTCATTTAGAAAATTATTCATGCCGGACTCGGGATAAAATCGGTGTTTACATGCTCAATACCACAAAAACAACATAAGGGAGATAAATGTCTTTATCGCTGTGTATGCTTCATCGGAACCGTAAATGCCACAACTTTGTCACCTCTGAAGAGGCAATGCTTTATCGTTGAGAAAGATACCATGAACGGACAGCCTACTATATGATAAATGTTGATAAGGCTACCCATAAGTTGACATTTGTTAAGCTTCACATGTTTCCGAACGTTAGCATAACGTATGCTATTGTTTGCTATACTGGCTTAATGGAACACATATTTAATCCTAAAAAAGTCAAAGGTGAATGCACATTGCTGTGTACATTAGGTTCCAACCAATATTTGGTCAAAATGTTTGCAAAACAACTTTCCTGGAGACCATATGGGGAGCATGGTGTTTTGTCAACACGGAGTTTCAACTTCCTCCACAAAAACACCAGTCTGTACCTTAAGAACACACATTTGAAGTATATTACGCAAGATTAGTAAAGGCCAAAGTCTAATGAAAATATACCCACAAACCCTTTAGTCTATGGAATATTGCTGCGTTTATTACAGGCGGGAAATGCAAACAGCATCGATCGGATTATTCGGTCTTCAAAAAGCCAAACACCATACCCCCTACAAAACTGTAGATTTGAGTTCAAACTAAGAAATAAAGTAATCATCAATAGTTTTATGTGTTTTATAACACGTTATTTTGCACGACGATATAGAAATATTTTGATTATATATAATATGCATCGAACTATTTGATATTCAATACTGTTCAAATATAAGTGGGGCACCTCTCGTAGAACAAGAATTGACGAATTCAGCTTGTCAGGCATAAGGGTTTTACAAGTACGATTTGCTATGTTGCACGTTAACTAGGTCTGAATAATAGCCTTACTCCACGAAATTTTCGAATGTGCCTCGTACAAATGTGACATGTACCGCAAATGAATTATTGCAAAATGATGCATGCTAAACAACAACAGTTTGTGCGCATTTAAACAAATGAGTTGACGGTACTAGAAGTACTTCACAACACCCACGCAATTCTTTATGTTGTGGCAATGATTGTATGGAGGAAAGAAGGTGGTGGATGATGCGTTAGGTGATGTTAAAACAGGCATACCAGTATGATGCATATTGTTTATGGCAGAAAGTTCAAGGTACTGAAGGCTGATAAAGTTCTTTACAGTCATAATAATACGAGCTCATCGGGAAGTACTTTCTCGGAACAGATCCAGTTGAAGTTTACAAAGGGAAAAGGTAATGTACAGTATGGTTACCGATAGTAATGGTAGTATATTATTTATTATGTGATGTTGATAGCAATGGCATGTGTATACACTATGTTCGTGGATATATATGATATAGCCTTACAGTATTGTTACTTAGTGATTTGTCCAACTCATATCCGATGGCACAGATTATCTACATTTGCTCGGCACGCATATGTATTGGGCTTGTTCCCAATACCATTACAAACACTCATTAGGTAAACTATAATGTGTACTTTGTATGCGAGTTTAAGATATATTGGGAAAACGCCTGTCCAATCAGTTTTCTTATTGTTGTGGGCAGCACTCTTCCATGTAATATTCAATGTATGAATAACTCTCCCGACAAGTAGTGCTGATTTCAAATGAGGTCACATTGAGTAACGATTAACTTTGATATGTTTGATTTACAAAATTCATGTAAATCATATACATGTACTGGTAAGATAAAACAATAAAAGGATGGGCAGATGGTTGTTTAATACTGAATAATTATCATATGATATCTACAAACTGATAAAAGGTCTTGGAAAAATACATAACGTACAGTATGTTTATATTCATGTGGTCATGTTAGACAATTTGTAAGCACGAAACTAATGTATTTGAAGATATGATCATTAACAAATACATTGTACAAATGAATACATAAACAACCTTTAGCTGCTTTAAATGATAAGTCAGGAGGATTGTGTAACGGCATAGATATGATGTACTTCCATTTCCCTGGATATAATACACAAAGTGATGTCTGTTTGAATTGATGAATGTGATAAGTCATGTCAATATCGATGTAAATGATTTCATGTGTAAGTACATGTTATTTGAACTTTGATATAATGGTTCCGCCATAGTTATTCAAATGGTTCAAGGTTCTGTAGGTACTGGAAAATATCATGCAAGCGTTTACATTTCAATGCTATTGCGACACTGAGAATTTGATAAATAAAAATAAATTGTGGCTGACTCAGTTTGCTGATCGAGGCAAGTAGTATGTAAGCGCATTACATATAGAATAAAAAATAGGACGAAGTTAGGACGCAATTCTTTTGACTTTTTGGTCACATCTCTTAATTTCCTCTGCAATTATTAACCATTACACCAAAACACCGTGTTTCGTCCGATTTCATAGGCACTCTCGTTTTAGGTTTTCTTGCATTCCAAATCCTTTAGAACGTGTGTGAGTTATTTGCCGGTCGTAGATCATGCTCCTTTGTACTTAATCTGTAAATGATACTAAATATGATAATATATTTCGTGAGTTTTATTAGATACATTGAAGAAGACTAGTATGCTGCCATTAAGATGTACAGCAAGGTACATAAAATTACGAAGATTCATAAAATCACGGACCCTATCGTTCAGACAGACACCTAACAACTTCCATAGTACAAATCGCCCACATTCTAAGAAAGGTCTTCTGAATGAGAAGCTCGGTTGCAGACGGTCAGTTGATACATGTAGGAGTACACATAATATGTAAAACGATGCAATTAAATGGTACTACTATCTGATTTGACGACCAAATGCAGACATTTTATGTCGTACAAAGATGGCTATGTACAAACGTAATAGTCATTTATGTCTGCTTTTGATTTCCCCGTTCTTCAATCTAATTTAATTTGTTGGAATTTCATTTTGCTTACAAGTACAATTACGAAAGAGGCCTATAACAAATAATGATTGCTAACATCCTGGATGTATCATAAAAATCCTTTCCCGAAATTTGTCTAGCACACCGATCTGGTCTAAGTTAAAATTACATTTAGGTGCTATAATTTGCCTTTAATCGAGTAGGTGGGTTCATAACACCAATATTGCGAGCCATATAGTTGTATTAAACAGTAGGTCGCAGTGAACTCTACAATAAATAAATCATATAAGAACAGGGGGATGTTAGCTTGCAATTTGAAAGTGTGTCAGTCGCGACTGAATTAATTTTTGAATTAACTCACCCCTTGTTATGTGGACTCTATTAAAATCCTATGTATTTTTTATGTATATTAATTCCAGTAAAAGGACTCCTTACCAATGGTACATTTACCTCACTGTATTTATACATGTACTAATAATGTTGTTAAACGCGTATCATTTAAATCAACGATCTATTCTGGCTAAAAGATAAGATGTGAACCACCTTAAATATCTTAATTCTCCATTTCTATAACGTGTTCCTCAACACAAGGTAACCTTTCTACAGCTTCTCGGATTTATAATAAACAAGTTATGTAATATCTTTATTGAAATTAACTTGGACACAGACTCGTATTTTACGCATTCATTGTCGGCCGGATTTTTATAGTACATGTAAATTTACTCATAATTTGATGCATGTATCTGATTTGTCAGCTTATTTCAGGCATTTTATTGTTGTATATGTTAGAGTAATGTAATCCTGGTTTTGATTTCCCCTTGGTTTTTGTTTTATCCATTTATCTGCATGTACCGTCTTTGAATAATGTTATTGTACTGCAGATTACTTTTGTGGTGTGCCTTTAATTTAGTTGATTAGTAACCACCACATACTCGGGAAAAAGTTATATGAGCTGTAAATGCCCAAAATCAATTCAAAATATGTTGTTTTAAAGAATGTACGATGTTTACTGAAATCGGTCAAAATCTAAACAAATGGCAGGCTCAGTCCACGAACTTTTTGATTTCCCCTCGTATGTTCACGTATATATACATTCGTACATTATTTAAAATGCAGCTCAGTTAAAGTTCAGGCTAATTTCCTCTAGACTGACATGACTTAATGCGTGCCACATTTCTATCAGTCAATCAAAATACATGGAATTAAAGTTAGCTGCAATTACATAAATTGGTCACCGTTATCGATATCTTCATTCTGTGATATACGATGCACTAGAATTAGAACAAGTCCTGAATGACAACAGGTTCGCCAGATAGATTTTAACTAAGAATTTACAAAAATGTGTTAAAAATGCTGCTCGAAGTTTAGGATAATTTGCTCGTAACAGACATGACGTAATGCGTGCCACATTTCTACCAGTCAATCAAAATACTTGTTATTCAGGTTATTCTTTCGTATTAAGAGTCGTCCGTTACACGTTTCAATCACTTTGATTGCGTGTTTGTTACAACTCAGTGTTGAATCGTTAATATTGAACTTCAAACAAGATATACATCGTTTTCTGACAGGACGAATTTGTTAAGCTCTTGCACTCTCGAACAAGACTAAAGAATACCACTAGCGATATTTAAATGGAGTCATCACTTACAAAAGGTTTAGTATATCTGCTTCATGATAGAAATACGAGATATTTCTGTAACAAATTTTGACATTCTTTTGTGCATAAACTTTTGCTGACATACGGCGAATGAGAAAGAGTTCTTCGTTTATATCAAAATGCTTTTAAAATACTAGGATAGTCAATTTAATCAAATCTGTTCTACTGACATTTTGTTAAATGCTACTACAAGGTTTGTGTTTTGAAATAATTTGATAAGCATACCAGACTTGTCAACTATATTCAGACATTTTGGTGTCGTAAACAGATTGCGATTCATGTTATATCAATGGAATCCTGATTATGATTTCCCAATTGGTTAATATATTTCGCTTTTACATTAAGAAATATCTTGGAATAACTGAATTGTACTGAGAACAGCTTTTCTTGAGTATGGATAATTCAATTGATCAGAATTGTATTTCCCTTACGATTGTTCTAAATGTAATAGTATTTTTGATTTTCACTTAAGTTCAAGCCTATTGTGGTTTATGAATACTTGGCTATGGACTTAAAAACACAATACTGGGGTTTTGAAACATTTTAGCCAGCCAAACGCTTCGAAGTTGTTGAAATTTTGCCTTTAACAAATTCTTCATTTAAAGTAATATTTACGCAATTTTCAAAGTTCTAACCTGCTATGCAAACCAGGGGTCTATGCCTCATTGGTGGGGAAATTTGAGGCTGTGGGGTTATTCTACCAAAACACATTTGTGTCTATATGCTCTGAAGTTTCTGGTAAACGACACTATTCTAGATGACTTTCTGTGCAAGCCTTTCTTAAATAATTGACATTTTCCATTAACAAATTTATGATTCTACAGTCACAAAAAAGCGAAAAATAGTCTACAAACACTACACACATCCGTTATAAATGCTCTTAATGCTATCCACGGCTATTTTACTTAATAAGTAATTCACTTTTATATACATTACACACTGGTGTGATTAGTGTATATAAAGCAATTCAACATGCAGAAATGATCCAGTAACTTTAACGATACGAGATGAGTTCGACTTTGAAGACTGAAACATTCACTGAAGTCAACGACGTATGCAACTACTAAAATGTATCCACACATAAGCGGAACATAACATAATGTAACATGCAAAGACTAAATTTAATAAAGCGTATCCCTTCAATCATAATAAATGTCATTCGTTATCGTGTTGCATATTTGACAGAGAAATCTAACGATATTTCATTTAGAAGTGAGTTGGTGATGGTAGTCTTTCTACTTTTGCAATCATTTTAGAGAACTGAATGGGTTATAACCAAGATGAGAATGCTGGTCTACATTATGCATTGAAACACATATCCCAGTCCAGTCATATTAGTGTTTCAGTGAACTCCCATAAGTGGGTGTTTAACTGCTCCAAAAGTAACATATTCTTTAAGCCACTGTTCTAGTACATGATACTCTACGCGCTGAATACGCTAACTCTAAAACATTGTATAATAAAATTGAAAACACTCATTTATCTCTCAATTAACTCTTTAATTTCGTCGATGGTGGGTCAAAACTTTTGCCCGAACGATTATGAAAAATCAGACATGGTATGCAGCGCTCAACAGTAACAGTCGACCAATACAGGTAGATAAGGGAACGAATGTCATAGGATCACATATTACAAATATAAGACTTAATGTGCTTACTATTGTACAATTAAAAGTCATGGAGAGATGTAGTTAATGATATTCAAACTACTGCACAATTTTTTTATTGATGGTTGTCAACAAAAAAGAATAAGTGAACAGACAGGGAAATCAATTTTATGTAACAATGAATTGTAAAATGTTAGGGATAACCTACGACCTTTTGATAATAAATTTTGGTAGTACACATTCTCAAATACACCTTACTAAAAAGGAACAAACGGCAAGAAAATCAAATCACAAGGGTCTATAAAGATAAAAAGCATTGCCAGATATTGTCTGTACTAGTACTGTAAGACATATAATATAAACTTTACGATATGCGTGTTGTCGAACATTACTTTTATAACAAAAATCCAATACGAAATAATATACGGCACTTTAAACAAAATGACATTTTGGAAACTAACCTAACACATAAACTAATGCCATGAAGTAGATATTTTTTTATAACTTGAATGATGTTATATTAAATTTGACCAACATGTCTTAATTGCATAATTCCTACGGGAGACAGAAGAGATGTTATTCCACCAAGCAAGAAACATATATACAATATTTCCCAAGTGGTTGAATGATGTCCGTCTCAGTGTAGGTAAGACTAATGATTTGTTTTTGTGGTTAGTTTAAAAGTCTATGATTTCGTTAACTCATGTAATAATTCGTTTAATTTTTCAGAAAGTGTTCATAAGAGTCTTGTCCTGACGATTAATGTTCATGAAGTTTGTACTTTTGTCACTAAGCCCGGTTTTCCTGGAGAACGGCTCATATATTACATGTATATATGCTGGTATTGAGATTTCAAAATTTAAGAATTGCGACTTGGAACAATAACATAGTATAATATACAGGAATATATTGATTTCTACTATAGCCATATAAGTTGAATTCAAACAAGAAATGAAAATTGGCTTCTCAACAGTTACAAAATGTACATTTTCTTACTGTGACAGGTATTGGATTAGATTTTGTCCAACGACCAACTTCAATATGTTGTGTTTGAGATCAGGCCCTTATTTTAATGCTTTCCTATACTGGTTCACTTGGACTAAGTCAAAATAAGGCTGTAATTGAAAACTGAATATGTCGGTGTCGCGTGCCTTCAGAGCCTTCGAGACTATTTTGTGAGCCTAGTATCCTATAATAAATAAAAGTGTACACAGTAAAATGTAATCTAATATGCCGTACTCATTTTTGTGATTTCATTTTAGTAGAATATGGTGAACTATCAAATGATATCGATCACATACGTATATGAAATCAATCTTCAAGTTTCCGAATGTTTTATACTAGGCCATTATTTATTGCAATGTAATGGAAGTGTGTCACGGCATTGCAGTATATAAGCTTATATTACAGTTTATGTGTCACTGACACACTATATAACGTTCTCGCACATATCGTAAACTGATTACAACACCAGTTTATTATGGTATAGAATACAGAATTTACCATACTTATAGCATATCATAGCACCTTTTATAAGAATATTAGTTTAAAATGCGGCTCGGAGTAAATGATAATTTTTTCTCGACAGACATGACGTAATGCGTGCCACATTTCTATCAGTCAATCAAAATACTTTCAAGTTAATCTTTTGTATTAAGCGACGTAACACGTTTCAATCACTTTGCTTGTGTGTGTTTGTTACAACTCTCTCAGTGTGTGGAATCGTTAGTATTGCATCGCACATCGACTTCAAACCAGATATGCGCCGTTTTCTGACGAGACGAATTTGTTAAGCTGTTGCATTCTTAGACAACGCTTCAACAGATAACTAACGCTATGTAAATGAATTCGTCACTTACAACAAGCTTAGTTAATCTGCTTCATTGAAGAACTACGATATATTTCCTTAACAAATTGAGACATTCTTTTGTGTACAGACTGTTGCTGACATACGGCGATTCAAAGAGGGTGCTCCATTTATATCAGAATGCTCAATACTTGGAGAGTTTATTGAATCAAAGCCTTACCACAGACAGTTTAGATAATGCAACTACAAGGTTTATGCTTCGAAATAATTTGATAAGCATACCAGACTTGTCAACTTTATTCAGACATTTTGGTGACGTAAACAGATTGCGAATCATGTTATATCAATGGAATCCTGATTATGATTCCCCATTGGTCAATATATTTCGCTTTAACAACAAGAAACATCGTGGAATAAGTGTATTGTACCGAGAAAGCTTTTCTTGAGTGTACGTAATTCAATTGATCAGGATGTTAATCTTCTCAAGAATGCAATAAAAAGGGACTATCCATGCAAATTGTATTAGGATTTTAAATTTTCTTTTAAATTCAGGCCTACTGTGGTTTATGAATATTTTGCTAAGGATATGATCGAATAAAAAAACCTCACAATAATGGGGTATTTTCGAATAAATTTCCTCAATTGAAGTAAAATCTGTGGAAATTTCAAAGTTCCAGCCTACTATGCAAACCAGGTGTCCATGCCTAATCCGTGGAAAATGTGAGGAATTGTTTTTTATCGAAACACATTTGTCTCTATATGCTTTGTTAGAAGCAATTTTTATTCCGCAATGTCTTACTCTAGCATTTCTCTACGTATAATATTTATTTCTAAACGCACTTTCATGACATAAAACGTACATTTAAGATTGGATCGGACATTATTTAAATTTGATGCGAGAAATTGGCTGTTTAGTGTAAATACAGTATACTTGGTATCTCAATTTTGCAAACTGTTCAGTGTGGAGATTAAGGAGCATCGTTAAATAGAAAGTCAATTTGGTTTTCAAAATTATTTGCAAATAGTTGCATATAATCAAGCTTTTGTACATCTATCAACGAAACATTACAATATTTATAAGATTCCTGGATTTGCACACAAATGTCAGTGTTTGTTTGGCAACCTCTTCAGGTAACCATTTAGGAAAGTTATGATCGCATGGTATCGAAAAAAGTGCGAAGAAATAAAAAATAGAACTTGCACACTATTTGAGCTTGGTGGTAATATGTTTCAACTTTACTAAGTACGCGTACTAAATGTCCCATATACCATACAACAAGTGAAAAAACAGCAAGTAAATCAAATCACAACGGTACAAAAAGATAAAACGCATTCCCATTGTCTGTAGCAGTCCTGTAGGAAACAGAATATGATATTTACAATATGCATGATGCCGAACATTACTCTTATAATAATTCTTCAAAAAGAAATAATATACAACACTTGAAACCAAAGGACATTTTGGAGACTCACCTTACACACAAAAAAATGCCATGAAGTTTATAAATATTTATAACATGAATGATGTAATATTAATTCTAGCCAACATGCCTTAATTTCATAATTTCTTCGGGACACTACAGATGATAAGTTGGAAGACAGAAGAGATGATATTCCAACAATCTAAAATATATCCTAAGTGGTAGAATGGTGTCCGTCTCAGTGTACATGTAGATAAGATTTGATTTTGTTTAATCATAATAAGATTCATAGCAAGTGGCTAGGGACATATATTCTATTGGAAACATATCAACGAACATAAAATTTCTACAAGGTACTAGCAAAAGGCTCAGTTATAATCATAAACACACTTAAAAATTTATTCATTCGTGTCTAAAAAGCCATTCTACATTTGTTGTCTCTCCCCGGTCTGACTATTTCTATACGTAATAAAGTATTGCTTTAGTTCACACAAATCATATTGGTTGTAAGATTTTTACATTTTCTAAGGTAGCGTTTCATATTTTATGTAACACCTCATAAATTTCACCACATGCACACAAAATACAATAATGTATAACGTTTAATTGTTCCATTTTGTTATGTTTGGCCATTACTCTGTGTAAATATGTTTTTTATAAGTGTTTGTTGTACTGTACTGTCTAGTGACTCTTTTCTTGTCCGACTTTCAAAAGGTAGGGCGCGTGCTAAAAGATCCAGATCACTCGAGTTTAAACCACGTCTTGACCGCCGGTTAATTTAATTTCTCTGAACAACAGTATCCAACACGCTCCCCTCCACCTAAATGTAAATTGGTTCCTGTGAGGACATTGTCTATTCCGGATCGATGGTGACATGAACGTAGGTTTCCATAGGTGATCATGGGAAGTTAAAATGTCAACAGCTGAAAAGAGCCCTAGAAAATGGGTAACTTAACTTTTTTATGTTTTTTATCAGTTAATATAATTAATACTTTTAAATGCATCAGTCAACAACGGCCAGTAAACCATCATGTTTCTCTGTACGACAATGGCCAAAGACGTATACAGTAACGAATTTAAAACATTATGTCAAATAAAACTCCAAATACATTTGGGATACTTTATATTATGTTCCTCTCTACAGAATATTTAGCTCTCAGATACGTGGTCCCACATACTGAGACTGAATTCCACATATCACTGACAGACGACGAAATATATCAATTATTACGTTGGAACATTCACTCGTTTAAACACTGGATCAACAAAAAATAAAATGAATACCTGTTGAACCCAAAGTTGGGTTTCATCACGTATTTGTTAATATTATCTTCATTTTTTAAAACGTGGTCGTCTATAAAAAAACCTTTGCTTGCTTTCTTATTTGATTAAAACTAAGTACTTATTTTTATATTATTATACTAAATTTGCAGATTAAGTAGGTATTGTTTCGCTTTTGTCAAGACCTTCCACGTGGGTAATGTTCAGCCATAGTTAATTCTGAATATGTCTTCCGATATGCAAGATGTATTTATTCAAATATCTGTATGTATATTAAGTATATGAATAACGTAACAAGCGATGTAATATAATGAAATTCTTTTAAGATTGAATATACATACAATGATGTTCTAAATGCAAACCAAGAATACATTGGACATGAGACAATAAAAAGTCATTGCTAACCCGTCTATCACTAAAACATGCCTGGTGATACATCATTGTTTTTGTATCACATTGAGCTGCTATGGGGAAGATGCGAGGGTTCAATGTGACATTTTATGAGTGTATTTTATACTATAAAATCATCCTAAATTATACTGAGCTAGATTAAGAGCGATCAATTTTGAAAATGATATATTAAGTAATGAGTATTGATGATTTAATATGTATGAAATATTTTGCTGGTAACAGTGTTAGCGCCACATTGAACACACTATATGTATTGAGATAAACGTCAGTACTTCATTTCAACATTGAGATATTCATCGTTATTAGTGGTGTCCCTCCGTAGACACATTTTGTCAATATTCTGTCATACACTGTCGTTCAATCTACGCCTACGTGTGTTGTAACGCATATATCAAGTACTTTAAATACTAACAGAACGTAAATCGACAAATTCAGCTTGTCAGAAATAAGGGTTTTACGAGTACGACTTACTTTGTTGCATGTAAACAATGTCTGTATAATAGCGTTTATCCACGAACTGTTGGGATGTTCCTCGTACATGACAATTACATTTAAATGTGACGTGTACACAAGTGAATTATGCAAAACGATACATGCTAAAAAACAATAGTTTGTGTGCGTTTGAACAAATGAGCTGACAGTACTAGAAGTACTTCACAAACCCCACACCGATTTTATGGTACATGCTCGTCTTTTACGTATTTCCTTACGTGGTGACAATGCTTGCATGGTGGTAAGAAGGCGGTGAATGATGAGAACAGTCATACCAGTATGATGCATATTATGCATGACAGACAATTCAAGGCACTGAAGGTTGATCAAGTTCTCTACTGTAATTATTATACAGGCTCATCAGGAAGTACTTTGTCAAAGCAGAATCAGTTGAAATTAACTTAGGAAAATGCGTTTCGTTATATGACGTCACATCAATGCACTCACGCTGTGTTCAGATGTTGTCTACAACATCAGCAAAGCAGTTGCTTGCTTTAGGAACTAAATCTATTGATGTTCACCCAAGTTAAGGTTCCATACATATTCTACAAAATGTAAAGTAATAAAGTGTAGAATATGTTACGTTTAATGCTATAGATGGACGTTATGTCGCATAGGTTGATAAAGAATAAAACACATTACCAGTTGTAATGTGGGACCCCCATGAATTATTTTTAATGTGTTCTACCGAAAGTATCATTATAACATTATACTGAACGAGATTTAGAAAGAATATTAACATATAGTATAATTACTTTGAGATGTTATTTGATGTTATTTAAGCATGCGGAAAACAATCGGAGTATACACTGTTTATCCCAATTGCGCCGTCTGGTATAGTTCGATTTCGAGCATTGAGCCGTGACTGCACTTTTAAAGTTTAATCCGTTCGCCGATAAACTGTAAATCGATACATTACACATACAGTAGTAAGTAGCATATCTTTAAATACCGACTATTGAATTAATCACGGGTTACCCGTCCAATTGACTCGTCTGAAAGTTCATGGCTCAGGGTTCAAAATTAAACTATATAGATAGTAATACTATGAAAGTATTTATGATTTGACTTGCACTAACATTGGTAGGTGTATACAATATGTTCGGTGATATATATGATTGAGCCATACAGTATTACTTAGTGATTTGTCCACTACATATCCGATGGCACGGAAGGCTAAATTATCTATATTGTCTCGGCACGCATACGTATTGTGCTTGTTACCAATATGATTACAAATACCCATTAGGTAAATATTAATGAATACTTTATACGTGACGTTTAGATGTATTGGGACATGGCGTGTTCAATCGTTGGAAACCAGTCAGTTTTCTTATTGTGGTGGACAGAACTCATAACATGTAATATGTCATGTATGAATAGCTCTCACTGTCAATTAGTCCTGATTACTTGTGACATCACATTGAGCAACGATTTAATGTAATATGTTTGATATATGTAAATCATATACTTGTATTGGTAAAATAAAACAATAAAAGGATAGGCAGACGGTTGTCTAAGACTGAATAATTACTATATACACTGTAAATATATAACGATATCTTCAAACTGATAGAAGGCCATGGAAATGTACATTACATATTCACTTTGATTTATGTTTTATTCATGTGTCATTTTATACTTTTTGTAAACACGAAACTAATGTTTTTGAAGATAGGATTATATACAAAAACATTATCCAAATGAATACATTGCTGGTTTAAATGATAAGTCAGGACAATTATGTCACGGCATAGATACAATGTACTTCCATTTCCCCAGAGTAAATACACAAAGTGATGCCTGTTTGAATTGATGCATGTGATAAGTCCTGTAAATAAAGATGTAAGTGATTTCACGTCTAAGTAATTTGACCTTTGATATAATTGTGCTGTCACAGTTATTCGAACGGTTTATTGTTCCATAGTTGCAGTGTATATGACTAGAAAATAGCATGCTAGCGTTTACATGCCAATGTTAATGTGACACTGAGACATTTAATACAAAAATAAAATTATGACTGGCTCCGTTTGTAGATCGAGGCAAGTTGAATGTTAGTGCATTACATATAGAACAATGCAATAACGACGAAGTTCGGACGCAATTCTTTTGACTTTCTGGATACATCTCTTAATCTGCAATTATAAGCCATTACATCATAGCGATGCGTTTCGTCCGATTTCATAGACACTTTCGTGTACGCATTCAAGTCCTTAAAAATGTGTGCGAGTTATTTGAAGGTCATAGATCATGCTCCTTTGTACGACACTAAATATGATAATATATACATAATATGTATGTTCTATGGTCTACGTTGAATAGATAACTAGTATGCTGTTGAGATCACTGATTGCACATAGGGAGATTCATGGAATGATGTTCGGTACGGAAACAGTTCCGTCTAGTGTATGTGTCAGATAGTTTCAAGTGACATTACATAACATCACAGGCTTCGACCATGTTCAGACAGACAGCAAGTAACTCTCGTAGTACAAATCGCACACATTCAAAGAAAGGTCATCCCAACGAGAAGCTGGCTTGCAGATGGTGAGTTGATAGAAGTACACATAATATGTAATACGTTGCAAATAAAGGATAATCCTATCAGACTTGATGACCAAATTGAGACATTTTAATATCATAAAAAGATTGCTGCACACGTAATATCTATTAATGTCTGATTTTGATTTCCCCATTCTTAAATCTAATTCAATTTGTTAGAATTTAATTTTGATAACACGTACAATTACAAAAGATGCATACAGGACATACTTTCTAACATCCTGGATGTATCATAAAAAATAACTTCCTTTCCCGGTGCTTGTCTATAACACCGATCTGCTGTAAGTTGAAATTACATTTATGTGCTATAATTTGCCTTTCAATCGAGTAGGTGGGTTCATAATACCAATATTGCGAACCATATAGTTATATAAGTGACATCTAGAATAATTCAATCATATGAGAACATGAGAGGGGGAGTTGGTAGATTGCTTATTCAATGTGTCTGAATTCATTTTTTGAATCAACTCATCCCATTTCATATTATGTGTTGACATTATTAAAATCATCTATAATAATAACGGTCAAATTCAAAATTTAAATACTTGTATAGAATTGTGCCTCTTTATCATCAAATGCTGCCTGTTTATGAATAAGCAATTATCTTTGCAACACATATGAAGTTGATTCAAAATAATAATTCAGAGGATAATAAGCCGGTGAATGAAATGTTACATTTGTTACCTTTGAAAGTTTGTTTCATAATATTGATAAATAATTGAGCTGTGCTGTGGAATTTCCAACCTGAAGTCAAATTTCACATCTTCATAGTTTTAAATATGGTCAAACTTAGTGACATTATTTTTATTTATGAAAACTAGAGGCATGGAAATAAAACTGACGTTCAAACGTCATTTTAATAATGAAATATGGTGACGTCATATAATTAGTACATATCCCATTATAAGCACCCTATTAGAAAAAGGAAATAAAATACATGTACACAGAATCAATTTGTTGGATCATGACATATAAAGGATGTATTGTAATCTAATTTGGTATTTGGATTTTGGGTAAACACAGCAATATAATTAACCAATTCTCAAAATTCTTACATTTCATTTATGTCTAACATTATTGTACCCCAAAAAGACTATAATTTAGCAACATATTCCGGCACTATATGTTTTATTCCTTAAACTGCAAGGCACAAAGTACCTACAACAATTAAAAATTCTCAAATATATTTTTCAATAACTTTGTATTCAACCGGTTCCCAAAATTCACGCTTTTGTTTAGATTTTGACAGGTTTTGACCCAAAATATCGCATTATGGGCAACAGCCAGGAAAATGATTTTTGATATCGTTAACTACAAATAACAACACACCTATCATAATAATTGTTTATGTTTGAAAACTATGAATGATGATGTGGGTTACGGATTCCAAAAAGTCATGTTTAACTTTTACATATTTTGTAAGTTTTTCCTCAAAATAATAGACTTTCACAAGCATTTAAGGTTCTAGATTTTTAGTATGTTTCAAAAACATCCATAGTGTGAGATCATCAAACGAAAGATTGTTTTTCGAAATCTTTCTCAAAAGAAACTCTGCTCTGAACTAAATACGGTGTTTCCCCAAAAAACGAGAAGAGGTTGGAAATCGCACAGTAGAGCTCAATTATTTTATTCAATTTTAAAGTAAATGTATGTATACTAACCTGAAGCTGTATCATACCACCATCATAAAAGTGCTTGTGTTTGAAACAATTTATCATTCTTTTGTTTGTATTAATTCCCGTAAAATCTCTCCTAATAAATGGTACTTCATCTGACATTGGGTATGCATGTATGTATGTTGTTATGAAACGCGTATCATTGAAATTTGGCTAAAAAATAAGATGTCAACCACCTTAAATATCTTAAAGCTACATTCTTATGTACTTTTAACCTTTTCCATAATGTGTTCCCATAAACAAGGTAACCTTTCTACGGCATTTCGGATTTATAATAAACAAGTTATGTTATATACTTATTAAAACTAAATGGGGCAACGTATTCGTGCCTACATTACCGGCAGAAAATTTGGCACATGTAAATCTACTCTTAATTTGATATATGTACGAGGCTTGTGAACTCAGTTCAGGCATTTTATTGTTGTACTTGTTAGAGTAATGTAATCCTGGTTTTGATTTCCCTTGATTTTTGTTTTATCCATTTAAAAGCATGTTCCATCTTTGAATAACTTTATTGCACCGTGGATTGCTTTTTTTGGCGTGGCTCTAATTTAATTGATTAGAATTTTATATTTCACACGAGTACAATAAAAGTTGATAGTGGTTCGTTGTGTTAGACACAATCGAGAAAGTAATTGTATTTCTAACAACATCATACGTTCCATTTTTACAATTAATAAAACTGAACTTGAGAAACAAGTAGTTGAACTGCAGAAGCTAGAAGTAGTTAAATGACTTTATCTTTTCGTTCGGCTATGTTTATGATAACGTAGGCGTTGACGCAGTTCTTTTGACGTTGTTAAATTTGACATTTTGGTCTCAGTGACGGGAGAGCATTTCTTTCAGTGGTGAAAAAGTATAAGAAGGCGGACTCACAATTGCAATTACTAAGGAACAGGATGGCGTTGCCCTGTTTATAATACAGTGAGTGAATCTAGTTTCCCGTTGATGCGTAAGTGGCAGTGACGAATACTATTTAGTAAAAAGAGACCCCTTGTGCCCGGTGCCATGAAAAATACTTGTCAAAAGAAAAAGGGTAATTCAAGCTCGTCAGTGACGAATTAACGAGTTGACTTTCGTTACATTCACTCGTCTGGCAGTCATCTTTCTAACTGCAAAATTAATGTTTATTACAATATGTCATTTTGAAGAAGGATACACGATGCATTATTTAGTGCATGCACTTGTGATATTATAAAAGAATATTAGATCTAAATCAAGCAATCTATAAATAACATAATTGTCTGTTTGGTTATTTAAGCAATTGTTTATATAATCACATAGACAGGAACAGTCGAATATATATCTCAAATAATAGAATGAGTTTAGTCTGTAGGTAGATGAAGCTAATGACTTTTCAATTAGATAATCGCATGTACCGCATGGTGAAGGATATAATATACTTAGCAACTTTTCTAAGTCCTCACTTATATTTTCGTAGATAACTTTGTCAATAATGTTTACATCTTCATGAAATTTGGCTATAATACGCGTCAATTATCAGTTTGCAAAATTGTATAACAAATATTTGACTTTGATTTGTATTTATAAAATTAAAACAGTTTAACTTATCAACACAGGGAGGTAAAAGTCACAAATACATATTTGGATATAATTGAAGACCACCATGAAGTCTGATTTTTCCACTTGCGGTCATTGACACGAGCCGTAAGTATTGATGAATGTATCGACTCAGTGATTTTAACGTCTGAACGCTAATCAGAGTCACGTCTCCGAATAGAGCGATTTTACGTAATAACGTCACTTTAATACAAAACTCTCTCACAACTACCATTATATCTGACAAACAATAAGTTAATCTTTCATTATACACTCATAAACACGTTTACGTTAAAAATCAATTAACCGGTGATGTATTTGGTACTTTTTCTTACACGTCGGCAGAAAATAACACTGCGCATCGTACAAACGTCACGTGCCGTCTTTGTTTTGACATCAGCTGACGCATAATTGTGATGTCATGATTGATTTTCGAATGTTTTTCAAAAGTGATAAGTATTTGGACATTATTCCGAAGTGTTTGGAATAAATTTCATGCACGTGTAACTACTTGGAGGCAGAAAAACGAAAAACGCACGTGCATCTCGGATCGAACAAACCATGTGACATATCGCCAGTCTTTGACACGGATTATTTTGACTATCATGTATAAACTTCACTTGAGAAATTTTGGCTCTTTACTATTAATAACAAAAAAGTTAGTAATCATTGAAAATGAGGACTTAGAAAAGTTGTTAAGTGTATGTTATTGAATATCAACACAATATCATCAGTTGCGAGCAAATAAGCTTTTAAATACTGGTGATGTCCAACTTTAAAGTCCAAATAAGCTTTAAATACACATTACATTCATATTATTATAGTTCTCATCGTTCCTATCTTTATTTCCTCCTCTCTGAATTTCCCCATTGCGTGTTTGTATTTTCATGTCATTTCTACATTTGAACGTAAGTTATCTTGTTATCGGACAAAACATTACATGTACATGTCCTTATGCGGGCAGTGAGATTTCGAAATGTTAGAATTGCAAACAGTAACAATAACATATACATGATGTCAATCCCAGGTTCCTAATTTCTATCGCAAAAGGTCAAGGGAACAAACAAGATGTCAAGGATCAAATTGAAGTTTGTACGGATAATTTTTTCTTTATGCAAGTTGGATAAGATGTAGCTAGGCACTTTTAACTTAGGCATTTTTGTTCAACGTGCGCTAGCTCTATGTAATCTGCTCGGTGGCATGGAATTCTAGTTCACAGAAATCTGAACCAGTTCTCCAATAAATAAAAGTGATGAATTATCTGTTGTTCTTAATGTTGTTATTTCATTTTCGGTGGAAGATGGATAACTTCCATGCGATATCGGTCACACAACTATGAAACATGAAACAAATCTAACTTTACTTGTTTCCTTATGTTTTATACAAGAAAGTTATTTTTTGTAATGTAATGTAGTACGTGCGTCACGACACTGTGATATAAAAGCTTACACTATATGTGTAACCGGCACACCAGCATGGTCGCATAAACATTGTATATCGAGCACCATTGAACCCCTTCGGTGACAGAACTGCGAGACACTTCCTTAACAAATTTAGACTATCCTTTGTGATAAAACTGTTAGTGACATACGGCGATTGAAAGAGGGTTCTCCATTTATATCAAAATGCTTAAATACTAGGATAGTCAATTGGATCAAAGCCTTATCATAGACAGTTTAGTTAATGCAACTACATGGTTTGTGCTTTGAAATAATTTGATAACCAAACCAGACTTGTCAACTATATTCAGACATTTTGGTGTCGTAAACAAATTGCGATTCATGTTTTATCAATCGAACCCTGATGATACTCTCCCCATTGGTCAATATCTTTCACTTTAACAACATGAATTATCTTGAAATAATTGTATTGTACTGAAAACAGCTTTTCTTAAGTGCGGGTAATTCAATTGATCAGAATGCAATTTTTCTCACGAGTACAGTTAAAAGTGGCAATACGAGCATATCGTCATTTTGGAGTGATCGTGTTTCAAAAACCTACGATTTGCTTGTTCTCTAATTTGATTTAAATCAAGTTATTCGTTTGGATAATAAAGATTTGGTTTGGTCAGTCATAATATGCAATGTACAGACATAGTTAATGTTGATTATGTATACCGAAAGGTTTACAGAATTCGCACAAGAACCCATACACACCCAATGACAAAATACTGAGCTAAAACGATCAATTTTGAATATAATATAGTTCTGAGTATTGATGATTGAATTTGTTTGACATATTTTGATGGTAACAGTGTTATCGCCACATTGAAGATTCAATATTTACTGAGATAAATGTCAGCAAATTACATTAATATTGAGACATTCACCGGGATAAATTATATTAACATTGACATATTCACCAGAATGTGGTGTTCCTCCTTATACACATCTTGTCAATATTCTATTAAATACTGTCGTTTATTCTACGCCTACATAATGTGTAGCTCATACATCACGTACTGTAAATAATAACAAGAATCGACAAATTCAGCTTGTCAGGTATAAGGGTTTTACTAGTACGACTTACTTTGTTGCATGTAAACAATGTCTGTATAATAGCTTCAATCTACGAACTGTTAAAATGTTCCTCGTACATGACAATGACATTTAAATGTGACGTGCACCACAAGTGAATTATTGCAAAACGATGAATTATGGAACATGCACATGACAAACTGTTGTAAGCACCGAACAGCATGATTAATGCACACAACATAATGACAAACACACATAACGAAATGATGTATGCACATCACAAACTGTTTTAGCACATCACGATTGGTAAATGCACATAGCATTTTGACATATGCACATGGCAGCAAAGTTTATCTCCTAGTCAACCTGTTAAATACACATAACGCAATGGCATTGCCCAGAAAGAAACAATGTATGCACACAACAAAATGTCGTTTGTACAGAACAAGTTAGTAAAAGTACATAACATAATGACGAATGTACAGAAAGAACAGGTGTTTGCATGAGACGAAATGTCTTAGGTACAGAACGATTTGACAAATGCAGAAAGCATAATGATGGTAGCACAGCACAACTTAGTAAATGCACACAACAAACTGATAAATATCAATATAAGGCAGCTACGGCGTTTCATAATGCATGCTAAACAACAATAGTTATGTGCATTTGAACTAATGAGTTGACGGTACTAGAAGTACTTTACAGCCCCTACACCGACTTTATTATACATTGCTTTACGTATTTCGTTATGTGGTGGCACTGCTTGTAAGGTCAAAGGTGGTTGTGAATAATGTATTAGGGGATGTTAGAACAGTATTACCAGTATTATGCACATTGTGCATGTCAGACAATTTCTGGTACTGAAGGTGGATCAAGTTCTTTACTGTCATAATTATACGGGCTCACCAGGAAGCACTTTCTCTAGGCAGATTCAGTAGAAGTTTCCTTAACCATGGTATCATCCAAAATGGAGAGAAATCATCACATGTTTTTCGAAATGTAATAAAATTTTTTATCATGGTACTTGGTTAATCTGATCATCGTGTACGCCTGCAAACTATTGTCATACGACAAACGTGGATGTACATTAGCAAATAAAATGCACATATGCAGGCTATCTTTCGAAAATTAGTTACAGTAATCCCAAATGCACCTTACACAAAGGGAAATCTCATCGCATCGGTCTATGAAGAATATATCACACTACCAGTTGTAGTGTGGGTGAATTATTTGTAATGTGTTCTACCGATATAACTATTATAACATTTTATACTGAAAGGTATTTAGAAAGTATATGAACATATAATTTATTACTTTGAGATGTTATTTGATGTTTTTTTAGCATGCGGAAAACAATCAGATTATACTATGTTTATCCTAAATGCTCCTTCTGGTTATAGATAGTAATGATATGAAATTATTTATTATTTGACGTGGACTAACATTGGTAGGTGTATACAATGTGTTCGGTGATATTTATGATTCATCCATACAGTATTACTTAGTGATTTGTCCACTACATATCCGATGTCACGGAAGGCTACATTATCTATATTGTCTCGGCACGCATGCGTATTGTGCTTGTTACCAATATGATTACAAATACTCATTAGGTAAATATGAATGAAAACTTTATACGTGACTTTTAGATGTATTGGGACATGGCGTGTTCAATCGTTTGGAAACCAGTCAGTTTTCTTATTGTGGTGGACAGAACTCATAACATGTAATATGTCATGTATGAACAACCCTCCCCGACAATTAGTCCTGATTATTAGTGACATCACATTGAGCAACGATTTAATGTAATATGTTTGATATATGTAAATCATCTACATGTATTGGCAAAATAAAACAATCAAAGGATAGGCAGACGGTTGTCTAAGACTGAATAATTACTATATACACTGTAAATATATAACGATATCTTCAAACTGATAGAAGGCCATGGAAATGTACATTACATATTCACTTTGATTTATGTTTTATTCATGTGTCATTTTATACTTGATAAGTGTGTCCCGGCATAGATACAATTTACTTCCGTTTTTCAAGATTTAATACACAAAGTGACGCCACTTTGAATTGACGAATGTGATAAGTCATGTAAACATAGATGAAAGTGAGTTCACGCGTCTAAGTAATTTGACCTTTGATATAATTGCAATGCAAAATGCGGCCAAAGTTATTCAAATGTATCAAAGTTTTTGTTTACACAGTGTAAACGACTAGGGAATATAGTTCTTATGTTTACAGTTCACATGCACGGAACTTATTCCAGACACTTCTGAATTGTGTCCAAAGAATCAGCACGTTTGAAAAACATGCGTAAATCAATTATAATATCACAATTATACGTCAGATGATGTCAGATTAAGGATGACATGATGTACGTACGGTGCATAAAGGTATTTTCTGCTGATGTGAAAGAAATGTACATAAAAACATCACTGGTTGATAGAAGTTTAATCTAAACGTTAGTTTGGGACTATATAATGAAATAATAACTTATTGTTTGCCGGGTTTACTATGCTGGTTGTGAGAGCGTTTGGTGTTGAAGTGATGTAATCACGTAAAATTGCGCTATTGTAATTTGCGATCAGACGGTAAAAATCATCGATTCGTTACATTTTTACAATGCTCATGACTGCAAGTGGGAAAATCAGACTATATGGTGGTCATAACATGTATCAAAACATGTATTTGTGACTATTAACTCCCTTGGTTGATATGTAGGAATTGTTTCAAATTGATAAATAGTTTATACATATCAACTCAACGTTTTGTTAAACCATTTTGAAAACTGATTATTGACGCGTGTTATGGCCAAATTTCATTGAGATATAAACATGGTTAACAAAGTTATCTACGAAAATATAAGTGAGGACTTATAAAGTTGCTAAGTGTATATTATGTAAGTTCTATGATATACACTGAAATGATCATAAGTACGCTGTCATTTAGACGTACAGCAATGTACATACGAAGATTCATAACATCACAGACTTCGGCCGTATCGTTCAGACAGACACCAAGTAACTCTCATAGTACAATTCGCCCACATTCTAAGAAAGGTCATCTTAATGAGAAGGTCACTTACAGACGGTTAGTTGATAGAAGTACACATACTATGCAATACGATGCAATAAAACGATAATTCTATCAGATTTGACGACCAAATTCAGACATTATAATGTTGTAAAAAGGTGGCTTTACACGTACTATCCATTAATGTCTGATTTTGATTTCCCCATTCTTCAATCTAATTCAATTTGTTAGAATAATTACATTTTGCTTAAGAGTACAATTACAAAAGAGAACATAACACATACTTGCTAACATCCTGGATGTATCATAAACATAACTTCCTTTCCCGATGCTTGTCTAGAACACCCAACTGGTTTAAGTTAAAGTTACATTTATGTACTATAATTTGCCTTTCACTCGATTAGATTGGTTCATAACATCAATATTGCGAAAGGCATAGTCATATTGAACAGTAGGTCGCATTGACATGTATATCACGAGAAAGGGGGTTGATAGCTTACTTATTGAATGTGTGTCAGCCACGTCTGAGTTCAATTTTTGAATCCACTCATTCCTTATTATGTTGAAATTATTCACATCGTCTATGATAATAACGGTCAAATATATACATGTGCAGTTATATAACCATACAACACTTGTAAAATGCTGCCTGTTTATAACCAAGCAATAATCATTATCTTTGCATCACATAATTATGAAGGTTTAGATGGTTAAGTGGACCTTATTGAAAATTGTCAAATATGTAATCTACAATAAATAAAGTCGTTATTATTGAAATAATTAATTCAGAGGGAAATAAGCTGGTTACCGAAAATGTAGAAATATTACCTTAAAAAGTTTGTTTCATAATATTTGAAAAATAATTATTTTATTCAAATGTAAAATATGTTTACTCACAGGCGGCTGTATCGTCGAACGATCCTTAAATGATTGTGTTTGAAAAATGTGTTAATCTTTTTTGTTTATTAATTCCTGTAAAACACTGCTAATCAATAGAACATTTACCTGATAGTGTTTATATATGTACTAATAATGTTGTTATGTTACGCGTATCATTTAAACCATCGTTAAAATCTAGCTCAAAGATCAGACGTGAACCACCTCAAATATCTTAAGGATGAATTCTTATATAATATTCACCTTTTCTATAATGTGTTCCCCTAAACAAGGTAACCTTTCTACTGGATCGTGGATTTATAATAAACTAATTATGTAATATCTTAATTAAAATTAACATGGACGCAGAGTCGTATTTACGTATACATTTCCAGCAGAAATGTTGGCACATGTAAATCTTCTCTTGATTTGATACATGTACCAGACTACTCAACTCATATCAGGCATTTTATTGTTGTACATGTATATATGTTATCCTGTTGTGATTTCCCTTGGTTTTTGTTTTATCTATTTAACAGCATGTACCATCTTTGAATAACTTTATTGTACTGCAGATTACTTTTTCGGTGTGACTTTAATTTAAATAATAAAATTGTTATTCTTCCCACGAGTACAATACAAGGTGATTGGGGTTCAATGTTTGAGACTTCAAGTAATTACATTTTTAAAAAATTTCATACGCTCCATTTTTCATTGATAATTGAGCAAACTGTACTTGAGAAACAAGAAGTTGAACTTCAGGGCCCGTATTCATAAAGCTCCTAAGGGGAAAATAGTCCTTAGGTTGATATTTTACCTAAGGTTAATAGGAATTCCCTTAGTTTTATATGATTTCACCTTAGATATCTGAAACCTTCTTAATGATGTTCTTTCAGATAGCTAAGATAAAATCATATAAAACTAGGGGAATTCCTATAAAACCTTAGGTAAATTATCAACCTAAGAAATATTTTCCCCTTAGGAGCTTTATGAATACGGGCCCAGAACATTAAAGTAGTTGAATCACTCTATCATTCATTTTGTTACTGTTTAAGATAACTTATGCGTTATGCATTAATATAGTTCTTTTGGCATTGTTTAATTTGATTTTTTGGTCTCAGTGAGAGAACAAGAATCAGAAGGCGGACTCATAATGGCAATCACTTAGGAACGGAATGGATTTGTTCTATTCAGACTTCAATCAAGTGATTGAATCGAGTTTCCCCTTGGTGTGGACGGAACCGGGACGAATACCACTGGGTGCAAAAAGACAAATGTCCCCGGCTCAATGAAAAGGACTGAATGTACTGAATAAAGGTGATTCAAGCTCGTTAGAGACGAATTATTTTACATTCACCCTGGCAGTATTCCTTATAACTGCAAAATTAATATTTGTTACATTTTGAAGAAGGAAACACTATGCATACTAGTTAGTCTTATTTAGTGCATGCTCTTGTGAAAAGAAAAAAAGTAATATTATATCAAGCGAACGCACTATGTTATCAATAACATAATTGACTGCATGGTAGTTTAAGCAATTGTAAATATAATCACATAGACAGGAACAGTCGAATATATATCTCAAATAATAGAATGAGTTTAGTCTGGAGATAGATAAAACTAATGGCTTTTCTATTGAATAATCACATGTACCATGTGATCAGGGACATAATATGTTATTGTATACCAACAAAATATATTTTTGTGCAAGCAAATGGTCATGTGATCTTTTTTTAACATACTTTAAAGTCCTAATATCTTTTAAATACACATTACATTCATATAATTATAGTTATCATCGTTCCTATCCATATTGCCTTCTCTGCATTTCCCATTCCCGTGTTTGCATTTTCAAGTATGTGGCTACATTTTAACGCAAGTTACCTGGTTATCTGACAAATACATCACATGTACATGTGCTTATGCGGACATTGTGATTTCAAAATGTTAGAATTGCAATTCGTAACAATAACATAGTCATGGTAGGAAAAGTGTCCATACCGGAGTCCATTACGCTATTTTGGGACTGATTGTAATAGTTCCTTAATACTCCTGTTTTTGAGCGTCTAATAATATTTCTTCTTCAAGCGTAATGAATTTTAAAGCTGACAAATACATGTATGTTGATCCTCGGAATACCGTTTGAATACAAATGTGCCATGAGCAATCCAAAACTCCTATGTTAAAGGTCAAGGTCATAGTGTAAGGCCAAAATGCAATTTGACGTTTGTCCATAATATTGTAATACATTGACCAATCTTTCTTATATCTGGCATGGGTCTTAACCTCTATGAGTCGACACGACATGGAGTGGCATGCGCAACTCTCATGGTCCTTCCTAAAAGGTCAAGTGAATTTTTAGGTGTCAATGATCAAATTGCGCAGGCTCTTCATTATCTGCTCTCAGTTATCAGTTCTCAGAAATCTGAACCTACAGTTCTCCAATGACTAAATGTGAACACAGTATAATGTTATCTTATGTATTGTTCTTGATGCTGTTATTTCATTTTCGGTTGAACAAGGTTTCCCATAAAATAATATCGGTCACACACGTATATGAAATAAATCTACATGTTTCTGAATGTTTTATACAAGAAAGTTATTTAATGCAATGTTATGTACGTGCGTCACGACACTGTGGTATAAAAGCTTACAATATATGTGTCACTGGCACACCAGCATGGTCGCATCAATATCGCATATCGAGCAGCATTGAACCCCTTCAGAAATAACCCTGACAGAAATACGAGACACTTCCTTAACGAATTTTGACTATCCTTTGTGATAAAACTGTTAGTGACATACCGTTCTCCATTTATATCAAAATGCTTAAATACTGGGATAGTCAATTGAATCAAAGCCTTATCACAGACAGTTTAGTTAATGCAACTACACGGTTTGTGATTTGAAATAATTTGATAAGCATACCAGACTTGTCAGCTATATTCAGACATTTTAGTGTCATAAACAGATTGGGTGTCACGTTATATCAATCGAACCCTGAATATGCTTTCCTCATTGGTCAATATGTTTCGCTTTAACAACATGAACTATCTTGAAATAATTGCATTGTAGTGAAACAGCTTTTCTTAAGTGCGGATAATTCAATTGATCAGAGTTCAATTTTTCTCACGCGTGCAATAAAAAGTGACAATACAAACAAATGTAGATTCGATAGGATTACGTGGTTTATGAATGATTAACTATTTACGCATACACACGAATGACATATCTTTACTTGTGTAGGTATGTTTAATAAGCAAAGAAATGGCACTGTAGCAAATGGTTGGATTTCAACGAAATTTCACATGCCACCGAAGCTAAGAAGTGTGGGTACGTATTATATTCAGTCATGCATCATGCCTCATTTCTTGTGTTAAATCAAGACAAAGTATCCTGGCCGCGACAAACACAAATACATTACCTGACGCTCTGCATCATTAGTCCCAGTGAACTGCATCTAATTTCTTCTGTCAGGATAATGTAATAAGGTAACCTCCATATAACTTACAATTATGTTTAAATACTCAAACTCGATTTTTTCACCGTCTGGTATCGTTCATGCTTTCATATTTTTTATTTATTTACTCGTCCTACAATTCTAGTTTTATTATCTCGATCGTTAGAACCTAAAGAATTTCAAGTGCATATAACTAGACATTCTCACTGCGATCCCTGATTTACATAGACGTGTTTTATCCAGCCATTGTGCACATTATTCTTTGACGTAACACTATTAGAATAAAGTAAACAAAGTACATTGATGTTTACGCGAGCAAATTACTATTTTAATGAGATAATGTTCTTTTTGAGTTGTCATTTTATATTCAGAAGACACATACATTATCAATATGTATATTATCAATATGCTATAACGGAATGTATGTTCGATACACACCGCCGTCATAAGTTTCTCTCATGCAAGCCATTATGAGTCTGTAACTAGATACATGTATGATTACCGATGGGTAATTAAATGATGCAGAATATATAGCACGGCCAATATGCTAGGGTCAACGCATGTTTTTTGTGCTATTACAGACTGTTATGCGCAAAACCCAGGTTCCTATCTGAAATGTCAAATTTGTCTCGACCATATAATTCATACGCGTCGTGCAATGTTTCATATATTTGGCATGGATCTTAACCTTATGGTACAGATTTCCATGTGTAATCCCCATGTTCCTGCTTCAAATGTCAATGTCAAGTCAAAGGCTAAATAGTAATTTGTGTGGAACCATAACATTTTTATTCATTGACATTTTTTGCTCATATTCGGCATACATATTAGCCTCCATATGACTGAGTGGCATGTGCAACCTCCTGGGTTCATATCTCAAAATGTGAAGGGCGCATTTGGAGGTCAATGTTAAAATTAATGTTTGTACGCATCATTTGTTATTGATGGGTAGTGGGATTAGATGTAACTTGGCACTTTAAACTTAGATGATTTAGTCAACGTGTACAGGCTCGACATAATCGGACCGTGGACATAGATTATTGTTAATGAACAGAACTGTGTCGGTGTCGCGTGTGTTCATAGTCATCGAGAGAATTTTTGTGAGTCTAGATTCCTACAATAAATAAAAGTGTACGCAATAAAATGCAATCTCATATGCCCTACTAAACGTTTTCAGTGGAACATTGTGAACTATCATTTAATGATATCGGTCACACACGTAAAACACTATATGGAACAAATCGACATGTTTTCGAACGTTGTATACAATAAAGTAATTTATTGTAATGTAATGTAAGTGTGTCGCGACATTGACGTATACAAGCTTACAAGTTATGTTTCACTGACACACCATCAAGATCTAATAGATATATAGTATACTGATCACGAGACCAATGATAGATAGTTAAATGGATCTCGAAGTTAATGATATTTCTTTTAAAAGACAAGGCACTTTCCGTGCCACATTTCCATCAGCCAATCCAAATACAGGAAACTTTTATCATCAGTTAGTAAGTTAATAATAATTGTATTTGACATATGCTTACTTTGCAGTAACGTGACTCGCTCAATGTTGTTTACATCTACATTCTGTTAAATGTGATATACATGTAGTAGAATTTGAAATGGTCCTAGGTACTGATTGGCATTGACAACATGTTTTTCCACATTGCTTTTAACTATGCACGTACTAAAAGCTGCTATTCTGCTGTATTAAGCAACGAATGTTTTTTGTGATTTAACTTTCATTTCCAATATACATAAAGTTACAATATATGAACATACATATTTAATATAGTTTTTCAAACTGCAAATTTTGATATTTCCACAAAGTAAATATTAATGTACATATAAAATGACTGCATATAATACGGGATTATTATGTGTGGGGAAATTTTGAAGAAAAAACAGAATTACGAGGGCATAGAAAAAAAAATTGAGAACTTTTTTTTACAAAAAGGTCCACTTCTCTATGTGCTTATCAACTTTATTCTTTGCAATAGCTATCATTTCTTCCAATCTTTTTCTTTCGGATATTAAATTTTTGAAATATAAAATGTTCGGTGTTTCTTTTGAATTCTTGCATTTGAAAATAAAATATTAAGCTAAAAGTAAAAGGAAGTTAATGGTTGTGCTTTTATTTTTATTTGAAGAGTAGTTGTTGCAAAAAGAGATAACTTCGAAACTTAATTTGACTTGTGTATTACATAGTTGGTCAATAAACAGTCCAACGTCTCTCCAAAACATTTGAATATTTTGACATTCCCAGAACATGTGTGTAATCGAGTCATTATACATAGAGCAGAAATCACAAAGGCTTGATGGTGTCAAACAACATTTATGAAGGAATGAATAACTGGTAATATTCTGAAAATATATTTATATTGAAATGCTCTTAGTTTTGTGTCAATTGTTAATCTAAACGAACATTGAAAATACGATTCCATTGGATGTGTGAACTGTTAAAAATATTCTCCCATTTTTTCAATGCTTTATTTAAAGTGGTTGGCTTATTAAGCAACGAATGTTACCAGTTTCATACACATTTGTGGGTATATTATTGAAACAACTCAGAATAGAAACGTTAATCATTAAAAAATGATATAGCATTAACCATTGACTTCACTCTAGATATACGCCGTTATATGACAGGACAAAATTGTTGTTAAACTGATGCACTCATAGACAAGACTGAACACGATCACTAACGATGTATCAGTAAATGCATCACTTTCATGACAGATTTCCTTAATAGATTTGGACAAATCATTTATGTACACAAATTTACAGACATACACTGATTCAAAGAGTGTTCTACATGATATCAAAATGCTCAAATACTGGGATAGTAAATTGAATCAAAGCCTAACCACAGACAGTTTAGTTAATGCAACTACACGGGCTGTTCTTTGAAAATAATTTGATAAGCATACCAGACTTGTCAACTTTATTCAGACATTGTGGTGTCGTAAACAGATTGCCATTGATGTTATATCAATGGAACCCTGATTTCCCCATTGGTCAATATTTTCGCTTTAACATCAAGACATATCTTGGAATAACTGCATTGTACTGAAACAGCTTTTCTTGAGTGCGGATAATTCAATTGATCCGAGTTCAATTTTTCTCACGAGTGCAATAAAAAGTGACAATACAAGTAAATGTTCTAGATTCGATAGGATTTCGTGGTTTATGAATGATTAGCTATTTACCCATACACACGAATGACATATCTTTACTTGTGTAGGTATGTTTAATAAGCAAAGAAATGGCACTGTAGCAAATGGTTGGATTTCAGCGAAATTTCACATGCCACCGAAGCTAAGAAGTGTGGGTACGTATTATCTTCAGTCATGCATCATGCCTCATTTTTATGTGTTAAATCAAAACAAAGTACACGTAACACTATTCAAATTTACACGAACAACACAAAAATGGCCTAAAAATGGCCAATAAGCCAATTTTAAGAGCGCCCTCTTGAGTTTGAAGAGGTCTCAGTTGGTATCCTGGCCGCGACAAACAAAAATCCATTACCTGACGCTCTGCATCATTAGTCCCAGTGAACTGCATCTAATTTCTTCTGTCAGGATAATGTAATTAGGTAACCTCCATATGACTTACAATAATGTTTAAATACTCAAACTCGATTTTTTCACCGTCTGGTATCGTTCATTCTTTCATCTTTATTATTTATCTACTCTTCCCACAATTCTAGTTTTATTATCTCGATCGTTAGAACCTTAAGAATTTCAAGTGCATATACGAGAGGTGTTCAACTTATTTATGAACAGAAAATGAACATCGATATTTTGTTACTCTAACAATGAAATTGAATAAAAACTTTTATATTGTGTAAAATAGTGTATCACGAAGTATATATAATAATTGTAAATTGACAATACGTTACGGTTAAATCATAATCAGCATTAGGGTAGACGGTGTTGTTATTTGCGTTTTGAAGGTCCAAAACACGTAATAATTACGTTTACATTTTCCTTCTTTAATCGTTGTTTTAGTATCAACCAGATGGAAAATTATATTGTTAAAGCATGAGAAGACTTCGACATCCACTGTTTGGTTATAATATATATCAAAGTTATATTCTTAAGTTTTTTTTATTTGGTGTTGTATATGGTGACTTGAACCTGAATCCGGACGAAACACTATGTTCTTGGAACAGTCACTAGGAACGATACGTAACACTTTTTTGTTGAAGACCTGATTTGAAACGGTTCGTACATAGACCACAGCTTTCAATTTCGTCAATTTGATATTGATTTTGATGCGCGTCTTTCCATAACAACAAACCCAATGCCTTTCCATGAAAACGGCCGCGAACATTCAATGCTGGACAAACATGAACTTCACCCTATCCCTGTGACCTTTTCTAAAATAGAAAACCATAATCTATAATAACATTCTTTAAGATTTAGCATTGTTTCCCCATAATGAAACAATTTTTCCACATAATGTTGTTTATTTCGCATTTCTAGATTCCAAGACTTTTGGCTGCGAGGCATGTTTTTCTTGATTTTCAGCGTAAGAACTTTGCATTTTCCCAGAACTATGCATTAAACTGTTTCGAAATAATCTCACTGATGGTTTCTATGGACAATCCCATCTGTGGTACTATTCCACGTTTTGCTAATGGATTCATCATAGATATCATAAAACCAATTTAGCTTTATAGTGTAGGTTTTGGCAATGTTGGGCAATTTTCAATTTTTGGTGCCATTTCACAATTTCTGGAAACAGAACTGTAATAACGCGTCTTACCACAAATATTACTGATGTTCTCATTAAAAATGCAAACTAAAAAATTACCAACACTTTCTTGATGCTTATAAAAGGGCCATTTTGCCTTAAAAACAGGAAAAACAACATCATCTACTAAATTGTTGTTTTTAGCTTTAACCAAATGAAATATGCAATGTATGATGATCATATGTTCAACTTAAAACATTTTCTCGCAAGGTCTAAAAAAGATATTTCAATTATTTTCATTCAATATTGCACAATCGGTGTTCATGTTTTGTTCATAAATAAGTTGAACACCTCTCGTAACTAGACATTCTCACTGCGATCCCTGATTAACATAGACGTGTTTTATCCAGCCATTGAGAACATTATTCTTTGACGTAACACTATCAGAATAAAGTAAACAAAGCACATTGATGTTTACGCGAGCAAATTACTATTTAAATGAGATAATGTTCTTTTTGAGTTGTCATTTTATATTCAGAAGACACATACATTATCAATATTCTATAACGGAACAACGTATACAAGAAAGTTATTTATTGTAATGTAATGTAAGTGTGTCACGACATAGACGTATACAAGCTTACAATTTATGTTTCACTGACACACTATTATGATCTAATAAATATATAGTATACTGATCACGAGACCAATGATAGATAGTTAAATGGATCTCGAAGTTAATGATATTTCTTTTAAAAAACAAGGCGCTTTGCGTGCCACATTTCCATCAGCCAATCCAAATACAGGAAACTTTTATTATCAGTTAGTAAGTTAATAATAATTGTATTTGACATATGCTTACTTTGCAGTAACGTTACTCACTCTATGTTGTTTACATCTACATTCTGTTAAATGTGATATACATGTAGTAGAATTTGAAATGGTCCTAGGTACTGTTTGGCATTGACAACATGTTTTTCCACATTAATTTTAACTATGCACGTACTAAAAGCTGCTATTCTGCTGTATTAAGCAACGAATGTTACCAGTTTCATACACATTTTTGGGTATATTACTGAAACAACTTAGAATAGAAACGTTAATCATTAAAAAATGATAAAGCATTAACCATTTACTTCACTCTAGAACGCCGTTATATGACAGGACAAAATTGTTGTTAAACTGATGCACTCATAGACAAGACTGAAAACCTAACGATGTATCAGCAAATGCACCACTTTCATGACAGATTTCCTTAACAGATTTGGACAAATCATTTATGTACACACATTTACAGACATACACTGATTCAAAGAGGGTTCTCCATGATATCAAAATGCTCAAATACTGGGATAGTTAATTGAATCAAAGCCTAACCACAGACAGTTTAGTTAATGCAACTACACGGGCTGTGCTTTGAAATAATGTGATAAGCATACCAGACTTGTCAACTATATTCAGACATTTTGGTGATGTAAACATATTGCAGAACATGTTATATCATTGGAATCCATATCCCAATTGGTCAATTTCTTTCGCTTTTACAACATGAAATATCTTGGAATAACTGCATTGTACTGAGAACAGCTTTTCTTCAGTGTGCGTAATTTAGAGTGTTATTCTTCCCACGAGTGCAATAAAAAGTGACAACCCAAGCAAATGTTCTAAACGTAATAGGATTTGTGATTTTCTTTTAAGTTCAAGCCTATTATCGTTTATGAATATTTGGCTATGGGCTAGGTCGATTTACAATAACAATAATGGGGTTTTGATACATTTAAGCCAGCAAAGGGGCGTCAAAATTATTGAAATTTTTCCTTTAACAAACTCCTCACTTGGAGCAAACTTATAATTAAGAAAGCAAATGTATCATTTTCTATAGTTCTAGTAAAACATTGAACTCGGACGATTATGCAGGAACAGTAACAAAATAATCGGAGTTTAGCGAACGTCGTTCTTTGTATAATCGAAAACAAAACAAGAAAAAAACACACAAAAATGGCCTTAAAATGGCCAACAAAGCAAATTGTTAGAGCGCCCTCTTGAATTTAAAGAAGTCTCAGATCGTATCCTAGCTGGGACAAACAAAAATGATTTAAAATGATATTGTCACATTTTCATTTCTAGGCGCTTTGTATCGTTAGTCCCAGTTAACTTCTTCTGTCAGGATAATCTAATTAGTAGCTCCTACATGACTTAAAATAATGTTTAAAAATACTAAAATTTGAATTTTTGTCACCGTCTGGTATCGTTCGTTCTTTCATTTTAATTAACTCTCCCCATAATTCTAGTTATAATGTCCCAATCGTTAGAACAGTAAGAATTCAAAGTACATATAGCTAGACTTTCTCACCGCGATCTCAGATTTATATAGACGAGTTTTATAAAACCATGCTGCACATTAATCTTTGACGTAACGATATAAGAATAAATGAAAGAAAGTACAATTTGATATGTACGCGAGCAAATTACTCTTTAGTGAGATAATGTCCTATTTGATTTGTCATTTCATATTCAGTAGACACATACATTATCAATATTCTATAACGGAATGTCTGTTCGATAGACACCGTCGTCGTAAGTTTCTCTCATACAAGTCGTTTTGTGTCTTAACTAAATATGATTACCGATGGGTAATTAAATGATGCTGAATATACAGCGTGGCAAATACTTTATTTTAGTTAGTGCCTTTTCCATGGCATGTCAAAATTGCTCATATGATACACGGCATAAAACTACAGAGAAATATTTCTGTGAAGGCCACCCATAGCATGACAATACGTCTTTCTTTCCAAGCCACTTAAATATCAGAAATAATTAAACACTATCTGGTGAAAGAAAGAATGTAATGTGTTTGCAAGCAAGAATCGTGATGTTGGCATTTGTTCAGTGTTTCTTGATGGCAGGTTGGTGTTCAATAAAGGTCGTATGTAAAATATAATATGTTGACAAAAAGATGTTGATATTTAAAGACACAATGTTGAAGACAGGTTGATGTTCAAGAGAGGTTAATATTGAAGAAAGATTGTTTACAGGAGTGTTGATTGTTGCATACATGAGATGCTTGTTTATTGAAGACTATTCGTTGGTCGTTCAAGAGAGGTTGTTGAATACAGAAAGGTTGTTTGTTGAAAACAGGTTGTTGAGTAGCAATGCATACTATTAGATGCATTAATAGCTCTGGCCGACGCTCGATGACCGGTGGTGTCCGTAGCTCAATGGTTAGCGCGCTTCTCGCCTTATCCGGCGATCCGTGGAGGCACATATATGCTTGTCATATTCAGCAGAAAGCTGACTGTCAAATAAAGGCTATGCTCTGCATTTACGCCACGGTCAGGCCGCCTAACGTCCAATAAGAACAAACCACGCCGTAAGATGAAGCAGTCGTTGATCGAATTGTCTTTGTGAACCATGTATTTACCAAATAAACAAAGTAACTTGTGAATACGGACCATAATCTGATTACAATTGAACAACAGTTAACTCTCAATTAAATGGTTTTAGAGCATATGGGTTCAATGATGTTTGGCTTGAGGTGTAAAAACACCACAGCTAATCATGATAATAACAGGACTTACATTGGAATAATTGAGTACATACCTTGCTGAATACCGTTACTTGAGTGTATTTATATCTGGATTTTCAAAAAAGGCACATATCGGATAGAGTAATCTTGCACTTGATAGAACAGAACAATTGACAGAATATTTTGTGTACTTAAGTTAGTATAGTATATACTGCATGATTTCATCAACTCGACGTAAGTGCTTTGTTTCATTAAAGGCAGTGGCTACGAAAAGGCTACGAAACCAGAATCGATTGACCATGTATATGCTGTTGATAATTCATAATTCAAGGTTATATTCCAATACTGAAATAATTTCATGTATTTAAACCGGGTTAATGTGTACAAATTGACTAGGGAGCCGATTCCGGCTCCGTAGCCACTGCCTTCATTAAAACATTACAACGCATTTTATTTGTTGTTGATCACATTATTAAGAGATATGTTAGTAGATGGGTTGAGCATTAAGATTTCAGACACAGTATACTCAATACTTGTGAACCATTGCATGGTTAATCAAAATATGTAAGTTTTTAAACTTCAATTATCTAAAATTACTGTATTCAGTCCGTGACGTCATGTTACATATTTTCGACATTTTCACATTTTTGTGCTCCTGGAGTTTTCCGTCTTGCACACATTCTTTGTAAGTGTTCATTGCATTTCACAAATGTCTAAACTGATATTATATATAGAATCTATCTCACGAGCATGGGCATGTTAGTTGTTTTAAACAGGATATCAACTAGCAATTCAGACAGCCAAATAGAAAGACGTAAACCGATTGTGTAACTTGCCTTTGAAAGGTAAGTTCATTTCTGAACTTCGCAGCAAATCTTTTGTTTTTAATGTTGTATGGTTCATGAAGTGGAGCTAGAGTCACACATTGCAATGCGCGGTGTTGGATGAATTTAAACGAAACATTTGGTTTCAAAATAAATTCTTGGAAGTACCACTGCGGTGTGGAATGGTTTGCCCACAGCACCAATCGTAATCCATGTGGCTTCTTTCTTTTGACCTATCCGAAATGGCTAATGAACAATCCAATGCTAATATACACAACTTTTCTTCCGGTTAACATCAAAATGCAATGTAAGACGGCCAGTTTGTAGAATTATGTGTAAATGTTATACACACTTTAAAAAAAATGTGCAAGGCGGTAAACATGAGACAGACAGAAATTGTGAAAACGTCGAACTTATGTCAAAATGACGTCACGGTCAAAATAAGGTATATTTTGTTAATTAACATTTCTTAAAAAAATAATTGAATTACAATTTTCAAACTGATACCAGAAAAAAGTTAATCTTTTGTTTAACCATGTGCAAAATGTCTTTGCGATAGCAGAGCATTAAGAATTGATAAAACTACCCCGAAACTGTACAAATTTTGTACTTTCTTTTTGGACACCCTGTATAACAACGCATGCTGGTGAACGTTCCTGTGGTATGTATAGACTGAAATTCTAGCAATTTACAAATGTTAAGCCAAATATATTCAATCCAAGGATTTTGTAGTTACGACCTTCTCATTCTAAGCCAGATATTTTATAGGTTCACAATTACTCATGTATCAATCGATATTCCAGTGGAGTATCTGGAATGGTTTACTATTACATTTCGGGGTACGTACATACGACACAACAACGTTATGGAACGGCCAGTCGGACGTAACGCGGGACAATGGCACATCAATATCGCTCAAATTATTTGGTAGGGGCATACAAATAATGTATACCGTGAAACATTGTATTAAGAGAACCACGTAGTAGCGCAAAGTAGTCTATGGCCATTCAGAAGTCACCACAATAAGAGTGCAAGGACACAGTGAATATGACAAAACAAGTTCTAGATGTCCTTCTAAAAAAGTAGACATATTAATAATGTTATATTCGCAATAGTATTACATGCATTATTGAAACTTTGCAATTATTTACTCCTTGCTACCGATTAGCACTAAAAAGAGCAGACGATGATAAATTAAAAGCCAGTTTAATTAGAATTGTGTAATTGGTTCATTTTCTAACCAGCTCGTTTGTCAAAATATGTTTTGTTCATTTAAACATAATTTGAAAAGACTTTATTTCATATTGTAATATTGAAGTTAATATGCATAATGAATGAAATGCCAAGTCTGGAATAAGCACGTGCGATTCGTCCATGTGTATTTTAAAGGTTTCTGCGTTATTACTTTGCTAATAATGCTCTTCAAATATTCGTAATGAACTGACAAAACGAAATTTTACACATTATTGCATGTGTGAATTGTTGTTAGTGGCAGTAAGTTTGGACACATGTGAATTATCAGGAATCCATAAGAAATGTTAAACATTACTCTTACAAAATCTCTCTTCTCTTCATTTTGGCAATTATCTAGCCTGTTATGTACAGCTTTTGATGAGGTTACTTTCATCAAATTGATTTTAAAATACCATAATTCAGTTTCGATAAGGCACTTGCCCCCTCTCTGTTCTAGCCCTGTTTCGAAACAGAAATTAGTTTATGATGAAGAAAGTTTTACATTTCATCTAATTTTGAACCTATGGCAATTGATTACACAAATTAAATAATACAAAACTAATGAATAAGCGTTTGGTTATTCCGTGGTCTGTACATGAAATATAAAATCATCGTTTTGTATAATTATATAGGGGTCCGATACGAACAGAACAGAACAGAAGTTTATTGGATTTGTGCGTTCAGCACCTCAGCACATACAAACAGTTTATGCAAAATATACGCATGTGCATTGGCTGCATATGTATGTGTAAATACTGCAAGTGGACAACATTTGTGGTAAACAAAGAGCCAGTATAAAGATCACTAAACATTTCCCTTGTAACGATCTTTATTATCAGGACACATTGTCTCAAGAGTGATGAATATCAAGTATTGTAATAGTTTCAAAATTTACTTAAATAGATTAGTCTGGTAATATCATATATTTTCGTAAAATAATTATAGAAATCTAATCATGCTGTGACAAATGTCGTGAGAAAGTGAGATATCTAATGTAAGTCGGGGATGTAGATATTTCAGTAAATGTTGGGTTTAAGAGAAAACAGTAAGATCTACATGACATGCATATTGTCGTATTATACAGTTACATGCTACATGTCAATATAAATCAACCACAAGTACAATGTATAACAACAAATGTTATTTATAATTTTGTAACATCGATGGTATCTAAGATAATGCATAAGAAGTTCACCCATTTTGCTGCACATTGTCTTATAATTAAACTGCGTACCACTTTTTCTATTGTGTTCTATTTTGGCGTCGGTTTTCCTTGACCGCACCATACATTTACACTAACAGCTAACTTTGTCATGACGTAGACGGTTGCGGTGACCACTATGGCGATGCGGATGTATTTGAATGTAAAAGACTAAGTGTATATGATCTGTTTTCCGAACTGCATGTTTTTGCAAAATACAATACTATTACAATGTTACAAAAGCTGAAGCATAACTACACGGTGTATACTAATAAATGGTGATGTTTCATTAATAAAACGGTCGATGGTGGTTTACTGTTGATTACATGTACATACGTAGTTAGTTAAATTTGTACATTAATCAGCTAGAAAATATCAGTCAGTGACAAATTTGGAATTCTTATTTTTACAAGCTTAACTTTGTAACACTTAGGTATCCGAGATAAAATGGTGTATTTGGGGAAAACGAGAAACGAAATAGTGTCTCAAAAGATTCAAACTATGCTCCAATCAAATATCAACCAATACGATTAGAGTACTAGTCTATTCAAGACAATCTCGTTATGTTTCGTATAAGGAAAATATGTTACATAGATCGCCCACATGATGCCCGTTACTCTCTAATTTAAATAATTGACTGTCTACAGTGTCTATTATTGATTTATCTTTTCAAAGTACTATCAAGTCTGTACATCGTTTAGTTTAATCATATTTTATTGCATTTTTACAACATTTACAAAGGATTTGCGTAATTATATGCAATTAATTATATCAATTAGAAGCATATTATAGATGTAAACCATATAAACAATGTTATATTCATTACAAAAGGATCGGGTCACACGTTTCTTCGACATTAGATATTAGCTATCTACAAGAACCTCGCATAGATTCCTTTTGAGCGTCATTGAATGTAATTAAACATAATAGAATTTGTAAATCAAACAGATACTTTACAAACCAGGGAATTTGGTCAACATCACATACAGGACAACACTATAACAGTGAATATCGTTACACTGAATGCGGAAAACAGTGCAATGATCAATCTCTACGCCCTAGGTAATTATGTCGTATACGAGGGTTGTCCAAGAATAGCGTATAATTCTTGATTTATTTACTCCAACATAATGATATACTTTTATCATTTTGCATGGACATTTCTACAACCATAGCACGTGTATTTGACGAAATTATTTTATAATAGTATACGTCGTGTTCGATAAATGGGTGTTTTTGTTATCCATGGTAACGGTTTACGGCCAGCACGAAAAAAGTATGTATCACAAAAATGAATTTAATTATTTAATGACAATAATACTTAAGCATTTATGTATCACAAAAATGAATTTAATTATTTAATGACAATAATACTTAAGCAGTTTTTGCCGCATCGCGCCAAAATAAATATAAGAATAATTCTCAACTTTTGGCGAGTTTGTATACAATGATTCATGGTGATGATGTCATATTTGGTGGGTTCTTGAAGTAATATAGCAACGATGTAAGAATTACAATAGTAAAAAATCACGACGTCAGATGACGTTACGGAGTGACTGCCATTTCATAAGCATTGTGTTATACCGGAGGCACGATAAATTATGTAAAATCCACAAGACAATACATCAGGGTAATTCGGCAGTTATTTTTAAGATTCCCCGACGTTTTGTTTGGCACAGAAAGGGAGCGGAACAAAGTCATCAGTCGGACCGATCAAAACAAAAGCTTACGTCAGATCGCTTCCTACACTATCCGCACAGAATGTCAGCTCAAGTTGTCCATTTTTAAAATATTTAATGAATTATTGACAGTATGCTAAGAAATATATTTCAAAGGAGTTGATAACAATTTTGGCGTATACTTTTTAAAGTGTAAAGCCCACGAATGGGAGTTCTTTGGAAAACTGAGGTAGCGTGACGTCGTTGGTGAGTGTTGACGTTGACGTTCTGTCGGCCGTAAAGCGTCACCTGGTACTCGTCAAATGTGCACACTTTGAATGTTTTTATAATATATATCATGAAACTTGGCTAGTATGACAAGAAATAATTTCTCTAAACGTCGATAATAATTTGGGCATACTGTACTTGGTAGTTTTTAAGATATAACAGGATTATACGGTATTCTGGGACAACCCACGTATGCAGCAAGTGACAGAACATAGGTTTTATTTTCAAATACAATAGATATATACGATCCATGAGTATAGATCTATTTTGCATCATCAATATCATCAGAGTGGTCAAAAACATATGAGTATATAATCGTTATAATCGTTATAAATATTTTAAGGTTTCATATATATACATTTAATAAAATAGTTTCGTATAATCTAAACATAGCATAAATTCAATGTACAGTGTTACAAAGAACAAATAAAACAATAATACAACTTAGCACGCCACATGCACCTCTTGGCCATATCAATGCAAGAAAACATTATATCTTTATGGAAACTTTCATAGAATTTTATATGATTCTATTTGTAGCATCAATACTTGATGAAGGTATAGGAACGATTATTATATCTGTAAACGATGTTTAACTCATTACCAAAGGCACTGAGCGACGCATTCGTTCATAACTACTGTACGGGGTCGATGTGAATTGATATTTTTTCATTATAATGTAACTACATTAATGAAATTGTAGTTTTATGTTTCAATTAAGGTTGTGCGTTTCTTGTAAAAAACCCCACGAAAACCAAGCCAGCGATCGAGTGAATGAAGATACAGGAAATGTTCTTGAGTAAAACTGTTAGTTACAATGCTTGGTTATAAATAGATTTATTGGCTATAACTAAACTATAATAATTGTCAACATGTTAACTAACCTTCAAAAAAGTGCTACTATATTGATCGATCGAACCGTCATTAATCAGGGCTGCATGCATTATATTATGATTACTTTGCACATTAAATTACCCTCATTAATTACAAATGATTATTATTAGTTGTAAAAATCGTTTTCCGGGTTTGATCAGTCTATCTCAAAGTTAATACTAACATAAGAAACAAAGTACCAATTTAAATCTATTTCCAGTCATGCGCTATTCAACCGACTGTTCATTTCCCGCATTGACAATTATTGAATCACACATTGGTTGTTGCGCGTTTTACCTAGAATTAACCAACTAAATTTACAAAAAGTCTTTCCGATGAGACTTTAAACTTAGGCCCTATGTATTGCTATACACCTGCCATGTAAAAAACAATGGTGTCTCTGGAACGACTACACCTCTTATATCTACAAACATGTTTTGGTGGGTATAGTATATTAAGTTTAAAACAAACCACTAATCAAACTACTATTTAAAATACAAAATGTACATAACAAACATTATCAACAATCAGAATTTAAATTATACAAGACATTGTATTGGAATTTTAAATTATATCTTAGATCTTACTGTACACGAATAAGTATGGCAATAACCCAATAATGTGAACGTAATGTAATTTCTCGGGATCTTGTTACAGAAGACTGAAGTGATACGCACTACAATAATCCTACAAAGTACTTAAATGACACTCGTCGTGAAAACATAGCCAATTCAATATTCATAATTCCCAAATACGAAGTAATTTGAAATATGTAATTTTGTGAAGTTTCGTGGGTAATATTTATGCTAAATGTTTCGTAAATTTGTTTGTTAGTTTGTTTTCGTCGTTAATTTTGTATTTTCTATAGAGGATCATTATCCTAATGCAGTTAACACAAATAATTGTAATTTAGTTTTGCTATTGTTTCGAAATAATACTTTTTGGATAGAATCATAGTAGTGTTATGAATATTTCCTATAGTGGCATCACATAATGCAAAGAGTTTATTGTATCAAAAGGCATACAATCAATTTACTGTACAAAGGCTTTCGGAGCAATTAATTTAATTTCGGACCATGTGCAAACAACAAATGAACGTATACCTTTCAACGTTTCACTACGATCCAATACATCACGTATTTGTACATGTATGATTATAACTTTTATAACTAAAGCTAACCATTCAAACAATAATGCAATAACCAAGAGGTAGACCCTAACACAACATCAACTAACAATGTTACATGTCTCAAGGTATATTGCATCTCTTTTTCTTTTTCATTTATCATCTTCAGTAATATATTATATATAATATTCAGTTTTTTAGTACAAGAGAAGCATCGTTATATTCACTCTATTCCTCTACCTAACCTTATATTAATGTTAATGAATTGCGAAAATTTTGCGTGATTGTGTTGAGTGATATGGTATTCTTCCACGAGACATCGTGAAATATTCAGCACATTTTGTATTAAGTTGAATTCACCCCTCATTGACTACACTTGTAATAGCCAATCTATGTCAAGTTCTAATTTCCTTACATTATTGATGAGTTAGGGAGACAATGTTTTTTCGTTACATAATTATTCTCACACACCGTTTGAACGATGATGTTTGCTCGGAATATGAGTAAACTATGAGTGAACGGATGTGCAATAAGCCATTTTAATACATGTAACTAAATAATAGACATATTTCTATAAACCCAGATCAACGTCGAGCTTAATAATCATGATACATGTTTCATCATTCAATTTAAATACACTGTAATACGTATTTTCATAATCATATCTGCGAAATCTGCATATTTATTCTATTATTTCATCTGATGAAAATGAGATTTATTGCCCGACAGTATAACAATAACCAATGTCTAACAGTTTTCGAAAGTCAGTAATGATGTAGCACCAGGGCATCAAAGCAACACTTGGCTCTTGTAGACATGCACATTAGTTAAGAAAAGGTTTCGTACAATGTAGATGTCAACCACATACACGTATAAGTCTTCCTCGAGGTATATTATTATACCACAAACCGTCCTTACTATTGTCGGTATGCAAATAGAACGCAATAGAAATAAATTGCTGGTACTTGTCATACCTAATGGGTTATTCAGAAATAATAAGACAGTGTCGTGTTTATTGAGTTGGACATTAATACGAAATATTCAGAAGCTATACTTCAGTTTCGATTCCATTGATGTACAACTGTAGACTACTTGATATCGCAATTCATGCCAAACGTTGTAGCTTTAACTCACAACTACTTAATCACTGTTTCAGCTTCTTTTATGTGATATACTAATAACAATATTGGCATATAACTAATGTACAGTTTTTAAATATGTTGTGCAGAGTAATTCGCATGTGTGGTTTAGTGAATTGCAGTCACTGGAGCATACTTTCATTTATTCCGGTTAGCTTACGATATTACTTAATATGGCAATGAAATACATGTTAATACACTTTGACTTGATATGTGTCCGAATGTATCTTAGCTTTCACAAATTTACTTACAGTACCATTTAAACATAATTCATTTCTTCTATACGAAATACGTAAACCGATGTCAATGTAATAACAATCTTGGTATGAAATAAAAATATTAAGGATAAATAAAGAACTATGCTGGACATAGATGTGTGTGACGGTAGCTAAGGACACACCAAAACTAATATATCAATACCTTCCAAGGAATTTTGAAAACGATATTTGCTGAAGATATGGTCTGATACGAGTCGAAGTAAAATAATGATACAAAATATGTCGCAACAATGATTAAAATACACCCAGGGGATTAACCCATTCATAAACTCTCCATTATTTTTCAGGAATGGAGAGTTGTCTTAACAATAACTCTCCATTATTTCGTATACACATTTCATTAAATGTGTATACGAAATATTGGAGAGTTATTGTCAAGATAACTCTCTGTGCCTGAAAAACATAACACACATATGGAGTTATTTTTATTAAATGTGATAACAGGAAATGGAGAATTGTTTTAAATAATGTATAATTATACACCAGTGAGTTGCATTCATACCCTGCCATCCCAAATAGATGGGTCGGTAAATTTACTTTTGGGTTACATTGTCCCAAAGGTATTAGTTCGGTGAAAACAATTTCCCAACATTTCCCCGGCAGTGCGGGGGAAGATGGAGGGTAAAACACCGCAGCCATACGCGGGGTTGGGGCCTTGGATGCAACTGACTGGTGCATTACAAAATGTATGTGTTCACAAAAAGGGCAATGCAATTTGCAGGAAAAGCGTCACTCAACTGAAAGAGTCGAACACATAAAAAAAGAAAACAAAAGACAGATAAAAATGCTCAAACCACAACGAAACTAGAAAATGAAATCAACCCGCTGTTACTAAATAGCTTTTAACATTAATATAATTTCAGCTATTCATGTGGTATGCGCGCAAAAAATAAAGAAATCAAGATGATGCTAGTGTGATATGATATTAAGTACCGTCAATAATTTGCAATTGCACTTTCGCGTGATCATGACCATTCAATAAGTTTCAATTACAGCTTTTATACATTCAAAGGGCCAACATTATCTCTAAATCATGACACCCGTCTTTAGCATGATACTGAAAATGAAATAATCGACCTTGGTCTACATTAAAATGTCCATAAACATTGCAACTTAGGTTTTGAGATGATCAGATGAAAACTGTTTGAATATAATAGTACGTACTAAGCTAATTTCTAATTGTTTTTGGTCATACAAGGCTTATAATCCAGGAAGACATGTGTCGATTGGACTCCTAAGTTTGAATTAAAGAACAGGCAATGTTTGTATTCATTTTGGAGTGTAAGAATAAAGTTCCCAATTTACGAAGGCTGTTTTCAGCTGTTCAGACGCTAAATCACTTTTTGACATTAACTTCCCCTGCACATTGGACTTCCCAATGAAACATTCGAGTCTCACGGGGAGACTTTTTCTCTTTTGCGGGCGTGGTAGCCAACATCGAACTGCGGTGCCAAGGAACGGACACTGCCCTCACAAGTATATATACCAATTTTTGAGTACATTAATTATACAGAGCTAGGCTTAAAAACAACATGTTAAAAACATTGTAGTTATGTCCATCAAGTTGTATATCAATTTAAATATCCATATATAGTTTAAGCACGGAAATATATCCTCTGACTGAAACAAAATCTTAATAATGTCCACCGTGTTGTAACATCAAGTGACACTGGGTTAATGACCATTGATTGATCGCGTATCACATAACTCACAACATGTGTTTGCATGGACTACACACCATTATAAAGTAATGGAGAGTTATTGTATTAATTCACTGATTTCATGAACAAAGCATGCTCTTCTCGCTCGGTCATGTTCATGTTCATATTTTTAATCTTCTATTTATAAGAGGTACATCAGGGGAGACTTTTTTTGGAAAAATGCATTTTCTATCAATTTTGACATTTACAGCATCTTTTCAGAAAATCAAATTTACATTTGACAGTATTGGTGTATTTTAAGTCAGAGAAAATCCGCGTATCTGTCCATTCCTGAGAAATAATGAATACTCGGCCCCTTCGGGGCCTCGTCTCCATTATTTCTCAGGAATGGACAGTTACTTGGACTTTCTCCTTAACATAAATACGGCTTTAAAATAACATTCACCTATTAATGGAAGATGGTATGAATGAGATAACCGAGTATAAAACTATATAGAGTTACAATGATTAATGCAGTCAATTGATGTCTCATTAAGATAATTCCATTGTACATAAAAACATACTTATACTAATGAAATGTTGGCATTTAATGAACAGCGACCGCAGCTTACGGACAAAACAAGTAATTGCAAATGGTATTGGTGAATTTTGTCTATATCATTAATCACTGATCCAAATGCAGTTATCAGTGACATAGATCATCCAGTTCAACCCAGTCTCTCGCGAAATGTCTAAATAATTGTTGAATGTTTAGATAAATCGCTGGATTATAAATGAAGGTCGTATGTAATGTTAACAATATTATAAGACTGATGAATATCTGACATCTGCATCATAAGGCGCTTCTAATGAGCTGATTTTCAAGAAAAATCCGCACTTTTCAGTGCAATTACTGAAGTCTTGCAGGCAACCTTTTGCCGGGTATGAAAAATATAAATATCAATCACTATAGTCTGCTATTACTTTTTGACATTTAGTACAAATGTCGGTAATCGCCGGAGTCTGTTTTGCTATTCCGAACATTACATCAATAAACTACAGTGTACGAATTAAGCCAAATCATAGTATGGTTATACTGTCAGCAGGAACAAGATTTGATTTAATCAATTGCTTACATTAGAAATGTCGTTCAATAAATACCCCCCTCAGTTATTTGACGAATCGCAATGATAAGCTGAGATATATATTGGAGATGCCACAGGAGTCGCATGAAACACGAGCGTAAGTGTATTCGAGATGCAATATATCACGTTTAATCGTACCAAATAAGTCATTCTCACAAATTATAAGACACTTTTTTAAAACAAATACTTATTTAACTGCTTCATTTAATCTGTTGTTATTTATTTAATTCCCTGACGGCGTCGTGACAGCTTCTTTAGATCAATTTGTAAAATTTCTATAAGGCAACGGAGCTTAACAATAAGTCGAGCAAATCAAATATCTAAACATACATGGGATTGTATTTGTCATTTGTCAATTTTAATGATCTCCGGGGTAGTGATATGCATTGCTTCAATTTGTTTCTACCAGGAAAAACGTAATCCCCTGATAATGTGTTACAGTCAACTTGTAAACATGATTGATTTTGTTTCAATGACAGTTGAATATTGCATAACATGAAGATTTCACCGAAATAAAACCACAGTTGAATAGGTACATGTAAGGTAAGAAACTGGGATATCAATAGTTTAACACATACTTATATGTAGACTGACAGCTTTTTTAGTTTTATAAAGTGATGTTAATATAGTCCGATCGCTATAACAAGCGAAGAACAACTGCTCTTCTATCGGGTAAATGTTAGCAGGTTTGCGTTTCACAAAAACTTGGCATGCTGTATTTCTGTCCAAGATTAATTAACTGTGTTCACCCCTTGATCACGATACAAAATTATACTGGGTTTTGCGCAAGCCCAGTAAGACATTAATAATACTTTATGCTACTACATATATATTTATAAATCTAGAACCGCCTTTAAACATCTTTACACTCACTTTTAACTATGTTTAGAATCGATATTTGCTATCATCGTTTTATCAATACTGATTAATTTATATTCTGAGCCAATATGTGTATACGATGTGACAGTATTTGTCTCCTATGGATGTTTTACATTGCTTATCTGATTGAGTATTCAAACGTTACGGTATATTAATGTTTTAACCGGCTTGTATTTGGCTGGACAAATAACACATTGAGAAAATATTTTGATGTTTAGTTTAACATGTTGATATTATATACCTATCCTTAGTAAGTGTACAATGAAATGAGTGTACATGTTACAACAGTAATGAGTCTGATCTGAAATGTTCATTTAGAAATGTTCATTTAGAATCTACAAAAATAGAAAGGAATTCGCGAAAACAGTCTTTATTTAACTGCCATCGCTTACATAATCTTAACGTTGGTTCACTCGCACTGACATGTCGCAGATAACTGCTCTGTCGGCTTGTTAAGAGGTTTCAAAATATCACGGTATATTTAGACGGTGTATGTGTGGGTCTATCTTACAGGTTTTATAATGAAGCAAGTTCCATTTACTCACATTTATAATTCAACGATCTTCGACCTCGTGATGGAACATTTGGTGCACGTTTTACACGATGCTTACTTCCCATTATATAGGGAAGAATGTATTTCACATACATCGTAATCGAAGTCGTATTCTCTGAAAATGTTGTTTTTCTGTAACACAAAAATATACATTTTATTTCAATTCCCTGTCTGATTTAAGATGTCAACCATTCTTACTTCGTAAAACGTCTTATAATGTAAATATAATAAATTCCCTGTCTCATACATACCTCATATTTCCTTAACTTGTTTGAATATTCTTGGTTGCATTCGTTGCTTGGTACTCTAATCAAACGTTCTTCACACCAATCGAACATTATTATCTGTGTTTAACAAAACAAATGAATCAACAATCCATTTACTATGTGTCGTACTACGACAAGTATTGGTAAGCCTCACTCTGTCATCCCTTTTTACTCCTGCTTTATTTGGTGTATTAAATATACCAGGTGGATTTATCACAATTGGTGTTAACGAACATGGAATTATATTATGTTTTTGGCACATTTAAGCTGATTTGTCAAAACCAGTCTAAGCTAAAGTGACACACGGTTACACTACCACTTGACCAAACCGTTTTATAGATTGACACTGTCTGGTTTGTCGGTTCAATTTGCTTTACATGTAGGCTTTAGCAAATTCATAGAAAATGTACGAATGTAAAATAGTTATAAGCATCACACAAATTAACTGTATCTGCTTTCCAGACAGTCAACGGATTTGGATGACAAAAGTCTCCATTAATTACTTAAAACGTTTGAATGTGCACTTTGCAATAAGGAATGCCTTGTAAAAGTTTTAATCCGTCAATAACCATAAAAGGAGAGCTAACTTTGTTGTAGAGTACAAGAACATGTCGGCCGGTCTGCATGATCGGTAGACGAATTATTCAAACTTTAAAAGGATGATGGTACAGAATTGAGGATGAAAGAGAGGTGTTGATGGTATAACTACTGACAAACTATAACTATTTTCAGGTCAGTTTGTCCAATGTCAAGGTCGCGATGCAACTATGGTTTGGTTACCATTTGAAACACCGAACAGGTTTTGAAAACATCACATTCAAAATTGAATAAATTCACAGTGAGTTTGTTCATGAACTAAAAGTACTCCAAATAATCGCCTCTGTTTCATAAACTGTAAGATGTTATTGCTTCTCTGTATTGCATCATCCACGACCAGAGAATTCCAATCAAATAAGGACTTGTGAAACACTTACCATTATGTTAAATGTAAAGGTTTTCTATAGGTTTTATACATCTACGTTATGTGTTCGTTTGGACACAAACCACGTCAATATTGTCACTAGTGAGAATCTAACTCACTTAATCATGAACGGATGTTAATTGTAGATGACAGTGGGGATCATTAAAACAAATGTAATCGAAATGTTTAGATTAGAGTCCGTCCCGTTACGACAAAAATGCTTATTGTCCTGAATAACAAGCACAAAAAATGAAACATCTCTAATAAGACGATTCAATTACCTGGGCAAATTTAATTATCTCAAATAATGCTAGAAATATTTCACTCATCCAGTCGTTATTCGAAATAACTACACACGTATTGTATGGGGCCAAATATGTAACACTTTATGGTTCTATTATCTAAGTAAATTGAAGTAAAACCTTTAGTGTGAGATAGTTCTCTTGTTTTCTTATATGTACTTCATAAGACCTGTCAACATTGATTGTTTTTAGGTGAAAAGTAAATGTTTTGCAATAGTCAACTGTCATTGAAACATATTCAATCTTGTTACAAGATTATTGGAGCACATTCTCAAGGGATTGTGTTTTTCCTGGAGGAAACAAATGGAAGCATTGTATATCAATCCCCCGGCGATCATTAAAATTGACAATTGTCAAATACAATCCCGTGTCTGGTTACTTATAATAATTACTCGACTTATTGTTAAGCTCCGTTGCCTTGCAGATATTTAACAAATTACTCTAAAGAAACTGACACAACGCCGTCAGAGAATTAAACTGAGGTCACTATGTTGGCATTATACAATGTACATAAGTTTTTGTTATTGAAAAACCTTGTTTGGTTACTTCATGTAGAGGTCACCATTTGCTGGCTTCAATTCATGGTCGTATCACAGATCGACGTGTGAGGTCACTATATGTTACCGATTTTACGTGGACAATGGTCATGCGAGGTCAACTAGGTTATTGTGTAAACATTTGGAACTTACATGTATTAAGTCAACGGGAATTTCAGTGTCCACAAATGTTGTTCTCTGGTCGTTGGATCATGTTTTGTCGCTGAATTTCGCTGTATTGGGTATTGTGTTAACTAAGTTCGGTCGCAGTAACGCCTAATTTCGTCAACGTTTTTGACATTTTTTTGTGAAACCAGTTTATCCAGGTTACAAACCACTAAATAAATTTGCTCTTTAGTTCAATGTAAAGTGACAATGGTCTACCCCAGACTGCACCGTGTTAAAGTCCATGGCCTGTTGACACACATAGATCATTAAAAAAGAGTATGTTCCCGCTACAAAATAAGACATAAAATAGGGGGGGGGGGTCATGTTTAATACAAAACAAACTGTATTCGTCAACGGCGTTTAATATTTTTTCGGACGCGCATACGGTTTCAATGTTGGTTTTATCCTACGCTACTTTTGCTTTGGTAAATATGCCAAAATCGCAGACTATTCAAATCAATACAGCTTCACTACTTCATTTACATATATACACTGTATTTAATCTCAAAAGGATGAGTCCAGTCCCATTTTGTCCAGGAATATCACCATTTCCAGTCAAAAAGAAGTTTTCGAAATGACTATTTGAGTGTATCTGATTGTGGGTCGCGTTTGCATTAAGTGGTTTTGACCTGCAGCTCTGTATCAGCGGGTAACTGGTCTTTTCGTTTTTTCTTAGATTATGCATGTTCTATGTTATTGTGCTATGTTAAATTGCTAATGTTTTCTGTGATCGGTTGGAAAAGTTAAGTGCTTCCTTCCTTGTCAGATTTCCTTACACTCTTTTCCATCTATGAGCGTGGTTTAATAAGTACCCTTAGGTCACTACAAACTTTCTTGCATTTTGGAAATAATTTTTATAGTTCAGCTTCATTTAATAGCCCATTTTATCCCTGTCATAAGTGAAAGAAGGTCAGGGAACCATCCCTATTTCACCTTACCATTGAACATGAATGTATATCAGGTCTGTATAAACTAATTTAAATATGCTGCGTCATATGCACAGTCCAAGTACAGCCCTGCATTACGGTAAGGAGCCTCGATACAAAATGCAAAATTAATGATGAAAACAAACTAACAAACAAAACAATAAAGTTAAGATTACACACTAAATTCCATAAAATAACATCTTTCAAATTACTTTGTATTTTTGCAATTATAAATATTTAAAAAAATTGCCATCTTTTCACGACGAGTTTCGTTAAAGTAATTTGTATAATTTATTGCACTGCTTATCACTTCAGTCTTTTGTAAAAAGATGACGAGAATTCCCATTGCGTTCACAAACATGTAAGTTGGTTATTGTAATGCTAATTCGTGTACTATTGCTATTTAACAATACTTTACAATTCCCATGATTATAATAATGTAGTTTTATTTATTAGTTTAACATCAAATAGTTGTTTTATATGCTTTATATTGTTTGTAATGCATTTGATATGGTAAATATTAGTTTACTTAGAAGTTTGTTTAACCATATTCTATACCCATCATAACATGTGTGTTGAACTGCAAAACATAGTATGACGACACGATACACTAATACCATATGTAGCACTTTTTTCAGATTACATACGTTGCAAAGCTGAAACTGCATATTTCGACTGATTATAATAGAAACCAAATCATTGGCTGAGCTCTCTTCTATGCCCGATGTTTATTAAATGTATGAGTGAAATTCATAGATGGTCGTGTTATATTGAGTCCATACTATTTTCCACTTGGACGTTGGTCATTTTGTCTTGTGACATTACTCTTGGCTGCCTTAGATGACGCGTGCAACAGCCACATTGTGCTTTTGAAATTAGGAATGTGATAAATGTACCGCGGGTTAAACGAATGCATGTTTGAAATAGATCTAAACTTGGTAAGGTTGTACCAACTTTAAGAAATACAGATCGAGCCCGGACAATGATTTTCTATTATCTGTAATTAATGAATTTAGTTTGGTGTGCATGAAAATCAAAATGTTATGTACGCAATCCAGAGTAAATACATTGATTATTACACGTACACGTTTTTAAGTTTTGTTAATAAGTTGAAAATTATATCGTTAAGTTAGCCGATACATCTATGTTTATCCCAGTACTTTAAATAACACTTATATTTAAACTTCTTACTAGCCTCGCTGCAGATTGACACCGCACTTAGACACAGTTACTGTTGGGGCCATGGGTTTGAATCCCACCAACGGCGTGAGGGTTTTTATACGATCTATAAATAGCATTTTACACAAATCATTTCCTGGACTACTTCTGTATCTTCATTCACTATTTCGCTGGCCTTCTATCCATCCTGCTGTAGTGGATTTATTGACAAGAAACATGCATAAAACTACAATTTCTTTAATCATGTTAGACTTTATTATGAAAAAATATCCAATCAACATCGACCTTGCTAAAACGTTATGAGCAAATGAATCGTTCAGTGCTTTTCGTTATGAATTTAACCTCGCGTCTTGAAATAAATGAGACAGATATAACCACTCCTATATTTTCATCAAACCTTGATGTTGCAAATAAAATCATACTTTATGACAGCTTTCTGAATGATATTATCTTATTCATTGACATGGCTATAATGTGCATGGTTCGTGCTTTATTCAGTCACTTGGTGCATATACGTAAGATGTCGAGATTGATCACTGTTTCGTGTATTGAAGATTGTAACGATATTAACGCGTTGGGATGTATGTAATATTGAACACAGTCTCTGGTTTGTACAGTATCCTTCTAATTCACAAATTCTATTATATTCAAAGACATGCTACGATGCTCATCCTGATAGTACTTAAGAAAGAGACGTCATTATTAAAACAAACGTCACTGTAGACAAACACTGATTAAAGTTTATCCATAACGCGAATCATGTGGGCAATCTATGTACCATATTTTCAACATACAAAACATAACTCGATTGCCTTGACTAGACTATTTCTCTAAACGTATTGGTTGATATGTAATTTGAGCATCATATGATAGTTTGGTAAATTATTTTCCTCCTATTACGTCCTTTTATCTTATCTCGGTTACAAAGAAGCGCTTTTAAGTTATTCAAATACGAACTCAAATGGTCCTATCATTTTCTAGCGAACAAATTCACATACTTTTTTTCCAACCAACCAGTAGTAAACCACCATCGACAAATTAATTTAAGGAAAAATCAACACTTTTTAAAAACTTCTGTGCGTTAAACAATTATTATAATTAAACATCAATATTTACGCTGCAGCTTTTAAAAATTGGTATAGTCTATTTTTCAAATACACTATACCAATGTTTAAAAAAGCTACATTTGTTCGGAAGAAAAAAAAATGCACTAAGTATTATACGTTCAAATGCTTTCGCATCGCAATGTTCGACGTCGCGACCGTCACTGTAGTGACAAAGTTTATTGTTAGTGTAAAGACCTGGTGCAGTCAATGAAAATTGGCGCCGAATTAAAAAAGTTGAAAACCCGATACTTAAAAATTTTTCAAAAGAATAAGTAAACATCCTTGTGTCTTCAAATATCATCAATACGACATTTTAATAAATAACATTCCTTGTAACAAGTGTGGTTGATATATATTGACATGTAGAATGTAAGCGTATAATACGACACTGTGTGTATCTTATAAATCTTACACTTTTCTCTTAAACAGAACATTTACTGAAACATTTATCTAATCATGATACATATACATCCCCGACGTACATGAGCTACCTCACTTTCTCACGAAGTTGTCACTACATGATTAGATTTCTATAATTATTTTACGAAAATTATTATTTTACCTGATAAATATATGTGAAACATCAAACTGTGAAACTAGTTCCACAATTTATTTTGGTAACTCTTGAGACATTGATTCAGTTAATTTGGCAATTAATAGTAAAACATAAGATGAAACGTAATTTGTTCTTAATAAATCCCTAATTTCTGTTTCGATACAGGACCAGAACAGAGGAGGGTCTGGTGCCTCATCGAAACTGAATGTAGGGTATTTTTTAAAGAAGCTTGTTGAAGTAACCAAAAGCTTTTATGGGCAAAAGGTAATCTACGAAATGAAGTTTGATTGGTAAAATAAATCGCTGGTTAAAAATGAAGGTCCCATGTACTTTTTACGATATTATAAGGCTGATGAATAGCTGGCATCTGCATCATAATGTATTACTCAGGGTTGTAAGAACCAAAAAATGGTCATTTTGTTCACAAGGTGTATAAAGCACCAAACTTTCACAAAATAACAATCAATATATTGGCTTCCAGTAAAGTGAAAGAGACAAGCTGTTCAGCCCCTTAATTCGCATATATGAGGCCCCAAAAAGGGTCCATCAAATTAAATTGCTCTGCACACTAAAAATATGAAAACGCTGAATTTAAAAAAAAAAACATATAAAAATCACCAAAATTTCAATTGGAATGTCTAAATCAAGTACATATATGATATATTGTATTATGAATTCCACTATCATACATGTTTTATTACAAATATGAGGCCCGAAAGGGGCATTTTTGAAAATTTCATAGAATTAAAAACATGTTTGTATACTTAGTTTTAGTATTATGAATAGTTGAACAAGACAGCAATAGAATGCAGACCAGTTGACCCAGTGATGCTTATGATATAATTTAATTCATTTAAGATACAACTTATCTATTAATTGAGGTTCACACACTGGCATCCATTAGAAATTGTTGAATAAGAGGGTGGTGATTACTTCCAAGGACCAACTATACTAGTAGCTTCTATTGTCTGCTTTGCTCTCTAGATAGAAGTTAGTTACCAATAGGACCTGAAAGGATTGTATTATGCCATGAAATACCCATATGGTTTTGAGTACACGTATCATTGTAATTGGTGAATGTAAGTATTTTATTGGGACAGGCAAAGCTGTAGCTTGAAAAATTAAATCACTTCATAGGACTTCAGTTTACCAGATCTGAACGGCCTGTCGTGAGTTACTTTTAAGATCTGGATTTGACGTAATGGGCATTACGGGTACACAACAGGTCTTGGTATGATTGTACTTTGTGGTGTTAACTGTATCTTAGTACATTAAATGACCTTACTCGGCAGTATTTAGTACCTCAAATGACTAAGGTCGCCATCAGCTTAAATGAATACAACATTTTAGCAGTAGTTGAAATCAAAACAAAGACCAACCTGAAATAATGTATCGGATTAATTGTGTACATCAGTCTATAACAATGGCTTGGTTTGATGCTTTAACAACACATAGTTCAGCTGTTTAACCACCCTTTGACATTTTTAAGCTTTCTCTAGTCAGTGAATTACCTTATGAAACCCGTCCTGTGGGTGTGGCAGCCAACATCTATCTGCGGAGTCCAGGAATAAACCAACCCTCACAGGTACCAATTTACACATTGGTTGAGTATAGCATGTGAATATTCCTTGCTCATAGAAATTAACCAGTGGTCCAGATGAGGATTGAACCAAAGACCTCACATTCTGAAGCGCGCGTCCTACTTCTATACCACCGTTCCCCCCCCATCGACCACAGTTTGATAACTGCATGTTTTTGCAGTCTCTCATTGGCTTATTGGGCCAAAACCGAGCTAATACAAAATAAGTACATGTACATGCATAAAAAAGAAAGAAATGAATCCCTTATTACGGGCCTCAATAAATTCTTTAAAAAAAGTCGATGTCCACAGTATATGTATCTAAAATTAATGTTCTGAAGGTATTGATGCGGATTAATTTATAAAAAAAATACGTTAAGAAATCATTATAATGTATTTGGTCATGAAAACATTTGTACTCGGTAAGAAAACATTCAAAATATAGTAATTGGCACCATTTTCACATTTGAATTTAACTTATAATTACCTCAAGTTATGTTTATCAATTCAAATACACATTCTTTAAACCACGACAGGGCCTCAAATTAACATTTTACAGTTATTAGTCATAGCACAGCTGATATGCCTACAATCAAATGCACTGTGTATATGAGATTGCTTAAATGGAGAGAAAATAATACCAATTAACCGTTCGATTTTTGAAAGATAATTACTTCATTCTGTGATTTTCTGATAGAAATTTACCCTATTATGGCCTCGTTTGTATTATATGAAATAGTTAAGTATATAATGCAGATTGTTTATACACTGTACTTACCAATGACTATGTAACTCAATATGTATCGTTAATTATCAACATTTGTTGCATTTCTATATAATATACGACTGTGTAGTGTGATGGTGAGTCTAGTAGGTGGTTAACACCACAGCGGGGCCTCACTGTCATATTTTAATATTAATCAAGATTGTAAATTATTATCACCAATTCAACATAATGTACAAAACAGTTATATATTATTTGCGTAACAATTGAGAAAATAATAATGTGTACATTATATACAGATGAATTTGTTGAATCAAATACACATTTGGGGCCTCATTTGTACAAAACACGGGGCCTCACATACATGTTTTATTGGTTTTTATATAGATGGTCGACTTTATGAGCAACTATGCTATGTTTGGTGATTTATATACATAATGTGAACACCCATTTGCTCTTATTTTATTTTACCTGAATTCGGGCCTCATTTTGCGTTAAAACCACCAATGGGGCCTCTATTCCAAGTTTAATTATTACAAAAAGCTGCAGATTTCAAGCACTCACATTAATCACTTTACATATTATGACTCAATGTGTTTTGCTTCACAATCAGGAAAATAATCATGTATTTATACTGACGGGTAGGTGGAGATTCTCATACACTTTCGGGGCCTCATTTGGGCAGGAGAAAGGGCCTCTCATGGTTGTCTCCTTGGATTTTTTTCATCAGACTGACTTATAGAGCAACTGTGCCAAATTTGGTGCTTGATACATCATGTGAACATTCATGGCTCTTACAACCCTGAGTACATTATTTAGTTTTTTATTTTCCCGAATTCGGGCCTCATTTTTGTTTTAACCACTAGCAGGGCCTCATTTTTGTGTTTCAGTATACCAAAATGCAATATATTTCAAATGTCACCATTAATCGTAATATTTACCATGGTTTCATATGTTTTGCTTCGCAATCAGATGAAAAAAACATATATTTCTACCAGGGAGTATGTACACTCTGAGGTACCCTTTTGGGGCCTCATTTTAGCAGGAGACAGGGCCTCGATCGAGTGTCTCTTTGGATTTTTTAAATCAGACTGACTTATACTACAACTGTGCCAAATTTGGTGCTTTATACACTTTGTGAACATCCATGGCTCTTACAACCCAGAGTATATGAGCTGATTTTCAAGAAAAATCGGAGTTTATTATGTTGACAAAACTGAAATTTAAAATGCTTATTTTTAATATCAATTTTGAACTAACGAACTCAGAAATCCATAGCTGGTGTCATTTTATATTATACAACTTTTATACTTTCACTTTTGAAGCAGCGTTATAGTTGTGTATGCATCGTTATTTATTGTGTAATAGTAATACCTCAAATGATACTTGATGAATTGAGGGTTTCCCGCTGAACAACAGAAACTGCGTACTTTTTCAGTGCAATAACTGAAGTATTGCAGTCAAACATTTCCTGGGTATGAAAAAGATAACAACTGCAGTAACTGCGTATTATTTAAGTGCAATTACTGAAGTATTGCAGGTATCCATTTCCTGGGTATGAAACAAAATATTTGCTATTCCGAACCTTACATCAATAAACTACAATGTACGCATTAAACCTACTCGTAGTATGGTTATACTTTTAGCAGGAATAGGATTAGGATTTGATTATATTGATCGATTGCTTACAATAGAAAGTGCATTAGATATATCATCCCTTCTCGTGAGTTATATGACGAATCGCAATGCTAAGCTTAGATCTATATTGAAGATTCTACAGGAGCCTCATGACACAGGAGGAACTTAAGCATACTTGAGACGCAATATATCATATATAATCGTATTACATAAGTAATTCCCACAAATTATAGGACATTTTTTAAACAAATACTAATTCAACTGCTTCACTTTAGCTGTTGTTATTTCTTTCATTTTCTGACAGCGTCGTGTTAGCTTCTTTAGAGTAATTTGTAAAGTATCTGCAAGGCAACGGAGCTTAACAATAAGTCAAGCAATTCTAACATCTGACAAGAGTCGTAATTTTATTTGACATTTGTCAATTTTAATGATCTCCGGGGGTTCGATATGCATTGCTTCAATTTGTTTTCGCCAGGAAAAACGTAATCCCTTGAGAATATGTTACATTCATCATGTAAACAGGATTGATTTTGTTTAAATAATAGTTGAATATTACAACACACTTTAAGCTTTCACATAAAGTCAATCATAGTTAAATTTGTAATGTAACGTAAGAAAACTCGGATATTAATAGCTGTGAGATTGTTAGCACTTTTAGTTTAAAACATACTCGAACATGTTCAGCCTGTGTAAGTTTTAAAGAGTGAAGTTAATATTAGTCCAATCACTATAACAAGCGAATGACGGTTGCTCTTCTGCCTGGTAAATGTTAGCAGGGTTGCTTTTCATAATATCTTGGCATGACGTATTTCTGTTAAAGGTTAATTAACTGTGTATACCCCTTGATCACTATAAATAGCTTAGTAAGACATTATTACATGTTTGTAAGATACTACATATAATTATAGTAATAAATCTAGAACTTTCCTTAAACACCCTTAAACAGGGTATCTGTTACTGCCATCTTTTAACGAAACAAAACGTTATTTCATAAGCCGAATCGCGGTAACATGACACGGATAACATCTCTTCGGGCTTTGTAAAAGGGTTTCAAGATATCACTGCACTTTGAGACTGTATATTTGTTGGACCATCTTACACGTTCCTAAATGAAGCAAGTTCCATCTAGTCAAGTGTTCTATTCCACGGTGTAACTTCAGCATCGTGTTTGAACATTTAGTGCATATTTAACAGGAGGCTTACAATGTAATATCTTTTAAATGGGAAGAATCAAATTGACATACTTCGATATCGAGGAAATAATATCTTAAAATGTTGTTTTGCTGTAACACGGTGGTCGCCATAAACGTTGCATTCAAATTCCCTGCCTAATTTAACATCTGAACCATCTTAACTTTGAAAGACGTTTTGGAATGATACATTCTCCGTCTGGGAAATGAAAAACAAACGTTTCTTTAAGTTTCTTTAACTTGTTTGAATGTTCTTATTGGCATTTGTTTCTTGGTTATCTAATAAAACTTTCTTACTATTTCCATCAATTGAACATAACGTTTTGTGTTAAATAAAAGAAATGAATACAAACACATTATATCTCATCTAATATCTTCATGAAAGGTCAACATTTAATACTGTTATTCAATACATAACATACAATAAAACAATGCTACTATCAAGGCAACCAAGGAAATAACATTCTTGAAAAATGTCATTTCTCGATAAATATCAAAATGACGTTCAAATAATATTTATTCTAAATTGGTAGCATACAAAATGTACCTTGTAAAGTATTGCATGATATGTCAAGTTTAAGAATATTTATTAACAAATATTTTTACTGTTTGAAAGTTTAAATAATATACAACACGTTTGAAATAAATTAGTGTTACATTTACTTTGGTTTCTAGTTGCTAGACAACGAAAGAACATAACCACGCAGGTATATTATAGCTTGTAGTCAACTTAACAGGTGACCAGTTTTCTGCTATTATTTTATTTCCAAATTAATGTTTTAAATTCACAAATACACGTATAGAGTCTACAATACTACCATCAACAGCAATTAATAACTTTAAATTAATAATTTAGAAAGAAAACAAGCAATCAAAAAGATCGGCCACTTGTTTACATGAGCTTGGTATAAAAGCGAGAAAGTAATGTTGTGTATTACATGTATATTCTTTCGTCGCCTAGCATCTGGTAACAAAAACAACTGTATCGCTCATAAAGTTTTAGATCATCACAAATGGATGGAACTTTCAAAGCGATATTATATAATGTTTTTTTAAAAAAACTTTAAAACTGGTTATATCAGGCAATACTATACAAGCTATGTAATTCTACTTATTCAACGTTTTCAGGATCCTAATTCTAACATTGCAATTGATGGTACCATAGTCAGTTATATATTATATACTGAATAAAACTTTGAAATGTTGGCTTTCTATTAGTAAGAAATGGGGACTTCAGATGAGATCAAATTAGTTTGTAATGTGGACCGATATTATGAAATACCCTGTGTTCGTAGGCATCACCCTGCGATATCTTTTTACTCTCGCTTTATTTGAAGTGTTACATTTTTTGTTAACATAATAAGTGAAGTTATCGTGATGAGGATTATCCTATGTTTTTGGCACATTTAAGGTGATGTGTGAAAACCAGTCTAAGCTAAATTGAGACGCGGTTATACTCCCACTTTATCAAACCGTTTCATAGATTGACACTGTCTGGTTTGTCGGCTCAATTTGCTTACGGCTTTTTCAAAAACATATCAAACGTACGAATACAAAATTGTTCTAAGCATCACACAAATGTGGTGTATCTGCTTTCGAGACAGTCTATGGAAAACAACAGTCTCGATTAATTACTCAAAACTGTATACTTTATTATGTTGATGCATTTACTCAATATGCTTGTCATGAGGAATTCCTGGTTTACAGCTTTAAACTGGTAAAACTTGTAATCCATCAATAACAATATAGGTAGTGCTAACTTCGATCAAGGTTGTCGGTCTGTCTGCGTGATCGGTGGACAAATTATGCAAACTTTTAAGGATTGGGGATTGTTAAAATGGGAGGATGGAGGAGAAGTTGCAATGGTATAACTGCAAAATATATTTATTTTCATGTCGGAAAGTTACATGCATTTACTGTTTGGACGTCATGAGACAACACCCGGAATAAGTTCTAAAAACACCTTACGTGAGCTTTCAAAAATGCACAGTGCGTTGGTTTAAATAGTATAATAATACACTCGCTTCATAAAGAAATTATCTCTTCGCCACAGTTGCATCATCCACGCCTAGCAAATATTGATCAAATTAGGAAAATATTTAACACAGACCGTATTGTTAAATACATGCGAAGTTTTATGTTGTATGCAATCTAGAATTTCAATCATGAAACCATGTTTAATTTGTAGAACAGGGCTTCTGCAATTTTGATATTTCCACGCTGTGTGTCCGTTTATATCGGATTGTTGGATATCGTATGTCTTCGTCACTGATATGATTATGATTGCCACAATTAAAACCCGTTCAATGTTTGGTCCATGATCGGTTATTGCCCAGAAACAGCTTTCACACAAACAGCATGCCGCCATCTTTATCCAATTGTTAGGGTGTGAGTGTTTGTGTAACCCGAAATTTCTCTGTCGCTCCAATTCATGCTCATTGTCGATGTTATGGTTCTTGTGTTGTAATTATTGCTTATTACTAATACAAATTTTTCATTCGAAAAAAAACACACCACCCAATTGTATACATCGGCACAAGTTTGAATCCAACGCGCTTCAGTATGATCGAATGGTAATTGTTGATAACATTGGGAATCATTAAAATACTAATAATATAAATCGGAAAGTTAAGAGCGAGTCCGTTTACGGCAAGAATGTTCCACGTTGTCCAGAATAAAAGCACAAAGCAAGAAACATCGGTAATGCGTCCATTCAATTTTCCGGGCATACTAGTTAATTATCTCAAATAATGTCAGCAATATTTCACTCATCCAGTCTATATAATAACGCGCGTTGTTCAAGGCCAAATGTGTTAGGCGCTTTATGGACCAATTGTCAATGTCACTTGATGTGATTTTTATGTCTACTTGATAATGTGTCTTACATCGATAACAATATGTATTTCGCTGAACACTAATTGGTTGGCTATAGCTTCCTGGTCATTTCATTGGCGTTACGCATGTCAAAGTAATGGAGAGTATCTACTCGAGACGTCACTGTCAGGTACCAACGACAAGTGAGGATCGTTATATACGTGTTCATGCAAAATGTAGTGCAATTATCTAAGTGTGGTTATCGATGTAGTTAAGAGAATAATTGGTCGTCATTTTGTTCACAAAAATGCTCAAGTTATAATACCATGCAAGAACACCCTAGGAACGTTCCTGCCACTGGTACAAACATATACTTGTTATCTATGCACGCATGTTAATGTAATGACTTCACCAGATTTATTGATATCGCTCAACTCCTAATTCCACTATTGCACATTTTGAAAATTTAGATAAGGCCTTGTAGTTTTAATTCCTGTACTCGTTTCTTTAATAGGCGCTATTCCAAGCTTGCGAAACATGAGTAATCAACTTAGTAGCGATACAAATGATTTCATAATTAGCTTCGTTTCATATTTAGCGCAAGACCAATTTCCAACTTTCGATCGTGGCGATGCCTGATAGTGTTAATCAGTAATTGAGAGAAAATGAGTTTCCAAAATAACACAATGACTGTCACAACAGTGGAAATAACCGGACCGATACATGTGTGATACATGATACATCTAAATTTTAAGGTTCCTCTGCACTTACCCGACCTTATATCAACGCCACGAGAACTTAGACAGTAAATCCATATACGTTAATACGGAAGATGCAGCATGAGAGCTTATACCACACGATCCTGCGATGACATTTTTTGGTTCAGAAAATAGAAAAAACAGTATAATATTATTATTGATACATTATACTTAATGAGACTCCTACATTTCTGAAATAAAGTTAATAAACCTTCTGCTTTATCTGTTGTAAAGGTTACATTTATTTATTCATTTCCTCTGTCTGGGTATCTTCTGTTTTAGCTGTTAATCCCATTCGATACCGATACATTTTTGTACCACATGATGCACATACCCATTGATTTTAATGTTGAAAGGCTTATCAATGTCCATGTTTCAAGTTTAACACTTCTCATTGATGACTATCGGTAGATGTCTTCCAACTTATTATTTTGTCCGGCAATCCTTTGGTGTTTTTCACAGTATTCTAGATGGAGGGTAATTTCCTAAATAAATACAGACCATGCTTCTTGTTTAGAAATTTGGTGTCTTCTTTAGAGCATTTAATATGTATTGCACATCAGCTCTTAGAAAATCAATTATATACTGGGAACTGAAACCGACGTAACCGGTCAATTATACAATTCCTTATACGCCAAGTGCCATTTGTTATTTATTTACAAAACTATTAGGTTTTCTTGTCAGCTAATAACTCATAGCAATGTCTAGAAAGATCTAAAAGATATAAAGGTCTTGTGGAAAAATGACACACAGAAAACATCCATGACGACTCCAGGTTAATAGCGATCGACATGCACACGGTAATATGATTATAGTGTTTATCACAGCGACTGACATTGTTACATAAAGGGAGCATTGTCGTGCGAATGTGTTTATTTCTATTTCATTGTCGCTGTCTTGCATTGATCAATAGTAACTTATGTTGCGAATAATGCCCTCATTTATTACAAAATCTTACAAATCACGTAATGGCATATCCATTCATTTCATTAATCAAAACACTTGATAGTTCCGGTTATCTCATTTTTCTCGTTTGTTTGGTATGTAGCCATTAATACAAATAATTTCCACTCAGACTGACTGCATAAAATACAACCTCTGACTTAGACATCGAGTAATAAATAAAGTTAATAAATGATTCTTCACCATGTTGAATCTTTCTTTGTGAGAGCATCATTGACTGCATGTATGTCCTGAACAACAATTTTATTTAACAAATAACAGTTGGTTTATGACATGCATCTGGTTGTGTATGCATAAAAAATGAATAATATTTCTGTTGAACGTAGTCCCAGTGCTGTACAGCTTTATACATTTTTGTACTTCTAGATCAGTCTCAAGCGCTTCTGAATGTTCCAGCCAAATTTAAAACAGGAGCCTCCATACTTCTAATGTGTTTTGTAAAGTAACATCAACTCTAAATTTTGTCAATAACACAGTTCACTTTGTGCTTAGTCAATTAATAATTTATTTTTCTGTTTTGGACGTCGTTGGAAATATGCACAATGTACTATAAGGTGAATGCTGTCTCTACAGCATGTCTTAGATGTCGAATATTGACAAGGTTTGTATAAACTATTAACGGAGACAGAACGATAGAAAGAAAGCAATTATTTACCCTTTTGAAGATATCATCTGAGAGTAAAAAACTCCAACAAGAGACGTATCAAAATATATCTTAAATTACTATTTAATTATTAAAGCTTTGATCAACGTGCGATAACTGAACATGCTTCCTGAATGACAGACTGCATTTTTTTCTACTCTTGTCATTGCGACAATTCAATAACCAATGCTGATGTTCAAAGAGCAGAATGCAATTTTATTTATCCATTCGTCGTAATGTCTTCCTAACTTCAAATTTTAGATCGTTGCTTGTGAATTTGAGACATTCAATAAAGAAAGGTGATCAGTGCATATCGAGTTTTGTTTTGTTCATGTAAACGTTTTTAAAAGAGATCAAACATATGTTTCCAAAATTGTTGCTGTATCGATGGAACAATTAATATGATATAGCTCAAAACAGTACAATAATTTTTATGAAGAGAGTTCCAGGAAACGTTTCATACATCTGACAGCTTACGCTTGTACAACAGTATTTTTTACACATAATTGTGTATTGTCGGTGAGTTTTCCAAGGAGTGTTTGTTTCTTTTGCATGTACATCGTATATATTGTTATTTTGGCATGTACATGTAGTCGCCCTGTTGCTCTGATTTACATAGTCGTTTGGCTCTTTCGCGTCCTGGCCCGTTGCCTTGAACACAACATTTGTCCGAAGTACGTTTAACACGTTGTTGGTGTTAAGCCGACATAAAGAACTTAACGTCCGAGCATGCATACATCGTAATCTTGATAGGTCTTGCATTTGGCACGCGATACCGAAAACAATCATGAAGTTTCTATCGAATTATTAGAGAGGGGCGTATTACAGGTTCCAAAGGAAATAAACTCAATAACAGATTCAACCGCGAACGATGTTTGTCGATGAATGACATGCGTAAAAAGTCACCAAAAGAATTTTGGAAATTATTCTCGAAATCGACAAAATCAAACGCTGCTGATGTTTAAACCGAGGATCTATACAAATACTTCCAGGAATTAGCATCGTCAAACAACGATGAAATTGACAATGAGGTACGCAAATTCATGAATGATTATGATTTGAATACGGATACGATTGACGATCCGACATTTAGTGAACTCAGCGCGCCAATCACGAGAGAAGAAATCACCAAGGCTACAAATTGTTTAAAAACTGACAAAGCGTGTTCAATCGATGAAATACTGAGTGAATACTTGAAAGACTGCATTGATATACTGTTACCATATATTGAACGCTTATTCAACGTCATACTGGAAAGGGGAGACTACCCGTCTCTCTGGTCGACTGGAGTCATCATTCCTGTGCATAAGAAAGGCTCAAAGTCATCCCCAACGAACTATCGTGGAATAACACTTGTTAGTTGTTTTGGTAAACTATTATCGACTGTAATTAATAATCGAATAAAATTGTGGGCGACGAATAACGATATTATAACTGATGCACAATTTGGATTTAAGCAAAACCATAGCACTATAGACGCAATATTTATTTTAAATTCGTTGATTGAAACATATATCAACCAGAAGAAGAAGTTGTACGCCGCGTTTGTGGATTTTAAACGTGCATTTGACACTATTAACAGATCATACATGTGGTACAAACTTATGAAAGCTGGGGTCGATGGGAAGATTTTGAGATTAATGAGATCTATGTACGCGAATGTTAAATCAGCTGTTAAACATCTTGGAAATTTATCCGACTTTTTTAATAGTAAAATTGGCTTATTACAATGAGAAATTAATTCACCAATATTATTTTCACTTTTCTTGAATGACATCGAACACTCACTACATGAAAATATAGCAGACGGATTAACTGTAGAGCAATTATCCATATACCTATTGATGTTCGCGGATGACGCTGTTATTCTTAGTGAAACACGTGACGGACTACAGCGATCGCTAGATCAACTAGACAATTATTGTGAAAAATGGGACCTAACCGTAAACGTCGAAAATACAAAAATTGTTGTATTTCAAAAAGGTGGTAAGCACCGAGCAGACGAACAATGGACATACAGAGGTCAAGTAATTGAAATTGTAAATAATTTCAATTACCTCGGATTCACCTTCTCCAGTGGTGGGTCATTTATACCGGGAACCAAAGTACTGGCAGATAGAGCAACTCGATCCATGGGAGCGCTATTGTCTCTCACAAAAACTATCGAAACACCCATTCACATTTCTTTTAATTTATTTGATTCATATATTAGCTCAATATTAAACTACTCATGTGAAGTTTGGGGTGCTACAAGCGGAGAGACTTTGGAACGGATACAAAGGAAATTTTGTAAAAGACTATTACACGTAAAACAATCGACAAATAATTATGCATTGTACGGCGAGTGTGGCCGTTATCCATTATTGTTGACCAGAAAGTTACGTATTATAAAATACTGGCTACGAATAAACTCTAATAATTGTGATAATGTTATACTAAAACGAATATACGATATGTTGCTACGAAACGCCGAAACTGACAATAATTGGGCGTACAGAGTGAGACGCAATTTACAAGAGACTGGTTTCTATGATGTTTGGACATTTCCAGAATCAGTGAATCATAAATGTTTTATAAATGTACTTATGACCAGACTTAAAGACATTTATATTTCACAATGGAACGAAGTGGTTAGAAATAGTAGAACTGTTATATAGTAGTATCAAAGATAATTTTGTACTATCAGAATATTTGAATAGAATAACAAATATCAAAATACGTTCTGCAGTAGCGAGAATACGGTTGACATCGCACCCTCTGGCGAGTGAAACTGGTAAATTTAATAATATACCTAGAGAAGAACGTAAATGTGTTTTATGTGACAAAAATGACATCGAAGATGAGTACCATCTCATAATTATATGTCCGGTGTATACGGATATTAGAAACGTATATATAAAAGTATACTTTCGGAGAAATCCTAGCATGTTTAAATTTATACAGCTATTATCCTCAACAAATATAAAGGAACTTCACAAACTTGGTACATTTATAAATAAAGCCCTTGATATACGACGCTCGATTTTATATTGATTGAATGTTGTGTTCATGTAATACTCATGATACTATGATACTTGCATATTTAATGTCAGTTAAAAATATGTGTTGTACCTAGACAAATTGATTAATTTATTGATTTAACATGATACTTGATATTTGTAAAGTGATGTGTGTATGCATGCATGTATGTAAATATTTATTGTATGTTGTTTCACGGTGATAAGATGTATTATGCTTAAGCCGAATAAACTTTTCTGTATTCTGTATTCTGCTAAAACACGTTCCATGTTTGATCTTTCGTATGCTATTAAAATTTCTTTAAACATGTGTATTTAGCCGAATCCAAGTCTTGAAATGAGTTAAAAAGATACTATAGTATATAAACACGTTAAAACCAGACGTATGGCTGCTAACAAATCGAAGCTAAGTTTTGTTCAGATCATTATGACATATTATTTAAGTTTGAACGTGGTGATGCACCAAGACTGTATAGCATCATGTTAAGTAGTTTTTAATTGTGTATGTCTCCATTGAATAATACTTATACCAAGTACAGTTAAAGTAGAAAGTATACAACTTCTTGTATAAATTGTTTAAGGATATCCGGGTGTAATAAAGAATCTCCTCTTGAAGAGTTCTCAAGTTCAGTAATTTTATGACAAATTGAATGATGTCCTATAGGTCGTTGGTTCAACCCCCACTAGAGCTAAAATATTTCTATTCTTTTTTTTCTTTATTTTTAGTTATATGACAATATTTTGGCTTCGTGTCATCACATTATAGAGTAATTTGGAGAAAAAAAATTCTTCAATTTTATAGGAATAAATATGTGGTAACTAGATGAAAATCGGGTAACTATGGATTTCTGAAATGTATATTTTCAAAACCGCTCAGTAAAACTTTCCAAAACTTTGTTAAAACATTACACACACATTTAAGTTACTTTTGAAAAACAATTCAAAAATGCCAATTGTTAATTTCATATTTAATTGCTTGCCATTTATCCATATACGGTTACTTATTGGCAATATGCACAAAGTGTCTTAATTTCAAGGAGGATAGGGTTACATTTTTATTTTTATCTACTTTATAATTAGACCAAACATTATTTTTACACTTTTGATTGAACAAATAATCACTATCATTAGATTTAAACACTCTCTTGTTTTTATTGTATCATCTGTTGGAGACTTATATTATTTATCATGCAGTTGACTCCATTTGTTTGTGCAGTATGTTAATTGAAATAGTAATTACTCTCTTAAATGACAATAACAGTGTTTTAAAATTCACATGTAGTTGTCTTAATGGGTAAACAATAGAAATAAAAAAGTTTAAAATGCAGTCCTTAACATTTAAACAAAAGTTTTTACCCCCGGACATCGCTAAGTGTTATTGGGAGTGATAGTGGTTTTCCGTATCGTCTTCCTTAAGGAACGGCTATTTAGAATAGTTCGAAATTTTTCTCGCAATAGTTTCCTCCGGTCAATCCAATATTTACCGCAGCGCTACATAGACGACGAGTGGTCGTATGGAAGGCGTATGTCAGTATGATGATTATTATCTACTAACTTGTTATTTGTTAATTTGACAACATTTCAGTGCGATCTATTAGGACCCAAGCTGACAGTTGTGGTGTACTTTGCCTGTTTTCAGTACTTTTTATCAGTAATTTGCGGTATAAATGTCAGTGTAAATGTATTTTTGCGATGCAGATTATGTTCGCTGGATAGTTATGTTAGACTATGGACCCATGTCTCTGTTTATCTGCACGGGCGCTGTAATAAGAACCCATCGATGCGGTTTTATTCCCTGTCACGTATGGCCATACTCTTTGACAGTACTGGTGATAAATGGTGAATTAGTACTTTATGAGAACCCAGTTGAGTTAAACTAAGAAATAGGGGCTGTGTATAGATAAAAAAGTTGATCATGTTTATTTACAAATTACCCGTAGGTCTTTATGCCCATGAGTTTACAATATCTTATATTGCTAATAGTTCCATATAGAAAAACTAGCACCAGGAAATATTTGTGAAGTATATGTAGAAAAACAACGTTTCTTACATGTACAGCTTGACATGACATTTACACGATATCGATTGTCATTGAAAGTGGAGATTTTTGATGAAAAGTAAATAGGTAAACTAAGTTCTTTCGTTCTAATATAGAACGTGCCTTCAGTAAATTATTTATTAACTGTGAATGCGATATTTGAACGATATATAGCTATTGACAAATAATTAAAATACACCCAGGGGATTAACCCATTCAATAACTCTCCATTATTTTTCAGGAATGGAGAGTTTTCTTAACAATAGCTCTCCATTATTTTGTATACACATTGCATTAAATGTGTATGCAAAATAATGGAGAGCTATTGTTAAGAAAACTCTCCATGCCTGAAAAACATTACACACATATGCAGTGTTACCAAAATGGAGAGTAGGTTTAATCAAATTTGTTAACAGGCAATTTAGAATTATTGTAATTAATGTCTATATTATGCACCAGTCAGTTGCATTCATTGTCCGCCATCACCAGGGATGGGCCGGAAATTTACTTTTGGGTTTTCAAACCCCCGCCCTTCCACGGCCAAGCGGGGGCAGCTGACAACTAAATATTTTCCCAAAGGAACTGATTCGTTGAAAAAAATTCCAACATTTCCCCGGTAGTGCGTGGGAAACTGGAAGGTAAAAAACCCGCAGCCATATCCATAGGTTGGGGCCGTGGATGCAACTGACTGGTGCATTAAAAATGTATGTGTTCACAAAAAGGGCAATAAAAATCGCAGGGAAGGCAGCACTCAACTGAAAAGACCGAACACAGAAAAAAGAAAACAAAACACAGATAAAAATGCACAAACCACAACGAAACTAGAAAATGAAATCTACCCGCTGTTACAAAATAGCTATAAACATGACATAATTCCAGCTATTAAGGTGGTACGCGCCCAAGAAATAAAGAAATCAAGATGATGCTTGTGTGATATCAAATAACGTTAATTTGCAATTGTACTTTTGCGTGTCCATGACCATTAAAGAAGTTGCTATTACAGCTTTTTACACATTTACAAGGGCCAAAATTATCACTAAATCATGACACCCGATCTTAAGCATGATACTGAAAATCAAATAATCGACCTTGGTCTACATTGAAATGTCCATAAACATTGCAACTATGGTTTGAGATGATCAGATGAAAACTGTTTGAATATAATAATACGTACAAAGCTAACTTTTAATTGTTTTTGGTCATACAAGGCCCATAATCCAGCAAGACCTGTGCCGATTGGACTCCTAAATTTGAATTAAAGAACAGGCAAAGTTTGTTTCAATTTTTGAGCGTAAGAAAAAGTTAAGTTACCAATTAACGAGGGCTACAATTTGCAGTTGTTCAGTCGCTCAATCACCCTTTGACATTAACATTCGAGTCTCACTAGGGACACTATTTCTCTCTTGGCAGCCAACATCGACCTGACAGACGCTGCCCTCAAAAGTACGTGGGTTGTCCAAGAATACCGTATATGTACCATTTTTTTTAGTAAATTACAGTGCAAATTCAGCTCTAGACTTAATAAAAACATGCTAAAACATTGTAGTTATGTCCATGAAGTTGCATATCAATTATAAATATCCGTGTATAGTCTATGCACGGAAACATAATCCTCTGACTGAAACATTAATAGTCCTTATAATGTCCACCGTGTTATAACATCAAGTGACACTAGGTAAATGACCATTGCTTGATCGTGTAACACATTACTCACAATATGTGTTTGTATGGACTACACACCAATATTAAAGTAATGGAGAGGTATTGTAATAGTTCACTGGTTTCACGAAAAAGCATGATTTTCTAGCTCAGGTATGTTCATATTTTTGATCTTTTATTTATAAGAGGTACACCAGGGGTGACTTTTTGGAAAAAAATACATTTTCTTTCAATTTTGATATTTACAGAATCTTTACAGAAAATCAAATTTACATTGACAGTATTGATGTATTTTAAGTCAGAGAAAATCCGCGTATCTGTCCATTCCCGAGAAATAATGAATACTCGGCCCCTTCGGGGCCTCGTCTCCATTATTTCTCAGGAATGGACAGTTACTTGGACTTTCTCCTTAACGTATGGTTTCGCATGAACTGAGTAATACCTAGGTATGATAATACATGTATATTTATAATTCTTGAACTGCCCTTAAACAACATTATAATCACTTTCTCTGTTGTTTAAAAAATGCACTGTCCTCGTGTATTGTTTCGTCGACTACTAATGGTATGGATTTCATTGACAACAGCATGCCCAAACCACTTGAATGTACTCTTGAATGAAATGAACATAAATATTATAGCAAGCGTAATATGACAAAGCCAATCAAGTTTTATTGAATTTGTTCGTAGATAGCCGTCTATGCTTATTCATGCTTGATGGCATATAGAGGCACCTAAAATACAGTGTTCGTTATGACCCATTCTCGTTCAACCAGCGTGTTTTTCATCCGTAATACACTCTGGTATATAACTAACCAATCCCAGCGTGGTGAACGAACATCTCAACCAATCAAATCCATTTCGTTCATTTTCTTATAAGGCAATTGATTTAATTCCGTCACGGGTGTTTTCCAAAGATCCCTCGTCAATCGTCCAATCAAAATCGACGTTACATACAGAATATAAACCGGCAGTGTTTGAATTTTATTTTTCGGCTATTAAATCGACGTATGAAAAAAAATATTGTGATATTTTTGCATTGATGATCAAAAGAAGATTTTACTATCATTGCACAACATAACTGGTTATTTGGGTTGAAACTAGCGGTAGTTCGTCATACAAAAACAGAATTTACCTTTAACGTCAGTACTCCACTCGACTCTCCGTTTTATTTTAATTTTATTGCCATAAATATTTTTCGAATCACCGGTAGATCTACATTTCCATTTGAGAACCGATATCAGTTTATTTTCTTATTCTTCATACTTTTTATACGCCGAATTTGATTCAATTTGTTTCAACCAACAATTCAGCATTTAATTTCAATCACCGTTCGCTAATTAAATAATCCATGTTCACATTTGTGTTTGTTTATAGAAATATTCCCACGGCTGTCGTAACGCGCGTTCTGATTGGACAATAGCGGGAATACACTAGTGACGAAATACAAGCTATTTTTAGATTTGCGATCGATATAAGGGGTCTTGTATCAGAGTATAGTTTAGGGACTTGACTATACACTGATTCATGAGAATAGTTATAACCATGACAATCATCATTTTCACCTACTGAAATAATGAAAACAACCATGTTTAAGTTCTCGTGGGTATATTCATAATAATACTTGCTTTCTAGCAATATTACAGTGTCCCAAAAGCGGAATATATCACGACATCAATGATACAGAATAGTTTGGAATAATCACAATTACATATCCTTACACTCGTTGTCAAGTTACATTTCTGTATATCTTTGATTATTCGTGAATATAAAATACTGTTTTAAACCAGGAATTAGTTTCTAAGTGATTTGTACCAGTTAAAATGTGATTGCATTTAGCAAAAGAGAAAAAGCAAGCGACAACATGACAAAAATTTGACATTTATCTCTTTTACTTTACAGCATTTACTTTGAGAAAGATAACGTTATTTAATGTTTTTATACATGCATACATATACATATTATTGCAGATCCGAAAAATAAACTATAAATGCACGGCCATTTTCTTGTTATTAAACATTTTGATCAGACAGGCGTTGTCCATAATTGTGCAGAACATTTTGTATGATGTCTATTATACATTGTGATATTCGTGACCAAAAAGCGCATTAAGATTTCTAATAAAGTATGTGTAGAGTACCAGAAATCTACGAATAATTCATAATAAATTATTAAAGCACCTCTTTACTGCAGAGAGGGCAGTTTTGTGCCACCATTTTAATAGGATGTATAAATAATTAATAGTTCAGCAACATTAATTTGGAACTAATTAATGGCAAAAAGTAGCGACATTATCTTTATTTGGTAATTGATAAATGCCTCTCATATCTTGGTTTTACTTATAAAACGTTCAAAGTATTGATGCAATTAAAAGAACAAACTGGGAACGGTCCTAATGCTTGTGCAAAAATTTACTTGTAAAGTAATTACTTCTTAAGAAACCATCCTGTACTTAAATGTACCTTATCTAAATTAATTATTTTATCCATCGCAACAAAACTGAAATTAAGAAATTAGAACATACTCGTATGAATGCACGGACTAATTCCAACAACATAATGTCTAACATAACATCGTTGAATCAGACCAGACATTGGCGTGCGATGCTAAAAAATCATCTCAGTGTAGAATTTTATGGTATCTACTATACATTTAACAAATCTTATAAGTGTGCACATGTTTTTACATTGTAACTTTTTTTATTTATGAACATTTCTGCATGAAATTATGTATAATGTGCAATTGAATACCTTAAGATTGAATCAATCAAGTGTTTTCTTCGAAATAAAAAGATGCGGTTCATTGAACCGTGAAAAATCAAAACAAGCAAAAATAATGGGAAATTTACACATACGTGCAAATTATGTTTAAGTACGGTCAATTTGAATTTAAGTTGTATCACCAAATTCAAAAAACACAAAATAATAAGATATTTTACTCACCAACATGGTATTTATCAACTTTTAAAAAATCATTTTTTGTTGATGGTCAAAGGGAGGTAACAAAAATTTCCTTTTTCCGATGTGGGTATTTCTTATCCTCAATTGTACTTTATTCAAATCATTGTTTACACTGTTTTTAGACAAATGATAAGCACAAATGCTTGAAATTGAAAGTTAAAAGCAAAGCGGTCGAATAGCTGCATCAAGACCATGACAAACCACCGATACATTTGCTGCAAAAAAAGGTGACATTAGCTTTTGATGATGTCATCGTTTTGCTTATTCTGATTGTAATTGTTTTAATCAGATGGTACTTAAATCAATTGAATTGTAATTCCAATATCCGAGCTACATATGTTGAAAATGTCAGCACAATCCATCCTTAATAAAAGCATGCACACTTATAAGATTTGTTAAGTGTGTATAGTTAAATAAATACTAAGTACGGCTTAAAAATATATTTTTCTGTATTCATGTTCACGCAATGAACTGATTGGTATTGCTTAACACAGCAAATGTCAAATGCTAGATCTACGCCGACCAGTTACATGTACATCCTACTACGTTATTAAGGTAATTTTGCACACATCAACACCAGAAGAAATATTTCTTCTAGAACAACATGGACAATGCAACATATGAGCTACAGTATGTAATAACAAAGCATTCTTAGAATGACTTGATTGACCTAGAAATGGGAACATGGTATAATTGTACCACTAGTATTTAATAAGATTTCCTAGCTTTATGAAATAAACCTTCTCTCCGAAAGGTTACGTTTTTCTATTATTTATTTTGTCATTTTCTTTGTCTGATTACGTTCTGTAAAATCCACTTAACTAAATACATCAATGTTGTATGTCCTGTAATATAAATCCAGTATAGTATTGTGTATTGATAGTATTGGGTAGGTTATTCCTTATGAGTCGTAAGTTTAATGTTTCGCAAAGCTGCCGTCGATTTGTCACTAAACATTGCATTGCAAATCGAGTGTCATAATATTTGTTCCCATAACAATCGAGGACCATGAACAAATGATTTATTTCATCTTATATTTTCATATGCCAATTGAAAGCAGAAATTTCACCATTTTGTTCTGTTTATAACATAATTATGTAACTATTGTTTGTTAAAGCAAACGTCAAAACGGGGCTGAGGATTCGTTGTTTCAATTGAGTGGTGCGTAAAAATTTCGGGAAGTAATGTGGGCTAGTTTAAGGAAGGTTTATGGCTTCGAATGTTCTCAAGAGTACAAACTTTAGTGACATGATTGTTTGAAATTTACTCATTGTAATTTATTTTCTCATTAATTAGACCTGACACCATTAATGACATCGTTATTCACATATGATTGTGTAGTTATTCAATATCAAATAATTAAGGCTATTCATTTTTATGATTTAACACTTTGTTTTATTTTAGAATTTAGGATAAGACACTGCACGTTACTACTGTACAACACCATTTGAACAGTATGAGACCAAATAATCATCAAAATATAATTCTGAAGTATTATTGTAGCGCGAAAAATGGTTTGTTTACTGAAAGCTGTGCAACTTGACTAGTGAAACATAAAAGGCATCAAAACTGTTCTGATGCTATTAGCAATTTATCTCAGAACATTTATTCGCGTAAAGTAAAGTAGTGCTTTCATTCTCATAAATTATTGAATAAATTAGTCCCATTAGAATTCGTGGCCGTGTCGACGTTAACAATTTGACAATTTAACATTGAACACTACTACATTATTTTCGTAGCAGTTTCATCATAGCCTAGTATTGGAAAGGAAAGGTAAATTACAAAAACAACCTAGCGCAAAGTACATTGTGTTACGTATTTACTTACCAAGTACGTTTACCTTCTGGAGTTGTTATGTTAAAAAATACGATCCACCGGAATGCAATATCCCGCATTACGCTAATTGCATTTACATTAATATTTGCAAACTAATCAGGCTTAAGAGATGCATACTTGACAATAAGTAAATTAAGCGAAGTAATTTCACCCATTACTGATTACGTCTTAATTGCTTTCATACTTATTATTTCATTAACTTGAAGGTTATCCAAACTTTTTGTTGTATAATCAATGTATCAGATTGTCTTTATTAGTGTTTTGGATTGCTACGTTTCACTGGAAGATCACACGACATTGTGAATCAATAAAATTAAAGGTTACTAAAAAAACTTGCGTCAGTGTGGTTAACGTTTTTACTTATAACCTAATTTGCAAGCACCTAATTTATTTATCTATCGGTATTTGTTTTCCCCAGTGGGATTGAAAGCGTCTTTGAGAAATAGTTTTTGCTTTATCAAACTTATCCAATTATGTAATTACAAAAGCACTAATGCTGCCTAGCTCAGCAGCGTTAGCTTGAAGTAACGTTTTACACGTGCCCGAGGCAAATCGACGCACTATTTGCAGCCGAATCAGGTATTGATAAGTGAGAGACATAATAACAGACTTGCTTTATTGCAAAAACGACTTTTAATTTATTCCTTTGTTGCCCTTTTAACTTCTGAATTAATCCCTTAGGGTTTCGCCATTTTATATTCCATTACATGTAAAAAAAAAACTAAGACCACAATTGCTCTGTTGAATGACCAATAACAACCTGAACCAATAATCCAACTAACATCTTTTTCATCCGATTCCAATCAATAGTCATAAAGTCAAGTGTACCGAAATAATATGTCAATATGATTTAAAATGGTGAATCTACACCGCTTAAGGGTTTATGGATTTTATGTAGACAAACCTTAAAAGTATGCAGAATTTAATCAATTGAGCTTAATGATATTATGATTTATATAATTTTTGAATCCGTTTCTCATTGGACCTAAAATAAATCAGAATCAACTAGCATATCATCTCCCCGTGGAACCATAGTGTACTGTTGAGTTGATTGAATTACTCCACTTTATACAATAATGAGGATTATTTTGAGGCATGTTTAACTTGGTGCATTAGTTAGGAATGATGTTTATATCTCTTAGCTTTTATGCTACCATTATATTTCAATAATCAATCGTTAGTTTCTGGTACTCCAACCCAGTTCTTATATTGGAGGTGTTTTCGGAGTAATTAACACAGTTTGCAGTTTGAACAGAATATACAGATCATACTCCAACAAATGTTGATAAAATGTTGTAAATGATTAATGGTCAATCATAGCAGAAGTTGAGATTATTTTGAATTTCTCCTGATTGTTTTGTTTTCATGACGCGAATGTTTACAGTGCATGTACTGCTATAACACGAAATTGAAATTGCTCTAGAAAATAAGTTAACAAGTCATATGCATGAATGTCACGCGATAAATAAGACCTCGAAATACATACAGTAGAAGTAAATAAATAGACACAGGTGTTTACTATACACTATAAGTCCAGTCATTGAAGCTAAAAAATATGGTCAACCTCAAACAAATTGCAAAACAGAGTTTCTTTGCATTTTCATCATCCACAGACTATTATCAACTACAGACAAAACGTCAAATATGCAAGTTCAGTGGGGAAAATACAAAAAAATCGACATGTTCAAGGTCACTTTTGGTAGCAATTTCAGCATTTTCCTTATTTCATACTACATGGGAAATTTTAAGTTCTAATAATTCCCGTGTAAGTCGTTAAGTATTTACTAATTGCACCTTAAAGCTTATATTTTCTGAAAGATACAACCTTCTTCTATCGAATACAAATATTGATTTTATCATCAGACAATTTACTTTTCATATATATGCCAGTCTACGTATCGGTATACTACCCATTCAAAAGTCAACAAAATGACTCAAAATAGCACTTGGAAGGGGAAACAAAAGTTTTATTCATTTCTTTGATATTAATCCAATTTGTTTAAAATTTACACATATCATGTGTTGTATACATGTGTGTCTAATGGAAAAACGATATTTGTGTTTGGACAGTATACAATAATGACAATATACAAAATGTACACGAATCTATCGATTCGGGAGAAATAGTGATTGTTCTCTTTGTCTGTTCGTCCACAATTGCATTTGTTTTCGCAATTTTGACTTTATGATTATTAAACTTAGTCAGAGTGATCATCTGAACAAAAATTTAAGTCAAGGTAGAAAATGGATGACCAAGGGTAAAAAACTAGGTCACTAGGTCAAATTGTAGCAAAACTTTGTGTAGTCGCTAGAGGTCATAATGTTGACCATGTATTTATGAAACTTGGTCACAATAATTATATCAACAAAATCTAGGTCAAAGTTATAAATTGGGTCATCCGGGGTCAAAAAGTAGGTCGCTAGTTAAAATCAAAGGAAAACGTTGTGTAGGTACAAAATTCACAATTTTGGTCTAACAGTGTGGGGAATCACGTGACTAAAATGGTACTCAGCACTATGAAATAGATCGCGAAAATCTGGATATTTGGATAGTTTTTTTATTCTTGGTAAGTACTCATTGATAATGTTTACTAGTTATATAGTGCAGGCTATGCGAAATTTAACGCGCTTTCTAATGGTACACGTGTCATTCCTGTACTCTCTCTGGTTTCTGAGATACCTTCGAGGTTTTAATGCGAACCAGTGGAATATTTTGTCAACAAGTCTGCATTACTGTGTATAAACTACACAAAAAACTGTATTTAAAGGCAATTTATTATGTCACAGTCAGGTGCATGTGCTTTATTGTATTCGGAAAAGGCTTCTCGTTGAAATATAGGGACTGATAACGTCCTTTATTGGTGATTTTAAGGGATTTCTTGTAAAAATGTCCAATTATTGAAATGATACTCTCCACGGAATAACACATTTGTGATACTAACCACGGATCAGTTTTAAACAAGTCCTGTACATTCTAGAACAAAATTTGGTCCGCATTTTGGAACCTTGGTTCAGAATACTAATTGATTACAATTGCTTTCAGTTGTTTGATTAGGTTTCCTTTATTTTTATACAGAAGTTTCAGCAAGACGTTGTCGAGAAGCTAGACTCAGACGAATGAAGGGAACACGCCACGGGCCAACTAAAATAAAAGACAATTTAGACACACTATCACCAGAACGAATGCGGAATGAATCTTAAAACAGTGCAATGTAGGCCCCTACTATCTAATCAAGCAGAGACATAGCTTTAATTCGTGTAGTTTGAAGATTGTTTAGTTGGACGGGAATGGAATCCAAATATAACGTTACATTAATCCATGCAGGGCGGTAATTTACAGGTGATATTAGTGCTATTTCTTTGCAATTGTGAATTTTAATTATTTTTTTCCACAATCATTGTGCTGTTTTGATTTTTATGATTAAATGCAACACCCATCTATAATAGTTTGTTGTCCATTTACTTTATTGACATTTTGTACTTATATAATCGACCATCGCTCTTCCTTATTAGATAGTTGATTTGATGCACTATCTAATTCGATAAGAAAAAAAAGAAAAAATGGCGATGTAATGTTTTTTTTTCTTTTCATTTGTCATTCGAAATACATTGATTACCGAATATAGACTATGAGCGTACATAAAGGTATACAATGCCCATCTGAACAAGTATCAACAAACTAATAGTATATTGTATTTGCTGTGTAATCACATTAAAATGGCAGCTGAAAATATAGTTCAATGTCGAAATACTCACACCGATATTAACCAGAAAACAAACATTTATATTGACAAAATCAAAATGATTCTTCGATAGCATTTATTATATTAGTATAGAGGTAAAACAGTTAATTATGTAACATCGCAAACAAATTGAGTCGAAGACAAATTTAATACTGAAGTAGAACATTCTGAACAGCTCTTCAATGTATGACAGAGCAAATGGTGTCAGAAGCAATTTACAAATCACGGGTCTCTGGCCTAACGATTTAAAAACTCGACAGTGGGAGTGGAGTTTATTTTTTAAAAGGAAGCCAAAATTAGTTTTTAAATTCATATGACACAGATACAAATGAATTAATTGTTTTGGTAGCAAAAATGCCGAGCATAGCCTTAATTTGCCCATTACCTTTCTGCTAAAATATGACAGGCATGGGATTGCCTCCACTCGGATTTGAGCCAGTGTCACCGGGCAACGCATCCACTAAGCTACTGGAAAGGGAGAAAGTAATAAAAGTCGACAAATACGTGTTTAATAATATACTGCGCTACAAAGACACAACTCCAGAAAATGAAAGTCACACATTAATTAGCATGAAACAGCATTATGCGAAATTCGAAGAAGTCGCATCGCCTTGTTTTGTTGCAGTGGTGTTGCAGACACTTGATATGCTACCTATTTTACATAATTTAGAATTGGAAGTCCATAATATATCTTAATTTACCGATATACCCTGTGGCAATCATTTAAAGAATTAATGACTTAGTATCGATATAAGTTCATTAATACTTGACCGATCTTAGATATTTTTATCAAAATGTCGACATTATGTTGATATTCACGACCATGTACATTGTATACAAATGAAATATTATCCTAGTAAAAGACAACTTATCTCATTGTCGCATTTAAAAAAAGATAAAAAAGCTCAAATCAGGTTTATCTGTTCTGATCGAAATGACAACGATTACATTTTTAGAAAAATCCTTTAATTTGATGTAATGGTCAATACAGAATACAGAATCGTAACATTGTTTATTTTTTGTACTATAACACGACTCATTCTAGTTCCTTCAATTGATTCAGATCAGTTTTGATTCCAATTCTCTCGGCACCATGTTTCTTTGATCCTGTTATTTCTGTAAAAGAATAGATGAAAACTATTATAAGGCTAAAAGTAAGCATAATAAAAATATGCTAAACAAAAAACGATGACGGAGAACAAAAAGTTACATGCTCTAAAATACAAGTTTAAAATGATCCGTGGTTTGTATCACAACATTGTTTTTCCGTGGAGTGTACCATTTCAATAAATTGTCATTTTTTGCAAAATAACACATTTAAATACCAATAAATTATGAAAGAGTAACTGGTTTTCAACAGAAACCCTTTTCCGAATACAATAAAGTACTGACATCTGAACATGGTCTGATATGTTCCCATTAAACACGGCTTTTGTGTAATTTATCTAGGAATATTGGCAAAATATGTCCCTGGTTCGTCTTAAAACCTCGAAGGTATCTCAGAAACCAGAGAGAGTACAGGTATGACACGTATACCATTAGAAAGCGCGTTAAATTTCGCATAGCCTGCACTATATAACTAGTAAAAATATTCAAGGAGTACTTACCAATAATCGGAAAACTAACCAAATATCCAGATTTTCGCGATCTATTTCATAGTGCTGAGTACCATTTTAGTCACGTGATTCCCCACTTTGTCTAATATTTATGCAACTTGGTCACAATGCTCATCTCAAAACATCGAAGACAAGTATGTTATTGAATAATTTGGGTCAAAATTAGGTCAATAGGTGAAAATAATTGATGCGACTTTTTGGCGTATGAAGGTTTGTCTCTTATTTGACCTAGTGACCTAGTTTTAACTCATGATAAGTAAATTTTGAAGTTGATCTACATTTTGTCTTCATGATCCATGTGACATGGTTTCATAAAGATTACATAAAAAGGGCGCATTCTAAAGATTTGTTCTATAATTTGGCCTAGTGACCTAGTTTTTACCTCAGGTTAATCCATTTTCATACATGACCTTGATTTTTGTAAGATGATCATTGTGACTAAACTTCACAAGTGTAAGGTCTAAATTGCGACCCCTGGGGACTATATCTTGTTTTTTCTGTGTTTTGACCTAATGACCTAGATTTTAGCTCCGGTTAACTCAAAATTTTATTTTACCTAGATTAGCTTCCGATGATCATTGCTGCCAAGTTTCATAAAAATCAGACCAAAATTGCGACCTCTAAGCACGATGTAAAAAAAAGTTACTGGTACAAGTCAAGATTTATTTACATCAAAAGTGACAAATTTTATCGCAAAACATGTGACAATTCAATATATTTGTAAATATCTCAAAAAGTCCCACGAATATTCAATTAGGACATGTGGTACATTGCTAAGGATAGCTTTACGCACCATATAAACACAAAACTGTTTGTTTTGCAATTAGTTTGAGGTTTAAAGTTTAAATGACTGGACTATATTGTTTGGAATTAACAAAGTTTGTTTAATGAATAAAATCTCTACGTATTATTGTTCAATTTTTTTACAATTCAAAAGCGATGACGAATATGGTGATGTTCAATAGATGAGAAGTGTTACACACGATATCAATGCGTATATTCAAAATCACTATATAACTTATCGGATTACTATAAAATTCAACCTGTATCATTTATTGCAAATGAACGCACATGCAAACGCGTATTACTGTACTCATTATTGCCGTACTATATACTCCAACGTGTACTCATTATTGCAATTACCGGAAATCGACGCGTCTATACACAGTGGATATTACAACAAAGAAATCATAAAAAAATGTTAAATTAGACAATAGTTAGTTTGTGAACAAACTGACGTAATAATATATGACACAGTTTTTACACAAACTATTTAAAGTTTGAAATAAATGAGCATCGGTATTGTATTTGGATTTTGACGACCAAGTACGAGATTTAAGTATTAGCTCGACTATTCGAATTATTGTACTACTACCCCGCGGTAGCGGCAGCGTTGGTGTCTCCTTACATTGCATTATTTTGGCAAGTATCTTTTATCAGAAACTTGATGTTACTTTTCGTCAAAGAAGCACTTATCTAGCGCTTTACGTATAAAACCATTGATCGATTTTACCCCTAAAATTTTTCATGTGGTTATTTCCATCAAATTTATTCAAACTATCACAATACTTTCAGCTTTGTTGAGGCACCGGTCTATCTCTGTTCTGGCCCACATTAACTGTATCGTTGAAAACGAAAAAAAAAGAAAATTATTTTTTTGAAAATTTATATTTTTCTCTAAAGGTTTATTTGTTCTAGATGAACCAGAATTTCAATCAATCAAAAACAAAATTTGACTATCAATATCTCCATAAACTAATTATATTCATTTACAGCATTGTTTAAAGTACTTATATGCCAGATCTTATCAGAATTGATCAAATAGTTAAAAAGTTATACTATAAAATGTAGATACTGTTTCACAGCCGATTCATATGGTGCAATCAACACAAATCCATATGGCCGCCCCTCACAATGTGTTACACCAGCGACAGTTAAAGTATACCTCTAAGCAATGGATTTTATGATATGAAGTTAATTTTTGGCTTACATTCATCCCATAACATTGTTTGTGTAAACACACATCCTTTTATAGATAATTGGTATGCATAAAGCAGTTTTTTTATTAAAAACAAACTGCACCTCTCGAACCGGCTCATGGATTTCTGTACAAATTGACCTTGATAGAAAAATATAAATTTTCAAAAAATTTTTTTTCGTTTTTGTTTTCTTTTTCAACGATACAGCTACCTGTGTTCTGGCCTTGTTTCGAAACAGAAAAGTAGAATGTGATTAAGACAATTTTGCATTTTATAATATTGTGAACTGGTGGCAACTGAGTATTTCTATGGCATACTATGAAGACAATAGTTAAGCATTTGGGATATTCAGAGGTCCATATATAAAACCATCGTTTTGCAAAGCTTCTGATAGATATGGGTCCGAAACGCATATGCATCGTGTAGTGGCTACATATGTAAGCCTTCATGAAAATGAGCAATATATGTTGTACGATGAAGATGAGCCAGAAATAAAGATCACTACACATTATCCTAGTGGCGATGTTTATAATCAGAAACAATGCATCGCGAGTGATAAATATAAATTGCTTAAATATATTTGTCTGCTAAAATCATATATTCTCGCAAAATAATTAAAGAAATCTAATAATGTTGTGACAACATCGTGAGAAAATGGTATGTCTTATGTACATCAAGGATTATATGTTTGTGATGTAATCAATGTTTTAGAAAATGTTCGGTTAAAGAGAAAATAGAAATACCACAACTGTTACATGTACAAAGAATTTTATTTATAATTGTGTCTCGTCGATGCTATCTGCAGTAAAACACTATAAAGTTTACTTATTTTTCTACCGATTGTTTTAATAATTGAACTGAATATCGTTTTGTTTTCTATAGTTCTTCTGTTTCGACGTCGGTTTGCTTTACTGCGCCATGTCTTGACACTAACAGCCAATTTGGTCACGACGTAGACGGTCGTGGCGACCACTATGGAGATGAGGATGTATTCGAATGCATAAGACTAAGTACATGTATACCTAATATCTGAACTACATGTATTTGCAACATACTAAACTAAAACAATGTTAAAAAGCTGAGCACAATTGTTGATTTTTCATTGATGATATCGACGATGGTGGTTTACTGTTGATTACGAAGATAAATATTGTGAATTAGTTTGTTAGAAAATAATATATTGTGAACCATTTGGAATTCTTAATTTTATAAGTGTGCCTTGTAACACATACGAATCCGAGATAAAAGGAAGTAACTGGGGGAAACGATGCCACAAGAAACGGAAATGACATTCCAAACTACCATATAATTCTCCAATTAAATATCAACCAATACGTTTAGAGTAATAGTCCAGTCAAGACAATCTCATTATGTTTGTATGAGGGAAATATGTTACATAGATCGCCCACATGATGCCCGTTATTCTCAAACTTTAATAATTTTCTGTCTAAGTGACGTTCTTTCATTGAAAATAATATGTGAATTAAACGGATACTGTACAAACCATAGAATATGTTCCACATTGCATGCATCACATCACAATAAAGCGTAAATATCGTTACAATATTTTATGAGGAAAACAGTAATAAGTCACGACGACCTAGTGACTGTACATAGCACGTACAATGCCATTCTTTGCCATTTTTGATTTAAACTGTCAGTTAAAGTACTAATACATAAAAAGGTTGATCGGCTAACTAAACGATATCTTTTTCAACTTATTAACTAACATTAAAATAAAAAGCGCGTGAAATAATCGATGAAGCCGTGATTAATAAAACTTAAACTTGTGTGCCGCATTCTAATTACTTTGCACATAAAATGCATCAACCTTTTATATAAATAAAGTCAGAGACTATTTTTGTCACCCTTCAACACTATGGTTATTATTCTAAGAGACAAATGCAGTATATACAAGTAGTAATTCGCAGCTAGTCTGACTATTCAATGATTGTCATTTATGGGGTTTGCATTAAAATTGAAATGCCAAAAGCTGCATGTTTTGCAAAAATGAATTGTGTACTGGAGGAACACATTCGGTGTACCGAAACTATACAAGAAGTTCATACTATTGTCGGAATGCAAATACTACCAAATTATGGAAATAAATTGCTGGTACTTGCTATACCTATGGATTATTGAAGGAATAATAGGACACTGTCTTGTTTATTGAGTTGGACATTAATACGGAATACTTAGAAGTTATACGTCAGTTTTTATTACATTGATGTACGACTGTAGACTACTTGATACCGCGAATTATTTCAAATTGCATGTAAATACAAATATAGCTGATGTTTCACAAAATTGCCCAATATTTACAACGTAATGCATTTCTACCATACGCAATATATAACAACCTTAAAATGCGACAAACGATTAAGGGCAAATTAAGAACGATGCTATTAGACGAAGACGTGTATGCCGGTAGTTAAAGACAGACCAAAAAATCAAGAAATATTGAAAACAATATTTGCTTAACAACTGGTCTGATACTCAAATAATGATACATATAATCCACATGCAGTTATCACAGAGATCATTCAGTTCACACAAGTTGTCTTTTTGGAAATGTCTAAATGAATGTTGATTGTTTTGATTAATCGCTGGCTTAAAAATAAAGGTCGTATGTACTTCTTACGATATTATACGACTGATGAATATCCGACATCTGCATCATCAGACGCTTCTCATGAGCTGTTTTCAAGAAAATCAGAACTTGACCAAACTGAAGTTTAAAAAAGCTTGTTTTAAGTGAAAAGTAATTTGCAGACAGTATTTTCTTGTTGTACTTAAGACCTTCTCATTCTCAGTCAGCGAAATTCATAGCTGGTGCAATTTTATATATAATAACTTCTTATACTTACTAACTTACTTTCACTACCGACGTAGCCTTATAGTTTTGTATGCGTCGTTACTTATTGTGTAGTAGTAATGCCTCAAATGATACCTGATGAATTGAGGATTTCCCACACAACTGCAGTAACTGCATACTTTTTCAGTGCAATTACTGAAGTCTTACAGGTAACCATTTCCTGAAATCTTCTATCACTTTTAGACATACATACGTAGGCATTCGCCGAAGTCTTTTTTGCTATTCCGAACACATTTGATTTGATTTATTCGATTGCTTACAACAGAAATTTCTTTGAATATACCATCAACTCCCGTGAGTTATTTGACGAATCGCAATGATAAGCTAAGATATATAAAAATTGGCGATGCCCAAGGAGCCTCATGACACAGGAACTTAAGCGTACTTGAGACACAATATATCACATATAATCGAATTGAATGGGTAATTCCCACAAATTATAGGACATTTTTTAAACAAATACTAATTTAACTGCTTCACTTTGGATGTTGTTATTTCTTTCATTTTCTGACAGCGTCGTGTTAGCTTCTTTAGAGTAACTTGTAAAGTATCTGCAAGGCAATGGAGCTTAACCATAAGTCGAGCAATTCTGATATCTAACCGGACTTGGGGTTGTATTTGTCATTTGTCAATTTTAATGATCTCCGGGGTAGTGATATGTATTGATTCAATTTGTTTCCACCAGGAAAAACGTAATCCCTTGCGAATGTGTTAGAGCCAACTTGTAAACATGATTGATTTTGTTTCAATGGCAGTTGAATATTGCATAACATCAAGATTTCACCAAATTACAACCACAGTTGAATTGGTACATGTAAGGTAAGTAAACTGGAATATCAATAGTTTAACACATACTTATATGTAGATTGTCAGCTTTTAAGGGTTTATAAAGTGATGTTGATATCAGTCCAATCAGTATACAAGCAAATAACAATGGCTCTTCTACCGGGTAAATGCTAGCATTATTGTGTTTCCCAATATCATGACATGGTGTATTTTGGTGTAATTAACTGTGTTGACCTCTTGAGCACGATAAAGGGTTTTACTTTTAAGCATTAATGGTTTTGCGCGAGCCTAGTAAGGTATTAGTAATACTGTATGCTACTACATATATATTTGTTAGTCTAAAACCGCCCTTAAACATTTTTAAACTCACTTTCACCATTGTTTAGAAACAACATTTACTATCATCGTTTTATCAATACTGATTAATTTATATTCGGAGCCAATATGTGTACGTTATGACAGTATTTGTCCACATTGCTTATCGTGTTGCTAAAATCACTCTTTAATAATCGTAGAAATCAACAATTTAACGATTCCAAAAGCTTATTTGCTAAACTAATTGAGGATTCAAACATTATGGTATATGAATTTTTAACCGGCTTGTATTTGACTGGGCAAAACAACCCTTAAGAAAAATGTACATTTAGAATCTATAAAATAGAAATGAATTCGCGGAAACAGTCTATATTTAACTGCCATCGTTTACCTAAACTAAACATTGGTTCACTCGCAGTGACATGTCACAGATAACTGCTATGTGGGCTTGTTAAAAGGTTTCAAAATATCACGGCATATTTAGACGGTGTATGTGAGGTGCATCTTACAGGTTCTATAATAAAGCAAGTTCTTATTTTACATTCAACGATCTAACATCAATATCATGTTCGAAAATTTACTGCAAGTTTTACATTAGGATTACTATCCATTATATAGGAAGCTTATCATTGACATACTTCAAAATCGAGGTCGTATCCTGTTAAAATGTTGTTTTTCTGTAACATGTTGTTCTCCATAGATATATTATTATAATATCTTCTTTGATTTAAGATGTCGATCATCCTAACTGTGTAAGACGTCTTATAATGTAAATATAATAAATTCTCCATCTGGGAAATGAACGACAACCCTCATATATCTAAAATGTTCGAAAATTGTTGATGACATTTGTTTCTTGATTATCTAATACATCGTTGTTACAATTTCCATAGGTATCACCGTGCCATCTCTTTTTACTCATGCTTTATCTGATGCGTTAAATATATGAAGTGGGTCTATCCTTATTTTATGTTTTGGCACATAAAAGCTGGTGTGTCAAAACCAGTCTAAGCTTAAATGACACGCGGTTCTTATACTGCTTGACAAAGCCGTGTTATAAATTGACAATTGGCTCATTTTGCTTTTAGCTTTTGCAAAAACATAGAAAACGTACGAATGCAAAAAAAAGTTATAAGCATTACACAAATGTGGGTTATCTGCTTTCGAGACATTCAATGGATTCGATTAGGGTGAAAAAAGGCTCGATTTATTACTCAAAACGACTGAGTACTTTATCATGCTGATGTAATTTACCAATATGCTTGTCGTGAGGAATTCCTTGTAAAACTTGTAATCCGTCAATAACCTTTCTGAGAGTGCAAACTTCGATAGAATTTGTTGTAAGAGTACATGAACATGTCGTTCGGTCTGCTTGAGTGACTATAGATCGATAGACGAGTTACTCAAACTTTAAATGATTGGGGATTGTAGAAACTGGAGGATGGATGAGCAGTAGGAATGGTATAACTGCAGACAAAATATATATTTCTTCACGTCAGGAGGTTAAATGTTAAAGTCCAAGGTCGATGTTTTTATGTTTAAGACGTCATTAGACACACGGAATAAGTTTTTAAGACGCCATATGTGCCCTTTAAAAAGTGTGTGATTGTTCAAATAATATAACAAAACACTCGTTCCATAGATAATTTATTGCTTCTCCATATTCACATCACCCACGCCTAGCAAATTTTGATCAAATAAGGAAACATATTTAACCCAGACCGTATTGTTAAATGAATCCGACGTTTAATGTGTAATGTAATCTAGCATTTCAATAATGAAACCACGTTTAATACGCAGAACATATTGTCTATAATGTTTATATTGCCACAATATGTCTATTGTGTGGCTTTGTTACTGATATGACTATGATTGCCCACATAAAAACCCGTTCAATGTTTGGTTCATAATTGGTTATTGCTAAGGAACAGTTTTCACACAAACAATGTGCCGCCATCTCTATCCAATATATAGGGTGAGTTTTTTTAGTGTTTGTGTAACCTGAAAATCTGGGTTTCATATCTCTATCGCTCCAAATTATACTCATGGTCGATGTTATTGTTCTTGTTTTGTAATTATTGCGTTTTACTTATACAAATTCTACATTCGACAGAATAAACACCAACTGATTGTATACATCGACACAGCCAATGTTACTACATGTAGTTTGGATAAACAAACTTCATAGATCGGATGGTAATTGAAGATGACACTGGGAATCTTTTGAATAAATTTAATCGAAAAGTTCAGACTCGAGTGTGTCCAGTTACGGCAAGAACGTGTGTCATGATTTACAAGCACAAAGCAGGAAACATATCAAATACTAGTACGTCGATTCAATTTTCTAGGGATAGTTAATTATTTCTAATAATGCAAGCAATATTTTACTCATCCGGTAGTTATTCGAAATAATAAGGTACATTGTTCAAGGCCAAATACGTTAGTCGCTTTATGGACAAATTGTCTATGTGAATTGATGTTATGTCTACGTCTACTTGACAATGTGTCTTACATCGATAACAATTTGAATTTCTCTCAACAGTAATTGGATGGCTAGAGCTTCTCGGTCATTTTCTTGGCACTACAAATGTCGAAGTATGAAGAGTACCTACTAAAGACGTCACTGTCAGGTACCAATGCCAAGTAAGGTTCGTTATATACATGTACATGCAAACTGTAGTGTAATTATCAACATTTGGTAAGCGATGTAGTTAAGACAATAAGTGATAGTGATCAATGCCACGTAACTGGTCATTTTGTTCAGAAACACGTTTCAAGTAATGATATAATGAAAGAACAATCTGGGAACGCTGTTACACTGATACAAACACATTCATGTAAAGCAAAGGTTAAGTTATGTATGCATGCATGTTACTGAAATTACACTAATTTACCCGTTTAATATCGATTGACACCACATTCGCTCGACCACGTTTCGATAATGTTATATTAGGCATTCGAGTTTAAATTCCAGTACTCGTTTCTTCTGAAGGCGCTTTTCCAAGCTTGCGAAACATGATAAATCAACTTAGTAGCGACGAAAAAACAATTTCAATTTAGCTTCGTTTCATATCCTGCACATGGACCATTCTATATACAATAACGTGGACAATGCAACACGGACATTATCTGCTTATAATAATCGACGAAACCGTGAGTAAAAATAATACAAAAATATATTCATTAATTACGTATAGTAGGAAACCACTGTCTGGGTTTAATTAGTGTATCTCAATGTTGATGCAACAATACGAAATAAAGTACAAAGCTAAAATCTATTTTTAGGCATGTGTATATTGGATCGACTATTCATCTTTCCCATTGCCAATAATTGAAACAGGAGTTGGTAATTACACGCATCACCTAAGACAGCCACAGGTTAAATAGCAGGATTAAAGGTACGTACTTGTATGTCAAAATTACCAACGTCCAAATGGAATATTATGTGAACTCATTATAATGTTATCTAACTATCGTAACGACCATCTATGCTCATGCACAAAACTATAATATCCATCGGACATGTTAGACAGTACAGTCAATGCCATAGTTTCAACTACAAACAGTCGAAATAGTTAGATTTAGCTTTGCAAATACAACATTTTTGTCTTCTGGAAAAAGTGATCATGTAACCCAAATTTCCGCTGTAAAAGAGGAGGAATACATATTTTCTAAAGAAACGCAAAACACGGTGACTCCCTAGTGAAACAATGACACCAGGCCAATAGCACGGGCGATTTAAATAAAGGACAAATAATTGAAACGAGAAGAAATTCAAGGTTGCTCTGAGCAGTTATGACATTCAGTTAAATCTACAAATTAGTATGATTTACAAATTTTCATGTACACGGTTTTGAGCTTTGCAATCGAAACCAGCACCAATGGAGTTACCCATTTCATTTTCCTGCGTTTTTTCGACTATTCCTGTAATATCGTGAGACACAATGATGAATTGCAAGCTTGTTTTTATAACATTAAGTGGCAATATTATGATTTGGCACCGGGGCATCGAAGGTATACTTGGCTCTGCTGGACAATCACATTAGTTAAGGACGAGTTTCATACTATGTCGGTGTCAACCACGCATAAGATCAATTCTTTTCATTATATCGCAAGCAGTCCATACTATAGTCAGTAGCGTATATAATGATAAATTGCTGGTACTTGTCATACCTTATGGGTTATTCAGTAATAATAGGACACTGTCGTGTTTATTTAGGTGGACATTAATACGGAATATTCAGAAGCTATACGTCAGTTTTAATTTCAGTGATGTACAACTGTTGACTACTTGATATCGCACTTCATGCAAAACGTTGTAGCTTCAAACTAGCAACTACTTAGTAACTGTTTAATCTTCTTTTATGCGATATACAAGTAACACTATTGACAAGTAATTGACGTATAGTTTTAAAACGGTTGATGTTTACTTCTTCACGACAATCGTGATGTGTAGTGAATAACAGTCACTGGAGAATACTTTCATTTATTCCGAGTTAGATGACTATTTCACTCAATATGACAATGAAATACATGTAAATATATTTAGACTGAATATGTGTCCGAATATACAAATTTATCCACCATTTAAAACATAATGCGTTTCTTCTATACGAAATACATAAATCGACGCAATGTAATAACAATATTGGTATGAAGGTAAATGAAGGACTATGCTGGACATAGATGTGTGTGACGGTAGCTAAGGACACACCAAAACTAATATATCAATACCTTCCAAGGAATTTTGAAAACGATATTTGCTGAAGATATGGTCTGATACGAGTCGAAATAAAATAATGATACAAATTATGTCGCATCAATGAATAAATACGGCTTTAAAATAACAACCACCTATTAATGGAAGATGGTATGAATGAGATAACCGAGTATAACTATAACTATATGGAATTCCAATGATTAATGCAGTCAATTGATGTCTCATTAAGATAATTCTACTGTACATAAAAGCATACTTATACTAATGAAATGTTGGCTTTTAATGAACCGCTATCGTAGCTTACGGAAAAAACAAGTAATTGCAAATGGTACTTGTGAAGTTTGTCTATCTTAATCACTGATCCACATGCGGTTATCAGTGACATAGATGATCCAGTTAAACTCAGTATCTTGGGAATGTATAAATGAATGTTGATTGTTTAAATAAATCGCTGGCTTAACATGAAGGTCGTATGTACTGTTAACGATATTATAAGACTGATGAAGATCTGGCATCTGTACTATAAGGCGCTTCTTATGAGCTGATTTTCAAGAAAAATCGGAACTTTTCAGTGCAATTACTGAAGTCATGCCGGCAACCATTTGCTGGGTATGAAAAATATAAATACCAATCACTGAAATCTGCTGTTACTTTTTGACATTGAGTACAAATGTAGGTATTCGCCGGAGTCTTTTTTGCTATTCCGAACATTACATCAATAAACTACAGTGTACGAATTAAGCCAAATCATAGTATGGTTATACTGTCAGCAGTATTTAATCAATTGTTTACATTAGAAATGTCGTTCAATAAATATCCCTTCCTCAGTTATTTGACGAATCGCAATGATAAGCTGAGATATATATTGGAGATGCCACAGGAGTCGCATGAAACACGAGCGTTATCGTATTTGAGACGCAATACATCACGTTTAATCGTACCAAATAAGTCATTCTCACAAATTATAAGACACTTTTTTACAACAAATACTGATTTAACTGCTTCATTTAATCTGTTTTTATTTCTTTAATTCTCTGACGGCGTCGTGTCAGCTTATTTAGATCAATTTGTAAAATTTCTGTAAGGCATTTGCTCTTCTACCGGGTAAATGTTAGCAGCGTTGCGTTTCACAATGTCATGGCATGGTGTATTTCTGTTCAGGATTAATTAACTTAGTGTGTACACCCCTTGATCACGAGAAATAGTTTTACTTTAGCATTCATGGTTTTGCACGAGGCTAGTAAGACATAAGTTATACTTTATTCTAATAAATATATAGAGAATAATAGGTTAGTGCCGTGGATGAGTAAGTTTATCTGGCAAGGCGGAGGAATTTATCGGGTGAACCGTAGGCGAATCCGATAATTTCCACAGCCGAGCCGGATAAACTTTCACTCACTCCACGGCACTAACCTATTATTCTCTTTATCCGGTCACTACATCTGCTTTAAAAAGGGAATAAAAGTCGGACTATTTAATTGCCTTTTCATTATTTGTGCGTAACGTCACGTTCGTTCACTGACGTCACGACAAAACAACAACGTCGGACATCTTGATAACGTCATGTACACGCAGGTAAGTCGTAGAACAATTATTGATCGACCCAAGCTCATTTTAAATAGGAAAACCTCATCCTCGGATACAGAGTTTCAGCCGGCGACCCCGCTTTAAGAAGAAGTCCGTCAGATCACGTGATGAGGTGACGGTTTATTGCAAGTCACATGACCACTTGACGGTTTATTGAAAATGTTATCCGGCACCCTGTTATCGGGCTGATTTGGCCGGAAGTGACTGGATAAATGTTTATAAATCTAGAATCGCCCTTAAACACCTTCAAACTTACTTTCACTTATGTTTAGAAACGACATTTACTATCATCGTTTTTTCAATCCTGATTAACTTATATCCGGAGCCAATATGTGTATACCATGTGACAGTATTTGTCTCTTAAAGATGTTTCACATTGCTTATCGTGATGCTAAAATCACTCTTGAATAATCGTAGAATTTAACAATTTCAAAACCTTATTTGCTTAACTGTTTGAGTATTAAAACGTTACGGTATTTGAATGTTTTAACCGGCTTGTATTTGGCTGGGCAAATAGCACCTTAAGAGAATATTTACATGTTTTGTTACCATATTTATATTATATGCCTATCCTTTGTTAGAGTACAATGTAATGAGTGTACATGTAACAACAGCTATCAGTCCAAACTTAAATATTCATTTAGAATCTACAAAATAGAAAGGAATTCGCGAAAACAGTACATATATTTAACCTATATTTTACCTAAACTAAACGTTGGTTTACTCGCGGTGACATGCCGTAGATAACTGTTCTGCCGGCTAGTTAAGAGGTTTCAAAATATCACGGCATATTTAGACGGTGTATGTGTGGGTCCATCTTACAGGTTTCATAACGAAGCAAGCTCTGTCTACTCACATTTTCCATTCAACGATCTTCGACCTCGTGATGGAACATTTGGTGCACGTTTTACACGAGACTTACTTCCCATTATATAGGAAATAATTTATTTCACGTGAATCGTAATCGAAGACACATTCGCTAAAAATGTTGTTTTTCTGTAACACAACAATAGACATTTTATTCCAATTCCCTCTCTGATTTAAGATGTCAACTTGCTTGAATATTCTTGGTGACAATCGTTTCTTTATACTCTAATCAAACGTTCTTTACAACAATCGAACATTATTCTCTGTGTTTAAGAAAACAAAGAATAAATAATCAATTTTACTATGTGTCACATATTGGTAAGCCTCACCCTATCATCCCTTTTTGCTCCTGCTTTATTTGGTATATTAGATATACCAGGTGGATTTATCGCAATTGGTTTTAACGAACATGGGATTTATATTATGGTTTTGGCCCATTGAAGCTGACGTGTCAAAACAAGTCTTAGATAAAGTGACAAGCGGTTATACTACCACTCGGCGAAGATTTTATAGATTGCCACTGTCTTGTGCGACACTTCATTTTGCTTAAGGTTTTAGCACAATCATAGAAAATGTACGAATGTAAAACAGTAATAATCATACACACATTAAGTGTATCTGCTTTCCAGACAGTCAATGGATTAGGATGACAGAAGTCTCGATTTATTACTCAAAACGTTTGATTGTGTACTTTGTCATGGTGATGCATTTTTTTTGTCCTTTCAATTTTATTCATTTATAAATACATTTACATTTATGCCATACATTATAAACATCTTAACAAACAGTATAAAAATAAATGGATTTATAAATTATTTTTCGAGAGAGAGAGAGAGAGAGAGAGAGAGAGAGGGATAGAGAGAGGGGGGAGAAAGAGAGAGACATAAAAGTAGAATGTATAGATACTTTTTGCACCATCTCTTCAATAAAAACATATTTGTGTTTTCTTAATTTAATAATATTATAAAGTCACTCCATTTGTTCTCAAACATTTCACTTTGATTTTTTATTTCTGATATTGTTTTCTCTATTTGTATTCTATGTTTCAGGTATTCTTTAAAAGGTTCTATTGATGGACTAGTTAGTGTGCATTTTGATTTGAAAATGAAATATTTTGTAAGAAGTATGATGTAATTTATTAGAATGCTTTTTTGTGGATCATTACTTTGCACTGTGCAGAACGATATATCAACATAGTTAAAAATATTAATAGATGGAACATATACTTTTAAAAAATTATAAATATTTCCCCAAAAGGCTTGTATGACATGACATTCCCAGAACATATGTATGTTGCTGTCTGGGAACATAGAACAGAAATCACATAGGGTAGACGGAACTAGTTTGCACTTTAGTAAATACGAGTTGTTTGGGATAGTTCTCATTAAGTATTTGTATTGGAATTCCCGGAGTTTTGTGTCAACAGTACATAATAAAGGAGTTAAAAAGATATTCTCCCATTTCATGTTATCGTGTCCTATTTCATGGTTCCAATTATGAATTTGCTTAACAGGATTATTTTGTTTGGTTTCAATCAAAATGTTATATGCAATTTTATTGATTTTTCTTTTATTTTTGATTTTATCGATTAGGTACTTTGGTGGATTGTATGACATAGGTTCTGTAGATAAAGTTTGTTTCCATTCTGCTGGTATGTTTTGTACGAGACTATGGTATTTAGTAAAATCACCAATTTGTATATCGTACAGTTGTATCAAATCTCCGAAACTATCGAAGTTTGAAGATCTGTAATAATAAATGTGCTCTATAAAGAGTATCCCTTTGTCATACCAATCTTCAAAGAAGAATGTGGTATTTCTATCAAGTTTAATTGAGCTATTATTCCAAATGATTTGTTTTGCTATTTGTTTGTGTTCTGATTTAAAATTTATCTTACTCCATGATAACATTATGTCTTTGAGGAATTTTGATTTTATATTTAACATTTTACATCATTTTCTGTCATGTTGCATTTAAAAAATAATTTTCCACCATAATTGGCTAATTCTTGTTCATATATATGCTGCCAGTTATTGACTTTATCATTTTCTAATCGTTTTATCCAGCTTATTTTTAATCCATCAATAAAAGAATGAATATCCACCATTTTTAAACCTGCATTTTTATAGTCTTGTATAATTGTGTTTCTTGATATTTTATCTGGTTTACCATTCCATAGAAAGTCAAACATGAGTTTTTCAATGTTCTTTATAATGTCTATATTTGGTTTATGTAGTACAGTAAGTGGGTATAGAAGTTTTGGGAGTGCAAATGTTTTCAAAACATTTATTTAACCTATAAGTGATAAGTTCCACTTTTTCCAGTTTTGTAGGCAATGACAGAACGCGTTAATTTTGGGGGTCAGATTTAGGTCGTGTATTCTTGTGATGTTGTTAGTGAAGACAACGCCTAGTGTATTAGCAGAGTCTGATGTCCATAAAAAGTTATCTTTCTTGCAATATTCCAAATCACTGTGTATTAACGAACCTATTCTGAGTGCTGTGCATTTATTTTTATTTAGTTTTAGACCTGATATTAACGAGAATTGTCCTAGAATTTCTATTAGTTTTTCAAATGACTTCTTTTCACCATTGATGAAGAAGCTGGCATCGTCCGCAAATAATGTTTGTTTCATTTCTTTTTTATATATAGTAACACCCTTTAAATTTTTACATGTGTTGATTCGTCTAGACAAGATTTCGATACATATTATAAATAAATATGGGGAAAGAGGACATCCTTGACGTACTCCCTTCTTAATGTCAAAAAATTTTGAGCAATGACCATTGTTCGTGACACATGCTTTTGCATCTTTATAGAACAACGATACCCATTTTATTAATTGTTCACCAAAATTAAAATATTTGAGACATTTGAAAATAAATTTGTGGTCAACGCTATCAAAGGCTTTTTGAAAATCTGCAAAGAATATTATACCAGGTTCATGGTTTTCCTGCATCTTTTCAATTATTTCTTGGATTAATCTTACGTTTTCACCAATATATCTACCTTTTACGAAACCTGTTTGATCTTCACTTATTAAATGTGGTAACGATTTTTTAATTCGATTGGCTATTGTTTTGGATGCTATTTTATAGTCTATATTAAGTAAAGATATAGGGCGCCAGTTATTCAAGTTTGTTAAGTTTTTGTCCTTTTTTGGGATTAATGTAATTAAACTCTGTTTTTGTAGTTCTGTCAAATTATCATTTTTGAATGAGTAATTTATCGATTTTATATAGTGCTCTTTAAAGTCATTCCAAAATAATTAAAAAAATTCAGCAGAAATGCCATCTGACCCAGGGCTTTTATTGTTGTTCATTTCTTTCAATGCCGTGAAAGCTTCATATTCGCTGATTTCCCCTTCACATTGTTGTTTTTGTTCGTTGGTTATAGTATGTCCATTTGTTTGATGCAGGGTGATGCATTTGATCAATATGCTTGCAAAGAGGAATGCCATGTAAAACTTTCAATCCGTCAATAACAATAAAAGGAGTGCTAACTTTGATTAACTTTGTTGTAAGAGTACACGATCATGTCGGTCGATCTGCATGACTAAATATAGATCGGTAGCCGAATTATTCAAACTTTAACTTTAAGCGGATGATGGTACAGAATTTAGGATGAAAGAGAGGTGTTGATGGTATAACTACTGACAAACTATAATCATTTTCAGGTCAGTTTGTCCAATGTCAAGGTCGCGATGCAATTATGGTTTGGATACCATTTGAAACACAGAACAGGTTTTGACAACATCACATTCAAAATTTAATAAATACACAGTGCGTTTGTTCATGAACTAAAAGTACTCCGAATAATCGCTTCTGTTTCATAAACTTTCAGATGTTATTGCTTCTCTGTATTGCATCATCCACGACCAGATAATTCCGATCAAATAAGGACTTGTTAAACACTTACCATAATATTAAATGCAAAGTCTTTCTATAGGTTTTATACATCCACGTTATGTGTTCGTTTGGACACAAACCCCGTCAATATTGTCACTAGTGAGAATCTAACTCACTTCATGATGAACGGATGCTAATTGTAGATGACAGTGGGGATCATTAAAACAAATGTAATCAAAATGTTTAGACTAGAATCCGTCCTGTTACGACAAAAAATGCTAGTCGTCCAGAATAACAAGCACAAAAAATGAAACATCTCTTATAAGTCGATTCAATTTTCTTGGCAAATTAAATTATCTCCAATAATGTTAGAAATATTTCACTCATCCAGTCGTTATTCGAAATAACTACACACGTTGTATGAGGCCAAATATGTAACACTTTATGGTTCGATTATCTAAGTAAATTGAAGTAAAACCTTTAGTGTGAGATAGTCCTCTTCTTTTCTTATATGTACGTCATAAGACATATCAACAGTGATTGTTTGTAGGTGAAAAGTTAATGTCTTGCAATAGTCAACTGGCATTGAAACATATTCAATCATGCTACAAGATTATTGGAGCACATTCTCAAGGGATTACGTTTATCCTGGAGGAACCAAATGGAAGCATTGTAAATCAATCCCCCGGAGATCCTTAAAATTGACAATTGTCAAATACAATCCCATGTCTGGTTACTTATAAGAATTACTCGACTTATTGTTAAGCTCCGTTGCCTTGCAGATATGTAAACAATTACTCTAAAGAAACTGACACAACGCCGTCAGAGAATTAAAATTAAGTCACTATGTTGGCATTATACAGTGTACATAAGTTTTTGTTATTGAAAAAACTTGTTTGGTTACTTCATGCAGAGGTTACCATTTCCTGGCTTCAATTCATGGTCGTATCACAGATTTACGTGTGTTGTCACTATATGTGACTGGTTTGACTTGGACAATGGTCATGCGAGGTCAATAACTAGATTATTGGATACACATTTGGATTTACATGTATTAAGTCAACGGGAATTTCAGTGTCCACAAATGTTGTTCTCTGGTCATTGGATCATGTTTTGTCGCTGAATTTCGCTGTATTGGGTATTGTGTTAACTAAGTCTGGTCACAGTAATGCCTAATTTCGTTAACGTTTTTGGCATTTCTTTGTGAAACCAGTTTATCCAGGTTACAAACCACGAAGTAAATTTGCTCTTTAGTTCAATGAAAAGTGACAATGGTCTGCCCCAGACCGCACCATGTTAAAGTCCATGGCCTGTTGACACACATAGATCATTAAAAAGTAGTATGTTTCAGCTACAAAATAAGACATAAAATAGGGGGGGGGTCATGTTTACTATAAAACAAACTGTATTTGTCAACGGCATTTAATTATTTTTCGGACGCGCATACGGTTTCAATGTTGGTTTTATCCTACGCTACTTTCGCTTTCGTAAATATGCCAAAATCGCAGACTATTCAACACAACACAGCTTCACTACTTCATTTACATATATACACTGTACTTAATCTCAAAAGGATGAGTCCAGTTCCATTTTGTCCAGGAATATCACCATTTCCAGTCAAAAAGAAGTTGTCGAAATGACTATTTGAGTGTATCCGATTGTGGGTCGCGTATGCATTAAGTGGTTTTTGACCTGCAGCTCTGTATCAGCAGGTAACTGGTCTTTTCGTTTTTTCTTAGATTATGCATGTTCTATGTTATTGTGCATGTTAAATTGCTAATGTTTTCTGTGATTGGTTGGAAAAGTTAAGTGCTTCCTTTCATGTCAGATTTCCTTTCACTCTTTTCCATCTATGAACGTGATTTAATAAGTACTCTTAGGTCACTATAAACTTTCTTGCATTTTGGAAATAATTTTTATTGTTCAGCTACATTAAATAGCCCATTTTATCCCTGTCATAAGTGGAAGGGGGTCAGGGAAACATCCCTATTTCCACCTTACCATTGAACATGAATGTATATCAGGTCTGCATAAACTAATTTAAATATGCTGCGTCATATGCACTGTCCAAGTACAGTCCTGCGTTAGGGTAATGAGCCTCGATACAAAATGCATAATTAATGATGAAAACAAACTTACAAACAAAACCATGAAAGTTAAGATTACACACTAAATTCCATAAAATTACATATTTCGAATTACTTTGTATTTTTGGAATTATAAATATTTAAATTGCTATCTTTTCACGACGTATTCCGTTAAAATAATTTGTAGGATGTATTGTATTGCGTATCACTTCAGTCTTCTGTAAAGCGATCACGAGAATTTCCATTGCGCTCACTAACATATAAGTTGGTTATTGTAATCTTTATTCGTGTACTATGCTTTCCAACAATAATTTAAAATTCCCATGACTATAATAATGCAGTTGCATATATAAGTTGAAAATCAGATAGTTGTTTATGTTGTTTTATACTGTTTGTAATGCATGTGGTATGGTAAATATTAGTTTACTAAGGAGTTTGTTTAAACTGCTTTAAGTGCAGTGTGGCGGCTGTAAAAATTCACCCCGTACTTCACTTCAGTGTAGTTATGACTTATAATTACCTCCATGTATGGCTAATTATGCACACAATTCGAAGTCCACAGTGTGTCATTCATTACGGAGTGAGCATATAAGGCTCGCTCAAAGTATTCATTTGTGGGGGATGTGGATGGCTTGTACTATGTCTGACTCTTGCGTGTGTGGCTAGGCGCTGCCCCCATAGCTGTGTGGCTTTGGTTTGTCTCCTACTATTTATTCTATACCCATCATAACATGTTTGTTGAACTGCAAAATATATAGTATGACGACATCAAATAATAATGTCATATGTAGCACATTTCTCCAGATTACAACTGCATATTTCGACTGCTTATAATATAAACTAGATTATTGGCTGTGCTATCTTCTATGCCCGATGTTAATAAATAATATATGTTTATGTGAAATTCATAGATAGTCGTTTTATATTGAGTTCTTGTTCTTTTCCACTTTGACGTTGGTCATTTTGTCTTGTGCCTTTACTCTTGTCTGTCGTAGGTTTTGCGTGCAACAGCCACATTGTATTTTTGAAATTAAGAATGCGGGACATGCACGAATGCATGTTTGAAATAGATTTTAACTTGGTAAGATTGTACCAACTGTAAGAAACACAGATCGAACCCGGACAATGGTTTTCTATAATCTGTAATTTATGAATTTAGTTTGGTGTGCATTGTAACCAAATGTGATCCAGAGTAAATACATCGATAATTACACGTACACTTTGTTAAGTTTTGTTAATAATTTGAAAATTATATAGTTAAGATAGCCGATACATCTATGTTTATCTCAGTACTTTAAATAACACTGATATTTAAACTTCTTATAAGCCTCGCAGACTGACACCGCACTTAGGCACAGTGGCTGTTGGGGCCGTGGGTTTGAATCCCACCAACGGCGTGAGGGTTTTTATACGATCTATAAATAGCATTTTTACACAAATCATTTCCTGGACTACTTCTGTTCCTTCATTCACTTTTTCTCTGGCCTTCTATCCATCCTGCTTTAGTGGGTTTATTGACAAGAAACATGCATAAACTTTTCTCTAATCATGTTAGACTTTATTATGAAAAAATGTCCAATCAACATCGACCTTGCTAAAACGTTATGAGCAATTGAGTCGTTCAGTGCTTTTCGTAATGAATTTAACCTCGCGTCTTAAAATAAATGAGACAGATATAACCACTCCTATATTTTCATCGAACCTTGATGTTGCAAATAAAATCATACTTTATGACAGCTTTCTAATTGATATTATCTTATTCATTGACATGGCTATAATGCGCATCGTGTGTGCTTTATTCAGTCGCTTGGTGCATATACGTAGGATGTCGAAATTGATCACTGTTTTCTGCATTGAAGATTGTAACGATATTCACGCGTTGTGATGTATGTAATATGGAACATAGTCTTATGTTTGTACAGTTTCCGTGTAGTTCACAATTCTATTATTTTCAAAAACATACTACATGTATGATGCTCATAAGAAACATACGTACCAGCCTGATAGTACTTTAGAAAGAGACGTCATTACATGTAATAAAACAAACGTCACTGTAGACACACAACAATTAAAGTTTATCGATAACGCGAAGCATGTGGGCAATCATGTGTACCATATTTCCTACATACAAAACACTATGCGATTGTCTTGACTAGACTATTTCTCTAAACATATTGGTTGATATGTAATTTGAAAATAATATGATGGTTTGGTGAACTATTTCCCACCTATTATGTCCTTATATCTCGGTATGTGTTACAAAGTTGCGCTTGTAAGGTATTCAAATAAGAATTCAAATGTCCTATTATTTTCTAGCTAACAAATTCACATATTAATTTTCCAACCAATCAATAGAAAACCACCATCGACAAATTTATTAATAAAACATCAACATTTTTAATAGCTTATGTGTGTTAAACATTAATTATAATTAAACATCAATATTTACGCTGTAGCTTTTGAACATTTGTATAGTCTATTTTGCAGACACACTATACCAATGTTTAAAAGCTACATGAAGTTCGGAACGAAAAATGCACTAAGTCTAATACGCTCAAATTTCGCATCGCCATATTCGATATCGCAACCCTCTATGTCGTGACAAATTTGGATTTTGGTGTAAAGACCTGGTGTAGTCAAGGAAAATTGGCGCCAACATAAAAAAGTAGAACAACCGATACTCTATTAGATAATAAAAACAATCAGCAAAAGAATAAGAAGCATCTTTGTGTCTTTAAATATCATCAATGCGACACTTTAATAAATAACATTCGTTGTAACAAGTGTGGTTGATATATATTGACATGTAGCATGTAAGCGTATAATACGACACTGTGTATGTCATATAGATCTTACTCTTAAACCGAAAATTTACTGAAACATTATCACATCTTGATACATAGACATCCCCGACTTACATGAGCTACCTCACTTTCTCACGAAGTTGTCACTACATGATTAGATTTCTATAATTATTTTACGAAAAGTATTATTTTACCAGACGAATCTATTTAAGCAAACGGTGAAACTAGTTCTCCAATTTATTTTGGTAACTCTTGAGACATTGGTTCATTTAATTAGGCAATTAATATCTTAATAAAACCCTAATTTCTGTTTCAATACAGTGCCAGAACAGAGGCGGGTCCGGTGCCTCATCGAAACTAAAAGTAGGGTATTTTTAACAGAAACTTGTTGAAAGTAACCAAAAGCTTTTATGGGCAAAAGACAATCAACGAAATGAATGTTGATTCCTTAGATAAATAGTTTGCTAAAATATGAAGGTCGTGTGTACTTTTTACGATATAATAAGACTGATGAATATCTGTCATCTGCATCATAAGGCGCTTCTTATGAGCTAATTTTCAAGATAATCGGAGATGTTGACAAAACTGAAGTTTAAAATGCTTGTTTATTTTCGATTTTGAACTAACGACCTTCTAATTCTCAGTCAGAAATCCATAGCTGGTGTCATTTATATTATATACTTTTATATTTTTACTTTCGACGCAGCGTTATAGTTTTGTATGCATCGTTACTTATTGTGTAATAGTAAAACCTCAAGTGATACATGATGAATTGAGGTTTTCCTGCGCAACAGCGGTAACTGCGTACTTTTTCAGTGCAATAACTGGAATATTGCAGTCAAACATTTCCAGGGTATGAAAAATATAACAACTGCAGTAACCGAATATTATTTAATTGCAATTACTGGAGTATTGTAGGGATCCATTTACTGGGTATGGAACAAAATTGATAAATGTCAAGCACTAAAACCTGCTCTCACATTTTGACATTGAGTACATACAGTAGTCGGAACGTCCGAGTTGTCACACGATGCGCACGATCGACGAACGATGCACGCACGATATACGGACGATACACGCACGGTTCCCGTTACAAAAATACACGACGGGCGATACGATAGGATACACGATCCGTACGTTATACACGGTATACACGGTCTGCACGATGGGCGATACGATATGATACACGATCCATACGTTATACACGATAGAGATACGGAACGTGCGTTCTACACGATATGCACGATTCGCAAGAAGATTCCGAGTGTGAGAAAATTCACCTTAAAACTTCGTCCACTATCAGACTCAAAATTCGAAGCAGTAATTAATACGACTAACAATGTTGTTGTATCGTCGTCAAGACGTCGATTCCGACCAAATACTGTTGCATTAAATAAGTCGAGTAACGTACTTGCGACTGAACGTTTAGCCGATATTTATCAGTATTTGTCAAATATTGTTACAGGGTGGCCGAATGCCGCTTATTTGGACCATTATTATTAAAGCCAGGCCTTTAACCGACTAGTATTACTCACTAGAAGTATAGGCCTTCATTAGGCGTGTCTGTAGGAAGGAAAAGGGAAGTAACCGTTGGCGTTACTGATCATCGGTATCTTTCAAGCGTTTGTTGATCCAGATTTTTATGAAAAAAACAGAAAGATGGATTTTCGATTTATTTTAAGGTTTTTCAACTTATTTAAGTACTCGTTACTATAAACGAGGAATTAAAGTTGTTATACAATGCACCCCGATGACAGAAATCTTATGGGTCGTAGTCAACGGGAACAAGTCTGCGTGGAGTGATGTGATTTCTGGGGTCCCTCAAGGATCAGTGCTAGGTCCGCTGCTGTTCGTCGTTTATGTGAACGATCTCCCTGAAGCTGTGATAAGACTTAAGTGTCTGCCGACTCTTTGCCGACGATACAAAATTATTCCGCGTTATGAAATCCGGACTTGATCAACATATTTTACAAACTGATATTGATGCGTTATGCGCGTGGAGCCAGGACTGGTTATTGCGTTTTAACTCTAAGAAGTGTAAAGCAATGCATATAGGAAATCAAAACTTTGACACGAAATACCATATGAGTGATACAAATGGGAATATTGTTGATATTGATAATATTGGAAAGGAGAAAGACCTTGGAATAAATTTCACATCAAGTCTGAACTTTGACCTACATATTAGTCTTACGGTGAATAAAGTAAACTCTTACATCGGGATGTTGAGGAGAAACTTTGTGTTTATGGACAAACATCAATTCCTACTACTCTATAAAGGGCTAATACGCCCAATTACTGATCATGGGAATATCATATATTTTCCTGTCACAAAGAAGAACAAAAGAATGGTGGAAAACACGCAGAAAAGAGCCACAATATTAATTCCAGAGTTGACAAACCTATCGTATGAACAACGCCTCCGAGAACTCAACCTGCCAACACTTGACTATAGAAGGGACAGAGGGGACATGATCCAGGTTTTTAAAATCATACATGAAATTGACAACTTTGAGTATTCAAAAATGTTCACACTCTCAGAGAGTGATCATGATGTGCGCGGACACAAATACAAACTGAAGAAATTGAGAGTTAACAAGTGCATACGTTTAAACTCCTTCACAATTAGAATCATAAATGCATGGAATACGCTTCCAAATGACATAGTGACGTCAAAAACCATCAACGAATTCAAAAGAAAATTGGACATATTATGGCAATGGAAACGTTTCAAAGTAGATCACATATATTATCCTCATGAATTGACAAGTGTACCAAACCGGACCGGACGACCACAACGACGAGAGATCGAGGGGAACGATAGTCCATCTAGGGACTAACAATTTTCCCAATTATCACAAGGTATCACAAGGTATGTAAGTATCCTGTCATTCTCGATTCCATTTGTTTGCCAAAAATGAACCCTGAACACTTTTTACACTGACTTTTTTGTCAGTGTTTCAATTGCTATTGTAATAGCCTTGTTTATGAGATTATGCACCCACGACCCCCATCAACAACTGGGGATGGGCTAGATTTTTACTTTCGTGTTGTCGAAACAACCCCCCGCCTTTCCTGTTCCATGGGCCGGCCAAGTGGAACAGCTAATGGTAAAATTACCATAAACTCTCTGGTAATTCCTCGGCCCCTGGCAACTAAATATTGTCCCCGTGGTATTGGTTCGCAGAAAAAAATCCCACGATTTTACCAGCATTGCGGAGGAAGGCTCCTAAAATTGAAGGCAAAAATCAAAACACAACTATTTCCCCTGGCTATTCCACTGCCCATCCACAGGGGTGGGGTTTTGGATGCAACTTACTGGTGCGTCATTAATTCATTGTATTACTTAGTTGGAGAAGCTTACCGAAGGGCCAGCGCTAAGCTCAGTGTATCATGTCCCTTGCATAGTTTGTATAATTTCTGACAAGTAATAATTTTAATACAGTACATTAATGCATAGCTACTGGAGCCCTTTCCATATTAAACCAACGCGTTATCAATTGCTTTTTGGTTGTGCTTTACCATGTATATATAAAACAACATGCAACCAGAGAGCATACCATTTATCTGCACTGCTTGGCAAGCGCGTCAAAGTGCTTTCGTATGAAACGGGCGCCTTTCAGCAAGAACTTAAAAAATTCAGCGCTACGTAACAGTCTGCTAGCCACGAGCGCTCACCGAAATAATATATATGTTCCATTTTGTCCGATATATTGTAGCGCTTATTTTAAGCAAGCTGTTTCTTAGCATAGCGCTCAATATCGGACTACTGTACAGCTCCGCAATGTTTCAGCCTTTCCCTAAAATCACACATTTCTGCGATCATCATCAGGGTCAAAATAAAATTGCACTTGCATCTCTGTGTTGCCCGAATGTTACCCAGCCGCAAAGCCTGTAGTGAAATAATTTCACTCGCATTATTATCAGGCTTACTTGCGCAAATGAGTGACAATAAATCGCCACGATTACATCGCCATGTCTACTCATGTCGATTATTTACTCTATCTGCTTGGGTCAGTTGGTCAAAACATTAATTGTGACATTGTCACGTTGTGTAGTCACTAGGTCACTTTAATCTCTACAAAATCTAGTTCAATCTGGGGTAAAAAAGTGTGTCACGTAATATATAGGTCAAATCCTAGAAATTTCTTGTGTGGACAGTAGAGATTAAAAAATTGGTCTTATCTTGATGAAAGTTCTCCAGAATGAATGATTTCATTACAATCTAGGTCAATTTCAATAAATTAGGTCATCCTGGGTCAAAATATAGGTCACTTGGTGAAAGTGTCCGAGATTTGTTTTGTGCTACCAGACTTACCGATAGTCGCTTACGGTCTGATAGACTTGGAGAAACTGTCGGACCGGAAGGAAATCTGTCAGACTGATTTTTGTTTCGCTAAAAGGCGGACAGATACTGGAATTGTCGGATTCATCCAACAGCTATTGAGAAGTCTGGCTACCCTAAGTACTCTTTTTATACAGAAAAATATGCCCGCTGACAAATATGTCAGATGTGTGCGGTGAACATGTATCAAATGTGAAATGAATATACGGTGAATACAGTCTTAACACATTCATTTCATTTTAATATATTCACTTTTCGAATGCCAGTTATACATGTAGGTCTGCAACAAATAAGTGTGACGAATAGGCGGCGTTAACTCGGTAAAATATCGCTTTGAGTCTTTCTTTGTTTCCAAGTACTTTCATTGTGAAATCAGTTTTTGACTTGTTGTTTGACGGCCATCCGCAGTTTTATACATACTTTATCCTCGGGGAATTATAAGGAGACTCTTCAGAAAAAGAGTACAAGAGCGAGGAGCTAATTAGATTGTTTTCCTACTTTGCGACTGGCTTACAAATTTATAATTGACCAATCAAGACATGCCTTACAAAAGACATGCGGTCATGTACAAAGGAATAAAAGCGAACCATGACGGTTAAGAGTCATCGGACAGGCAGTCCGGACGGAAACCAAATGCACCTGAAAGAGATCAAAATTGTCGGATTTGTCTGACGACTATTGTGAAGTCTAATCATGTAATGTCATTTAATTTATAGCTAATTGTCATTAATATGTAATATTTATTAGGGATTTATTGACAAAAACATAGCCTAGTGACATTGCAACATATATATATACTACTCATCCAAATGGTAAAATGTACAGAATCCGGTTAGTGCCATATGAATTATCGTGCATCGCAAGATAGGGGCCAGGCGACGGTCTAGTTCGACTACCGTCAGTCTAACCTACAACTACATACCTGGTCTTCCGGGGTCACAGAAACTGGTTGCCTCCGTACGCTCCGTTTTATCATACCATGTGTCGGGCAACTGCGACAATCAGGCGATATAATTTCGTGCGTCGCCTAATTGTCGCTTCTTGACTCGCTTCGCATCTCGTGCCTCGACCTTGGAAGGTGAGGCACGAGAATCGCGTGACATGCGAAGCGAGGCACAATATTTCATCCCGAGGAACGAAGCGACATTTGAGAATCTCGCGACACAGGAGGCGAGGCACGATATTCTACTGCGAAATCTCATGGTTTTTGATACTGCGTTAGAGCGAGATCTCGTGTTTGAAAATTGTGCCTCGCTTCTTGTTTCGAATGATTGTCCCATGTCGCTTCATGTGTCGTGAAATTCTCTTAATTGATAGCTCATATGGCACTAATCGGATTCTGTACCATTGAGTACCATTTATTATCGGTTCAAGTGAGTACTAAATCCCCATTTAGGTGATGCCTTAGTTCATTTTATTGATCAACTTAGGCAAAAAAATATATGATTTAAGTACCCCAATATCCATGTTGAAATAAAAAGTAAATACTGCAGTTACATGCAGTGATTAGAAATGATATAAACTTTGATATTATAAATTATTATAATGTATCATTATGCATAACACATCTACACAACAATATTCCCATTTTAATGTTCGATTCATAAACCAGAATTAGATTTGAAAAAAGTTGGATTCTGCTTTTCAATATTAGCGGATAACTACAAGCATAATTACACGTACAGTATGTACATCCATTCATAATAAGTCGGCATTTCAAATACATGGGGATAGTCGGTCGGCAAAAAAACAACATTTAAGACATTTTCATTACATAAATTATGAATTATCGATGTGCAAACAATTAATGACGGTGTACATAATTTCGGATGTCAGTTTCGGACATACTTCCGTTGCGTCCCGGAAGTTATTGCCACTGATACAATACTAAACTGATGAATGATTTGATTGTCATTAGTTTAAAAAGTCCTCGTATCGTCCTATACCTTTCGGTAATTTGGATTTTTTATAGAACCCCCGACATGTACTCCTTCATGTCGGAAAAAAGTGTGTTGTGTTTTTATACTGTATACATGGACGATTCACACGATACGATGCACGATTAATCTCTCGCTATCGTGTTTCGTATGCTTATACTGTACCATACACGTTTCACACGTTATACATGTTGTACACGATAAACACGATACGATGTTCACGATACACACGATATACACGATATGCACGATGGTCGATACGATACGATAGACGATGTACGTTAATAAAATCACAGGATGCACGCACGCATACGATATGCACGTTACACGCACGATACACGCACGATACACGCAAATTTTGACAATTCGGACGTTCTGACTACTGTATGTAGGTATTCGTGGAGTCTTTTTTACAATTCCGAACCTTAAATCAATTAACTACAATGTACGAATTAAGCCAAGACCTAGTATTGTTATAAATTAAATGTTAGCAGGAATAGGATTAGATTTAATCGATTGCTTACAATAGACATTGCTTTAAAGAGGCGTTCCCTATAACTTCGACCGTTCTTATTGATTTAAAACATACTAGACATTAATCAGAATTACGAATGCTACAAAAACACCAAATTTCGCCCAAAAAATCCCAACAGTTATTAAAAAATTAATAAAAATATATTTCCATAACAAGTGGATTAGGTGGATTGAGACGCCAAACGCTTAGCCTTTAGTACTGCCTGATTAAAACAAGAAAAGCCATTTTTCTACGAATCAGACGACAGTGACTAAAATGGGAAAGACAAATACACGTTTTGAAATAATTATTTTGATGTAGATCTATCTATAAGATGATATTCGAGTTGATTAAGAACAAAATAGTACATTACATTCATTTCGTTGAGATTATATGCGTGTAAAACAAAAGAAATCAACGATATCGTATTGTGTCATCTCCGTTGCGTCCGCTTCGTTGAACAATGTCCGTTTCGGATTTTAATCACACTGTTCTGTGGTTGTTGTTGTCGAATAAAAGGCTGGAAGCGATTTATTATTTTAGAAATTTAAATATATATTTTGATCATTATGGAGACAACTTTCGGCATATGTTCTTCTTACATGTTAAAACGATTTAGTGTTTTATGTTCATTTATGTCATAAAATGCGATAGGTAGTAATAATATGCAAGAAATAGGGAATGCCTCTTTAAATATAACATTCCTTCTCGTGAGTTATGTGACGAATCGCAATGCTAAGCTAATATCTATATTGAAGATGCTCCAGGAACCTCATGACACAGGAACTTAAGCGTATTTGAGACGCAATATATCACGTTTATTCGTACCAAATAAGTACTTTACACACACTAAAAGAAACTTTTTATAATAAATACTGATTTATTCGCTTCATTTAAGCTGTTGTTATTTCTTTAATTCTCTGACGGCGTCATGGCAGCTTCTTTAGATCAATTTGTAAAATTTCAGCAAGGCAACGGAGCTTAACAATATGTCGAGCAAATACAATATCTAACCAGACTTGGGATTTTATTTGTCATTTGTCAATTTTAATGATCTCCAGGGTAGTGATATGCATTGCTTCAATTTGTTTCCACCAGAAAAAACGTAATCCCCTGAGAATGTGTTACAGTCAACTTGTAAACATGATTGATTTTGTTTCGATGACAGTTGAATATTGCATAACATCAAGATTTCACCCAAATACAACTACAGTTGAATAGGTACATGTAAGGTAAAAAAACTGGAATATCAATAGTTTAACACGTACTTATATGTAGATTGTCAGCTTTAAAGGGATTATAAAGTGATGTTGATATCAGTCCAATCACTATACAAGCGAATAACAATGGCTCTTCTACCGGGTAAATGCTACCAGTATTGTGTTTCCTAATATCACGGCATGGTGTATTTTGGTGTTATTAACTGTGTTGACCCCTTGAGCACGATAAAGGGTTTAACTTTTTAGCATTAATGGTTTTGCGCGAGCCTAGTAAGGCATTAGTAATACTGTATGATACTACATATATATTTGTAAATCTAAAACCGCACTTAAACATTTTTTAACTCACTTTCACCATTGTTTAGAAACGACATTACCATCATCGTTTTATCAATACTGATTAACTTATATTCGGAGCCAATATGTGTACGTTATGACAGTATTTGTCCGTTATAGATGTTTCACATTGCTTATCGTGTTGCTAAAATCACTCTTTAATAATCGTAGAAATCACCAATTTAACGATTCCAAAAGCTTATTTGCTAAACTGATTGAGTATTCAAACATTACGGTATATGAATTTTTAACCGGCTTGTATTTGACTGGGCAAAACAACCCTTAAGAAAAATGAACATTTAGAATCTACAAAATAGAAATTAATTCGCGGAAACAGTCTTTATTTAACTGCCATCGTTTACCTTAACTAAACATTGGTTTACTCGCAGTGACATGTCACAGATAACTGCTAAGTGGGCTTGTTAAGAGGTTTCAAAATATCACGGCATATTTAGACGGTGTATGTTTGGTGCATCTTACAGGTTCCATAATAAAGAAAGTTCTTATTTTACATTCAACGATCTAACTTCAATATCGTGTTCGCAAATTTACTGCAAATTTTACATGAGGATTACTATCCATTATATAGGAAGCTTATCATCGACATACTTCAAAATCGAGGTCGTATCATCTTAAAATGTTGTTTTTCTGTAACATGTTGTTCTCCATAGATATATTATTATAATACCCTCTCTGATTTAAGGTGTCGATCATCCTAACTTTGTAAGACATCTTATAATGTAAATATAATAAATTCTCCATCTGGGAAATGAAAGACAGTCCTCATATTTTTAAACTTGTTTGAATAATGTTGATGACATTTGTTTCTTGATTATCTAATACATCGTTCTGACAATTTCCATCAACCGAGCATTCTTTTCTGTGTTAAACAAACACGCCATAAATAAAAACAAATCCATTTACCAAGTGACATATTACGACATGTATTCGTAGGCATCATCGTGCCATCTCTTTTTACTTCTGTTTTATTTGATGTGTTAAATACATGTATATGAAATGGGTTTATCGTTATTTTATGTTTTTGGCACATTAAAGCTGGTGTGTCAAAACCAGTCTAAGCTTAAATGACACGCGGTTCTAATCACTGGTAGGGAACGTACACCGGATATTGCAGCTAAGCGAGCCGCAATTTGCTAAATTGGATGTAAATCACCGCTGTCCAAGGTAAGTAAAATTAATATTTCTCTTGCTTTATTGGGTTTCTGTAAGTGGTAGGTAATTAATATAACTATATACATAATGTATCAATCTAAATATGTACATGTCTCGATGTAAAACGATGTTTTGTGGGGAAAATATTGTCATTTGTGACGCGGGCTCGCACAAAAAAATACGACCCTTGCGCAAATTTTGTGATTTATTTTACTAAAACATGCAGAAACTAAAAAATGTGAAGTGAGTGATCTCTTCAGATATCATTTATCTAAGTATACTGAAAATTTCAGATTCGTAGCATAATTATTGGCGGCGTTATGACCTTCAATCGAGTACATGTATATCAACATTGGTGTACCGAGTATTGCATGTTAGTGTACTGAGGATTGCAAAACATAAAATTTTGGTGTACCGAGTATTGACAATTCAACGTTGTTCGTTTTTCATGTTTAAAGCATGTTATAAGTAGAATTGACATATATTTTGAGTATTATTTTGTAACATCTTACCAATGAAAGGTAAATCATAAAGTGTAAATAATTACAAATAAATTGTATTGGCATTATAATATCACATAGTTATCATATTTCTGTATAAGTATACAAATGATATAAATCAAAATATCGCTGTTAAAATTCAATTAACTTTGTTATAGTCTCTGACTTTATACTTACTTTCTATATTTCAGATTCACGATGATGTTACAGTGTGTGCACTGCGACTACACAAATGGAAGATATACATGCAAATTCCTGATAGACCATCTCATAGAGACTTACACAAATGACGAATTAAAATTTAGACGTATTTATTGCAGAAGAAGCAAGTGCATATAGCATATCTGTTACACACCCTGGCTGTACTTAAAAAAAAACGAAATGATTTGTACTGAATTTTACAACATGGTGATAAATAACAAAGACATGTATAAAAGGCGTGCATTATTTATTTGTATACACTGTAAAATAATAAATTTCGTGGATGTAAATTTCGTGGATTTCGCGGTTCACCTTTAACCACGAAATCAAATCCCATTGAACAATAAGTTTCACCGTGAAATGCAAAATCCACGAACTAACATCCAATCACAATTGTACTTTTTTACCAAAACCACGAAATTTCATCCTTACGAAATTAAACGAGTTTACAGTAACCAGTTGTTGTTTTTCATTGGCTGAAATGTTCAGTCGGCGATTTTTATCTGATCGTTCAGTTAGTTTCGACGATATTTGTCATCAATATCATACTCCTTTTAGTGCTTGTGCTAATTATCTTCCAACTCCAACACTATATAAGGCACCAAATGGATGTAAGCCAGCAGACATCCATAACCTAGCCAATGGCATTTTTTCTTGCTGGATTAGAAGTTAGAAGTTCATACATGTATTAACACAATAACGTGATAATGAACTGTGCCCTATTAATGATTTTTGCCATGTGAACATTTCCATAGTGTAATGTTAACATGTGAAGCCACGTGTAGTTAATATTGAATCTTCTGATTGTTACCCTTGTCGCACACATCGCAGATATTGTGAGCAAATTCTGCAAGACGATTGTTTTTTCTTGTGTAGTTTAGGCCAAACGAAGATTTGAACAATTTCCCAAACTGGTCACACACATGTTCATTCTTGGCTTCAATCGATGTACTTGTTAATGTTGGCGTGTTGTCACCCTTTATGTGTGTTTGACGGTGCCTTTTGAAGTTTGAACTTTTGTAAACCAGCAGATATCACATTCGTATGGTGCAGTAGATCTATGTTGTACAACAGTTACTGAGCTTCATGTGTCTTCATGAACGTATGTTTCCACTTCCTTAATCATATCGAATGAATGGACCAGTAATTCGATCTGCAAAACAAAATACAATATTCACATTAATGATATATGAATGTTTTATTTCAATCGCTAGACCTCTAACTGCAGTTTTATTAAAAGCCTACTGGAGTCTAGATAGCTATTACAATATATTTTAAGCACACTTGAAAATAGGGCGATTTCCCAAACTGGACGCCATCGAGACCACTTAAATAATATTTTATTCGTTTGATACAACCTCGATCGGACAACTTGTAGGGGTATGCACATATTCTATAGACAACTTGCACATGTACACTGACCGAACAAGCTCTAACCAGATACCGTTTACGCTCTGACAGAGAGCAAAAGAATGGAAAATAGCTTTATAACACAACATCTATCTGATTACAGAATACACAATGTATTTGACAATGGAAACATTGCCGACTCTTGTTTACTAACATTTGTGAGCCATATAATTTTATAGTGTATATTGGTTCAAACGGTCAGTGCTTATTATTATTAATTATCAAATTGACATTTAGTGGCAACAACATTTTTTCAAAAAGAGGAGCACATGAGTAACTTAAAACTCATCTAAAGGCAAGGATACATATTTATATAATATAATACTCAGTACACCGCACTTGCAATACTCCCGTACACAAAAAATTATGAGATATCAATCCCCAGTACACCAATGTTGATAAACATGCACTTGATTGTATGTCATAGCGCCGCCAATAATTATGCTACGAATCTGAAATTTTTAGTATACTTAGTTGAATGATATTCAAAGAGATCACCCAGTTCACATTTTTAGTTTATGTCTGTTTAAGGAAAATAAATCACAAAATATGCGTTAGGGTCGTATTTTTCTGTGCGAGCCCGCGTCACAAATGATGATATTTTCCCCACAAAACAACGTTTTACATCGAAATAGGTACATATTTAGATTGATATATTATGTATATAGTTATATTTATAACCTATCACTTACAGAAACCCTTTGAAGTAAGAGAAATATCACTTTTACTAACCTTTGGCAGCGGTGATTTTCATCTAATTTAGCAAATCGCGGCTCGCTTGGCTGCAATATCCGGTGTACGTTCCCTACCAGTGCTAATACCGCTTGACAAAACCGTGTTATAAATTGACAATTGGCTCAGTTTGCTTTAAGCTGTTGCAAAAGCATAGAAAACGTACGAATGTGAAATAGTTATAAGCATCACGTACATGTGGGTTTTCTGCTTTCGAGACCGTCAATGGACTAGGATGTAAAAAGTCTTGATTTATTACTCAAAACGTTTGACTGAGTACTTTATCGTGCTGATGCATTTGATCAATATGCTTGCCGTGAGGAATTTCTGGTAAAACTTGAAATCCGTCAACAGCCATTCTGGGAGTGCTAACTTCGGTCAAATTAAGAGTACATGAACATGTCGTTCGGTCTTCGTGACAATAGATCGGTAGACGAATTACTCAAACTTTAAATGAATGGGGACTGTATAAACGGGAGGATGGAGGAGCAGTAGGAATGGTATAACTGCAGACGAAATATATATTTTTTCATGTCAGTAGGTTAAATGTTAAAAGCCAAGGTCAATGCTTTTATGGTTAGGACGTCATGAGACACACGGAATATTTTTTTAAGACGCCACATGTGCCATTTAAAAAGTGCACACAGTGTGATTGTTCAATAATAAAAACACTTCACCAAGTAACGTATCTAAAATATCTTAAATTACTATTGATTATAAAACTTTTGATCAATTTGTGATAACTGAACATTATTCCTGAATGACAATTTGCATTGATAATATTCTCTTCCACTCCTGTCATAGTGTAGTGTCTAAGTACCCATAGCGAATATTCAATATCCAATGTTCGTAGTGTAGGAAGCCATTTTAGTGATCCACTCGTATAAAGTGTTGTTTGTTGTAAAAGATCGGTTGCCATCGGCATTCAATTACAATTCGCTTGTTTAATTTAAGATATCAGAGAATGGAAACTATTTATGACATTTGAACTTGTGAACAGAAATGTTGCGTCTGTGAAATAAAATACATACCCCATATCTCCAGGATTAGTTTGAACAATCTGAGTGATATTTGTTTCTTGATAACCATAAATACTGTTAACGCTCATAAATTGCTTTTTTGAAATTAGATTCCTGCGTTACAAACAATGTGAGCATCCCCGAGGAATTAAAAAAATACCCATCTTCACTATGTGTCGTTTGGCGACCTATACTTGTATCCGTAGGCAGGTTGTGTTTAATCTTTATTATTTCTTATCATGTTTCATGTACTTCTGCTTTATTTGAGGTGTTCAATATAATATGTTGATTTATCGTGATGAGTTTCTAACAAATGTGTGATTTATATTGTTTGGAACACTCAAGCTGATATGGATCTGTAAAACAGTTAAGCTAAAGTGACACAGTTCTTCTACCAATAGGCAATGTCGTTTTATAATTAGACACTGTCTCGTTTAACAGAACTCTTCTAATTTTGCAAAACGCTTAAAAGCACCACAAAATGTATTTTGTATATCACGAGTAGTGAATTAATGAGAGTAACAAAAGTCGCAATGTTTAATGAAACCTATTGTATGTGCACCAAGCAAACTAGAGCAGATGACATAATAAAGGCATACAATTATGAATGACATCATACTATGCAGCATTTGCCATTTATGAAACTACTGAGCATAGCCCTTTTGCCAGTCAGCTTTCTGCTGAATACTGCAGATATATGTTTGCTTCCACCCAGATTTGAACCCGGTCGCGAGATAATGAATGATGAAGTCAGTCGATTGGAAATTACACATTTTACAACTAGGATAAAACTGAGTAGGCATCGTCAATGCTTTCAATAACTTGAACACACCCAGTATATGTGACGTTTTTTTGTATTAGTACGTAGGTCAGACTGCGACCAAATAATGGAACTTTATATAGAGATGTGCAGCAATAGTAAATATACTTTGATTAAAAACTCGTTTTACAGAAGCTTTATATCTACTCATTATTTGCATCATCCACAACTAGAAATTTAGATATTTTTAAACTATATTTTATATTAGGAATCGAATTTAACACAGATCTTGTTGTAAAATGATAGCGATTTTTTATGTTAAATGATGTCGAGCATTTGAATATTGAAACAAACCACGTTTATTTTGTAGAAATGTATTTTTGAAATTCAATACTCCAACGTTATGTGTCATTTTAGTTCGACTATGTTTGATGTTGTGTAATTTCGCCAATGACTTGCTAAAAATCGCTTAGACACGTTCCATGTTTGATCTATGGTTTTATTTTAAAAGTTGCGTTATGTCGAAAACATGCGTATGTGGCAGAATTCAAATCTTGAAATGATTTAAAAAAAGATAGATATACTTTTTAACATGTTAAAACCAAACGCATGACTGTTAACAACTCAAAGCTAAGTGGATTGGTTAAAAAAGCACGTTTCGTTCAGGTCATTATGACATATTATTTAAGTTTGCACCAAGACTGTATGTCGCCATTGAATATTACTTAATATATCAGATAGTTATAGTAAAACTTGTACGGCTTCTGGTATAAATTTTAAGTTTTAGGGTTATTTGGTGCTATTGTCGTTTTCTGTAACGTTGGCTAAAATTAATGCTATTTAGAATCGTTTGAAAGTCTTCTAAAAGCAGTCTAATCACGTTTGTACCGCTGTGCTACATACCGGACATAGTTTTGGCTCATGACATCGATTGTTTGTACAGGAGGAACATTTCTGTAGGTTGGTTCATATTTTCGTACTTGTTATCCGTTAATTAAACAACTTTTCAGTGCATACAATCGGACAGTTGTGAGGTCACAGATCACACGTCTCTTTGCCTGTTTTCAGTACTGCTTATCTGTTCTTTGTGGTATAAATTTGAATTAATATGATGTAACCATTTTTAACTTGGTGCATTAGATAGCACTAATTTTATATATGTTAGCTTTTATGCTACCATTATGTTTTAAATCATTAATCCTTAGTGTATGTCACTCTAAACCAGTTCTTATATTGAAGATGTTTTCGGAGTTAAACCGTTTGCAGTTTGGAAAGAATATGCCGACAATACCATACATAAAAAGCCGTGAATTATAAATTGTCAATCACAGCAAATGTTTAGATTATTTTGATTTTTTCCTGATAATGGGGTTTTCGTGACATTAATGTTAACAATGCATGAACTTTTATTACACAAAAATGAAATGACAGTAAAAATAATTTAACACGTCATATAAATTAGTCTCAAGGAACACACAATGAATAATCCCTACACCTTGAATTTAATAATTCCGTCGCAAAGAATTACATTTAGTAGAAGTTAGCAAATAGATAAAAATGTTAACTAGATAATATTTTTTTTTAATTTACAAATTTTGTTGGATGAATATCATTTCTGTAAATTATTTTATATACTGAGCGTCAAAAGTGTCGCAAACGAATTAAAAATTTTAAATTGTTAACTCGAAAGAATTTTTTACTGACACTGTCTATTTGTGTATCCATAGTGTTCATGTTGAACCCATTTCCGTTGGCCTCCGTTACGCTTGAGTGAGCACACCATCACAGATGGTAAAACGTCTATTCAAGCGCGCAAAGCTAAGGCAGTCACATGTTCAACAGCAATATCAAAAGTTAAAATGACACCCCCAATGGAAAATAATATGAACTCGATATAATACCAACTTATTATCGCAGACAACCAACTATGCAATTACTAAAATATCATAACTACCGGACATGGAAGACACAGGGCCAATGAAATAATTTCAAGTAGAAACAGTCTGAATATTTGTTTCAGATTTGCAGATGTAATAGTTTGTGATCTGGAGAAACGTGCTTCACATGACATTAATAATTTATGTCTTCATACTGTATTGTTTGTATGTTTTGATGGATAAAGTATAAGTTTAGACACAGTCCTAATCAAATTTATATGCATCATATAAAATATTTTTACAACTAAAATAAAACATTAGCAACAATCTTAATTTAAATGATCATTGTATTTTTATAGTCATTGAAATGTTAAATACTTTGTTAGATCTTAAAGTACACAAAAACGTACGACAAAAACCTACTCTTCCGAAAGTGATATAATTTCTCGGTATTTGTTAAAAGAAACTATAATTACACCCTTATAAAGTGAAAACGGACCCATCTAGATATGTGTTATTCCAAAAATACAAAGTATTTTGAAATATGATATTTTTATGGAATTTCATTTGTATTCTTACTTTGTTAAGTTTGTTTTTATTGTTAATTTTGAATTTGCAAGTAGTATAGAGGTTCATTATCGTAATGCAGTTTACACAAATCATTGCAATTTGGTTTTGCTGTTCTATCAAAATATATGAATTGCTTTCTGGATATCTAGGTGCACGGAATTCTAATTATTAATTGTACAAAAAATGCCTACGGGCAATTTACAAATTATACAAGGGTTGTCGCAAGAATTCGATTCTTAATATTAATGATAACGAATTGCGGTCATTTTAAATGCTTATATTGACTGATATGGTATTACATGTATGTGAGTGGTATAACCAAAAGATCTGAAATTTAGTAAATACATTATCAATATCTTATCGACAATCAGTTATAATGTACCACCAGGGCATCAAAGCAACACTTCGAACGGGTTTCATACAATGCAGACACAACCACATATAAGTCTTCTTCGAAATGGAAATACATTGCTGGTACTTGTCATATCTAATGGGTTATTCTGGAAAAATAGGACGGTGTCGTGTTTATTGACTTGGGCATTAATACGGTATATTAAGTCTCAGAAGCTATACGTCAGTTTCGATTCCATTTATGTTCAAATGTAAACTACTTAAAGTCGCAATTCATGCCAAACATTGTAGCTTCAACTAGCAACTACTTTTTAATTACTGTTTCAGTTTCTTTTAGGTGATATACTAGTAACAATATCGGCATATAATTGAAGTATAGTTTTAAAAGGGTGCAGAGTAACTACTTCACGACAATGGCATGTGTTGTTTAGTGAACTACAGTCACTGTAGCATACTTTCATTTATTCCGTGTTAATATGACAACAAAATACATGTAAGAACATTTTGACTTAACAGGTGTCCGAATATATCTGAGTTTTCACAAATTTATCCACCATTTAAAATATAATGCATTACTTCTTCAGGAAATACATGAACCGATGCCAATGTTCTAACAATCTTGGAATGAAATAAAAGATTTAAGATATATGAAAAACTATGCTGGACATAGATGTGTGTGATAGTAGCTAAGGGCACACCAAAACTAATACATCAATACATTCACAGGAATTTTGAAAATGATATTTGCTGAAAATATAGTCTGATATGAGTCGTAGGCAAATAATGATACAAACTCATGTCGCATCAATGAATAAATACGGCTTTAAAAAAACGTTCACTTATTAATGTAAGATGGTATGAATGAGATAACCGAGTATAAAACTATTTAGAATTACATGTACAATGATTAATGCAGTCAATTGATGTCTCGTTAAGATAATTCCATTGTACATTGAAGCATACTTATACTTATGAAATGTTGGCTTTTACTGAACTACGGACAAAACAAGTAATTGCAAATGGTATTTGTGACTTTTGTCTATATTATTAATCACTGATCCAAATGCGGTTATCAGTGACACAGATCATCCAGTTAAACCCTGTCTCTTGGGAAATGTCTAAATACTCGTAATGTTGATGGTTTAATAAATCACTTGTTTAAAAATGAAGGTCGTATGTACTGTTAACAACATTATAAGACGGATGAATATCTGACATCTGCATCATAAGGCGCTTCTTATTAGCTGATTTTCAGGAAAAATTGGAACTTTTCAGTGCCATTACTGAAGTCTTGCAGGCACCCATTTTCTGGGTATGAAAAGATAAATATCAATTACTGAATTATAATATTATTTTTTGACATTAAGTACAAATGTAGGTATTCGCCGAAATCTTTTGTGCTTTTCCGAACCTTACATCAATAAACTATAATGTACGAATTTAAACCAAATCTTAGTATTGTTGTAATGTCAGCAGGAATAGGATTTGATTTATTCGATTGCTTACATTTGAAATGTCGTAGAATAAATATCCCCTCGTGAGTTATTTGACGTATCGCAATGATAAGCTAATATCTATATTGTAGATGCTCCGTGAGCCTCATGGCACAGGACGCAATATATCACGTTTATTCGTACCAAATAAGTAATTTCCAAAAATTAAAAGAAACGTTTTATAACAAATACTAATTTAACGGCTTCACTTAAGCTGTTGTTTTTCTTTAATTCTCTGACGGCGTCGTGACAGCTTCTTTAGATCAATTTGTAAAATATCTGCAAGGCAACGGAGCTTAACAATAAGTCGAGCAAATACAATATCTAACCAGACTTGGGATTTTATTTGTCATTTGTCAATTTTAATGATCTCCAGGGTAGTGATATGCATTGCTTCAATTTGTTTCCACCAGGAAAAACGTAATCCCCTGAGAATGTGTTACAGTCAACTTGCAAACATGATTGATTTTGTTTCAATGACAGTTGAATATTGTATAACATCAAGATTTCACCAAAATACAACGACAGTTGAATAGGTACATGTAAGGTAAGAAAACTGGAATATCAATAGTTTAACACATACTTATATGTAGATTGTCAGATTTTAAGGGATTATAAAGTGGGGTTGATATCAGTCTAATCACTATACATTTACAAGCGAATAACAATGGCTCTTCTACCGGGTAAATGCTAGCTGTATTGTGTTTCTCATATCATGGCATTGTGTATTTTTGGTGTAATTAACTGTGTTGACCTCATGAGCACGATAAAGGGTTTTACTTTGTAGCATTAATGGTTTTGCGCGAGCCTAGTAAGGTATTAGTAATACTGTATGATACTACATATACATTTGTAAATCTAAAACCGCCCTTAAACATTTTTAAACTCACTTTCACCATTGTTTAGAAACAACATTTACTATCATCGTTTTATCAATACTGATTAACTTATATTCGGAGCCAATATGTGTACGTTATGACAGTATTTGTCCGTTATAGATGTTTCACATTGCTTATCTTGTTGCTAAAATCACTCTTTAATAATCGTAGAAATCACCAATTTAACGATTCCAAAAGCTTATTTGCTAAACTGATTGAGTATTCAAACATTACGGTATATGCATTTTTAACCGGCTTGTATTTGACTGGGCAAAACAACCCTTAAGAAAATTGTACATTTAGAATCTACAAAATAGAAATTAATTCGCGGAAACAGTCTTTATTTAACTGCCATCGTTTGCCTAAACTAAACATTGGTTCACTCGCAGTGACATGTCACAGATAACTGCTAAGTGGGCTTGTTAAGAGGTTTCAAAATATCACGGCATATTTAGACGGTGTATGTTTGGTGCATCTTACAGGTTCCATAATAAAGAAAGTTCTTATTTTACATTCAACGATCTAACTTCAATATTGTGTTCGCAAATTTACTGCAAGTTTTACATGAGGATTACTATCCATTATATAGGAAGCTTATCATCGACATACTTCAAAATCGAGTTCGTATCATCTTAAAATATTGTTTTTCTGTAACATGTTGTTCTCCATAGATATATTATTATAATACCCTCTCTGATTTAAGGTGTCGATCATCCTAACTTTGTAAGACGTCTTATAATGTAAATATAATAAATTCTCCGTCTGGGAAATGAAAGACAGTCCTCATATTTTTAAACTTGTTTGAATATTTTTGATGACATTTGTTTCTTGATTATCTAATACATCGTTCTGACATTTTCCATCAACCGAGCATTATTTTCTGTGTTAAACAAACGCCATAAATAAAAACAAATTCATTTACCAAGTGACATATTACGACATGTATTCGTAGACATAGTCGTGCCATCTCTTTTTACTTCTGCTCTATTTGATGTGTTAAATATCTGAAGTGGGTTTATCGTTATTTTACGTTTTGGCACATAAAAGCTCGTGTGTCAAAACCAGTCTAAGCTTATATGACACGCGGTTCCAATACCGCTTGACAAAACCGTGTTATAAATTGACAATTGGCTCAGTTTGCTTTAAGCTGTTGCAAAAGCATAGAAAACGTACGAATGTGAAATAGTTATAAGCATCACACAAATGTGGGTTTTCTGCTTTCGAGACCGTCAATGGACTAGGATGTAAAAAGTCTTGATTTATTACTCAAAATGTTTGACTGAGTACTTTATCATGCTGATGCATTTGATCAATATGCTTGCCGTGAGGAATTTCTGGTAAAACTTGTAATCCGTCAACAGCCATTCTGGGAGTGCTAACTTCGGTCAAATTAAGAGTACATGAACATGTCGTTCGGTCTTCGTGACAATAGATCGGTAGACGAATTACTCAAACTTTAAATGAATGGGGACTGTATAAACTGGAGGATGGAGGAGCAGTAGGAATGGTATAACTGCAGACGAAATATATATTTTTTCATGTCAGAAGGTTAAATGTTAAAAGCCATGGTCGATGCTTTTATGGTAAGAACGTCATGAGACACACGGAATATGTTTCTAAGACGCCACATGTGCCATTTAAAAAGTGCACACAGTGTGATTGTTCAAATAATAAAAACACGTCAACAAGAAACGTATCTAAAATATCTTAAATTACTATTGATTATAAAACTTTTGATCAATTTGTGATAACTGAATTTTCTTCCTGAATGACAAATTGTGAAAATATTCTCTTCCACCCCTGTCATAGTGTAGTGTCTAAGTACCTATAGCGAATATTTAATAACCAATGTTGATGTTCGTAGTGTAGAAAGCCATTTTAGTGATCCATTCGTCGTAGTGTCTTTCTAACTTCCACTTAAATAATTAGAATATATTTGTTGTTTCATTGCTTGTCAATAAAGAAAGGTGATCAGTGCATATTGAGTTTTGTTCATGTTAACAATTTTGAATAGATTAAACATATTTTTCCAAAACGGTTGCTGTATTGGTGAAACAATTATGATAAAGCTCAAAACATAACATTACTTTGTATGAAGAGAGTCTCAGCTAATGTTTCATACATCTGCCATTTTACACTTGAACAATAGTATATTTTACACATAATTGTGTACTGTCGGCTCGTTTTCCAAAGATGCTTAGTCTCTTTCTAGAGTACATGTACATCGTATAAATTGTCTTTTTGGCGTGTCGTCATCCTGTTGCTTTAATTTAAATAGTCGTTTGGCTCTTTCGTGTCTTGGACTGAGACGTTAGACTGACGGAGTATGGTTAGTGTTATGTGGCATATCGAAATTAAAAGCCATTGGAACGCGGCATTTGTCCCAGATAAGCCTAACACGTTGTTGGCGTTGAGCCGCCACAAAGTACTCAACCATCGAGCATACACACTTCGTTATCTTGATAGGACTTGTATTTTGCGCGAAATATCCAAAAACAATCATGATGTTTTATCAAATTATTTGAGAGGTCCGTATCACAGGTTCCAAAGGAAACAACTAACTAACAGAGTTATTTTTCTATTTACCAGTGTAACTTCAGTATGATGTTGGAATATTTGGTGATAGTTTAACTTCAGGCTAGTTCTCTATTTCATAAGAAGATCATATGTCTCAGGCTGCTTGAAATGGATCATTTTCTTATAAAGTGTTGTTCTTTGTAAAGATCGGTTGCCATAGGCATTCAATTACAATTCCCTTGTTTAATTTAAGATATCAGAGAATGGAAACTATTAATGACATTTGAACTTGTGAACAGAAATTTGCGTCTGTAAAATAAAATACATACCTCTAGGATTAGTTTGAACAATCTGAGTGATATTTGTTTCTTAATAACCATAAATAAACCTGTTTAAATTGCTTTTTTGAAATCAGATTCCTGCGTTACAAACAATGTAAGCATCCAAGAGGAATAAATAAAACTATCCATTATCACAATGTATCGTTTGGCGACCTACATTAGTATCCGTAGGTGGATTGTGTTTAATCTTCACCATTTCTTATCATGTTACATGTACCTCTGCTTTATTTGGTGTGTTAAATACACGATGTTGATGTATCGTGTTAAGTTTCTAACAAATATGTGATTGATATTGTTTAATACACTCAAGCTGATATGGATCTGTATGTATCTGTAAAAGCTAAAGTGACACAGTTCTACTACCAATAGGCAATGTCGTTTTATAATTTGAAAACTGTCTCTTTTAACGGTACTCTTTTAATTTTGCAAAAAGCTTAAAAGCACATCAAGAGTAGTCAATTAATGAGCATAACAAAAGCCTCAATGTTTGATGAAACCTACTGTATGTGCACAAAGCCAACTAGAGCAGAGTACATAACAAAGACATATTTCAAGCATGCTTTTATATTCAATCAACCAATAATAAATGACATCATACTATGCAACATTTGCCAGTAACATTAAAACTGAGCATAGCCCTTTTTGCCTGTCAGCTTTCTGCTGAAAAAGTAGTCATATGTTTGCTTCTGGAATCCACTAATAAAATATAACAAATAATTAAAGCACATCTTTACTACAGAGAGAGCAATTTTGTACCATTTAAATAGGTTGTATAAATAATTAATAGTTCAGCAACATTAATTTGGAACGAATTTGTGACAAAAAGTAGCGCCGTTATCTAAATTTGACAATTGATGAATGTCACACATATCTTGGTTTTACTCATAAAAAGTTCCAAGTAATGATGCAATTAAAAGAACAAACTGGGAACGGCCCTAATGCTGGTGCAAAAAATTACTTGTAAAGTAATTACTTCGTAAGAAGCCCTCCTGTACTTAAATGTAACTATTCTAAATTATTTTTTATCCATCGCAACAAAACTAAAGCTGTATCACGAAATCAGAACATACTCGTATGAATGGACGGACTATTGGTATTCCAACAACATAGTGTCTAACAAAACCTCGGTGAATCGGACCAGACATTGGTGTGCGATGCTAAAGTATCATCTCATTGTAGAATTATATGGTATCTACTATATAGTTAAATAAATACTCAGTACGGCTTAAAAAAAATTTTTCTGTATGCATGTTCACGAAATGAACTAATCAGTATTGCTAAACACAGCAAATAACAAATGCTGTATGTACGCCGACCAGTTTTTAATCTGCCAGTTGCATCCTACTACATGATCAAGGTAACTTTGCACATATCAACACCAGCAGAAGTTGGCAATAATTTCCTCTAGTACAACATGGACAATGCAACATATGAGCTATGTAAACATAAAGTAGTCTTGGAATTACATTTTTGTACTTGATTGACCTAGAAATTGGAACATGGTGTAATTGTACTACTAGTATTTAATAAGATTTCCTAGCTTTATGAGGTAAACCTTCCCTATGAAAGGTTACGTTTTTCTATTATTTACTTTACATGTATCATTTCCTTTGTCTGATTACATTCTGTAAAATCCACATAACGTTTTGTTCTCTAGCATTTTGATAAGAACTTAAACTAAGTACATCCATGTTGTATGTCATGTATTATAAATCCAGTGTAGTATTGTGCATTGACAGTATTGGGTGGGTTAATCCTTATGTTGTAATTTTAATGTTTCGCAAAGCTGCCGTCGATTTGTCACTAAACATTGTATTGCAAATCGAGTGTCATAATATTTGTTCCCATAACAATCGAGGACCATTACTAAATGATTGATTTAATCCGAAATTTTCACAGGCCAATGGAAAGCAGAAATTTCACGATTTTGTTCTGTTCATAACACATTTATGTAACAATGGTTTTAAAAGCAACCGTCAAAACGGGATTGGGGAGCTGGGATTTCAATTGACTGGTGCGTAAAAATTTAGAGAAGTAAAGTGGGTTAGTTTAAGGAAGGTTTATGGCTTCGAATGTTCTCAAGAGTACAAACTTGAGTTACATCATTGTTTTGCAATTTACTCATTGTCGTAATTTATGTTCTCATTAATTAGACCTGACACCGTTAATGACATCGTTATTCACATATGATTGCGTAGTTATTCAATCTCAAATAATTAAGGCTATTCATTTTGTATGATTAACACTTTGTTTTATTTTGGAATTTAGGATGAGACACTATATGAAACGACTGTCAACACCATTTGAACAGTATGAGACCAAATAATTAGTCAAAATAAATGTCATTCTGAAGTATTATTGTAGCGCGAGAAATGGTTCGTTTACTGAAAGCTGTGCAACTTGACTAATGAAACATAAAAGGCAAGCAAAGCTGTTATCATGCTTTTAGCAATTTATCTCAGTACATTTTTTCGCGTAAAGTAAAGTAGTGCTTTCTCAGAAATTATGGAATAAATTAATCCTATTAGAATTCGTGGTCGTGTCGACGTTAATAATTTGATAATTTAACATTTAACACTATTACATTATTGTCGTAGCCGTTTCATCATAGCCTAGTATTGGACAGGAAAGGTATCTTACAAATTCAACCTAGCGCAAAGTACATTGGGTATGGTTACGCATTTACTTACCAAGTACATTTACCATCTGGAGTTGTTATGGTAAAAAACGATCCGCCGAAATGCACTATCGCACATTACGCAAATTGCATTTACATTTATATTTGCAAACTAATCAGGCTTAAGAGATGCGTAGTTGACAATAAGTAAATTAAGCGCAATAATTTTACCCATTACTGATTACGTCTTAATTGCTTACATATTTATTATTCCGTTTACCTGAAGGTCATCCAGACTTTTCATTGTATAATCAATGTATCAAATTGTATTCAGTAGTGTTTTGCATTGCTGCGTTTCGCTGGAAGATCACATGACCTTGTGAATCAATAAAATTAAACGTTACTAAAAAAGCTTGCGTCAGTGTGGTTAACTTTTTTACTAATAACCTAATTTGCAAGCACCTAATTTATTTATCCATCGGTATTTGTTTTCCCCCGTGAGATTGAAAGCGTCTTTGAGAAATAGTTTTTGCTTTATCAAACTTATCCAATTATGTAATTACAAAAGCACCAATTCTGCCTAGCTCAGCAGCGTTGCATTGAAGTAACGTTTTACACGCGCTCGAGGCAAATCGACGCACTATTTGCAACCGAATCAGGTATTGATAAGTGAGGGACATAATAACTGACTTGCTTTATTGCAAAACAGACTTAATTTATTCCTTTGTTGGACCTATTAACTTCTGTATTAATCCCTTAGGTTTTCGCCATTTTATATTCCATTACATGTAAACAAACCCAAAAAAAACCATGTACTTACCACAATTGCTCTGCTGAATGACCGATAACAACCTGATCGATAATCGAACTTTCATCCGATTCCAATCACTAGTCATAAAGTCAAGGGTATCAAATTAATATGTCAATATAATTTAAAATAGTGAACCTACACCGCTTAAGGGCTTATGGATTTTATGTAGACATACCTTAAAAGAATGCAGAATTTAATAAATTGAGCTTAATGAAAATATTATTTATATAATTTTAGAACCCGTTTCTCATTGTACTTAAAATAAAGCAGAATAAACTAGGACATCAACTTGATTTGAATGAGTTACTGCACTTTATATAATGATGAGGATTTATTTGATGTATGATAACCTTGGTGCATTATATAGCATTGTTGTTTATGTCTCTTAGCTTTTAGGGAAACCATTTTGTTTTAAATCATTAATCCTTTTGTTTATGTTACTCGAAACCGTTTGTCACACTTCATAATTAATGCGGGTTTCTTGCAAATATTATCTATGTCAATCAGCTTGTTTATAAAACGAATACGGGCCATTCAAGCAATGCTATCAAGTGATATTCTAACAAAAATAAACTATTCCAGTGATTTATTGTTTAGTGACACTCAAGTTGTTATTTAATTGTTGTGGATATACCAATTTACCCCAAAGTAAGGCAATTTCCAGAGCCGAACCGGAACCTTCCTCAATGACCTTTCAAGAGATTTGGAGAATATACTCTTTTACTTTTAAATTAGCTCTCTGAAATGTCAGAAACAAGGAAGTCAAAACAATAAAATAATGGAATTCGGAAGAGCAAATAAAAGAAAAGCTAAGAGGAAAGGTCAGTGAGGAATCTCAACTAAAAACCTTTTGAGACCTTGTTCTATTTCGAAGGGAGATATGTATGAACGTGAGCTGATGAAGGCGTGGATTAAATTTCATTGTTCATTTAGATTTAAATCTGTCTGTTTTCCATATGTAATGCGATTCTGTATATTTCAATATTTTGAAAATAAATATCTATAAATGTTTCACTGATATAGATTACATATCATGATTTGCAGGGCCAATAGACCTGTCCTTTGCACAGTTTCGGGAGAGGCCAAACAACAGCTAATGCTCTTGAATAAGCCTGATGTTACTCGCTCTTACACTTTTAGTAGCACTATCCTTATGCGTGCGTGCTCTTCTAGACTCTGTCAAATGAAATGGAGGTGATTCTATAAGTGTTTTGTGACTACACGTGTCTTCATTAAATCCTACCTATTTGTAGCGACAGGGTTACAAAATATTTGATAGCATATTGGAGCAAAATTATGTTGGCAGGTTGTTTCTAATGCATTGTTGTACATGTAGGCAGCAAGTATTTTGTACTATTATGCTCAAAAGAGCTATGATTGATAAAATAATTTTTTTCCTGTCGACTTTGCTTTTAAATCATTGCCATTTCTATCCGTTGAGCCATTTTCGGAAGAAAATTATGGTTGTTGTACAACATCATTCAGTGACATGCATACTATTCTTTATGAGCTTAAGCGTGGGGGTAGTCTCGTAAAAATCGGTCAACGAATAAAATACTTACATTTGATTTTCCTGTTTTGTTGGCATATTTTTTCTTGTAGTATTTGCATCAAATTACGTCACACACCACATGGTATGTCTACCATGTATAAGGAACATACGAGAAACAATATCAAAATGACAATTTTCTTCTTGCAATACTCTAATACATGCCTCAACACATTTTAAGATAATCCGTCTAAGTTCCCTAGATGCCTCTTATTTGAAGTATTTAAGGCAGATAAAGCCTGAGTAAAAACCGGTGCGCGTAGTTTCAATCCAAGTAATATCGCCGTACCACATTATATATCGCATGACGGGTTGTATTATATTTTTGCAGTATGGTGTGATCTTGTTACGATTATCAAGGGACCATTCCTTGCTAGATGTTAGATAACCTACTATAGTCGTTCTTATTTGATTCATACGCTACTTAAGTAAAGTCGTTCTTATTTGATACATACACTAGGATATGTTTCCGTTAATAATGATCATGGGACTTGATCTCAATTCTTTGCCTAGTCAGTTTCAACAGACATATAAATATTTGCTATTTGTGGGGTTGCTCTATATTATGTTGTTGATATGTTTTCGTCATTGAACATCACACTGATGTTATCAAGTGTGATCTTAAACTATGAACGAGCAATTTGCATTCTTTTCGTGCAAACAGTCGACATCTAATACATGCTTAGGTAAAAAAGTAGTCGCCATTATTTACCAAATGGTACCTGAGTTTGACATGTTTGTTTTCCCATTGACATTATATGGTTTCTAAGGCAATATTCATCACTGTACCACCAACATTTATATAAGTTGTTTGAAATGGAACAATGGTATATATACTGGTATATTATGCAAATAAAGAAAGCAATAAACAACACAAGAGCCTTAGTTACAGAATGAGTTTACAGCTAGTTGGTGACAGCTTGACGGTCCACCAGCCTGTAAATACTTGGTAATTATCGGGAGACAATCTTCTGTGACCTCTATACAGATCATAAACACATCTACATTAGGATTTGATTACGTTCTTATACTTAAATAAATACAGTTTCATTCATGAACTTCATCATCGATTATGATTTTCCTATTTTCAAGCATTCCAATACGATCCATGCAGCGTTTATATTTGAAGTGTAATTCTCACCGATAAGTATCCACTAACGTTTTAAACTTCATGAACTTAGTATTTTCAAGAACGAGATACGGGCGAAGGAAAACATTAATACCAATATTGCGACACAACGTACATTTGTGTGACAACATTAATTTAGGATTGTTAAAACCAACTCATTTTTTCTTACGTGAATAACGAAAGGCCCAACAGGCCCTAGGTCTCAACTTTCAAAGTAGTGCAATTTGCATTAGGACCATGCAACTATAAAATACGCAAAATAAACAAGAGAGAATGAAACAAACAAAAATGAACATAGACTAATTTGCTAGCTCAGTGATTCCAAGGCAAAACGTTCAAACCACACGGGTATCAACTCGTATGTTTGAAATGTTATCTAAAATACTTTTAATTAAGAAGATAAAAGGCAATCGGACAGGAGAGGAAGCACTCTATCTAACCACCGAGAAGAGTGTATGATATACACATTTAATGATCAATTGAATATATTACCTAACTCTTTTAAATTGTTTAGATAATTTTCCTTGCGAATGTAAACAGTGTATGTACTTTTATTCCACGAAATTGAAAATACTGTAAAATAAGTAAACACGTCATATGAATGAATGTCAAAGTACACGCGACATGGATATTGCCGACATCTGTTGTATATAATATCTCGGAAAGTTGCTATATGTCATACTACGTAAAACTGACATTGAAAACGGACGTGCTACATAAGCAATGCCGTGATGTCACGACATTTTGTCATAAATAACTTCTTTGCCACCAATAGAACAATATGTTTGTATTTTACGTGGTTTTGCGATAATTCGTGTTTATCAACTTGTCAATAGATGGCACAGCAAATGTGGTCCTTAACTGAAAGGACCAGTAACGTCAAAAAGGAAACTAAATTAAGAAACTACATTAGCAATGTACTATCACCAATGTCCATGACTATATAGGTTTCGACAATATTGGGAGATTTTTAGTATTGTGTTGACTTTCGTTTTTGTTAAGATACAAGTGGAGCAATTGTCGCATAACTAGTAATAAGCCGCCTCGTAACCTCATCCCGAAGTTGTTTTAGAAAGAAAACTATTTCCATGCTATCCAGTGTTCTAGAGAAATAGTAACTTCGACTAATAGAACTAGTTGATAGTTCCATTTTGTATTTCTTCATATGGTATACACTAAACGATTATCAGGACAGAAAAGTCTTCATAGGCGTCATACTTTTAGAAATTCATCTCTGTGCTTTTATTGGTGAAATATAATGCAGTGTTATAATTCTCAGACATTATGAAGTGCAGCAATCCCTTTAGAATTCGTTGTCGTACCACCATTAACATTTAGCCAATTTACTCGTAACTAGAATGTTTTCATTTATATTACTACTGTAGTGTTAGGGATTTGTTTTAGGGTTACTGTTTTAAGATTTGACACTAAGGTACATCTAAATATGCTTGATTTCCCGGAGTTCGGAGACACAAGCTGATTGAGTAGGGTGTGTTTGTATTGACCTTACTTGTTACGAACCAAGTCGGACTTCAAACAGTCAGTACTAATTTCATAATATGATTGTCTGTTTACAGTTTATGTTTGTCATCTCTGTTATTTATATATATTTGTTTATAGCTTTTAAGTTTGCTTTACGCATACGTAGTACGCTTTCGTATTAATGAACATGAACATTCGTATCTTATGTCGCTATGCAGGTAGTGTTATATTTGAAGCCCGTATGTTGTCAAATTTTTGGGTAAATTATTAATAACACATCACTGAAAACAACAATATTGTCTAGACAACTACTAAGCAAATGCATCGTATTAGTTTTATTGAAGATACACATTTATTATCGTACTCAGACCAGTATTATCATTTGTCAAAATAACCAGTATAATTATACTTTTGGTATAAACATAAAGACGTTGTTGAAATTGCAAGTAAATGTAATTGATTGTAGTCATGAAATGATCAATGTGTTATGCTTGAAATGCGAAAGCATTTTTTGATCATGGAGTGTATGTTGTGTCACGAATAGTTCGTTTGACATTCTTAAATACAGCCTTTTTCAATATATGAAGGATAAGTCAGTATTTAGCAAGGTGTTATCTGACTCATTGTAAAGTTGGGTCATCCTGCATTTTGTCAGCGGATACTTGGACTTTTTTCTTTGGCTTATGTGTGGGTATTGCTCAGTGTAGTTGTGTTGTGGTGTTACTGATTTAGGTGCTCGGCCGCTTAGGTTGAGTGCTGCCTTCCCTTTCCGAGTTTCTCATACCTTTTTAAGCAAAAGACCAAAGAATGGTTGTAAATACATGTATAGTTCATAAAATCAGAATTAAGTTGTTAAACGAAGACAACAAATTCTAATTAACTAGCATTATATTAATATGCCCGACATTAACTAGAATATACCCTCGGATGACTCCATTAAAGCACTTATCACTTTAAATGGAGAAGGAGAGGGGAATTGCATCTTGAAGTAACATTATTGTTCAATTTCGGAAACAGGAAAGCGTTGTTTACATACTCGTATAGTTAGATTTTAAATGCATATTATTCTGTTAAAATACAGAGCCAACGTCACATTCTTCACGTTCAATACAATCAAGCATTCAAATCATGAAACCACGTTTAAATTTAGGTACCGTGAGGCTACAAATTTATACTCTCACATTATGTGTTTATCGGCTTGTTGGTTATGTGTGGCTTCGTTACTGATATAATAATATTTGGCCTCATTAAAACCCGTTCAATGTTTGGTCCATGAATGGTTATTGCTCAGAAACAGATTTCACACAAACAGTGTGCCTACATGTCTATCCAGTATTAAGAGTGCGAATTTTATTGTATAACATGACAATCTGGGTTCCATTTCTCTGTCGCTCCACAGCATACTCATGGTAGATGTTATTGTTCTTGTTTTGTAATTATTTCGTTTTACTTATGCTATACTCGTACGAATTCTACGTTCGATAAAATGAAACATCATACGGTTGTATAGATCGGCACAGATCTACATAACTGTAGATGACATTGGGAATCATTAAAATAAATGTAACCTAAAAGATAAGACTGGAGTGCGTCCAGTTACAGCACAAAGCAGAAAATATCTCTAATACGACGATTAAATTTTCCCTCTAAAGTTAATCATCTCCAATAATGCTAGCAACATTTCACTCATCCAGTAGTTATTCGAAATAACAATGTATTGTATTGTACAACGCCAAAAACTTTAGCGCTTTATGGACCAATTGTCAATGTGAATTGATGAAATGTTTACATGAATAACAATTTAAATTTCTCTACACACTACTTGGTTGGCTATAGCTTCTTGGTCATTTCCTGGCGCTACATATTTAAATGAAGGGTATCTACTCGAGACGTCACTGTCATGAACCAATGCCATGTTCGTGGGTTGTCCCAGATTACCGTATAATCCTGTTATATCTTGAAAACTATCAAATTCTGCATGTCGAAAGTATACTGAGCGTCAAAAGTTTCGCAAACGAATTAACAATGTGAACATAATCGTGTATATGAGAGTCAAGAGGCCGGCGTTTCACTAAAATACTTTGTGTCGGATACATATGACATGCCTCTGTCATAAAAAGACTGTTGCATCATATCCAACATACAGACCGTGTATATGACGTACCACGTGACTACAGGTCAAGGGTCAATGCCGCTGACCTAGACAGGGAATGCTGCTATAATTATAGCACCAAACTCAATGGCATTATTTTAGCTTAATCGTAGTCCAACCGATATTAAATTTATGGGGCACATCCTTTTATTTTGCGTTTTTATGACCAGTGCGCTGTTTCTTAAAATGTGACATTTCGTACAGTGTCTATTACGACATCCACATTTGTCTGTGGTCGAAGGGAGATCATTTTGGTATAATTACCGATTAAATTAACTCCCTTTCACTGCAAAAAACGTAGTGATGTGTATTTGTTCACAATTGTCAATTTTTGCAATCAAATGTAGCGTACATTGCAATCAATTTGACTAACTATTGGTGTATTTTGTATCACAAACATCTATGAAGTAAATTGGAAGTGGAAATAAAGACGAAAATGAAAAGCCCTTACTTTGCGCGCTTGATAAGACGTTTTACCATTTGTGATGGTCTGATCATTCAAGCGTAACGGAGGCATATGGAGTTCAACATGAACACTATGGGTACACAAATAGACAATGTTAGTAAAAAGTTATTTCGAGTGAACAATTTAAAAAATTTGAATTTTTAATTCGTTTGCGAAACTTTTGACGTTCAGTATATAATTAACTTATGAAATTATGTCTTTACAATTAAAACATTGATTAAAAAGGCTACCGTATGGAGCGATTACTAGAACAGGGAACTTTGTTTACATGTGTGAGTATTTGAAGAGCTAGCCGACGATTTCAAGTCAATTTTGTCAAACAATATCATGTTTTATTATGACTATGCATATTATTTCACTATTTGACACAAATGCATTAAATATATGCATCAAATATGAAAAACGAACAAACACTCAAAATACGACAATTAGACACGATTAACAGGTACACGTTCCGAGAAACGTTCAAACTTATACATATACAGTGCATATATACTCGTACCCTCGATGCCTCGAACCGGTAGATGGCTCTAACTATTTTCCCGGTCCGAAGGCAGTTCGAGGCATCGAAGTTCGACTGTACTAGCAACGTTTCATTATATATCTTCCAGAAATATAGAAATTGTGTACATTTGACAAGCACCAGGTGACGCTTTACGGTCCTCAGAACGTCAACACTCACCAACGACGTCACACTCAAAACCTTTTGGTATTTCAGAAAAGGCCTAGTATTTTAACTTACTGTACTCGTTTCGTCGATAGGCCCCATTCCCAGCTTTCGTGGCACGAGTAATCATCTTAGTTATATTGTGAACCTTCTATCCTGTCCATGTCTGACAGTGTGAATCAGTCATTGAGAGAAAATGATTTCCAAAATGACCAAATAAATGTTACAATAGTGGAAATAACCGGACCGATACATTTCAATATGTCAATTGCATCCGAATTTTATGGTATCTCTGCACTTGATACCGACATATTTTTGTACCACAGCTGAACATGCCAATTGGTTCAAATCCAGTTTAAATGTCGTAAGGATTATCATTTGTGAAGACAAGTGACAACCTACGTAGTAAAGTCACTATGGGAACAAATGAACATAGCTCAGGTGATTTGGTTTTATAGCTGAAAAAATATAATATATAACGTTCAATTGATTTTCACAATTATTATCATTATCTTTGCATGATTTTAATACGGTAGTACCTTTCCTCACATATCATACATGATCGTGACACATTAATCGTACGAACGTGTTCTCACTTAAGTAAATAATTGCCATACTATCGACAAATGTCTTCCAATTGATTGTTTTGTTAGGCAATCATTTGGTGTTTTTCTCAGTATTCTATTTGAAGGATACTTTCCTAAAATAATACAAAACATGCTTCGTGTTAAGAAATGTGGTGTCTTCTTTAGAGCATTAAGTATTGATTTAAAAGAGCATCTCTAATTAAATCAATTATATACTGGGAACTTAAAACGACGTAACCGGTCAAGTAAACAATTCCTTATACGCCAAGTGCCATTTGTTATTTATTTAGAAATGTATTAGGGTTTCTTGTCAGCTAATACTTCATAGTAATGTCTAGAAAGATCTTTTTGGAAACAATGACACAAACGAAGCATCCACGACTATTCCAGGTTAATAGGGGTCGACATGCAAACGGTAATAGGATTATAATGTTTCTCACAGCGACCGTCATTTATTCCATAAAGAGTGCATTGGCGTGCGAATGTGTTTATTCTTATTATATTGTCCCTATCTTATATTGATCGCGTGTTACTTATGTTCCGGCTAATATACTCATTCATCATAAAATCTAACAAATTATAGCATGGCCTATTTATTTATTTCATCTAGTCTCGGTTATATTAGGCATCTAGTTTGTTTGGTATGTAGTATTGTTAGCATCCGATAAAAATAATTACCGCTCAGACAGACTTATACAAAATGATGTAACCAGATAATTCAAACTATACAACCTCTAACTTGGACATTGAGTAATAAATGAAGTTAAACAATAGCTCTTCTCAAAGGTGGATCTTTCTTTGTCTGAGCATCACTGACTGCTTGTATGTCATGAACAAAAAACTAATTACAGTTTGCTTATAACATGTATCTAATTGTGTATATATAACAAAATGAATAAGATTTCTGTGGAACGTATTCCCAGTGATGTACAATGTTTTACGATTATATTTATACATCTACATTAGTGTTAAACGCATCTGATGTGTCCGCATCCCTATTTCAAACAGGCGCCTCTTTTATAGTGTTTTAATAAAGTTACATCAGTATTGAACAGTACTACATTTTTGTCAATAACATAATTCACATTCCGCTTAATCAATACATAATAAATGGTTATGTTTTGGACATCGTTTGAAATACAGTGGTCGGAACGTCTGAGTTGTCACAAGATTCGCACGATCGACGCATGGTTCATGTTACATAAATATAGGATGGGCGATGCGATAGGAAACACGATCCGTACGTTTCACTCGGTATACACGGTCTGCACGATACAGATACGGAACGTGCGTTTTACACGATATGTACGATTCATGTTACAAAGCGTTGGTTACAGGACATTTCTAAATTTACTTTAAGGATCGATGCAAGATGACATAAAATACAGACTACATGTAGTTACTTTATTAATGAGCAGTTATCAAGATCAATCTTCCTACCTGCTAATACATTGTATGATTGTTGTATCCAGTCCATTTATAATTTCGAATTCATTTACGAACACCCTGTCTACTGCATTTAATTAAATGTCTTGCAAGTAACAGTTTCGTAATTGTTGAATAATTACATCCTTTACGTCTGTAAAACAAAATTAAATTCCTGATATCTGGCGTTGTGTCATTGTCACCGGTGCAAAACAACATTGAGGTGTTGTATTTTATACATGTAGTGTATATGGACGATTCACACGATACGATACCGATTTATCTCGTGCTATCGTGTTTCGTATAATTGTAGTATATCATACGCGTTTCACATGTCGTACACGTTTGTACACGTTTGCGCACGATGTACACGATGTGAACGATGAGCGATACGATAGATGTTGCACGTTTGTATAATTACACGATACACGCACATACCCGATACGCACTTTACACGAACGATCCACGAACGATCCACGCACGATCCACGCAAATTTTGACAACTCAGACGTTCCGACTACTGTACTATAAGGTGAATAATGTCTCTACAGCATGTCTTAGATGTCGTGTATTGACAATGTTTGTATAAACTTTTAACGGAAACAGAACGATAGAAAACAAATTATTTACGCCTTTGTAGATATCCTCTGAGTGTGAAAAAAGCCTACAAAAGCCGTATGAAAAAGTATCTTAAATTAGTGTTGAATATATTTTTTGATCAATATGTGATAACTGTACATGCTTCCCGAATGACAAATTGCATTGTGTGATGAAACTCTCTTCTTCTCCTGTCATTAAGTAGTGTCTTAAGTACCCTTGGCGAATATTCAATAACCAATGGTGATGTTCGTAGTGCAGAAGTGATCCATTCGTCGTAGTGTCTTCCTAACTTCCACTAAGATAATTGGAAGTGATTTGTTCTTTCGTTGCTTGTGAAATTGAGACATTCCCAATAAAGAAATGTGATCAGTGCATGTCAGTTTTGGTTTTTTCATGTTAACTGTTTTTAGCAGAGATCAAACATATGTTTCCAAAAGAGTTGCTGTGTTGGTGAAACAATTATGATATAGCTTAGAACAGTTACTTTACTTTGTATGAAGAGAGTTCAAGGAAACGTTACATACATCTGACATTTTAAACTTGAACAATAGCATATTTTACACATAATTGTGTATTGTCGGTTCGTTTTCCGAGGATGCTTTGTCTCTTTCAAGAGTGCATGTACATCGTATAAATTGTCATTTTGGCGTGTGGTCACCCTGTTACTCTACTTTAAATAGTCGTTTGGCTCTTTCGCGTCTGGGACTGAGACGTCAGACTGACGGAGTATGATTTGTGTTTTGTGGCTTATCGAAATGAAACGTTGTTTGATAGACCCGTTACTTGGAACACGGCATTTGTCCCAAGTAAGTCTAACACGTGGTTGGCGTTAAGCCGCCACAAAGTACTCAACGTCCGAGCATGAGCACTTCGTAATCTAAAATATTACTCGCATTTTGCACGAGATATCGAAAACAATCATGACATTACTATCGAATTATTTGAGCGGACCGTATTACAGGTTCCAAAGGAAAACAACTTACTAACAGAGATATATATTTAACAATGTAACTTCTATAAGGTGTTGGAATATTTGGTCTAAGTTTAACTTCAGACTAGTTATCTATTTCATAAAGTCATATGTTTCAGGCTGCGTGAAAGGGATCCTTTCCTTATAAAGTCTTGTTTGTTGTACAATACGGGCATTCAACTGCACATTCCAATTCTCTTGTTTATTAAAGATATCAGAGAATGGAAACTATTTATGACGTTTTAACGTGTAAACAGAAATTTGCGTCTGTGATATAAAATACATACCTCATATCTCCAGGATTAGTTTGAACATTGTAAATGATATTTGTTTCTTGATAACCGTAAATAAACGTTCGTAAATTGCTTTTATGAAATTAGATTCATGCGTTACAAACAATGTTAGCATCCACGAGGAATAAATAAAAATATCCATTTTCACAATTGTATCTGTAGGGAGGGTGTTTTTGATAATTACAATTTCACATCATGTTGTATTTACTTCTGCTTTATTTGATTTGTTCAATATGAGATGTTGATTTATCGTGATGAATTTCTTACAAATGTGTGTTGCTTATTATTAAAGTGTTTGAAATACTTAGGCTGGTAGGGATCTGTAAAAACCATTCTCGTTTTCACAGAAGCTTTATCACTACCCAGTATTTGCATCTAGCGTCTTATATACAAAAGTCGTTCACTATTATCCATGGGGAATAAATAGAGAGTATTAGTATTTTTCCGTGTATGATCGGCCGATAATTCACCGAGTGAGCAGCTGATGTAATATTTTCACGAGTGGCGTAGCCACGAGTGAAAATATAAGTCGGCTGCTCTCGAGGTGAATTATCAAACGATCATACACGGTAAAATACTAATATTCTATTTATTTCATGCTTCAAATACCTTAAATACCTCAAATGTTTTGCGTGACGTCGTTTTCCCGCCATGCACGCGTCGAGTTGCAAGCAAATAGTCTTCTGCACTGGCTTCAATTTCGTCCATTTGTTTTAAATTTATGTACATATAACGTTTTGTTATTTGTTTAAGATTAAGAGAGCAAGTGATAATGCTTATTATTTTACTTTTGGCGGCGGGGAAATTTGTTTAAAAAATAGTCTGTTTGCCGTGAAATTATGAACAGTGAAATTATGGACAGTGAAATTATCGGGGAATAATCCACCGTTATTCCGCCGTAAACCACCGGTAAGCATGAAATAAATATAAAAATCCATTTTCACGACCTACATCGTGATGAGTTTCTAACGAATGTGTGTTGCTTATTATTAAAGTGTTTGAAATACTTAGGCTGGTAGGGATCTGTAAAAACCATTCTCGTTTTCACAGAAGCTTTATCACTACCCAGTATTTGCATCATCCACAACTACAAATTTCTTAAAATATTTTGTTATATTAGGAATCGAATTTAACAAAGATCGTGATCTTATTGTTAAATGATAGCGACGTTTGATGTTAAATGAAATCGAGCATTTGAATCTTGAAAAATAACCAGTTTGTAAAGACGTCCTTTTGAAGTTCGATACTCCCACGTTATGTGACATTTAAGTTCACTTATTGTGGATTTTGTGTAGCTTCGCCAATGATTTCATTTGTAGCTAATGTTTGCAATCGCTAAACACGTTCCATGCCTGATCTCTGGTTTGTTATTACAAGTTGCATTATGTCGCAAAAATGTGTATTTGTTAAAATTCAACAAATCTTGAAATTAGTTAAAAAGTAAGAAATATAAGTAAGACGTATGGCTGCTAACAAATCCAAGCTTAGTGGATTGGTTCAAAAAGCACGTTTTGTTCAGGTCATTATTACATATTATGTAAGTTTGAACGAGGTGATGAACAAATACTGTATGGCATTAGTTCACTAGTTTAAATAAAGTGCGTATGTCTTTAATGAATTGTACACTTAAACTAATTTCTAATTGGCCACCCAATGAAATATTATACTATGCGATATATTCAATCAATATTTCTTAAATTGTGGTTATTTTCATTCCATGCACTTATCTATCGAATTCAAGAAATAAATTACGCATGCAGGTATAAAATCATCCATGCGGAACAGTTAGTGCAACATGGCGTAGTGCCCGACATGTTTGATTTTTGAAATTAGTCAAAAATGTATTCTCTGTCGATTCGCTTAATGAATAGCATTAATACTGGCGAGAATATGTAATATGGGGCGCGCTGAGGCTGTTAGAATGACGAGTACCAGCACCAAAATCCAGACATGTACGTCAAAACGTCATTTTGAAAGAAAAACGATATTTATAATAGCGTGGGGTTTAACTCCAATTACTGCAAGAAACATATTTTCTTTCAATAAAATTGGACAGTATCGGGGTTTCGACTTTTTGTATTCTATAGAGGCATTTTTTTAAAACTAATTTATAAAAACACGTGGCCAATCAGAAATTCGTTCAATGTATGCATGCTTCTGACGTCATGAGCGCGTTCCACATGGCTCATTCTCACAAATTATAGTGTTTTAAGAAAAGATAATCAAAAACATGGAACAAATTCATACCAAATACGATACTGTTCCAAGCTGAGCACAAGGCCAACGTGCAAAAAAGTATTTCCGCACCAACCGTTACGCATGGATGATTTTGTACATGAATACTTTCCGGAAATCGATACATAAGTGCGTGGAATGAACAAATAACACAGCCAAAGATTTATTGATGTAACATTTTAGATGGCATAATATTTTTTTAGGGTGGCCAATTAGAAATTCGGTTAAGTGTATACATATATCAGTTATAGTTAAAGTAAAACGTGTACGGCTTCTTGTATAAATTGTGTAAGGGTTATTTGGAGAGATAGTCGTTTTCTGTATAGTCTTATTAAAAAAATAGCTATTTAGAATACTAGAAGTTCGTAAGGTTTCTCTAAATAGTTTCCCCAGTTCAATCCAGTATTTACCACAACGTCACAACGACGTCGAGTGGTCGTATGGAATGCGTATTTCAGTATGTTGGTCATTATATACTAACTTGTTATCCGTTGATTCAACATCTTTTCAGTGCGATCTATTGGGACCCAATGGACAGTTGTGAGAGGTCATATATCACATGTCTTGGAGCAAATAAATATCAGTACTAATGAATTTTTGCGATGCATGTTATGTTCGTTTGTATAGTTATGTTAGAAGATAGTTATGTTACGAGACGGTCTCGTTCTAGCGGTTCTGGTGCTGAAATTAGATCCCGCAAATCCGGTTTTATTCCTATTTGAAGTTGTTGGTTCCTTGATAAAGGGTGAATTAGTACTTTATACGTATTCAGTTTAATTAAACTAAGAAATAGGAGCAGTGTATAGATAAAACACGTAAAATTACCCGTAGGTCATAATGCCCATGAGGTTACAATATCTAATATTGCTAATAGTCCCATAGAGAAGAACAAGCACCAGGAAATATTTGTTAATTATATGTAGAAAAACAACGATGATCAAACTGGTCTGTTTCTGTTCGACATATCATTTACACGACGTCAATTGTCATTGAAAGTGGATATTTTGCTGAAGCTTTAATGAAAGGTAAATAAGTAAACTAAGAAGATATAGACATAAGTTAAGTGGAATGATATGAAATAGACAACTTATGTTTTCTTTAGTTCTTATGTAGAAGGAATATATTATGTATATACTGTTTATACGTCTTTATAACGATAGAGAGCTATATTCGAATACGTATGTTTTCGCATGGACTGAGTAATACCTCATCATGATAATACATGTATATTTATGGTTCTTCAACTGCCCTTAAACATCATTATAATCACCTTCTCCGTTGTTTAGAAACAGTATTGTCCTCCTGTCATCTGTACTGGTTGGTCGACTACTAATGTTACGTCTCCCATTGACAGCAGCATGTCCAAACCACTTCTATAGCAGGATCAGACACTCATGAATACAGTACGAATATATTTATTAATTCAGAAATAAACGTCATGGTCATAGGAAGCGTATGAAAAACCAATCAATGCGCAGAGGTCCAGTTATATTGGAATTGTTCTGAGATGGCTGTCCATGATTCTTCAACCAGCTTCATGACATGTAGATGCAACAAACATACGGCGTACGTAATGACCAAGACCACCTGAAATAATGAAAACAATCATGCTTGAGTTCCAGCGGGTATAGACTTGCTTTCTATACATATTACAGTTCTCCTAAAGCAGTGTATATCACTACAACAATGATATTTATCTTATCTTATCTTATCTCTTACGTGAATGTAAAATACTGTTTTAAAACAGGAATTAGTTTCTAAGTGATTAATACCAGTTAACATGTGATTGCATTAAGCAAAAGAGCAAAATCAAGCGACGCCTGGCTAAAGTGTGTCATTTATCTCTTTTACTTTACAGCACTTACAAGGAGAGGCGATAACGTAATTTAAATTTGATACGTGCATGAATACCTATACATATATACGTAATTTAAATTTGATAAGTGCATGAATACGTATACATATCATTCCAGACCAGTTAAAAACTACAAGATGTATAAAGTCGGCTATTCTCTTGTTTCTAAACATTTAAATCACATACTAGTTGTCGATTATTTGCAGAACATACTGGATATCTACTATTATACTATCTACTATTCTAATATTTGGTGACAAAAAGCGCATCAAGATTTCGAACCAAGTATGTGTAGATTTCTGTACAAGGAATCTACTAATAATACACAATTAAGTATTAAAGCACATCTTTACTACAGCGAGGGCATTTGTGTACTACCATTTTAATCGGACATATAAATATTGAATACAAAATGTAGTTCAGCAACATTCATAATGGCAAAAAGTAGTGACTCTATCTAAATTTGACAATTGATGAATGTCACACATAGCTTGGTTCTACTCATAAAAAGTTCCAAATAATGTTGCAATTAAAACAACAAACTGGGAACGGTCCTGATGCTGATGCAAAAAATACTTGTAAAGTAATTCATTCTGAAGAAGCCATCCTGTACGTAAATGTACTTAATCTAAATTAATTATTTTAATCCATCGCAACAAAACTGAAGCTGTATCACGAAATTAGAACATACTCGTATGAATGGACGGACTATTGGGATTTCAACTCCATAGTGTCTAACATAAAATCGTTGAATCGGATCAGACATTGGTGTGCGATGCTAAAACATCATCTCACTGTAGACTTATATGGTATCTACAATATAGTACAATAAATACTCAGTACGGCTTAAAAATAGTTTCTTTTCTGTATGCATGTTCACGAAATAGACGGATCAATATTGCTTAACACAGCAAATGTCAAACCAGTTTTTAATCTGCCAGTTGCATCCTACTACAGTACTGAGGTAACTTTGCACATATCAACACCAGCAGAAATTGGCAATAATTTCCTCTAGTACAAAATGGACAATGCAACATATATATATGAGCTAAACACAAAGCATTCTTGTAATGACTTGATTGACCTAGAAATGGGAACATGGTATAATTGTTCTACTAGTATTTAAAAAGATTCCCTAGCTTTATGAGATAAACCTTCCCTACAAAAGGTTACGTTTTTCTATTATTCATTTGGTCATTTCCTTTGTCTGATTACATTCCATAAAATCCACTTAACGTTTTGTTCTCTTGCATTTTGATAAGAACTTTTACTAAGTACATCAATGTTGTATGTCCTGTATTATAAATCCAGTGTAGTATTGTGCATTGACAGTATTGGGTGGGTTAATCCTTATGTTGTAATTTTAATGTTTCGCAAAGCTGCCGTCGATTTGTCACTAAACATTGTATTGCAAATCGAGTGTCATAATATTTGTTCCCATAACAATCGAGGACCATTACTAAATGATTGATTTAATCCGAAATTTTCACAGGCCAATGGAAAGCAGAAATTTCACGATTTTGTTCTGTTCATAACACATTTATGTAACAATGGTTTTAAAAGCAACCGTCACAACGGGATTGGGGAGCTGGGATTTCAATTGACTGGTGCGTAAAAATTTAGAGAAGTTAAGTGGGTTAGTTTGAGGAAGGTTTATGGCTTCGAATGTTCTCAAGAGTACAAACTTGATTTACATGATTGTTTTGCAATTAACTCATTGTAATTTATGTTCTCATTAATTAGACCTGACACCGTTAATGACATCGTTATTCACATATGATTGCGTAGTTATTCAATCTCAAATAATTAAGGCTATTCATTTTGTATGATTAACACTTAGTTTTATTTTGGAATTCAGGATGGGACACTATATGAAACGACTGTCAACACCATTTGATCAGTATGAGACCAAAAAATTAGTCAAAATAAATGTCATTCTGAAGTATTATTGTAGTGCGAGAAATGGTTCGTTTACTGAAAGCTGTGCAACTTGACTAATGAAACATAAAAGGCAAGCAAAGCTGTTATCATGCTTTTAGCAATTTATCTCAGTACATTTATTCGCGTAAAGTAAAGTAGTGCTAACATTCTCAGAAATTATGGAATAAATTGATCCCATTAGAATTCGTGGTCGTGTCGACGTTAATAATTTGATAATTTAACATTTAACACTATTACATTATTGTCGTAGCCGTTTCATCATAGCCTAGTATTGGACAGGAAAGGTACCTTACAAATTCAACCTAGCGCAAAGTACATTGGGTATGGTTACGCATTTACTTACCAAGCACATTAACCATCTGGAGTTGTTATGGTAAAAAAAGATCCGCCGAAATGCACTTTCGCACATTACGCAAATTGCATTTACATTTATATTTGCAAACTAATCAGGCTTAAGAGATGCGTAGTTGACAATAAGTAAATTAAGCGCAATAATTTTACCCATTACTGATTACGTCTTAATTGCTTACATCTTTATTATTCCGTTTACCTGAAGGTCATCCAGACTTTTCATTGTATAATCAATGTATCAAATTGTATTTATTAGTGTTTTGCATTGCTGCGTTTCGCTGGAAGATCACATGACCTTGTGAATCAATAAAATTAAACGTAACTTAAAAAGCTTGCGTCAGTGTGGTTAACGTTTTTACTAATAACCTAATCTGCAAGCACCTAATTTATTTATCTATCGGTATTTGTTTTCCCCCGTGAGATTGAAAGCGTCTTTGAGACATAGTTTTTGCTTTATCAAACTTATCCAATTATGTTATCACAAAAGCACCAATTCTACCTAGCTCAGCAGCGTTGCATTGAAGTAACGTTTTACACGCGCTCGAGGCAAATCTAAGCACTATTTGCAACCGAATCAGGTATTGATAAGTGAGAGACATAATAACTGACTTGCTTTATTGCAAAACAGACTTAATTTATTCCTTTGTTGGACCTATTAACTTCTGTATTAACCCCTTAGGTTTTCGCCATTTTATATTCCATTACATGTAAACAAACCCAAAAAAACCATGTACTTACCACAATTGCTCTGCTGAATGACCGATAACAACCTGATCGATAATCAAACTGACATCTTTTCATCCGATTCCAATCACTAGTCATAAAGACAAGGGTATCAAAATAATATGTCAATATAATTTAAAATAGTGAACCTACACCGCTTAAGGGTTTATGGATTTTATGTAGACATACCTTAAAAGTATGCAGAATTTAATAAATTGAGCTTAATGAAAATATTATTTATATAATTTTAGAACCCGTTTCTCATTGTACCTAAAATAAAGCAGAATAAACTAGGACATCAACTCCGTATGGAACCATACTGAACTGTTGATTTGAATAAGTTACTGCACTTTATATAATGATGAGGATTTATTTGATGTATGATAACCTTGGTGCATTATATAGTATTGTTGTTTATGTCTCTTAGCTTTTAGGGAAACCGTTATGTTTTAAATCATTAATCCTTTTGTTTATGTTACTCGAAACCGTTTGTCACACTTCATAATTAATGCGGGTTTCTTGCAAATATTATCTATGTCAATCAGCTTGTTTATAAAACGAATACGGCCATTCAAGCAATGCTTTCAAGTGATATTCTAACAAAAATAAACCATTCCAGTGATATATTGTTTAGTGACACTCAAGTTGTTATTTAATTGTTGTGTATATACCAATTTACCCCAAAGTAAGGCAATTCCCAGAGCCGAACGGGAACCTTCCTCAATGACCTTTCAAGAGATTTGGAGAATATACTCTTTTACTTTTAAATTAGCTCTCTGAAATGTCAGAAACAAAGAAGTCAAAACAATTGAATGATGGAATTCGGAACAGCAGATAAAATAAAAGCTAAGAGGAAAGGCCAGTGAGGAATCTCATATCAATTGAAAACCTTATGAGACCTTGTTCTAGATTCTGAGAGCGATAGGTATTAATGGGAGCTGATAAAGGCGTGGATTAAATTCCATTGTTCATTTAGATTAAAATATTCTGTTTCCCATATGTAATGCGATTCTGTATATTTCCATATTTCGACAATAAATATTTATAAATTTGTCACTGATGCAGATTACATAATCATGATTTGCAGGGCCAAGAGACCTACTCGTTGAACAGTTTCGGGAGAGGCGCCAACAACAGCTAATGCTCTGGAATAAGCCTGATGTTTCTCGCTCTTACACAATTTTAGTTGCACTATCTTTGTCGTGCGTGTTCTTCTAGCCTCGGTTATATGAAATGGAGGTGATTCTATAAGTGTTTTTGACTGCACGTACCTTCATCAAATCATACTTATTTGAGGCGACAGGGTTAGACAATATTTAATAGCATAAAAGTATCGGCAGAAAGTATTTTGTAGTATTATGCTTAAAAGAGCTATGATTGATAAAATGAATATATTTCTGTCTGCTTTGCTTTCAAATTTTGGCCATTTCTATCCGTTGAGCCATTTTCGGAAGAAAACTGTTGGTTTTTGTACACATCATTCAGTGACTTGCATAATATTCTTTCTGTGCTTTAGCGTGGGATAGTCTCGTAAACATCGGTCAACTAATAAAATACTTACATTTGATTTTCATGTTTTGTTGACATATTTCTTCTTGTTGTCTTTGCATCAAATCCCGTAACACACCACATGGTATGTCCACCCTGTATATGGAACATACGAGCAACAATATCAAAATGACAATTTTTTTGCAATACTTTAATACATGCTTCATCACATTTTAATATGATCTGTCTAAGTTCCCTAGACACCGTTTATTTGAAGCTTATAATGCCTGAGTAAATACCGATGTGAGTAGTTTCAATCCAACTCATGTCGCCGCACCACATTATAGATCGCATGATGGGTTGTATTATATTTTTGCAGTCTGGTGTGATCTTGTTACTATTATCAAGGGGTCGTTCCGTGATAGTATGTTTACGTTAGTTATGATGATGGGACAAAACACCTTGTTCCATGGTCACAATGCTTTGTCTAGTCAGTTTCCAAATACATTATACTTATTTGGTATTTGTGGGGTGCTCTATTTGATGTTGTTGACATGTTTTCGTCACTGAAAATCACACTAGTGTTATCAAGCGTGTTCGTAAACTATGAATGAAAAATTAACATTCTTTGCATGCAAACAGTCTAATATATGCTTAAGTAGTCGCCATTATTTAGCAAGTGGTGCCTGAGTTTGACATGTTTGTTTTCCCATTGACATTACATGGTTTTAAGGCAATATTCATCACTGTACCACCAACATTTATATAAGTTGTTTGATCCCAATTAAATGTAAAGAGTCGTTAATACAGTTACACCCTGTTAATGACGACACGATCATAGATTCTGTAATTACTAAACAAAGCTGTTAAACAGTGTTTTATGTACACTTTTGCATCATTTGAATAAGAAGCGTCTCACAGAAATGGAACAATGGTATATATACTGGTATATTATGCAAATAAAGAAAGCAATAAACAACACAAGAGCCTTAGTTACAGAATGACTTTACAGCTAGTTGGTGACAGCTTGACGGTCCACCAGCCTGTAAATACTTGGTAATTATCGGGAGACAATCTTCTGTTACCTCTATACAGATAATAAACGCATCTACATTAGGATTTGATTACGTTCTTATACTTAAATAAATACAGTTTCATTCATGAACTTCATCATCGATTATGATTTTCCTATTTTCAAGCATTCCAATACGATCCATGCAGCGTTTATATTTGAAGTGTAATTCTCACCGATAAGTATCCACTAACGTTTTAAACTTCATGAACTTAGTATTTTCGAGAACGAGATACGGGCGAACGTAAAACATTAATACCAATATTGCGACACAACGTACAGTTGTGTGACAACATTAATTTAGGATTGTTGAAACCAACTCATTTTTTCTTACGTGAATAACAAAAGGCCCAACAGGCCCTAGGTCTCAACTTTCAAAGTAGTGCAATTTGCATTAGGACCATGCAACTATAAAATACGCAAAATAGACAAGAGAGAATGAAATAAATAAAAATGAACATAGACTAATTTGCTTGCTCAGTGATGCCAAGGCAAAACGTTCAAACCACACGGGTATCAACTCGTATGTTTGAAATGTTATCTAAAATACTTTTAATTAAGAAGATAAGATAAAAGGCAATCGGACAGGGGAGGAAGCACTCTATCTAACCATCAAGAAGAGTGTATGATATACACATTTAATGATCAATTGAATATATAACCTAACTCTTTTAAATTGTTTCGATAATTTTCCTTGCGAATGTAAACAGTGTATGTACTTTTATTCCACGAAATTGAAAGTACTGTAAAATAAGTAAACACGTCATATGAATGAATGTCAAGGTACACGCGACATGGATATTGCATCTGTTGTATAGAATATCTCGGAATGTTGCCATATGTCATACTACGCAGAACTGACATTGAAAACGGACGTGCTACATAAGCAAGGCCGTGATGTCACGACATTTTGTCATAAATAACTTCTTTGCCAGCAATAGAACAATATGTTTGTATTTTACGTGATTTTGCGATAATCCGTGTTTATCAACTTGTCAATAGATGGCACAGCAAATGTGGTCCTTAACTGAAAGGACCAGTAACGTCAAAAAGGAAACTAAATTGAGAAACTACACTATTAGCAGTGTACTATCACCAATGTCCATGACTATTATAGGTTTCGACAATATTGGGCGATTTTTAATATTGTGTTGACTTTCGTTTTTGTTAAGATACAAGTGGAGCAATTCTCGCATAACTAGTAATAAGCGGCCTCGTAACCTCATCCCGAAGTTGTTTTAGAAAGAAAACTATTTCCATGCTATCCAGTGTACTAGTATAAATAGTTGCTTCGACTAATAGAACTAGTGTATAGTTTCATTTTTATTTCTTCATATGGTATAATAAAATATACGAACAGATTAAGTGGACAGAAAATTATTCATAGGCGTCACACTTTAAGAAATTCATCTCGGTGCTTTTATTGGTGAAATATAATGCAGTGTTTTAATTCTCTGACATTATGAAGTGCAGCAATCCCTTTAGAATTTGTTGTCGTACCACCATTACCATTTGACCAATTTACGCGTAACAAGAATGTTTTCATTTATATAACTGCTGTAGGTTTAGGGATTTGTTTCAGGGTTACTGTTTTAAGATTTGACACTAAGGTACATCTAAGTATGCTTGATTTTCCGTAGTTCGGAGGCACAAACTGGTTGACTAGGGTGTGTTTGGATTGACCTTACTTGTTACGAATCAAGTCTGGCTTCAAACAGTCAGTACTAATTTCATAATATGACTGTCCGCTTACAGTTTATGTTTTTCATCTCTGTTATTATATGTATTTGTTAATAGCTTTGAAGTTTGCTTTACGCATACGTAGTACGCTTTTGTATTAATGTACATGAACATTCGTATGTTATGTCGCTATGCAGGTAGTGTTATAATTGAAACCCGTATGTTTTCAATTTTTTGAGTAAATTATTAATAACACATCACTGGAAACAACAATATTGTCTAGACAACTGCTAAGCAAATACGTCGTATTAGTATTTATTGAAGATACACATTTATCATTGTACTCAAGTATGATAATTTGTCAAAATAACCAGTATAATTATACTTTTAGCATACACATGAAGACGTTGTTAAAATTGCAAGTACATGCAACTGACTGGAGTCTTGAAATGATAAACGTATTATGCTAGAAATGCAAAAGCATTCTTTGATCATAGTATGAATGTTGTGTCACAAGTAGTTCGTTTGACATTCTTAAATACAGTTTGTTCACCATATGTAAGATAAGTCAGTATTTATCAAGGTGTTATCTGACTCATTGTAAAATTGGGTCATACTGCATTTTGTCAGCGGATACTTGAACTTTTATTTTTTTCTTTGGTTATGCCAAAGGTAACTGTATCGTTGAAAACAGAAAAAAAATTCAATGTCCATTTGTACAGAAATCCACGAGCCGGTTCAAGAGGTGCACTTTGTTTTTCATAAAAAACTGCTTTATGCATACCAATTATCTAAATAAGGCTGTGTCCATTGCATCAAGAGTTACTTTAACTGTCGCTGGTGTAACACGTTGTGGATGACTGTCATATAGATTTATGTTGATTGCATCATATGAATCGCCTGGGAACAAGTATCTACATTTTATAGTATAACTTTTTAACTATTTGATCAATTTTGATACGATTTGGAATGTAAATACTTTAAGCATTGCTGTACATGAATATAATTAGTTTGGCGAGATATTGATAGTCATTTTTTGTTTTTGATTGATTGAAATTCTGGTTCATTTAGAATAAATAAACCTTGATTGAAATATATTTTAAATTTTCAAAAAAAAAACAACATTATTTTCTTTTTTCTTTCGTTTTGAACGATGGCTTATGTGTTGGCATTGCTCAGTATAGTTGGGTTGTGGTGTAACAGATTTCTGTGCTCGACCGCTTATGTTGGGTGCTGCCTTCCCTGTCCGATTTCCTCATACCTTTTTATGCAAGTGACCAAAGAATGGTTGTACATACATGTATAGCTCATAAAATCAGAATTAAGATGTTAAACGAAGACAACAAATTCTAGTCAACAAGCATTATATTGAAATGTTAGATATTAACTAGAAATAAACCCACGGGTTACACTATTAACGCATCTATCATTTCAAATAGTGAAGAAGTGGGACATTACATCTTGAAGTAACATTATTTTTCAAATTTTCAGACGGAACAAGCCTTGTTTACTATTTATTTATACATATATCAAATGTCCATTATTCTGGTAAAAATACTATAGTCTACATTATTCATAGAGGCCGGAAATTCGTAACGATTTGATGGCATATTGACCAAGTTCAACACACTACTTCATCATGAGGTATATCAAAAAGGTAACAAAGGGCAATATTTCTGGTAAAAAAATAAACAACAAATACCAATAGTCCATCAAATTCAGTACTCTTGATAAAAATTGGGATTGTTCATACGTGACAGTTCAGAAATTCACCCAAACGGGTTATGAAGAATTCAACAAGTGTTATGCTTAAGGTACTACGACAGGACATACGTATCGACGGGTGGAGTGTACCAGTTTTATATTCTCCCTAATAGATATATATGTGACATTGTACCCGGATGCTCTATGCATATACCCAGATAACTCATGTACATGATTGGTAGATAAATAAGGATCAACCACATTTCTATGTCTCGAATTACACAAATAAATTAAGACCGCATTTACCACAAAGTAATCAGACTTAAGAGGCGTATATTCGGCATTACGTGAATTAAGCGTAGTCATTTCAACAATTACAAATTATAATTATAATTGTGTGACCTCCAAGGTATTTTATACTTGGTATAATGGTATTGAATTATCAGAGTATTAATTTGTCTGTTACATGCATCGTGTGTCATATTTGTTTTCCTTTGAAGATCGCACGTCTGTATGCCTCAATAAAATGAAAAGCTGCTTAATGTGGATCTGCGTGAATGCGCTTAACATTTATACTAGTTACCCCACTTGCAAGTGCCTAACCTCCTAATATATCAGTATTTGTTGTTCCTAATGGGATTGAACGCTATATTGGGAAATAATATATCTTCATCAAACCAATCCAATTATAAATCAAACCCACACACATAACCTCTGCCTAGCACAGCAACAACAATTTAGTAACGTTTCACACTTGCTTGAGGCAGATCAACACACAATTTGCATTGAAAAAAGAGCGCGAGTAATAATAACTGACTTGCAGACTATTAGGTAGATATTAGTTACCAATTAGGTTATATATTTGCAATTAGGTTCGTCTATTTCAGTCGGCATTGTCCTTCGACTGAAATTCATCAAAACATGCGTAATATCAAAATATTTTACAGCATAAGTTTTGTAAAAACTAACGATCCAGACAGACTAATTCACTTCGAACATGTTCTGAGAAAACTTTAGCTTATCTATTCGGTCCAAAGTTGCTTCAATGATGGTTTATGTGTGTCGATATGTACGAAAAATTCTATCTCTCCAGCAACCGTTGTTTGTCATTATTGGACCGTGTTAGCCGCCTAGGAAAACATGATACGTCTTATTGTTTCCGCTGTTGAACATAAATCACTCTGGTCATTTGATATCAATCACTGCCGCCTCGTAGCACTAGAATCATTTAGTCATTACTAAAGTACATTAATTTAGGTGTAAACTGTATATTGCTTAGAAATTGGCTCTGTAAACCATCGAATTAGTGTTTCTAAATAATGTAATAAATACTCTTACGGTTCTTACCAAACACAAGACCGCTTGTTTTTCGCAAGTCTTCAATAATTGATCCAAATGCTGAATTTTCTTAATTCCAATCGCTTGTTTATGATAAGCGTCGTTTCTCTCAACAATGTTTATAGGACAGCAGTACTAACTTATTATTTAAAACAAGCAACCATCAGCTTATACAAAATGATTATTTACAAGTCAACCGCATTACCAATTGATTACACTTGTATGGAATACACGCATGAACCAATAAATTGCTAGATTGTTTTTCTTGCATTTACATGTACGTGTATTTAGATATCATAAATCTGCAGAGAAGGGTTCTTGTTCGTACCAGTCGGGTATTTATGTGTTTTAATTCCATTTTCCAACACGAAAACGAGCATGTATAGTTAATTCAAAGGTTCATATCACATATATCATAACATAATTGTATTGTAGACTTGTGAGGTAGCTATAATTTAGACGTTTGTAAAAGTGCATTCACATCCTCTCACTAACATATTAGCAGGATACACGCTTGATATAATTGCTACGACTAGACAATTTCTTACTACAGAAATCTGACAGAAAACCATTATCCTAACACATAATTCTAGAGAACGGGGTGTACTGTGGGTAAACATTGTTTCACTTATGGAACCACTAACCCGTACATCATGCGTATAATCCCAATATATCTTTTACACAGACAGCTAATCTTAATGGTACACGTATGTTTATATCTGATATTTGTAAACATTCGTAAAGTGCATGGGGAATACTGAAAGTGAATGTTCAATTATGTCTATAGGTTTTGTAGCTTGTTACAATTATTGTTCCTCTTATGGTTTAATAAGTAATGGTTTATCTCATAACCTGCTGTCTGCGAGTTCCGTAAAGCCGTGCCAAATATAATTCCGCACCCTCCGACTGTTACACATATACTAGAACATGTATTTAAATTGGCCTGACATAACCTCATGATGCCAGGATAATACACATGTCGTTATGAGGTTGCGCTAATTGCACCTATGAATCGTGAATGAAATATATGCAGTGACATCATGATTTGAGCTCTCCTGTTGGACTTCAAACCTGAGGTCAAATTTTACATCTTCTCGTTTTAGTCACTTAGTGTAGTTAATGTTTAAAGTTTCCAAAAATGTATAGATTTTTAAAATGTTTCAATTTAGTGACATGCTATGCCATGATGAAAACCAAATGCATGGCAATGGAAATCGATTCAAATTACCTTTTTGACGTCTACAGTATTAGAAACAACAATTATGGTGACGTCATATGTTTACTACAAGGGCCTTATGCACCAACGTTGTAAGTCTATAACGTAGACTTAGACTTAACATTGTAAAATATTCTATTTGCTCTGATGTTGTTATAAATGTACCGATTTTGATATAAATTGGTATACATGTTCAGTGGGAAACAACCAATAGTCTGATAAAATTTCACGTGGTTAAATCTAATTTCAAAGAAATTCCAGTGATTATGAATAATGACAGTTTTAAGTCTAAGTCTGAGTTTTAGACTTACAATGTTGGTGAATAAGGCCCCTGGCCCTTTCTTATCGCGACAGTTACAAAAAAAGTTAATAAAATTCACACGTTAACTTTGTCGAAAATGTCAAATTACGTCATTAAAGAAGTATTTCTAGTTGAATAACAAAATACCGATTTCGACTTGGAACTCAATAGATACCATTGGTCGCATACACCGATATTCATGAAACAATTAAACTATATTATGGCCACGATAATAAAGTGATGGGTCTAGCCCATGTATCATACTAATTAGATAATGATGAGATATAGTAAGAACGTACTCCATTATAGGAGAATAACAACAAGGAGTAAGTTATCAGCGGACAAAATACTGTACCTTTTTCCGACCATGTTTATTTAAAAAAGTCAGCTTATCCATTCATCTATGTGATGTTAAGACTTGTGTGTGTGTGATTTTATGTGTGTTTCTTTTAGGGTCAGTCTTCAAGGTTGTTTACAGGTTTTATTGAAATACCACTGTATCAATGTGTCTGTTATATGTTTCATTTTCGTAATAGCTGTTTTCGTTTGATGAACGCACGTTCGTATTAATCAATCCACTTAAAATGTATTAATGCAGATTCAACGTTTATAATATTAACAAATTTTTCTAGTGCCTTATTTCCTAATTTAACAGCAATAACAGTTCCCAGTTGTATTCAAATCAACCTTCGGAAAAACTATATATTAATCAAACTAATCCAATAATATAATCAAACACACACCAACCTTCACCTAGCGCAGCAGTTTAGTAACGTTGCACACTTTCCCGAGGCAGATCAACGCATTTTTTGCGTTCACATCGATAAGTTACATACATAAAGAATGACTTGCTAATGATGAGCTAGATAGTAGTTACCAGTCGTTTAAGATATTAATAATTAGGATAATCGATCCCAGTCAGCGAGTATTAAGTTATCATTACCATTTTCAAAACGCATACTAGTAGAACGGGATGTCCCGTGGGTAAACATTGTTTTACTTCTGTTGCCACCAACCCGTACATCATGCCAGTGTCCCAATATATCGTTTTCACATACAACACTCCTACTAGTACAAATATGTTCACACCTGTTGTTTGGTAACTTTCGTTTAGTACGCATATAGCTTTACTGATCGAATATGTTCAATTTTGCCTATGTGGTTTGTATTGATTTGCATTATGAGTTCTTATGAAAGTTTGAACCAATTATTGCTACTTTTAAGGTTATACGAGTAGTGGTTTATCACATAATCTGTGGTCTGCCAGTGCCGTTAAGCCGTGCCGTAAATATCACTTGACCATCCTAGACTGTTACATACATAGTTAGATAAGTTTGTCGTAACGTTAGACAATCCATGTAATGAATTATCCCATGCTGTCATGATCATACAAACATCGCCTCATTATATTTGAATGGAAGCTATGTAGCGTACATTAACATTCTAAACGACAATGATAGTTTCTATGGTAAATATCAGCTCACATTCGTGCTAATTGTATACAGGTTTCATTATAGTTTCATTATAGTCGTCGACTAAACGAATATGACACCCGGCAAAACATCGTGTCTTATTGATAATTATATTGACCGCTCTTTTAAAGAAATTAAGTTCATATGTTTTATAGGAGTTCATTTACTAAACAAATCCGATCACAACTGTGAAATCAACATCGGTCGCATGTACAAACACTTTGGAAAGGAATAAAGTATAGTATGGTCAAGATAATAGAGTGATATGTCTAGCCCATGTATCACACTAATTTAATGACTAGGAGATACAACAAGGAGATACTCCATCACAGGTCGATCACGGACAATAGTTTCGTATTGTATATTATTCTAACTTAAATGCCAGTTTCGTATTTTCACTATTGTGTATGAGGACGTATCTTTAAGAGTTTTCTCTGTGTGTAACTTTTTATTTATTTCGTGTTTTGCTGTTTTTGTCTTTTGTGTTCAAATACATTTCTATAAAGTGACAAGTAATATAAGCGGGACACCTCTAGTATAACTAGTACATATGAAGCACGTTCGACACATATTCAGATGCTATCCATTGCCTCGAGGGTACTACAGAATAAATACAGCGGTACGAAATGTACTTCCGTATGCTTAGCGTCCAATTACTGGAAATGCTTCTTCGTTTATTGCGTCCTTGGTGTGCACCAAAAGTGGCATAAAGCATTGAATATATGGAAGTGGAAAATGCAACGTATGCGGGTGTTAACCAGATAATTTCGTGGAAAAGTGGTTAACACAAAATAAATCCTTGTTACCCAATTTGCAAGTCCCCCTACCTCGTTATCTATTAGAAATTATTGTTCCCAGTGGGTTAGACAGAGACAGTGAAAAATATATCTTTACCAAGCCAATCAAATTATGTAATTAAAACACACGAAGCTCTGCTTTATGTAGAGTAAAAAATTACATCAGTGACAACCAAACTGACATAATAAATTTATATTAATCCAGATTAGTCCTCGGCATATTAACACATTTATAAATAAACGAACTTTTTAGAAAAACAACTATAAAAATACAAACACAATTGGAATCGAACTAGACTTTATAGTGGGTGCTGCTTTCAATTCCAATAGTGTCGTATTTGTATCCCCCATCTAGCCTACTGGTATGATACACGCATTGCTTTGTACAATCGCTATTAGCAAGACATTTTCTTTCTATAGAAATCTTACAGTAAATGTAATGAAAGTCATTATGTCGTAGAGTACATGGCTGAATGAAAGTGTATGTTTAATTATGTCTATAGGGTTTGTAGTTTGTGCCAATTATTGTTCATGTCATGCTTTTTATGATTAATGTTTTTCACATAATCTGTGGTCTACGAGTTTAGTAAAGCCGTACAAAATATCGTTCCGCACTCTCATGCTGTTACAATGTGCACATATATTTAAATCAGCCTGACATAATGTAAGCCAACCCATGAATTGAAACGGTCTATGACAGGATAATTAACAGGATAATACAAACGGGGTTATGTCGTCGCGTTCATTATACCGCTGAATCTTGAATGAAATATATGCAGCGTATATCATCATTTGATCTCCGCTGAGATATTTCCAATCTTAGGTCAAATTTTACATCTTTTCATGTTGGTAGAATTGTGTAGATAATGTTTAGGGTTTCAAAAGTGAATACATTTTCAAAGTGTTTTAACTTAGTGACATGCAATGCCATGATGACACCTAAATACATGGCGATTACGTCACATAAAAACAATTATGGTGACATTATATTTAGTACATGCCCCTTGTTAGCGCCAAATTTACAGAAGGATATACATTCACTCTCTCATGGTGTTGGAAAATGTCACATTATTTATGTCTGAAATCTACAAACGATGATTTACCTAGGCGAGATAGATAAAACATTTATAAGAGGAGTAATATATTGTTCGGTTGAATAAGATAAAAACGACTCAATAAATACTCTCGGTCATATACACCAACACATACAAAAAGATATACTATAGAATAGCCAATACAATACATTGATAGATAATTGTCCGGCTCGAGTATCATCCTAATTAAATAATGAGGGATAAAATAATGGACGTACGCCATCACAGAGAAAAACAACAAGGAGAACGTTGTTAGCGGACTAAATACTGTACTTGTTTCCAACCAGATTAATATTAAAAAGTCTTCTTCTCCTTTTCATCTTTGTGATATTGGGACGGACGTGTGCTTGTGGTTTACTGGGTGTTCCTTGTCGAGCCACTGTTTCATTCTTTTATTGTATATTCTGCAAGGTGATTTGCACTTTCTGTTGGAAAATTGTTGTTTTATTTCATCTGCTAGCGTGACAAGTATCATGTTAGTCATAGTTGTTTTCGAGTCCGTATGAAACAATAAAATTAACAGTTACTAAATGCTGCATCACGTTAATACTACTACGCCAATTTGCTAGTGCCTAAACTTCTAATCTATCAGCAGTTATTGTTCCCGGTTGTATTGAAAGCGACATTGGAAAATAATACCTCAACCAAAGTAATCCAATAATGTAATCAAACAAATGGCAACATCTGCCTAGCGCAGCAGCGCAACAGTTTAGTAACGTTTTACACTTGCTCAAGGCAGAGTAACGCACTAGTTGCATTCGCATCGATAAACGACAGACATAAATAACTTACTTGCTAACTTTAAGTGGTCACTAGCTATATATTAGTAACCAGTGATTTTAGATATTACTAATTATAAGCATCGGTCTCAGTCAGCGAGTATCCTTCGACTTTCAGTATGTACATGTACTACTCAGTACGGTGCTGGTTATGCAAAATTAAGCTCATGCCAACCTACATGTAATAACCTTCAAACTATGTAACTTATCTTCTTGTCTTCATCTAACGTATTATGTAATACAATGTACTTATTCGCTGCAAACTGGGTCATCCTACATTTTTCGGCGTGGACTTAGATTTTTAACTGTTTCTTTGGCTTATGTGTGGGCATTGCTCAGTGTAGTTGCTTGGAATATGTGATATTATTTCCCACCCTATTCATACCTTGTCCATTATTTTAAACTAGGTCAAGTCGTTGTTGTGTCACTTTAGGTCGCATAACGTTAGGTAACTGTTAATTGTGTTTTAAACTATGTCGCGCCCCGGGGTTGTTGTGCCTCATTTAGTCGCCGTTTTGGCATCGGTTTGTGTGGGCATTGCTCAGGGTAGATGTGTAGTGGTGTTTCTGATTTCTGTGCTCGGCTGGATAGGTTGAGTGCTACTTTCCATGTCGGATTTTCTCATACCTTTTTTGCTTCTATCCTGTAATGGGTGCATGTCGATATGAACGACGGGTTGTAATTTTCCAACAATCATTGTTAATGTGTTTATCATTATTGGACATTCTTATCAGAAAAGAAAGCCATAACTCGTAGGTTTGTATATACATGTAAGCGGTTTAGAATGCATCACGGTAGACAAACAAAATCCATAACTGTCTTCTTAAAGCGTTGTAATCTCTTTGTCAATAGTTAAGTATATTATTTTGGATGTAAAGAATAGTGTGTAGTGATAAGAAATTCACTTTTTGAATCGTCCAATATGTGATGGTTCTTAATACTTTGTGCAGTAAGTAATACGTATTATTAAAGTACAACATATCCGACGGCATGCTTTGAGCCAGTCTTCAAGTATCAGTCCAAATGCTAAATTTTCTTCGATTTTTAATGGTATTGCTTGTTAATGAATTCTTTATGGCGGTGGCAAGTTCACCAGTATTAACACACCATTTTAAAAAGGTACAAGCAGCTTCTCAGCACATGCAAGTATTTCGACAATTGATTTCATTAATGATTTCATTAGCATGGACTTTGCGTGCGTGTGCCAATAAATTAATGGATTTTTATTTAGGTTAGATGTTCGTGTAAGTTGTAAGTGCATTTACATGTATTTAGATATTATAAATCTGTAAAGCATGGTAACATTAGTTTAGGAGTTAGTAAAAGTGCAATCTTATCCTCTCTCTAACCTTTTACATGTAGCAAAATATATGCTTCATACTTTCGCTATCGGCAAGACATTTCTTACTATATCGTATACAAAATGTATTATAAATCGTACAACTAATGTAGTGAAAACCATTATCCTAGCACATAATTCTAGAGAACGGGATGTCCCGTGGGTAAACATTGTTTCACTTCTGTTGCCACCAACCCGTACATCATGCGTGTGTCCCAATATATCGTTTTCGCATACAACACTCCTACTGGTACAAATATGTTCACACATGTTGTTTGTAAACTTTCGTTGAGTTCATGTATAGCTTTACTGAACGAATATGTTCAACTGTGTCTATGGAGTTTGTGTGTTTTGCATTATGAGTGTTTTTAAATGTTTGTGCCAATTTATGTTTCTCTTAAGTATTTACGAGTAATGTTATATCACTAAAAATGTTCAAATGGTGTCACTAGTAAGGCATATATATACCTTAGCCAATAAAATGATGGGGTTGGTTTAAAGTGTTTGATTTAATATAATTATTATAAAACCCTACGGGGATTGGCATTAAAGTCAGTCATTCGCATACTTGTCTGTGTGCTTTTATCAAATGTCCATACTGACAATACAAGTGTAACTCTTGTATAAAAAAGGAAGCGGGAATAGTTTAGTAGTTTGAATAAATGATTTTTTATAGTTTGGTTTAATAGTATTTTATTGCATGTTACCTGCATGAATAATTATACAAACTTAAGGTATTAGGCACACTTTATTTCAACATTTGAGAAGCCATTTCCCAGAAAATGGATAATGTCATATCACCTGCAAGAAAAAAAACACATTATTTTTAGGAATAACTTAACGAACCGTATTAGAGTTGAAATATACCTTGTAGTCGGTGTTGATTTCAATTTTACTTTTGTCCCCCATCTAGCCTATTGGTATGATACACGAATTGCTTTATACAATCGCTATCGGCAAGACATTTTCTTACCATAGAAATATTACAGCTAATGTAGTGAAGATCATTGTCAAAGCACATAATATTAGAAAACGGCATGTCCCGTGGGTAGATATTGTTTCACTTATGTTGCCACCAAACCGCATATCATGCGTTATTCCCAATATATCGCTTGCACAGATAAGCAATCCTATGGGTAAGATTATGTTATCGCCTGAGGTTTGTAAACAATCGTAGAAGGCATTGATCACTGAAAGGATATGTTCTATCACGCACATTTGGTTTGTGTATCAGTGTTATATGAGTGTTTATAAATATGTGTGCCAATTCTAGTTCAACTTATGTTTTACAAATGATAGTTTAATTTAAAATGTCTATGTTCATTTCGTCTGGGTGGTTTTCTCACGCAATACGAATATCTACGATACAAACACAAACGGAAGGTACGGATTACTCATAGTATAGCTAGCATCGTTTTTTTAATATAACAAGGTTATGAAATAACCAGGAAAATGGCTATTACATATACGTATTTATATAAGCGTTCAAAAAACTATTACGACCAGTTCCTCTTTCACACCAATACCGTTTTTGAAGAGTACTAATACTATATTATGGCCAATATAATGGGGTTATAGGTAATTGCTTAGCTCATGTATCATACTTATTAAGTCACAACGAAATAACATCAGGAACTACTCCATCACAGGAGAGACACATATAAGTTAAAGGTTGACCACAAATTGTCGTACTGTATGAGGATTTTAAATATTTACACTTTTGTGTTATTGGGAACTGTTCAGTGGTACAGGGCAATGTTTTACTAACAATGCGTAAATGTCGCGTAAATTTACGCATAGATATCTATCTTACGCAAATCCGTAAGTGTGTTTTACTAAACGATCGCAAGTACTGGCATACATTTGCGCAAAAATATTGAAGATTGAACGTAAATCGGGACACAATATAACCAATATAACCAATATAACGGGTACCAGAAAGAATAAATATACATAAACGGTCGCTATTCACGGTCTAAAATAACAAGTGACGGTCTAAAACAACAAATGACGGTCTAAAATAACATGCGACGGTCAAAATCAACTGTGCGTGTTAGAAACTCTTCACTTACGTTCATATTTGCCATTTAGGGTTGCCCAGCCTTGGCGTAGAAATAAGCCAAAACTTACGACAGAAAGTGAACTCAAATATCTTTGTAAACGCATTTACGCAAATATTATCGACGTACGCAATATTTTAGGAAAACTTAGGTTTACGCTAGCGTAAATGCTTTGATAAAACAGTGCCCTGGTGTGTACATTTTTCTTTCGTGTGTGTTCCAACTATGTCCTATTTTTTCCTACCTTTTCAGACTTACTTTATTGTTAAACGATTAGCCGTAATCACATGTAAACCGTTGGCGCTCATAAAAGGTCTACATAAGTATATAATGTACTTTGTGACATTAAGATAACTTGACGTGTCGGTACATGTATGTATTTCTTTCTTTTGCGTGTGTTTCCTAGTGCATCTTTATACTAAAAAAGTAGTTTTGAGAGATGCATTTCATGTCCAATGTGTTCCTACCTTTTCAGGCTTACTTTATTGTTAGACAATAAGCCATAAACACAGTCAAACAGTTGGTGCTCATAAAGGGTCTACATATACATGTAATTCGTGGCATTCAGATAATTCCCTACCGGCTTTACGTACGTCAGTTTGAATTTAACTAACGGGCAAGCAACATTATACAGATCAATCTCTCGGAAGCCTTATACTGTTCGCATATAATTCCTCTCTCATTACAATGTTCAAACAGAACTAATGGAAATCCTCTGATCATGATACCTATATCATTATTGAATATCAAACAGAATATCGTTTGATGTAAAGAGAACACTTCGCATATTAACATGTACTATCGCTAGATATAATGGAGTGGATGCCCCTTTGGGACTTTTGCTGACAATTGTTTTATTTTATTGTGTCAAGGTCCGCATTTTCAAAATATTTCATTCATATCTACGATACGATACGATAGCCGAATGACGTAGCAAGTCTTCTAGGAATTGGTTGTAGGCCTTTCGCTACGGATGATATAAATTTGTAGAAAAATAGACAAATTATTTTTTTTGATTTCAAAGAATACTGCATTATGTCTCTTATGTTATGATGAAATTCAATATATCTAATTAAAAGTTTTATTTAATCTTAACTAGACGAAAAATTGACAAATATATTCAAAACAAACCAGTATTCCATTTAGAAGTCATAGTATTCCATTTACAATCCGACATTGGTGTTATGATCATGAACTCGAAATATTGAATGATACTGTGGAATATACGAGAGATTCACAAGCAACAATAACGAAATATACGTCATACATGTTTCCGTAGATCACATAGTCCATTAAACATGTGTGAACTATGTTATTCATGTTAATTTTTTAGGTTGTCTATGGCAAAATAGAGAATGCTTAGTTAATTACAATTGTCATTAATGTTGTAAACCCTAAATCATTTTGCGCGTAAACATTATAAAATGTACAAATGAATACTTTTGCGACTGCAAATAATGTAGAGAATTAGTAGTTTGACCATAACGTTTGACAGTTATTGGAAATTCATATCTCTATAAGCGAACTACGTAACGGAGAAGAGTCTAGTATTTGCTCAGAGAGAGACAATTGTGCCTACAAACAAGAAGTTGTCACTGTTATATCAGCATCTTCGATACCGCACCAACAGCAGAAAGACGATCGGGGAACATAAAAGGAATTGGAAGGCGCGATGTCTCTCAGTTAACACGCAAGGCGAAGCAAATAGTTTCGTCTTTTATGAACGAGACATGGTGTGGAATGTTTGAATATTAAGCATTTAATGCGCTAATGGAAAATACATGTTCGTTATATTTATTCTTATAAAGGACTATTAGTCACTTTGTTGTAATTTTACTAGCATTGCAGTCAAGCATATTTTGTCAAAACGTTTGCATCTGTTAGACTTTCTTCTCGCATCTTAGAATATGAATTTCTTTGCATTTTATACAAAAGATTGATACGTATACAATACTATAAAATAAAACTCGCTCGTTAAACCGTTTGATGGATTGTTCAACAATTGATACTGGAAATGCAATGGATATGACAATAATAGAATTTATGCGCAAGAATATCAACAGACAAGTCTGATTTCTTGGTGATTTCAATGGAGTTAAATATACATTTTACCAGAGAACATTGATTGATCGTACTACGGAAAAGAGAAAATCAATAAAGGTTAATAGAACTATACGGTGAATATATCATTTATATTGCGCACGTAGATTAACAGATAAGATGAAGCGTTTCCATCGCAATTTCATTTTCAGTGCGAATTAATAGATATTTTGTGCCTATAAACCATTTATCAAATGAGTTGTTTTACGCTGATGTGTATTATATCAAACAATGTTGTTTTAAGTTTAATGCTAAATTCACGTCAGAGCAACATTAATATTTGGATTAATTGAACATCTTGGGAATACTTCGCGTAGATGAACAAAACAAATAAGTCAATTGTATATCATTTTACACTGTATGTGTTATACTTTATTAGACAACAAATCGTAAATAGGAGATCGAGTATTTCTGCGATGAAGACGTATGCATGGTGCTAAGGAGCATTTAATGCGCTTTATAACTAATAAGATTGAGACTGACATTTATCTATCTTATACTAAGTACTCGTTTATATAGTTGGCAGTAAACTAAAATAAATATGGAGCTTACCTTGAACGGAAGTGAAGATGATATTGACCCCTGTGATGTTGTGTTCACCGCTGCCAACATATTCTGGCTGGTGTTATATTCTCTATTGTTTATTGTTGCGGTTGGGGGCAATTTTCTGGTATGTTGCGTTATTCTGGGACAAGAACGTATGCGAACTGTGACAAATTTCTTTTTGCTGAATTTGGCTATTGGTGACATGGCTAAGGGTTTGATATGTATTCCATTTACTTTTGTTGTCAACGTTATAGTACCTTATTGGCCATTTGGTGACTTCATGTGCCCTTTCGTGCTATATACCCAGGCTGTTGTCGTGTTTCTAAGTGCCTTCACGTTGGTTGCTATGAGTTTCGATCGTTATATTGCCATCATCCATCCACTACGACCAAAGTTAACATCGACAAAAGCTTTACTTACTATAGGATTTGTTTGGATGTTGGCACTCGCTGTACCTTTACCAACGGTGCTGAAGTCTCGAGTTATCAACCCGTATATAAACGACACCAAGGAATGCCAAAGAGGGTTGTGCCAAGAAGTGATGGAGGACCATCATCTTGCCTACATATATTCTATGGCCATAATGTGTATACAGTATTTCCTACCACTGGCTGTGCTGACTTTCACCTATTCAAGGATAGGTTATATAATATGGATCAAACGAACACCTGGTGAAGCCGAGAGACGTAGAGATGAAAGGATTGCTTCTTCCAAAAGAAAGGTAAAATGTTACAAATGGTATTGTTCGAGTAACCTGTAAATAAAGTCTTAATTATTATCATTATTATTTCATATCGGTGGTATCCCTTAAATGATGCTTAGTTATTTTTTATCTTTCATCATTTAAGATTGACATTTTAATCAAATTCGTCATAAAGCATCGTGGATAAACTTTATCTGATTAGATAGCACTAGTTTAACAGAACAAGTATAACTAACATATATTCTATACCGATATCAATGACCAAAACCTATTTGAAATAATTGTTTGGTTTTCCTCGACTTCGTAAATATGCTTACAATCAAAACACTATTAGAAATATAATGAATATAAGAAACACTTATTTTATTACGTTAACTAGCAATGTTAATGGTTCGGTTGATCCAGAAAGAACACACGAAACAATTAATGCTTTCGAAATTGTTTAGAAAATTTTAATAAATCTTGACAAACTGGCTACATGATATTACGCAAGAGTAATTTGTTCTTTGTGAATAGCCTCTGCAATTGGATTTTGAGGTTATTTAATACGCGCGAGATTTGTTTCGTAAGTAGATTTCTAAAAGTATATGATGTCAAATAGGACTGACGAATTGAAAAGCTATGTATAATTGAAGGCTTTAATTACAAATAGTTGATTTAATTATCACCTCTTCTTGCATTAGATAATAGCTGCGACAATACACCCTGATTAGCATTCTTCGTATGTGTCCCAATCCATTAGATTACAGCTTAATTTGCAATTGAGCCATGTTCATTACTTTGCGTGTTTGTTCGCGACCTTTTAAGGCAGTGAAGCCATCTTTCCGGATCGTATGTCATTAGAGGGAATGGCTCTTAGCAACAGTTCAATAGACTCACACCACGTTGAAATCGCTAGAAACATGTTGTGCCTTTGATGAAGTTAATCAACGCCAGATTCAGACATTTATTGACGCAGTTTTCTTCCATTTATCTCAGTTGCTAACTCAGTTCGTCTTGATTTCGAATATAATCCATTTATTCAAATAGGCCGAAATGTCACGTTTGTTGAGGACAAAGATACAGCCTGAAATGTCGGCAATTGTAACGCGCGCATATTTGAAATAACAGTCCAGTTAGGATAGAAATACAGTGACGCAGTGGAAAAATCTACCAGTACGGTATAAAAACAAGTATACACGCTTATTCCAACAGTTCAATACCAAACTAAACTCTACCTGTTCAAGCAATGGTTTTAAGCTTTTGATCACATTAACGATGACGTCACTGTCAGAATACCCTAGCTGGACTATACAATCGCAACTATCAGTGCGGATATCTAAAATCTATTTTATGAGTATATACAACCTAATATTGTTGTTAGTGTATGTCCCGGAATATACTGGTGTGGAGCATATAGCGATTGTCCCATCTGTCCGTTCGGCCATCCGTCCGTTCTTTACATAATGTTAAATGCAACTGCAATGATGATGAATTTCAAATTTACTTGGAGTCAATCGAGACCTTGCGCTCAAACTTGGCATACTTGTTTATTTACCATTTCAAATACCTTACATTAATACTATCCAACAGTTCAACATAAGTACGGCCACTGATTGCCATAGCGTGTTAATATGGACATAAGGGTTCAACCGGGGCATAGCCAATATTAATCGCTGTCTTCTTATGTAACGAAAATGATCATTTGTCAATCATTTCAAAACTGCTGCGCATAATTACATTTTTTCTAAAACGAAACTCACAATATTAATACCAAGTAACATTAGCTTTTTAAATTAGCTGTAACAATACGTATAACTTCACCAAATGAGCACGTCAATGCTCAGGTCTAACACGTTTCAGAGTTTCACTATATAAGGCAGCACATATCTATTACAATTATTCTCCCGTACTTAATTAATCTACGAGGCGTCGTTGAAATAGAAAGGCATCATATAGCATATAAGGTTCAAACTTCTACGTAATTAACTGACTCAGCAGGTTTCCAACTGTGATTTCAAATAATAATAATACCACCGCCTGAACTCTGAATCGTGCGTCAATATCCGTTGTTCGGTTCTGCCAATGACCGTTGTCTTTCGTAATTATGTGGAATTATAAGATTTCTTCTAATTGTACGTCAGTACGGTATATATTATGCAAATCAACTTCCGCTTAAAATCCTGTAATTATACATTCAATAACGTCACGGTATCTAATTGTTCCGCTATACAGAGTATATCTAATTACTTAAAGGTATTAACTGTCATCATCCAGTGTTCTCCAATGATAATCTCGCGGTCATGCGGTGCATGCAATTTTGTTTTGCGTTGTTTGCTGGCGTATGGAATATACACATGCAATTGTATTTTGTTGGTATTGCATGTCCCTTTGTAAAAGATATGAGGAAATCGGACTTGTCAATCAGCACTCAACATAACTAACCAAGCACAGAAACATTAACAACGTAACGTAACACAATTACACGGAGCAATGCCCAAACATAACCCAACGAAATATTAAAAGCACAAGTTACCGCTTTAAAAGTATCTAGTGTTAAACTTAATTAATGATTCATTAACAAATAGAAAATATTTATTCGGTTGCATATCAACAAAGTATTCGTGATTTCATTAACATGTATCGAGTACTTGATCCGACCAAGTACGCGTTCGCTACCATATCTACAACGTTGGTGTGGCCGCGTGTTACGGCACAAAATATGTTATAATGACAACGAACGGAATATTGCGCTTTTTGCATAATATATGCAACAGCGATTAACAAATCAATACTCGTTTAGATGATTAAAGATTGTGGCAGATTTAAGATATCCTTTGAACTACAACATGTGTTTCATAGACATGAATAAAAAAGACGTCAATATGATTTTTAAACACAGCTGCACATGAGATATGATCAAAATTGATGTCATCCGTATGAAACATACACGTACTAACTCATTTGTTTTTACTTTTCATCATCAAGTGCAACACGGTTATCATCTAGCCCCATATTCCCATAATCAGGCTTAGGCCAAGCTCAATTATTTTGTTCGTATTGTTTAAGTATTTATAACGTTAAGAAATAAAGTTCATGAACATGTACAACATACATTAATTAGAATATTCTGGATAAAAGATTACGAATCTTCAAAACATTATTTTCCTACAAAAAAGTGACTTTGTATTTGAGACTCAAACAATCGGAATCAAGCTAAAAATTCAGTTTCAAATTACTAAGCGCAGTATGTTAATTAAAACTTCAGTATTTGTTTTTTAAATATAAGGAGATATGGAAAATGATACCTCTGTTTATAAGGTTCATATATTTATTGTACATTTAATAATACAGTGTTGAGCCCACATGTAATTGTATCATTTATAAAGGTCGGCATAAATATATTTATCTAGTACAATTCACAAAAACCCTATGTATTTATATTAAAACATATTACACGTTTTCAGATAAATTTCTAAATTGCCCTCGTTTATATATACATGCGTACGTATAATACATTGATAAAGCAAGTAACTAAAATGTTCTATCATATAACCTGTGGTCTAGGAGTGCTGGAAAGCCGTTCCGGTTATATCGGTCGGCACCCCCAGACTGTTACATTACTACTTAAATTTACTTGACGTAACGTAAGCCAACACATGCCTTCATTGGCAACATGGCGTTCAGATAATACAAACGTCGTCATGACGTCGCACGCAACGTAACGCTAAATTTTGAATAGAACTTATGTAGCATACATCATCATTATGCACGATAATCAGCGTTTGTGTGGTGTAAGAATCTTACATTCGTGCTAATCACGTACGAGTTTTATCTTCTATATAATATGTTATATAATTTCTTATGCTGTTCTTATGCAATAGCTTTCTTATCAATTATCAGTTTAATTTGTGAAATACATTAGTGTGGGTCATAACGGCGTAGTAATGGTCTTAAACAGTGAACTGAAATGGAAGCCATTCAATTCAGAACATGATATCGACCTGACTGACAAATATGTTTACAATCAAAATGTATACCTGTACTATATAATCAAGTATAATCCATCTTTAAACACAGCCTTTATTTCGAAAATATATGAGAAAATCAGACATAGACGACAGAACTCAACTTAACCAACCGAGCACAGCAAACAAAAAAACACATCACATAAATACACGACACAATGCCTACACTTAACCGAACGAGAAAATAGATAAATTGAAGGTCGAGCTATAAATATTGACACCATAATGCTTTTAAGACGTTTGTCACGCAAGAGGCTCATTTTTAAAAACAAGTTGATACATGCTTATTCCTTGATTATTGTGTCAACGTTTATTATCGACTCACAATCTTGGTGTAATTCGGTCACTGTTTCGCACCAGACTTTTTCCACCCTACGGGTATGGGCGTCTTGTTCTACGTAGTACGTTTCTCTTTAGAAATAGATGCATAATTTACATTCAATGAATCTTTATCCTGTGCTCTCCGGCTCGATACTATTTCAAGGCATTCATTTGATTTATTCGTTCCTAACCATACCACCTTTCTACCATTCTAACATCAACATGATGTCTGTAACGTTTAATACTTTATGTCGCCAAACAGAGCCGAGTAAACTAAAATAATTCTTTGTACAATTCGGTAATTTTGCATTTTTGCGCCGGGAACTTGGACTTATAATCATTTATGGCTTTTGTGTGGGCATTGATCAATGTAGTTGTGTTGTGGTGGTACTGGTTTCTATGCTCAGCTGTTTTAGTTGAGTGCTGCCTCCTCTGAAACCTTTCTTGTATTTATGGTTTTTCTAACCACCAAAGTTTGGTACACACCTGTGAACAATTTACTTTGAGACTTCTCATACTTCACATAACAAGTTGACCGAGTAAATATGAGCACTAAAACTACCTACACATAATGTTATTGCACGCTATAAGAAGAATATGATGTGTGCTCGGAACAGGTATTTTGCTATAAATGACAATAGCTAAATAATATAATTTTGTTTCAATAAGTCATGAACACAACATGTAGGAACCTTCCTTGTGAAGAACGGGCCTTTTTGCACGTCATTATTGTTATTGCGGAACAATACGAGTAATTATGTATGTTTAATACGACAAATACTAAAATGAACTCTGTGGAACTCTTGATTTGCCTGTTATTAGCGTAATATAATACGAGATCCTATATATAGAGTTCTAACTTGACAAGATGACGTTATTGAATGTATAATTATATTTGACTAAAGCGTTAACTGATTTGCATAAGCCAAAATAATGACATACACTACAAACGAGTCTCATGAATCCACATTATCATTTAGACGAAGGTTATTCACGATACAAACTTCAGATGGATCTATTATTTTATAATTATTATTAGGGAATATTTTATGCAAATACAAATATGAAGTGAACTTTGCTGGCCTTATTTGGATGGATACATCATACGTGTCTTTTTCATTGTATCGTACATGTAGCAATGCTTACAGAATACATTTAAAAACAGTAAAACACCAAGTTAAAACATATTTTCAGACTTGTCACTCTTTAAGTAACTGTAAAACAACCGATTATTATGTCACAAGTCGGCTGTTACGATCGGAAACCGATGACAGCTACAGTTTGTACCACAGCATATTGGCAATTTGGCATTTAAACACTCATCTTCCCGTATTATTATTAAACGAAATTTAGCAGATGTTAATCAAACCTTTCAATCTTATATCGTAATACCGTCTTCTCGACCACCGCTCCCTATTGTCTTTGGATTGTTTTAAATTTCAATATTAAACAATCGTGTGATTTAGAACGTTAATAAATGCTACTTGATATTTTCTATACCAGTAATAATGCAGTTTACTGATTTATAGATATCACGTTCTAGTTCGTTAAAACCCTATCACATAAACACTGTCCTTCATGTGAGAGCCACTCCCGGAAATTGTTTTACCAACGTGTTTGTGTGATACCGTTTGTGCGACATTACAACGTCTAAGCTTTGGTAAGGGGTTGCCATCCTCTTTGATTGAGTTTGGATGACGTGTAATTTTGTGTGAAACATTTCAATCATGCCTTATATCGTAGAATTTTTCCATGTTACGCTTTCACAACATTTGCGTGACAAATTATTTTGACATTGCAGCTGAAACGACATCCTAGAATTTTAAACTCGGTGCATAATAATTAGATGGTCATTTCGTGACCATGCCTCACAAATCATGGATCACATGGCTCGAATTTTTGGAGAATTGTTACGTTTTATTTTAATATATTGGAATCAAAACCAGACTTGAACATGCACTTATAACACACAACCAAAATCAGCCATTCTGTAACGCGCATTGTTTTCTAACAGAAGCAAAATAAAAACGGTGCATGTTGAGATTGAATTATACTACACTTATTCCCGAGAAAAATATCAGAAATGTTTCTCACTTAAATAAACGCGCAACTTTGTCATTTTTAATAGAACGCATCTCGTATTAAATGTATTACAAACATAGACAGTGAAATAGATTCTGAAATTAGTAGACATTTTACTAGTAGATTTATTACACGACCAATATTTAAATGAAGTCTGTGGAATCCATTGTTTGCCTGTTATTAGCGTTATGTAATTGAACATCCTATATATAGAGTTCTAACTTGACAAGTCGACGAAATTGAATGTATAATTATATTTGAGTTATTGCTGAATCCTACAATAATGACATACACTACGAATCATGAATCCACTTTTTTATTTAGACGAAGGTTATTGACGATAAAAGGTTCAGACGGTTATCTTCGCAAAACACTTTTTACAATACTTATTTGATACAATATTTTATGTAAATACAAATACGTATTGAACTTTATTCATCTTATTAGGATACATCACACGTGTCTGTGTCATTGTATCGTAGACGTAACAATACTGACAGAAAAAATATAAAGCAGTCAAAGTGTATAGAGCTATATCGGACAATAGTTTTTAAGAAAAGTTTCAAAAACTGAAAAACAATTATGCTTTCATATCCATTAGCAGAAACTCTCTTTGTAATTTATTCGATATGCAAACTGTCCATTTTCACGCGAAAGTGTTCTAGAACACCCTATTAAATTATAAGAATCGTCTTTTTTTCGACGATTAAATCAAAGTACACGGAACCCATTCAAAGCTTTAATGTGCAATTAAGATGGTCTAGTATCATACTAAAAACGATGGAAGTAATTATGTTGACATTAAATGACTGTTAGAATATAGCTATATACGTTACGATCGGCGCCAATGACAACTTCCACAGCATACTGGTAATTTAAACTTCCATCAATCCATTAATCACCTGGGTGCATTGTGTGTTATCATTGTTATTAAAAAGAAATGTCTCAATCATAGATAATAATACGGGCTTCTCGACTATCGCTCACTATTGATTGTTGGTGTTTTCAAATTAAACAATCGTGTGATTTAGACCTTTAATAAATGTTACACGATATTTGCTGTGCCTTTAATAATGTAGTTTACGGATATAAAAACAATATCACAAAACACTGCCTGTCATTTGAAAGAAACTGACGGAATGTGTTTTTCCAACGTGTGTGTGATAACGTATCTGGGACATTAAAGAGTGTAAGGTGCGGTAAGGGGTTGTCGTCTTCTTAGATTGATTTTATTATTGCTGACTTTGTTTGTAGTTAATATAACAGGACTATTATCGTCGACTGACGTGTAATGCTGTGTGGACTTATATCGTAGAATGTTTCCCTGTTACGCTTTCACAAAATTCGCGTGACAAAATGTATTTGACATTGCCGCTTTAACGAAATCATTATAAAAACCGGTGCATACTCATTAGACGGTTATATCATGACCATGCCTCATCAATCAATGATCACATGACTCGACTTGCAGGAGAATTATTAGGTTTTATTTTAATATATTGGAATGGAAGCCAAACTCAAGCACTGTACTCATAACTCACTTACACCCAAAATCAAATATTAAGTACAGCGCATTGCTGCCTAACAGAACCATAACAGAACAGTGTATGTTAAGCATGAACAAAACGTAGTCCGTGCAAACATATCAGAATTGCTCTCATAAGAACGTCCGGCAAATGTCTAGTTGCAATTTTCTAGGATATACCTACTACAATTACCACATGAAATGAAAATGTACCATATAATTAAAAAAATGCGGGTACATCCAAAATGTGATATTGGTTTTACGGTGACTAGGACATGCCCAACTATACAACACGAGATGGCAGATAAATTGGTACTAACTAGTAAGTATTGGAACTGTCTATGTAATCTTTTTGTTGCATACAAATAAATCGTTGTTCACCAGCTTACAAACTAACCAATAGTGGGCACATACAAATCTTTACGGCTGTATATATTACTACAGAATGGTAATTAGAATACATGTGTCATCTCTTTCAAACTTGGTTTCTAAATTTGCATGTTGGTGTTTTCGTTAAATTTGTCCCACACTTAAATAGTCTATCTCAACATTTTTGCACCGAATAAGCAATACAATGAATGGTGATCAAACGTGGCAAAGCAGGCAACACGAATATGTAGTGATGAAATATTCTGACACATTATATAAAATCACAATAAAGCTATAGATAAGACCAAGACTCTTACAGTGCAAATTTATATACACATAACTGCCGTATTTAATGTATTACAAATATAGACGGTAAAGGGAAACAATTACTATTATTTAAACAGTTGCCACTATATACATATTTCACGACTAATACTAAAATAGAGTACTAAAATGAAGTCTACGGATCTCTTGCTATTATCGTTATGTAATTGAACATCCTATATATAGAGTTCTAACTTGAAGAGATGACGTTATTGTATGTATAATTATATGAGTTAAAATGTTAACTGATTTGCATAATCTCTACAAAAATGGCATACACTACGAACAAATCTCATGAATTCACATTATCATTTAGACGAAGGTTATCCACGATGCAAGGTTCAGACGGTTATTTTCGCATAATATTATTTTTACAATACTTATAAGGTAATATTTTAATGCCAATACAAATATGTATTGAACTTTGGTCACCTTATACGGATACAAAAGATGTATTTGAAAATCGGACATGGAAGGCAGCACTAAATTTAACCAGACGAGCACAGACATCAGCAATACCACAACATAACCATACCTTGCATCGCCCACCCAAAAGCCAAAAAATGATTTAAAATACCTGTCTTTTCAATATATTGTAGCAAAGATTATGAAGCAGATTGTAAAACAGTAAAATAGACAGTTAAAACACATTTCCAGATACGGGATTCTTTAAGCAACTGTATATCATAGCCCGCCATTATGTCCCAAGTCGGCTGTTACAATCGGCGACCGATGGCAGCCGACACAGCATATTTGTTGTGATCTATCATGTACTTATTCGGCATCTGGGGGAATTATGGGTTAGTGTTGTTTTTTAAAAGGTAAATTAAACATGCATCGAACCTCTCAATCTTAAATAGTGATACCGTCTTCTCGATCAACGCTCCCTTTTGGCTGTGGGCTATTTCTGATTTTCATATAAAAGAATCATGTGATTTAGAACTATATATATAAATACTACGTGATATTTTCTGTGCCTTTAATAATGCAGTTTACTGATTTATAGATGTGACTTGTTCTGTTAAACAATATCACAAAAACAATGTCTGTCAAGTGAAAGCAACTCATGGATATTGTTTTTCCAACGTGTGTGTGAAAGCGTATATGTGTGATATCACAAAGTTTAAGGTGCGAAAAGAGATTGTCGTCATCTTAGAGTGAATATGTTATTGCTGACGATTTGGACTGGGTCGCAGTTCGTTAACATTAAGCTCTTCAGTTCTTAGAGATGTGACAGGAGTCTTATTAAACAAACGTATTAAATTGACTCGTTAAATAAATGTAAATCCCCAAATAGAGTGCTTGGCAGATTATGCTATACTAGTCCAGATCATTCATTAAACGACAATATGTGCTTAATTGTAAACGCTTTGTGACAAGAAACAAAAATCTAAAAACTAAAAAATCAAATATGCATTGTCAATAATTCACTGTAATTTAAATTAGTTTGAGGTATTCAAAATAACAAACATACGAGTAGTACTAAGAGTTTGCCACGCAGGCTTTGTATCCCCAGGCATCCGTGGCATTTTAACTATTTCGTTATTAAAATCGATAGTGTAGGCCGCTTCAAACAATTTAACCTTCAAAGTTTTAATTTTAATTCTTCAAGGAACAATGTTTTATACGCTATTCAAGGTGACTTCGAAATTGATGTAAAAATGTTTAAAACTTTTACATTATCATCATTTTCGTTTCTTGTGTATTGCCATGACGCATGTTTTCAAAAGGCTTTGTATTTATTTACCATAATGAGAAGGTGGAATTATGACCAAGTTGTTCAGGCAACTTCTAATCTGCAGCTCCTCGGTCAGAATCTCGACCGGGCAAGTGGAATTTCAGAAACACTCAAGATAAACTGGATGATTATTTAAATTTAAAATCCAGTCGTTACATGGTATTGATATCATGACTTAAAGTGAAGTAAACATGCATAATGACTCCATATCATATTATATTCCTTTTCAATGTATCACGAAATTTAACAAGAATATTATCATCCAGAGACTTGTAATTTTGTGTGAACCATTTAAGGCATGCCTTATATCATAGAATGTTTCTATCAAACGCTTTCTCAAAAGCTCGTATTTGACATTGTTATTTAAACTTATTCCTAGAATTATAAAACCGGTGCATAATAATTAGACTGTCATGTCGTGACCATACCTCATAAATCAATGATCACATGACTCTACTTTTAGGAGAATTGTTAGGTTTTGTTTTAGTAAATTGAAATGCAAACTAAGCATTTTTCTAACCGACGCATAAAACCGTGTACGATGAGCTTAAAAATATATTATGAATATTTCCATGCACAATACCATAAGAAGGTCGGTCGGCAAACTTTCAGTTACAATAGTCTAGGAGATCCCTACTGCAATATATATACTCCGGAATTCAATTCAATCTGGTTTTTCCACACTAATCCCGCGGTGCAAAGAACTTTTACCGTTATCCATGTTTTCGTTCGATAGATATTCATGTATGGACCTTTGAAATGAGCGATACTTAATCACAATAGCACTAGCAAAGGATTAATGTCAACATTATTTGTACTGCATGCAAATTTGCAGAAAACCAACAATATTGTACATTCCGGATTGTATCGTATCTACTGTCCCATGAAAATGAAATCTGCTATACTATTTAAACAATTCATACAAAAGGTATTTTTGTTCTACGATAACACATACATGTCCAACTATTCAAAACAATATGACATAGATATTGATACTATGCATTGGAACTGTCAATTAAATCATTTTGTTGCATATAGAACAAGAGGGCCATGATGGCCCTATATCGCTCACCTGATTATAAATGAAGCCCTGCACAATTTAGACTAACAAAGGTAGAGCGTAAATATAGAAACTGGTGACCCCCGGGGCAGGGTCAATTTTAGGCATTGTGTTTTAAGAGAAGAAGATTTTTATATGTCTTCCCTATATAAGTCTATTTAAAACTGGTGACCCCCGGGGCGGGGCCAATTTTGACCCCAGGGGCATAATTTGAACAATCTTGGTAGGGGACCACTAGATGATGCTACATACCAAATATCAAAGCTCTAGGCATTGTAGTTTTAGAGAAGAAGATTTTTATATGTTTTCCCTATATAAGTCAAAATAAAACGGTGACCCCCGGGGCGGGGCCAATTTTGACCCCAGGGGCATAATTTGAACAATCTTGGTAAGGGACCACTAGATGATGCTACATACAAAATATCAAAGCTCTAGGCATTGTAGTTTTAGAGAAGAAGATTTTTATATGTTTTCACTATATAAGTCTATGTAAAACAGTGACCCCCGGGGCGGGGCCAATTTTGACCCCAGGGGCATAATTTGAACAATCTTGGTAAGGGACCACTGGATAATGCTACATACAAAATATCAAAGCTCTAGGCATTGTAGTTTTAGAGAAGAAGATTTTTATATGTTTTCCCTATAGGTTAGAAACCACCAAATAGATTTGCTCTATAGCTCAATGTAAATTGGCCATAGTAGGCCCCAATTTTCAACTTTTTTTAGTCTATGGCCACCTGGACCACATATATCATTGTAAAGAGGGGCATTTAAGCTTCAAAATAATGAAATAAAAAAGGGGGGTCATGTATCTTCTAAGAAAGTTTTTGTCCTTCTATCCGTTTTTACGCATGTCCGGATTTATGAGTTCTGGGTGTTAGCCTAGTCTACTTTCACTTTGGTATCAAGAACAAAATAGTGGAATAATACAAATATTACAGTTTTACTACACCACATGCATATTTACCAACCATTTAAACTCAATTTCATCATTCAACTCCACATTTGTCAAGAAATATCTCCATTTACAGGCAAACCAAAGTTTTTTTAAGGACTACTTGAGTGTATCACCACTTGGTCCGCGGAGGCATTTAGTGGTTCTTTACCTATATAAGTCTATGTAAAACGGTGACCCCCGGGGCGGGGCTAATTTTGACCCCAGGGCCATAATTTGAACAATTACTAAATCCCCCAATGCCACGTACATCCTGGCAAAATTTCATCAAAATTGGCCAAATGATTTTAGAGGAGATGTCGTTTGAAAGTGTGGACGGACGGACGGACGGACATACAGACGGACGACGGACGGTGAGTGATCACAATAACTCACCTTGAGCACTTTGTGCTCAGGTGAGCTAAAAATCGGTTGCCGCCTGCTCACTAACAAACTTACCAATAATGGGCAGATCCAAATATTTACGGCTGTATATGCTACTACGTAACGGTAATTGAAATGCATTTATTATCTCTGTGACGATATTTGATTATTGACAAATAAACGGTAATAGAGCAGTCTGTATGACGCATGTTGATGCATAATTGGGCCAATTTATTACACAACCCAAGATAAATGTAACATAAATGTCCAGACAAAACTATACCGACGGAATAACGTTCTGTACTCACTTCGCATTGGGGTAATTTCTTACAATTTGTTCCTTCCTTGTTTCTTCTTTATCGATTATATTTGCACTTAACAAACCGAAATAAGTCACACTGTCTTGTATTTATTTGCTACTATTTTTTTATTTCTGTAATCATATTATTCAAAGTTCTATTATGAAATGTGCTTGATGGAATTTGTCTCATCACAGGAATTTGTAATTATCTAAGAATGCTTTATCATTGATTAAGACCTTGGGAATGTTTATGTTGTTTGAAATAACAAATGTCGAGTGTGAGAATAATTTTGTACAAATTATTTATTTAGTGTTTAAGTTATTCATTTATTAGGTGCATTAGTTTCAATATTAACCAATTATCAACCTTGTCATCTTTATTCGTCGTTGATCTAAAATCTTGTAACAACATGTTTAATGTAATATTTGGACTTTTGCAACCTTTGCCTGGAGGTAATATCGTGTATATGAACAGATATATTGAAATGTGTATCATAACATCATGAATTAAAACTTGGAAGCAAGAATGAAAGATACACCGTGTTAAGGTAAGCAAGACACATACATAACAAACACATCAATGAGAAAGAATAATTCAAAGAAAATAAGAATACAGTTCAAGTATCTAAGTGGGAGCTTTGGAGAAACTACGATGAATTGATTGTTAAATGGCGTTCTGCATTAGGTTCATAATCATGGTTATTGAATGCTCGCAATAAGTACTTAAGACACAACTCAATGTCAGGAGAAGAAGAGACTTTCATCACCCAATGCAATTTGTCATTTAGGAAACATGTTCATTTTTCACATATAGATCAAAGATTGTTCGATCAATATTAATTTAAGATACATTTAGGCCCGCCTCTTGTTAATGATTTTCATTGTGAGAGGGGAATCGTCAATTGCGGTAATAATTGCTGTCTATCGTCTGGTGTCCGCAAATATTTATATAAGTTTTCTTACAATGGACATGATTAGCGCGCAATGAAGATGACTTTACGATAACTTGTATCCAGTTTTTTTACAGTACTGATGGTAAATACGGATAACAGTTCCTATCATATCATTTCCGTTGGGACTGAACTAAGTCTCTGTGATACCTGTTTTTATATAAGGTACCCTCAGATCACTTGAAACCGAGTGCATAATCATCAACATCACAGAGTTCAATTCTGGTAGGATTCAACTTCATTTTGGTTGCACGGGATAACTTAATTAGTTTAGATTATGTACTTTGAAATACAAATGGGAAATGTTTCGACAGATAACTCACTTGAATAATTAAAAGTGAATGCTTGCACCAGCATAAGAAACTTTCCTATTTAATTTGCGATATGACTTTTTTAAAACAAAAACACGATGTGTGTAGTAATTGTCACGTGTACTTATATACTTGACTGGGTGTAGAGTGTCGTTTGTTTGGTAGTTCTAAATTTATGTTGTAGTCTAAGTATCACCGTATTTATGCATCTAAGGGAAACAGTATTACGTAACGGTGCTTATTGCGTACTGATGTGGTTTTTATATTGCATTCTATGTCATAATGGTACATTTGTAGATAAAAGTACACACATTTGTCGGAAATGTTGATCGGATTTTCGGTCACGATACATTAGGTAGATATCAAAAATGTTCAGCACAATAATCGATGACCTATGGTGGATAAATGTTTTGAAAGAAGAGAAAAGCAGTAAATTGGGAATACTTATTTATACGCTATTCAATGTGACTACGAAAATGTTTTTTTAAATGTATAATTGTATTTTATAAGCACGTTTGTTTCTTGTGTACTTTCTTGACGCATGTCCGCAAATACCAATACATTGATATACAATGAGTAGAAGGTGGCACGATGGCCAACTGGTTAACATTCTCAACTACCTATCTGCTGCTCCTCGGCCATGTATGCGTACTGGCTTTACTAACCTGGATACAAGGAAATTCATGTGATATAAAGTGTTATGAAACAAGAGAAGAGCAGTAAATTAGAAACAATAATGTATACGCTATTCAATGTGACTACGAAATTATTTTTTTAAATGTAGAATTGTATTTTATAAGTATGATCGTTTCTTGTGTATTTTTTGACGCATGTCCGCAAATGCCAATACATTGATAGATTTACTATGAGTAGAAGGTGGCACGATGGCCAACTGGTTAACACTCGCAACTACCTATCTGCTGCTCCTCGGCCATAATCCCGACTCGGCAACTGCAATTTCATAAACACTCAAGATAAACTGGTTGGTACCTTAATGATTTCATGACTTCAAGTGAAGTAAACATGTGTAATGACTCCATATCATATGCTACATGTACATTTCAATGTCGCAAGTAATTTAACAAGAATTTTATCATCTGCAAACTTGTTATATTGTGTAACCATTCCAATCATGCAGTTTATCTTATAATGTTTCCATAAAAGACTTTCTCAAAATTGGCGTGACAAAATATATTTGACATTGTCGCTTAAACGAAATCCTTGAATTATAAAACCGGTACATGATAATTAGACGGTCATATCGTGACCATACTTCAAAAAAAATGATCACATGACTCGATGTTTAGGCGAATCGTTAGGTTTTATTTTGATATATTGGAATGAAAGCCAACTTTGGGCATTGCACTCATAACTCACTTACAACCACAATAAACCATTTTATACAGCTAATTATTTCCTTACAGAAGCTTTAAACGGTGTTTAATGAGCTTGAATAATATACAAATATTTCGGTGCACAAAATATCAGAATTGCTCTCATAAGAACGCTTATGACGCAAATGCATAGTTGCAATTTTGTAGGAGATCCTACTACACTTACCACATACAATGAAAATGTACCATACATTTTAATGTACATACGAAAAGTGATATCGGTGCTATGATAACTAGGACTTGTCCAACTATTCAACACAAGTTGGCAGCTAAATTGGTACTGCATATAGGAACTGTCTATTAAATCGTTTTGTTACATACAGAAAAATCGTTGTTCGCAAGCTTACTAACAAACTAACCAATAATGGCCAGATAAAAATATTTACGGCTGTATATGCTACTACATAGCGGTAATTGGAATACATATGTCATTTCTCCCGAGACGATATTTCATCATGGACAAATTAACGGTGATAGAACGGTCTGCATGACGCCCCACCTAATGGTGATGCATAATTGTGCCAATTTATTATACAATATCACGATAAATGGAACGTTATTATGCAGACAGAACAATACCGACGGAAAAATGTGCTTAACTTAATTCGCATTGAGGTGATTTCTTACAATCCCTTTTTCTTCTTTCTCAATAAATTTTTTTTGCACCGAACAAACCTAAATAAGTTATTACGTCTAGTATTTATTTGCAACTATTAGTTAAATAAAACACAACTATAAACATTTCAATCTGTATCCGTCGTAATAAAGAGTTTGTATCTTGGGGGAAAATGTAAATGTTTTTTTTTCGATATTTGTCCTGAAGTAATATCATCTAAATAAAACGGCTACACATGTATATTGAAATTGATATTACATCATCAATACAATCTATAAAGAAAGCATTTTAGGTACTCAAGACGTACAAGACAAATACAATAATCATAACAAGCACAATGTCACATTTATGAGAAGGAAACACAAACTATCATTCAATTATCTAAGTGGGAGCTCGGGAGAATCTACAACGAATTGATTGTCAAATGGCTTTCTGCATTAGGTTCTAAATCAGGGTTATTGAATACTAGCCATGGGTACTAAACACACTACTGAATGTCAGGAGAAGAAGAGAATTTCAACACACAATGCAATTTGTCATTTAGGAAACGTGTTCATTAATCACACATTGATTAAAGCATTTTCGATCAATATTAATTTTAGATACATATTAGTCCGTATAATGTACGGTTTTCTTGTCGAAGAGAATCTACAAAGGCGTAAATAATTGCTTTCTACAGGTCGGTGTCCGCAAATATTTATATATATATATTCTGCAGTGGGCATTATTAGCCGCAATTGAGATGACTTTACGAAAGGTTGTATCCAATCTTCCTTCGTTCCAGTTGTTATAATGAATATGGATACCAGTTCCCATCCCCTCATTTTTGTTTAGACTGAACGTAGTCGCTGCAATAGCTTCTATTTATATAAGATGCCCGCCGATAACGGTTCATTTGTACAGGTTTGTCCTGCATGTTACAACTTCATTGTACAATTGTTAACTTAATTAGTAAAGATTATGTACTTAAAAGTACAAGAAAAACTTCCGATACATTACTTAATTGAACAATTACAAGTAAATATTTGCACCAGCATAAGGAATGTTCCTGTTTAGTTTGTTCATTACTTCTCCAGGAGAAAACCACGGTGTGTGTAACAATTATCACATGCACTTATACTCTTGACTGTGCATATATTGTCATATTTCGTACATTGCGCTACATCACATTCGTTTAGTAGATCTAAATTAATGTTGTCTAAGTACAATCGTATTTATACTTTTTAGTGAAACCGTATTACGTAATTGTGCCAATTGCTTATACTGAAGTGTTTTTTTATATTACACTGAATGTATATTCTATATCATTTTATAGTTTGAAATGTAGACACAATGTGTCGGAAATTTGGTTGGCTTGTCGGTAACGATATATTATGTAGAAAAAGAACATGTTCTGCAAAAGAATCGATACCAAGGTTGTTGGACTAAACTGTTCTGAAACAGAAGATGGGCCGTAAATGGTAAGAAACCAAGTTGGTCAATAAGGTCATTAAACTACCCTTGATGAATTAGCATGCTTGTTCAATGACAGGGTTTGTTGACCAAGAGTCGGTACGCGTTACAAGGGTTATTTAAGAACTTGTACAAATGGCTACATTCTGTACCATTAATGTCGTTATATATTCCACTTTATCAGCACACTGCTATATCTATATGGCTAGTCTAGTTATGTATATACCCAAGGGAACTTACACAGTATGGTTTATATTATTTCAGATGGTGAAAATGATGATTGTCATGGTCATTACGTACGCCGTGTGTTGGTTGCCTCTACATGCTATCAAGCTGGTTGAAGAAGCATGGACGGCTATCTACGACTTTGAACAATTCCAATATGTTTGGACATCGGCGCATTGGTTAGCTATGTCCTACGCATGCTATAACCCGATAGTTTATTTCTGGATGAATAAAAAGTTTCGCGCTGGATTCAAGAGTATCTTTTTCTGCTGCAGACGATGTAAGAAACGTTTTGGACACGCTGTTGTCAATGGGAGACGAACACGCTTGCCACAACGTACAAATAGTGGATCCAGCAGTAGGTTTAGTCCACGAAACAGTATTGATGAAACAAAAATTGTAAAAATGTCGTTTCTAAATAAAGGAGAAAGCGATTTTAATGATGTTTAAGGGCATTTCTAGAAAAATAAATGTACATGTATTGTTACCGATATATTGATGTTCACGCCTAACACTTCGTGTTAAGGTATAGCTCGCTCTTTATCGTCATAAAGAGGCATACATAGTTAAAAATTACTTTACAGAAAGCGCCTTTTCCATTCAGAACGACAATGATCTGAAGGTATTTATCACTTAATTCGATTTTTTCTTCTGTCAATATGTTTATATTATGATACTTTTTCCGACATTGGATTATTCAGAGTTATTTCACATATTTTGATTTGCAAGGAACTAAAGTGTCTGTTGAACTATGTAAGGTAAAATTTGAACCATTTCCTTTCTTATATTAATGGTTTAGTCACTAGTAATACATTTCGTATGTGCTTCTGTTGCTTTGTTTTTATGTTGCCTCTTGTAAATGTCAAATAAAACAAAAACAAACCAATTTATCCAACGTTGTTTTTCTACATAACAATTATGAGCAGGTTCTGAGTTGTTATTATTTTAACAATTGTTCAGTAAGTTTAAAAAGGACCAAGCAACTTCTTCATATAGAAAGAGAATATACACAATACTTAATGAGATTAATCGAAATTAATTGACGAAAACCTTGCAGTGTAAAGTTTGTAGTTGTTTTGCAATATTAAACGCGGTTTCAAGACCACAAAATACTGTGTAAACTAAGATTCCTAATTGGACAAAACATTTTCAAATATTCTAGTTGTGGATGATGTTAATATTTAAGAGTTGACAAAAAGTAGTCTGTTTGAATACGAGTGAATTACTGGGAGTATTTTTACTAGTTGAACATACACACGGTTCACTTATATTTAATTTGACGAGCGATGTTCGTAAATCATTTGCTATGTTCATCATGACCCTTTAAACGATAGCAGGAAATCAGACAGGGAAGGCAGCAATCAACGTACACAGCCGGGTACATAAATCACACCACAACACAAATACATTGAGAAATACCCACACATACGCCAAAAATGATTACAAATCCGAGCCCCAAGGTAAAAATGCAGGATAACCCAATTTTACAAAGAAATTACAAAATAACGGTGATCCCAAGAGACCGAATGAAACGCAGCAAATACCGACCAAGTCATTTGTATGGCATGCATCTCGACTCCGACGTTTGCATTTCTTGCTCACTTTTACTTTGCCTAATTTCGAATGCATATTAAACACCAAACCGAATGCATTATTTAGCGTACGGGGGGCTTTTTAAAGATCCAGAAAACGTTTCATAGAATTTATGACGTTTGCTGAAACTCGATGATATTGTTTACTTAGGCGATTACTCATACTCGCAATATCTTCCTAAATGTCTTACAAAGTTCATAGTAAACTGCCGTCAGTTTAAGTTTCGCGTTAGTAAACTAACCGACACGTTTCCCCAAACATAACAGCTTCATAACAGCTACAATTAACCATTAAATAAAATGACTTCGCAGAACGTTCGCAGCTGGAAGTTTAACATCTGCTCGGTGCGTTAATGAAATTGTTTCAATTACCTAGCAATCATGTTGCGACATTGTTGACGTCTTATTGAAATCATCCGTCAAAATAGCGAAAGACCATTAGAATTTGATCAGCTTTGATTCTTGGCATGATAAACTTGGCTTGAGACATTGAAAGTTTTTTCCGTACCTGTAACCAAGTTTGACTTGGCCTAATACGGATTTTGTTATGAAGAGTAATCAACCTCGGTAACGTTTTGGTAAATTAAAAATTGCGACACCAGATTTTTACATACATGAAAATTTAGTGGACAAATATTTATTGCACTCAAAACGCATTGGTGTCGATCACTAGCCTATGTTAATGACCTCATCAACATCAATATAATTAAATTTTAATGACATTTTAAAGACAAATAGCGGAATAGTGGGGAGCGGTGGCCTAGAGGTTGGGCGCGCGCTTCGGGATCGAGAGGTCCCGGGTTTGGTCCCCTCTGGACCACTGGTTAAAATCTCTGAGCAAGACCCACAGCTTCACTCCACCATGGTGTAAAATGGTACCTGTGAGGGCAGTGTCTATTCCTGGGCGCCGCAGATCGATGTTGGCTGCCACACCACAGGAAAGAAATAGTCTCCCCAGGGAGACACGAGTGTAGGTTTTCATATGTAGCCCAATGACCAGGGGAGTTAAAATGTCAAAGGGTGCTTGAGCGGCCTAACAGCAGCTCAAAAGAGCCCTAGAAAATGGGTAACTTAACTTTTTAACTCTTATTAACTGATGAAGGTTCAAAAAATGCGTATTTTCTTATGATTGACTAAAAAGATAGTATTTATTGAACGCCCCTCGTATTCATACATTACTAAACTCATCATGATAAATCATCTTCTTATGTTTAACACAACAAATAAAGTAGAAACAACAGGAGGAGAAAGGATGAAGATTAAACACAATCAACCAACGGATACAGATGTTTGTCATACTACGACAAACAGTGAATATAGATAATTTGTATTTATTGCTCTCGCAAAGGAATCTAAGTTCCATTGATTGAAATGTTAAGCAGGTTTGTATTAAGCATTCAAAAACAAATATCGTAAAGATTGTTGAAACTTATCATGGAAATATGAGATATTTATTTTATTTCCCATACGGGGGATTTATGTTCACAATATAAAACGTCTTACAAAGTTACGATTCTTGGGGAATTGTAATTAAATGCCTATGGCAACGAACATTTTAAGAGAAAACCTCTATCATGTGTGATACTTTGAGGTGTCCTAAAAAATGGATACTACGTTGTTAGCCCTCAGCAAAACTAATTTTAAATATTTCTTCACTTTGCTTAATAAGCAACATGAATATAAGATGTAACTAGAAGGGGACTTTGTTGATTTGTATCCTGATACATGGTGCCACAAACTTATAATGCCTTGACAATTGGAAACCCTGATCTTTTACCAGCACATCGAGCAGCCGTCTCTGACTGCTTACAGTGATCGACCTTAAGAACAAACATTTTGTTTTGGTACAAATGGCAGTAAAATATATACATTTTGTCTGAAAGCATTTTATCTATGTTTGTCAGAATCCGAATGAAAAGTTAGGAGTTATTATAGCTTAAAATTACAAATTTAAAGCATATCATGAACATATACATAAAATGTATGAACAATGTCTTCATGTGTTTTATTACCTAATCAAACCCGAGGTTAATTATTCGGTCTAACTTTCACACTAGTTTGACAAGCAAATTACATGGAGGTCCTGCAATTTTCTTAATTTTTACAACTACAAAAATGTATTAATGTGTGAAGTTTTTATATCAATGCTTAAAATGTGCGAAATTAAACTTTGAATAAAAGCATATTACAAGCACAACACAAACCATAGCCACACAGCTACGGCGGCAGCGCCTAGCCACACACGCAAGAGTCAGACATACAGCGATCCATATAAAAAAAAATGGATGCTTCAAGCGAGCCTTATATGCTCACTCCGCAATGAATGACAATCTGTGGACTTCGAATTTAGTTCATAATTAGCCATAAAGGGAGGTAATTATAATTGATAACTACACTAAAGTGAAGTACGGGTCGACTTTTTCATATTAATATTTTACTTATTTACAAGACGTTCGCCATCAGGGATTACGTTTTCTTGCCGGAAAGAAGTTACAGCGATGCATATCCAAAAATATCGCAAGTCTGCTTAAATATCAGAATCAATTGTGTATCAATTGTGTATGTAACAAATGACATAGATAGCTCATTTTATTCGATATAGTATAACGATGGCACCGTTTACAAATGCCGAACCTACCATTTTTGCTGTTTCGGGGTTTTCGTCCTATTATAAACATAATTCAGTATGCCGCCTTTCCTGCTTATACCGGACTTACTAGCCAATAGGAAATTGCCAAAATAGTCACATGAAAAAATACCGAACATGCAATTGGTTAACTGTAAAAGCTTTTGCAGCTCCGACATTTTCATTTCGACCTTGAGCAGTAGGATTTTTTACAGTTAACCAATGAATGTTCGGTATTTTTTCATGTGACTGTTTTGGCAATTTCCTATTGGCTAGTAAGTCCAGGATTATTAGGAAGGCGGCAAACTGAAACATGTTTATTCTAGGACAAAAACCCCGAAATAGCAAGAATCGTAGGTTCGGCATTTTTAAACGTTGCCGTCGAAATGTTTTTTGTGTTTCCTGAAAAAGTACAAAATTGTAGGTTCGGCATTTTTAAACGGTGCCATCGATAAGTATTATGTTTCGCCTTAATCTTAATATCCTTCGAAACATTTTTGAGTCTCTGATGCATTTGAAAAATCCACAAGTGAAATATATTCGTTTTTTAGCTTGTTTTTCGTTTAGTATTTACCATTTAAGCAGTTCGAAGACTGGGGCCAATGAATCATAGAATACAGGTTGATGATCATAATTATTATGTATTGAGTGGTCGATTTTAATAACACGGTTAGAGTGCGGGTAGTGTAAATTTCACTCGATTGTCTGCAACATAAATAAAAGGTTGGAGGAACGTGTTATGTACGTGGGCCCATCAATAATTTCGTGAACTAATTCTACTGTTTCATAACGCTTTAATATAGTTTAATGAAATTTTGCATGGTCAAAGATAATTCAGTATCCAATTAATTAAGCATGAAAAGTGATTGATGACGTCACTATTTATGACGTCATAGTAATATTCTAACGTCATGCCATTGGCGTTCGTTATTAAAAATGGCGTCGCCTGGTATGATCGAGTAACGTTTTGTATAAAAGAATTTATACATTACTCACGCAATATGTCTTCTACATTTAGAAAATTTTCCATGCCGTATATATGGACCCTTTGTAATCGAATAGTGCATTTTCAATGTCGAAGAAGTACTTAAAAGGCAATAGAGGAGCAAACAAACACGATAAGCATATTCGCCGGTCATTGGTTGGCGGTCGGTAAAGTGTATTGACCATAATATTTTATGACATACAAAGAATTACTTGTAATTATTGTGTTTCTCCGAAAGCTACTGTTATAAGAAACTATTGTAGCAATAATTAAATCTCAGTTGTTATCGGCTATCAAAAGAAAGCACATACAACTTCAAATATATGAAATTCTGATATAACATGAAAACTCGCCAATCCGTAGCCGCAGTGTTGTTTCCGACATAATCTAGGACCTGAATATACAACTGTTATAGGCAACCATCCTATAACCCAGTAGGGACTATAGGCTACTTCTGGCCATTTCCAAAACTCAAAAGTAGCCTGCATGGTTAGAAATACAAGCCCCGAGAGAAGTTGGGTGTGTCATAAACAAAACATTGCGGGAGATGTCACGTGACGGCCTGTAACACGTGCTCCGGTAATGGATTGAGCTATGAAATAAATGCAAACTGTGCACGGGATGTTACTTTAATCAGGACTTGAGGCTAAAAGTGTGTAAGGTTATTTATACTCGCAACATAAAATTAGTGCACGAAATTATTGATGGGCCCTCGTATAAAACGAACTATTCAAACTTAGCTAATAATCAATATAATTATCAGAAACAGTAGAGCATTGGTTTAACAAACACTGATTCAACAAATATTTCGAAACATGTGGTTGTAAACAACAAAGATTGGGAAACAAGTGTTGAAACAAAATCCCGCTCTTGTTCAAAATACTAAAATAAACACATGCATAGAATAATAACGTCCGGATCGAATGACTGTCAGAATACGAAGAGGATCGGCTGAGGGAGAGATATAACTGAGGACTAGGAGAAGAAATGAATAGGAGGGAGAGGAGACTGTTGTAACGATATCACGCTGTTCAAATGAGCATCTGCTGTCAATTATGCATCTAAATAAGTGTAAATATGCATACCGTAACTTACAAAAACTTGGAGCCATTAACTTTGAATTAAGGGTCAAACTACTACTCTATAATTAAATCTGACAAAGTTATTAACTTTATTTATGTAACTTTATAATAATGATCACCCTGTCTGTACGAAACACGACCGTTACATCGATCAAATATGACAACGTTTAATATGACAGAATAAAGTATGTAATTTATACCAACCAATTTGTTCACAAACTACGAGTCTAGTAAATATTGAGACAACAACAGTCGATGATTTCAAAGGTAGTCCTTGCCGAAGTTGTAAGGGTAGTTGGGCAAAATTGTCACACTATACACCTAGCTATTATGTAATGGTTTATCTAAAATTATCTAAAGCTAGTTCCCTTTCTTTGTATTTCACGAACCCTGCAACACAATTAATCCCTTTTTCTTTAGAATAAGTTTAAAATGACAACCATATGTTCCTAACTATGTGGTCACTCTAAATCCGTGTCAATCTATTGCGATATCTTTCAGACGGCCACAATCTCGTTTGAACAGTAAATTACTTCAACTTCCTGATTCATTCTCGTGATATAACCCGCTTTGGGATAGCATTGCAATACGTCTGCCAAATTTTAGGATGAACTGATAATATATCTACCAAATCTTTAGTGTTGTTATGTGTATACCCATAGGGAACTCGATCATTAATGTACAGTGCTGTCGATGGTGAAAATGATAAAGATTCTTTCGTACATGTCAATTAAAACAAAAACAAACCAGTTTGCTCAACGTTTATATATAAAATAACAAATACTACCAAGTTCGTATATCAATTTTTATATACGGCGTTATCTTTCAAGTTTGGCTGCATTAAAAGCTTACATGTACCAGTACAAACTTACAATTTATCAACGCCAAAGCAAAAAGTGTATGAAAACATCCGACAGGGAAGGTAGCACTCAACCTAACCAGCCGAGCACAGAAATCAGAAACACCACAACACAACTACCCTGAGCAATGTCCACAGAAACACATGCCAACACTTCTTCCCATAGAAGAACAATCAACGCAATATCCAACAAGCAGAACTAAACGGATACAACACATGGGAGCATTAATTATGCAGAAAACAGTTTTACCAATTAAATGTGGTTTCAAGACACAACTGCTTCATTGAATTGAACATAAAACGTCACAATCATATAACAATACGGTCTGTGTTGAACGAGATTCCTAATTTGTCCACAAATATAAAAAATAGTTGTTGATGATGGAAGAAATGTGCAGAAATAGAACCACTGTAAAAACGTGGGTATTATGTGGAGGATTTTTACTATTTTAGCAAACGCACTGTTCATTTTTTAATTGACATTTGATGCATGTAAGACATTTTGTTTGTGTCCAATGAGATCCAAACATTCAATGTTGCAGTGGCTACCCAACATCCATGGTAAGATTATTCGATCTCACAACCCACAATCTCGCGTGTCGCCAAGCATGTACACAGCAATAGAGTTCATAGTCATCTCCGACAAACTTGGTCGAAGCAGGAAGACGCTCCAAATTATGTGTAAATAACAGGTATACAAAAGGTCATGTGAAAGCTGCAACAAGAAAGGCACATGTCCACGTTAACGCGTGTTGCCCCATGCAGAAGAAAAACACGTTAGATTGTAGATATTAAAATAAATATATAGGCTAGTTTGAAATATCAATTCATCGGTACATGTACAAGACTAAGTATGGTTTGTTCTATGCCTGACATTTACTATTACGGTAAGACTTTCGAATATCATTGCGCTACAGTATGTAATATCTGATCATATTATCGGACAATCAACAAAAGTATTACTAGTAGTACTACATTATACATGTACAACAGGTTAAGATATAGAAACTTTCCAAAAACACCTTTAGCTGTGCATATGGAATGTGTTTTTGAAAAAGCATGCAATGAAACAATATACCGTCGCATTAGACAGTGTCCAGTTCTAACACGGGGTTGTCTAGTGGGAATAGAACTGTGTCACTTTAGGTCCCATTGTGGAATTCCTCCTGTTCGGTGATGTGGAAGTACAAAAAGTTGCACCCGATACTCATGAGGGAATGTGGGGGAATGTGACAAACGATAAATATCGGTCCCCCGGTTCATCACGATTCATCCCAAGCTTCTCATGGGCCAAGTTTCCGATGCCTCCACCCCCAATGGCCCCCGATGCAAACAATGTTCAGTGCGACCTAGGCTGTAAGCTAGTATTGATAAATCAGCTTATCAATATATAATTATAAATCACACATTGGTTACAAACTAATCACGACGAAGCTGCTTCTTATATATTAATGTAACACAACAAATAAAGCAGAAGTAACAGTAGCAGAAATGGTGATGATTAAACACAATCATCTAACGGATGTATGTCGTAATACGATACAAAAGGAAAACCTGAATCTATAAAATAGGCATATTTATATACATTATAGCAATCAAGAAACAACGATTGTTAAGACAAATTAACAAAATATGGACTATTTATCTGATTTCACAGACGGAAGGTTCGTGTTCACATTATGCTTCGTCATGAAAATTTATATTCTTGATTTATTAAATATGAGAGTTATTTGTATTTGAATTCAACCGTTATGTTACAACAAAACAATATTGAACGATATTATGCATCTTGGATACGTGGCAACTTACTATCTTTAGACGTTTCCGACTTAATTAGTGTAAAACGAATACAGTCAATTGATGACCTTTCAAACAACTTTTAGTTCTGGTTAAACTATGACAGTATAACTAGGAATCACTTTCCTGACGTCCCCAAACGTTATAATAAACATTTAACACTTTAAAGATTATTAGAGTGTGTTTTTACTACTGGGAAGAATGTTTATGTTTCGCAATATTACACTGGTAATACAAAACTGTCTGCCTTAATACATAACCATCCTCGGTGATCATGGCAATCTACGCATGGAAAGAAAAAACAAGAGGACGTAAAGATATTACAATTGCCTAAATTATTGTTTTAACTTAGAGGTCGCAACTCGATGACTGAAGAAGATGAGTATTTCATCACACAATGCAATTTTTCATCCAGGAACCATGTTCAGTTATCACATATTGATCAAAGCTGTTACGATCAATATTAATTTACGATATATATTGATGCGTCTATTGTTGACTTATCTCATTGTCAGGGGAGAATCAACAAACGGCGTAAATAATTGCTTCGTATCGTTTATTTTCCGTGAAAAGTTTATACATTTTAGATACAGGTTCTTTTGACTGCATTTACTGTATAGAACATGCTATAAATGCAAACGATTCCCAAAATATAGTATTTATTGATAAAGCAGAAAGTGATTTGTGATATATTTGATAACAGTGTGGTATTATTAATTGCTGATGGAACTGAATAAAACAATATAGAAGAATTTAGGCTACTGTAATAAATGGGGGACCATTCAGATTCAGAGTGAAGTTCAATTAAAAAATGCGCTAAACTTAATCACCTTACGATGGGATGTGCTGTTGACATCTTGTCAAACGTTGACATCATTGGAACCGTGGGTTTTGAACATACCAAGAATTCTTTGCGCGTTACCACATGTGTCACTCACGTTACAATGACGTCGACAAACTAACAGGAACTACTATATATATTAAAACTCTACAATGATGTCGGAACTAATGCAAAAAAATATCGCTTACAACGATGATTGAGCAGATTAATAGAATATATCCCTTGAGCTGAGCTCTTATTTTATATTGGCATGACAGAGAAAAACTTACGAATGTTAATTACTACCTTAATGTTTTACGTCACATTTTTGTATTTTCAAAGATAACATTATAACGACTGCAATGGTACATTATTGTTTTAACTTAGAGGTCGCAACTCGATGACTGAAGAAGATGAGTATTTCATCTCACAATGCAATTTTTCATCCAGGAACCATGTTCAGTTATCACATATTGATCAAAGCTGTTACGATCAATATTAATTTACGATATATATTGATGCGTCTATTGTTGACTTTTCTCATTGTCAGGGGAGAATCAACAAACGGCGTAAATAATTGCTTCGTATCGTTTATTTTCCGTGAAAAGTTTATACATTTTAGATATAGGTTCTTTAGACTGCATTTACTGTATAGTACATGCTATAAATGCAAACGATTCCCAAAATATAGTATTTATTGATAAAGCAGAAAGTGATTTGTGATATATTTGATAACAGTGTGGTATTATTAATTACTGATGGAACTGAATAAAACAATATAGAAGGATTTAGGCTACTGTAATAAATGGGGGACCATTCAGATTCAGAGTGAAGTTCAATTAAAAAATGCGCTAAACTTAATCACCTTACGATGGGATGTGCTGTTGACATCTTGTCAAACGTTGACATCATTGGAACCGTGGATTTTGAATATACCAAGAATTCTTTGCGCGTTACCACATGTGTCACTCACGTTACAATGACGTCGACAAACTAACAGGAACTACTATTTATAATAAAACTCTACAATGATGTCGGAACAAATGAAAAAAATATCGCTTACAACGATGATTGAGCAGATTAATAGAATATATCCCTTGAGCTGAGCTCTTATTTTATATTGGCATGACAGAGAAAAACTTACGAATGTTAATTACTACCTTAATGTTTTACGTCACATTTTTGTATTTTCAAAGATAACATTATAACGACTGCAATGGTACATTGTATGTAACGGATACATGTATATTTCTGTAGATATCTATTTTCTATTTGAATTTCTCAACTTTTTAAGTAAATTGTTTTTGTTAAAAAGGAATACGAGTTTCAAACATGACTAATTATCGCATTGAATATTAGCCACAATGAAGCAATATACATGTACTAGTATCTATAAACATTAAGCAAATGGTGACACGTCTAATGTACATAATTATTCTAATGTGACATTTTATGTGTTCCACATACAATGTACATTTGTACTTGCAAATTGTTCAAACACATATCGATTTAATCAATTTTATAACTTAAAGCTGATACATATGAATTGAGTATTTTGATGATCAATCTGCGTCAGAGCTTTAGTTGTTACAGCACGTCGTGTAATGAAAGTAATTCAAATGAAGATGAAGCAGATACCAATACATCTACGAATCTGACTCTGAGATAAATATCATCTTCATATCCATTATGTTATATACATTGTATGTTTTTAAATTATTGTTTGATAAATCCGTTGAGATGTTCAGGCTAAATACGCTATGAATTCAGCATGATTTGGAGAAAACGGACGTAGTCAGAACATAATCCGTAGTGTCGCCATGAAAGTGATGAGATATGCCGTTTGGTTGTACAAGTAACATATTGACCGACAATCTTATGTAAGAAAATGTTATAATCGTCAGTGGTTTTACTAGCATATACAACTAACCTCGCTTTGTCCGGTTCTTATTTCTCATTGGTGTCTCACTGTGAAGTCTATCGCAGATGCCCATTATAGTCCATGTCCCAGGTCTTGAAAATTGAAGATCCATTACCAAAGAGGTGAACAGATCCAACAATGATTTTCGGTTAGCTTGATATCTAAGCTGTCCGAAATCAGTTGATGGACTTGCGGGACATTTTGCCAAATGACCTTTTGGCGGCCATCTTTAAAGATGGCCGCCGTTATTTTAAGCTAGCAGAGGGTTTAGGAAAACTTCGATTATTCCTTACTCACATGTGCTATCGGCTTGTAATATGTCTCAAAATGTTTGCAATTGACCCCGCATGTGGAAATGTATAGATATTAATATTATAATATGATTATTAATTAATAATTATTAATTTTTAAGGAAATTATGATATTTTTCGATTTTTGTCGTTAATTTTTCTCTTTCAAATAGGATCTGAGAGTGTATTTGACCATTTGTTGATTGTTATATGCAGAGGTTGGTTCTAGGCGTCCACAATAAACATTACATTGACAGATTTTCATTTGAAAATCCATCAATAGCCAGGAATATTGGATAACTAAAAGTTGATTAATAGTCAAGTCTATAAATGGGATATTTAGGTTATACCCATTGGATTGTATAGTAAATATTTTTTGGTTTTCGGTTAGGAAATTTGTTGTAATTGAAGAATATTAATAATGCCCAGCTGGCATCATTGAGCATTATGTGAAAATCAAGATGGCGTCCAAGATGGCCGCCAAAATTCAGAAAAAACAATCAGAGCTGCCAGAAATTAGGACCAAATCGCTTTTTGCAGTTAAGATGTTTAAAACATAGTTATTTATTTATATTTAATATTATCGATTGAGTAAGTGGTTGTAAAAAGGCATCCGGGATGGCTGGAATCAACATGGTGGCTAAAAAATGACAAGCTGTTTGGAAAATAATTTGTTTTTATCACAATTTAAGTTGAAGTGGTGTAAAATAAATTGTTGAACTGTTATATGTAATAAATGCTCCAAGAAATCTTTGAGTTTTAAGCATTGAAACATTAGTTGACTCCTCAAAATGGCGGACAAAATGGCTTCTAAAATCAATTAAATATTGTGTTAGTGGTCCAAGGAAATTATAAATTGATACTTTTGTGATCGATAGCAGTGTAAGTTTTGCAAACATAATTACAACTTAAATACACAGTTAAAATATAACATTATATCTATTTGGTGATCGACTTATCCCGTTTAAAATGGTATCAATGTAGGCTGAAATCATAATTGTGACAAAATGGCCGCCGCATACAGGTATTTCAAACTGAAACATTGCATTAAAACATGAATCGTAATGGAATGTGTTAATGTGAATACTGCTATAGGTTAAAGATATAGATCTACTTTTAGATTAGAACACTTCATGTGCAGTATATTTGATGTAACTTCTAAGATGGTTGCCAACTATGTATGTTCAAATGGGAGTGGTATTCAATATTAATCTTGATCTAATCCAATTGGAGAATAAGGATAGCCACATAGTCACATCGCCTGTAACTGACCAAGTGTTTATTATGGTGTTATCTGGTTGGCTTCCATTATCCTTAAGTGAAGTACGATCAATATTGTGCACCACCGATACCTGATTGTCCAATGTATGTTGGGTTGGTAACGTGGTACGGTATATGTATAAGATATTCGTCATACATAGTTATACGTGTTTATTTACACATTGCCGTCAAAGAATAGTTGGAGCTAATCTGCACATACATCAAACTCGACGCATACACCGAATTCACATCATCATCATCAATATGCCACGGAAGCGATCCGCTCACCATTACACTAATCTACCGTTCACCCAGCAGTGACCAACCACCATCAGCAACCAGCTTTTATGGAGCCAACCACCTCCAGCCTGCCTACCCAACATTGACAAAATGGCTAACAGGCGACATCTACTTACCACATATCGACTTGGAAACTTGCATGATTACAGACAAATTCTACTATCGCCATACTTGCCCACTATATATAGACACGGTCACAGAAACAAGCTCAGAACAATTTGTCAACTTCGCGATAGAGGTAAACAACAAACGTATCCTCTTTATAACCAGTACAGCACTATCTTGGGTTAGCGACCGTAGTGCTGTATTCATAGTGGCGAGGACCACAGCGGCAAAATAGAATACCCGGGCAAGAACGACACTTTTGTGGAAGAAGGCTGATATTACCATCATAAGCATGGTCCAGGGGATTGACACTGCCTAGCACTTTTCTCATACCACTGATATTGACACATTATGGTTGTTATTTCAGAGACTATGCCAACGTACCATATAAAGTTATAAACCCATATACCATCCCAGGTATTTCCAACCATTGTTAGTAGTAATCTGAAAAGTCAAACGTCTATGATGAAGAAGTGGGCATTTCGCACAACTTCAGTATAGACAAACTGAATACTTACAGCCAAGCTCTCGACAAGGTCCAGAACTAAGCGTTCACCGATTGAATTGATGGAAAAGTTCACTGGTATCAAGACATTATACAAACGAAGGCAAGCCAAAGTCATGCTTCAAGCGATGAAGTTCAGATCAATACCGAACCACCCAATGACAACAAGATTAGCTGGATTTACCAAAAATCGGATCAAGCGAAGCAGCTTTGTACACGAAACCAAGAAGTTAGACAAATAATTTGCACCTTATTTGACCATAGCAAGTACATCTCTTGTCAGGGATGATATAGTCAATCCATTAGCAAATGATCTGTCTGCAGTAACTGTGAGACTCCAAGTTCCTCAACTCGAGCCATGCAAGCAAGAAGATGAATGTGTTCGAAGGGGCCAAGAGTAACATCCTGATGGATCAGCCACCAAAGCTATCAAAGATGGAGGTGAGACAAAGAGAGACATCGCAGAGCCACAGGGAAGCACTGCAGTAACTACGGAGCGTAGACCGAAGCTCACAACAAAACATCAAAACTAGCTAAAATACTACATAACCTTAGTACTCACTGCAAACTAGCCATACAGTGGATTCATGCCCACTGTGGAATGCCTGGAAATGAAACAGCAGATGATTTGGCAAAACTAGCAGCACAGTCAGCACAACCACCAGTACATGTGAGATATAAAGAAAAAGTTACCATTATCAAGAACTTCACAAGACCAAGACAAGATGCTGATCCCTACCAGCGCCTCAACAGGTAAGAACAAGTGATACTGGTATGACGACTACGCTCAAGGCACAACAGGCTGAACCATCACATGTACCGACAATACAAATGGGTGCCGCCTCCGATCTGTCCATGCGGGGAAGAAGAACAAACTGTCGAGCATGTCCCCCAAAGATGCAGAAGACACAACCAGGATTGAACTGCAACGTGGCCCACAGACACAACTCTTCATGAGAAGCTCTATGGAGACGCTGGTGATCTGCGGAAGACCAGCAAGTTCATCGCAGACACTGGGATGATAGTGTAGGACAAACGACTGAGGTGAGGTGAGGACAAACTGGATGTGAGAAAGAATATAACTGGTCACGGTCCGTATGAAGCAACGATTCCAAACAACATCTACACAAGTTTTTGGAATACTATAATCCCATCAGACTAAAGCGTCACACCATTATCAAAACGGGAGACCAATTTATAGCGACCTAGCAACTACTGGTCCATCTCAATCAAGTCTGCGTGAAGTGATCTAGTCGAGCACACACCGTTACTTCAAAGCCAGATCATGGCCCTTCTTGACACGTTTTAGATACTAGTTGACTAACCACATAGTTCAGAACGATATACTGAGAGCCAGCTGCACTCCATAACCAACTACAACTGTAACCTAGATGGTGGAGATCAGATTGGCCCTTCATTCGGGACTTCAACAAAGCCTTCGGTCTAAGGAGAGGCAAGCCAGCAAACTGAATTACAATATCAGTGGATCCGGCTGGGCAGGAATAGTACTAGCATAATTCTTGCAATCAGAACCCAACATGTACTGGTCGGAGAACAGTCCACCAACACAGCACCAGCCACACCAGGCGTACCTCAGGGATCAGCCATTGGACCACTTTTTTTCTGTTGTATATCTACCACCTTCGAATTCATGTAACATCTGCTCACCATCCTCTTGCTGACAATGCTTAAGCCTATCAAGATGACATGGCCAGACTACAACAATGAATGGGAGGGTCCGTGGTTGATGTCATTTAATCCTTACAAGTAAATGGTCACCCGCGTCACTAGGAAGAGAACTCGTGTTAAGACTCCGTTTTTCATCCACAACAACATGACACGTGACAAGCTGTGGCAGAGGTAAGTACATCGGGGTATACATAGATGAGATATCCATGAGTACCAATGTTGCTACCATTATGAGGAAAGCCTACAACAGCATCAAACTTAACAAACTATCGAAACAGATTAGGGTACGATTTTACCAGACACATGTCAAATCAATCCTTGAAAACGCAAATTCTGAAAAGGATCAACCAGCTCAAATATTTGTCATCTGGAGGCAGTTAAGCATATTGGACGCAATTCGTCAAACAGTACTTTAGCACAACAAGCAACATCAGGCAGATCATTGGTGACTTTGGTTGGAAAATCTAGATCCAGATCCATGAGCATTGTCGACGGCAATTATGCCTTCTCGAGGGGTCTTATTTATAGTGGATAATCATGATTATTTGTTTTTAACAGAAATAACCCGTCGCTCACACGATCTTGTAATTAAATATCAATGGTACGATAATGCCCAAGAGGACAACCATACATACTATACAGAAAGAAGAATAATCTACAATTTATTTCCCACTTATGTAATGTTAAGTGGCCATCTTTGCTGCCATTTTGAAGTTAAACCATAATGCATGTCTGATAAATATAATGTTCAATACAAATAAAAACTATTTGAACACACTATACGATTTTAATGAAATATGCTTATTCAGCAATTATGATGGCCATTACAGCCGGTAGTTGATTTCTTAGTATGCTATCTTAAATAATTGCAAACAATTAATAATGCTATGATTGAATAGATACTATGTTTAACATCTACACAACTGCCAATGAGCAACAATAGTAATTTATGTAACTAATATCTTGCACCACCGACATATGTCCTGATTTTGGCGGCCATCTTGGACGCCATTTAAATAAGGCAACTGGTCAATTGAGTCGAATCGAACTTTTATTTGAATGTAAGTTAACTATTTTAATTCCGATATCAACAAAAATCATTAAAATAAATGTTTTAATGAATATATCAATATGTCAATTGTTGCGGCCGTTGTAACAATTTTGATTTCAGCCGACATGGATGCCATCCCACTATATTTTAATCGACGAATAACGATAGATAAAATATAAAGACAAGTTTTAAAAACATTTTAACTACAACCAATCAGCAAAAAAGAAATTTGTAACTAATTTCTGGCATCTCTGATTGTTTTTCTGATTTTGGCGGCCATTTTGGACGCCATCTTGATTTTCACATAATGCTCAATGGTGACAGCTGGTCATCATTCATATTCTTCAATTGCAACATATTGCCTAACAGAAAACCAAAAAATATTTACAATACAATCCAATGTTGGGTCTAACCAAAATATCCCATCTATAGACATGACTATCATTAAACTTTTAGGTATACAATATTCCTGGCTCATGAAGGATTTTTAAATGAAAATATGTCAATGTAATGATTATTTAAGACGCCTAGAATCAACCACTGCATATAACAATCAACAAATGGTCAAATACACACTCAGATCCGATTTTAAAGCGAAAATTTAACGACAAAAATCGAAAAATATCATAATTTCCTTAAAAAATCAATAATTATTAATTAATAGTCATATCATAATATTCATATTTATATATTTCCACATGCGGGGTTCAATTGCAAACATTTTAAGACATATTACAAGCCGATAGCCCATGTGAGTGAGGAATAATTGAAGTTTTCCTAAACCCTCTGGTAGCTTAAAATAACGGCGGCCATCTTTAAAGATGGCCGCCAAAAGGTCATTTGGCAAAATGTCCCGCAAGTCCATCAACTGATTTCGGACAGCTTAGATATCAAGCTAACCGAAAATCATTGTTGGATCTGTTCACCAATTTGGTAATGGATTTCGGTCTGTCACATGGACTATTACTACTTCGAAAGCGTAGTTCAAGAAAATGCGCTACAAAATAAGTGTTCAGCGAAATTCAGATTGTTATCGATGTAAGATACAAGTACATCGATAATCTATAAAACGACTTACGTTTGTGGCCTCGAACTACGAATTACTACTAGATGAGTGAAATATTGCTGGCATTATTGGAGATAATTAACTACGACGGGAAAATGTAATCGGCGTATTAGACATTTGTCCTGCTTTGGGCTTGTTAATCTTGAGAAATGGAAATATTCCTTGGTGCACTCTACTCTTTTATATTATATTATTATATTTCAAAGATTCTCAGTGTCATCTACAATTACCATCCATTCCTTAATAGGTGCTTTTGACCACAACAATTATTTTATTGACTGAGTACGTTTCGATGAATAAGACACTATTTCTGGTTGGTTTTTTTTTATCGTAGGACTTAATCCCATAAGGATAGGAAAAGAACCACCGAACACGTATGCAATAAACTATAATTTTATCTGCAAGTTTTTGGCTTTGTTGTTTTATATAAGAGCATACGGTAAGAAAAAAACGACCGTAATATCGACCACATATGACAGCATTACTATAGTATTTATATTACCAACCACCCGATAGTTATTCATGAAATACTAGTCTAGTACATACTGGAACCTCTTTGTAGTCGATGGTTTCACACGAAGTCCAAGCCGACCTTTAATGGACAAACTCCTAAAACTACACCTAGATTTTCTGATCTTAAGCTATTACTCTATCTTTGCATTTGGTGACCCTTGTTTTAAAAATGACAACCCTTTGTCCCCAACAATATTGTCACTATAAACCCGTGTCAATATTGTTTGTAACATTAAGACGGTCATAATACCGTTTGATTCAGTAACTTATTAGACCATCCGAATTCATACTCGGGATAGTAGTATATTCCGCTTTATGGAAGCATTGCAGAATGTCTAGAAATTGTAGGATATAATATGTTTATAATATCTCTTCTATGTTCTATCTCGGATAGTCGGACAGTTTTTTTCTCAATAACTACCCTTAAAGCAAAACGATACACAATTAAAAGTTGTGTTATGTATACACCCATAGGTGAATCGAATGTGATTGCGATAGTGAAAATGATGAATGTGTTTTTGTACATGTCACATAAACAAATTAGTTTGCTCAAGGTTTGTTTTCTACGTAACAAATAATACCAAGTTCTTATTCTTCTTGAAAGAAGGTTCAATTATATATGCTTCAATTAACAAGTTTAGTTGCATTTAATGCTTACCAGTACAACGCTTCATGAAGGACCAGCACAATTATGCATAAATAAAATGTAATTGAAATACAGTCACTGTCTTGCACTATGTTTAGATGCTCATTTATTCTAAACTGCATTACTCACCTCAATTTTATTCTTTCTTAAGGGGAGGTGGATCTACTATTTGCAGTTTTTCTATTTAAATGGCTTATTTTGTTTATGTGATTAAAAGAATCTTACATGCGTGTGTTTCCATAATAAATTTATTAAACTTGTTGGCTAAAAGTAATAAAATACTCGGCAGAGCATTTTGGCATGTGCCCAATCTTCATCTACATGTACATCTGGGAGTATTGTGTGTTATTATCGTTATTTAACAGACATTTAGCAGGCGTAAATCGAACCCCTTAATCCTAAATCGTAAAACCGACTTCCAGACAACCGCTCCCAATCGGCTGTAGGTTGTTTCCAATTTCAATATTCAACAATCGTGCGATTTAGAACTTTAATAAATACAACGTGATATTTTCTGTGCCTTTAATAATGCAGTTTACTGATTTATAGATTCAACTTGCTCTGTTAAACAAAACACTGCAACACTGCAACACTGCCAGCCATGTAAGAGCATCTCCAGGAAATTGTTTTTTCCAACATGTGTTATAGCGTATGTGGGACATTACAGAGTGTAAAGGGTTGTCGTCCTCTTAGCTGGATTTTGTTTTTTCTGACGTTATTTGGACGTAATTTTATCTACTGATGTGTAATCTCGTGTGAACCATTTCAGTCATGCCTTGTACCTTAGAATGTTTCCATTAAAGGCTTTCTCAAAATTCGCATGGCAAAATGTATTTGACATTGACGCTTAAAGTAATTCCCAGAATTATAAAACTGGTGCATAATAATTAGACGGTCCTATCGTGACCATACCTCGTAAATCAATAATCCCATGACTCGACTTTTATAAAAAAAAAATATCAGGTTTTATTTTAAAACATTAGAATGGAAGTCAAACTTAAGTATTGTACTCCATAACTGACTTAGAACCAAAGTTAACGATTCTATATAGTGTTTAGCTTCCTAACAGAAGCATACCACTGGGTATGTTGCGCTTGAATAATATTACAGTAATATCTCCGTGCAAAATATCAGAAATACTCTCATAAGAAGATCCGGCAAAGGTCTAGCTGCAAAAACCCCTACTATAGTTGTCCCATGAAATGAAAATGTGACATGCACTTTAAAAAAATCATACAGCACGTGATGTTGGTTTTACGATAGCTAAGGCATATCCAACATCTCGCACAGGAATCCATGTTCAATTGAATGAAATGTTAAGCAGGTTTGTATTAAGCATTCAAAAACAAATACTAGTATGGTAACGATTGTTGAAACTAATTATGGAAAGATGAGATATCTTTCACAGTTACGATTCTTGGAAATGTGTAAGTTATTGCCTATGGCCTCAAATATGCTGCAGAAGACCTCTATCATGATGTGTGATAGTTTAATTCATACTTAAAAATGGATACTACGTTGTCAGCATTCAGTAAAACTAACTTTAAATGTTCCTTCATGTTGATTAATAAGTTACAAAATTGAATACAAGATGTACATAGAAGGTACTTAGTTGATTATTGAACCTGCTACATGGTGCCATAAAAGCGTGCACAGACTTATAAGTTTATCTACGTTTGGCAGAGTCCAAATGATCATTTAATAATTGTCATTGCTGAATTAATTACAAAAACTAATCATGAACATATGCATAATATGTATTAAGGATTCGGTATAACTTGCACACTTGTTTGACTAGCAAATTACACGTAGGTCCATTAATTTTCTTTATTTCTGCAACTATTACAGTACGAATTTTCCATGCGAATGCTTAGCGTTCGCAAAATTGAACAAAAACATGTTATTACATGTGCGTATTTATAAGCCGATTGTAGTTCGCCATCGATGGATTGCGTTTTTTTTGCGGAAACAAGTTGAAGCGATACATATCCATTCCCGGAGACCGATACCAAAGAACCTCGCGAGTCTGGTAAGATATCAGGATTGTTTGACTTATTTCTAATTAAACACCGTTGCCTTGCAGATACAAATGTATTTACATGTACAAATCGACACGACGCCGTAAAAGATTGGAAGAAATTACAATAGCTAACACGGAGCAGTTAAACCGATATTTATAACAAATGACATACTAGTATACAGCTTATTTTGTACAATTATGCGCAGAATGTTTCGTCTTAAGAGTTAGGTCAAGTGATATCCTCCAATGCAGCTAAAATATGCATAAAATCCAAAAGTTAAGATTATCGTTTTCATATTTTAAAACAGTTTGAAGACTGGGGCCCATGAACCCTTATACTGTAGGTGGAGGATCATATGTATAGATTGATATATTTTAACTACACGGTTGTTGATACTCACATGGAAGATAAATGTGTAGCCTCGTTAAAACAAGTCTTTACTTACTTACTTACTACTCTACGTAGCAATTATTACCCTGTTCGTATTCTTCTTTAAGGACTTGTTTAGTTATATACGGTGTCATCTTACAAGTGTAGCTGTATTTAATGCTAACCAGTATAAACTACAAGGCTCCTGCAACTAATCCCCATAGAAGGACAATCAACACAATATCAATCCATACAAACTAAACTGACACACAACGGGAGAGTATTAAGTTTGAGGAAAACATTTGTACAAATTAAATGTGGTTTCAAGACACAAATACTTCATTGAATTGAACATGAAACGTCACAATCATTTATCAATACGGTCCAGTTTAAATGAGATTCCTAATTTGAGCACAAATATAATCATAGTTTTTGAGGATGGAAATACTGTCAAAAAACCGTGTGCATTTTGTGGAGGACTTTTCATTTTATAAATTTGATATTTGATGCGTGTGAGACATTTTTGTGTGTCCAATGAAATCCAAACATTCAATGTTACAGTGCCTACCAAACATCCATGTTAAGAGTATTCGATCTCACAACCGAAAAGTTCGCGTTTCGCCAAGCATGTACACATCAATAGAGTTCAGCGTTATCTCCGATAAACCTGGTCGAAGCAGGAAGGCACTTACAAGTGTGAGTGAATAAAAGGCATACTAGAGGTCATGCAAATGCTGCAACAAGAAAAGTGCATGTTCACGTTAACGCCTGTTGCCCCAAGCAGAATAAAACACGTTAGATTGTAGATATTTAAATAATTATATTGGCTAGTTTGATAAATCAATTTATGGTTACATAACAAATTATATAACACTTAGTATCGTTCGTTCTATGCCTGACATTTACTAGTCGGGTGGTTATGTGCTGTCACTAGTCCAGTATGGTTTTCGAATGTCATTGTGCTACAGTATATAATAACTGATCATGTTATCTAGATCACACGTATTTGAACATTTGGCAATCATCAATTGTCTCATCTAGTAACTTTTCAAAACACTTTTTTTCGTGTATATTGAATGTGTGTTTGAAAAAAACATGCAATAAAGTCTACTGTCGCATTAGACAATGTCCAATTATAACATGCGCTGTTTGTCTAGTGGGAATAGAACTGTGCCACTTAAGGCCCCACAGTGTAATTCCTCTTCGACGATGTGGAAGTAAACTAGTTGCACCCGATACTCATACGCTGTTCCAAATTGTTATCGGACACCCGACGTGGGAATGTGACTAACGATAAATGTCGGTCCCCCGATTCATCACGAGTCATCCCTATAGATTTCATGACTTTCTAAAGGTTCCCATGGGCCGAGTTTCCGATGCCTCCAATGACTACCGATGCACTCTAACTTTTATCGGAAGTAATTCGCCTTGGCAAACAATGCTCAGTGTGACATAGACTTTAAGCTAGTATTGATAAAAATGCTTATCAAAATATAATTATAAATCACACATTGGTAACAAACTAATCACGACAAAGCGGCTTCTTATATCTAAATGTAACACAACAAATAAAGCAGAAGTAACAGAGGGAGAAATGGTGATGATTAAACACAATTATCTAACGGATGTATGTCGTAATACGATACAAAGTGAAAACTTATATTTATAAAATAGGCATATTTATAAACATTATGGCAATCAAGAAACAACGATTGTTAAAACAAATTAACAAAATATGGAATATTTATCTGATATCGCAGACGGAAGGTTCGTGTTCATATTATGCTTCGTCATGAAAAGTTAGACTCTTGATATCTTAAATCGGAGAGTTATTTGTAATTGAATGCAATCGATATGTTACAATAAAACAATATTGCACGATATTTTGCGGCGTGTATATACGTGACAATTTATGATTTCACGACGTTCCCGACTTAATTAATATAAAGCTTGTACAGTCAGTCAATGTCCTTTCAAACAACTTTTCGTACAGGTTAAACTATGGCAGTATAACTGAGGTACATTTTTCTCCTGAGATCATTTGTATTTATTATTGAAATTACACAAATGACCATTAAAGATCGAACTTACCTGTGCTACACTCTATTACATATAGTGTACAAACAGTGTCTTCCGGCGCTCAGTCACCAAAAGCAAAAAAACGTTATAAATAAACACTTTTATTTTTTCAGAGGCTCGTAAGGAAGATTGGGCAAATGCCTAACTACGTTGCCTCTATAAATAAAGTCTTTATTATTATTATTATTATTATTATTATTATTATTATCATTATTATTATTATTATTATTATTATTATAATTAATCTGTTTACAAATTACACTTTGAAGATTATTAAAGAGTGATTTACTACTGTGGAGAATGCTATAATACACTATCCGTTTTGTTTACGAGATGAATGGAGCACATTGTCAGATAATGTATAATCATCCTCGAAAATCATTGCACTCGACCAATGTCAAGAAAAACAAGAGGTCAGTAAGATAATGCAATTGCCTAAATTATTGTTTTAACTTAGAGGTCGCAACTCGATGACAGGAAAAGATGAGAATTTCATCAAACAATGCAATTTGTCATTGAGGAAGCATGTTCAGTTATCACATATTGATCAAAGCTTTTATAATCAATAGTAATGTAAGATTGATGTTGATAGGTCTCTTCTCGACATTTTCCATTGTCAGAGGAATACTATCAAAAGCGTAAATAATTGCTTCATATCGTTTGGTTTCCAAAAATAGTTTACTCAATCATTGCCAATACTCGACAACTAGGACAGGTGGTAAATACAACATTTACCGTAAAGTACATATTATATAATGCAAACGATTCACAAAAGATATAATTCATTGACAAAGCGGACAGTGATTTGTGTTTTTTGATAAAAATGTAGTATTATTTATTGCTCATGGAACTGTATGGAACAATAAAAAATAATATAGACATCTGTATGAAATGAGGGAAACTTCAGATACACCGAACAATGTCGTAAATATTTTTTATATAAATATAACCGTAAAACAATGTTCACATGTACAACACTTAGACGACGTTCAACAGAACTATTTTTCAAACGTTTTTACATGTATTAATGATACAAATGTTATAAAGGCCAGTAAGTGTTTCTTTTATGGTGATGTTGTTGAGGACATTATAAATCGTATAAAGACGAATTCTCAGAAAGAAAGAATCAACTCGAGACTAGAATTTATTTGATTAATGAAATGAATGAACAATCCTTTACGTACATGTAGTATGTAAACTTTGTGGTAAATGAGGGCATTAGTGGAAACCTAAATCACACCAGATCGGTACAAGATAGTGACCTTGGTTATGTCATTACTTCCACAAGACCTTTGCATCCTTTGTATCTTTCTATACAGTTATGGGAACTATTATCTGGCGCGGCCAACAACATCGTCCATCCCTGCAAAAGTGTTATTTCGTGATACAACTTCAGTCAGGATGTGCCTTTTAACAGTATCATTAAATATAATTAAATATGCACGAGGAATACTCGCGCAAACTTATTTAAATAATTACTTTACAAGTACATTTTTGTAAGTATTTGCACCGGCATTAGACGCTTTCCCAGTTTGTTTTCTAATTACCTGGGACTTTTTTGGAACAAAACCACAACGTGTATGGCATTTATCACTTACAATTATTCTCTTAACTACATCGATAGCCATATTTAGATTATTTTTCTACTTAACACCATTTAGTAGTTCCAAATTGATGTTGCCTAACTATCAATTATGTATACATCCCATTTAACTGTTATTACGTAATTGCCCACATAGCCCGTACAAATTTGCTTTATATTGCATTATAGCTCGTTATAATGGTTTTATTGGAAGGACAAAATACACGTCATTTTCGGAGCTATTGACTTGTTTTTGGTCACGATATACTGGGTAGATATACAACATGAGCTGGACAAGAATCCATACAATGTATAAGCGAGACATGTTTGATTTCAACGTGATGCAACAAGAGTACATGTAGTAATATAAAAACACAATATTGGATCTGGAATATTAGAATGTATCGTCTTTAATTTATAACTGATTATAACTATACGTTCTGTTGTATATACACAAAGGTAAATGTAACACTATTGTCATGTGTTCGCTTGTTTCCACAATGCAATTTGGGAAATGCATCAACGTACTTAAGTTTTTGGTATCAATCACTTAGAAACTGTTACGTGATTAAACTCATAAATGAATTAAGCTATATCAGGGCAATGACTGAAAAGGTGAGTAACCGATATGTTTTGTACTATGTATAGGGCGTTTCAAAATAAATGTTACAGTTTCTGGAGCTAAAGCATTTCTAATTTTATTAGTTATATAAACAAAGAATCACCAAGTTGAAAGAGGACACTTCAAAACTTCATTACATATCCAACATTACAGGCTTGATTGAAAAATATGTCTTATGTATTCATCTTTATACTAAATCATATTGAGATATTTTTGTCAATAACTGCGGCATCGAGTGTTTCTGAGAATATCCCTTCTCATATAGGCCATAAACATTATTGGTAGTTGAAGGATATAATGTTACATTGTAAAGTGTACGTTTGTATGTGTTCGATAGTGTAAAATGTGTTGAGCATTATTCTTAACTGTATCATCTGATTTGTGCATAATTATAGTTGATGTCGCTATCTACCCAATTAGATGTCATGCATAAATAGAAGTTTGATAAAGATACATATTAACGTAGCGGACCCATAATGACGTTGCGTCGAGCTGCGTCGATGTCGGCCGATGTCGGTCAATATCGGTAATCTACGTTAATTTCTAAACCAGAATATTATTTTATTTTTGCTCTGAATTTCACTTAATAGTTTAGTTTTAATTACTAATCGGTTCGTTTAATGTAATACCAACCGTTTATTTTAAAAAACAAACTCGATTTGAGAGATCCGCTTTGGGGATTCCCTGGAAACGGAAGAATAACTGATGCTACAAATAGCACACTGCACAAACTCCGTCAACATGTAAACATGGATGTATCGAGAAAAACCTGGGATGTTACGTCAAGTTTGCGCATCTAAACTACCGTACAACGTGTCTTAAGTAATTGGAATGGACCAGAATAATACCGACAGCTGCTCAGTCGTAAATGGTCGTTGTGATTGTCATTTGAAACCTGAAAAGCGCATCTCGTGAACGACAGCCAACCTGCAAGTCTAGTTGACAATAGGAAAACAAACCTCCAGGAAGCGAAAGTAACACCATGCTTTGATATAAACAACCTACTTGGTACATGTATGTATATTTAGTATCATAGAAATAAGCATAACACTTAAATAACAGTCCTGATCAGTCGAAGCGTATCTTAATTCGGACGAAACCTACATTTTGGATACTGTCATTTACAATGTAATCTGGTAGCCTTATGGTCACAGGAGTCGATGTGCCAGTTAAATAACGTCTTGGGATGCTTCAATGAGAACCACTACAGGGCAGCCTCTTAATTGTATTGCCCATCCTGCTACACTAGTTCATACTTGTGATGTAGCCCCTTCACTTGTAAACATTGCCAATGTGATGTAAAATATAATAAGGCATGTATTGAAGCATCACATTTATCACAGATGCAGCTTCTTTTATAGCAGGTGTAAGTTCTTAACACCTTTCTTCCATGTTTGTTTACATGGAAATTAAAGTACATTCAAGATTATTGTTTTAACATATATTGCGTCATGTATGACGTCATGACCTGAGATAATATTTAATTGTCTAAGGGACAAAATCCCTACACTTTTCAGAGGATGGGACTTGTTTAGTTCTCTCCCTTATTAATAATATCAATCGCCACTCTAAAACGTCATTATGACGTTCAATTGTGTCACGACGTTATACTTCCTGATACTAATTTATAAATATACATGTATCGTTATGCATATAAACTGAACTCTTATATATTCATATTTTACAGCTTGTGATACAGTGACGCCTGACGGAAAAAATGCTGCGGTGCGCCGGAAGTAAAACCTTAAGACAACTTCTGTGTATTTCTGAAACACAAGTTATGCTAGGATTGAAAGTCTTCACATAAAATAATTATGCAGCTTGTATTCAATGTGTTTATAATTACTCATACACAAAACTGACTTCCCAGTTATTTTGACAGCCAAGGAAAAAACGGGATTCCTTCTTTTTGTGTGTGCACGGTGGAACAGACAGTCTTAGTGTAGTTTTTAAATCCATGACAGTCACAAAACATGAAGTAAAACTTAACCTAGGCAATAATAACAATGTGCATAATGCCAAGGCAGACATTGATTTTCTGAAACAGCTTGTTGTATTATGTCCGAATTCGGAACTAGTGTCATAGAATTTTACTACCAATTCTGTAAACAATAACCTCAATTTAAATAGTGTGAAGTCTGGTATGAGAAATTTTAGTTAGCAGAGAAGTAATGAAACTCCATTATGTTAGAAGACAAATACATTTTCACAATTTTAACCCAGTTTTTCAAAGAAAATCCCAGGCAAATGGATTGTGAAAATAGGGTTAATGGCAATATTCATTACCTGGATAGGGGGGGGGCATTTGGGACCATTGATATCTCAAGCAATATAAAATAAAAAAAATACCTCATTACATATCTGAACATGTTATATATAAGGACAAAGTTTCAAATGCTTTTCACTTAACCATGGCAATTTCCTAGTGTATGCCTGAAACGACCTTTTGTAAGTCAAAATACCAAAAATGTACATAACTTGGGGGTCAAATCTAGAACTATGCCACAGTTGAGCCTAATAATGACTTTTCATACAATTAAATCATTGAATTATTCGTTACTTACCTATGTTGAATAAAGAGAACTGCAGAACAGAGCCCAACACTGCTTTTTTGTAATATCCTTTGTGCTTTTTATGATGCAACTTCAATTTATGCGACAGTATTTGTTGCACCCCAGGTAGCATTTGCAGCTCTAAGTTTGTTAAGAACATACATATTTTCATTAAGTTTATATTTCCCTACTATGAATTGGTTCAAGTGCATATCATGAACTATCTCTCATTAATTTTAAGTGAAATAAAGGGTCAAATTAAGACTTTAGCAAAAATTTGCAATTTTCCCATTAAGAATTGGTTGCCATGGCAACCATTGCATTATTTGATTTAAGACCTTTGGAAATTCATATGATGAAAATGTATGTATATATTCCTTATACAAATGGACATTTTCAAATGAACTGGTAACATCTTTTTGAAAAATCATCAGGTTACCATTTCCCATGCTTTTTGACCAGCATCATAAGTGGGGTGGGGGTCAAACAAAATTTTATATCTTGATAATTTGATGGTGAACCTATATTTCTTTTGGCTTGAATATATGCATTATGGTCTGATGAAAATTTTGGGGTGATTTATAGTGCTATTTGTTCATTTATTTGATTTGTTTTAGGATTTTAGAAATCATATCTTTTGTAGACTAAAAAACAAATCTCGACGTTTTACAACTATTCTAGTAATATACATGTACATAGCTATCTTATAACTTATATCTTACTTGTAATTGATATAGTTTTCATTGTATATGACTATTAGGCACATGTAAAGTTAATTTGTTTGAAAATTGAAATAAAATTGGATGATTTTATTGTCTTTTTTGTCAGAATGGTCCTCCATTTTTTCATACAAATTGCAATAAGGGAGGCGATCAGACTAAAAAAATATTTTTTTCAAAACCTGTGGTTAGAATTTTTTTATATTTCACATTTTGCTTCCTAAGTATTTTTAGCAATAAAAAATAGCAAATTGATCAATTTTAAAATTTTGTGTATTAGGAGCCCACTGCCTTAAACACACATTTCCAAAATGTCCTTTTCACTTGCGGGTTTCGGTTTTCACATACTTATTACATTAAGTTAAATAAACATTACATGAACCCACGAAACTGCAACATATATTTTGTAACAACCTGTACATATCACTACATTCACTATCTGCTAACTTTCTTGCGTGTTTTAGTATCATCTTATACTAGAAATTGCTAAATAAAGAAGTTCGTGCATAGTTCGTGCATAGTTAATGGTTCAGTTGTACATGTACGTGCTACTTAGATGGCGACAAGACAGAAATGCGCGGATGCTGCAAAAAAAGTTTTCGCGCCAAAATTGAGTTACGGGGTTTGGGTTCGGCACCGTCGATATACTAAACATAGACGTAGGTACTGTTAGTCACTGGCATCAGGTGCTAGCATGTTGTTGAGAAATAAGTATGTACATGTACTAGGCGATGTTTTGTATCAACCTAAATATAAGTAGTTTCTAACACTTTGCAAAGGCGGATGTAACAACTCATTGTGAATCATTAAACATTCAGTTACGTATCGACATTTGTCCTTAAGCTAGAGATTCCCTATTTTCCGGTAAGATGCATTAATTTTGTTTTATACGTTGCACTCTTAGACAACATTACAGAGGATAATTAACAATATGTAAATGAATTCACCACTTTCAACAAGCTTAATGTATCTGCTTCATGATAGGAATACGAGATATGTCCTGAACATATTTAGAAAATCCTTTGTGTTTAAATTGTTTCTGACATACGGCGATTAAACGAGGGTACTCCATTTATATCAAGCTGCTCAAATACTGGGATAGTCAATTGTACAAAAAGCCTTACCACAGACAGTTTAGATAATGCAACTACAAGGTTTGTGCTTTGAAATAATTTGATAAGCATACCAGACTTGTCAACTATATTCAGACATTTTGGTGTCGTAAACAGATTTCAGAACATGTTATATCAATGGAACCATGATTATGATTTCCCATTTGGTAAATAAATTTCGCTTTAGCATCAAGAAACATCTTGGAATAACTGCATTGTATTGACAACAGCTTTTCTTGAGTGTGCGTAATTCAATTGATCCGAAATTTATTTTTCTCACGAGTGTAATAAAACGTATCAATACAAGCAAATGTTGTAAATGTGATAGGGTATTCGATTTATTTTCTTTAAGGTTTAAGCCTATTGTGGCTTAAGAGTACTTGGCTACAAACCCCAGCCATTATATGTTTAATAACTCTTCTGGAATCGGTATGCTTGTCTGCCAGTACATTACATAAGCCCAAACATTATGCTGTACATGTAGTATATCGATGGTCGGCTTTTGACGAACGTTCACAATGACTCCGAAAATTAAGTGTCGGTATGCATCAATGGTGTTTTCTGTTATTGAATTTTATATTATTACGCTTCATAAGGAGACATGTCTACGTTGGGTGATTATTATACGAATCACATCAACCGCATGCAAAATACATTCACCAACTTTAACAATATGAACTTACAATTTTTCATAAATTTACTTTACTGACATTATATGAATAACATAACACATAGTACTAATCGTGTTTGACTCCAGTTCTAAACAAACCGACGCACACAGGGGCAATAAACGTAATGATCATGCAACGATTAAATTGGATATAGCGCATTCTTATCCTCTTAATAAATGATATTCAGCTGGCTTTCGTGTTAGACGGTCATTTTCAGGTTGTCAGATAATGTCTGGTGAAGCATGTTAGGTTGTTTATTTGACTAGAAACTGATATTGTTGTACGAACTAAACGATTGACGGCTCTAGTTCTTCTGCATATTTCGCATGTTTAAATGATATAGAGGATCGTTTATGTTATGAGTAAGAGTGCCGCTTTTCCATATCAACGTTTTAAGGCGCAATGAAAGTATTACTTACATGTAAGCAAGTCTTTCTAGAGAAACATTCGACTGTTTTAAGGAGAATCACAAACAATAAAAGACAAAAACACAAGGTGTCCCTGTCTGTCTTCATAGCCACCAGGTTGAGAGTTCTCTATGATGGAAGATATATCAAGCTCGAATCCCGTCCGGGACAAATGTAAGTCCTTAAAATGGTACAAGTAAGTCTCTATATTTTAGCGCCCAACATAGTCTGAATACGGAGTTTACCGTCGACCTCAATGCACGTGTCTTATCAAGTACACCGATCATTACTTCGAACACGTGCATGTTGAAAATAGATTGAAGAGGAAATGTAATACTATAAGCAGAAAATACTGATTTATACCTTGAAATTAATATTTCCGCAGATAAATAACAAGTTATATTAATAATAACTACATCTTATAAACGTTAGACAAAGGAACGCAGGTGTTGACTTGACAATGTATTGTTTTAAATTCCCAAACTTTGTTTTATGGATCGTATGCCAGCGGAGTATTGTTCAATTTATTAAACTGTAATGAGGAATGTGGTATTTTGAAATTGAGAGGTTTTGTCATATCCGATATTATTACAAAGAGTTAATTAAATCCTTTTTTCATCTGGCAAGGATCATTATGGATTCTCCACAAAATGGAGTAATAAACATATAATACACCTAGACACTTTAGACAAGATAAAGTTCTCAAATAAACATGCGATGACATGCATTTTTGGGATAACATTGATAAAAAACAACAAGAAATACAAGTTCAAGTCACTAACTGTAGAGGAATGAGGGGCACAATTTCATTCTTTCAAAGATCTGAATAAATAACGATCGGATACGGGTAGACATACTGATGAGTTTAATAAATTATAACATCTCTTAAACAGGAATCTCGACTGAGCGTCTATGTATTTGTACTTGTAGACTTAGCCAAAACGTCAAGTGGTGTGTCCTCCCTGTGTATGTGGAGTTTGTGCTGTATCCATACGAGTCTGATCATAAAGAAGAAAAACAAAACTCTAGTGCTAGTGTATATAATCAGGCAACACAATGTCTTCAGATTGATAACTACAAATTGCAGAACTGTAAAAGTTTCAAAATTCACTGAACTAGATCAGTCTAGAAAATATATTTCAATTAAAAAAAATAATTATGGAAATATATTCATGTTGTGACAACGTCGTACATGTTAGAAACTGAAATATATCATGAATGTTGGGTATGTATATGTATCATGATATGACATATGTTGAAGAGAATAAAATATAATATATATAATCATTCAAAGGGTTACTGAACTTGACTTTCGTCTAAGACATATTCGAGATATAATGATGTAATTAGGGGAAATAATTCTACAAAAAGCGAAATAGTACTTTTAACTACCATATTCTGCTCCATTAGAAAATATCAAGCAATACCTTTATAGTAATAGTCTAGTCAAGACAATCCCATTATGTTTCGTATGAGGGAACTTTGATACATAAAGCGTCCACTTTATGCCCGTTATTGTTCAACCTTAATTATTTTCTGTCTACAGTGACGTTCTACTCAAGACTTTTCTATCTAAAGTACTATCAAGGCGGTACGTAGATTCCTTTTCAGCATTAAATTGCATTATTGTATGCCATTGAAAATTATAACATTTGTGTATTAAACGGATACTTTACATAGAAGAGAATTCGGTCAATGTTGCATACAGCACGACGCTACTGCATCTAGCAAACAGTGCTTATTTCACCGATCTATAAACACCAATTGAATTTTAAACATACCACACACAATTACAATGTACCTCATAGTCTCATCAATACAAAAACACAATATTTCATTTAGGAAGCTCATTAATTATAATATCATCTTGAGCTTCCTTGATCAATTCATGATCAAAGGTACTGACACATAGTGGCGATGAATTTAATCATGAAACACTGTCTCGAGAGTGATAAAAAAATATTACAGACGTATAAAAGCTTCGTAATTTACTGAAATATATTAGTCGATCAAATACATACCATTTAGATAAATGTAAAATAGAACCCTCTCATGTTGTGACAACATCGTGAGAAAGTGAGATATCTTATGTAAGTCGCGGAAGTAAATGTAACATTATGAGATATATGTTTTAGTAAATATTCGATTTGAGGGAAAATAGTAAGGTCTATATGACATACAAAGTGTCGTATTATACGCTTACATGCTATATGTCAATATAAAACAACAACGATTGTTACACCCAGTGTTATTTATAATTATTACCTCTCACATTTTTCTTAATGTTAATTTGCCATAGACAAACATATCGTATTCTTTCTACTTCGATCAAGCGGATCAATACGCCCTTTGGGTAACAGTACTTTCCTCAGGCTGCCATTTTTACTTTTTTCCTCAAAGCTATGTGTTATTTATATGTTGTATGGCAAGGGAAAGTATTTAATATAATGCAAACTCAATCAAGTGACTGTGCTTATGTTTTCTGTGATATCGATGAGATTAGGATGCATTTGAAGGTATTAGTGAATTGAATCTCATTCCCTTTGGTTCTGCAAAATACTAGACTATAATAATGTTTAAAGATAAGGTAAGATTACTTGTATCAGTTTACAGTTTATTTCAAAACATGTTAAAGGCCACCGGCCCATACACAACATATATACAACATAATGTTTTTTTTCATACAAATACAATATTTCCCAATAATACATAATACAATAGACATGAAGACAATATTTCCCAATTATACATAATACAATATACATGAAGACAAACAGTATTTATCAATTTTAGCATGTTACTAGTATATGATAAAACTATGTTAATTATTGCAAATTTTTAACCAATTCCTTCGATGAATGAATTTCTTAATTTAAAAGCATAATATATAAACATGGCTAAATTTCGGGTAACAGTACTTTCCGAGGGATGACATTTTTAATGTCACCCTCAAAGCTATGTGTTATTTATATGTTGTGTTGCATCGGAAAGTATTTAATATAATGCAAACTCAATCAAGTGTGCTTATGCTTTCAGTGATAACGATGAGACAAGGATGCAGTTGAAGGTATTAGTGAATTGAATCTCATTTCCATTTGTTTTGTAAAATACTAGACTATAATAATGTTTAAAGATAAGGTTAGATTACTTGTATTCCCAATCATGGGTCACATAACATGACAAATCAACAAGTTAACGTATCAACGGAAACAGAAGATGAAAAAACCTTCATTTTGATTATTGTAAAACAACTAAAATAGACTTTCTAAACGAGTATAAATAATATGTTGATGTTTCATATTTAAGATATTCCAGTGTGTTTATCTATGAATTGGTTGGTTAACAACACTATTTTACATTGTTCGCTAAATCAATATTCGTTGAAAAATTTGGAACTAACATTGTAACACAAACGTTTCAGAGATAACCTAGCGCAATTTGAGGAAAAGTGTTCACCAGAAAGCGAATGGTACTTCCATCGACTATAAACTGCTCCATTATAAAATATGAACCAATACGTTTAGAGTAAAAGTTTAGTCAACACAATCACATTATAATTTGTATGTAGGAAATATGGTACATAAATTGTCCACATGATGTACGTTATTGACTAACGTCAATCATTATCTGTCTACAGAGACGCTCTATTAATGATTTCCCTTTCCAAAGTACTAGAAAGAGGTACATGTGTTCCAGTTGAGTATCATTGTACGTAAATGAAAATATTATTTTATTCGTGAATTATACGGATACTTTACATTGATAATACGGTCCATATCGCATACAGCACAACTTCGCTTCACCTAGCTAACAATGATCACTTTCGGCGACCTATACACAACATTAACCCAATATAGTATATTTTAGTCACTAGATTTAGCTACATGCATAATCATAACGTACTATATGTTATGAATTGCGTTTAAATAAATGTGAAAATAGTACAAGTACAAAATGTCGATGCTCCGACGAGTTGTGTTAAATAGCAGCGTGTTTTGTAAGAGACATAACAGCAACACTGTCAAACTTCTATTTTTAGCAATACCTGACATTTAAAGGTAATCTGCTAAAATTTCCTTGATAATTCTTACTTGAAGTATTTTAGGCTGATAAATTATACATAAGTACCGTTGCGACTTCAAATCATATCACTGTATGTCATTGTAGATGGCATGCTGAGTTTTATTATATTTCTGTAATCAGGTGTGATCTTGTTACAATTATCAAAGGATGGAATATAAGACAACCTGCTTGAATTTACCCTGCCAGTTATTATTCGATACCAAATATATTACAGTAATTATGACCACGGGCCAAATATCCTGCTAATTCAATTCAATGATTTGCGTAGTTATTTTCCAAATTCATACCATTATCATATATTTGCGGGTTTTTTCTATTTATGGCGTCTTTTTGTCATTGTCATCTTTGTACATTAATTTTTTTCAAGTGTAATCGTAAACAAGGAAAGATTGCATTGCAATGTTGGCCGGTAAAAAGTCAGATTTCAAGGATTGCTTAAGTAGTCGCTATTAATAATCCTTTTGTACCTAAGCTTGACATGTAAGTTATTTATACACGAACAATAAAAGTATGTCCCGCGAAGGCAGTACATGATCACTGGTAGACAACGTACAGCGGAAATAGCCCCCTATTTTGGACGAAAACGAAAGTAAAAGTGGTAATCGATTTCGGAGGACGGTAAGTTTTTAACCATTATTCGGTAAATATGTATGCGATTCACTTGAAGTGAACTGATTTAGGTAGTGTAATGTTTATTTTAAAGCTCCAATGTAGTCATTTGATCTGTAATTTCGTTAACTCTTGACAAACAGCACTGAAATGTACCTCTTTTGGCGGACGGTGCAGAAAAACGTACATTTTTCTTTTATCGCAGCTAAATTATTCATTTTCCAAGACCCTGTTAAGATTTAAACTTTAACCTGACATGTTCTTTACCTATGTCGAAACCCTCGTTAATAAACATGCACTAACAAGCATGTAATTAACAAAAAAACAATATTGCGTTGTGTACTGGGTCTAGTTGTTTACTGTACACAGTCTAGTTTTTATTCACATAACAAGTGTTCGGGGTCTAGCCGGGAGTACGGGGTCTAGTTAATGTTATTCATTTGTTTTTCTTGTTTCATTTATGTATTTTCTGTATGTAAATAGTGTTAATATAGATTAATTTTCAGGTTTAGTCCGTTTGTTTAATCATACATGTTTGTCTGTGAGCATAAAAATAACTTTGTGTCACCGATTCAATGTATACATTCATTTCAACGTTCTGGGACAAACATTAGGATAGTTTATATAAAAAAACCATGGTATGAAGCATTTCAACGAAGGTACAGAAGATGAAGCCTATACATGTACCTGTAAACTACATATGTATGCTATTCAGGATACTTTTCGTTCATGTAGAGCATGCTTTGGATATCATGCATGAAACATTGTCATATCTACATACAGTCCAATTCTATAAAGAGGTCATATCTGTGCTAGAATGCGAGCCAGAGCAAGACGACGGTTCTTCGATTGATCGTTACAGTGTGTAGAATCGCGTGACCAAATCGATTTAAATGAATGCGGTTTAACGTTCAAAACTATTGCGATTTCGTCTGCTAACGGTGAGTTTTTTCTTGATTATAACGATCGTGCATTTAATATGGTTATATTATATAGCCTAAAGTACTTTCCGTAAATGTAAGAATATCCGGCAAGTACCGAGTTCGCTTTATCTTTAGCTGTTTTTAATTGATGCTCGATCAAATGCAGTTTCCAACCGAGTGTAATAATTTGGTTGAGCATCAATTAAAGTAAGTATATGCAAATGACCTATCATGAGACTATTCTGAATTTTAAAAAATGTTTTAAATGTTGAGGACTGCATTTTAAACATTTTTATTCTATTGTATATCCATTAAGACAACTCCTTGCGAATTTTAAAACACTTTTATTGTCATTTAAGAGAGTAATTACTATTTTTATTTCCCTACACCCAGAGTAAGAAAGTACTGTAAAAACAAATGGAGTCAACTGCATGATAAATAAAATAAGTCTGCATCAGCTGGCATAACAAAAACTAGAGTGTGTTTAAATCTAATGATAATGATTATTTCCTCAATCAAAAGTGTAAAAATGATGTTTGGTCTGATTATGAAGAAGATAAAAATGTAACACTACCCTCCTTGAAATTAAGGCATTTTTTCATATTGCCAATAAATACCCTATATATAAATGGCAATAAAATATGATCTTAACAATAGGCACCATTGATTTTTTGAAAAAAATAACTTCAATGTGTTTGTAATGTTTAAAAAAATTGAAAGGTTTTACCGAGCGCTTTTGAAAATATACATTTCAGAAATCCATAGCAAACCAATTTTCATCTATTTGCCAGCTATAAAATTAAAGAAAAAAAAGGAAATTTCTCTCCAAATTACACTATAAAATCATGTCACGAAGCCAAAACATTGTTTTATAACTAAAAATTAAAGAAAAAAAGAATAAAAATGTTTGGCTCTAGTGGGGGTTGAACCCACGACCTATAGGAAATCAAATAACATTTTCGTGCCCAATAAATTTTTTATAATATAAAGATATCACTGAACAATTTAAACAAAGCAATAGTTTTGGTAAATTCGATTAGTTCTTGTCAATATAGTCAAAATTAGAAAACTAGACCCTGTACAGGATTGCTAGACCCAGTGCAGTAAAAAACAAGACTCTGTTCATTAAATTTCTTAAAAAGGCTAGACTCTGTACACAACGCAATGTTGTTTTTCTTCAATTACATGCTTGTTAGTGCATGTTTATTGACGAGGGTTTCAACATAGGTAAAGAACATGACAGGTAAAAGTTTAAATCTTAACAGGGTCTTGGAAAATGTATAATTTAGCTGCGATAAAAGACAAATGTACGTTTTTCTGCACCGTCCACCAAAAGATGTACATTTCAGTGCTGTTTGTCAAGAGTTAACGAAGTTACAGAGCAAATGACTGAATTGGAGCTTTAAAATAAACATTATTCTACCTAAATCAGTTCACTTTAAGTGAATCGCATACATATTTACAGAATAATGGTTGAAAACATACCGTCCTCCGAAATCGATTACCACTTTTACTTTCGTTTTCGTCCAAAATAGGGGGCTATTTCCGCTGTACGGTGTCTACCAGTGATGATTTCTAAGTTAATATTTTGTCAAAGTACCAATTACAGTTTCAAACTTCTGAAACTTGGTGTTCGATCTGAATTAAATATATTAGATGTCCTTTACGAATATAAGATCGCCTTTTTAATCACCATATAGTCTGTTTATACCCAACAAAGCTGTTAACAGTGTTTTATGTGCACGGTTGTATCATTTGATAAGAACTTTCTCACAGAAATGGAACAATGGTAAATAAAATGTTTTATAATGTCAATAAAGGAAGCAATAAACGATAGATCCATAGTTACATAACGACTTTACAGCAAGTTTGAGGTTACAATCTTGACAGTACGTCGGTCTGTAAATATTTGGTAATTATCGGGAGAAAATCTTCTGTGACCTCTTTATAGATACAAACGTATCTAAATCAGGGTTTGATTACAGTACAGTACAGCGCAGTACATCTAGAAACGCAACGTTTCCATCCTTGAATTTTTCTTATTTCTTTTGTTCATACATTTCTCAATTTTATGTTATGATATTGTATAATCACGTAGAAACTTGGCTAAAACGTAACTCCTTTGTGTCAAGAAAATCTCAAAACGCACGAATTCCACTTGCATCATTTACGCAATGATAAATTTTGTTGTAACTTTCGTCGAATCCTTTGTAACGTTTGCCAATGGAAAGAAAATAGCAGAATAAAAGTTCTAGGCTTTGGAATGATAATGTCAGAATAATACTTTGGCTAAATTGGCATGAACCGACAATTCTCATCTGGAGACTCTTTCTACTAGCACTTTGACACCGGTTACAACCACCCATGTCCAGGTCATCCATTTGAAACAACTCTGCGACAGGACCAGTAACTCCTCATTCAACATCTCTAGGCAAAGTTCACAACTGATGCATACACTTCTAATTAACTTGTTTGATGTCATGAATATGCCATCAATCAATACTTAATCAAAATTTGATCTTTTCGCTTAGAAGAACGATTCTGAAAAATCTAGATTTTACCAATTTGTGTTCCATTACTTTTGAGCCGTACTTTACACACAATCGTTGTTCAATTGCATTGATAGCACTATATGAAAACAATGTTAAAGTCGCATTATGACTAAACTGACATTTCATAACATCACTGATATTGACTATAAAATCCATGTAACAGAATTAGATTGATAGAACAATCGCCTACTTCATAGAAAGGTCATTCAAAAGATGCTTTGTTGCAGACAGATATATAATAGAAGAACACAATACATGTAAGTCCTTGCAATCAATTGATAATCTTGTCAGACTACTGATATTTTAATGTAGTGAAAAGATGGTTGCACACGTACTATCCATTAATTTCTGACTTTGATTTCCAATAGGTTAATATCAGTTCACTTAACAGCATCGACTATTGTTAAAATAAAGAGTATTGCTTTGTTTCTTTCTTAAATTGAATTAAAAAACCCGATGATAATTGTCTTTTATTAACTTTATTTCTAACACCCTGGAACCATATGGACAAGCCATTGAAAAAAGCAACATGCAATCTACGAATCAAACTCGGACCTTCCGGACAACTTTTAAAACCATTTCGTTTATAATCTACATAAACCAAACATTTCGCTGTTACTCTATCATGTTCGACGATTTTATGAACACGCGTAAAAATAACATGCAGAAAAAGTATTTGGTATTGTTCAAGCGTGTTAAAGATTGCTATCACTATTTTACGCAGTACTTCGCCAGGAATGGTTGAATGGTGAACTGATTACGTGCATCCTAATTTAAAAGACGTTTGCTTTTGCAGGGAGTGTATATAATGGAACATGTGTAGGGCAATTGGTAGATAACTTATTAAAGGTGTATCAGCCACGTCTGAATTTATATTTTGAATCGACTTAATATCTCTTTTTATGGTGACATTATGTAACTCGTTTATAATAATAACGGTTATGTAAGTGTTGAAGTAATGTGTCGCTTTACCATCAGAAATATTTAGTAAATATTGCATGTTAATGTATTAGTCAAAACTCTATTGCGACATATTTGAAGGCTAAGTAGATTCAAAATTTTAATGAAACACGTAAACTAGCTTAAAGATAAATGCTTATATAATATTCCCATTTTCGATCATTTGTTTGCCTAAGCAAGATCTCCTGTCTGCAGTTTCTCGGATTTGACATTAAATATTTATCCAATATCTTAATTTACGTTGACTGAGATTACAAAGCCCGTATTTAACATGCAATTGCCGACACGTATGTTAAAGCATAAACTTAATATATATTTTACTCATAATTTGACATGCATATTAGGCTCGTCAACTCATTTCAGGCGTTTTAATATTTTTCATGTTAAAGTAATGTAGTCCTGGTAATGATTTGCCTTGGGTTTTTTTTATCCATTTAACAACATATTTTATCTTTGAATTACCTTATTGTTTTGCAGATTACTTTTTCGTGTTACTTTTATTTCGTTAATTAAAATGATCATATTCATTGTATTCGTCATTGCCACTTTCGCATCAATGTTCAATTTTATTCACTTACTCGGTTGATAAATGAAATTATCCATGTTGTGCACGTACATTGTACTGTGGTTAAATGTCGCATCAACCGTTACGCATTTAATATTGTGTACATGAATATGTTTTTTCTTTCCGGTAATCGATAGATAAGGTCCCTGAATGAAACAGATGATATTATAATAATCACATCAATTAGAAATTAGGCCAAGTGTGTACCACATCATCAGGACCATCGTGTGTTATTAAGATCATTAGTTGCAAGCAAATGGTAACCTCTCAATAAGCTTAAAATCCAGTATTCTCGAATATCTAAAGAATCACTTAGTATTGCAATCATGCATTTCCCATGTTTCTTTTTTCATGTCAAATTTTCAGAACACATGTAATGTTGTGTTGGTTTTTATGTGAAGCTTCAAATACTTGTACAGTAATCGACAGAGTCCGGTTCATTCGCGTACATTCTCATACCTTAAGATGTACCATAAATGTGACAAAACAATCCACAATATATCTAGAGGATATATGTTTCGCACATAAAGACGTATGTGTTTATACCATTTCAAGTGAAAGATAGATTTATTTCGGTAAAGGTGAAGGAATAGAATACGTCCATGTGATCAAAACTATTCCGTTACAAAGTAAATGCCCTTCCCCTCCCCATAATCTGTGCAAGTTTACCAATGTCAATTGTCTAAATTTAATAAACCATGGTTCGCCTCTGTATTGCAGTATGTTTATAAATGATAAGAAAACTAGAACACAACCAAGAGGTTCAAAAAGTAGTTGAAGAAAAAAAAACGATTGGAAAATAATATATTCAAAATATAGCACAATAAGTACATACATATACTGTTTTAGGCACGACAGTGTTTTAGTAATCCAGTGGTGATCCAATTATTGTGGGCTCGACTGTTGTGTGTGGTCTGCTTCCGGGCGGAGTCAACTTTAAATTAATCTGGGGTACTGGGGTATTTTCTTTATCATGCGCTATCCCCATAAACAACTAAAACGACTAATGTAAACTGCTTAAGATTACATTATTATTACACGTATATCGTAGTTTCTTGTTAGGGAATGATTGTTTATATCGCAACAACACGCAATTTTCCAGCAAAAAAACTATTCATTCATTAATTGCTTTCATTCATTTATACGTGGGTATATCCAAAAGTAATGTCACTGGTGCTATAAAATCGTATATAATGTCAGTAAAACCACGAAATTTTTCACACAGTAACTTCAGTCTAATTTGAATATGATGACCAAATTTCACAACAATGCACATAATAGTTCTGGAGTTATGAACATTTCCATGAGACATACTTACGAACATCGCCGCAAGTCCGACGTCAACGACGTCACAATATCGTTATTTGCTGATACCTACTCATCCAGCAGAAGTTCATCACTGGTGATTTCTAACGACTCATAAACAATGCAGTCATTTCCAAAACCTTTAAAAATGTGAAACCCACCCGGCACTTACTCTCTGCGAAATCAAATTATTTTTAAGTGTCCTCTAGATAGTCCCACAGCAAAGTATTTAACTCACCACATAATGATTGCAGTTTTGAGCGTCGAATTGAATTGACGGCGTTAAAAATATTCTTGGTGTTCTTTCCGGATCTGCTAAAAACCGTTCATATGACTCTCTTTCGATAATGATTTGGTGATATATGCCCCCTTAAAGATTATACTACATACACATGAGCCTATGTTGCCGCCTTGTGTAACTAAAGTTTCAGTAGGTGACTTTCAAAACTTTTACGAAAAGTGCAATTACTACGTGCAGCGTCTTTTTGTCACAAATATGCCGTGTTTTCGCTAAGTAATCAATGCGTTGAAGATATATTACGAGTTTCAAAGTTGAGTGACGTTATTGAGGTTTTAGCAGCAGACACAAAACATTTGATTCATCACGTCACGAAAATATTTTCTGCTTTCGAGAATTATTTTTTTATAAAAACGCATAAAAGAAAATTGTTATGATAATGAAAAACAATCGCTATTTTTGTGTGCGGCGATATGACGTCTATGAGGTATATTTTAAATGTTCATATAATTGAGTTATGAAAATCGAATAATGCAGCTCGTTTTATATTAATCAGAATTGAATTGCTGAACATTTTGATATCATATTTATGCATATCGGCCGATAAACAATTAAACCGAGGGAGGAGTGACATTACTTTTGGATATACCCTCGTACATGTCAGTACAAGGCAATGACAGAAATATCGAACGGACACTACGTCGTATTCACAGACAGTCATAGTCTTCCTGAATATTTTGTCAGCATCCTTATCGAAACGTACACTTCTATAATAAATGTGATGTAAATACAATTTCGCACATAAATTTGGTATTTCAATTTAAGTATACAATGGAGAACTATCAAACGTTATCTGTCCATGTATAGTAGGTGAATCTACATGTTTCCGAATGGTTGTATAAGAAGTTATGTATTGCAACGTAATGTTAGTGCGTCACTGATACACCTTCATGTACTAACAAGTATCATACATTTATATCGATTACGACACAAATGAAGTCCTTGGATACGGTTTACAGAGAATTAATAAAACATTCATTGTTTGCATTTCGTTGCGCAGATAAGTATAGTTAAATGCTGCTATAAGTCAATGAGAATTTGCTCTTGACAGACATAATGCGTGCAAAATTTCTATCAGCAAATAAAACTACAGGGATGTTATATATTTTGTTTTCTGAGTTAGTAGTCAATACTAACTTATGTGATGTCTGCTTTATCACCGTTGTTGATATTTGCATTCTGTGAAATTTGATAACGACGGTGCCGAACCAAAACCCCGTAAATCTATTTCGGCGCGAAAACTTTTTTTGCAGCATCCGGATCTGCTAGATGTCCCGCGCATGTCTGTCTTGTCGCCACTTAAAAAGCCAATCATGCTACTTAGATGGCGACAAGACAGAAATGCGCGGGACGTCTAGCAGATGCGGATGCTGCAAAAAAGTTTTCGTGCCAAAATTGAGTTACGGGGTTTTGGTTCGGCACCGTCGATATACTGACATCAGGTGCTAGCATGTTGTTGAGAAATAAGTATGTACATGTACTAGGCGATGTTTTGTATCAACCTAAATATAAGTAATTTCTAACACTTTGCAAAGGCGGATGCAACAACTCATTGTGAATCATTTAGCATTTAGTTACGTATCGACATTTGTCCTTAAGCTATAGATTCCCTATTTTCCGGTAAGATGCATTAATTTTGTTTTAAACGTTGCACTCTTAGACAACATTACAGAGGATAACTTACAATATGTAAATAAATTAACCACTTTCAACAAGCTTCATGTATCTGCTTCATGATAGGAATACGAGATATGTCCTGAACATATTTAGAAAATCCTTTGTGTTTAAATTGTTTCTGACATACGGCGATTGAACGAGGGTACTCCATTTATATCAAGCAGCTCAAATACTGGGATAGTCAATTGTACAAAAAGCCTTACCACAGACAGTTTAGATAATGCAACTACAAGGTTTGTGCTTTGAAATAATTTGATAAGCATACCAGACTTGTCAACTATATTCAGACATTTTGGTGTCGTAAACAGATTTCAGAACATGTTATATCAATGGAACCATGATCATGATTTCCCATTTGGTCAATAAATTTCGCTTTAGCATCAAGAAACATCTTGGAATAACTGCATTGTATTGAGAACAGCTTTTCTTGAGTGTGCGTAATTCAATTGATCCGAATTTTATTTTTCTCACGAGTGTAATAAAACGTATCAATACAAGCAAATGTTGTCAATGTGATAGGGTATTCGATTGTTTTTCTTTTAGGTTTAAGCCTATTCGGGCTTAAGAGTACTTGGCTACAAACCTCAGCCATTATTCGTCCTATAACTATTCTGGAATCGGTATGATTGTCTGCCAGTACATTACATAAGCCCAAACATTATCCTGCACATGTAGTATATCGATGGTCGGCTTTTGACGAACGTTCACAATGACTCCGAAGATTAAGTGTCGGTATGCATCAATGGTGTTTCCTGTTATTGAATTTTATATTATTACGCTTCATAAGGAGAAATGTCTACGTTGGGTGATTATTATACGAATCACACCAAAAACATACAAAATACATTCACCAACTGTAACAATGTGAACTTAGAAATATTCATAAATTTACTTTACTGACATTATATGAATACCATAACACATTGTACTTATCTTGCTTGACTCAAGTGCTAAACAAACCGACGCACACAGGGGCAACAAACGTAATGATCAAGCAACGACTAAATTGGATATAGCGCATCCTTTTTCTCTTAATGAATGATATTCAGCTAGCTTTGGTGTTAGACGGCCCTTTTCAGGTTGTCAGATAATGTTTGGTAAAGCATTTATTTGACTAGAAACTGATATTGCTGTACGAACTAAACGATTGACGGCTCTAGTTCTACTGCATATTTCGCATATTTAAATGATATAAGAGGATCATTTATGTTATGAGTAAGATTGCCGCTTTTCTATATCAACGTTTTAAGGCGCAATGAAAGTATTACTTACATGTTAGCAAGTCTTTCTAGAGAAACATTCGACTGTTTAAAGGAGAATCGCAAACAATAAAAGACAAAAACACAAGGTGACCCTGTCTGTCTTCATAGCCAATAGGTTGAGAGTTCTCTATGATGGAATATATATCTGGCTCGAATCCAGTCCGGGACAAATCTAAGTCCTTAAAATGGTACAAGTACGTCTCTATTTTTTAGCGCCTAACATAGTCTAAATACGGATTTTACCGTCGACCTCAATGCACGTGTCTTATCAAGTACACCGATCATTACTTCGAACACGTGCATGTTGAAAAAAGATTGAAGAGGAAATGTAATACTATAAGCAGAAAATACAGATTTATACCTTGAAATTAATATTTCCGCAGATAAATAACATGTTTTATTAATTAGAACTACATGTTATAAACGTTAGACAAAGGAACGCAGGTGTTGACTTGACTATGTATTGTTTAAAATTCCCAAACTTTGCTTTATGGATCGTATGACAACGGAGTATTGTTCAATTTATTAAACTGTAATGAGAAATGTGGTATTTTTGAAATTGAGAGGTTTTGTCATATCCGATATTATTACAAAGAGTTAATTAAATCTTTTTTTTCTTCTGGCAAAGATCATTATGGATTCTCCACAAAATGGAGTAAAAACATATAATACGCCTAGACACTTTAGACAAGATAAAGTTCTCAAATAAACGTGCGATGACATGCATGTTTGGGATAACATTGATAAAAAACAACAAGAAATACAAATTCAAGTGACTAGCTGTAGAGGAATGAGGGGCACAATTTCATTCTTTCATAGGTCTGAATAAATAACGATCGGATAAGGGTAGACATACTGATGAGTTTAATAAATTGTAACATCTCATAAACAGAACCTCGACTTGAGCGTCTATGTATTTGTACTTGTAGACTCAGCCAAATCGTCAAGCGGTGTGTCCACCCTGTGTATGTGGAGTTTGTGTTGTATCCATACGAGTCCGATCATGAAGAAGAAAAACAAAACCCTAGAATATAATCAGGCAACAATGTCTTCAGAGTGATAACTATAAATTGCAGAACTATACAAGTTTCAAAATTCACTGCACTATATCAGTCAAGAAGATATATTTCAATTAAAAAGAATATATTCATGTTGTGACAACGTCGTACATGTAAGAAACTGCGATATATCATGAATGTTGGGTATGTATATGTATCATGATATGACAAATGTTGGAGAGAATAGAATATAATATATATGAAAGGGTTACTGAACTTGACTTTCGTCTAAAACATATTCGAGATATAATGATGTAATTAGGGGAAAATATTCTACAAAAAGCGACATAGTACTTTCAACTACCATATTCTGCTCCATTAGAAAATATCAAGCAATACCTTAATAGTAATAGTCTAGTCAAGACAATCTCATTATGTTTCGTATGAGGGTACTTTGGTACATAAATTGCACACTTTATGCCCGTTATTGTCCAACTTTAATTATGTTCTGTCTACAGTGACGTTCTACAAAATACTTTTCCATCTAAAGTACTATCAAGGCGGTACGTATATTCCTTTTCAGCATTAAATTGCATTATTGTATGCCATAGAAAATAACAACATTTGTGAATTAAACGGATACTATACATAGAAGAGAATTCAGTCAATATTGCATACAGCACGACTCTACTGCATCTAGCAAACAGTGCTTATTTCACCGATCTATACACACCAATTGAATTTTAAACATACCACACACTCGTACAATGTACCTCATAGTCTCATCAATACAAAAACACATCATTTCATAAAGGAAGCTCATTAATTATAATATCATCTTGGGCTTCCTTGATCAATTTATGATCAAAGGTACTGACACATAGTGGCGATGAATTTAATCATGAAACACTGTCTCGAGGATGATAAAAATAAATATTACAGAACTATAAAAGCTTTATGATTTACTGAAATATATTAGTCAATCAAATACACACCATTTAGATAAATATAAAATAGAACCCTATCATGTTGTGACAACATCGTGAGAAAGTGAGATATTTCGCGGTTGTAAATGTAGCATGATGTGATATATGTTTTAGTAAATATTCGGTTTGAGAGAAAATAGAAAGATCTATATGACATACACAGTGTCGTATTATACGCTTACATGCTATATGTCAATATAAAACAACAACGATTGCTACACCCAGTGTTATTTAGAATTATTACTTCTCACATTTTACTTAATGTTAATTTGCCATAGACAAACATGTAGTATTCTTACTACTTCGATCAAGCGGATCAATACGCCACATGGTTGAACATTATTTACCGCCAGCAGGGTGATAGTACGTTTTTGACATTAATTTTCATGTCACGTGGTATAGTTTTAAATGCCAAAACAAAACGTTTCCCACCCGCATAACCAAGGTTCTAGTTCGAGTTTTCTATACCCAGCCACGTATTCGCTACATATTTTCCTTTGCGTAGGTTGGAGTTTTTTAGTTTCCGGTCAGCGAACCAAGATGTTGGATGTTAAAAAAACAGGTAATTAACTACTTACACACGATTTGAGTACTTGGGCAAACAAGGAACATAGTCTTTAACTCATATTGTACATACATTATGCCATGAAATCGACTCCTGTAGAGTTCACTTAAAATTACACCTTGAAATTGAATGTAAGTTCATGCGTACCCGTAACGTTTCGTACCTAAATATATCTACCAAAAGGATTGTGGACGAACAAAGGTCGAGGCGATAAAATAAATAACACACATCTTTGAGGTCGACATAAAAAATGTCATCCCTCGGAAAGTACTGTTACCCTTGGGCTTCGCCCTTTGGGTAACAGTTCTTTCCTCAGGCTGACATTTTTACTTTTTTCCACAAAGCTATGTATTATTTATGTGTTGTGTGGCATGGGAAAGTATTTAATATACTCAGTACATCTAGAAACGCAACGTTTTCATCCTTGATTTTTTCTTACTTCCTTTTTTCATACATTTTTTAATTTTATGTCATAATATTGTATAATCACCTAGAAACTTGGCTATTGTCCAAAATTTATGATCGGGTTACGTAACTCTAGTGCATCAAGAAAATCACAAAACACACGAATTACACATGATAGATTTTGATGTAAATTGCTTCGAATCATTGGTAAGGTTTGCCAATGGAAAGAAAATCACAAAAGAAAAGTTCTAGGCTTCGGAATAAAAATGTCAGAATAGTCCGAACATATACCAAATCAGGCTATTCGGATGCCTATGACGGATTCGTCAAATGTGAAGTTTCACTTAGGCTAAATTGTCATGAACCGACAATGTTTCATCTGGAGACACTGTACTAGCACTTTGGCACCATTTACAACCACCCATATCAAGGTCATCCATATGAAACAACTCTCCGACAGGACCAGTAACTCCGCATGTACAATATCCAGGCAAAGTTTACAACTGATTCATACACTGCTAAACAACTTGTTGGACGTCATGTGTATGATATCAATCAATACTTAATCAATATTTGACCTATTCAAATAGAACAACGATTCTGAATAAATTATGATTTTACACAATTGTGTTCCGTTACTTTTTAGCCGCAATATACACACAACAACTGTTTTATCGGATCGGTAGCACTATATGAAAACAATGTTACAGTTGCATTGTTCATGAAATAAAATATCATCAAGTAATTACAGTTTGGTTGCCAACCATACAAAGTTCGAAAAAGTGTTGACAGTAACCCCAGTGTTGCGTTTCTAGATGTACTCAGTATATAATGCAAACTCAATCAAGTGTGCCTATGCTTTCTGTGATAACGATGAGACAAGAATGCATTTGAAGGTATTAGTGAATTTAATCTCATTTCCATTTGTTTTGCAAAATACTAGACTATAATTATTATAATGTTTAAAGATATAGAGGATATTTGTATTTTTCCGTGCATGATCGGCTGATAATTCACCGAGTGGGCAGCTGAGGTAATATTTTCCCGAGTGGCGTAGCCACGAGTGAAAATATAAGTCAGCTGCTCACGAGGTGAATTATCAAACGATCATACACGGAAAAATACTAATATTCTATTTATTGCATGCTTCAAATAGCTTAAATGATGGAAAAACTTCACTATATACCTCAAATGTTTTGCGTGACGTCGTTTTCCCGCCATGCACGCGTCGAGTTTCAATTAAGTAGTTCTTCTGCAATGGCTTCAATTACGACCATTTGTTATACATTTATGTACATATAATGTTCTGTTATTTTTTAAAGATTTAGAAAACAAGTGAAAATGCGTATTTTTTTATTTTTTGCGGCGGGGAAATTTGTTTTAAAAAAAGTAGTCCGTTTCCGTGAAATTATGAACTGTAAAATTATGGACCGTGAAATTATCGGCGAATAATCCACCGTTATTCCGCCGTAAACCACCGATAAGCATGAAATAAAAGGTAAGATTATAAGGATCCACCATGAGCTTCTATGTAGGATAAGGATATCTCACCCTAGGGGTCGGATTTTAACCAGGGACGAGGCTTGCCGAGTTCCCTGGTTAAAATTCCGACCCCGAGGGTGAGATTTCCTTATCCTACATAGACTGTCTCATGGTGGATCATTTTTCTTCGACGCAATTCGTGAAAATATGAATTTTTATCATTATTTAGCGTTCGTGGCGTCAACGTGACGTCATCATAACGTGTCATGTGCCGTACGTTCGCATTCAAAACAATTGATAACATAGCGCCGTAATGTGCCTACACAGTTATGCTCTGCCTAAGAAAATGCCCCTTAAATAGTATAGAACCTATTTTTGTTCTTCTTGTTAGCTAAATACCAAGTTTATTTACTATGCAGACGTAGTAGAAGTAAAAGTAGACCAACATAAAGGTCGGAATAAATTCACGTGCGGTTGCTCATGTGAGAAAGATGTTGCTAATGTGAGATAAGATTTTCTTCCATTAGCAACGCGCTTATCTTACATTAGCAACGCCGAAGAATACTTGTATTCCCAATCATGGGTCACATAACATGACAAATCAACAAGTTTACGTATCAACTGAAACAGCAGATGAAAAAACCTTCATTTTGATTATTGTAAAACAACTAAAATAGACTTTCTAAACGAGTATAAATAGTATGTTGATGTTTCATATTTAAAATATTCCAGTGTGATTATCTATGAATTGGTTGGTTACATTGTTCGCTAAATCAATATTCGTTGAAAAGTTTGGAACTGACATTGTAACACAAACGTTTCAGAGATAAAATAACGCAATTCAAGGAAAAGTGTTCACCAGAAAGCGAATGGTACTTCCATAGACTATAAACTGCACCATTATAAAATATGATCCGATACGTTTAAAGTAAAAGTTTAGTCAACACCATCACATTATAATTTGTATGTAGGAAATATGGTACATACATTGTCCACATGATGCGCGTTATTGGCTAACGTCAATTATTATCTGTCTACAGAGACGCTCAATTAATGATTTCCCTTTCCAAAGTACTTGAAAGACGGTACATGTGTTCCATTTGAGTATCATTGTAGGTAATGGAAAATATTATTTTATTCGTGAATTATACGGATACTTTACATTGATAATACGGTCAATATCGCAAACAGCACAACCTCGCTTCACCTAGCTAACAATGATCACTTTCGGCGACCAATACACACATATTGACCCAAGATAGTATATTTTAGTCACTAGATTTAGCTACATGCGTAATTATTACGTACTATATGTTATGAATAGCGTTTGAAGGAATGTGAAAAAAATAACTAAAAATTGTCGATGCTTCCCAAGGTTGTGTAGAGACATAACAGCAACACTGTCAAACTTCTATTTTTAGCAATACCTGACATTTAAAGGTAATCCGCTAAAATTCCCTTGATAATTCTTACTTGAAGTATTTTAGGCTGATAAATTATACATAAGTACCGTTGCGACTTCAAATCATATGACCGTATGTCATTGTAGATGGCATGCTGAGTAATATTATATTTTTGTAATCAGGTGTGATCTTGTTACAATTATCAGGGGATGAAATATAAGACAACCTATTTGAATTTAGCCTGCCAGTTATTATTTGATACCAAATATATTACAGTTATTATGACCACGGGCCAAATATCTTGCTTATTCAACCCAATGATTTGCCTAGTTATTTTCCAAATTAATACCATTATCATATTTGCGGGTTTGTTCTATTTATGACGTCTTTTTGCAATGTTGGCAGGTCAAAAGTCAGATTTCAAGGATTGCTTAATTAAGTAGTCGCTATTAACAATCCTTTTGTACCTAAGCTTGACATGTAAGTTATTTATACACGAACAATATAAGTATGTCCCACCAAGGCAGTACATGATTTCTAAGTTAATATTTTGTCAAAGTACCACTAACAGTTTCAGACTTCTGAAACTTGGTGTTCGATCTGAATTAAATATATCAGATGTCCTTTACGAATATAAGATCGACTTTTTAATCACCATATATTCTGTTATTACCCAACAAAGCTGTTAACAGTGTTTTATGTGCACGGTTGTATCATTTGATAAGAAATTTCTCACAGAAATGGAACAATGGTAAATAGAATGTTATAAAATGTCAATAAAGGAAGCAATAAACGACAGATCCATAGTTACATAACGACTATATAGCAAGTTGGAGGTAAATCTTCTGTGAGCTCTTTGTAGATACAAACGTATCTAAATCAGGGTTTGATTATATGCTCAGTACATCTAGAAACGCAACGTTTTCATCCTTGATTTTTTCTTATTTCTTTTGTTCATACATTTCTCAATTTTATGTAATAATATTGTATAATCACGTAGAAACTTGGCTATAACGTATTACTAACTCCTTAGTGTCAAGAAAATCTCCAAACGCACGAGTTCCACTTGCATCATTTACGCAATGATAATTTTGTTGTTACTTTTGTCGAATCCTTTGTAACGTTTGCCAATGGAAAGAAAATAACAAAATAAAAGTTCTAGGCTTCGGAATGATAATGTCAGAATAATACTTTGGCTAAATTGGCATGAACCGACAATACTCATCTGGAGGCTCTCTACTAGCACTTTGGCACCGGTTACAACCACCCATGTCCAGGTCAACCATTACAACTAGTTGGTGGTATCTTGACAGTACGCCGGTCGGTAAATATTTGGTAATTATCGGGAGAAAATCTTCTGTAACACCTCTGTGGATACAAACGTACATTTTGTATCTAAATTAGGGTTTGATGATACATGTATGCTCAGTACATCTAGAAACGCAACGTTTTCATCCTTGATTTTTTCTTATTTCTTTTGTTCCTACATTTCTCAATTTTATGTAATAATATTGTATAGTCGCGTAGAAACTTGGCTATTGTCCAAATTTTATCGATCGGGCTATTACGTAACTCCTTTGTGTCAACGAAATCTCAAAACGCACGAATTGCACTTGCACCATTTACGCAATGATACATTTTGGCGTAAATTTCTTCGAATTCTTTGTAAGGTTTGCCAATGGAAAGAAAACATAACAAAATAAAAGTTCTAGGCTTCGGAATAATAATGTCAGAATAGTCCGAACATCGGTCAAATCAAACGAATCGGATACCTATGACGGAGACGTCAAATGGAAGGTTTCATTTTGGCTAAATTGTCATGAACCGACAAAATTCATCTGGAGACATTCTACTAGCACTTTGGCACCGTTTACAACCACCCATGTCCAGGTCAACCATTTGAAACAACTCTCCGACAGAACCAGTAACTCCACATTCAACATCTCTAGGCAAAGTTCACAACAGGTGCATACACCACCAATTAACTTGTTGGATGTCATGAATATGCAATCAATCAACACTTAATCAGTATTTGATCTTTCCGCTTAGAAGAACGATTCTGAAAAATCTATATTTTACCAATTTGTATTCCGTTACTTTCTAGCCGTAATTTCTACACAATCGTTGTTAAATTGCATTGATAGCACTATATGAAAACAATGTTACAGGTGCATTATTCGTGAAATACAATATCATTAAGTTAATACAGTCTGGTTGCCAATCATACAAAATTTGAAAAAGTGTTGACAAAAACCCTAGAGTTGTGTTCCTAGATGTACTCAGTAAAGATACATTGTGATTCAAAATACATGTACATTTAACTGTCACACTCACAGAATGCAATGAGAAACATTACAAAATTTCAGTATATAACATGACTAGATGTCTATCAAGGTTATTCAGGAAATAATGTTATAACAACTTGTCATGTTGTCGATGTAAGTCAACCTGCATTTTTCGGCTGGGACTTTGGTTTTTATTGTTCTGTGGCTTTTGTGTGGGCACTGCTCAGGATATTTGTGTTGTGGTGTTTCAGATTTCTGTGCTCGGCTGGTAAGGTTGAGTGCTACTTTCCCTGTCGGATTTTCCCATATCTTTTTTGACATTCATATTAAATTAGGGTTCACTAGTCACAGTAAATAACTATAGTATATAAACGATACACCAGTGGAAAATCAAAATGAGTATAAAGTTAATAAGTTTACGCTCACGAAGTTTGAACATTCCTTGAGTGTATGTGAGTGTTATAATGGAAAGATAACTAGTATCCTGTCATTTAGAAGTAAATAGCTGTACTTTGGGAGATTCATGGTATGCTGTTCACAACGACTAAACTCACACTTCATAACAGCACTGATTTCTGTCATAAAATCCATGTAAAAGAATTAGATTCAATTTGATAGAACAATCGCCTACTTCATAGAAAGGTCATTCAAAAGATGCTCTGTTGCAGACATATAGATCATAGTAATACGCAATACATGTTAGTCATTGCAAGCAATTGATAATTTTATCAGACTTGACGACAAAATACAGACATTTTAATGCACACGTACTAACCATTAATTCATGGTTTTGATTTCCCAATAGGTTAATTTCGGTCTACTGAACAACAACAACTATTGTTGAAAGAAAGCGTATGTTGAAAGAAAGCGTATTGCTTTGTTTCTTTCTTCAATTGAATTAAAAAAACGATGAAAATTTTCTTTTGCTAACTTTTTTGCTATCTTGCTGGAACCATGGACAGGAAAGGGAAAAATAACATCTATACTACGATTCAAATTCTGGCCAAAATGTAACATTGCAACAATAAAAGTAAAACAAATGTGCCATTCGACTAATATTCTCTAGAAATATTTTATGCGCACTGTCAATTTGGTATATGTTCTCAAAAAAAGAAATTTAAAATTGCCACGACTATTTTACGCAGTACTTCGTCAGGAAACGTTGAATGGTGAAATGATTACGTGCATCCTTATTTAATTAAAATACGTTACACTGTTGGCAGTGGGTGTTTATAATGGAACACAGGTAGGGCAATTGGTAGATAACTTCTTAAAAGTGAACCATCCACGTCTGAATTCATGCTTTTTTATGGTGGTGACATTAGTTAACTCGTTTATAATAATAACAGTTATGTAATTGTTAAAGTAGTGTGTCGCTTTACCATCAGAAATATTTAGTAAATATCGCATGTTTATGTATTAGTCAAAACTCTTAGCGACATATATGAAGGTTAAGTAGATTCCAAATATTAATGCACCACCTACAGTAGCTTAAAGATAAATACTGATTTAATATTTACCTTTTTGATCGTTTGTTTGCCTAAACAAGATATCCTGTCGGCAGTTTCTCGGATTTGAAATAAAATATTTATTCAATATCTTAATAAACGTTGACTGAAACTACAAAGCGCGTATTTAACGAATACATTGACGACATGTATGTTAAAGCATAAGCCTATATATTTTACTCATAATTGGTATGCATATCAGGCTCATCAACTCAGTTCAGACGTTTTAATCTGTTTCATGTTAAAGTAATGTAATCCTGGTAATGATTTCCTTTGGTTTTTACTTATTTATGTTCTATCTTCGAATTACCTTATGATTCTGCAGATAACGTTTTGTTGTGACTTTAATTTAACTAATAGGAATGGTATCCCCCCCTCCGAGTACAATAAAGGGTGATGGGGGTTCATTGTTTGAGACAAAATTGAGAAAGTAATTGACGTTTCCACATGCCCTAAAGTTACAAACGTATTGTACATGTTGAAATTGTGAAACAGGATTTATATACAAAATGCATGTTGTGTATTTTTATTTTTTCATTCTTATTAAAATAACAATTTTGCAGTGGCTTAAAACTACTAAGATAAAAACCATTATGTAATTGATATCGAAGTGCGTTTGCTTGATTCAGGATTACTATTTCGTTTATCTAAATTAAACGTACTCAAGTGCACTCAATAATGTATAAGTGTGCATGGTGTATTCTTCTTCAGTATTACATTCTAAAACAATCAGTATTTGCAGTGATAAAACAATATTGCAATATGGGTTAAAATATGAACGGAACCATTTATTACTAACGAACTGGTATGGCCACCCATTTCGCGATATGGATACACTTCATATTTATATACCACAGCGATTTAGATATGAATGGTTTCGTCAAACTGAAATGTGTCTATTACTGCTCGTTGAGCAACAAGAAACAATGGGTCATTTACGTATTCATTTAATTCGTAATTGTCACTTTCGTATCAATGTTTAACCTGATTCAGTAACTCGATTAATAAATGAAAGAATCCATGATGTACACGTACCCTATTCCATTTCACGTCAAACGTTACGCATGAAATATTTTGTACATCCTATCGAGAATCTATAAATAAGGACCTTGAATGAACACAGAACACAGCTTCAAATTCATTGAATTAATAAATCAGATGTTATTTTGATAATCATATCAATTAGAAATTCTGCCTAATGTGTAACCGATCATCGTGTGTATAGCTAGTTTGCGATCGAAAAAAATTGTGTTTATTGAAAGTTTCGGAAAATCTAGTTATCGGATTGTGGTAAAAAAGCACACAGAAGTAAAATAACTTCCTACCTACTCACATTCCGATTTTCATAATTTCTAGTCACCTATTAAAGGACATTTATTCTTTATTATATGTTGAAAATACATGCGTTTGGACAGTTTAACGCAGGGAGGTAATCTCCTATTCCATTGATGATTTACTATCAATTATTTAACCGTTACAGTCCGTGATCGACGGGATTGAGATTGCTGTTATGAAAACGAGACTTAGCAGGCACGTATAGTTGATTCAAAAATCTCTGTCACAACCGCGTAAATAAATATTCAACCCGGTCGATTATTACAGGTTTCTCAGGATTAAATTCTACCATCATAAATACACTGGTATGATTAACAATCTAATGGTCCTATAGCGTAGTGTTTATACTTACTGCATTTAGCTATTATGAAATGGAACATTCTGGCAGTTTTGACAGACATCTTTGAACCGACAATATGATTCGGTTTATTTATGTATGCCGCTTGTAAACAATGTACAACAAGAGAATGTACCTCGTCTGATTCACAGACGGGCCTAGAGTGTGTTATATGAAGTAAGTTGCAAATACGTAAATATACAGTTCGATTTCGAGCATTGAGCCGTGACTGCACTTTTAAAGTTTAATCCATTCGCCGATAAAGATTGTCTTGAGGTTGACTATTCAGATATGTATAACACGCATTAGTAAGTACCATATATTTAAATCATGACTATTGAAATCAATAAATCACGGGTTACCCGCACAAATAGACCCGTCTAAAAGGTCATGGCTCAGGGTTCAAAATTAAACTATACCGTTAGGCGTATCATGGGACCGTAAAATTGGCTGTTGCAAGTATAAAGTATTCTAACTTGAGTTTTCATACAAAATACAAATATGTTACATAGAACTTATGAGCAAAAGTTTTTTAACTGATTTCTGACGTTGCTGAAATTTGTGTATAAGGTAGATATATTTCATTTATTCGAGCAAAATTTCATACTAGGTGTAGTAATTACAGTGAAATGTTTGAAAAACACGATTTTTTTCTATCGCAAACTAGCTATAATTGATCATTAACAAAAGATCATAAGTTGCAAGCAAATGGTAAAGTCTCAATAAGCGTTAAATCCTGTATTCTCCAATAATTATAGTATCATTAATTTTAGTATTGTAATCCTGCAATTCCCATTCCCATGTTTGTTTTTTCATCCAACACATATAATGCTGTGTTTGTTTTTATGCGTAGCTAAAAAAGTTGTTTAGTAATCGACACAGTCCGGTTCATTCTCTTACATTCTCGTACCCTTAGATTTACCATAAATGAGATAGAACAATCTGCAATATATCTAGAGGACATTATGTTTTGCACAAAATGAAGTATGCGTGTTTATATTATTTCAAGTGAAGGAATAGTAGTCGTCCATGAGAAGAAAACGCCCCCGTTACAAAGTAAATGCCCCATCCCCTATTTTTTATCGCTAAATGAAATCCCTCCCGCTATTTGTTGTCAGTGAGTACAATTGTCAAGTTTACTAACGTGAATATAGTCTTACATGTAATTCAGTACACCATGGTTCGCCTCTGTATTGCAGTATGTTTATAAATACAAAATGTTATAACTAATTAGAACACTACCAAGAGGTTCAGAGGGTTATTGAAGAAGAAACGATGAGAAAATAATAATATCCAAAATATATCACAATAAGTACATACAGATACTGTATAAGGCACGACAGTGTTTTAGGTAGTCCAGTGGTAGGAGCCTGATGATCTAATTATTGTGGGTTCGACTGATGTGTGTGGTCTGCTTTCGGGCGGATAATAATAAGAATGTTTTATACGTTTGCCACCTCATACACAATTCTTTCTTCAACATTATTTCGGTGTAAACTTTAAAAACACAAGGTCCAGTTTATGATGAATTACACCAGGCACGTAAATTAATCTGGGATACTGGGGTATTTTCTTTATCATGTACTATCCCTATAGATAACTAAAATGACTACGTAAACTGCTTAAGATTACATTATTTTACACGTATATCGTAGTTTATTGTTGGGTAATGTATGTTTATAACACAACAGCACGCAATTTTCCAGCGAAAAACTATTCAGTCATTCATTGCTTTCACCCGTCATGTATAAATGTCAGTACAAGGAAATCAAAGAAAGATCGAACAGACAAGACGTAGTTTTCACAATTTTTATAGTCATCGTGACTATTTTGTCAGCATTCTTATCGTAACGTAAACTTCTACAATAAATGTGATGTAATTACAATTGTCGTACATAAATTTGTTATTTCAATTCAAGTAAACAATGGAAAACTATCAACCGTTGTCTGTTCATGTTCAGTAGGTGAATCTACATGTTTCCGAATGTTCTATTAAACTTACAGGAAATTTCTATATTGTAATGTTATGTAAGTGTGTCACGACATTGCCGTTTACAAGCTTAGAATATATATTTCAATGGTACAACATCATGCACTTACACAAATCGTATACTGATTACGACACCAATGAAGTCCTTCAGTATGGTTTACAGAGAATTAATAAGACATTCATTTTGTGCATTTCGTTGCGTAGATAAGTACATGTATAGTTAAATGCTGCTATTAGTCAATGAGAATTTTCTCTTGACAGACATAATGCGTGCAAAATTTATATCAGCAAATAAAACTACAGGGATGTAAGTACTGTTAGTAACTGGAATCAGGTGCTAGCATGTTGTTGAGAAATAAGCATGTACTTGTACTAGGCGATGTTTCGTATTAACCCAAATATAAGTAGTTTCTAACACTTTGCAAAGGCGGATGTAACAACTCGTTTTGAATCATTAAGCATTCAGTTACGTATCGACAATTGTCCTTAAGCTAGAGAGTCCCTACTTTCAGGTAAGATGCATTAATTTTGTTTTAAACGTTGCACTCTTAGACAACATTACAGAGGATAACTAACAATATGTAAATGAATTCACCACTTTCAACAAGCTTAATGTATCTGCTTCATGATAGGAATACGAGATATGTCCTGAACATATTTAGAAAATCCTTTGTGTTTAAATTGTTTCTGACATACGGCGATTGAACGAGGGTACTCCATTTATATCAAGCTGCTCAAATACTGGGATAGTCAATTGTACCAAAGCCTTACCGCAGACAGTTTAGATAAAGCAACTACAAGGTTTGTGCTTTGAAATAATTTGATAAGCCAGACTTGTCAACTATATTCAGACATTTTGGTGTCGTAAACAGTTTTCAGAACATGTTGAATCAATGGAACCATGATTATGATTTCCAATTTGGTCAATAAATTTCGCTTTAGCATCAAGAAACATCTTGACATAACTGCATTGTATTGAGAACAGCTTTTCTTGGGTGTGCGTAAATCAATTGATCCGAATCTTATTTTTCTCAAGAGTGTAATAAAACGTACCAATACAAGCAAATGTTGTAAATGTGATAGGGTATTCGTTTTGTTTTCTTTTAGGTTTAAGCCTATTGTGGCTTAAGAGTACTTGCCTACAAACCCCAGCCATAATTCGTTCAATAACTATTCTGGAATCGGTATGCTTGTCTGCCAGTACATTACATAGGCCCAAACATTATCCTGTATATGTAGTATATGGTCGGCTTTTGACGAACGTTCACAATGACTCCGAAGATTAAGTGTCAGTATGCATCAATGATGTTTCCTGTTATTCAATGTATAGTATTACGATTCATAAGGAGAAATGTCTACGTTGGGTGATTATTATACGAATCACACCAAAAACATGCAAAATACATTCACCAACTGTAACATTGTGAACTTAGAAATATTCATAAATTTACTTTACTGACATTATATGAATACCATAACACATAGTACTAATCTTGCTTGACTCAAGTTCTAAACAAACCGACGCACACAGAGGCAATACACGTAATGATCATGCAACGACTAAATTGGATATAGCGCATCCTTTTCCTCTAAATACATGATATTCAGCTAGCTTTCGTGTTAGACGGCCATTTACAGATTGTCAGATAATGTCTGGTAAAGCATGTTAGGTTGTTTATTTGACTAGAAACTGATATTGTTGTACGAACTAAACGATTGACGGCTCTAGTTCTTCTGCATATTTCGCATATTTAAATGATATAAGTGGATCGTTTATGTTACTTTCTATATCAATGTTTTAAGGCGCAATGAAAGTATTACTTACATGTAAGCAAGTATTTCTAGAGAAAAATTCGACTGTTTAAAGGAGAATCGCAAACAATAAAAGACAAAAACACAAGGTGTCCCTGTCTGTCTTCTTAGCCAATAGGTTGAGAGTTTTCTATGATGGAAGATATATCATGCTCGAATCCAGTCCGGGACAAATCTAAGTCATTAAAATGGTACAAGTATGTCTCTATTGTTTAGCACCCAACATAGTCTAAATACGGATTTTACTATCGACCTCAATGCACGTGTCTTATCAAGTACACCAATCACTACTTCGAACACGTGCATTTTAAAAATAGATTGAAGAGTAAATGTAATACTTTAAGCAGAAAATACTGATTTATACCTTGAAATTAATATTTCCGCAGATAAATAACAAGTTATATTAATAAGAACTACATGTTATGAACGTTAGACAAAGGAACGCAGGTGTTGACTTGACTATGTATTGTTTTAAATTCCCAAACTTTGCTTTACGGATCGTATGCCAACGGAGTATTGTTCAATTTATTAAACTGTAATGAGGAATGTGGTATTTTTGAAATTGAGAGGTTTGTCATATCCGATATTATTACAAAGAGTTAATTAAATCTTTTTTTTTTCATCTTGCAAAGATCATTATGGATTCTCCACAATATGGAGTAATAAACATATAATACACCTAGACACTTTAGACAAGATAAAGTGCTCAAATAAACGTGCGATGACATGTATTTTTGGGATAACATTGATAAAAAACAACAAGAAATACAAGTTCAAGTGACTAGCTGTAGAGGAATGAGGGGCACAATTTTATTCTTTCAAAGATCTGAATAAATAGCGATCGGATTCGGGTAGACATACTGATGAGTTTAATAAATTATAACATCGCATAAACAAGAATCTCGACTTGAGCGTCTATGTATTTGTACTTGTAGACTTAGCCAAAACGTCAAGTGGTGTGCCCACCCTGTGTATGTGGAGTTTGTGTTGTATCCATACCAGTCTGAACATAAAGAAGAAAAACAAAACTCTAGTGTTCATGAATATAATCAGGCAACAATGTCTTCAGAGTGATAAATATAAACTGCAGAACTATACAAGTTTCAAAATTCACTGAACTAGATCAGTCTAGAAAATATATTTCAATTAAAAAAAATAATTATGGAAATATAATTATGTTGTGACAACGTCGTACATGTAAGAAACTGAGATATATCATGAATGTTGGGTATGTATATGCATCATGATATGACATATGTTGAAGAGAAGAGAATAGAATATAATATATATGACATAACCATTGAAAGGGTTACTGAACTTGACTTTCGTCTAAGACATATTCGAGATATAATGATGTAATTAGGGGAAATTATTCTACAAAAAGCGACATAGTACTTTCAACTACCATATTCTGCTCCATTAGAAAATATCAAGCAATACCTTTATAGCAATAGTCTAGTCAAGACAATCTCATTATGTTTTGCACTGGAACTTTGGTACATAAATCGCCCACTTTATGCCCGTTATTGTCCAACTTTAATTATTTTCTGTCTACAGTGACGTTCTACTAAAGACTTTTCTATCTAAAGTACTATCAAGGCGGTACGACGATTCCTGTTCAGCATTAAATTGCATTATTGTATGCCATTGAAAATAATAACATTTGTGAATTGAACGGATACTTTACATAGAAGAGAATTCGGTTAATATTGCATACAGCACAACTCTACTGCATCTAGCAAACAGTGCTTATTTCACCGATCTATACACACCAATTGAATTTTTAACATACAACACACGAGTACAATGGACCTCATAGTCTCATCAATGCAAAAACACATTATTTCTAGTATAATTATATCCCTAACAGGGAATCACAATATCGTTTGTAGCAAAACCACTCTATACTCAAATTTTCGACCATACGGTCTTTTTCAAGAGATATGATTCAATTATATTTTTTCTACATTTTTAGTACAGCTTCAAGTCTTTGCATTGTAACTCGCAATGTAATGTAGAAAAATTATAAGTGATTCATATCTCTTGAAAAAGACCGCATGGTCGGAACTTTGAGTATAGAGTGGTTTTGCTACACACAATATTTTATTAAGGAATCTCATTAATTATAATATCATCTTGAGCTTCCTTGATCAATTCATGCTCAAAGGTACTGACACATAGTGGCGATGAATTAAATCATGAAACACTGTCTCGAGAGTGATAAAAATAAATATTACAGAACTATAAAAGCTTCACAATTTACTGAAATATATTAGTCGATCAAATACATACCATTTAGATAAATGTAGAATAGAACCCTATCATGTTGTGACAACATCGTGAGAAAGTGAGATATCTTATGTAAGTCGCAGATGTAAATGTAGCATGATGGGATATATGTTTTAGTAAATATTCGGTTTGAGAGAAAATAGAAAGATCTATATGACATACACAGTGTCGTATTATACGCTTACATGCTATATGTCAATATAAAACAACAACGATTGTTACACCCAGTGTTATTTATAATTATTACCTCTTACATTTTTCTTAATGTTCATTTGCCATAGACAAACATGTAGTTTTCTTACTACTTCGATCAAGCGGATCAATACGCCACGTGGTTGAACATTTTTTACCGTCAGCAGGGTGGTAGCACGTTTTTGACATTAATTTTCATTTCACGTGGTATATTTATTAATGCCAAAACAAACATGGCGGCGTTTGCCACCCGCATAACCATGGTTCTAGTTCGAGTTCTCTATACCCAGCCACGTATTGGGTGGCGAAAAGTATTCCAATAATTAAATGTATCTACGGTATCTTGGACACACTAATACTTTTCGCTACATATTTTCCTTTGCGTATATTGGAGTTGTTTACTTTCTGGTCCGCGAACCAAAATGTTGGATGTTGAATCCTTTAAATAATGAGGTAATTAACTACTTACACACCATTTGAGTATTTGGGCAAACAAGGAACATAGTCTTTAACTCATATTATACATACATTATGCCCTGAAATTAACTCTTGTAGAGTTCACTTAAAATTACACCTTGAAATTGAATGTAAGTTCATGCGTACCCATAACGCTTCGTACCTAAATATATCTACCACAAAGATTGTGGACAAACAAAGTTCGAGGCAATAAAATAAATAACACATAGCTTTGAGGGTGACATTAAAAGTGTCATCCCTCGTAAAGTACTGTTACCCGTGAGCTTCGCCCTTTGGGTAACAGTACTTTCCTCAGGCTGACATTTTAACTTTCTTCCTCAAAGCTATGTGTTATTTATATGTTGTGTGGCATGGGAAAGTATTTAATATAATGCAAACTCAATCAAGTGTTTATGCTTTCTGTGATAACGATGTGATAAAATAACGCAATTTGAGGAAAAGTGTTCACCAGAAAGCGAAACGTACTTACATCGACCATAAACTGCTCCATTATAAAATATGAAACAATTCGTTTAGAGTAAAAGTTTAGTCAACACAATCACATTATAACTTGTATGTAGGAAAATGAAATATGGTACATAAATTGTCCACATGATGCGCGTTATTGACTAACGTCAATCATTATCTGTCTACAGAGACGCTCTATTAATTATTTGCCTTTTCACAGTACTAGAAAGACGGTACATGTGTTCCATTTGAGTATCATAGTACGTAATTGAAAATATTATTTTATTCGTGAATTATAAGGATTCTTTACATTGATAATACGGTCCATATCGCATACAGCACAACTTTGCTTCACCTAGCTAACAATGATCATTTTCGGCGACCTATACACACACACTTACATTGACACGATATAGTATATTTTAGTCACTAGATTTAGCTACATGCATAATTTATACGTACTATATGTTATGAATAGCGTTTAAATGAATGTGAAACAAATAACTAAAAATTGTCGATGCTCCCCGAGTTGTGTTAAATAGCAGCGTGTTTTGTAAGAGACATAACAGCAACACTGTCAAACTTCTATTTTTAGCAATACCTGACATTTAAAGGTAATCCGCTAAAATTCCCTTGATAATTCTTACTTGAAGTATATTAGGCTGATAAATTATACATAAGTACCATTGCGACTTCAAATCATATCACTGTATGTCATTGTAGATGGCATGCTGCGTTATATTATATTTTTGTAATCAGGTGTGATCCTGTTACAATTATCAAGGGATGAAATATAATACAACCTACTTGAATTTAGCCTGCCAGTTATTATTTGATACCAAATATATTACAGTAATTATGACAACGGGCTAAATATCTTGCTTATTCAACCCAATGATTTGCGTAGTTATTTTCCAAATTCATACCATTATCATATATTTGCGGGTTTGTTCTATTTATGGCGTCTTTTTGTCATTATCATCTTTGTACATTCATTTTTATCAAGTGTAATCGTAAACAAGGAAATATTGCATTGCAATGTTGGCAGGTAAAAAGTCAGATTTCAAGGATTGCTTAAGTAGTCGCTATTAATAATAATTTTGTACCTAAGCCTGACATGTAAGTTATTTATACACGAACAATATAAGTATGTCCCGCCAAGGCAGTACATGATTTCTAAGTTAATATTTTGTCAAAGTTCCACTAACAGTTTCAGACTTCTGAAACTTGGTGTTCGATATGAATTAAATACATCAGATGTCCTTTACGAATAGAAGATCGCCTTTTTAATCACCAAATATTCTGTTATTACCCAACAAAACTGTTAACAGTGTTTTATGTGCACGGTTGTATCATTTGATAAGAACTTTCTCACAGAAATGGAACAATGGTAAATAAAATGTTATATAATGTCAATAAAGGAAGCAATAAACGATAGATCCATAGTTACATAACGACTTTACAGCAAGTTGGAGTTTTCAATCTTGACAGTTTCGCGGTCTGTAAATATTTGGTAATTATCGGGAGAAAATCTTCTGTGACCTCTTTAAAGATACAAACGTATCGAAATTAGGGTTTAATTATATGCTCAGTACATCTAGAAACGCAACGTTTTCATCCTTGACTTTTTATTATTACTTTTGCTCATACATGTCTCAATTTTATGTTATAATATTGTATAATCACGTAGAAAATTGGCTATAACGTAACTCCTTTGTGTTAAGAAAATCTCAAAACGCACGAATTCCACTTGCATCATTTTCGCAATGATAAATTTTGTTGTAATTTTCGTCGAATCCTTTGTAACGTTTGCCAAATGGAAAGAAAATAACAAAATAAAAGTTCTACGCTTTGGAATGATAATGTCAGAATAATACTTTGGCTAAATTGGCATGAACCGAGAATACGCATCTGAAGACTCTCTACTAGCACTTTGGCACCGGTTACAACCACCCATGTCAAGGTCATCCATGTGAAACAACTCTCCGACAGGACCAGTAACTCCTTATTCAACATCTCTAGGCAAAGTTCACAACTGGTGCATACACTTTTTATTAACTTGTTTGATGTCATGAACATGCCATCAATCAATACTTAATCAATATTTGATCTTTTCGCTTAGAAGAACGATTCTGAAAAATCTAGATTTAACCAATTTGTGTTCCGTTACTTTTTAGCCGTACTTTACACACAATCGTTGTTCAATTGCACTGATAGCACTATATGAAAACAATGTTACAGTCGCATTATGACTATACTGACATTTCATAACATCACTGATTTCGGCCATAACATCCATGTACAAGATTAAGATTGATAGAACAATCGCCTACTTCATAGAAAGGTCATTCAAAAGATGCTCTGTTGCAGACAGATAGATAATAGAAATACACAATACATGTTAGTCATTGCAAGCAATTGATAATTTTATCAGACTACAGATATTTTAATGTAGTGAAAAGATGGTTGCACACGTACTATCCATTAATTTCTGACTTTGATTTCCCAATAGGTTAATATCAGTCCACTAAACAGCATCGACTATTGTTAAAATAAAGAGTATTGCTTTGTTTCTTTCTTGAATAGAATTAAAATAAAACGATGATAATTGTCTTTTACTAACTTTATTGCTAACAACATGGAACCATATGGACAGGCCATTGAAAAAAGTAACATCCAATCTACGAATCAAACTCGGACCTTTCGAACGACTTTTAAAACCATTTCGTTTATAATCTACATAAAGCAAACATTTCGCTGTTACTCAATCCTGCTTGACGATTTTATGAACACGCGTATAAATAACATGCAGAAAAAGTATTTAGTATTTTGTCAAGCGTGTTTAAGATTGCTATCACTATTTTACGCAGTACTTCGCCAGGAATTGTTGAATGGTGAACTGATTACGTGCATCCTAATTTAATTTACGTATCAGCCACGTCTGAATTCATAATTTAAATTGACTTAATATCCCTTTTTATGGTGACATTATTTAACTCGTTTAAAATAATAACAGTTATGTAATTGTTAAGGTAATGTGTCGCTTTACCATCAGACAATATTAGTAAATATCGCATGCTTATGTATTAGTCAAAACTCTTATGCGACATATATGAAGGTTAAGTAGATTCCTAATATTAATGAAACACCTAAACTAGCTTAAAGATAAATGCTTATATAATAATCACATTTTCGATCATTTGTTTGCCTAAGCAAGATCTCCTGTCTGCAGTTTCTCGGATTTGAAATAAAATACAGTCATGCAATATCTTATTTAAAAGTGACTGAGATGAAAAAACTCGTATTTAACGCATACATTGCCGACAGGTGCATTGTATGGTAGTGTATAAACTTATATATTTTACTCATAATTTGATATGAAAAAGACTCGTCAACTCATTTCAGGCATTTTAATATTCTTCATGTAAAGGTAATTTAATCCTGGTAATGATCTCCCTTGGTTTTTATTTATCCATTTAACGACATGTTCTATCTTTGAATTACCTTATTGTTATGCAGATAACGTTTTGGTGTTACATTAATTTGATTGACTAGAATTTTATTTTTCCCACGAGTACAATAAAGGGTGCTAGTTGTACATTGTGTGAAACAAAACTTTCCCTTACGTTCCAAACACTGTATTTTTTGAATTATTAAAATTGCGAAAATTGATTTATATACCAAAAGCAAGTTATGTATTTTTATTTTTCCGTTCTTTTTTAAAATAAGAATTTTGCAGTGGCTTACAACTACTACTATAAAGAGCATTATGTAACTTATCACGAAGTGTGTTTGCTAGATTCAGGATTACTCTTTCATTGAACTAATGTACTAAAGTGCGCTCAATGACGTATACGTGTGCATAGTGTATTCTTCTTCAAAATTACATTCTAAAACAATCAGTTTTTGCAGTGTGAAAAACATTGCAATGTTGGCTAATATATGAACGGAGGCTTATTTTCCGTTTATTACTAACGAGCTTGTATTGCCACCCTTTTCGCGATATAATTGTTCCTTGAGCAACAAGAAACAATGAGTGAAGTTCGGACTCATTGTATTCATCAGTGTCACTTTCGTATCAATGTTAAACTTGATTCACTGACTCGGTTGTTAAATGAAATCATCCATGTTGTGCACGACCTCTAATTCCATTTTGCATCAACCGTTACGCATGTAATATTTTGTACTTGCATATGTACTATCCTTACGGGAATCGATAGATAAGGGCCTTGAATGAATATAGAACACAGCTTTAGATTCATTGAATTAATGTACCAGATGCTAATATAATAAGCATATCGATTAGAAATTTGGCCAAGTGTGTAGAACGTGATCAAAGTAATCATGTGTACTTGATCATTAACAAAAGCTCATTAGTTGCAAGCAAATGGTAAAGTCTCAATAAGCGTTAAATCAAGTATTCTCCAATATTTGTAGTATCACTTAGTATTGTCGTCCTGCATTTCCCATTAATTGTTAACCATTAAACATAATACTATAGTATCGACCTTTGAATTCAAAATAGACATACGCCATTTTGTGGCAAATGCATTAATATTGTTTCACTATTGCACTCTCCGACAACACTACAGAGGATTACTAACGATGTATAAATTTATTCACACTTTCAACAAGGTTAGTTTATCTTCTTCATGACAGAAATACTATATCTTCCCTTAACCGATTTAGACAATCCTTTGTGAACAAACTGTTGTTGACATACGGCGATTGAAAGAGGATTCTCCATTTATATCAAAATGCTCAAATACTAGGATAGACAATTGAATCAAAGCGTTACTATAGACTTTGTAGTTAATGCAACTACATGTACACGGTTTGTGCTTTGAAATAATTTGATAAGCATACCAGACTTGTCAACTACATTCAGACATTTTGGTGTCGTAAACAGATTTCAGAACATGTTACATCAAAAGAACCCTGATTATGATTTCCCCATTGGTCAATATATTTCGCTTTAACAGCATGAAATATCTTGGAATAACTGCATTTTACTGAGAACAGCTTTTCTTGAGTGTGCGTAATTCAATTGATCAGAATTTAATATTTTCTCATAAGTGCAATAAAAAGTGATACTAAAAGCAAATGTTCTAAATGTAACAGGCTTTTTGAATTTCCTTTAGGTTTAAGCCTAAGCGTACAAAATCTAATCTGGAGTAGGTATGTTTGACTGCCAACTCATAACATAAGACCAATAACGCTGATTATGATGTAGTGAATTGTCGGGTTTAACGAACGTTCACAATAATTCCGAAGCTTAAGTGGTGCTCCCTGTTTTTGCATTGTATGTTGTAATTTATTATGACTTATTATTAAGGAGAAAGGTATACGTTAATAGAATATTATATGAACCTCACCACGACATGCAAAAAACATCCAGCAATTTCAACATTAGCAACTTAAAAAAAACATACAATAACTCCGTGAAACAATGCAGATCTCTGTTTAAAAGAAGATGTGGAAAAGTGGATTTCACTTATCTATCCATAAGCCATCTAACACCTCAAATGCATAATACAAGATGTGGTAAAATACACGTACATTTGTTACATTATGTTTAGTGAAGGATGTCATTTGATCTGGTCGTTGTTTTTCTTCGTATGTCATTATTTTATATTTAAAAAAAGGAGCGGGATTTTTTTTCAAACCTGTTTCTCAATCATTCAGAGCTAGTAATTGATTATCACAAGTTGTAAAAAGTTGTTGTATAAATACTGTGCAAACTAAGGATGTGTACTGTTGAAGAGTCTGTTAAAAGACAGGATCACGCAACTTTTGAAATCCATTTGACACTATATGAACATATAACCTGCAAAACGTAATCAAACCAAAACACATAGTAACAATCTTGCTTGATTAAACCGATGCACAGAAGGTCAAAAGATCGTACTGTAGCATGCACTAAGGAAATTGAATATAGCCTATGATTTCCATCTTAATAAATGCCATTCAGCCATCTTTCGTATTAGACGGCCATTGTCACGGTGACAGGTTATGTCTGGGAAAACATGCTGTGTTGTCCATAGTACTTGAAACTGAAGATATTGCTGTAAGAACTAAATGCATGGCGTATCTAGTAAATTTGCACGTACCAATAATTTTGGAGGATTGTAAGGGTTATGACTAAAGTTGTCGTTTTGTATAACAACGTCTTCAAACGCAAACATGTAAGTTGGTCTTTCTTGTAAAACATCAATTGTTCAAAGAAGAATCACAAGCAATACAAGAAAACCACAAATTGTCCCTATCTGTCTTTCGATAGAGCGTTCTCCATGATTTGAAGATATATCTGGTTCGAATCTACACCGGGACAATCCTGTGTCCTTACAATGGTATATGTGTGTTTCTATTGCTGGGCACTCACCATAGTCTAGTCATGCATGTAACGCTCACTCCCAAAGCACGGGTCTTACATCTAGTTCACCGATCACTACTTCGAACATGTGCATGTTGAAAGTGGATGCAATGGAAATGTTACACTATAAGCAGAAAATACTGATAAACCTTACACCTTGAAATTACTATTAGATGAAGGAACGCAGGTGTTGACTTGACTATTATATTGTTTTAAATTCCCAAACGTTGCTTTATGGATCGTATCCCAATTAATTATTGTTCAATTTATTAAACTGTAATTAGAAATGTGTTATTTTTGTCATATGTGATATTATTACAAATTGTTTAAATTATTAAAACATTTTTATCGATCAGGCAAAGTTCAGATCCTTATGTATTCTCTACAAAATAAAGTAATAAACATATTACAAACCTAGACACATTAAGCTAGTTGCAGTTCTACAATAAACGAGCGTTGAGGGACACCATCACAATTCCATTATTTCAAAGACCTGATGAATAAGGATCGGGATACCTAATTACAGGTAGACATACTCACAAGGTTAACAAACTATCACATCTCAGAAATAGAAATCTCGACTTGAACGTCTAGGTATTTTTACTTGTAGACTTAGCCGACAGTCAAAGGGTATGTACACCGTGTTAATGTGAATATAATATTTGTGGTATATATACGAATCAGAAAATAAAGAATTAAATATATACCCTAGTGGTGATGAATACAATCAGGAAATAATGCCCCGAGAGCAATATATATACATTATATAACGTCATAATTTACTGAACTAGATTAGTCTAGCAAATATATACCATTCAGAAAACAAGAGGCCCTTGAGAGGCCAGTTACGCTCACCTAAGTCATGTTGGGAAATTTAAATTTTGTGCCAAGTAATTGGTATTATACTACCAACTAAATGTTGTTTTAGATCTGGTGGCAACCTTGTTTGGCGAACCTAAACGATTTTAGCTATTTTGGTTAAGAGTCAACCAAAGATTATTCCTGTATAGTGTTATCAAAATCCGTCAAGTGGTGGTGGAAAAGAAGCCTTCAAATGATATTTCTAGTTTTAGCTCTGGCAGCCATCTGGTTCAGTGGACCGGGAGAATATTTAGGCTATTTCGGTATACCGGTCAACGAAAGATAATTCCTGTAAAGGTTTATCAAAATCTAGATTTTTAAGGTTTTCTCTATATATCTCTATATAAAAGGACTCCCGGGGCAGGGCAATTTTGACTCCAGGGAAAGAATTTGAACAAACTTTTTAGAGGACCTCTAGCTGATCATACATACCAAATATGAAAGCCCTGGGCCAATAGGTTCGAGAGGAGAAGATTTTGTAAGGTTTTCCCTATATAACTCTATATAAAACTTAGGGCCATTTGGCGGGGACATAATTTGAATAATCTTAGAAGAGGACCTCTAGCTGATTCTACATACGAAATATGAAAGCTCTAGGCATGCGGTTTCGGAGAAATTTTGACCCGAGCGGAATAATTTAAAAATCTTTGTAGAGGACCTATAGCTGATTCTACATACCAAATACGAAAGCCCTGGGCCTTGCGGTTTCGGAGAAGAAGATATTTTAAAGGTTTTCTCTATATTACTCTATGAAAAACTAAGGGCCCCGGCCGGGACCAATTTTGACCCCAGGGACATAATGTGAACAATCTTTGTAGAGGACCTCAAGGTGATGCTACATACCAAATATGAAAGCTCTAGGCCTTACGGTTTCAGACACGAAGAATTTTGAAGTTTCATTTTTGAAAATCTATTTTTAGCCCCTGTGACCTAGTTATGCGACGGACTGGAAAAATTTAACAATTTTTGTAGAGGTCCATCAAAGGAACATTCATGTGAAGTTTCCTCAAATTTGGCCGAGCGTTTTAGGAGGAGATGTCGTTTAAAGAAATCGTTGACGACGGACGACGACGGACGACGACGGACGACGGACAAATCGGTATTACAAAAACTCACATTGAGCACTGTGCTCAGGTCAGCTAAAAATAGTTATAGAAATGTAATCATGTTGTGACCACTTCGTGAGAAAGTGAGAGGTATCATGATGTGATCAATATTTCAGTAAACGTTCGGATGAGGAGACAATAGTAAGATCCATAGAGAATAATTGGTTGGTGCCGTAAATGAGTAATTTATCTGGCAAGGTGGAGGAATTCATCGTCGCGTACGTTCACTGACGTCACGACAAAACAACAAGTCGGACATCTTGATAACGTCATGTATACACAGGTACAAGTAAGACGTAGAAAAATTATTGATCGACCCAGGCGCATTTTAATTAGGAAAACCTTATCCTCGGGTACAGAGTTTCAGCTGGCGACTCCGCCTTAGAAGAAGTCCATAAGATCACATAGTCACTTGACGGGATATTGCAAATCACATGATCAATATACGGGATATTAAAAATGTTATCCGACACCCCATTATCGGGCCGATTTTGCTGGAAGTGACAGGATACATTGTCGTGTTATACGCTTACATGCTTATATCTTAATATAAATCAACCACCATTGTGTGGTATCAAACCTATTTGCTTATGTTTTCTGTGATAAAGATGGATTAAAGATGCATTGGAAGGTATAAATCACATTACCATTTTTGATGCAAAAATCGTACTAGACTATAATAATGTTTAAAGATGAGATAGGATGCATTGTATTTCTAATCATGGGTCACATGGCATAATAGAAATAAACAAGTAAATATATCAACTGAAACAGAGGATGAAAAAAGTAAAGCTTCATTCTTCTTATCATAAAAAAACTACCATAGACGTTTCAAACAAACAATACAATATTGATGTTTCAAGCATAAATGTTGATGTTTCATGAATAAAATATTCCATTGTGTTTATCTTGGATGGTTAACAATAATATGTGAGAGTGGTAAAAAGTAATACTCTTTGAAAATTCCGATTATATCCGAGATAAAATGATGTTATCAAAGGATACTATTTCACTAGAAAGCGAGATGGTACTTTCAACTACCATATACAAGGTACTGCACCATTATAACATAAATCAATACGTTTATATTGTTATAGTCTAGTCGAGACAAGCTCATTATGTTCCATAGATTGCCCACATGATGCTCATTGTTCGATTCTCAAACTGAAATTAGTGTCTGTCTATAGCGACGTTTTATTAATGACTTATCGTTCTAAAGTATTATCAAGACGGAACATAGACTCCTTTTGAACATTAAATTTCATTATTACATGCCATTGCAAATAATATAATTTGTGAATTGATCGGACAGTTTACATAGAAGAGAATGCACCTCACAAACAATGCTCATTTCACCGACCTAAAGGCGCCAATTAAATTTAACATTGCACGCACTAATACAACGTATATACATGTTGTACCTTATAGCCTCGTCAATACAAAAGCACAGCATTTCAATAAGGAAGCTCATTAATAATGATATCGTCTTGAGCTTCAATATTCAAAAGTACTGACGATAAACAGTCATGGAAATACAGTAGAACACAGACAAACCAAAACCACACTATAACGATGTATAGCGGCCACCCCAAGCATGAGTAAGACAAAGAACGAACCGTCTAATTCTCCAAAACTGGATATTTCAAGCAAGCCTATAATCACTTCGCATGGAGATACATTTTTGTATTTGAACACAACATTATAAATAAAACTTTGCGTACAAATTAAACATTGTAATGATGTGCAACCATCTACAAAGTACTTCAACAAAGAATGTCACGAAAACGCAGATATGTAAATATTTACGATTCCAAGTACCTAGTAATATTTGATTTCTTTGTTTTCGAAGAGTTTCTTATGAATATAGTTAATTCTGTAGGATGTTAGTTTGTTCTTATCGATAGTTGTGCATTTCATATGTAGTGGTTTATTATCCCTGTACTGTCGTTACAATAACTAGATACATTGTCACTTTTGCAATTTAGTTTTGCTGTTGTTTCGAAATGATACGTTTTGGATAGAATGATGGAGGTTTTTCAATCCTAGCACATCATCACGATGTAGTTTATGGTATCAATGGCATTCGCACGTATACAAGAATTGTTTTAGTAATTCGTAACATTTCGGATCTTATCTTGCGCAAAGACGAAATGCTGTATTTCACAACTATTCTAATATACTATAATCTATACACCACGAATTGGCATACGTATGACGATATTTCTTCATCGACATTGTTTTAACTTAATTAGGAAACAGTTATCAATGCAATAGTCCCGAGAAACATCCTAAGCTGCACATTTCATGACACGTAGAGTAACGGTTACGTTCAGAAGATCACATTGTATTCTGTTGTCTCTTTTATTGTACAGGTTGTCCTTAATGTGTTATAATTACGATCAAAAGCCATGAGAAAATGTTCCATTCTCCCAGTTTTTATTTCCTTACATTATTAATATGAGAATGAGAGAATATTTTGCCGTTACATAATTACTCTCATAGCTCATGTTTTGTACGCAGCTATTTGTTCGCGTTCGTCTTTGAGGTGTAGAACAAAGAATAAAAATGACTTAAACATTCGACACATTCTATACACTCTGCTCAACGACCGGAGCTCTATAATTATGGTATCGACATAAAATGGTACGACATTGTAATTTATCATGCAACTACTAGTACCATCATGGTAACTGTCTGATAACACATGACCTGAGAAAAGTATGCGTTCCCAGGTCAAAAGCATGATCCACAGATCAATGTCTTACTCACCAATGTGTATTTCCATCTGTTTTCCAACAACATTCTTCTGTGATTAAGCTAAGCTTGTCTATCTTGTTGAAAACACCGTTCTCCCACTCGGTTTTACAAGCATGTCTAAATTGTTCATTCTTGATGAATTTTTGACAGTATGTACGAAATAGATTTCCAAATAGTTAATATCATTTTTGGCGTATATTTTTTAAAGTATGAAGCCCACGAATGGAAGTTCTGTGGAAAACTGAGGTAGCGTGACGTCGTTGGCGAATGTTAACGTTCACGTTCAGTGGACCGCATAGCGTCACCTGGTGCACGTCAAATGTACACATTATGTATGTTTTTGGAAGATATATAATGAAACTTGACTCGTATGACAAGAAATAATTTCTCTCTAAGTTAAGTATAGTTTGAGCATACAAACCTAATAGTTTTCAAGATGTAACACGATTATACGATATGCTAAGACAACGCACGTACAACTCGTAAAACGTTATCACGTTTTCAGAATTGATTCATGTTCAATGCTAACAACGCGTAAATGGTCGTAATGAATCATGCAACGACTAAGTTGACTATAGCATATCCTTTCCATCTTAATAAATGCCAATCAACTCGCTTTCGTCCATTCTAAGGTTCTCAGATTATGTCTGGTAAAGCATGTTAGGTTGTTAATTTGACTAGAGACTCTGATGATATTGTAGTAAGGATTAAATGATTGGCTCTGACCCTCAGTATATTTCAATTTTTTTGAAGGATCGTACGAGTTATAATTGAGATCGTCGCTTTTGCATATCTTAGTGTCAGATCTCAAGATGTACCTGGCTCGAATTTAGAACTGGACGAAATTAAGTCATTATAGTAACTGTAGTACATGTAACAAAATCCCTTATCAATGCTTTATTAACAACAAGGCTAAATAACTGCAATATGTTACTGTGGCATTCTAAACATCGTTCTGAAGAAACTGCAAACTATTCAAAATAAAGCTTCTCGCCTCATCACTCGAACATCGCGTTACAATCACATCATGCCTGTGCTGAACGATCTTTACTGGTTATCTGTACAAAAGAATTGGTGGTGGATTAATGCGCGTGTGGCCTGGCCATACCGCGTACGAAACTATCTGGAACTAATTCAGATTGTGTAGTTTACATAAATCCGAGATGAATGTGTTGATTCATAAACGGTCCATAATTGTTTATATTTTATCCATTTTATTTTTAACTAGCATGTTTTTATCCACTACAAATTGTTTTAACCCTGTCTAAATCGTGATAATTGTACAGCACTTTTGAACCCCCAATTTGCATATAAAAGGGCTACACAAATATGGTGTAATAAATATAATAATAACAATGTTCATGTGTACATGTACATGGCAAAGTCATTCCTGACATTATATGGCGCCCATCACTGATTGAGTCTGCCCTGTATGGGGTAGGCAATCCGTATATCCTTAGCTCCTAAGGGTAGCAAACACTTTACTGTATCAAAGCATTATTAAATTTTGTCTTGGATTAGTAGCCAAAAGTCCAGTGGTAGTTAGACTGCTTGATGAGGATGTATCTAAAATGTAAGTTTCTTTATAACATTAACAATAATTAATTGTCAAATAGCATAATCGGAACATTTTACATAGTCTACGGATTCCAAAATCGACCACTTTTTCTTTATAAATTCGACGCTTTAGCCCGTAAATACCGCATTTTGACCAAATGCAAGTTAAAGATGTTGGATATATTAATTGCAAATCATTATAATACTATCTCAGCGATTTTAGTCAAAATAAAAATTCAAATGACAATTAAGTCAATTAATTCGGAAAAATCGCCCTTTTCATGGACTTGTTAAGGTTTTGCCCCAAAAATACAAATTTTTGCAAAAGTGCACGGCTGTAAAATTTTGCAAACTTCACGTGCCACCTAATAAATTTATTTATAATTCGCAGGTTCGTTTTAATTTTTAATGTTTTAGCCCAATTTTCTCAAAATGCTCAAGCGTGACAAAGTGTCATCAACCGGATTTTTCATTCCAAAGGTCTTGTCTACCGAAATCAGCACAGAAAATAACTTTATACTCAAATGCAAGGTTCGGTCAATTCTTGTGGATTCTGGCCTGACTAATTAGGTACGTACTGTCTGACATTTAACAATCTACCATTGCATACCATCCTATATATTTCCCTATCCTTTGTCTACAGACTTAAAACATAGATCATGGCATGAGAGTTATATTGTTTCGTGAAAGCGTAATGAAATATAAGCGTATCGAATTACATTTTAATATGTTTTAACTACCATAAGAAGTTTAGTTTAACGTTTAATATATTTAGAAGAGACAATAATATTTTGATTTATGCGATATTTGTATTATAATATTGTAATAACACTAAATGTCAAACCAACCTATCACATGTAAATTGAAAACAACGTTGCATAAACGGACACTTATGGTTTCTGCAAAGCGACCCACGTCTTTAATCACTCCTAATATATTTTAAAGAATTGTAATAAAATTTCGTGCAGCCCACATGTTATTCTTTTTAGATTGGGTTATTCTCATACATTATAAGGTTCATTATAAGGTTTTGCGTCATTAAAGTAGTTACTCAAGCAATTGTGGTACCTGCATCCATCAGTTCAGCTCAGCTCATGCCTTCAAACCTTCTATCAATACTGATCCTACACTGGTCAATCGTCGTTAAATCGGTAAATGTGTTGTATTACATGTAAGCCAGTTTGGTCGATTTTCCTGCAAGTAAATATCGTGATTATAGAATATCAAGCGTCGTCCTAACAACATTGCGTTATCTTTTCACCAATGATTCTCATACTGTTTTGTTCCTTGTCTTTATGCTACATACTTAACGACCTATTAACGTGTATTGCAACATATCGGAACTGAATCGCTAATTGACCAAAATGATGTTACGCTGCATTGTCATTTTATGTTGTTGTTAATGTTTAGCTGTTTAGATGGAAAGTTACCACGATTGGCCGCTACCACTTTCTTCCACCCAGTAAATCTTCCCGGCGTAAGCAAAACTATAATAATATACTAACATTGATATAAAATAATTTATGAACACAATGCTAATACGTATATGTCTCTTACCAAAATATAATTTAGTTTTAATAAACCTCGAAAACTCCATGTAACTATGGGATTTGATACTATTCGGTAAGGTTAAATGCCAATCAAAACCAAACAAAATCTCAAAACGTCTTTGTAACCTTTCTATATATAGAAACGGCTTACACACGATACAGTAATCAATGGATGCAAAATGTCAGGGTTTCATAGAAACGGACAATGGTAAATTAATTGACGATATCAGTTATACTCAGAATGTCTACTGTTCTATGTTTTCTCTTACTTCAATGAATCCGCTGTCTGAATGTTCCTAACAAATGCCCATTATCGCTGTCTGAAACTACAATTTTCTTACAGGAAAAACTCATCTAAATCCCACTTACAACTACACAGATATTCTACAAAATAAGCAGCATACGCCTAATTGTATATTGTTCTCCATATTGCAGTAGACAGTTACTATCTGTTGATAATGCCTTGTTTGTACCTCATTGAATAGCATTGTTTTGTGCAAACATTTCTCGCTACACACTAGTTGATATGAGCATTACATAAATCATTATCATGAAAAGCCTGCTTTTTTGACAAGAAAACATTTTGTTTTAGATTTTTCATATAAGTTTAAATAAAAATGCCATTGAGGCAAAATGCAAAAGAATTTGTGTTCATATCTTAAGTTTGAGGAAGTTACATTTGATTTTGTAGAGTCCATATTCAGACTTTTTGCTTGATATCGCGAACGTCGTTCAACCTTTATTTGACGCTCCATTTACACGTTTTTCATAAAAACATCGTTTTAACAAATATTGCCATAAATAAATTACAATAGCATCAATTTGAGAATGATTTTTCACTTTCAAAATATGTATATGTATCAATATCGAAATTGTTTGCATTCAAATATAGGCCTTTAACAGTTTTAAACAACTTAATCCTAAAACATTGGGCACTATAGCAACGAATTATGTGAATACGACATAACTCTTGGGAAGCTTTAAAGCTTATGCATTGCACTACATGGGTAAATAATTTAAAACTGAATCAATTGATGTGTATTTGCTTTTATTTTTGAGCTTGTAATTGAATGTCAAAATAGCAGGTTATCATAGAGAACAGCTCATATGTTGTATTATGATATCATTGATATTTTTCATGCAATGCGATTCACAGAGTATGGAAACGGATACGTACCAATTTTATTTAGGAAACTCGCCAACTAACATATCATGGAAAGTCTTCGCTCTCTTCCTGTATTGTCTTTTTTTTTTTTCGGGCCCCAGAAGGGTAACCCCATTTATTTTCCCCGTCCAATGGTTTTATGGGGGTCGGAGAATCATCCCCCACAAACCTTACAACCTTGCATATTATATATATATAACGAACAGAGCAAATAGAAATCATACTATAAATGAATATACTTATCTACATAAATTTGATATTTTGGGGTAATAAAAGGGATTGGGACCTTTTTCGTCAAAGAGTGACGAGTAGAGAGAAGAAACAAAAATGTTGTCAAAGATGTTGATTGTTTTGTTTTGTTATTATTTGTATGTCACAGAAGTCGTCAGGTGTTCATAAATTGTTCCCATGTTTTATTAAAATTGTCTAGGTTTCCTTGATCTAGGGCTAGTTTCCGTTGTAGTTCTAATCTACTCTCAAATTTTATTTTGAAAGAGGCAAATGAAGGTAATTATTTTTTATATTTACTTGTAAAGATAAATTGTTTTCCATTAAGACAGATGTGTGACAAGATAGGATTCCTTGAAACACACATGAAAACGTTGGTTTTATTTATCTCGCCATTTATGTGCTTTGTATCGCAGTATTTTTTTATTTTGTTCCAGAAAATTTGTGTATAATGGCATTCCCAAAAAAGATGATCCATTGTTTCTATCGATGCATTGCAGAAGTTGCACAGGCTAGATTCAATCATCTTACATTTGAATAAATATGCATTTGTAGCAATGTTTCTATGAATAAATTTATATTATCATAGAGAACAGCTCATATGTTGTATTATGATATCATTGATTTTTTTCATGCAATGCGATTCACAGAGTATGGAAACGGATACGTACCAATTTTATTTAGGAAACTCGCCAACTAACATATCATGGAAAGTCTTCGCTCTCTTCCTGTATTGTCGTTAGTATACATTGTCCAAAAAACCGAGCATTATGTGGATACAAACCACCATACTGGCCTTGATAGTTATATTAACCACACTTTCAAATGGAAGTATGATATTAAGCCAACGTCGATTTAATGATTCGCATTGAGTTCTTAGTCATTAAGTATGTGTACAATATGCTGTATGCAAATAAGTACACAGAGTAGAATTGCCAGCAATCCTAATAGTACAATAGTGAGATGATTATTCCAGCAGATACACTTTAAATGTATGTGTATTAGAAGCAATCATGCTGACGAGTATGAATGGCTATTACATGAAATATAAAAGTCACAAGCAACTTGATTTGCAAACATTTACCAAAATGGGCTTGAAAATGACTGGAGAAACAAAGTTGGCGTACAGAAAATGGAACTACTTTAATCAGGACAATACACCACGGCAATCATGTTACGATTGTCACAGCGTATGTCTCAGACAAAAGTGACTGGGACATTGGTATAATATAAATAGCAAGACATCAGGGTAAGATACAAGTAAATGATTGGTCAATGAATCGGGCATGTATAATCGATATCACTTACTAGTAATTACTTCAAGTAAATGATAATCGGGCTTATGTAACAAACTCTTACGCAAAACATTTCATGTGTTTGTTTATGACATCATTAAATGAGTTGTTACAAAGATGATGAGTGTGTACAAATTATCACGGACTAAAAATATTTGAGAGATATCGCCTTGCAGTACATCGATATAGTTATACTGTCTGATTATATCACTATCGGATTATTGATGTCATTTTTTCTTATATCCTCACCGTTCATTTCGACTTATTAAACCCGATTTCCAAACGTTGCTTTTTGTTGCTTCCCCATGTTGTTCTTGCACTAATTATACTAGCATCGAGGATGTTTGGTCGTACACGAGCAATGTTTGGTTGTTACCAAATACTTCTCCCATGTACATACATTAATTCAATCCAATGATCATCATGATTAAATTAAAAAAGATGCCAATCCTACAAACCAGCATACGCTCATTTTTTTAAAAAAAATATGATTTCGCACTACATGACGAATTACTAGGATCATAGGAATTTACGACTCTACCTAATCATGTGATCACTTGTTAATGTTTCCCGTTTTGATTGTTTAAAAATGACGTCATTATTTGGAAAACGTAATTAACATCTAGTTAGTTATTCCTTTTTACGGATATAAAATCTGTGTATTCACATTAAGCATTGAAAGACTTTATAATATAACGATATATGGTTCTGTAATGTTAATGTCAAAGATACCATACATACGGTATGTTCATTCGAGGCATTTCGTGCATCTTTTATGGATATGATATGCTTAGAAATATGAGACTATCGAATTTTCAGTCCCAACCGTCTTTAAATGTGCTCCCCTATTGAATACGCCCGATTTTATTTTCTAGTGAGCCCTGATCAGTTGCTCAGTTAGTATGGGCATAATAGACCCACATATGATTTAAGTTTTACCCATGTTACCGTGCAGCCATGCTATCTGCCTCTACGGACATTTTAGAACGTCCGTTGCTAAGGACGTTAGTATAACGTGTATGACGTCATCAGTTGTTCGAGTATAGTTCAGCACACGATTTTTAAATTTAGCTTTCATATTGGACTAAGATTATGAATTTACTAACTCATTTGGCAAAGTTATGACCATTCAATAAGCGTACCTATATTTTGAGACATCCTGTACATAAATGTACATGTAAACACACATTTATAATAATAACAATAATAATAACAACACAGTCTTAAGGAGGCAACACAGTTGGGTACACCAAATCATCCATGCGTTTAGCCGAATAAAGGCATGTTATAGTATTTGCCGACGTTCTAAGTTGAATATCGAGGGGTGTCATTTAATTATTAATTTTGTATAAATGTAACGAAGTCTCATTTTCAAACCTTAGACTGTAAACTGGTTAAGCAGAAATAGATTTTTTTACCTCTCCTCTGAGATTTTTGACGAATCACAATTCAAAGGCGGACCCGGTGTACACCCGTTTAAGTGTTTATAATAGTATCTATTTAAGCAATTTGTCTTTAGATTTTGGTAAAAAAAGAAATGAACGCGAAGAGTTCACCATGGCTGCGCTAGGAAAATCGACTTTAATATATGAAAATAAGTTTTCACGAAACAGTGGAAAACATTTGAGAAATAAATTTTGAGGCATTGTTTGCATCATGGAATTTTGATATTGCTTTGATACGCTGGGTCCGCCTTCCCCTCAAATCGCAAATGTAACGATTTTTTGAGTATCTAAATAGTCTCTTACTATTCAATTTATTTAGCTTTAGTTATTGGTGAAAAGAAAAAATGTAAATTTTTCGTGCACGCTCCGTTCGCAGAGTGATATTTAATCTATGAAAATATATTTCACGTACCTGTTAAAACAATTTTTCGTTTGAGAAAAAAATGTGTTAAATACTCCTTTGCTATCTACAGTCCTTCCAATTTAATTAGGTTCAGTCTTATTCATGTAAATGTGCAAGAAAAAGTAAGATGATTTACAAAATAAAAATTTTAATTAGCTTGATTTTGTAGTTAAATCATGCCCTATTGAATAGCAAGTAAGGTATCTCAGTGCACCCAGAATGCAAAAGATTGATTCCGTGTTTTAAATTTGTTTAGTGGAGACCATGCTCCCCGAACCCCTACTTTTTAATAACATTCCAAATTTGTTAAGCATAAAACCTTTTCAAAATGTAATTCAGTTGAAATAACTTACATATTTATATAGTTTACACATAAACATTCATCAAAGTTACGCTAATATCATTGAATGTCCCATCTCTCATCCCCTAATGTTTGCCCCCCCCCCCCTAATTCAATAACTTTGAAAATCGTAGAATAATCGAGAATAATTGTACTTTCTAGTACTTAAGTAATGCCTTTCAAATGGTATCTAAACTACTATTTTTCAGGAGCTATCGTGGCCCTACCAGGTATTTGCCTTGGACCAACTAGGTGCCCTGCGGCCCCATGGACCCTAGCTTTTTTCTTACGCCCCCCAACCAGAAATCCTGGATCTGCCCATGCTATTGAAAGCTAAGACTAAATTGGATATTCTTCAGGAGACTGACGCTGGAGCATTTAAGATTATTTAGATGCATCATTACGTACAATCACACATATAAGTATTCTATCTCAGGATATTTGTAAAACAAACATTGATTGAATTTAAACCTTTGGTATTGCTTCCAGTCTCTGATGGCGTCCCTTGTGCTTCTTTATGATGTTTTGTGAACTATATACAACGCAATTGAGCTAAACAATAAGTCAAACAATTCTAATATCTAACCAATATCGAATTTTGACATAGTGTAATTGATTTCCGGGGACATGAATTGCTTCAATTTATATAAGCTCAGAAATTGACTTCCTTGAGTACATGTTACAATAATCTTAAAAACATGTCTGATATTTTTCATTGACAGTTTGATTTTGCGAAACCTTATCATTTCAAAATCACATTTTATAGTTGTAGAAATTACAATTAAACTAATCGAACTAATTTGCTAATCATTTACGTATTCAAGTTTAGACCGATACCTAATAAACTGAAGACTGCCAAAATACATTTCATTGTTTTCAAGCAAATGATTTGCGTTTTACCCACATTAACGTTGGTTCGTAAGCCTAATCACTGTATGAAACCAAGGGCAACTGCTATACGAAGTGATGAAATATACGTGTTTCAAATTGCCTGTGTTTCGAAATGACACGACGTAATAATAGTGGAACCATGTTCAATTGAATTATGCCGAGCATAGCCTTTATTTGCTTTATTAGGGCCCTGCAAATTTTTTGCAGGTGCCCTATAGTAATCACCTTGTCCGTCCGTCCGCCCGCCCGCCCGCCCGTCCGTCCGTCCGTCTGTCCGTCCACATTTTTCATGTTTTTTCTTAATAATTGTATGCCAAGTTATGTTACTCCAGCTACAATATTGTAAGAATTATGGCCCTTTGTAAAATTACAATTTTCCTCATTTTTCATCTTTTTTCTACATTACTTCAAAACCGTTACAGATATATAAATGAAACTTGCTATACATATTGACAGTGACAATACGCACATGTGAAGCAAATGGCAACAACTCTAGCTTTAATAAATATTGGCTTGTGCCCCTTTTTCGACTTCAAAACTTTAACATTGGCCATATTTCAAACACTTTTCAAGATATTCAAATGAAACTTGCAATACTTATTGACAATTATAACAACAGGGCCCTGATCACGACAGTGATGGTTCTAGTTTCTACTGAAACATGGTAGGCATATACATGTATATGTACCTCCACCCTGATTTGAATCCGTGTCGCCAGATTAGACGGCAAGCGCACTAACCACTGACCTACGGAGGCACATTAATCAATAATAAATCAATAAAGAAGCAAGTTTGTTCTAGTCTTATTTCCTGTTTGTTCAACGTTGCTACTTTAGTGTATTTTGGTATATTTCGTGTTAGTTTATCTGTAGTTTATTACACACAAATAATCAGAGTCACACGTCGTAATCAAGGTCGTTTCGCAATGAAATGTTGTTTTGTCTGCAGCATGTTAAATTTAATCTGATTTAAGATATCAATACTCGTAGACAAAGTATGGTTTTATAATGTTTGCATGAATCCTTCGTCAGCAAAATAAACTAAATATCTCATTTTAGTTCAAGCAATCAAAGGATCTTTGGTTCTTGGTTACCTTATTCTTTTTTAAATGTTCATCAATGGAATTTGATTCTCGAGTAAAACAAACAAGTGAAATAAATACAAATTACTAATTTTCACTAACGTCCGTCCGTCAACAATTTGTTAGTGTTCACTCTAGAGGCAACAGTTTTGATCCAATTATCATGAAACTTGATCAGAATGTTGTTCTCCTTAAAATTTAGACCAAGTTCGAAATTTGGTCATGTGGGGGTCAAAAACTAGGTCACTAGGTGAAATCTTAGAAACATCTTGTGTTCACTCCAGAGGTCACCGGTTTGATCCAATCTTCATTCAACTTTGTCAGCATGTTGTTCTCCATACAATCTAGACCAAGTTTGAAACATGGCCATATGGGGTAAAAAACTAGGTCACTATGTCAAATCTTAGAAAAAATCTTGTGTTCACTCTAGAGACCCCTGTTTCGATCCATTATTCATGAAATATGGTCAGAATGTAAGTTGTTCTGATACTTGACCAATATGCAACAGCTAAGCGACCTAGGGCCCTTTGGGTCCTCTTGTTTATTTTGTGGTGGACTTGTAGTTGTAAATGCCCTAATGTCCTTACCACAGTAAAATCATTCAACAATAAATGACTCAACTCAAACAATGTATTTAAGTTTCACAAATAATCATTATCTGCATTACAATTAAACTGAATTGAGTATTTAAGGAGATTTGACGCTGTCAGAATTTCTTGTACAACACAGTTAACAGTCCAAACCCTTAATTTTAAATCATTTGAAATTTGCTACATATTAGTTTTATCTGGCACCTCAATATTAACACGTATATAATGCTTACGCTATAATAATGTGTCTACTTTGGGTTAAGCGTTTTGTAATAAGTCACATTGTGGTATAGCGTCTATAAGAACACCATTTTTAGATCAGGTATTCGTCAACGTTCTAGTATTATTGCTGGAATTTGTTTCAAGACACTCCTTGATGATTTATGATATGAAATAATGGACAAACTGCCAATATTTTATTTGCATAATTGCCTCTATATTATATATTTTTTCATTATTATCATTTTTACTGCTACTATTACAGTCATTCCATATGTTTTATGATTTAATTAGTATTCTCCATATGATTTTTCAATGCATGTACCGTATGAATAAAGCTAAAATACTGCTATATTCTAAATAAAACTATGTGCCTAAGTCTATTTTCATAAATAATTATACAATGCAAACAATATTGACATACCGAAAGTGTATGAAACCTCCGTAAATATTCCAAGCTTTTAGATGAACCAGACTTAATCAAATTATTAAAATCACTCGAGCGGCACTAATCCTTTACTCAGGTAAAACACCTTAATTTTAATCCAAAAGTATTTAATTTAAACATACAAAATTATAATAATTCATAAGTAAACAATCTTAATTATACGCATGTGCTTTTCATTTTATTTCCAAAAGGTCTGTTCAAGTTCAATGTCACACTGGGTATTTATACCAGATCTGCATGTGAAAAGCATGTACCGTGTGACTACTGCTTACAAGTAGCAACCATATTGATTTTCAGTAAAAATACAGTAAAAAAAGCACCAAAAGTGTTCCTGTACAAATATTAATAGTAGTATATTAACCATAATGACAGCAGTCTCAATATTTGAATCACCATTTTGTATACAAATATCAAGTATACATTCATAAATTTGATTTCGTGTCATATTTTAGTACCTTTTTTTCGTACATGTACACAGTGAGTGTAAATTTGAAAATATATAGATCCGCAGTTGAAAGTGGTTTCGACTTTTGGTGCTTGACGTAATCTTCCGTTTTCCAATTATCTGTTTGGTACATATGGGAGTGTTATAGCTACGTACAATCTAGGTCACTCACTAGATTACATATTAGAAAATGACTTAGATAATGTGAAAATTCAAATTATTAATCCTAAATAGGTTTCAACGAGAGTAAGTGCTTACAAGTCGTAGCTAAGTGTTTTAGCGCCAATACAGTATGGCTTCATATTAAGTAGGTCTCAATTGTGTATGGCTTCGTTCAAAAAGGTTATATTAGTGCTAGTAATACATGTATACGACATCTTGTATAAAATGCTTTAATGTTATTTGGTGGTTTATTACATTGATATATTTTGTTTAATGTGTGGCTAAAACTAATTAAAGTTATGTTTCAAAGTGTTCTCACAAACAACTGAATGCAGTTCACCTAAGTCTGTAACATTGAATCTCATACATGTTCCCCAAATAACTGAACATGACTCACAAAGAAAACATGTGTTGCTAGATCATGCCTTGTTTCTTGACCTTGAGTAACTCTTCAGTTCACTCAAATAGAAGCTTTCTGACATGTATGATACTACAAGCATCAAGGAAATTAAAATTAAAAAACGGCCGAGTTGTCAGTGCGCTATTGATTTCTTAACATGTAGCGACAGTTCAGGTAATTCTTTTCGAGGAACATTTGTCATTACTGAATATTGTTTTTCTGGTTAGTTAGCATTCAATTTAAGACCGTCGTCTATAACTTAACAATTCGATGGCTAAGAACCAGAAGGTCGTAACGACCTCATAGACTCATACATATTTGAAATCTGCTTCACAAGGCGCTTCTTATGAGCATATATTCATGAAAATCTGAAATTGTCATGTTGACCAAAATGAAGTTTTAAAAACGTGTTTTCCCATAGAGTAAATTACACACAGTTTTCTCTTTTTTCTCAATATATCGATTTGGTAGTTACGACCTTCTTGTTCTAAGCCAGCGAATTGTTGAAGACCTTATAATTTTTGTTACAGTGAACCACAGCAGTGTTGAGGCAACATCGTGGAAACACAGAGACACGTACAAAATATAGTATTATTGACTAAACAACTCATATAAGAAACGAAATAGTTCAAACGTTATTTCACATGGTTCCAAAGGGAAGTTTAAGTCCAATTGTGACTTTGTTGATACGTTCTAAACATATTTATTTTTGCTCCCGTTTTGCCCATTATTGTAAACTAGGTCAAATCTGAAAATGCCTCTTTGACATGTACGTGTACGTATTAACGTTATATCACTGTCCTTGGTGTTTTAACTTGGACAGGGGGTGGTTGTGCCTCATTTAGTCGCCGTTTTGGCATGGGTTTGTGTGGTTGGCTCGCCGTGTGGTGGGGCCTTTGGGAACTTGGTCGAGTGTTGGCTTCGTTTCATTCGACAATGACCGCTATTATATAATTTCCTTGTGAATGTGGGTCATCCTGCATTTTATCGGCGGGCCTTGGATCTTTGGGTGTTTCTTCGGCTTATGTGTGGGCATTGCTCATTGTAGTTGCTAGGAATAGGTTTCCCGCCCCGTTCCTACCTTGCTTATATTTTAACTAGGTCAAGTCGATATTGTGCCGCTTTATGTTGCATAACGTTAGGTCACTGTCCTAAGTGTTTTAACCTAGGTCACGCCCCGGGGTTGTTGTGCCTCATTTTGGTCGCCGTTTTGGCATGGGTTTCTGTGGGCACTACTCAGGGTAGTTGTGTCGTGGTGTTTCTGATTTATGTGCTAGGCGGGTTGGGTTGAGTGCTACCTTGCCTGTCGGATTGTCTCATAATGTTTTTGGTTGGACCCAATAAACGTTGAATATATAAAACAGTACAGTGCCGATTACAAATAGCTGGTAAATCTTACCTAATGTTTTGAAGTAAAACGGTATATTCGATCCACAGACAATTATTATTTGCATTGAGTTCCAAGGCATAATGGTAAACTAGAACAGGTTAAATACGTATGGATGATCCAAGTGACCAGCGTCAAAGGAGAACAAGAAAATCGTGAATCTAACACAAAATAATTAAATGTAATTAATTCAGAAATGAACAATAGGATTATAGTTAGCGTATGTCATTGCCAAACAGTAAGCAAATTTCCAGTCAAAGTGCACTTTTTCAAAGTCGTAGATGGTGTCTATGCTTCTTCGGCCTGCGTACGCGACGCTTCTAAATACAATGTAGTATCATTTTCACTATCTGCAATAATGAACACAATACTGCTTGAGTTCCCGTTGGAATATAAATAATAAAACTGTTGCTAGATCTATTAAAATGCTATTTCAAGGAGGGGAATATCACAGCATCAATTATTTACAGAGTATGACTGGGGAAATGTAATGTAATTTACTGCATCGAATCAGATTATGACCGTGTGAATGCATTCAAACTTGATCTATAAAGGGTTTATGACGACATGTAGTGTGGAGAATTATTGTTATTTTCAGGTACATTTGTATTCTGAACACAAGTGTAATATCTGTGTGCAATGTGTTGGTTAGTTTGACGATTTCTACGCGTGACGTCAAATTTGCCCCGGTAGGCCATTACTGACATTACACTGGCAGCAGTGTCACTTTGTACGATACACCCTCATGCGTTTGATTCATGGTACAAGATGTATCACATATTTTGAAGTTTGAAGCAATTTGAACAATGTCATACAATAATCAGTATACAGGACCTTTCCTAGACATTTTGAAATGCCCCTCTTATATATATGAGCCGTTCTCCAGGAAAACCGGGCTTAATGACATTGTATTGTAATTATGCAATAAGAATTAGAAAAATGTCTAAAATGAGAAAAAAATCGTGTCCTTTGATTGCATATTTAAGTAATTGAATAGCATAGTACTATCAATTAACTTCAAGTTTTCTTTAAAATTGGGTTAAAATAACTTCTGTTGTTGCTATGGTGATCGGTTTCTAAAAAGTACACATATCGAGGAAAACGAGGATTAAAATGGCTAAAAACACTTGGTATTTTTTCCAGTAAGCAAACACTCTCAAATTGGAGACAGATTATTAAAATAAGAATATGATTCAAAAATGTGTCACAATTTTAAAAGATTACATCAAGAAATTATCAGATACCGGATCTTTGAAATGCCAGTTGACGTTACGTCAAAAACGCAGAGAATGACGTTCGCGACGTCACTCACAAAGTAGACGGTAGTGGTTCATTGAAAAACTCTAGAACTTCGTAAGTTTATGGAATAATTTGTTCAAATGTTCAGAAACTGTTTATAAGAGTCTCCTCTTTCAAACCATATAATTATCAACATTTTCACAATTTGGTCAATAAGCCCGGTTTTCCTGGAGAACGGCTCATATATATATATATATATATATACATCGATGTTATCATTATGAAGATATACACTGTTTGCGTAAACACGACTGATTTCGCTCACACCTACATGTAGCTAAAATAATCATTTACTATAATGTTATACATGTGTATACATGTATATGAAATAAATCTAGAACAGCACCTTAACCTCAATAAAATCGCTTAAACTTTTATTTGTTTAGAAACGATATTTTTTACAATCCTTATTTCTTGATCACTGTTCTAGGATTGAACCTACTACAGCATTCACTATGTGTACGTTATGGCAACAGTCTGCGTCATCCGCTTCGTACAGCGTCTACAGAGAAAAATATACTTTTAAATACAGCACAGTGCAGGATATTGCAATATATAACAATTAAATTGATGTAGAAACATATTAAACTTGTTGAATGTCATAAATGGCAGACCACGTTTCTTTAATAAGCTTGATTGGATCTAATTGACCGCAAGACAATTCTTACAATGGAAACAAAATCAATAGTACATGTAAATTGTGTCATTTAAATGTGTGTTGTCCCTTGTTCTAGTCTTGTCGCTTGGTTGTTGCCCCGCGTAGTTTGGCTGACTGAGGCGGCAAACGCGCGGGGTGGGATTTCGGGTTTGTGTAATTTGTATACCAGTTGTCTTCAAGTTGTACTCTGGTAGTTGTGTCGTGGTGTTTCTGATTTCTGTGCTCGGCTGGTTGGGTTGAGTGGTACCTTCCATGTCGGATTTTCTCATACCTTTTTTGATTATGTATACACTATGTACAAAGTTATTTATTTATATATGATTTAATGCTTTAACAACATGTGTGTTTTCATATTCTGATCATCTCATTAAGTTATATGTGATACTGTTTGTATTTATCATTAATATGTTTGTATATTATCATGTAATTAATGTCTATATGTTCTTTATGTAGACCATATTGAAAATTGGTATATTACCAAATATGTTATCTACTATAAATAAAGTCGTTACTTACTTACTTACTTACTTACTTACTTACAAGAAACGGCGAACTTTATGACCATACATTTCATCATTTTCACCATCTGAAATAATGGAAAAAAACATATGTGAGTTCCCGTGGGAATAAACATACAATGTAATAGTACTGTTGCTAGATCTATTAAAATGCGACCACAAGGATGGAAATATCACAACAGCAATGATTTACAGAGTCTGAATTGGGAATTGTAATGTAATTTACTGCATCGAATGAGATTATGACCGTGTGAATGTATTCAAACTTGATCTATACCGGTTTACGACGACATGGAGTGTGGAGAATTGTTGTCATTTTTAATAGCGTTATAAGGTATTCTAAAAACAATTGTAGTATCTGTGTAGTAAATACAAAAAAAATATAAATAATTTCCAAATAGCCATTACAGAATATCTAGACATTATTCGACAATTTCGTCTAAGCACTAATTCAACGTTGGCAAAGTAGGTCTAAGGTCTGTTTTTGTTACCTGTCTGTATATTTACTTGTAGTGTTTTGATAATACATAATGTGATAAACGAAGGCATTTCGCTAAACTGACCATGTTTCTGAGAATTTGTGTCTTTCGAATACATGCATTTATGATAATTTTAATGTCTAAAATTAATTCATAATTTTGTGGTCGATGGTATAATTCTTATTTTGTTATTATTGCGTCTGACTTACGTGAATGAGGTTTACTTAAGAAGAAATAAAATAACACCCCCGCTGATTCATATCGACACGGACCCAATATAATTGATGTGATGAAATTGGACAGGGAATGCAGCCCTCAACTAAGCCAATCTACTATTATAAATCAATCACATCTCTAAAAGTAAGGACGGTAATCGTATGGGTAGAGTGCGTCAAATTACGGCAATAATATTTCGAATGGTCCAGAATAACAAGCACAAAGCAAGTCATATCTCTACTACGTCGATTGTATTATCTCGGCATAGTTCATTATCTTTAAAAAATGTCAGCAATAATTCCATCATCCAGTAGTAATTCGAAATAACTAAACAATTTGTTCCAGGCCAAATACGTTAGGCGCTTTATATTCCGATTATCTATGTAAATTGATGCAAATCCTAAGTATACTTGTGTCTTACATCGATAACAATCTGAATGTTGCTGCAAACTAATTGGTTGGCGGGGAATTATTTGTCATTTCCTTGACGCTATATGTTTTGAAGTAATGAAGGGAATCTTCTCGGGACATCACTAATAGGTTCCAACGAGAACGAAGAAAAGTATAAAGTGAAATTCATTATGCATATTGCGTGGGGTTATCCAAAAGTTCGTGGACTGTTGCTCATTTTTTAAAATTTTAAGTCAGATCAGTATGAAAATTACTATACAGTGACACTAATGTATAACAAATAACCTCAAAGTATTTCTGTAAAGTACCCTTTGTATCGAGAATAACACGTTGCCATAGTAACACAAAAATGCGTTAGCGGCGCACTGCAGTTTTCCCCCAGTAAAATGCGTTACGTTATTGCCGATTGTTACCGTGTTTCTTCATTTAAAAGTATTAAAATGCGTCCTCGTGTTGGGTAATGCCATACCGATATTTTTCTATATTTTAAAAGTTATATCTTATATACTAATATTCGTCATTTTATGAATATGACGGTTAATGTTGTCATGTGAAATTCAACGTAAAATATGACGTCACAAGATATCATTTGGAGTCGCAAAATAATTCAATTATATATACAGATATGGGAACCCGCAAGGAAGACAAGAATTGTTTGGCAAATTAAGAATAAACCCTTCTGCATTTAATTCAATTGTTTTTAAATGACATAAATGGTTAACAGAAATTCGGGGTGATGTTGCAGACGATGCATGTTAATGGCTATTTTATGGACAGTTGCATTTAGATTAATAAAGCTTTCACATTTAGCGAGAAACGAAATATATTGTACTGCAATGCTTAACTCCAATTTAGGTGTATCGAAATGTCAAGGCCGTATATTTTTATAAGCATATTGCAGGTGCCATAATGAAGCCAATTCGTTCTCGTCTCATTTTCGTTTTAGCGTTATATTTCAGTATCGTATTGAAATAGTTGGTGTCAATTTTATTTTTATCAAAAATTTATTATCCATTTTATGGGAAGAATCGGAATCTAAATGACATACTTCGTAACATATTGGTTTAAGACGTTTAAAACAGAAATTCCTCTGATTTATGATATCAAGAATCTTCAACTTTGTGAGATGTTTTATAATGTGAACATAAATCCTCCGTCTGTGAAATAAAATTAAACAAATATCTCATATTTCCTTGATGAGTTTGAATAATCGAGTAATATTTGTTTCTAGATTACAATAATAAAACATAAAATACCCATCATTGGAAATTTGATTTGTGTTTAATCTTCACCATTTCCACCGGTGTTACTTTTTTCCTTATCTGATGTGTTAAATATAAGAGGTTGTTTATCGTGATTAGTTTCTTACAAATAGTGTGTGATTTATTGTATTTGTTTGGTGCACTAAAGCTGATTTGTCAGAAACAGTCTAAGCTAAAGTAACACCTTTCTCCTCGAGGCGAAAGCCGACGTATGATGTGACACTGTCTGGTGAAACGTACTATTTAAGTTACGCCTTTGCGAAAGCCAGTAAATTAGTGCAAAGCGGCATTGTGTTTTAGTCTTTATTATTACTATACCATATTTATGTAGCCTTTATCTCGACATGTGAATAACACGTTCAAAAGTGCTGTATAAGTACAATTGGAATATGGTTAAAACAATATGTAATGGATGACATGATGGTCAAAATAATGTTCGTAGAATATATAAAAAATATGGACGAAAGGACAACCACCTTTTCTTTTTGCGTTTAAGTAACATACACAGTATAGATGGTTTTAATAAAATCGGGTTGGTCTCGTAAGCTATATGGCCATTCCACACGCATAGAGAGGCATTAATGTAGTACTTCATACATATTTATGTGTCTAGAACTGCTCTTCAACATCATTAAAGTCACTTCCTCGTTTATTTGCAAATGAGTCTGATCGTTTCATTAAAACTGTTTCTTAGATAAAGCCCACTAGCAGGGCTAATTTTTGTACGTTGTGGAAAGCGTTAAACGTTCCTTTAATCACATTTAAAAGGGACTGCCTCCTTTTTAAAAAAGGAAATATTTTAATTTCAGCATGATTTTTTTAGTTATTATTTTATGTTATTAACTAGATCGATATGTAACATAAACAAACGTCAGCCTATACATCCGGTATATAATTTTAGATGTAATATTACTAAATACTGTAAAATCCTTAATTTTCGTGGGAGATTAAATTTCTTGGAATTCGTGGTTCACCTTTACGACGATATTCAGTCGCATCGAACAATGATTTTGACCCATGTATTAATTACTAGAAATGCAAAATCCATGAATTAATGTCCCATCGAAACGGTATTTTTTATTAAAACCACGAACTTTCGATCCATCGAAATTAAATGATTTTACAGTAATTAGAATATTAAGATGTTCCACAAGGTATATTTCATATCAGTATGCTTGTTTTGTAATATACAGGCGTCTATACCATAAGTACGTGAATAGTTGAAAAATTTATTTTACATTTTCAATAAACATCAATGTGGGGCAGTCTCTTTAATAATCGTAGAAGATCTTGTAAAAGATTATTTACTTACAATGTATTTGTACAAGAATGAAGTCCCGTTTAAGCATTTTCCGTCGATATACGGGACTTGATAGTAGCGCCTTATTTTCTTCAATTAGACATTCTTTTACAGTTATTACATTCGATTTATCGGAAAAGACTATAGTTTCGTTTGTAACGTCTTTGCTGGTCACACCAGTATTCGAGTTTCGACGGATATTTAATTAACTGAGGACATTATAGTTAAACATGCCTACTTATAATATTTTGTTGATTTGGCAATTAACATGCTAGTCCGATCTTGAATGTGCATTTGTATTCTGCCTAAATAGATAGCATTCATTTCCAGGCAGGCACATGATATTACTGTCATTACCAAAACTTAACGTCAGTTCGTAAGCCCCATCACTGTAACATAAAATTATTAAGGACAACTGCTCTACGGGCTGGTAAAATGTACGTGCTTCAAATTGCTTGTGGTTTAAATTGACACGATGCTGTATTTGTTGAACCCTATTATGACTTCCATAATGAAGCAATTTTCTTCCAGTCTCAATTTCTGTTGCGGTGTTAGAATATTTGGTGTTAATTTAACTGTTGGCTTATTGTCCATTTTCATGTCGATTACCATCTGATTAAAGATCTTATTCAGGAATAAGAATATGATTATATTATTTTGGTAACACTAATCCTTCATTTGTAAAATGAAATAGATATCTCACTTTACTATGACTAGTGTAAGCAATGACTAGATTTTTGTTTTGTATAACTAAAATCATGGGCGTAGGAGCGTCTTCAACATTGGGGGGGCCAAACATTTGGCAACTTAGGGTAAACAAGTTTTTTTGCTCGTTTCGCTTGCAAAGTAACTGCATTTTTTCAAAATATGTCAATACCCATTGTTTTGCACATAAATACAATCGTACTTAAATAGTACTCTTAAACGTCCACATCCTGCTATAACTGTGAGTTTATTCTTCTGTGGTAATTTGGTTTAGGAATAACGTGGTAACTGAAAGTTAACCAGTTCAAGTATACGGGGTCCCGGAGCTTTCCCCCGGGAACTTTTTCGAAACAATGGATCAATCTTGTCCATTCGAGGCGTTCCGAAATACCTTATTTGATATGAAAAAAGGGCCTAAATGCAGGGCATTTAATTTTTTACATTAAAGTGCTTGCAAATTTTTTTAAATTGCTTGATTTTGAGATTAAAGCTTAATGTGAAATCGTTTGTTGTAAAGGCTTTATATGTAAATGACAGTTTCAAAGGCTTTATATATAAATGAAAACCTCTCAAAGTCGTATAGGAGGTTCGTGGGACGTTTACATTACACTTTATGTCACAAGGGTATTTTTTGGAAACAATTGGTGTTGACATATTTTGAGCGAAGCGAGCAAAAAAACACGTTTTCACCAAGAACAGAAGGCAAATTGCCTATAACGAGATATGTTAGGTCGTAAATTATACTTTTTGTCTGAATTATTGGGGGGGAAAGATATGTTGGCCCCCCTGTCCAGACATTGGGGGGGGGCTGGTCCCCCTGGCCACCCTGCTCCTACGCCCATGAAAATAAACACAAATTAGCTATTACTGATTTTCACTATTTGTGGTTTACGAGATTCGTTTACATATGTTGCAATAATGTATTTAAACATCACTCTTTGTTCTTCTTTTACGTCTGATTTATTTGATGTGTTGAATATGAAAAATTGATCTATGGTGATGAGTTCCTATATTCCGATTTATAGTATGTTTTGACACACTAAAGATGATTTGTCAAAAAACGTCTTAAGCTAAAGTGGCACAGTTCTACTTTCACCAAACCCATTTTATAATGTGACACTGTCTGGTGCGAGGATTTATATAAGATTCGTTTTTTTAAAAATACTGAATATGTGCAAGATCAAATTTATGAGCACCAGAAAAAGTATTTAAGTATACGTGTATTGAGAGAAGTAAACAAGGATGACATCAGTCTCGATATTTAAATCCAACAATTTGAATATATAGTGATGTTTGTCTTCCTCGTTGAGTGCTAGCATTGTGTTATAATAGAGCAAGTAGTGTGTGATCTAGGTGACATTATGAAAAGAAAGTTCAAGCAAGCTTAAATATTCTATCTCCTAACATTGAATACGTATTATACAGAATAGAGAACAGTTTATTCGGCCTAGGTATAATACATCGTATCATCGTGAAACAACATAAATAAATGCATTAACCATGGAAGCATACAAATCAATTTTTAAAAATATCAAGTATGCAAACATAAATATGATTTCGTTTTACATTTTAATAAATTACATCGTACACATTCAGCAAAACAAAATATGCCACCATATATTACAAATTATAATACTTGTGTTTTTCAAGTAATTATCCGTTTTCCAATTATCTGTTTCATACATATATCGGAATGTTAGAGCCACGTACAATCAAGTGGACTATATTACAATTTAGAAATTACGTCGATAATGTGAACATTCTACTGCTTTACCCTAAAGATGTTTTAACGAGAGTTAGTGCTTGCAAGTCGTAGCTAAGTGTTTTAGCGCCAATACAGTATGGCTTCATATACAGCAGTTCTCAATTATGTACATCCTTATAAATCAGCTTTTTGTCAAATTGTAAAACAGACGCTGGTTGAACGAGAATGAATTATTTATTGCTGCGCAAAAAGGTTATATTAGCGCTAGTAATACATTTACAGTAGAACCCCACCTTACGGCCATCCCGAAATTACGACCAACCCATTTTTTGAAAGAACAGAATTTTTTCCTTCTTTGTCTAATGGTCGTTAACTCCGAAATTACGACCATCCCGCTGTTTCGTAATGCGACCACTTTTTGTCAACCAAATGTTCAAATTGTGAAGATGTGAACCCCGAAATTACAACCAGTTGTAATCACACCTCTCAAAACACCTGTCATTGTTTACATAATCGCCGATGGGTCCAACTGTCAACACCTCTGTATATTAACTCAAAAATGACATCATTGTATCATCACCACCATTTTCAATAAATGAACTTATTTATTCATTAGGAAACAAATGTAGGATTATAACAAGCGTAGAATATTGCCAAACAATAAGCGGATGTCCAGACAAAATTGAATTGTTCATCGTAGATGGCAGACTATGCTTCTTGAACCAGCGTACTTGATGTCCCTAAATGCAATGTATTATCATTTTGATCATCTGAATTAAGGAAAACAATAATGTTTGAGTTCCCGTGTGTATATACATAGTAATGCAGTTGCTAGATATATTAAAATGTTATCTCAAGGGGAGGAGTATCACGACAGCAATGATTTACAGATTTATAAATTGGGCATTGGAAAGCGATTTACTGAATTAAATAGACTAAGTCCAGTCATTGAAGCTAAAAAATATGGTCAACCTCAAACCAATTGCAAAACAGAGTTTCTTTGCATTTTCATCATCTACAGACTATTGCCAACTACAGACAAAACGTCAAATATGCGAGCTCAGTGGGGAAAATGCAAAAATGTTGACATGTGTATGGTCATTTTCGGTAGCAAGTACATCATTTTTCTTATTTCATACTAGATGGAGAATTATAAGTTCTAATATTTCCTCTGTAAGTCGTTAAATATGCACTTATTGTACATAAAAGTGTATTTTTTCTGAAAGATACAACCTTCCTCTATCGAATACAAAGAATCATATTATCATCACATAATTTATTTTTCGTAAATAACTGTTAAACAAGTACAAATTAAAAAACACCACCGCTGCTTTATATCGGCACGAATCCAAGAAACTTGATATGAGGAAATGAAACAGGGAAGGCATCATTCAACTAAGCCAAATAACTATTATAAATCCAACACATTTGTAAAGCTATGGATGATAATCGTATGGGTATCATTAGAGTAGATGTAATCTAAAAAGTAAGAATTGAGTGCGTCCAGCAATAATATTTCAAATGGTCCAGAATAATAAGCACCAAGCAAGACATATCTCTAATACGTCCATTTCTCGGCATAGTTACATTTTTTGTAATTATCTTAAAAAATTTGAGCAATAGTTCCTTCATCCAGTCGTAATTCAAAATAACTAAACAATTTGTTCCAGGCCAAATACGTTAGGCGCTTTATATTTCGATCATCTTCAAACTTGGTGACAATGCTTATGGGTGTAATATCTAGGCCGAATTCGGTTATAGGTCAAATCGGTGCAGGCGTTCTTGGATTATGATCCTTCTTTTACCAAAACAATGTGAAATTGGCCTTGTCTGTACTCTTACGCTGACAGATTTTGTCCGATCGTCTTCCAACTTGGTGACAATGCTTATGGGTGTAATATCTAGGCCGAGTTCGATTATAGACCAAATTGGGTTATGGTCCTTCATTTACCAAGAAAATGTGAAATTGGTTATATGGGCTTTTATTCCACAATCAATATTTTTTGTCACTAGCATAACCAAGACGGGCGTATTTTGTGACATTTTGGCACTCTTGTTAAAGGTTACCTTTATTTATTCATTGTCAACGTATGTGTATCTACTGTTAAAGCCCTTTAGGTCATTTCTGTCACATACCGATACGTTTTTGTGCCACATACTGAATAGGTCCATTGTTTCTAATCCCGTATAATTGTTATGCGGTTTATCATTTGTTAAGGCACGTAACAACTGTAGTGTTGTGCTGTACTGGTGTTACAACAGTTTAGTGTAGTACTGTTATAAACATACACAAGTCTATCATATTTCAAGGTATGAAATATAAGTCCGAATACTAGTATAAGTTCTAGGTATTTTATTAACTCCCAAATTACCAAATATAAATAGTCGAAATAGCTATAACACAAAAGCATGTAAGTTCTCACGAAAAATTCAAAGTAGTTCTCTAAGCAATATGTTCATAAGTGTCATTAGTTCTCGTAACATAATATCCACACTGCGGCATCCGCCGAGTGACAAGCTAGTCCGTGGACTGGACTCTGCATCTTGTCTAGTTTCTTTCCGAGTTTATAAGGGATTCTTTCCGCGCGTCACATAATCGCACCGTACGTCACTAAATCTAATGACTTCAATCCTCATCACGATTATCATTAATATCTGTCAAGGTATATCATGAGCTTGTGCCTCCATGATAGGTTTACATCATTCTAATTGATTACTACTAAGTATTTCGTCAGCTTGGTGTGACAGCCATGTGCGTACGTATTATATTACACAACCAACTCTGTAAATTATATATTCGAAACTAATGAATATAATTAAAGTGATTCTGTGTAAGAATGAAAACCCTATACCGTTTAATTGATACGCACAATTGTCAGTTTGTGATTTAAATTCGGTCCTATCTCTCTATAGACAGCACCGGATCATCGTCACACATAAATCACACGACCTATACGTACTTCAATTCTTCTCGGTTAATTTGATGCGCGCCATACTCCGGTTGATTTTCCACTAAATATTTTTGTCAGACAATCCTACATTTGTAGCAATATCCGTTCTGATGTTTTGTTGAACAATATGTAAGGAGAATACATTTCCAAATACAAAAAACAAAACTTTTCTCCTTAGGAAAGTGGAATAATTGAGAGCATTTGGTATTGATTACACATTTAAGCTCTAATTAAATCAAACGCAAACTTTAAAGCGTACTAACCGGTCGAAGAAACATCTCCTTATAAACCAAATGACATTTTTGTATTAATTTCCGAAGCTATTAGGTTTTCATGACAGCTAATAACTAATAGTAATGTATAAAACGGTCCAAACGATATAAATCTTTTGTTTGCAAGTATAACAAAAGAAAAGCATTCACAATGATATTGGTTTAATAACTGTCGACATGCAAACGGTTAGGATTTCATTGTTTCTTACAGCGACCGTCATTTTTCACTAAACTGGACATTGTTATGGCAATGTGTTTATTCTAATGATATTGTCCCTGTCTTGTACGAGTCGCGTTTTGCTTATGTTGCGACCTATACTCTCATTCACCAAAAAATCTAACATATTTGGTACTTGCATAACAATTCACTTCATCAATCAAATCAATTGAATTGAAATGTTGACTACTAATTGGTCAACACTTTCTAGGACTTAATTAGGTTATAAAGCGCCTCAAATATAACTTATATGTTTGCACGTAACGTAGTCGCATATTGCTTATGTTGCATATATTGCTTATTTTGCGACCTATGCTCTCATTTACTATAAAATCTAACATATTTTGTACGTGCATAACAATTCATTTCACCAATCACATCACTTGATAGTTTGGTTATCTTATATACTGAGTTCCAAAAGTTCCGCATCCAATATATGATGTGTCTTTTTTACTAGAATCTCCAACTTATTGATGATAATTCAAATGCGCATGTGTAGAGCGATGTGTACTTGATATAAATCCATGACAGTTATCGAGTTAAAGATATGTATCGATCCATAATAAAACCACATGTGACACCACCCCACGATTCCAAAGTACACACAACGATAAACTACTATTTTGTAGTGTAAGGGAGGTAATAAATACCGAAAATTCCCTCTCTTTGACCACAGACAATTAATGATGTTGCAATAGAGTCTGTACAACAGGCCAGATTTTGAGAAACATCCGCTTTGATATAAAAAACGCAACAATAAAGCAAGTTTCCCATAATTTCAATGTTGGTGGACTACAATTAAGCAGCAACAATGCCGTTGTTCTTGGTGCAAAAATATAGCAGCATTACCTGTCTATGTCAGCGGCATTGACCCTTGGCCTGTTATCACGTGGTACGTCATATACAGTTTTTTTCGGACGGAGATGATACAACAGTCGTATTACGATAGAGACATGTCAATTTAATTCGACACAATGTATTTTTAGTGAAACACCAGCTTCTAGCGTCTTATATACACGAGTCGTTTACAATTATCAATTTTTGCAATCAAATTAAGCGTACATTTCTAACTTATTTGACTAACTTATTGTGTTTTGTCGTAACACAGACACGATGCAAGTAAATTGGAAGTGAAATTAAAGCAAAAAATGAAGAACCCAATTATGCGTGCTTGAATAGACGTTTTTACCATTTGTGATGGTGTGATCATTCAAGCGTGACGAAATCCAACGGAAATAGAATCAACATAAACACTAAGGATACGCAAATGGACAGTGTTAGATAGATAGATAGATTTTATTCAGTATTGAGGTACATATTACATGACTAATTAAAAACATGTATACATAATAAAACAAATTATACGTACATGCATTCAAAAGTACCCATGACAGGCACACCAACACTAAGGATAACACAAAAAAGAGATATCTAAATATCCTAAAAAGTTCTATTAAGTTAACTCTTCCAAAAAAAAAATAACTTTGAATTAAGATGCAGAACTTTTGGAACTCAGTATATGTTTAGTTTGTTTGGTATCTTAATTTCTGTCATCCACATTTGCAATACGTTAAACATCATCAGAATGATACACTGTATAACACAATAATTCCCTTTCAGTGTAGTCAATAAATAATATGGAACTTGCATAACAATTCACTTCATCTATCAAATCAAATGATAGTTTGGTTATCTTATATGTTTATTTTGTTTGGTATCGTATCGTCTTCTTTCCCTCCAGATCTGGAGAACCAAAGAATAAATCCTCGTAGTTAAATATGAATAAGTAATTCATCACCACAGTTTTGTACACAAAACACAAACAGTCACAATCAGTTATTTACGTCGCACAGTATGCACTAATCATAACAAGAATATATATTCACATTATAGTTATTATATAAGGTAGGAATGATACACTGTATAATACAATAATTCCCGGTCCGTGTAGTCAATAAATAATATGGAACTCATTACTCTACGGTAAATGATGTCTTACATGTTAAGAATGATAGAAAGCAATTATTTACGCCTTTGTAGATTTTGCTCTGACACTGGATAACGTCAACACGAGATGTATCAGTACGTATCTAAACTTAATATTGATCGTAAAAGCTTTGATCAATAAGTGAAAATTGAACGTGCTTACTGAATGACAAATTGCATTTTGGCACCGTGTTGTGTCTGAAGTACCCTTGGAGAATATTCTATAAGCAGTGATTATGTTTCTAATGTAGAAAGCCACTCTAGTATTCATCCGTCGTAGTTTCTTCCTACCCCCACCAAGATACATTTGTAATAAGAAGATAGTAAGTGTGTCTTTGTTCAAGACTTGGAGGCAAAATTAATGAATGTTGGTCATGACATGTATGTGCAAACAACTGACAAAACTGTATTGCGAAACACGTCTGATATACATGTACCTGTACATGTAACATGAACAATTATGAAAAATGCTTGAAGTTGTATGCATCATTAGCTTAATGTTGAACTTAATTACGTTTTGCACTTACTTACTGAGTGTATAGTCGAATCGTTTTCCATGATCAGAGGCTTTTGTTTCTTACCCTATTGTCAAGTACATTGTATACGTTCAGTATTGCCTATGTGGTATCTAATTGTCCTTTGGTTTTATTTTATTTTTTTGTCTTGCTCCGGACTTGTTTGACTTCGGACATCGCTATCCGTCGCATTAGGATTCGTAATTTGAAGTTGTTCATTAGATATGGTAAAGTTTTTATTGTAAGAGTTTTGCATATTTACGATAATACAATCCATATGAGCCTCGGGTGTTTCGGGGTCTGTTCTTCAAATAAAATATTTGAGAACATGTACATGCCATGTTAAACGAACATTGATTTGGTTATATTGCCTTAATACAACCTTTGGTATTTCATCCAATATAGTCCAGCAATAATGTCTCCAAAAACCGAGTATTCATTAATTTGTGGAGAAAGTTGCCAAACTTGGTATATACATTGGGCAAACATATTGGAACATTTTTTTCATGAGACCCATCTCGTATCTGCCATTATGGTTGCCATGGCAACCATTTTTAAAGATGGCCGCCAAAAACGAAAAATTGGTGTATATCTTATATAACGCATGATAACAACGTTATTATGAGTAATTGTAAAGTATTTTTTATTAGAAATAACTTAACTAACATCTAACTTATACCTTTAACCGAAAAATCGTTTTGAAATATCCAAAATGGCCGACAAAATGGCCGCCAAATTTGAAATATTCTATATAATAGTCTTTAGGTATACTGATACTATATTTTTAACATTTATGCTGATAGTTCTAGAAAAAATCTGGTTAAATGTATTCCAGTTTAATTATTAATTAGTGGATAAATTCAAGGGACGTAAATTTCAATATGGATAAGCCTCGATCTGAGAAAAGGGCCCCCAATGACATGACATGAAATTGAGAAATTTGAGTATTTTAGTTACGTCACCATTTTCTGCGAATTTCAGAAAAGGGCACAAAATGCACATAAATGTTTTATGTTATATCCTGCCACATAATTGTTGCCTTGTAACATACTTAATGTGGAGTTCTATACTAACACTTGAGACCTATATTTTTGGGGTAAAATATGAGAAACTACCAACAAAAGTGAGGATTTTTGGAATTGGCAGACAACAATGTCATTTATAGTAGTATTTTATTGAAAACCGCTGCAATATAAGTGTAGTATCTTATAGTATTATATATCATACGAAAATATCGGCTATTGGTCAAGATACGATATTTTGGGGTAAAATACTACAAAATGAAAACAAAAATGTTGATTTTTGGAATCTGTTTACTGTAATGTCATTTATTATGGTATTTGATTATTAATCAATAGGATGGACACATATTGTCTTCGTGCTTATGATATTGCTAATCTGGTGCCTAAATGTTATGTATTTTAAGACATTTTTGGGGCAAAAATATTGGAATTATAAACAAAAGTGAGGATTTGAGGAATCGATTGGCCACGATGGCATTTAAAATCGTATTATTTATAAAACAACTGCAATTCGTTTCTAGTAACTTAAAGTTTAGTATATCAAATAATATATTAACATTTATGATTACTGAATGCTATTTTGGGGTAAAATCGTACAAAATATAAACTAAAATGGGGATTTTGGAATAGATTTACTACAATGGCACCAATCGCATTATTTAGTTATAAATCACTAAGATAGACATGTGCAGTTTTTCCTATTAAGATATTAATAATCTAGTTGGGATATATTTGGGGTGAAACAGTCAAAAATATAAAATTAATAAAAGTGAGGATTTTTGGAATCTAATGATCACAATGTCATAACGCCACAAACTGTGCTATTTTATAATTAATCACTCTAATAGGCATATGTTGACTTTTCGCATATTAAGAAATTAATAATCTGTTCAAAAGTTGTTCATATGTTATGTTATCTTTTTTGGGTTAAACATTCTTAACTATAAACAGTAATTTAGTATTCTTGGAATCAGAAGACCACACAATTATTAAACATCGTAGTCGTTAATAACTTACTCACTGCATTTGGTTGGTAGTAACAATTTGCTTAATACATCAAAACATTTATGTATGAAATAACTTGTGTAAAATGCAATTCTTTGGAATGAAACACAAAAAGAGTAAATGAAACAACCTACTCCAAGCAATTATGTATCAGGCAATGATGTGTACCACAAAGAGCCGTTATCTACCAAAAGCATTGCTAAGACAGGAATAAAACACAACGTGTCGCCAAGATAGGAATTTCTGACGAGGAATTGCTGTGCCCGACCAAATTAGGTATCTTTATTGTCAGGATAAAAATGTCCAGTGAGACCTAGACATAATGATGAATACTACACATGCATGGAATCTCTGCATATTGTATTTTGAGTAGATCATATTGTTTGAGATGGCTTTACCTGGTCATATTTTCAAATACTAGTACCTGGTGTGACCTGGACATTTTCGAAATTATACAGGGCTTCAAGTCTGCTAATCAAATGAGGTTAACACTGCAAGTGGGCCCCATTTCCTTGATTATTGTTACAAAATTTGTGTTACACTCTTAGGTCACCATCTCATATATTTTTGTTAACGTTGCATTGTTTGAAATATGCGAAAAAAGAAACACAACAAGAAAATATGAAATTCCATGAAAATTTGAAAATCATGTTTTCATGTCGGCCAAATAATCTGGCGCAAAATACTTTATATATTTTTCAGACAAGCCACATTTACAGCAATTGCCATCATAATAATCTCATTCAAAGTAATTTGATAGTAAACTGATACTCTTTTAAAGTAACTATGACGTTGACCCCTGATGCTCCACTTATATATGAGCCGTAATCCAGGAAAACCTGCTGACTTGACATCATGTAATTACTGTATAAAACAAGGTTTTGAAAAGGCTCTAAAATAAGTGAAACAATATATATATCTGTTGATTCTACTTTAAGTAATTTATCCATATAGTACTTAGCTTTAAATTTCCTCATAAATTAAGTTGAAACTATATGCTTTGTTGCCATGGTTACCAATTTCGGAAAAATACTTCAATTCAGAAAAACTGAGAGTTAGCTGTTTAAAACAACAGTAACCTTTCTCTAAATGCAAAATGTTTCTATTATGATACATATTTTAAAAATCAGAACATAGTTCTAAAATGTGACACTTTTTTGAACATTTTATGTTAAGAATTAAACTTATGGTGAAATTATGAAATACGTTTTACAGTCAAATGACGTGCGAATGACGTTCACGTCGTCAGGCAAAAAACTCGGAATATTGACTTTACAAAAATAGCTGTAGCTTCCTCAAAACTCAAGATATTTACACAATTTCTTTTGAATCATGCTTCATTGGCATTAGTCTTTATAATTATGAAACATCACAAAAAATGTTTCTTGTCAAAATAGCAGGTTTTCCTGGAGACTGACTTATACATATAACATAGTAAATTCAAGGTTTTGTCCGTTTATAAAATCTGGATCCGGTCATAGCTTAAACAGTTTATGAGCTAGGTTAATGAAACTTGGTATGTGGATACAGATGCATAAGCAAATTATTCATGTCAATTTGTGTTTTATTCAGACAACAATTGCGGTTGCTATGGTAACAAAAATATAGAAAACCAAACAGGTGCTTATATATTGCTTGTAATTCGTAATTAATTGTTATTATTAAGCAGAAACTGGCTTTTTATTTTATCAACGTAGACTTTGACCCCATTTACACCTATTTTGATGGAAAGTATCTTCTCGGAAGCTATATATTGACCACGTTTTATTCATATATGTCATTCCAGACTAAATAAAGTCAGCGGAGACCGATTTTCTATTTTTAGTAACATTGACTTGACCCCAAATGTCCCATTTTTTATTCCAACGTGTATCATCCTACAAGCAACGTATATAGCAAGTTTCATCCAAATATCGCATTCTTAACGGAAGCTATTGAGCAAAAACCGAATTTCTATTTTTAGTAACAGTGACCTAGATATTGACCCCACCCACCCAACTTTTTATTTTTAGTGGCGTATTGAGTCAAGCTACTCATACACCAAGTTTCATCACGATGTGCAATTCTAAACTGAAGTTATTGGGCGAAAACCACCATTTGATCATTTTGGCGGCCATTTTGAAAACCGTTGCTATGGCAACCAAAGAAAATATTTTAAGTGGGTCTCATAAAAAAAAAATTTTAAACGGACCAAGGAACAGTTGTACCAATTTTGGTAACTTTCTCCAAAAATTAATGTTTATTGGACATTATTGCTGGACTAATATCTGACGGTGTCGCATAAGCGTCTTTATCGTAATTCGTGAAATATCTGCAAGGCAACTGAGCTAAATAATAAGTCATGCAATGCTACAATTTTACCACATTCTCGCGATTGTCTTGGCATTCGTCAATTTTAATGCTCTCTGGGAATTGATATGCATGGTTTAAGTTTATTTCAACCAAGAAAACATTATCCCCTGAAGGCGTGTTGCAGCTATCTTGTAAAGTAAACATGCATGGTATTATTCATGGACAGTTGCATTAATACAACTTTGAAATGACATCTTACCTTATGAAAAAAAATTGTGATAACTATTTGTTCAAAATTTTCTACGATTTAATTAGGTTATAAAGCGCCTAAAACATTGCTTACATGTTTGCTTTAACATGTATATGCACATAAACAGGTTTTAAAGATTGGGGCTACATGTACCAAATGTTTTTTTTTTTGGGGGGGATAGGCTCTATTGTACTGCATTGTTTTACTCCCACTTAGATGTATCAAAATGTCAAGGCGGTAAATACGAGGGGGTATCAAAAAGTTCGTGGACTGTGCCTGCCATTTGTTTAGTTTTTGACCGAATTCAGTAAAAATCACACATTCTTTAAAACAACGTATTTTGAATCGATTTGCAAATTTCCAGCTCATATAACTTTTTTCCGAGTATGTGGTGGTTACTATGGTAACTTGAATTATGCCCCGCGGCGCACTTTAAAAATAGCATTCACTTGACCTCCCACATAAACCTATAATTCTGTGAATCGTCATCCAATTTGAAATAAAAAATCATCGACATGAACATTAAGACTGTAGCATTATCCTGGTGTATATATTATAGCGTTGTTGTCATGGATACTGATGTGACGTTATAAACATGACGTTTCGTGTAGCCTAATAATCGACGCATTTCATGACGTCGGCGCACTTTTCGACATGACGTTACACACAGAATATCGATCTTCCGTTGCATTTTGCCATTTTACTCAATTATACACCAACACTGATCTCAGATTAGAGCACAGTACCCAAGTATATAAACGTAAGGTTGTCTTGCGAAAATTAATATGTTTAAATGGTATAAAAGATGTAGCGATGAGAGTTGAATGATGCTAATATCAGTAGGGTAAACTTCGTGTACTGTGTGATTATCGCCCCTGGAATCAATGAATTTGTCAAATCTTTCATTAACTGACCGAAAAAAAATTATGAATAAAAGGCTATTCAGTAAAAACTAAGTATTCTGGTAGGCAATATAACAGTTCAATCCAGGTTTGTGAGTTTTGGATTCTTTAGACGGTCAAAAAGTGGCAAACGTTTTGACGTTTCATGACGTCGTAACGTCATAAAAGTGCGCCGGGTGGCTGTTGGTCATCTTTTAAATCGTTAAAATATTTTATTGATATTATCATTTAATCAACTTTTTATTTGTTTCTCTGTACAGAATTGAATGTAGTTCAAGATGATAGAATAAATAATTCAATCGCATTTCGCATATTAAAATGAACGGGTCAGTCCGCGAATTTTTTTATACCCCCTCGTGTTTATGACCAAATTGCAGATTCGATCATAAAGCGCATTCATTGTTTCTATCTAGCGTTGTATTTCAGTAACGTATCGAAATATTTGGTGTCGATTTAACTGTAGGACTATTATCCATTTTATAGGAAGAATCTGAATCTAATTGACATACTTCGTAACACATTGGTCACGATTGACGTTTAATTATAACCATTTCTCTGATTTAAGATATCAGGAATCGTAACTTTGAGAGACGCTTTATAATTGGAACATAAATCCTCCGTCTGTGAAATAAAATAAATTAAACATCATGAGTTTGAATAATCGAGAAATATTTGCTTCTAGATAAACATGACAAAACATAAAATATCCATCAATGGAAATTTGATTTGTGTTCAATCTTCACCATTTCTCCACTGTTACTTTCTCTTTATTTGATGTGTTAAATATAAGAGGTAGATTTATCATGATTAGTTCCTTACAAATATTGTGTGATGTATGTTATGTGTTCGGCACACCAAATATGATTCGTAAAAAAACAGTCTAAGCTAAAGTAACAACATTCTGTTGCTACGTAGACGAAAGTCTCTCTATGCATAATGTCACACTGTCTGGCTTCACAGTGCTATTCAATTTACGTCTTTGCGAAAATCGTTAAATTTGTGTTAATACAAACGAAGCGTTATTGTATTTTTGTAATTATCATAATTATTACAAAGTTGTATTGCTTTTTCTAGACATCTGAATAAAAGGTTCCAAAGTGCTGTACACTTATGATTAAAATATGGTCCAAACGGATACAAAACGCCGGCTAAGAATGAGAAGGTCGTAACTACAAAATAACAAATTTTAAGAAAAAAAGAAGATAAACAGTCTGACAATCACTCCTTACTTATGGTAACAGTCTGACAATCACTGCTTACTTATGGTAAAACAAGTTTGTTAACTTCAGATTGGTCAACATTACAACTTCCGATGTTCATGTAAGTGGCACTTACGACTTCTTCATTCTAATCCAGCGAAATATGCTGATCAAAATAATGTTGGTGAAATATATATATATATAACTATGGACGAATTTATCAATCTTCACATCCACCATTGATTCATACATTTAGGTAAAATACCTAGAATAAAATGTTTGGAATCCGGGTGGCCCCGTAAACTACAAATGTAGTATGGTTATATGAATAGTGTAGGGTTTGTTTAGAATATTTGGCGGATCTGCATGAAATATGACCATGAGACAGAGGTAACATGTTTATCCTTGTCCAATAAGGAATCAGAAATGGCAACACTGTTACCACCAATCAATGATGTTCAGAACATAACGTCGCCAACTTTACTGTTAGTTTCTCGACTGTACTGGTATTCTATTTCGGTACAAACATGATTACTTTTAGTTTGACAGCATTACGTTTCTGTCATTGGGTGCATGATTTCATTCCAGAAAAAAATGTTATAAAAAACTTACATTTAATGTTGCCCTTGCGCTGAATGAAGAAGGCGTTTCTGTTTGATATTAATTACCTGCGTATACCTCTTATAACGACACCGAGCTATTCATTAGCTTTAATTATTTGGGGTGAAAAATAAAAATGTTAACGTGGTACTTACCATCTGAAATAATGGAAGCATTAATGTGTGAGGAATTCCCGTGGGAACATTGTATAAACATAATACTACTATTGCTAGATCTATCAAAATGCGACCACAAGGATAGAAATGTCTCGACAGCAATGATTTACAGAGTATGAATTAGGAATTGTAATGTTATTTTCTGAATCGAATGAGAATTTGACCGCGTGAATGTAATCAAACTTGATCCATATGGGTCTATGACGACATGTAATGTGGAGAATTATTGTCATTTTCAATAACGTCATAAAGTAACATATGTGTGCATCAAATGCAAAAACAGATAAATAACCCCAAATGAACCATTACAAAATATCCAGACGTTTTTCGACAATTTCGTCAAGACACTAAATAAACGTTGACAAAGTTTAACAATCTCCCTAATCATATCAGATGCGCATCTAAGTTTACTTAATTTAAACAGCTTATAAAAATTTGGAGTAATGAGCACTGTACCTGTTCTATGTGTCAGTATTAAAATTGTCTTTTGCATGTGTATATACATTTATTATGGAAACCAATGAATGCTTGTTATTTGTTTTTTTCATGTATTTGTTTTTCATGTATATTTTATGATCCCGTGTTGATATTGAAATACTGTACATGTATATTGTTTTCAAATAGACAACATAGTCAAAATATGTACACATAACATTTTAAATGACATATAACAGTAATGTTAATTTGAAAACTCTAAGTATCACATAGATAAATTAAATATCTTTACTTTATATCTACTAAACATCATTCTTCTACTTCTACTATCTTAAGCTGTATGATTGTGACTATGTGTGTGTACATAATCTGCTTTGCACTTATTACAAATGCTTTTGCTTAGACTGACTTTTCTCTCTATTGCAGTGTGTATATAATCTACTATGCCTTGTGAATGTTTCTAACAAAATTATCAAATGAATTCAATGATAGCGTATGCGACATGTTAATTAGTGCAGACAGACCCCATTGCATCCAATAAATTCTTGGTACGATAGACTCACAACTGTGCGAAACTTTAGATGATGTCAAAATGTACCCAAATTTTTAATTTGCGGCCCCAAAATTCATTAAAGCTCTGTACTATTGAGGTTCACGTACCAAGCATACATATATACCAATGAACATCGGTCGAATACAATAACTACATGTGATTTCATTAAAGAAGGCGCTTTATTTTCCCTCATGTTGATAATTTACAATGTCTACTCAGATGCTTCGTTTCTGTTTCGACTTTTCGTAGAAACTAAGCTCCTGAAGTATTGTACTAAAATTTTTCCATGCGGTAAGAATGCGTCCATCCTGTCCTTACATATGTCTTAAGGAAGGTACTGGACTACTATGCATCGGTGTAGTCGTCTAATGTAATGATTGTGTCTGTATCAGCCCATGTACATTTTTGGTGTATTTGAACACACATTTTGAATTTCCTAATTGTATATATACATGTAATCATGTCTGTGTGAGAGTGCATGTCTTGTTCGTGGAATGATTTAGTAGTGTGTGTATGTGTGTGCAAGAGTGGCTTAGTCTCACTTTTCTTTTCTCCTTTTTAGTTCAGTTTGTATATTATTCAATTTATTTGACTACTATGCCTTGTGAATGTATTTAATAGTAGATTATTAGTCTTATCATGTTGTGGTATATTAAGTAGGACTGAAAAGACTCTCATTTTACAGGGTATAACTTAAATACTTTAATATAAACACTTCATATAATAATGACGCCATAGACTTGAACAAGCATAGAATGGTAACCAAATTTCAATCACCATTTCAATCACCATGATTCAATTAACCTTATAAACTTCTCAATTGTTACAGAACCAGCAACATCCTATTTGATGTAGCATAGTTTTCTGTCCGTTGCTAAGCTTTAATAATTAATCCTAAATATAAATGCTTTTAAATACCAGTCAGTGTGTCATATAAGCTAATAATCGGACACTTTAGATAGCAATTTTACAAAGCAGTTTAACATCTTTAATCCAAACAATAGCTTTGGTGTTATCTGGCATTTTATCTGAGTCTATCTTAGGATAAATTAATATGTAACAATCTTGTAATAATTATGAATGTATTTGCTTAGTCCCACTTCAATTATCTTATACTGACATATGTACATGTTGTATATAATTGACAACACTGTTATACTTGTTTTATTTGTAGTTTCATTTGTTAATTAATTCTCTTGTAACATTGTTTGTATATATTATTACATGTCTCATATAAATGTTATTTGCATATACTTAAATATATATGATTTCTTTGTTATGTCGAATACAAGCTTGTAGCTTATGTTTATTATGTTAACTATAATCGACGTTAAATAAAGTTTATCTTATCTTATCTTATCTTAAAGTATCGTCTGTTGTAACAAAATGTATCTGTCTATATATTTACTAACAGTGTTTTGATAATACATAAGGTAAATAACGAAGGAAAGTTGCTAGTCCGACAATTTTTCTGACACTATCGGTCTTTCGAATACATGCACTTGTTATAATGTTAAAGTCTGAAATTAATTAATATGTTTTGGTCGGTGGTATAGTTCTTGTTTCGTTATTATTGCGTCTGACTTACGTGAAAACGTTGTACTTAAAAATAAATAAAATAACACCACCGCTGGTTTTTATCGACACGAACCCAATAAAATGATATGATGAAATTGGACAGAGAAAGCAGAATTCAACTAATCCAAATTACTATTATAAATCCAACACATCTGTAAACGTATGGATGATAATCGTATGGGTATCATTAGAGTAGATGTAATCTAAAACGTAAGCGTGCGTCCAATTACGCCAATAATATTTCGAGTGGTCCAGAATAACAACAACAAAGCAAGACATATCTCTACTACGTCGATTCCATTTTCTCGGCATAGTTCATTATCTTACAAAATGTCAGCAATAATTTCTTCATCCAGTAGTAATTCGAAATAACTAAACAATTTGTGCCAGGCCAAATACGTTAGGCGCTTTAGGATTCGATTGTCTATGTAAATTAATGCAAATCCTAAGAATACTTGTGTCTTACATCGATAACAATCTAAATTTCGCAGAACTTTAATTGATTGGCCAATTCCTTGACACAATATATTTCGAAGTAATGAAGGGAATCTGCTCGAGACGTTACTGACAGGTTCTAACGAGAACAAAGAAAATGATAGAGTGAATTTCATTATGTATATTATATAAATAACCTTGTACTATCATCTACGTCTAACCGTAACACAAAGGACGATTTCTAACCGTTAGATTGTGGATCAATTGTCATGCCTGTCAAACCAAAACTACTGGAATTATTTACCGTCATCGTGGGACATTTTCAACTGATTTACCAGACAATAATAAATATGCAATGCTTAAAACATATAGTTAAACCAAAAGGATATGAGCATGATATCACAATATCTTGCCAACTGTTTTAGCTTAATGAATAGTATCTAAGTTAGCAAAGAATCAATTAAATCCCTCAGGCATACATACGAGGGGTGTCCTAGAATTACGTAGACGTTTGTCGTACAAATGTAAATTTATTTAGGTATGTATGTATAGAAATCTCGAACCTATTTCAAGCGAATCAGTAAGATATTCTCTAATATACGAGGGCCTCTTAAATCTAGTATCGATAGTACAACACCCTACGAACTAATAACACGTGATTCTACTATGACTTGGTTGATCTAGAATGTTGTTACATTTTTATGAAGTAACCCTTCTGTGAAAAACTATTTAAAGGTTACCTTTATTTATTCATTTTCCACGGATGTGTACCTTCTGTTTAAGCACTTAATGTCATTTCTGTTGCATACCGAAAGGTATATGTGCCACATACTGAATATGCCCATTGTTTCTAATTGCGTATAATTGTTATGCGGTTTATCATTGGTTAGGTAAATTATATATTGGAAACGAATGAATATAGTTAAAGACTTTAGTGATTCTGTGCATGATTGAAAAATCTATAATGTTTAAAAGATATTGTCAGTGTGTGATTTAAATACGGTCCTTTCTCTCTATAGACAGCACAGGATCATCGTCACACATTAATCACACAACCTATACGTACTTCTTAATTCGATGCGCGCCATACTCCGGTAGATTTTCCACTTAATGTTTTTCCCAGACAACCCTACATTAGTAGCAATGTCTGTGCCGATGTTTTGTAGAACAATCTGTAAGGAGAATACATTTCCAAATATAAAAACAGCACTTTTCTTGGTAGGAAATTGGGGTTTCTGGGAGCATTTGGTATTGATTACGCTTCAGCTCTAATTAAATCAAACGCAAACTTCAAAGCGTGCTAACCGGTCGAAGAAACAACTCCTTATAAACCAAGTGACATTTTTGTATTAATTTCCGAAGCTATTAGGTTTTCATGACAGCAAATATCTCATAGTAATGTATATAACGGTCCAAAAGATCTAAGTTTTTCATTTTCAAATATAACAAAAGAAAATCATTCACAATGATATTGGTTTAATAACCGAAGGCATGCAAACGGTAATAGGATTTTATTGTTTCTTACAGCGACCCTCATTTTTCACTTAACTGGGCATTGTTATGGCAATGTGTTTATTCTAATGATATTGTCCCTATCTTGTACAAGTCGCGTATTGCTTATGTTGCGACCTATGCTCTCATTTACCACAAAATCTAACATATTTCGTAATTGCGTAACAATTCATTTCATCAATCACATCAATTGATAGTTTGGCTTTCATAGATGTTTAGTTTGTTTGGTATCTTAATGTCCGTCTCATCCACATTTACAGTTAGTTAAACGTCATCTGAATGATACACTGTATAACACAATATTTCCCTTTCAGTGTAGTCAATAAAATACGGTAAATGATGTCTTACATGTCAAGAATGATAGAAAGCAATTATTTACGCCTTTGTAGGGTTTCCTCTGACAATGGATAACGTCAACACGAGATGTATCAATGTGTATCTAAAATTAATATTGATCGTAAAAGCTTTGATCAATAAGTGAAAACTGAACATAATTACGGAATGACAAATTGCATTGTGGCAACGAGTTGTGTCTGAAGTACCCATAGCGAATAGTCTATAAGCAGTGATTATGTTTCTAATGTTGAAAGCAATTCTAGTTATTCATCCGTCGTAGTTTCTTCCTGCCCCCCACCAATGTAATATACATTTGTAATTGGAAGATAGTAAGTGTGTCTTTGCTCAAGACTTGGAGGCACAATAAATGAATGATGGTCATGACATATAAGTGTATTGCTCTTGTTAACGTATATATTTGAGAACATGTACATGCCATGTAAAACGAACATGGTTTGGTAATACCTGTGGTATTTCATCCAATATCTGACGGCGTCGCATTAGCGTCTTTATCGTAATTCGTGAAATATCTGCAAGGCAACTGAGCTAAATAATAAGTCATTCAATGCCATAATTTAACCACATTCGTGCGATTTTCTTGGCATACGTCTATTTTAATGTTCTTTGGGAATTGATACGCATGGTTTAAGTTTGTTTCAACCAAGAAAACATCACCCCCTGAAGACGTGTTACAGCTATTTTGTAAAGAAAACACGCATTCATGATAGTATTCATGGTCAGTTGCATAACATGATTAATATAGTTTTGAAATGAATAAATCGTACCTTATTAAAAGAAAGTGTGATTACTATTTGGTCAACATTTGTTAGGACTTAAATAGGGTTTAAAGCGCCCAAAACACAGCTTACATGTTTGCTTTAACATTCATATGTATATAATCATGTTTAAAGAATGGGGCTTTCATCTGCAATGTTCGTATGTATTCTGCCTAAAATATAACATTTATTTGGGGGAAACAGACTATATTGTACTGCATTGTTTTACTCCCACTTAGGTGTATCAAAATGTAAAGTCGGTATATTTTTATGACCACAATGAAGCAAAATTCACTGTTATCACATGTTCTATTTAGCGTTGTATTCTAGTATCGTATTGAAATATTTGGTGTCAATTTTACTGCAGGGACATTATCCATTTTATAGGAAGAATCTGAATCTAACTGACATTCTTCGTACATGTAACACCATGGTCACGATAGACGTTTAATTTTATAACGTAACATCAGCATTGTGTTGGAACATTTTGGTGTTTAGTTTAACTTTAGGCTTATTATCCGTTTCGCAGCACATTTCTCTGTTACACGATAGTTAAGGGATTTAATTTCAGTTCCCTCTCTGATTTAAGACATCATTAGTCTTTGAAACAAAATAAAGATGGCATAATTCTGTTATTAGTTTGAGCAATCTTAATGAACTTTGTTTTTTGATTACCATAGCGATATTAAAATTTCTAACATTTGAACTAATACATAAATCCGTCGTATTACGATGTTAGATTGTATCCGTTGGCAGATTGTGTTCAATCTTCATCCTTTTTATTTTTGTGACGTTTGATTTATTTGATATGTTAAGTATGAGAAGTGGATGCATCGTGAGAAGTTTATAACAAGTGTGTGATTTATATTCCGTTTGACACTCTCAAGCTGATTTGTCAAATCCAGTCAAACTAGTTGCACATTCTACTACCATAAGACAAAGTGCAACTGCCTGTTGCGAGGGAACATTTGTATGTCCCACCCCATTACTACCTTGCCCATTATTTTAACTAAGTCAAGTTTTAGTTGTGCCTCTTTAGGTCGCATAACGTTAGGTCACTGACCTTAGTGTTTTAAACTATGCCATTTCCCGGAGTTGTTGTGCCTCATTTGGTCGCTGTTTTGGCATGATTTTGTGTGGGCATTGCACAGGGTAGTTGTGTTGTGTTGTTTCTGACTTCAGTGCTCGGCTGATTAGGTTGAGTGCTACCTTCGCTGTCGGATTGTCTCATAACTTTTTTTATATCTGTAACCAAATCGTAGCTAAGTGTCTTGGTGACAAAAACATAATTTATCTAGACCATTGTCACAAAATATGTAAGATAGATTTTAGTAGAGTTCATGCGCCAAAACAGTATGACTTCGTACTTAAGTAGTTCTAAAATGTTTATGGCCCGATTGAAAGTTATATTGATAAAGTAATAAGTGAATGGCTTCCTCTATTAATTGTTTTATGGTTATTGGATGTCTGTATAAAATGTGAGACATTATAGACACTGAAAGTGTTCTTAAAACATCAAAACAGTTTTTGCTGGTCAATTTAAGTATGTACCATTGCGCAACAAACCACAATTAATTTGACGTGTCTCTTGACATTAAGCGGTTTGATGTTTCGGTATGCTGATGCATCTCTTTCTGTATTCATTGTCCGATTTAACATACTTGGTATCCTTTGACTTTAAAACTATTCATTGCGCACAAGCGATGTTCATTATTCAAATTGTTTTAATCGAATACTAATGTTAGTGCAAATATCAATTAAAAATTCGAGGTATCAGCCCAATGACAAGGGCGCTGTATTTGAATCTCGCTATCCGGGCTTTATTAAATGTCACGGTAGGCCTTACTCTTCCGGGTAAATTTCACATTGCTGTCGATTTGCCTCCCTATTTGGAGAAGAAGAATGGCACGCCATTAGGAACATGGTCAATACATTGTACTTATCAGCTGAATAAGATAATCTTAAATCCAGCACGAATGTGGTTACATCAACAATAAGGTCATTGGCAACAAATGAGTGAATGTCCAGACATATTAGAATTATTCCAAGTCATAGAGAGCCACCCATGCTTCCTCACTAAGCTTGATGACATGTAGAGGCCAACTAACGGCGTACTTGATGACCATAAATATTATCACTTTCACAAAATGAAATAATAAAACAATTATGCTTTAAGTCCCTGTGGGTACATATTTAAAAGCGTTTGTTTGCTAGATCTATTATGTTCTATCCTATAGCGTATTATATCACGGCATCGGCAGTTTACAGAGTACAGGGAATTGGAATGCAATTTACTGAATCAAATGGGATTACATCCGTCTGAATGCATTGAAATTTGATTTATACGGTTTATAATGACATTTGGCTAGAAATAGACATGGGAATTTCATAACAATGTCATAACGTATTTTGAATAACATTTCTATATTTTGTGCATCAAATACAAAGAAAAATAATTAACTGCAATGGAACCATAACCGAAATGAAAGCATCGGCTGCTATCGTCACCTGTCTGAATATTTTCAGAATGTATATTGGGGCTTAAGATATGATTGCACACTAACACTGGCAAATTCCTTGTTTAAATAACACGTAAAATAACAAATGTTGTAGCTTAAGAAACTGAAAGATTTATTTTGAAAGTATCTAAAGAAAGTACGAGACATATCAGTTAATCACCATTTCAGTCATTGCCCTGATAAAGCTCCTTCATTAGTGTGAAATATTGTAATTGGAGTAACTGTTTCTAAGTGATACCAAAACATATGTGTTTGCATTTCCTGAATAAGCAAAAAACAAGGTGCATTGTGGAAATCAGCGAAAACATGACAAAAGTGATACATTTATCTCTGTGAATAAGATTCATACACAACAGATATTGTAGTTTTACTTGGTTATTAATCTGAAAACGATGCATTCTAATCTTCCAGATCCGAGAGTGAATCATTAAAATTATAACATGTGCTCTTGTTGCATCACATTGAAATCAATCATGTGTAGTTTTATGTCGAGTATTGTGCAGAGCATGTTGTATATATACCCATTAAATCGTGGTCGAAAAATTTGAATCGACACTTGAACAAGTTGTGTGTATTCTACACTACCATAAATCTTTATTAACGAGGTATAATGAAATGTAAAAGCACATACTGTGTGTACGTCTTAATGGGATTTATGCATAATTAATACTTAGACAACATTAATGTAAAACTGCTTAATATTGTTTTAAAAGTAAAGAAATAATATAAATGTGGCCATCGGTGTAGTCAAGAGAATAATTGCTTGTAATAAAGGCCACTCACATTGTGGTCTGTTTCAAAAATTGTCATGGTATTAATTCAAAAACATGCTATGAAAGCTCCTAATGCTGGCGAAAACATAATAGGTATTTCTCGTGCATATTTAGTCATTTTACTGATACTTTGTACAGCACAGCTACAGTTGTAAACGGAAGAACACTTTCGCTGGGATCGGCGGTGTTGTTGACAATGTCAGGTATTAAGATAATATATAGTTCATGTCAATGTATAGACAGATACGTAGAAAAACTCGGGTCCCTACCGGTGATAACATTGTTCGAGCCGAACAGAGACCCGAGTTTTATTTATCATGACACCAGCAACGTGGAACACTATACGGGCATATTTTTTTCAATTTTAAACTAGAGATGACGATCGTTCTTTAACGGCGTTCTTGATGACCGTAATTTCATCATTTTCACCAAAAGAAATAATGAAAACAACAAGGTGTGAGTTCCCTGTGGGTATATGCTTAACATCACTAGTTTGCCTGGTTAATTATAATTCCTCCTCAAGCGTAACGCATCTCAACATCAGTAGTTTTGGAGTATGAATTGGTAATTGGAATGCAATTTACTGAATCAAATAAGATTACGCCAGTTTCAGTGCATTCAAAATTGATTTACACGGGTTAATAATAACATGTGGTGAGGAACATTTGTGTCATAACCCGTTGTGAAAAATATTGTTGGAATAAATTAGGCAACAATATTCATTTTTAAAAATTTTATTGCGTAAATAACGACGTAGTCATGTTTTCTGGGTTATCTACTATGAGTATAAACAGTCCAGAGGATACATTTAAAAATTCTGCTTATTAATACATTTTCAAATATCGCACATGTAAACCTTTATAAATTTACAACTGTAAAATTATAATGTATCTTCCATTGACCAAATTTAAATACATGTATGTTAGGTGAGAAGAGTTATCTTGACAAAACCCGATGGCGTCGTTATTTCCCAAAATTTACGTCATATCTCAATATATGTAATAGATACAGTACTAGTTTTTGATCAAAGGTGTCCTCTTACAACCGTTATAGGATAGTTTTGTAAGGACTAACAAGAAATTGTCCGAGGCGAAGACACTTTTGATAAAAAATTGTACTTTATCTTACTTATACTCCGGCAAAAAGTAAATGATCTCCAGAGAGACAATGATTAGCACAATCAATTCTAGCAAAATTCATGAGCAGAACACATATTGAGTTTTAGAAAATATGACTCTATGTAACATAATAACCTTGGCTTAGCATATTTGAGGATTAACTGTCGTATAGATTGAGTAAAAATAAAAAAAACTATTAATACAACATGTAAAAGCTAAGATTACACAAGCAATAATTTCCACATTCATAGATTAAGGCTTGATGCACAAAGGTATATAGCATACTATTTGTCTTCATTTGTGTTTTTTAAATAGACGATCGTCATTGTCATGGAATTATTTATAAAATTAATGTTTATTTTCTAACAGGATCATGTTAGCCGATTCTTATATTTATCTAAAACTGTTCAGTTGATGTTAAGACAGTGTGTTTTATTTTATAAATATTAAAAAAATGTTTGTATTATGATAGCGCCGTAATGAATTGACACATGTTCTAATTTAAAAATTCATTTTCATAGGGATACATAATTTGATGGTTACTAACTACAATGTAATGTTTTATTCGAGTGATTCTAAGTGGCATCACGTGCTCATGAAAACAAGTAGAAAGTTATAAATGCTTTCGATCATTGTATAATAATTATTCAGGATTCTTGTCGGTTGCACAATGTATATTATTTTTTTATACATTGTTGATAGGTTTGCTGTATTCCTCCTGATAACCAATAACGTAAAATCATTCAATTTTGATGGAGTTTGCTCTCAACTTTGTGGACAGCAATATAAAAGGATTAGCCATTGTCCTATATTTGTTGGGGTGTAGATAAATTGTGATTATTTTGTTTTAGTATTTAGTTCAACCAAGGCTAAAAAATATAATATAAAAAATTAACGCTACATTTCTTTGTTTTATTATTAACTTTCACAAAAGACACTTATTAAAATGTAATGCTGCAACTTTAATAGTTTACAGTAGCACAGTCATGTTAACCCCTCGGTGTGTTTTTACAATTTGTAGTCTTCAAGCAATCAGTAGTGACATTTATTTAACTGTGTATGTGGTTATGCGAATCTGAAATAGTTTGAAGCTTAAATTGACCAATCATTTTCTGAGAAAATGTCTCACAAAAGTGCACATTTACAGAAATAATGTACACTTTATGAATGGAGTCAGTGGGCATGACGGAGTATAATTTTTTTTACATGCATATAGGTATAATAAAATAGTATGTACAAACAATGAGGGCAGTTACGTAATACCGTTTAAATGGTATGTATATAGAGGATTTATCACGAGTTCCAATTGATATACATTTATATTAAACGAGGTTTGGAAATTTTATTAAGCAAGCCTTTGGCGAGTTTAATACTATTTCCTGAACGAGTTTAATATAAATATATCAATTGACAACGAGTGATAGATTCTTTTTATAACATAACACGAAAAACACAAAATAGGCATTGATTCATTTAAAAACTCAGTACATTATACTACACGTGGTACGTATAACTTTATACGTACTGGTTATACTAACCTGGATACAAGGAAAGTCATGTGATAAACATAATTAATAGTTGCAGTAGGTAACATTAATTAAGAACTACTAAAGATGTTACGTAGTGAAATTATCTAAATATGGACATCGATGCAGTCAAGGGAATAATTGTTAGTGATAAATACCACACACGTTGTGATTTTCTTCCAAAAGAGTTTCAGGTAATTAGAAAACATACTGGGGACGATCCTAATGCTGGTGCAACAATTTACTAGTAAAGTAATTAGTCAAGTAAGTTTTGAGTTGCGAGAGTTTTCCTCGTGCATATTTAATTATATTTACTGATACTCTTAAAGGTCACAACCAGACTGAAGTTGTATCACGAAAGAATAATTTTACAAGGATGGACGATGTTGTTAGCCGAGTCATATAATAATTCTTATCAATGTATAGATAGATACAAACGATGCAATGATCTTTATGAATAATGACAGAAACGAAATCACTATATTGTGCTAATCGCGTGTGACTTTTTTCCACTAACTATCACATTTATCACAGAGGCTAACATATCAAATGTACTTAATGGATAATTCGTTAATTGCATGAATATAACAACAATTGATAGTCTCTGTAATCTTGTTTTATAGATTGTTTGCTATGTAGCATTGTTACATGTAGCCAGTGATTCACATAGCTACCGCTCAGACAGACTGCTCTAAAAGGATTTAACCAGATCATGTAAACAGAAATGTACAAAACGTGCTTACACTAGCACTAAAACACTAGCCTACTGTAATACTGTATTAGTATTGTATATCCTTTTATATTGTTTTATACTGTTTCAATGGATTAGGAATTGCTTGTAATATATAAATGCGAAATATAAATGCTGTATTTACAATATGCCTTAGATGTCGAATATTGACAATGTTTGTAAAAGCTATTTCGGAAACAAAACGATATCAAGCAATTATTTACTCCTTTTGTTGATTCTCCTCTGACAATGGATAACATCAACACGAGACGTATCAATATATATATCGTAATTTAATATTGATCGTAAAAGCTTTGATCAATATGGGATATCTGAACATGCTTTCTGGATGACAAATTGCATTGTGTGATGAAATTACCTTTTTCTCCTGACATTTAGTTGCGACGTCTAAGTTAAACAATAACTCAAACAATTGTGATATCTTACCGTCCTCTTGTTTTCTTGGCATTCGTCGATGCAATGATTTCCGATGATAGTTATTCATTGACTGATTATGTGCTCCATTCATCTGGTAAACAAGGCTTATAGCTAGGTATTCCCAGAAAAATAGCGTTTTCTACACTGTAGTAAAATCACACTCTAATATTCTCGAAAGTTAAATTTGTAAACAGATTAAAAAGTATGTACTAATAACGTTTGTTGCGTTTGGTGACTTAACGCCTGCAGACACGTTTTGTACACAACATGAAGTTGAGTGTAGAAAATGTAAGTTCGATCGTTAAAGTTCATTAGAGCTCTTTCAATAATCAATACAAATGATTTCAGGACGGTGCTCCCTAGTTTTACTGTTTTACTTAAATTAACCCGAAAGAAACGTTGTTTTAAAGGAATTTGACTGACTTTACTCGTTTTACACTATTTAAGTCGGAAACGTCAAAAATCGTAAGTTGTCACGTATACATGCCGCTCAATATCTTGCATTTTCACTTTGTATCGTGTTATGACATACATCTGTATCGGATTGCGTTTGCAGATTGCATTTAATCATCAACATTTCTCCTTCCTTTACATATGCTTTATTTGTTGTGTTAGATTTAGATATACGAAGCCACTTCGTCGTGATTAGTTTGCAACGAAGGTGTGATTTTGATAAATATGTTTTGGGAAGCTTATTTATCAAAACCTATGTCGCACTCTCCATTGTTTGCCTCGGCGAATTACTTCCGATGGAAATAAGTGTGCATTAAGAGATATTTGGGAGGCATCGGGAATAGGGTCTAGAGGATGCTTCGGAAAGTTATAAAATCGTAATGAATTGGGACGGCAATATTGATTTTAACGAAGTATATGTGGAGGTGTACCGGTAGGCATCTGGAGGTATCCCGATGTCGGTACCGAAGCCTCGGGATGTGCTCCAAATAACCTATAACAATTTAGAGCTCAGAAGGAGTATCGGAAGCAACATGGAGAAACTATTTATTATTCTTCATCTCTGGACAGGAATTCGTCAATTGGACCTTATGTGGCGCGGTTCTATTTCCACTATACAAGCCCGTATTGGACACTGTCAAGTGCGACGTTATAACCCGTCATAAAACTTTGTCTAGTCATTACATCAGATACAATGTGTTATTTGGATATCTTCATTCACTTACTAGTATTATACCAACCTTCTGAACGTACGTTAGATAATGTCTAGTGCATCGGTAGAGTGTATTTCGCGCTTTTGCGAGAACACATTATATTTAATACTCGCCATAAAAAGTGTTTCTGTATATCAATAGTAGGCAATGTTAAAAGATGAAAAATGTTAAAACATCTTAATTCGATTAACCTTTTGTACTTATACATTTGTAGATGATGCATATGTTGATTGACAAGTGTTCTAATATGTGTCGTCCAAGTGACATGATAAAATAATGAATATTGCACAGCGCAATAACATTCGGAAGCCATTCTGGAAGATTGACAGCGCATATCCACCCAGCTACGTAAGTGCCAGGCTTAGAGCGAACCATACTTGTTATCCACACAATCGAGAGAGCGTTCCTGCTTCGACCATGTTCGTTGGAGATATCTTTGAACTATTTTGCTTTGTGCATGTTTGACTGTTTCTATATTTCAGTATTTGAATCACCCAAAACTAAAACTGTTTATAGTTTTGTCAGGAATCTCGTTTAACACATGTTTACCGTATTGTAAAATGCTTGTGACGTTTCATGTTCAAGGCAATTAAGCATTCGCGTCTTGAAACCACATTTAATTGGTACAAACATGTTTTCTGCAAAATTAATACTCCCACGTGTTCTGCCCGGTTAGTTCTGCTTGTGGACGCCGTTTATAACTGAACAATGTTAAAGAAGAATGCGAACCTGGTTATAATTATTATGTAAACAAAAACGTTGAACAAACTGGTTTGTATGTGCGTTATTTTACATTTACAAAAGGACTTTATATATAGCATCAAATTAATCAAAACAATCATTTCGAGTTCCCTATGTGTATAGACATGATAATACACTATCTACTAAAGTCTTGGTAGATCTATTATAATGCTATCGTAAAGTTTACCAGACAAATTGTTACCCTAAAGCGGATTGTATTACGAGTATGGATTCGAAAGTTGAAGTAATTTACTGAATCAAGCGAGATTATGACCATCTGAATGCTATCACAATATATTGACATGGTTTTATAGTGACATCAGTGTCGAGACAAAATGGTTGTTATTGATAACTTTCGTTTATGTACCCATGTTAAGTATTCAATAACCAAAGTCATTGCGCCTAGTAATTCTTGTAAACGTATGAAATATAAAGCAGCTATTCTTCGGTGGCAGACTGCCGGTGTAGATAGCGTGTGATATTTGAGTATTAAATGCTCTGCTGTTTCCGAAATATGCTGTTTTTCCTATAAAATTATAATAAACATGTACCTAGCAACATGGTTAGTTTTATCTGAGGTGACTACTAGAATAAACGAATACTGCAAAACCTTTACATTTGAATGTTCTTAACACGCAGTGCATATTTTGTTTTCATATTTTGCTAACTATCTTTTACAGAATGAATATCAGCACTGAAGATTCAAATCTTACCTGGATGACATACAAATAAATGTTATATAAACTTTCAAGAAGCCATTTGAGTGTCTTAAACATTCTATCAGCAGTGATTAGATTTTGAATAGTGAACTTCAACATTACACGTTCCCCCAACCTTTTATTTATGTAGCAGACCAGCGAACGAAACTTACACTCCTCTTAATCAGTCGTCTAACCGTGTTGTTAAACTCCACAACTCTATCCATATGATCATCCACCTGACTATTAGGATTCATAGGCCGCTGTCTTCAAACTCTTTAAATAATCAAGTAAAACGACAATCTTGACTATTGGATTGTATGCATTATTCAGATGATCCAGGGGATTTTCGCTGGACCTTAATTTGAAGACGAAATATACTACGCATAATTGAACAAAATAAGCCGTATATGTCATTTGTTCAACAAATATTGGTTTAACTGCTTCATTTTTAGCTGTTGTAATTTCTTCCAAGCTCTGATGCCGTCATGTCGATTTATAAATACATGCGTATCTGCATTTCTTATTTCTACCCAATATATCATGACCGAAAAGCCAACCAACCTTTTCTGACAGATTATGTGTACTTTTTGCTACCATAAAACTATAAACAAGATTTATAATGCAAAATAAAAGAACACCAGTACAAGCAATAAGCGCAATTAAGTTTCACTGAGATGCATAAATACGATGTTAGTAAGGCACTTTTATTTTAGACCTACTAAACGAATGTGCAGTAGCGAAGTCTTCCAAATATAACAACCATTGTTCAATGAAGTAAATAAGTGTATAAGACAATTTGTGCACACATCATGGTTTTGTTTTGAAAAAGTAATGACACAAATTAAAAAAGAAACGGTCCTGATGTTGGTGCACACATTCAACTGTACACACTGTATTTATTTAACCAAGTTATTCGTCGCACGATCCCCCCTTGTGCTTCTACGAACATATTAATCTAAACTAATTCAGTTTACCAGTGCCACCAAACTGAAGTTGTATCATGCAAGGATGGAATTAGGTATTGGCGATGATAAGGTACTTGGTTTCAAGTTATCTGATGATACCTTAAACAATATATAAAAACAAGGTAATTAAGGACTATGTACAATCACAACCAAAAATGATAGGAACCGGTATTTTTATTTGTAATGTAACCCAAAAAGACAGGATACAATAGAAAGCAAGTATGTATGCCGTTGTAGTTTCTTCTCTTCTGGCGATGGATAATGTCAATAAAAGACGTATCAATACGTATCGTAAATTAATATTGATCGATAAAGCTTTGATCAATATGTGATAACTGAATGACAAATTGCATTGTGTGATGAAATTCTCGTCTTCTCTTGTCTTCGAGTAGTGTCTTAACGTAGCGGGACCATAATGAAGTTGCGTAGAGCTGCGTCGATGTCGGTCAATGTCGACAATCTACATTAATTTATAAACAAGAATATTATTTTATTTTTGCTCTGAATTTCACTAAATATTTTAGTTTTAATTACTAATCGGTTTGTTTAATGTAATACAGACCGTTTATTTTAGAAAACAAATTCGATTTGAGAGCTCCGCTTTGGGGATTCCCTGGAAACGGAAGAATAATTGATGCTAAAAATAGCACACTGCAGAACTCTGTCAACATGTTAACAAGGATGTATCGAGCAAAATCTGGAATGTTTCGTCAAATTTGCGCATCAAAACTACCGTGCAAAGTGTATAAAAGTAATTGGAATGGACCAGAATAATACCGACAGCTGTTTATGTGTTGGATTGTTATGGTCAACCGTAATTTGTCGTTGTAATTGTCATTTGAAACCTAAAAAAACGCATCTCGTGAGCGACAGCCAACCTGCAAATCTAGTTGACATTTAGGAAAACAAACCCCCAGGAAGGGAAAGTAACACCATGCTTTGATATAAACAGCCTACTATATACAGGTACGAGGGGTGTTCCAGAAATAATAGGACTTTTCTCATAACTTCTTACTCAACGCTTACATTTTAATGAAATGTGTCTCATATGCTTAGTACTGTATGCTCTATATACTGGTAGCAACAGAATTTTGTTGTTGCTGATGATGCTCATACAAAGCGTTGTTATAGAAACCATGTAACGCCAAGGCGGGTCACACTATTATTTCTTACTACCATCCTTATCAAAAATGTGAATATCTCAAAAACCTCTTGATAAATATTAACGCCTAATTGTATGTCATTACGTGGATGACTTTGACATGCGCATGCAAACTTTCGAAGAGATTGGTCTGTGTTTGTTACCATAAGTCAGTAATCATGGGTATGTATCTAAGCGCGTCATGGATGAAAATGACGTCAACGTCAATAAACAGAAACCGCGCAATTGTCAGATAATGGTATACATTTGGAAAACAAACAGTGCTAACCAATGAAATAATAAAATGCGTGAAATGATGTTGAATTAAGCAGCCACTTGTGCTCTGATGGCTCAAATTGATTAAAGATCGCGGATTTATAAACTTACAAGTAAGCACAGGTGAGGTCTTGAAAATTACCTTGACATTAATAGCACTTTTTGTACCTTGATAGACGCTCCAAGGTTTGAGCAATTTCTAACATCATTGCAAGACTTTTTTGTGAATAGGGTTACGGAAACACATTTAAACAATCGGAACAGTGGTATTAGATCTGTTAAGCACATCATGATGACTATAAACAAAAGTATTAAATGTTTCTTTATGTTAAAATACTGTGCTTCAAATGCGATGTCATAATAACGTCACGGTGCGACCCGCCTCCTTGATACATAGCACATTTAATGTTTAATATATTTCTTATTTTTCATCCAATTTCTTTGATATTTCGCATGGTTGTCGATGAAAGATCACAATTTAATTATATACTATTAGTTTTCTCAATTTCTGATTTGCCGTGCTGCTATGAAAAAAGTCCTATTAATTGTGGAACACCCCACGTATGTATATTTAGCATCATAGAAATAAGCATAACACTTTAATAACAGTCCTGATCAGTCGAAGTGTATTTTAATTCGGACAAACCCTGCATTTTGAATAATGTCATTTACAATGTACAGTCATGTTTACCGTATTGTAGAATGCTTGTCACGTTTTATGTTCAAGGCAATTAAGCATTCGCGTCTTGAAACCACATTTAATTGGTACAAGCATGTTTTCTGCAAAATTAATACTCCCACGTGTTCTGCCCGGTTAGTTCTGCTTGTGGACGCCGTTTATAACTGAACAATGTTAAAGAAGAATGCGAACCTGGTTATAATTATTATGTTAACAAAAACGTTGAACAAACTGGTTTGTATGTGCGTTATTTTACATTTACAAAAGGACTTTATATATAGCATCAAATTAATCAAAACAAACATTTCGAGTTCCGTATGTGTATAGACATGGTAATACACTATCTACTAAAGTCTTGGTAGATCTAATATAATGCTATCGTAAAGTTTACCAGACAAATGTTACCCTAAAGCGGATTGTATTACGAGTATGGATTCGGAAGTTGAAGTAATTTACTGAATCAAGCGAGATTATGACCGTCTGAATGCTATCACAATATATTGACACGGTTTTATAGTGACATCAGTGTCGAGACAAAATGGTTGTTATTGATAACTTTCGTTTATGTACCCATGTTAAGTATTCAATAACCAAAGTCATTGCGCCAAGAAATTCTTGTAAACGTATGAAATATAAAGCAGCTATTCTTCGGTGGCAGACCGTCGGTGTAGATAGCGTGTGATATTTGAGTATTAAATGCTCTGCTGTTTCCGATATATGCTGTTTTTCCTATAAAATTATAATAACATTTACTAGCAACATTGTTAGTTTTATCTGAGGTGTCTACTAGAATAAACGAATACAGCAAAACCTTTACATTTGAATGTTCTAAACACGCAGTGCATATTTTGTTTTCATATTTGTGAATGCGCCAAGTGTAGGGTGCAACATTTTGTGCTCTGTCATTTTTGGATTAAATCAACAAAAATACTGCAGTGATTGCTGTGGATTTTGCTGTGAATGTTTATGGAAGTATTCTTTTTGTATATACGTAATTTTTGTGTTGTACTGATTGTTTGTAGATTTTGTGAAATTTTGAGTTTTGTGTAAATATTTTCAATTTTGTACAATATTTAACTGAAAATATAAAGGTGTATTTGCCTCAGGCAAAAATGACCCAATGTATACCAGGGATTATATAATACAATAGGTATAGCCTGTATGAGATTGGGAAATTATCACCTACAAAACCTGATACCCATACATTGGCAACACTTAAACAGTTAGGAATACTTAAGTTTAGGGGTACTAGAGGGGGTCAGAATAAACGAACATGGGACTTGAATGATGGTGTAAATTTAAAAAATATTCAGACACTTCCCCAAGAAATACCTACTATACTACCTATTTGTACTTTATCTCCTAACACCAATCCTGAAAATCCCAGAACTAATCATGAAAACAAAAATAGTTCCCAACATCATGATTTAACTAAGATCAAATGCGATTCAATCACTGTTTGCTAAGGTCAAACTTATATAAAGGTGTGTTGTATAAATCCAAGGTCAGTCAAAAACAAGAGTCTTGCCCTTTCAGATTACATATCATCTAATGATTATGATATTGTTGCTGTAACAGAAACATGGCTGGGGGACCCTCCGATAAGTCTTGCATTGCTGAGCTTGTTCCTAGTGGTTACAAAATAAAACATGTTCCTCGCTGTGGACGTGGTGGGGGAGTTGCAGTTGTGTACAAAACTTATTTAGATATTCAAATACTAACTTCTACAAATGATAAGGTTTTTACTACTTTTGAACACATGGAATGCACTGTATCCATTAAGAACTATTCTCTGCGTCTAGCTGTTGCTTATAGACCACCACCAACTAGTAAAAATGGCCTTAAAACTAGTACTTTCCTGGAAAATGAATGGCCATCCTTTCTGGCCAAACTTGTAACATCAGAAAGTAACATCATAGTTGTTGGGGATTTGAACATCCACCTTGACAACCTAATGAATTTAGACACTGTAAAGTTCACAAGTATTCTTGAATCTTGTGGCATGCGACAGCACGTTACTGGGGCAACCCACGTGGCTGGCCACACATTGGATGTGGTAATCACAAAAGACACTGACACTTCTGTCTCACATGTAGAAATATCTGATCCTGGTCTACCCGACAACAGTGGAAAAACCTCTCGTGATCATTTTGCAGTAGTTTTTAAAGCTTGCACTGCTAAACCTGCACCTATAAGAAAAACAGTGAATCTAAGAAAGTTAAAATCTATTGACATTAATGAATTCAAAAAAGACATCGAATCCTCAGATATTTTGGAAAGTGGACTGCATATATCAGACGTTGATGAACTAGTTGTGGTATATACCCATGGGCTTTCATCACTAATTGACAAACATGCGCCCCTAAAATCCAAAACCATAGTATTAAGACCCTCATGTCCGTGGTACACTGAAGATCTACATGACGCTAAACATCTGAGACGAAAATTTGAGCTAAAACGGCGAAAATCTAAATTAACAATAGATCATGAAATATATAGGAATCAATGTTCGGTAGTCAACAAAATGTTGAAACAATCCAAAGTATCCTATTACACAGATAAGGTAGAAGCCTGTGGTCGTGATCAGAAAGGGTTATTCAAGATAACTAAACATCTGATGGGTGAAGAAAAAGAAGTTGTGTTACCAACTGGTAAACCTACTAAAATGCTTGCACAGGACTTCAGTGACTTCTTCATTAACAAAATCGAAGCAATACGTACTAAAATAGCCACCAGTATTCAGTCAAACCAACAAAACGACAGTGTTGAACTCGAAACTCCTTTCGAAGAAGAGCAACTGTCCGAATTTTCTCCAACATCAGAGGATGAAATCCGAAAACTGATAAATAAATCACCTAGTAAATCATGTGAACTTGATCCTATACCAACATGGCTGTTGAAGGATTGCTTGAATGAACTACTACCACTATTAACAAGAATATTCAATGCATCACTCAAAAGTGCTTATGTACCCAAGGCTTCTAAAAGCTCCAGAATAAGACCACTAATAAAGAAGCCAGGCCTTGATCAAAATGTACTGAAAAATTATAGACCTGTGTCAAACTTACCCTTCATTTCCAAAGTTCTTGAGAAGGTAGTCGATGCTCAACTGGAAGAGCATTTAGCACTACATGGTCTCCACGAAGAACGTCAGTCAGCATACAGAAAATTTCACTCTACTGAAACGGCTCTTCTTCGTGTGCAAAATGACATCCTTTGCTCTCTAGATCAGAATAAAGCTACGGTCCTTGTAATGCTGGATTTGTCTGCAGCATTTGACACCATTGATCACAACACTCTACTAGGCAGACTTAAAAATCATTTCGGTATAACAGGCAAGCCATTAGAGTGGATGAAATCCTATTTGTGTGACCGCTACCAGACTGTGTGTATAGATAGAGAGCTTTCAATACCTGTACTTATGAACTACAGCGTACCACAGGGATCTGTGCTTGGTCCAAAGAACTACATCATGTACACAAAACCAGTCGGTGCAATCTGTAGAAAACATCAATTGCAACATCATTTCTATGCCGATGACTCACAATTATATATGGCGTTCAAACCAAAAGATTGTGTCTCGCGGGATGAAACCCTGCAAAGAATTGAAGCTTGTCTGAAGGATATCTTGCACTGGATGAAAGATAATTTGCTGAAACTAAATGCTGACAAAACAGAGGTAATCCTGTTTGTACCAAAACGGAATGCCAGCACAGCCGCGAATCTCACAGTGACAGTTGGCGACGCTGTAATCAAACCATCATCGATGGTGAGAAACCTTGGTGCAATGTTGGATTCACATTTGGACATGGATAAACATGTAAACTCTGTTTCAAGGTCGTGTTTCATGCAGATCCGACAAATAGGTCAAATCAGACAATATTTGACTGTTGATGCAACAAAATCCCTGATTAATTCTTTAGTAACATCGAGACTAGATTACTGCAATTCATTATTATGTGGCACCCCGAAAATCATTCTGAATAAACTACAAATTATTCAAAATACAGCTGCCCACCTCATCACACGGACACCGCGTTACAATCACATCACTCCTGTACTAAAGGATCTTCACTGGCTGCCTGTACAGTACAGAGTAGAGTACAAGGTTTTGACTCAAGTTTTCAAAGCACTACATGGAAAATCGCCTGGTTACATCAGAAGTATGTTGGAGGTATATACTCCACAAAGACAGCTAAGGTCTCAAAATGATTCTGTTCTTCTAGTTGTGCCAAGGACGAGGACTGTGACCTACGGTGACCGATGTTTCACAGCTGCTGCACCGAAACTCTGGAATGCACTGCCAACAACGCTCAGAAACAGTAAAACACTACCGTCCTTCAAGAAAGCCCTAAAAACGCATTATTTTACTATAGCTTATTCATGCTGAAGTTCATGGTTAAGTAGACACCCGTCTACTGGGTTAAGTAGAGCCCCGTTTCAAAGTGTGGTAAGGTCTTGAAGAAAGTATGTTATTTCTTCGACCTTTATGGTAAGGTCTTGAAGAAAGTATGTTATTTCTTCGACCTTTGTAACTCATATGATGATAGTAACTTTATGTCATCTGTGAGGCATCCCCCTTTTAAAGGAAGTATCACTATTCCTTTAAGGGTTAAGGACATGTGGTAATGGTACTTGACGTTATCCTTGTCCTAGTTGAGGTTTACATTCAGTTAATACTCCTACAGATAATCAAATCGTTGTACACCACTATCTTATTTTAGCAAAGTATTTCTATATACCATGTCTTCTAGGTTTTATCTTGCATTTCGTTTCGGCAATATGATACTGATAGGAGACTAAATAGCGTTGATAAAAATGTTTTTGTATATTTTATGTACATTGTATATTGTTTTAAACATGTATTAGTCGGGATTGTACAGCACTTTTGAACGTGTGTATACATGAAAAAAGGGCTATATAAATATGGTATAATAATAATAATAATAATAATAATAATTTGGCTAACTACCTTTTACAGAATGAATATCAGCACTGAAGATTCAAATCTTACCTGGATGACAAACAAATAAATGTTATATAAACTTTCAAGAAGCCATTTGAGTGTCTTAAACATTCTATCAGCAGTGATTAGCCAAATTGTGAATAGTGAACTTCAACATTACACGTTTTCCAACCTTTTATTTATGTAGCAGACCAGCGAACGAAACTTACACTCCTCTTACTCAGTCGTCTAAACGTGTTGTCAAACACCACAACTCTATCCATATGATCCTCCACCTGAGTATAAGGATTCATGGGCCGCTGTCTTCAAACTGTTTAAATAATCAAATAAAACGACAATCTTGACTATTGGATTGTATGTATAATTCAGATGATCCAGGGGATTTTCGCTGGACCTTAAGTTGAAGACGAAATATACTACGCATAATTGAACAAAATAAGCCTTATATGTCATTTGTTCAACACATATTGGTTTAACTGCTTCCCGTTAGCTGTTGTAATTTCTTCCAATCTCTGACGCCGTCATGTCGATTTATAAATACATGCGTGTCTGCATTTCTTATTTCTACCTACTATATCGTGACCGAAAAGCCATCCAACATTTCTGACAGATTATGTGTACTTTTCGCTACAATTAAACTATAAAAAATATGCAAAATAAAAGTACATCAATACACGCAATAAGCGCAATTACGTTTCACTGAGATGCATAAATACGATGATAGTTAGGCACTTTTATTTTAGACCTACTAAACGAATGTGAAGTATCGAAGTCTTCCAAATATAACAATCATTGTACAATGAAGTAAATAAGTGCATATGGCAATTGATACACCCATCTTGGTTTTGTTTTGAAAAATTAATGACGCAAATTAAAAAAGAAACGGTCCTTATGCTGGTGCACACATTCACATGTACTAACTATAGTTATTCAATAAAGTTATGTGTCGCGCGAGTTTCCCCCTTGTGCCTCTACGCACATATTAATCTAAACTAATGCCACCAAACTGAAGTTGTATCATGCAGGAATGGAAGTAGGTATTGGCGATGAGTAGGTACTTGGTTTCAATTTATCTGATGATATCTTATATAAAAACAAAGTAATTAACCGACTATGTTCAGTCATAACAAACAATATGTGATAGGAACCGGTATTTTTTATATTTGTAATTTAATCTAAAAATACTTGATACAATAGAAAGCAATTATATATGCCGTTGTAGTTTCTCTTCTGGCGATGGATAATGTCAATAAAACGTATCAAAATTAATATTGATCGATAAAGCTTTGATCCACATGTGATAACTGAACATGTTTCCTGAATGACAAATTAAATTGTGTGATGAAATTCTCGTCTTCTCTTGTCTTCGAGTAGTGTCTTAAGTACCCATGGCGAGCAATCAATAACGATGATTTTAAACCTAATGCTGAAAGTCATTTAACAATTAATTCATCGTAGTTTTTTAGATAATTGAACGATATTTTATGTTTCTATGATTAATTCTCATCAATGTGGCGTTGTGCTTGTTATGTTCGTGTCTTGCTCACCTTAATACGGTGTATCTAATATGCTCGCTTTATAGTTTTCATTTATGATGTAATTAATATCAATTTTACAGTTTGGTTTATTTTGCAATAATTTACGAATATACATACAACATGTACTTGAAAATAGTACACAAATGGTACAAGGTCAACAATCATTATATTGCTTATATAAAGAACAGTAGAAAACCGTAATATATCAGAATATCACACGAGTTCACACAGTGCATTATGTCCAAATAAAATAGCACATGTAACCATTTTATATACAAATGTATTACCTCAAGACAAATGCTTTAAAACACTAAAGATAACATAATGCATTGTGTTTCATGATACAAACTTTTTTTAACGACGAATCAAGACGGAAATGTTTATTACTGGTGTTTAAACTTTAATACATCCAATAACTAATACATTGGCCATCATTATTATCTTAAAAGACAGGTGTTGTTTATTACTACAAAGATATTTCCAAGCCATTCCCATTGATAATTAACTTTTAACTTATTACAAATGCTTGTAATGAGTAAAGTAAAATGTCACAGAATACAAGGATTAAATTATACACCTTTTGAATAGCATTATTGCACAAATTGAAACAAATAGTAACAAATAAATACAACCTGAAGACGTTATTGCTTATTTAGATTTTTGAAAAAGGTATGAGAAAATCCGACTAAGAAGGTAGCACTCAAGGTGCAAAATTGATTGAGAAAAAAATAAAAAATATAAGAACAGCTTTTAAGGAAACCCCACAATGCAAATGTAGAAAATGTTTTTCATCGGTATTGTCTGGACCATTACCTTACATATTTCTTGGTGTCGTATCACAAATTGGCACAATTATGCATTAACATAAGACGATGCGTCAAGCAGACTGTTTTGTTACCGTTTATTTGTCAATGATGAAATATCGTCACGTAAGAGATGACATATGTATTCCAATTACCGTTCTGTAGTAGCATATACAGCCGTAAAGATTTGTATCTGCCAATTATCGGTTAGTTTGGTAGTGAGCTGACGAACAACGATTGTATATAACAAATGTTGAATAGACAGTTCAAATGCATACCGCCAATTTTTCTGCCAACTAGCGTGACAATGTTGGACATGCCCTAGTTATCGTAAACCAATATGATTTGTTGTATGAACTTTTTACTTGTATTGCACATTTTAAATTCAGGAGGCGCTTGTAATAGTGATCTATAAGACAATTGCAACTATACATTTTGCCGACCAACCTCCTGCACGGAATATTTGTAATATTATACAAGCTACACATACTGCGTTTTATCGTTTTATAAGGGAGCGATATATTGTACATTAGACATTTGCTCGACCTTCTTCTGAGGAACATCTGTGATATTTTTCACGGACATATTTATAACATTATCCGTGCTGAACATACACTAATTTACTGTACCGAATAGTTGGTGTTACATATAAGTGAATTGTGAGTGCATTACTCAAGTTTGGCTTCTATTCCAATATTTTCTAACAAAACCTATGGCTCTATTTTCCTCTTCAACCAAATATAATTGTTAACGTATATTAGCTTCAGCGGTACCTAAGCTACATCGTATTAATCAGATCGGTGTCCTGAATAAAAGCATTCTAAGACACACTAAAATGACTAAGCCTACCTAAAATTCAAGTCATTTGATTATTGGTTTACGAGGTACATGTATGGTCACGATATGACCGTCTAATTATAATGCAGTGGGTTGATAGTTTTAAGAATACGTTTAAGTTTGAAAACGTGTTTTATAGAAACATTCTAAGATATAACAGTGTGGGGAATCACGTGACTAAAATGGTACTCAGCACTATGAAATAGATCGCGAAAATCTGGATATTTGGATAGTTTTTCGATTCTTGGTAAGTATTATGTTTACTAGTTATATAGTGCAGGCTATGCGAAATGTAACGCGCTTTCTAATGGTTCACGTGTCATTCCTGTACTCTCTCTGGTTTCTGAGATACCTTCGAGGTTTTAATGCGAACAAGTGGAATATTTTGTCAACAAGTCTACATTAATGTGTATAAACTACACAAAAAACTGTATTTAAAGGCAATTAATTATGCCACAGTCAGGTGCAATGTGCTTTATTGTATTCGGAAAAGGCTTCTCGTTGAAATATATTGACTGATAACGTCCTTTATTGGTGATTTTAAGGGATTTCTTGCAAAAAATGGCAAATTATTGAAATGATACTCTCCACGGAATAACACATTTGTGATACAAATCACGGATCAGTTTTATACCAGTCCTGTACATTCTAGAACAAATTTTTGTCCGCATTTTGGAACCTTGGTTCAGAATAATGTTTGAATACAATTGCTTTCAGTTGTTTAATTATGTTTCCTTTATTCTTATACAGAAGTTACAGCAAGACGTTGTCGAGAAGCTAGGCTCAGTCGAATGAAGGGAACCCGTCACTGCCAACTAAAATCAAAAGAAAATTTAGACACACAATCACCAGAGCGAATTCGAATGCGGAATGAATCTTTAAGCAGTGCAATGTACTTTATAACCAAGCTGAGACATAGCATTCATTCGTGTAGTTTGAAGATTGTATAGTTGGACGGGAATGGAATCCAAATATAATGTTACATCAATCCATCCAGGACGGCAATTCACAGCTGATTTAGTGCTATTTCATTGCAATTGTGATTTTTAATTATTTTTTTCCACAATCACTGTGCTGTTTTGTCTTTTTATGATTAAATGCAACACCCATACATGTATATAACAGTTTGTTGTCCATTTACTTTATTGGAATTTTGTACTTATAATGAAAAATCGCTCTTCCTTATTAGATAGTTGATTTGATGCACTATCTAATTCGAAATAAATAAAAAATGGCGATATAATGTATTTTTTTCTTTTCATTTGTGATTCGAAAGACATTGATTACCGAATATAGACTATGAGCGTACATAAAGGTATACAATGCCCATCTGAAGAAGTATCAACGAACTAATAGTATGTTGTATCTGCTGTGTAATCACATTAAAATTGCAGCTGAAAATATAGTGCAATGTCGAAATACTCACAAAGATTTCAACCGGAAAACAAACATTTATATTGACAAAATCATAATGGTTCTTCGATAGCATTTATTATAATAGTATACATGTAGTCCAGCAATAATGTCTCACAAAATCGAGTAATCATTAATTTTTGGAGAAAGTTGCCAAACTTGGTATATACATTGGGCAAGCATATTGGAACATTTTTTTCATGAGACCCATCTCGTATCTGCCATTATGGTTGCCATGGCAACCATTTTTAAAGATGGCCTCCAAAAACGAAACATCGGTGTATATCCTATATAACGCATGATAACAACGCTATTATGAGTAATTGTAAAGTATTTTTATTAGAAATAACTTAACTAACATCTAACTGATACCTTTAACCGAAAAATCGTTTTGAAATATCCAAGATGGCCGACAAAATGGCCGCCAAAACTTTGAAATATTCTATATAATAGTCTTTAGGTATACTGATACTTTATTTTTAACATTTATACTGATAGTTCTAGAAAAAATCTGGTTAAAGCAAATATTTTATTCTAGGGACGTAAATTTCAATAACGATAAGCCTCGATCTGAGAAAAGGGCCCTAAAATGACATGACATGAAATTGAGAAAATTGAGTTTTTAAGTTACGTCACCATTTTCTGCGAATTTCAGAACAGGGCACAAAATGCACATAAATGTTTTATGTTATATCCTGCCACATAATTGTTGCCTTGTAACATACTTAATGTGGAGTTCTATACTAACACTTGAGACCTCTATTTTTGGGGTAAAATATGAGAAACTACCAACAAAAGTGAGGATTTTTGGAATTGGCAGACAACAATGTCATTTATAGTAGTATTTTATTGAAAACCCCTGCAATATAAGTGTAGTATCTTATAGTATTATATATCATACGAAATTATCGGCTATTGGTCAAGATAAGATTTGTTGGGGTAAAATACTACAAAATGAAAACAAAAATGATGATTTTTGGACTCCGTTTACTGTAATGTCATTTATTATGGTATTTGATTATTAATCAATAGGATGGACACATATTGTCTTCGTGCTTATGATATTGCTAATCTGGTGCCTAAATGTTATGTATTTTAAGACATTTTTGGGGCAAAAACATTGGAAATACAAACAAAAGTGAGGATTTGAGGAATCGATTGGCCACGATGGCATTTAAAGTCGTATTATTTATAAAACAACTGCAATTCGTTTGTAGTTACTAAAAGTTTAGTATATCAAAGATATATTATCATTTATGATTACTGAATGCTATTTTGGGGTAAAATCATACAAAATATAAACTAAAATGGGGATTTTTGGAATAGGTTTACTTCAATGGCACCAATCACATTATTTAGTTATAAATCACTAAGATAGACATATGCAGTTTTTCCTATTAATATAAGCAATAATCTAGTTTCAAAATGACTGGTGTCTTGGGATATATTTGGGTCGAAACAGTCAAAAATATAAAATTAATAAAAGTCAGGATTTTTGGAATCTAATGATCACAATGTCATAACGCCACAAACTGTGCTATTTTATAATTAATCACTAAGATAGTTGCCTTTATATGTTGCCTTTTCGCATATTAAGAAATTAATAATCTGTTCTAAACGTTGTTCATATGTTATGTTATCTTTTTTAGGTAAAACATTCTTAACTATAAACAGTAATTTAGTATTTTTGGAATCTGAAGACCACACAATTATTAAACATCATATTCGTTAATAACTCACTGCATTTGCTTAATACGTACATCAAAACATTTATGTATGAAATAACCTGTGTAAAATGCAATTCTTTGGAATGAAACACAAAAAGAGTAAATGAAACAACCTACTCCAAGCAATTATGTATCAGGCAATGATAAGTACAACAAAGAGCCGTTATCTACCAAAAGCATTGCTAAGACAGGAATAAAACACAACGTGTCGCCAAGAAAGGAATTTCTGACGAGGAATTGCTGTGCCCGACCAAATTAGGTATCTTTATTGTCAGGATAAAAATGTTCAGTGAGACCTAGGCATAATGATGAATACCACACATGCATGGAATATCTGCATATTGTATTTTGAGTAGATCATATTGTTTGAGATGGCTTTACCTGGTCATATTTTCAAATACTAGTACCTGGTGTGGCCTGGACATTTATGAAATTATACAGGGCTTCAAGTCTGCTAATCAAATGAGGTTAACACTGCAAGTGGGCCCCATTTCCTTGATTACTGTTACAAAATTTGTGTTCTTTGGTCACCATCTCATATATTTGTGTTAACGTTGCATTGTTTGAAATATTCGAAAAAAGAAGCACTGAAGTTCCACAACAAGAAAATATGAAATTCCATGAAAATTTGAAAATCATGTTTTCATGTCGGCCAAATAATCTTGCGCAAAATACTTTATATATTCTTCAGACAAGCTACATTTACAGCAATTGCCATCATAATATCTCATTCAAAGTAATTTGATAGTAAACTGATACTCTTTTAAAGTAACCGTGACGTTGACCCCTGATTCTCCACTTATATATGAGCCGTAATCCAGGAAAACCTGCTGACTTGACATCATGTAATAACTGTATAAAACAAGGTTTTGAAAAGGCTCTAAAATAAGTGAAACAATGTATATATCTGTTGATTCTACTTTAAGTAATTTATCCATATAGTACTATATCTTAGTTTTAAATTTCCTCATAAATTAAGTTGAAACTATATGCTTTGTTGCCATGGTTACCAATTTCGGAAAAATACTTCAATTCAGAAAAACTGAGAGTTAGCTGTTTAAAACACGATAGCCTTTCTCTAAATGCAACATGTTTCTATTGTGATACATATTTTAAAAATCAGAACATAATTCTAAAATGTGACCCTATTTTGAACATTTTATGTCAGGAATTAATCTTATGGTGTAATTATGAAATACGTTTTACAGTCAAATGACGTTCGAATGACGTTCACGTTTTCAGGCAAAAAAATCGAAATATTGACTTTACAAAAATAGCTGTAGCTTCCTCAAAACTCAAGATATTTACACAATTTCTTTTGAATCATGCTTCATTGGCATAAGTCTTTATAACTATAAAACATCACAAAAAATGTTTCTTGTCAAAATAGCAGTTTTTCCTGGAGACTGGCTTATATATATAACATTGTAAACTCAAGGTTTTGTCCGTTTATAAAATCTGGATCCGGTCATAGCTTAAACAGTTTTGGAGCTAGGTTGATGAAACTTGGTATGTGGATACAGATTAATAAGCTTATTATTCATGTCAATTTGTGTTTTATTCAGACAACAATTGCGGTTGCTATGGTAACAAAAATATAGGAAACCAAACAGGGTGCTTATATATTGCTTGTAATTCGTAATTAATTGTTATTATTAAGCAGAAACTGGCTTTTTATTTTATCAACGTCGACCGTGACCCCATTTACACCTATTTTTGATGGAAAGTATCTTCTCGGAAGCTATATATTGACCACGTTTCATTCATATACATCATTCCAGACTGAATTAAGTCAGCGGAAACCGATTTTCTATTTTTAGTAACAGTGACCTTGACCCCAAATGTCCCATTTTTATTCCAACGTGTATCATCTTACAAGCAACGTATATAGCAAGTTTCATCCAAATATCTCATTCTTAACGGAAGTTATTGAGCAAAAACCAATTTTCTATTTTTATTAACAGTGACCTAGATATTGACCCCACCCATCCAACTTTTTATTTTTAGTGGCGTATTGAGTCAAGCTACTTATACACCAAGTTTCATCACGATATGTAATTCTAAACTGAAGTAATTGGGCGAAAACCGCCATTTGATCATTTTGGCGGCCATTTTGAAAACCGTTGCTATGGCAACCAAATAAATTATTTTAAGTGGGTCTCATGAAAAAAATGTTTCAAATGGACCAAGGAACAGTTGTACCAATTTTGGTAACTTTCTCCAAAAATTAATGTTTATTGGACATTATTGCTGGACTAATGTAAAACAGATAATAATGTAACGTCACAAATAAATCTAGTCATAGACAAATTTAATACTGAAGTAGAACATTATGAACAGCTCTTCAATGTATGACATAGCAAATGGTGTCAGAAGCAATGTACAAATCACGGGTCTTTGACCTAACGATTTAAAAACTCGACAGTGAGAGTGGAGTTTATTTTTTTAAATGAAGCCAAAATTAGTTTTAAAATTCATATGGCACAGATAAAAATGAACTTATTGTTTTGGTAGCAAAAATGCCGAGCATAGCCTTCATTTGCCCGTCACCTTTCTGCTGAAATATGACAGACTTGTGAGTGCCTCCACTCGGACTTGAGCTATTGGAGAGGGAAAATTGATAAAAGTCGACAAGTACGTGTTTAATAAAATATTGCACAACAAAGACATAACTCCAGAAAATGAAAATCACAATTAATTAGCATGAAACAGCATAATGCGACATTCAAAGAAGTCGCATTACCTTGTTTTGTTGCATTGGTGTTGCAGACACTTGATATGCTACCTTTTTTACATGATTTAGAATTTAAAGTCCATAATATGTTTTAATTTACCGATAAACCCTGGGGCATTCATTTAAGAATTAATGACTAGTATCGAGATAAGTTCATTAATACTTGCCCAATCTAAGATATTTTTACCAAAATGTCGACATTATGTTGATATTCAAGACCATATACATTGTATTCAAATGAAATATTATACTGGTAAAAGACAACTTATCTCAGTGTCGCATTAAATAAAAAATTTAAAAAGCTCAAATTAGGTTTATCTTTTCTGATCGAAATGATAACGTTTAAATTTTATGGAAAATCCTTTAATTTGATGTAATGGTTAATACAGAATACAGAATCGTAACATTGTTTATTTTTGTACTATAAAATGACTCATTCTAGTTCCTTCAATTGATGCAGAGTAATTTCGATTCCAGTTCTCTCGGCACCATGTTTCTTTGATCCTGCTATTTCTGTAAAAGAATAGATGAGAACTAATATTAGGAAACTTATAGTAAGCATAATAAAAATATACAAAACAAAAAAAGTTTCATGTTCTAATATACAAGTTTAAAATAATCCGTGGTTTGTATCACAACATTGTTGTTCCGTGGAATGTACCATTTCAATGAATTGTCATTTTTTGCAGAATAACGCATTTAAATACCAATAAAGTATGAAAGAGTAACTGGTTTTAAACAAAAACCCTTTTACCGAATACAATTAAGTACTGACACCTGAACAGGGTCTAATATATTCCCATTAAACACGGGTTTTGTGTAATTTATCTAGGAATATTGGCAAAATATGTCCCTGGTTCGCCTTAAAACCTCGAAGGTATCTCAAAAACCAGAGATAGTACAGGAATGATCCATGCACCATTAGAAAGAGCGTTAAATTTCGCATAGCATGCACTATATTACTAGTAACATATTCAAAGAGAACTTACCAAGAATCGGAAAACTTTCCAAATATCCAGATTTTCGCGATCTATTTCATAGTGTTGAGTACCAATTTAGTCACATGATTCCCCACACTGTATAAGGTATGACTGAAATGGTTACACAAACTTACAAGTGTGTAGATGTCTACAAATGGTCTTGTTAACTTACATGAGATATTTAAAAGTGATATGCAATAGACTGTGAGAAGACAGTCACTATGTTTACGTCACTTTACATTGTGATAATAATGTCATAAAGCGACTGAGGTGTAGAGTAGTTACTCAAATTCAGCTGAGTTTGATCAACACTTGCCTTGTAACTATTGCTAGACGGTATTGAGACTTTAATGTCATAGTAAACCTGAACATAATGAAAAAACAAAGCAAATTAAAGACAATTAAAATGAAATGATATAAATGACTTAATACTTCCTAACACACTGAGTAAACAATGTTTTTTGTTAAAGATTTAGTGCCTGTTTATATTTCTGTATCACAATTAAGAGAACTGATTAAGCTTTAATGATTTTGGTTGAACCGAGCACGACGTTTATGTCGTACTACAAGTATATCCTAGAACAGTTACTGCTCTTCAACATCAATACAGTCACCTCCTCCTTTTTATAAATAACTATTATTAATATCCTTTCGTAAATACTGTTTTATATAAAACCTACTATCTAAGCGAGCATTTGTCCGTTGCGACAAGCGTACATGTATTAACTTTAAACATTTCTAAACGTTGCTTAAAGCTCACTTTATAATCAAAGACATAAAGAAATGATTGATATAATTTGCTAGTTCGTGAGTATTCATGTTACATGGCAGATGAATACTTCAGTTTGGAATTAGCTAGGTTAAATGCTAGTTTGTAAGCCATATAACTGTAACAAGTCAAAGTCAACTGCTCACCAGGCTGGTTAAAACACCAGGTAGCATATTGAGACGAAATATCGGACGATGATGCAGATTTCATAATTAATCACGTCTAGTCCTTAGTATTCAACGATGTTACATCAGCATCGTGTTGGAACAGCTGGTGTTAGTTTAACTGTATGTTTATTTTCCAGTTTGCCGAAAGTTCCTTGTCACATAATGATTGCTTTAGGGATTTGATAACACTTCCCTCTCTGATTTAAGATATCAGATATCTTAACTCTTTATAACGTGTTATATCCTCCGTCTGTACAACAAAATGAAGAAATCTTATTTCTGTGATTAGTTAGAACAATCTTTATGAATTTTGTTGTTTGATTACCATAGCGATATTAAAATTTCTAACATTTGAACTAATACATATATGCGTCGTTTTCCGTGTTATATTGTATCCGTTGGCCTATAGTGTTTAATCTTTATCATTTTTTTCCATCACATCTGCTTTATTTGATGTGTTAAATATGAGAAGTGGGTTTAACGTGATGAGTTTCTGACAAATGCCTGATTTATATTCCTTTCGGCACTCTCAAGCTGATTTGTCAAAGCCAGTCAAAGCTAAAGTGGCACGTTAAACTTCCATTAGAAACAACTGTTGTATAATTTGAAACTGCCTGGAGCGACGGTACATTTTAATTCACAATTAACATGTAGCAAGTAGTACTCACTATAAACTTTATAAGGCAAAAGCAAATATTTCACAACCGCCATGAAAATGTTTCTGTAAAAATGTATCAAAAGGATACCATGGGTGAAAACAGTCTCGATCGTTATACATAACTTTGGTGGAATACTCGATGGTGCATTTGATAAATCCTCATAATAAGGCAAAAAAGCAAAACATGTGTGATACGTTTCTGACTGTTTGCGTAGAGTTGTGCTGGAAGTATTGTACAGCGTTGTGCCATATGTCAACGTCACCTTGACTTTTCGGGGTGACGATCGATAATAACGGGGAGAACTAAATGACGTCGCATTCTTTTAAAAGTGTGGGGATTGTGTTAGACAATTATAATATTTTGCCAGGCCACTATTAACAGAGTGGGTAACTACCCAAGCGAAGCGGAGCCATGTCATGGCGTCATATATGACGCAATAGATGGCAAAACAATCATCTGGAATATACTTTAATTTCGAGGTAAACAAACATGGTAGTAAGGCGTAAAGAACTTACACCTGGTACAAAAAAGTCATAAATTGGCTATTCTACTCAGGAGTATCACATTCGGATATATCATGTAGGTTAGACATGCCTAAAACTACACTGCCAGGTATTTTTAGTGGTTTTATGCAATGTGAAAATACAGAGAATCTTCCAAAGAAGGGCGTGTCTGTAAAATTGCGCTGAGCGTGACGGTCCATAAAATTTGAGGATAGCTGAAAAAAACCAAAAAACGGACTTATAAATCGGCATATAAGATGTGGTAGATATCAATACCAAAGGTTAAATTAATATACTAGAAGATTACCTTTGACCAGTTTTTGTACAATAATTTTATCATAAAGCGTTTGATGCCAAGGCGTATACACCTATAGATAAAGCCCGGGTTGATTAACGAAGAAAAAGTTTCTAACTTTGATAATATCGGCGCTAACCTCTCTCATACATTTATAAATACATGTATATTCAATGATAAATTTATTTGGGCTTTATATTTTAAATGATTTCCTTAGTGGTCGGTAGCATAGGGGTCTGTAACGTCTTCCATCCCATTCACTGTTTAAGGATAACAGGGACAGAACTCTTGTCGAGACCAAGTTTACAAAAAGCCCTGAGACGTTTGCGAAATAGATGATAACCACCTACTGTTTTATTCATTAGCTAACTCATACTTTTCTACAAGTTATAATCGAAACGTTATAAAGCAAAACACACCGAAAATATACCGCTTTTGAAAATCTCGACACAATGATGCACAGCTGCTTAGTCGCTGCTTACCATACTATATGGCAATTCATGCGGAAGTGACAAAGAAAAAAAGGACATGGGCAGATATGCACACAACTGTTAAAACTCTGATCAAATGCTTACCTCTGAAAAATAACACGAACGCTAGTGAGGTCATTTTATTATTTTCCATCCAAGAAATTGACATTTGGCTTCCATGTTAGCTAATCCGAACACACGATAATACAACCCACTTCATTGGACAAGCTGTGAGATATGCAACGTAACAGTCCACGCGTACGCTCATGAATGGATTTCACCAGGGTTGATCAGCAAATAAGCAAATATGTAATACCACTTACATGTTACCGCGTGTTAGGCCTGGTCACAACCCGACGTGCGTGTTTTAGCACGCACGTTTTTTTCTAAGGCAGTGGTCGCTACATTTTTTATTGACAAATAACGTAGGAAGGAAGTACGGAAGACGAACGTGGACTCACGTTGCACGCAAGACTTTCCCTGACTTTAAGTGGCTGCATGCATCGTGCGTCGCGCACTTGATAAGTAAATGGTGCGTACTTGCAACGTGCAAACAGAGTACGTTCTTCAGGCGATTGTCAAATTATGGTACGGAGACCGTACTTGCACGTATCGCTCACGTACGTTGTCCTTTTGTTGTTAGTTGGCTGTAGAAGACACGCATGTTGCACGCGCGTCGCACGTATGCCTTAAGGGTAGGTACACGTAGACTGAACGCAGGTCAAACGCAGTGAAAGTTCTGCGTACACAAATCATACTGCGTCGTGTAGGTAAAATAGTACTGCGGCCGTACTGACGAAGTACGTATTCCTACGTATCGCTTGCGTTTGTACACACAGACACCACATACTTGCACGTACGTCCAGTTGTGACCACCGCTTTATGACAAAACATACTGTTTAAACATCAGTATGGTCAACATGACTAGTTCCGATTTTCATGTAAATAGGCTCACAAGAAGCTCCGTATGATGCAGATTTCAATTATTTAAGTTACTGTCTTATCAGGTCGTAAGTAGTAATTACGACATTCTCATTCTTATCATGGTTTTCCTGCAGGTGTGTTTTAAATGTGCGTTGGTATAACAAAACTTAACAATGGATACCATTAAGTACCGAGGAAGATCAATGTGTTGTGAATGAAATAGTACTGACTTTCATTTAATACATCCTTTAAGTATTGCACATGACATACATTTTGTAATCAAATTATCCTATTTAACTTTGTAACAAACAGGTTAAGCTGAATGATTGCTTTAAATTGATCGCCTTTTAAATGTTGCATTTACAACACGCCATTACGTTAGTTGTTTAATATAGCAACATTGGTCCCGAAACAAAGATGTCAGAACAATTTCATGCGAAATTTGTTGACCATCCCTCTTTTATTTATTAGTTCAAAACCTGCATGATTTGCACGTTTTTTCTGTGGGTTATAGTAATATGTACAACCCTTTGAAATACATATTTTTCAAACTAGACTGTTATGTTGGATATGTAATGAACTTTTGTAATGAACTTTTGTAATGGCTATTTCAGTTGTGTTCTTCGTTGTTTAATTAATGCATACAATAACAAATGTTTAAGCTCAAGAAACTGTAACATTAATTTTGAAACACCCTATACAAATTACAAAACATATCGGTTACTCGGTTAATCACCATTCAGTCATTGCCCTGATCCAGCTCATTCATTCATAAATGTGATATTTTAAAATTAAGTTACAATTTCTAAGTGATTGATACCAAAACATAATTACGTAATTGCATTTTCTAAATTAGCAAAACAATGAGCATTGTGTAAACAAGCGAATATGGTGCTTACACAACAGAAGCTATAGTTATAATCTGTTATAAATCTGAAAACGATGCATTCTGCTCTTCCAGATCTGATAAATAAACCAATTACATTATTACATGTACTCTGGTTGCATCACATTGAAATCAAATATGTGTTGTATACATCATATGGATCCTTGTCCAGAACATGTTGTGCATCTACGCAGTATACCTTGAACAAAACAAAGTCAAGTGCTCTGACAATTAAATTGTATTTTGTCCTTCCGAAATGGGTATAATACAATATTGAAGCACATGCAGTATGTACAAACAATGAGGGCAGTTGCGTAATACCGTTTAAATGATATGTATACATAATTAAAAGTTACAGTGCGTTATATTAATAAAGAACTAATAAACGATGTTATGAAGTGAAATTATCTAAATATGGACATCGATGAAGTCATGTGAATAATTGTTAGTGATAAATGCCACACACGTAGTGGTTTTGTTCCAAAAAAGTTCCAAGTAAATAGCAAACATACTGGGGACGATCCTAATGCTGGTGCAAACATTAACTGGTAAAGTAATTAGTCAAGTAAGTTTTGAGTTTCGAGAGAATTCCTCGTGGCTGCATATTAAATTATATTTACTGATACTCTTAAAGGGCACAACTAGACTGAAGTTGTATTACGAAGGAATACTTTTACAAGGATAGACGATGTTGTTGGCTGTGTCATATAATAATTCCTATCAATGTATAGATACAACGATGATTTTTTTAATAATGACACAAACAAAGTCACTATATTTTACTAATTGTGTGTGACTTTTACCACTTACTATTACTTTTATCACGGAGTCTAACATATCAAATGCACGTAAGGTATAATTCATTAACTGCATCAATCACAACAATTGATAGTCTCGGTTATCTTATTTTCTAGGTTGATAGGTAAGTAGCATTGTTACATTTAGCTTATTATACAAATAACAACTGCCACTCATAAAGACTGCTATAAAAGGATTTAACCAGATCATGTAAACAGAAATGTACAACACATGACCCAAGTAATGATTGAAGTTAAACAAATATGTTTTAAGTTGATTATTTCTTTCCTAGAATTCCCTTTTTATACAATTTATAATGTCCGCAACAACAACAACAAACTAAAACACTTGCTTACACTAGCCTACTGTAATACTGTACTAGTAATGTTTATCCTTTTATATTGTTTTATACAGTTGTCAATGGATTATATCTTATGGGAATAGCTTGCAATATATAACACGTGCTAAACATAAATGCTGTATTTACAACATGCCTTAGATGTCGAGTATTGACAATGTTTGTAAAAGCTATTTCGGAAACAAAACGATAGAAAGCAATTATTTACGCCTTTTGTTGATTCTCCTCTGACAGTGGATAACATCAACACGAGACGTATCAATATATATCGTAATTTAATATTGATCGTAAAAGCTTTGATCAATATGTGATAACTGAACAAATTTCCTGGATGACAAATTGCATTGTGTGATGAAATTATCTTTTTCTCCTGACATTTAGTTGCGACGTCTAAGTTAAACAATATTTCAAACTATTGTAATATCTTACCATCCTCTTGTTTTCTTGGTATTCGTTGATGCAATGATCGCCGATGATAGTTATTTATTGTCTGATTATGTGCTACATTCATCCGGTAAACAAGGCTGATAGTTTTTTATTCCTAGAAAAGTAGCGTTTTCTTCAAAGTAGTAAAATCACACTCTAATAATCTCAAAAGTTATATTTGTAAACAGATTAAAAAGGGTTTACTTATAACGTTTGTTGCGTTAAATGACTGAGCTCTTGAAGAAGCTGTTTGTACACTACATGTAGTTGAGTGAAGCAAATGTAAGTTCGATTGTTAAAGTTCATTAGAGTTCTTTCAATAATCAATACAAATGATTTCAGGAAAGTGTTACTAGTTTTACTGTCATAAATTAACCCGAAAGAAAAGTTGTTTTAAAGGAATTTGACTGACTTTACTCGTTTAACACTAGTTAAGTCGTAAACGTCTAATAATCGTAAGTTGTCACGTATAAATGTCGCAAAATATCTTGCAATATTGTTTTGAGTAACATATCGGTTGCATTCAGTTACAAAACACGTTCAGAATTGAGATATTAAGAATCTAATTCTTCATGACCTAGCATAAACAATCACGAATCCGCCGTTTTTGAAATAAGATATATATCCCATCTTTTGTTATTTTTTTTTTAAAAATGTTGTTTCTTGATTACCTAATAATTATGATTAACTTACATAAACATGCTATTTTTGTTCAATATGTGTTTAACACGTAAGGCAAATTTATACAAATTTTCCATTTTCACTTTGTATCGTGTTATGACATACATCTGTATCGGATTGCGTTTGCAGATTGCATTTACTCATCAACATTTCTCCTTCCTTTACACATGCTTTATTTGTTGTGTTAGATTTAGATATACGAAGCCACTTCGTCGTGATTAGTTTGCAACGAATGTGTGATTTTGATAAATATGTTTTGGGAAACTTATTTATCAAAACTTATGTCGCACTTTCCATTGTTTGCCTCGGCGAATTACTTCCGATGGAAATAAGAGTACATTAAGAGACATTTTGGAGGCATCGGGAATAGCGTCTAGAGGATGCTTCGGAAAGTTACAAAATCGTGATGAATCGTAATGAATTGGGAGGGCAATATTGATTTTAACGAAGTATATGTGGAGGTGTACCGGTAGGCATCTGGAGGTATCCCGATATGGTATCGACGTTATATGTCGGTACCGAAGCCTCGGAATGTGCTCCAAATAACCGATAACAATTTAAAGCTCAGAAGGAGTATCGGAAGCAACATGGAGAAACTATTTGTCATTCCACATCTCTGAACAGGAATTCGTCGATGGACCTTATGTGACGCGGTTCTATTTCCACTAAATATCTTAATTCACTTATTATACCAACCTTTTGAACGTACGTTAGATAATGTCTAGTGCAACGGTAGAGTGTATTTCGCGCTTTTGCGAGAACACATTATATTTAATACTCGCCATAAAAAGTGTTTCTGTATATCAATAGAAGGCAATGTTAAAAGATGACATCTTAATTCGCTTAACCTTTTGTACTTATACATTTGTAGATGATGCATATGTTGATTGACAAGTGTTCTAATATGTGTCGTCCAGGTGACATGATAAAATGTTGAATATTGCATATTGCACAGTGCAATAACATTCGGAAGCCATTCTGGAAGATTGACAGCGCATATCCACCCAGCTACGTAAGTGCCAGGCTTAGAACGAACCATACTTGTTATCCACACAATCGAGAGAGCGTTCCTGCTTCGACTAAATTCGTTGGAGATATCTTTGAACTCTATTGCTTTGTGCATGTTTGACTGTTTCTATATTTCAGTATTTTAATCACCCAAAACTAAAACTGTTTATAGTTTTGTCAGGAATCTCGTTTAACACATGTTTACCGCATTGTAAAATGCTTGTGACGTTTCATGTTCAAGGCAATTAAGCATTCGCGTCTTGAAACTACATATTATTGGTACAAACATGTTTTCTGCAAAATTAATACTCCCACGTGTACTGCCCGGTTAGTTCTGCTTGTGGACGCCGTTTATAACTGAACAATGTTAAAGAAGAATGCGAACCTGGTTATAGGGGATTAAATAGCCAGCGAAGCTGGCTATTGTAAATACCCATACCAATAATGTCCACGAGCGTATCTTCGTCGAGTCTCTGCCGGTACTAATGCTTTCAGAAAAAGTTATTTCCGGTCAAAAATTTCAGGCAGTTTTCCGAGGTGAATGGTCCTATGAAAATAAAAAGATAGTAATCTGTAAACAGTTGCCCCCTATCATTTTCTTTCGAATTATAACCATCTTTAAAAATATTCAATAAATAAAACAAACTATTTAAATAAGCATAGGGAAGTAAGAAATACGCAACTGTACTGCATACATGGCACCAATACAAGACGTGATGTCATGACGTCACAAATAACAGGAAATGACGTCATACCAAATGTACGCCAAATAGACTCATAACAAATCAGTATAATAAAAAAACTAATATAGGTAAAACTCCAGGTTAGGGATGCCTACACTTATTCCAAACATAAACCACAGATACATAGCCAATCTAAAATTTTGAATAATTATTACTTCTGGTCTTAAATTTAAAGAGGAAAAGTGACCAGTTGCTGATTAATAATTATCTTTGTATAGGCCTATTGTATAACATCTAAATTCAACTCATATTTAGTCAGTTTCTATCTGAAACATAGCTTAGCAGATATCCAATGTCTATTTAATACCTCGTTTAGGCGGTGCCTTAGTTCATATTAATTATTATGTAAACAAAAACGTTGAACAAACTCGTTTGTATGTGCGTTATTTAACATTTACAAAAGGACTTTATATATAGCATCAAATTAATCAAAACAATCATTTCGAGTTCCCTACGTGTATAGACATGGTAATACACTATCTATTTAAGTCTTGGTAGATCTATTATAATGCTATCGTAAAGTTTACCAGACAAATTGTTACCCTAAAGCGGATTGTATTACGAGTATGGATTCGGAAGTTGAAGTAATTTACTGAATCAAACGAGATTATGACCATCTGAATGCTATCACAATATGTTGACACGGTTTTAAAGTGACATCAGTGTCGAGACAAAATGGTTGTTATTGATAGCTTTCGTTTATGTACCCATGTTGAGTATTCAATAACCAAAGTCATTGCGCCTAGTAATTCTTGTAAACGTATGAAATATAAAGCAGCTTTTCTTCGGTGGCAGACCGCCGGTGTAGATAGCGTGTGATATTTGAGTATTAAATGCTCTGCTGTTTCCGATATATGCTGTGTTTCCTATACAATTATAATAAACATTTACTTAGCAACATTGTTAGTTTTATCTGAGGTGTCTACAAGAATAAACGAATACAGTAAAACCTTTACATTTGAATGTTCTAAACACATATAGTTGATTCAAAGATCTCTGTCACAACCGCGTAAACAAACATTCAACCTGGTCGATTATTACAGGTTTCTCAGGATTAAATTTCACCATCATAAATACACTTATATGATTACAACTCTAATGGTCCAATAGCATAGCGGTTATACTTTCTGCATTTAGCTATTAAGAGATGGAACATTTAGGCGGTTATGACAGACATCTTTGAATCGACAATAGTGCACATTTTGTTTTCATATTTGGCTAACTACCTTTTACAGAATGAATGTCAGCACTGAAGATTCAAATCTTACCTGGATGACAAACAAATAAATGGTATATAAACTTTCAAGAAGCCATTTGAGTGTCTTAAACATTCTATCTGCAGTGATTAGCCAGGTTTTGAATAGTGAACTTCAACATTACACGTTCCCCCAACCTTTTATTTATGACCAGCGAACGAAACTAACACTCCTCGAACTCAGTCGTCTAACCGCGTAGTTGAACACCACAACTCAAACGACAATCTTGACTTTTGGAGTGTATGCGTTGTTCAGATGTACCAGGGTATTATCGCTGGACCTTAAGTTGAAGGCGAAATATATTACGCATAATTGAACGAAATAAGCCGTATATGTTATTTGTTCAACAAATATTGGTTTAACTGCTTCATGCAAGCTGTTGTTGTAATTTCTTCCTCTCTGTGACGCCGTTATGTCGATTTATAAATACATGCGTGTCTGCATTTCTTATTTCTACCTACTATATCGTGACAGAAAAGCCAACCAACATTTCTGACAGATAATGTGTACTTTTTGCTACCATGAAACTATATAAAAGATTTATGATGCAAAATAAAAGTACATCAGTACACGCAATAAGCGCAATTAAGTTTCACTGAGATGCATAAATACGATGATAGTAAGGCACTTTTATTTTAGACCTACTAAACGAATGTGAAGTAGCGAAGTCTTCCAAATATAACAACCATTGTTCAATGAAGTGAATAAGTGTATAAGACAATTGGTGCACACATCTTGGTTTTGTTTTGAAAAAGTAATGACGCAAATTAATAAAGGAACGGTCCTGTTGGTGCACACATTCACCTGTACACACTGTATTTATTCAACCAAGTTATTCGTCGCACGATCCCCCCTTGTGCTTCTACGAACATATTAATCTAAACTAATTCAGTTTACCAGTGCCACCAAACTGAAGTTGTATCATGCAAGGATGGAATTAGGTATTGGCGATGATTAGGTACTTGGTTTCAAGTTATCTGATGATACCTTAAACAATATATAAAAACAAGGTAATTAAGGACTATGTGCAATCACAACCAAAAATGATAGGAACCGGTATTTTTTATATTTGTAATTTAATCTAAAAAAACTTGATACAATAGAAAGCAATTATGTATGCCGTTGTAGTTTTTCTTCTGGCGATGGATAATGTCAATAAAAACGTATCAATATGTATCGTAAATTTATATTGATCTATAAAGCTTTGATCAATATGTGATAACTGAACATGTTTCCTGAATGACAAATTACATTGCGTGATGAAGTTCTCGTCTTCTCTTGTCTTCGAGTAGTGTCTTAAGTACACATGGCGAGCATTCTATAACCATGATTTACAACCTAATGCTGAAAGCCATTTAACAATTAATTCATTGTAGTTTCTTAGATAATTGAACGATATTTTATGTTTCTATGAATAATTCTTATCAATGTGGCATTGTGCTTGTTATGTTTGTGTCTTGCTCATAACACGGTGTATCTAAAATACTCGCTTCATAATTACATACAAATGGTACAAGGTCAACAATCATTATATTGCTTATATAAAGAACAGTAGAAAAACCGTAATATATTAGAATATCACACGAGTTAACATAGTGAATTATGTATATCTACAAATATAAATATAGTAGTACATGTAGCCGTTTTGTATACACGATACAACTGCATTACGTCAAGTCAAATGCTTTAAATCACCAAAAAATTACATAATGCAATTTGTTACCAGATACAAACTCATTTTATCGACGAATCCAGACGGAAATGTTTAAAACTGGTGTTTTATTAAACTATAATGCATGGAATAATATACATTAGTCATCATTATTATCTTAATAGACTGGTGTTATTTATAACGACAAAGATATTTCCATTGATAATTCACTTTTAACTAATTACAAATGCTTGTGATGAGTAAAGTAAAATGTCACAAAATACAAGGATTAAACTATACACATTTTGATAAGATTATTACACATATTGAAAACAAACGTAACAAATAAATACAACCTGAAGAGGTTATGACTTTCAGAATGCAAAATTAATTGAGAAAAAAAGAAAAAAGATAAGGACAACTTTTAAGAAAACCCCACAATGCAAATGTAGAAAACAGTTTTTTATCGGTATTGTCTGGACCATAACGTTACATATTTCTTGGTGTCGTATCATAAATTGGCACAATTATGCATTAACATTTGACGATGCGTCACGCAGACTGTTCTGTTACCATTAATTTGACAATGATGAAATATCGTCACGTATGAGATGACATATGTATTCCAATTACCGTTCTGTAGTAGCATATACAGCCGTAAAGATTTGTTTCTGCCCATTATCGGTTAGTTTGGTAGAGAGCTGACGAACAATTATTTTCTGTATGCAACAAATGTTGAGTAGACAGTTCCAATGATAGTTACAATTTCGCTGCCAACTTGCGGTACAAGGTTGGACATGACCTAGTTATCGTAAACCAATATCATTTGTTGTTTGAACTTTTTATTTGTATTGCCAATTTTAAATTCATGAGGCACTTGTAATAGGGATCTCCTAGACAATTACAACTATACATTTTGCCGACCGACCTTCTGCATGGAATATTTGTAATATTAATATTTGTAATATTAAACAAGCTCAACATACTGCGTTTTATGGTTTTATAAGGAAGCAATACACTGTACATTATACATTTGCCCGATCTTCTACTGAGGAACATCTGTGATATTTTGCAAGGACATATTTATAATATTATCCGTGCGTACCATACACACAATGTACTGTACCAAATGGTAGATGTTAGATGTAATACGCAAGTTTGGCTTCTATTCCAATATTTTCCAATAAAACCTAATAATTGTTCTAAATTATTATTGCTATTATCATTATTATTAAACCATTTTTATATAGTCCTTTTTATGTATACACGCGTTCAAAGGTGCTGTATAATCATGACTAATACATGGTTAAAACAATACACAATGTACTTAATATATTCAAGTATTGACAAATTTATAAATCACAAATAAAATATATCTACCCAGTAGGCGGGGACTCTACTTATCCCAGTACACGGGGCCCTTTATTTAGCCCAACGCGCAGGGGCCCTACCTAACCAGTTAGCGTAGGTCCTTCTTAATCCAGTAGGCGGGGACTCTATTTATCCTAGTAGGCGGGGCCCTCTGATTGAGCCCAACGGGCAGGGGCCCTACCTAACAAGTAGGCTTGGGTCCTACTTAACCCAGTAGGCGGAGAGTCTACTTAACCCAGCAGACGGGACCCTACCAAGCCCAGTAGGTTGGGACTCTGCCTAACACAGTAAATTAAGCCACACCCCGATGGCTCTATTTTCCTCTTCAACCAAATATAATTGTTCATGTACAACACCGTATTAATCAGATCAATGACCTGAATATAAGCAATCTAAGACACACAAAAATGAATTAGACTGCCTAAAAATCAAGTCATGTGATTATGGGTTTATGAGGTAGGGTCACAATTTGACTGTATAATGATAATGCAATGGGTTAATAGTTTTAAGAATACGTTTAAGTTTGAAAAAGTGTTTTATAGAAACATTCTAAGATATAAGGTATGACTGAAATGGTTACACAAAATTACAAGTGTGTAGATGCTTGAAAATGGTCTTGTTAACTTACGTGATATATCTAAAAGTGATATGCAATAGACTGTGAGAAAAGAGTCACTATGTTTACTTCACTTTACACTGTAATACTAATGTCATGAAGCGACTGATGTGTAGAGCAGTTACTCATATTCAGCTGAGTATGATCAAAATTTACCTTTGGAACTATTTCTAGACTCTATTGAGACTTTAATATCATAGTTAACCCGTACATAATGAAGAAATAAGCAAAGTAATGACAATTAGAATTAATAATATAAATGACTTAATATTATAATTGTGCTGTTACACATACACTTTACACTGAATACACAAGACGTTTTTGTTTGAGATTTAGCATCTGTGCAAACTTCTTTTTCAGGACTTAGAGAAACTATTTAGCTTAATGATTTTGGTTGAGCCGAACACGTTTATGTCGTACTACAAGTATAATTATGTACATATAATTGCTCTTCAACATCAAAACAGTCACAACCTCCTTTTTATAAATAACATTTATAATGATAATTATCCCTTTGTAAATGCTGTTTCTTAGATAAAACCTTCTATCGAAGCTAGCATTAGTACTTTTCGAGTAGCGTATTGACTTTAAACGTTTCTAAACGTTGCTTCAGTCGCATTTTATAATCGTAGACATTAAGAAATAATTGATATAATTTGCTAGTATTTATGTTATATGTCAGATGAATGCTTCTATTTGGAATCAGCTAGGTAAAATGTTAGTTAGTAAGTCATATAACTGTGAAAAGTCAAAATCAATTGCTCACCAGGCTGGTAAAAACATCAGGAAGCATATTGAGACGGAATAGCGGACGATGTTGCAGGTATAATAATTAACCACGTCAAGTTACATTTATTATTTAACGATGTTCATCAGTATCGTGTTGGAACAGGTGGTGTTAGTTTAACTGTTTGCTTATTTTCCAGTTAGTGAAAGTTCTTTGTCACGTAATGGTTGCTTTAGGGATTTGATAGCAATTCCTTCTCTAATTTAAGATATCAAATATCTTAAATGTTTATGACGTGTTACATCCTCTGTCTCTATAACAAAATAAAGAAATCTTATTTCTGTGATTAGTAAGAACAATCTTAATCTTGTTTTTTTAATTATCATATCGATATGAACATTTCTAATATTTGAACTTTTACATTTGTCTGTCGTTTTATGGTGTAAGATTGTATCCGTTGGCAGATTGTGTTTAATCTTTATCATTTTTATTTTTGTGACGTCTGCTTTTTTTGACGTGTTACATATGAGAAGTGGGTTTAACGTAATGAGTTTCTGACAAATGACTGATTGATATTTCTTTCTCAAGCTGATTTGTCAAATCCAGTCAATGCTAAAGTGGCACGTTATACTTCCATTAGAAACAACTGTTGTATAATTTGAAACTGTCTTGTGTGACGGTACATTTTAATTCACACTGTACATGTTGCAAGAAGTACAGAATATAAACTTTATTAGGCAAACGCAAATATTTCATAACCGCCAGGAAAATGTTTCCGTAAAAATTACGATTAAAAAACCATTTTTGTTATAATTGGCATTGTACTTTTTCAGATATTTAAGGTTTATTAGGGTCAAGCTTAGTCACTAAAGCACTATACACCGTTGAATTGAATTGAAATTACTGTCAGGTTGATTAACGAAGAAAAAGTTTCTAACCATTATAATATCGGCGCTAACCTCTTTCATACATTTATAAATACATATATATTCAATGATAAATTTAGTTGGGCTTTATATTTTAAATGATTTTCGTAGTGGTCGGTAGTACCAAGGCTAATCGTCGTGTAATCACATTATCGCACTGGACTGATATAAAATATAAAACACAAAATACAATCGATACATCGGCGCCAACTTAGTTGTCCAAATTAAGGAGCACAACTTGAATATCTCCATTAATGCAAGCAATACCAACTCACCCAGTATTAATTCGGAAAAAAACTACACACGAAGTTCGGGACAAAATTAGACGCTTTATTGCCAAATTAGCAAAGAAAAGTTATGTAGATCATAAGACTACTCGTATATCAAATCGATACATATGTGAATGTCACTGCACCATATTTGGTGAGAAGAGCTTCTTAGTTATTTTCTTGACGCTGAAGTAATTACTGATATCTGTTCGAGGGCAATGGAGAAATAAGGAAAGAACACATTTAGGTTCGTTATATACATGTCTAACATTACAGTATTCACATCTAAGTGCTAAAGTTGGGAAAAAGTTCTTATGTGAAATTGTCGAAATTCTTTACTTAGCAATTTGGAATTTAAGATGATAACTAACCACGTGAGAAAGTTAGCAGAACGTAGTGCTATATTCAGGGTCTTTCTAAATAAATGTTGAAGTTTCGTGTGTTAAACATTCTTTTTTTAATATATTAACTATGTGAAACCGAAACACGCAGACGAAAGAGCAACTTTTTAAATGTTATTTCATGTACACACCAGGATTGAAAAAGTGTCTATAATATTGATCTTTGGAAAATAACGATGTAGTAATGTTTATGAATTACATGTATCTATTATAATTACATTGTACATTGCATGCAGAGTTGTCAAGATAATCTAAGATTTCTGCTAAACACATTTGCAACTCTCGCACACATATAAGTATGTAATTTACAAATGCAAACACAATATCTTCCATATAACAAATGTATCATGAATATAGGTTTGGTGCGATGGGAAAACCGATAACGTCGATATTAACCGAAATTTACTTCATATCTTATAAAATATATTACATAAATATATTTTTTTTATAAAAATGCATACATGATACATGCAAGACACAGGGAGACACGAGCGTAGGTTAATATAGGTAGCCCAATGACCAGGGGAAGTTAAAATGTCAAAGGGTGCTTGAGCGGCTGAAAAAGCCCAAGAAAATTGGTAACTTTTTTAAACTTTTATAAATAAATAATTTCCATTATTAGTTTTTTTATTACATGTTCTATTGTTGCATCACAATGAAATTAAACAATGTCATGTGTTGTCTTATAATGATGCTTGTGCAGATCATGTTGTTTATAGGTACCCAGTATATTGTGAACAGAAATTGAATTAACACTTCGAAAATTGTGTGTATTTTTCACTTCCACAAAATTGTATTAACGAGTTATAATGAAATATAAAAGCACGTGTATACGAGCAATAAGGGCCATTACGTTATACATGCACCATTTAAATGGGATATATAAATAATGAACAGCTAGGCACCATTACTTTTGAACTACTAAATGATGTAATGTAGTGACATTATCTAAATATGGCTATCGATGTTGTCAGGAGAATTATTGTTAGTGATAAATGGCACACACGTTGTGGTTTTGTTCCAAAATAGTTCCAGGTAATTAGAAAACAAACTGGGAAAGTGCCTTATGCTGGTGCAAATATTTACAAAAAATGTACTTGTAAAGTAATCATTTTAGTAAGTTTTGCATCTCGAGAGTATCCTTCCAGATACGTTGAACAACAAGACTAAACCGGACTTGTATCGCGAAAGAAACAAACTGCAGTGATGAACGAAGGTGCCATTTCAACATCATAGTGTGTAAGATATCACCATTACATGAAGACAATTTTTTCTGAATCATTCGAGAAACCAGGCCTCAGTGTTATATGGTACATGTACTAAAGCTTTGCTACAAAACATAAGTTTAATAATTTTAATTTATTAGTGCAAGATAATAGTATGGTGTTATCGGATTTCTTAGCATCGATCTTGATGCACATTTACATCTAGTCGGTCCCGATACATTTACATGTTGATAGATTAAGGTTCGACCTTTTATTCATTCCAGTTCTCGTTCAACTCTCGGCATAAAGTTGTATCGGGTTACCCGGTCAACACTATTATTTTTTTACCATTTAAGTCCATGTCCCAAAATTTCCACAACTTGGTAAGGGAGTCAATATCTAGTCAGTAATGTCTTGGGAAACCTTCGCAATATACAACATGTACTGTGCGGTAAATGATGTCTATAAAACCTTTTAGATGTCATGTATAGACAATGTCTGTATCAACTATTTTCGGAAACATAACGATATAAAGCAAACATTTACATCTTTGTTTATTCCCCTCTGACAACGAAAAACGTTTAACCAGAGACGTATCAATATGAATCTTTTATTTATATTGATCTTAACAACTTTCATCAATATGTGATAACTGAACATGTTTCCTTGTTGACAAATTGTATTGTTTGATGGAATTCTCATCCTCTCCTGCCATTGAGTTGCCATCTCTAGGTTAAACAATAATTTAGGCAATTGTAAAACATTGTATCTTACTAACTGTTCTATAAGAAGCCGCATCCTCGTGATAAGTTTGTAACCAATGTGTGATTGATATTATGTTTTGATAAGCAGTTTTATCAAAAGCAGCTTTAATACCTAGGTCGCACTGAGCATTGTTTGCCTCGGCGTATTCTTTCCGATGGAAATTATAGTATGACTCCGGAGAGATTCAAACGAGATAAGGACCGTCTGAATGCCAATACAATATATTTACACAGGCTTGTAGTGGCATCATAGTTTTTTTAAACTTATTCTGAAAAAACATGCTTCATTGTTGGAGGGTGCTTCAAATAGCCTTGAAGCTTATTTAGCTTGTGTATCAAACAAAATTGACAAAATAAATATAAATCACTAACTCCTCGACACATTTCGTTGGGAACTGCTAACGTGACCTTTGATCTTTAATAAAACTGCAAAATCACATCAAATGAACTTTGGAATCGGAAAAAATACATGTAACCAACACCATGTAAAATTTTCAGGAAAGGGAAATAACCTCATGTAGCCGGTGCAACAATAACATTTTCCAAGTCAATTTGGTCCAGTTTGTTGACAAGTTGATTTTTTCCCGCCAAAAGTTGCACACGACCCTTTGATCAATGGATGACGTCATAGCTGTCAAAATTATGTTTGATAAATAAACAAGCGAGCATTGAATACATGCATGTCAAACATTGCCAATTAAATAAGATTTCACTCGTAGTGAAGGTATGGTGTAAGTTTTTGTTGTAATTTCATTCAGAAATTGGTCCATTTCGTATTTATTTATGTAATTCACTCTTCAGTTATTGTAAACAATCCTGCAGGCAATGTCACGAGAAAAAAATCTACAATTTCATGAGAAAATTACATACACCGGTACCGTGGATACACCGGCTACATGGGGTTTCACTATACAACGAATGAAAAATAGCGTTTAACTTTTAATGAACTATTTCCGAATAGCTAGGTGTAGTTTGAGAGAAAAAGTGTGTAGTTCGACGATTTTGCCCAGATACCAAAACGTCGTCAAGGACTTCATGTAAAACTATCGACTGTTGTTGTTCAAACCCGTCTTAATATTTACTAGACTAGTATTTATTTTCCGAAAACTGTCTAGTGGTAGGTATACATGGAGCAGCCATTACAATATTCTGTAATGTTAAATTATGTGATTTTGCAACTATCACACGGAAGAATATAAGTTCTAAGATATATATCAGTTTCTAACTAATCGACACATAAAACACTTTAAGGAATTGTTATAGTAGTTGACGCTGGGAATTTTTGAACTAAATATACTAGTTATATAAATGTTAGAGTGGAGTGCGCCGAGTTTTTGGCAGGAATATTTACATTTGTCTAGATTAACACACACAAATCAGGACAAATGTCTAATACGACGAATAAATGTTCCCGGTATGGTTAATTATCTCCAATAATGCCAGCAATATTTCACTCATCCAGACTGGTAGTCGTAATTCGTAGTTCGAGGCCAAATACGTTAAGCGTTTTACGGTCAGACTATCGATATTCTTACATCTTACATCGATAACAATCTGAATTTTACTGGACACCTATTTTGTAGTCCATTTTCTGGAAGCTACACTTCTGAATTAGTAATGGGTATCTGTGCCAATCGTACCACTATTTTGTAATTTATTTTTAAAATTGGTTGCATTTTTGCGGCGGGGACTTGCAGTTTTTATTATTTCTTTAACTTATGTGCGGGCATATCTCAGTGTAGTTGTGTTAAGGCGTTACTAAGTTCAATGCTCGGCTGGTTAAGGCGAGTGCTGCCTTCCCTGTCCGATTTCATGATACAATGTACCTTTATTTTCAAAGAGAGGCATCAACCAGAAATGAGAACCAAACAAAGTGAGGTTCGTAGAATATGCTTGTTCCTGCCACTGATGATTAGGACCATTAAAATTTTCTAACATAAGATTGTCTAACAATGTTTTACTTGTTCAACCAAATCGGAAATTATCGCTAACATTTTGGCCGGGCGACACCACGGACTACGTTATTATCACTTTCTATAACTCTCGAATCATTTTGAAGTTTTTGATAAACTTACCATTTTTAACTGATTTATCAAACGATAATAACACCATACAATGCATTTTATATAATGGATACGAAAATAATATTTATCTCTGAGTCAGATGTGTAGATGTATTGGCAACTGCTTCATTTTCATTTGAATTACTAAAATTCACGAATCGTAGTAATAACTAAAGCTCTGACGTATTGATCACCAAGATATTCAAATGCCTTTTATCAGCTTTCGGGTTAAAACAAATTCTGATTAAATTAAGATGTGCTTTAAAATATGCAAGTTCGTTGTATGTGAATGCCCAAGAAGAATATGTTAATTATACATGTCAGTGTTTGCATTATATATCTAGATATATTGCTTCATTTAGTCAACTAAACAAACATTAAATCGGATTATTAATCGTGTTTGACACTCGCAAGTTAACTTTTATCATTGTAATAGTTGATATCCGGAACTCTGTGCAAGGTGGTTTTCCCCTTAATTTACATGTAACTACAAACAAGACTGGCCTTGTTAGACTGGTTTTGTATTCATATGCAAATACAACTGACCCCAACTCTATTGTCCAGATATGAATATTCAAGCCTCAAAAGGATTATAACGGTAAAAAATTATTTGTTCCTACATATTAGTGGAGATCCGGAGTAGGTCTATTAAGTGTTCATATTTATTGGAATCAAAACAGTTTATCTTATAATCCAAAAAAAGACAAGACGTAATTGTCAATGCACGCAATTCGAAAATACGCATAAACGAAGATTAGTAAGATAATTATAAAACACTCGAGAAATTAAAATATATAGATTATGTAATGTTAGACGATCTTAAAGCTAATTCTCGAGGTATTAAACGGAATCTATTTGTTCTAAACAATTGCAAATACCACAATGTCGCTGACCTTCTGACCTCACATTCATCACCAATCAACTACTGTATCTGCCCAACCTACATATAAAGTTTGGATGAACATTCAATGATAAATGTAACCGTTAGGTTTGATTTACTGACTTCAAAAACAACACTGGTCATCTTCTGTTGCTGGAAACTGTTCATGTTCGGTTTGATCCTCGGGTAAACCACCTCATCGAATATAGAAGGCATAAACATTTAATATGTGCTTTCATTTATCACAATAGAATCACGCGCATTTTAGAATCAATAGTGACTGACAATAGTTCAACTCTTATCTATGCCTTGTTTTGACTTTTATGTTTATAGGGTCTATAACGTAATTAAAATGTGTAAAAAAGATTTAAGGCGACAAATTTGATTATTCCTAACCCGATAAATAAAACCGTTACGTCACTGCACTGCCAGCAAAACAGTTAAATCTAACATCCGTTATCTCATACGTATTGATTCTTGCACAGATAATTTTGATAGCAAAAATGTTTTTTCGTTTCAAAACAGATTTAACATCTTCGACAAATAGAGAGCGTGTGCTTGAAAATTAACTTATGTATACGTAAGTATTAAATGACCTTATCTGACTTATTTATCCTGTCCCTGATTAGCTAACAAATCGAAGAGTCGTTTTATGTCGACATGAATGAGTAATCGATAACAAGACTGGACCAAAGTTAATTCAATAACATGATGTAAGTAACATCTCGATATGCATGTTAATGTAAATTTGCCCCTTCGAAGCATGATTACTTCAAATTGTTGCATGGTAACCAAAGCCGTTCATGAATTAATTTCACATTCATGACTAACGATTATATTTCTCTATTTATGGTCGGGGTAATCTGTTCTTTTTACTAGATGATCATGCATTCACGTCGTTTTATACTTTTTGAAAGTTAAGAGTAGAAGAACTCTATACAATTGAACAAATGTATGGCCGATATTCTCATGTAAGTCTAATCGTAAGGACGTACAACCTAGCTAGACCTTTGATAAGCCTTTCATCGTCTTCAGGAAGCAATAAATAACAATATGATATTACAGATATCACAATGGCCAATACTAATATAATACGTTAATCTATTGAGGTAAGACAAAGGATCGACAAAAGTTTGTTTATACAACATGTCTTAGATATTGAAAATTGACAATTGTTGTATCAAACAATTGACTCAGACAAAATAGACACTTATTGACTGACACTGACAATGAAAACGTCAATTAGAGACGTATCAATGAATATGAGTATCTTTCATTTATAGTGATCGTAAAATATTTGATCAATATAATTATGATCACTAGTCCGACTCGAAAGGCCCAAAAATTGACTGAACCTTGCTTTGGAGTAAAAAATTTTTTCTTTGCGGAAAGAAGGCTGAAGGCTATAAACGTAATATCCGTTTTACAGGACCAATCAAACTATCACACATTATGATCGAGGTCTTCTCCTATTCAAATGTTGTTTTCTGCAGCATATTCGTTGCCATAGGCATTAAATTACAATTTTCCAAGAATCGTAAATTTGTAAGATATCTTGTAGCCTGTACATAAATTCTGTGAAATGAAACAAATATCGCATCTTTCCATAATTAGTTTCAACAATCGTTACGATATTTGTTTTGAATGCTAAATAAAAATTCCGCTTAAAATTTCAATCACTGGGAGTTAGATTCCTGTGTTACATTTAAACAAACAGGAGAAATAAAGACAAATGATCCATTTGAATTACTTGTCGTAGTATACATGTAACAAACATCTGTATCCGTTGGCTGATTGTGTTAAATCTTCAACCTTTCTCCTCCTGTTATTTCTACTTTATTTGATGTGTTAAATATAAGAAGATGATTTATCACGATGAGTCTAGTAATGTATGAGTACGCGGGGCGTTCAATAAATAAGTACTTGAGGGGTGTTCAATAAATAATATATTTTTAGTCAATCATTTGAAAATACGTCGAATTCTAGATTTTTTTACATTTCTTGAATTTTCCGCAATTCCGCTATTTGTCTTCAAAATATCATTTTATTGGTGTTTATGTTGTCTTTAACGTAGACTTACGATAGACACAAATGCGTTATGAGAGTAATAAAATTCCATTTATTGAAAAATATGATATCTAAATTGTCAATTTACCATAGTATTACTGAACTTGAGTACTGTTCATAAGGAAATCTGTATTAGGCCAAGTCAAATTTATCAGGTAACAGTTTCAATGTTTCAACCACAGATTACCATTCCAAGAAACAAAGCTGATGACATGCCCATGATCTTTTGATATTTTGACGGATGATGTCAATTAGGCATCAACAATGTCGCAACACGATTGCTTGACAATTGAAACAATGCAATTAACACACCAAACAGATGTTAAACTACAAGATGCGAACGTTCTGTGAAGTCGTTTAATGTCATGGTTAATTGTAGCAAACGTGACAAATTCTACGAAACGTCGAGATGCATCTGAGACAAATGACTCGGTCGTGCTTGGCTGCCTTTCATTCGGTGTCCTTGGATCATCGTTATTTTGTAATTTCGTTGTAAAATTGTGTCATGATGTACTTTTGCTGTAGGGACTTTTAATCATTTGTGGCTTATGTGGACATTGATCAGTGTATTTGTGTTGTGGTGTTACTGATTTATGTGCCCGGCTGGTTAAGTTGATTTCTGTCTTCCCTGTCCGTTGTCCTGATATTTTTTAAAGGTCATGATGAACACTGCAAATGATTTACGAACATCAGACGTCAAATTAAATAAAATGAACCCAGCATATGTTCAAACAGTACAAAATATTCCCAATGTTTTACTCGTATTCAAAAAGACTACTTTTTGTCTACTCAGCAATATTTGTATCATCCAAAACTAGAACATTTGATAGGTTTCGTCATATGAGGAATTGCAGACCGTGTTGTTAAACGCAATCAAACATTTTAAGTCTTGTACCCGCGTTTAATTGTAAAAATCCTGCAAATTTAATACTTCAATTAATTTCCGCTCATTGGATGTTGTGTCAATTCTTGTTCAATGTGAAGAAGATGATTGGGTTTTTAAGGTTAAGTCAGTACAGTACTTGTAAAGTGACTTACGGAACAATTTTTAAAATAATAACTTAGAAACTTCCCATAATTGTAATGTAGAAAAACAACGTTGGTCAAATTGGTGTGTTGTTGTTTTATTTGAAATTTACAAGAAGCAACACAAAAACAAAGCAACAGAGGCACGCACGACATATAGCACTAGTGATTAGACAACTAATATAAGTAAGGAAATGGTTCAAACTGTAACTTGCATATTTCAACACACACTTTAGTTCCTAACTAATCAAAATATGTGTAATTATTCTGAATAATCGAAAGAATATCATAATATAAACTTAGAAACTATTGACAAAAGAAATGTCTAATTATGTTATGTTCAGTTATCTGTCGTTTTGAATGTAGAAGGCGCTTTCTGTAAAACATTATTAACTATGTATACCTCTTTATGACGATAGAGAGCGAGCTATACCTTAAAACGAAGTGTTAACCGTGAACAATATGAGAATACAAGTGCATTTATTTATCTAGCACTGCTTGGAATTGTTCAAAATTGTCTATAGCCGTCAATGCGTCTTCAACCAGTTTGATGGCATGTAGAGGCAACCAAAACACGGCATACGTTATGACCATGACAATTATTATTTTCACCATCTGAAAAAATAAAAACAATCTCGTTTTAGTGCCCTAAGGATATAATATTCATAAAATAACGCTTCAGATATATTATCGAACTCACGAAGTTACATTTATCACGACATCAATAGTACAGAATCTAGCGATTTGCATAAATTCAGGAATTAACATTTACCGACTCTTAGCCGATAAACCCCGTCAATCGAAAAGCATTATAATTTTAAGGATGGTTATTGCCATTTTATACTGTACTTTCCACAGGTGACAACCCACAGGGTTTCTAAACCATATTCGACTCTTCTCTTGTTTCAGAACATTTCAATCCAATATACATTTTACGTTGTCTCAACTGTATTCATTTGCAGAACATTTTGCATTTCTACCAAATATATCGTGACCGAAAAGCCAACCAACATTTCTGACAAATTGTGTGTACTTGTCTCTACCAGAAAACTATGAAATGATAATTACAGAATCCATATCAAAAAGCATATCAGTACTCGCAATAAGAACACTTACGTTATACCGTTTCACTAGGATGTATATATACGTTGCTAGTTAGGCAACATTAATTAAGAACTATAACTTGGCTAATTTGACACGAGCCTGACCTGTCGATTAGTCTAATTTAACAGTCGATATATTGCCTACGTTAACAACACCCATTGTTTGTTTTAATAATCTGGGAGTATCACGAAAACGCTCGAGATGTAATAGAAACACAAATATGAAATACCAATATTGCACGATTTGCGCGCGGAAATTGATTTATTCAAAGCAAGAACCTTGTAATATATTCTTGCATAAATGTCAGACTCAGGTAAAAATTGTTAAGCTATAGTAAACAATGTAAAGTACTATGACACATGATGCACATTCAAGTTAATAAGTGCATATGATAAATGTTACACACATCTTGGTTTTGTTATAAAGGGTGAAGTCTCACATTATGCTGTCGCAAACATTTACTTGTAATTATTCAAATAAGTTGTGTGTCGTAAGATTTTCCCCCTTGTACCTTAAATACACACATAACCTAAACAATCAAAATAAAGTTGTATCATGCAGGAACAAGCTTGTAATAGTGGACGAGTGTGTTTGTCATGGTAAGGCACTTGGAATTTAGTTATCTTAGGGTATCCTATAAAAAGTTTTGTTCCAAATAAACGACGAATATAAATAGAAATGTTTGTAATTGGTTTTTAATTAAACTAATGCGTCTAGTAAATGAATAAATAAATGAAATGTCAATCAGTATTGTCTCAATCGACTGTTGTTATTTATTACGACTTAAATATTACCTAAGTTTTTCTCATTAATCAAATATTCTCAACTAATTCCTGAGCAATGCCCACAAAAACCCATGCCAAAACGGCGACAAAATGAGGCACAACACACAACAACCCCGGGACGTGACCTAGTTTGAAACATCAAGGACAGTGACCTAACGTTATGCGTTCTTAAAAGGCACAACTACGACTTGACCTAGTTAAAATAATGGACAATGGAGGAATGGGGTGGGAAATAACATTACATATTCCTTATTTGGATTAAATGACACACCTGTTGATGATTACAGATATAAAAGTTGATAGCAAATACATACAACACACTATGCCTTAGTTCGGTTTGTTAAGTGCACAAATAATGATTCAGGAATAAGGAACAAATTGTAAGAACTCACCTTAATGCGAATTAAGTAAAGAACATGATTACGTCGGTATTGTTCTGTCAGGACCATTATGTTACATTTAGTTTTGGGCTGTGCAATACATTGGCCCAATTATGCATCACCATGCGTCATGCAGACTGTTCTATTACTGATCATTTGTCAATGATGAAATCTCGTCACGTAGGAAATGACATATACATTCCAATAACCGTTCTAGAGAAGCATATACAACCGCAATGATTTGTATCCGTCCATTATCGGTTAGTTTTGTAGGGAGCTGGCGAACATCGGTTTATTTGTATGCAACAAAATGAATAAAAAGACAGTTCCAATGCATAATACCAATTTCGCTGCCAACTTGCGTTAAAATGTTGGACATGCCCTAGTTATCGTAAAACGAATATCAGCTTTTGTATGAAGTTTTTGAATTGTATGACACATTTTCATTTCATTGGGCAATTTTAATAGGGATTTCTTAGAAATTGCAACTATGCATTTGCATGACGTTCGTATAAGAGCATTTCTGATACTTTTGCACGGAATAGTTGTAATATTATACAAGCGCAACATACACCGTTGTATTGTTCTGTTAGGAAGCGTTGTACTGTACAGAATAGTTGATTTTGGTTGTGAGTTGTGAGTGCAATGCTCAAGTTTGGCCTCCAGTCCAATATTTTCCAATAAAACCTAGTAATTCTCCTAAACGTCAAGTCATGTGATTATTGATTTATGAAGTATTGTCACGATATGACCGTCTAATTACCATGCAGTAGCTTTATAATTTCATGAATTCGTTAAAGCGGCATTGTCACGCGAATTTTGAGAAAGCGTTTTATGGAAACATTCTAAGATCAAAGGCATGATTGAAATGGTTACCAAATTATGCAAGTCTCGTCTAGTGACATTCACTATTTAATCAGTATCGTGTAGGTTGTGTTAGTTTATCTGTAGGCTTATTGTCCATTTCACAGAAAGTTATCTGTTTCGTGATGGATGCTATAGGGATTTAATTACAATTCACTTTTTGATTTAAGAAATCAAATATCGTAACTTTTTATGACGTGAAATAACAAACAGCCTCGTCTTAAAAAAAAACAAAGATCGCATAGTTCTGTGATTAGCTTTGAAAACTCTTAATGATATTTGTTTTAATACCATAGAAAAGCCGATTGATATTTCTAGCATATTGTAAGTTTGTATCTGTCGGCACATTGTGCTTAAATTTCACAATTTCTCTTCCTATTACTTCTGCTGTATTTGATGGTTTAGATATAAGAAGTGAATACAACGTGATGAGTTTCTAACAAATGCGTGATTTATATTCCTTTTGGCACTCTGAAGCTGATTTGTCAAATCCAGTCAGAGCTAATGTAGCACCTTCTACTACCATTAGACAAGACTGTTGCACACTGTCTGGTGCGACGGTAGATTTACATTCTAATAAACGCTTAAGCAAAAAACTACTGAAAATAGGCAAACGCAAATAATTAATCAGCCACATAAAAGGTGTTTGTTTCTGTACACAAGTATCATATGTTATCCATTCATAAAGATGACCACAATCTCAATCTTTTCATCCCGTTTAAAGATGATGTATTTGGTGATCAATAAATGCTCTTGATTATAAATAAATCAACATATACATGTACATTTTGTATGTGTGATACATTTTCGACGTTTGAGTAGTTGTGCTGTCTGTAAGAAATGTGGCCTTTTGGGGCTTATCCGTTTATACATATCATTGTGGTATTCGAGAAGTCAATGGAACCCACTGTATCACAGCACAGAAGTTAGATCGATCATGTGGAAAATCAACTTGTTTTCTCTACATATGTTATAAGCAGACTTATAGCTGCAATCAAATCGTAGCTAAGTGTTTTGGTGCCAAAAGTATACGATTTCAAGACCATTATCACAAAATATGTAAGATAGATTTTAGACGAGTTCATGCACCAATACAGTATGACTTCGGCCTAAAGTAGTTCTAAATTGTGTATGGACACATTGAAAGTAGTTTAATTCGTTTTGGGTATAGTAATAAATGAGTAGAGTATTGTATTAATTGTTTTAGGATTATTGGGTGTTTCAGTGGCTATTTGTATCATTACTTAAAATGTGAGACAATATAGACGCCGAATGTGTTCTAATAAACAAACGGTTTTGCAGTTCAATAAATATGTACCATCATATCACAAACCAATATTTCTAGTAATTACTAGTAAAGACGTTAAACGATCATAAAAAATAATTCAGGTTCCTGTTTGTGGGTTCATCTCTTTTCGCATTCCCTGACCGATTGTCTCATAACTTCTTGTTACTTGTAATCACTTAAATTTAAAACCTCCTGTGCACACAATCGGCAGTTATGGACGCGAGAAGTTTCGTTGCAAATAGAATGGGGCCAAACAGTTTTTAACACAGTTTTGGGGTACAAATGTAAGTGAAAATATCAATTAAAATTTCTCGGGCTCAGCCCAGTGGTTTGGCGCTGTATTTGAGTCCCGTCAATTCGGACTCTATTATATGTGTAAAATCTCACGACATGCCTTATTCTCCCGTTAAATGTTCACATTTCTGTCGATTTGCTTCCCTTTCTGAAGTAGTATAATGGTACGACATAAAGGACGTTTGAAGACGTATTAGCTGTGTCAAGCTATATGCATGAACGAGTATATTGTTATAATTAGGAGTGAGAGAAAACGGATATAGCAGAGTAAAAATGGAATTGTTCCAAGTCGTAGATTGCATTCCATGCTTCCTCAACAAGCTTGATGGTACGATGACCTTAGCACTCACCATTTTCATCACCTGAAATAATGTAAACAATCTCGTCTGAATTCTCTGTGGGTATATATTTAATAGCATATGTTTGCTAGATTTATTATAATAGTTTCCTAAAGCGTTATATATTTCGACATAAGTGGTTTTCAGAGTATGAATTTGGAATTGGAATGCAATTAACTGAATCAAATGAGATTATGACCGTCTGAATGCATTCAAAATTGATTAACACGGGTTTATAACGACATGTGGAAAGGAAAAATGTTCACTTATTATTTTCAACATAATGTCATAGCTTGTGAAAAAATATGTAAGATATTGGTGCATCAAATATAAAAGAAACATTAATAAATTCAAAAAACCATTACCGAAAAGCTTAACATAGTATATCATTTGTCTAGAGAGAAATTAAAGCAACGTCAATTTTTGTAACCTGTCTGAATATTTACTGCATGTATACTGCGACCAAGATATGAAGGCACACTAACATTGGCTACACTGGTTGGATTTGTCCATAACCTATTCCGAATATAATGATGTAATTGCTTTCTTGAGATGAAGCAGAGCAGCAAGGTGTTATTTGACGAGTTCATCCGATGACTAACACAACCTCAACAAAAATGAGCGTCTGGTATTCACAAGCGTGTGCATATGGATTAGAGCTGTGCATTATAGAGCTACTACCTCTTTCTACCAAAACCTTATATACAAGTCTAACTCAGTATAAATGTAATCTCTAATTAGCATTGTCATCTAAACAACGATCAGTACTGTTGTATTCTATTGAAATTAATTTAAGAAAACCATCACTTAATATGATATATTGGCCATCTGGGCCAAACTCTGTCATATGAGTATATATAATATGAAATCAAATGAAATTGGGCTGTATACTTTCAATGCTGTCCTTAGAGGTCGATTTTAGTTTGGCCAATCGTTGTGTAAAGCACCAAGAATCGGCGAAAACTCAGTCATCACATTTACTATTTTGAATACAAATGTAGTCTAAAAGTTAAGATAAGAGTGCGCCAAGTAACGGTCGAGTGTCTCAAGTTGTCCAGATTGAGAAGCACAATGCAGGATATATCTCTGATACGTCGATTCAATTGTAGTTAATTATCTCCAAAAATACTAGCAATTTTTCACTTATCCATTCGTAATTCGAAATAACTACATACGTTGTTTCAGGCAAAATTAGGCTCTTTATCGATGTAAAATGATGTAAATCCTAACTCTACTTGTGTCTTACATCGATACTTATGTGAATCTCAATGCACCATTTTAGTGAAAAGTGCTAATAAGTCATTTTCTTGACGTAATTACATGTGTAAGGATATCTGTTCGAGATCGTGTTGTGAAGGCAATGACAAAATATGACGGGAATAATGATTTAAGGTTAGTAATTTGACCGTCTAACATTATTGACGTCTAAGTGTTAAAGTAAGGCCGATTTCTTACGTGAATTTGTCATTCAATTTTCTTGCATACAATGTACATCACATTTATTATAGAAGTGCACGTAACAATAAGGATGTTGACAAAATATTCAGGAAGACTATGACTGTTTGTGAAAACGACATAGTGTCCGTTCGATATTTCTGTCATTGCCTTGTACTGACATGTATATATGGATGAAAGTAATTAATGACTGAATAGTTTTTTGCTGGAAAATTGCGTGTTGTTGCGATATAAACAATCATTCTCTAACAAGATACTACGATACACGTGTAATAATAATGTAATCTTAAGCAGTTTGCATAGTCGTTTTAGTTGTTTATGGCGATAGTGCATGATAAAGAAAATACCCCAGTACCCCAGATTAATTCAAAGTTGACTCCGCCCGGAAGCAGACCACACACATCAGTCGAGCCCACAATAATTGGATCATCGCTGGATTACTTAAACACTGTCGTGCCTAAAACAGTATATGTATGTACTTATTGTGCTATATTTTGAATACGAGAGGTGTTCAACTTATTTATGAACATAATATGAACATTGATATTTTGTGACTCTAACAATGAAATTGAATAAAAACCTTTATATTGTGTAAAGTAGTATATCAAGAAGTATATATAAAACTTGTACATTGCGAATACGTTACGGTTAAATCGTATTCAGCATTAGGGTAGAGGGTGTTGTTATTTGCGTTTTGAAGGTCCAAAACTCGTAATAATTACGTTTACATTTCCCTTCTTTAATCGTTGTTTTATTATCAACCAGATAGAAAATCATATTGTTAAAGCATGAGAAGACTTCGACATCTACAATTTGTTTATAATATATATCAAAATTTTATTTTTATGTTGTTTTTTTATTTGGCGTTGTATATGGTGACTTGAAGTTGAATATGGATGAAACACTATGTTCTTGGAACAGTCACGAGGAACGATACGTAACACTTTTTTGTTGAATACCTGATTAAAAACGGTTTGTACATAGAGCACAGCCTTCAATTTCGTCAATTTGATATTGATTTTGAAGAGTGTATTTCAATAATAACAAACCCAATGCCTTCCCATGTAAACGGCTGCGAACACACAAAGCTGGACCAACATGAACTTCTCCCTTTCCTTGGGACCTTTTCTATAATAGCATACCATAATCTATCATAACATTCTTTAAGATTCAGCATTGCTTCGCCATAATAAAACAATTATTTCACATAATGTTGTTTATTTCGCATTTCTAGTTTCCAAGACTTTTGGCTGCGAAGCATGTTTTTCTTGATTTTCAGCGTAGGAACTTCGCATTTTCCCAGAACTATGCATTCAACTGTTTCGAAATAATGTCACTGATAGTTTCTATGGACACTCCCATCTGTGGTTCAATTCAACGTTTTGCTTATAGATTCATCATAGAAATCATAAAAACAATTTATCTTTATAGTGTAGGTTTGGCAATGTTGGGCAATTGTCAATCTTTGGTGCCATTTCACAATAACTGAAAACAGAACTTTAATAACACTTATTACGATAAATATTACTGATGTTCTCATTAAAAATGCAAAATAAAAATTTACCAACACTTTCTTGATACCTATAAAAGGACCAGTTTGCCTTAAAAACAGTAAAAACAACATCATCTACTAAATTGTTGTTTTAAGCATAAACCAAATGAAATACATAATGTATGATGATCATATGTTCGACTTAAAACATTTTCTTACATGGTTTAAAAAAGATATTTCAATTGTTTTTATTCAATATTGAAAAATCGGTGTTCATGTTTTGTTCATAAATAAGTTGAACACCTCTCGTATATCATTTTCCAATCGTTTTTTTTCTTCAACTACTTTCTGAACCTCTTGGTTGTGTTCTAGTTTTCTTATCATTTATAAACATACTGCAATACAGAGGCGAACCATGGTTTATTAAATTTAGACAATTGACATTAGTTAACTTGCAAAGATTATGGGGAAGGGCATTTACTTTGTAACGGAATAGTTTTGATCACATGGACGTATTTTATTCCTTCACTTGAAATGGTATAAACACACATACGTCTTTATGTGCGAAACATATGTCCTCTTGATATATTGTGGATTGTTTTGTCACATTTATGGTAAATCTTAAGGTATGAGAATGTACGAGAATAAACCGGACTCTGTCGATTACTGTAAAAGTATTTGAAGCTACACATAAAAACCAACACAACATTATATGTGTTCTGAAAAATTGACATGAAAAAAGAAACATGGGAATGGGAAATGGACGATTGCAATACTAAGTGATTCTTTAAATATTCGAGAATACTGGATTTTAAGCTTATTGAGACGTTACCATTTGCTTGCAACTAAAGATCTTTATTTTATAATCCATAACACACAATGGTCCTGATGATGTGGTACACACTTGGCCTAATTTCTAATTGATGTGATTATTATAATATCATCTGTTCATTCAGGGACCTTATCTATCGATTACCGGAAAGAAAAAACATATTCATGTACACAATATTAAATGCGTAACGGTTGATGCGAAATTTAACCAGAATACGTGCACAACATGGATGATTTCATTTATCAACCGAGTAAGTGAATAAATTTGAACATTGATGCGAAAGTGGCAATGACGAATAAAATGAATATGATCATTTTAATTAATGAAATTAAAGTAACACAAAAAAGTAATCTGCAGAACAATAAGGTTATTCAAAGATGAAATTTGTTGTTAAATGGATAAATAAAAACCAAGGCAAATCATTACCAGGACTAAATTACTTTAACATGAAAAATATTAAAACGCCTGAAATGAGTTGACGAGCCTAATATGCATGTCAAATTATGAGTAAAATATATAAGTTTATACACTACCGTACAATGCACCTGTCGGCAATGTATGCGTTAAATACGAGTTTTGTCATCTCAGTCACTTTTAAATAAGATATTGCATGACTATTTTATTTCAAATCCGAGAAACTGCAGACAGGAGATCTTGCTTAGGCAAACAAATGATCGAAAATGTGAATATTATATAAGCATTTATCTTTAAGCTAGTTTAGGTGTTTCATTAATATTTTGAATCTACTTAGCCTTCAAATATGTCGCAATAGAGTTTTGACTAATACATTAACTTGCAATATTTACTAAATATTTCTGATGGTAAAGCGACACATTACTTCAACAATTACATAACTATTATTATTATAAACGAGTTTACTAGTTTCACCATCCATAAAAGGGATAAGTCGATTCAAAATAGAATTCAGACGTGGCTAAAACACTTTCAATATCAATAAGTAATCTACAAATTGTCCTTCCCATGTTCCATTATAAACACACCCTACCAACAATGAAACTTCTTTTAAATAAGGATGCACGTAATCATTTCATCGTTCAACGTTTCCTGGCGAAGTACTGCGTAAAATAGTGATGGCAATTTTAAAGTTCATTTAATTGTGGAAATATACCAAAATTGACATTTCGCGTAAAAACATTTCTAGAAGGTGATAGTCAAATGGCACATTTGTATGACTTGCAATGTTGTTATGTTTGATTTTCGTCAGATGCTATCATTGAGCCAATATTATATTAAGCACACACTGCTAGACAAGCTTGAAAAACACCACATAATATTTCTGTATTTTTACGCGTGTTCATCAAATCGTCTAACATGTTTAAGTAACAGCGTAAGGACTGGTAACATGTAGATTATAAACAGAATTATTGTAAAGGTCGCGCGGAAGGTCCGAGTTTGATTTATAGATAAGATGTTCCTTTTTTCGCTGGCTTGTTTATGATTCCAGGGTGTTAGCAATAAAGTTATCAAAGAACAATTATCATCGTTTTTTTTTAATTCAATTGAAGAGAGAAACCAAACACTAATTTTCCTTTCAACAAAAGTTGATATTGTTAAGTGGCCCGATATTAACAATGGGGATATGAAAAACACACGAATTAATGGATAATACGTGTGCAGCAATTATAACGACATCAAAATGTATGTATTTTGTCGTCAAGTCCGATAAGATTATGAATTAATTGCAATGTTGTACATGTACGGTACTTCTATCATCTATCCTTTTGCAATAGAACACCTTTAAATGGCCTTTCTAGGAAGTGGTCGATTGTCCTATGAATGCTACTAGGTGTCTATTTGGATATCACAGTTGTAATAAGTGTTATAATGAGATGTCATTCTTGAGTCCTTCTGATACATACACTAGTCGGTACAGTTGACTAGTTTTAGGTGGGTGTGAACAGCATTCCATGAATCTCCCAAAGTACAACTATTTACTTCTGAATGACAGCATACTAGTTTCCATAATGTAACACAAACATGTTCAAGGCATGTTCAAACTTTGTGAGCGTAAATCAATCAACTTAATACTCATTTTGATTCAATCTAAGTTTACGGTTATATACTGTACGAGCTATATACTTGGAATCGGGGAACCTAATTCAATATGGATGTCATGTTGTCGTCCATCGATAAAATGACTTGTTGTAAGAATAAAATTTCCTGAATTACCTTGCTAGAATTCTAGTCATGTTATATACTGAAACCTTTTAATGTTACCGTTACATTGGTATATACAAATCAGGCGTTTTCTCATTGTATTATGTTGGTGTGATAGCTAAACGTACATGTATGATGCATCTCATGGTTTCTATAATCAGACCCTAATTTAGATAGGTTGTTATCTACACAGAGGTCACAGGAGACTTTATCCCTATATAAACATTCAATGTACTGGTTAGCGACCTGTCAAGCTGTCACCAACTAGCTGTAAAGTCGTTCTGTAACTAAGGCTCTTGTGTCGTTTATTGCTTACTTTATTTACATAATATACCAGTGATTATACCATTGTTCCATTTCTGTGAAGAAATCTTATTAAAATTATACTAGAGTGTACATAAAACACTGTTTGCAGCTTTGGTGTGTAATTAAATAACAAAATCATTAACAATGTGTAACTATATAAAGGATTAATCACTTCTGATATATTTAATTCAGATCGAATATCTTCTGAAAGTATTGGTTGTTACTCTAATAAAATACCTAGGCAGGTCACACTGATATTGTTCATTTCAAATTTCAACCATACATATCAAGGTCAGGTAACAATAAATACAAGTTACTACCTACGCGACTGCTTAAGCAATTCTTGGACGTCTGACTGAAGTCTACCTTGTAGTAGTACAAACATTGTAATGAAATCCAATTTTTCATTGTGTATGGTTACACTTGAGCCAAGAAAGGTAAATGTTCCAAGATATCATCGTCAAAAAAGACATCAACACAATACAACAGAACAATGCCACAAATTTCAAATAATGGTATGCATTCGGAATAACCAAGGCAAAGCATTGTGATGATAAAACAAAATGTTTTGACCTATGGTCATAGTTAACGTAATACATTTACTCGTGAATGTATCATATAATAAATGCTGCACTCCATTGGAATATACAATATTTAGCACATACTGATTCCTTTATAAAAGTAACAAGATAACCCAGCTTGTGATCTATAATGTGGTACGGAGATATGACTTGGATTGAATCTACTCGCAACGGTACTTCTTCAGACTTCATGCATCAGCCTTATATACTTCGAGTACGAGATATCGGGGGAAGATTGGCGAATTAACTTTAAATGTGATGAGTCAGTTATTGAGTGTGGCTGTTATGTCTCTCACACAAACACGCTCATATTTAAAATAACTACAGGGACGTTGGCATTTTGTAGTTATTACGGATTGTCACATTCAATTAGATGCTGATCATACCATATTCGTATTATATAGTTAACTAAATCTAGAGACTATAAAGTTCTACTATTTACATTATATTTCTCGACATTTCTTTTTCGTTCGATGATAATTTTCCAAGCAATCTCTATCACGTGTGTGGCTTATGACTCGCAACGTACTCTCGAGGGAAACGCACCGCTATTTGCAAGAAAATGTCGACGTTTCAATTGCAGAATATTTGAAATCGTATGTCATAAAGAAACAGTCATCAGCATAATTTTCTCCAGTCACCGAGTGTAGCTAGGTCTGAGCATATGTACAATTAAAATGGTTTAATCGTATTATGTAAAAGCGATTTTTTTTTCGGAATTATTTCGCCAACACCTAATTGCTAATCCACATGCCGAGGATATGGTCGTATCACATTCAAAGAATAATGTTACCTCATAGACCTAGTGTCGCAACCGAATCGCTTAAACAACATGCGAGTGCCATGTTTACTGTGTGTGAAACGTTAACAAGGTGAACACATGTTGTACGACATGTAATCAATTTAATACCAAAGTCAATCAAAAGTTTTGTTTATTACGAATTTCTTTTTAGCGTACATTAATGTGAATACATACACATTCGTACTATGTCTTATGTGTATTAGATATGTTTAAACATTTACAGTCGCTGTGTCACTGCATGTGATTTGTAAAGTGTTTGAAAAATACCAATAACAACTCTTTTAAAAGCAGCACACATAGATGTATGTGTGGGTATACATCAATCTCCGAACAGCGGTATTGTTCTGTCATCATAAGTGTGGCAGATGTCGAAATTCAACTTGTAAGCGTTATTTGAAATACTCTGTGTTTGACAGTAAACAAACTGATGAACACGCTACAAAAACAAAGTAGCAAACCTGCATCATGAAGTTTGACAAACGGTTTCTAGCAACATACACTAAGGATTTATGATTGAAAGCACAATGGTACATGTAGCATAAAAGCTAAGAGACATAAAACATTTCTATCTAATGCACCAATGTCAGTATACATCAAATTTATCCTCTGCATTGATTCCATAAAGGGTTGAGATGTAAGTTAATGCTGCTTTATTAGTAACCTTGAATCTATATAAATCACTGTCGACAATTTATTCTTGATGTATTCCCTCAACAGTTATAAGCTGTGGTTGAAAGAGAAATCGGTCTACCTCATATGTCGAGGTTCTACACTTAATGACAGACAGAACAAGACTATTGCCAAGCAATGAAAGTCCCCTACCGGTAGTAAATTGTAACAGGGAGAGTTATGGTTTTGTGCACTGCACTCCTCCTAATTTATATCTTGCATCATGTAAAGTTTCAAAATAACATCTCTTTTGGTAATGGAGTTAGGCTTTGAACAAAATTTAGTTATAAAAATAAACACAGGGGGTAACCAAAAAGTAAGCAAGTGAGAGTTATGGTTCTTGTGCACTGCACTTCTCCTCATTGATATCTATCCTCCTGACAAGTTTCAAAATCATATCTCTTTTGGAATTGGAGTTTTGCTTCGGACAAAATTTAAGTAAGAAAAATAACAAAGGGGAATAACTAAAAAATTAAGTAAGGTAGATTTATGGTTCGTGTGCAATGCACTTTTCCTTATTGATATCTATCCTCATGTAAAGTTTCAAAATCATATCTCTTTTGGTAATGGAGTTATGCTCCGGACAAAATTTAGGTATGAAAGTTAACAAAGGGGAATTTTTAAAAAATTAAGCAAGGGAGAGTTATGGTTCCTGTGCACTGCATTTCTCCTCATTAATATCTATCCACATGTGAAGTTTCAAAGTCATATCTCTTTTGGTAATGGAGTTATGCTCCGGACAAAATTTAAGTATGAAAATTAACCAAGGGTAATAACTCAAAAATTAAGTAAGGGATATTTATGGTTCTTGTGCACTGCACTTCTCCTCATTGATATCTATCTTCATGTAAAGTTTCAAATCATATCTCTTTTGGTAATGGAGTTATGCTTCGGACAAAATTTAAGTATGACAATTAAGAAAGGGGAATAACTAAAAAATTAAGCACGGAAGAGTTATGGTTCTCGTGCACTGCACTTCTCCTCATTAATATCTATCCACATGTAAAGTTTCAAAATTATATCTCTTTTGGTAATGGAGTTATGCTCCGGACAAACATTAAGTATGGAAATTAACAAAGGGCAATAACTCAAAAAATAAGCTAGGGAGAGTTATGGTTCTCGTGAACTGCACTTCGCCTCATTAATATCTATCCACATGTAAAGTTTCAAAATCACATCTCTTTTGGTAATGGAGTTATGCCCCGGACAAAATTTAGGTATGAAAGTTAACAAAGGGGAATTATTAAAAAATTAAGCAAGAAAGAGTTATGGTTCCTGTGCACTGCATTTCTCCTCATTAATATCTATCCACATGTGAAGTTTCAAAGTCATATCTCTTTTGGTAATGGAGTTATGCTCCGGACAAAATTTAAGTATGAAAATTAACCAAGGATAATAACTCAAAAATTAAGTAAGGGATATTTATGGTTCTTGTGCACTGCACTTCTCCTCATTGATATCTATCTTCATGTAAAGTTTCAAATCATATCTCTTTTGGTAATGGAGTTATGCTTCGGACAAAATTTAAGTATGACAATTAACAAAGGGGAATAACTAAAAAATTAAGCACGGAAGAGTTATGGTTCTTGTGCACTGCACTTCTCCTCATTAATATCTATCCACATGTAAAGTTTCAAAATTATATCTCTTTTGGTAATGGAGTTATGCTCCGGACAAACATTAAGTATGGAAATTAACAAAGGGCAATAACTCAAAAAATAAGCTAGGGAGAGTTATGGTTCTCGTGAACTGCACTTCGCTTCATTAATATCTATCCACATGTAAAGTTTCAAAATCATATCTCTTTTGGAATTAGAGTTATGCCCCGGACAAAATTTAAGTATGAAAATTAACAAAGGGGAATTACTAAAAAATTAAGCAAGGGAAAGTTATGGTTCTTGAGCACTGCACTTCTAATTAATATCTATCCACATGTGAAGTTTCAAAATCATAGCTTGCTTAGTTTTGAAGTTATGCTCCGGACAAAAAAGTGTCAGGACTGACTGACAGACTGACTGACGGAGCGTAAACCAAGAGTCCCCTCCGGTTTCACCGGTAGGGGACTAATAACAATTTAATAAATCCCAAGCCTTCACATCTTGCAATGCCAATGCATAAGACATTTGCTAATTATAAACAACACATACACATTATAAACGTGTACTAAATATCAACCTAATAAAATATACATACTTATAGTCCAGTTAGGATATGGTGACAGTGACGTCATTATTTATGTGTACCCAAAACCTTAAATATACTGAGTTCCAAAAGTTCTGCATCTTAATTAAAAATTCATTTTTTTGGAATAGTTAACTTAAAAGAACTGTTTAGGAACACTGTTCATTTGCGTACCCTTAGTGTATATGTTAAACCTATTTCCGTTGGATTTCGTCACGCTTGAATGAGCACACCATCACAAATAGTAAAAACGTCTATTCAAGCATGCATAATTTGGGTTCTTCATTTTCGACTTTATTTTCACTTCCAATTTACTTGCATCGTGTCTGTGTTACGAAAAAACACAATGAGTTAGTCAAATAAGTTTTGATTGCAAAAATGAATAATGGAGAACGACTCGTGTATATAAGACGGTAGAGGCTGGTGTTTCATTAAAATACATTGTGTCGAATATTATTGACATGTCTCTATCATAATAAGACTGTTGTATCATCTCCTTCCGAAAAAAACTGTATATGACCTACCACGTGACAACAGGTCAAGAGTCAATGCCGCTGACCTAGACATGTAATGCTGCTATATTGTTTTGCACCAAGAACAACGGCATTGTTGTAGCTTAATTGCAGTCCACCCAACATTACAATTATGGGTAACTTGCTTTAATGTTGCGTTTATTATGTCAAAGCGGTTGTTTCTTAAAATCTGGCCTGTTGTACAGACTCTATTGCAACATCAATAATTGTCTGTGGTCAAAGAGAGATAATTTTCGGTATTTATTTACGATTATTGCCTCCCTTCCACTACAAAATAGTAGTTTATCGTTGTGTGTACTTTGGAATCGTGGGATGGTGTCATATGTGGTTTTATTATGGATCAATACATATCTTCAAATCGATAACAGTCATGGATTTATATCAAGTACACATCGCTCTACACATGCGCATTTGAATTATCATAAATAAGTTGGAGATTCCAGTAAAAAAAGACACACAATATATTGGATGCGGAACTTTTTTACACCGTACTAGTGGATTGTTCCACTGCGTCACTGGATTTTTAATCCTAACTGGACTGTTACGCTACAATTTGTTCCACAACCAGTTGCTCATGGTATCACTATGTCAACAATCCTATGTCTCAATCATCAATGTAGCTTGTCAAAGCAATGTTTTAATATGAGATTATTTTGTTTCTGTGTAAAAGACTTTTGTATCAGTCAAGTTTCATCCACATCACCCCACCCCGGGGAATGGTCGGGATTTTGAGTCGAAACCCCCGGCCTTCCACGACCTGCGGATGGTAAAATTTCCGGTGTATCCCCCGACAACTAAATATTGTCTGTCGCTAGCTATTGTTTCGCAGAAAAATTCTCCTGACCTGCGGGGAAGCTGGACGGTAAAAAGACCACACCTTGAATTTAGTGTTTTCTTGATGTGGTCTTTTATTTTGGTTAAAATCCTTTTTGAATAGTCATCGATAGGGTAAATTCGTTGCATGGTCATCTATCATACAATGACTCGGCTTCGCCTCGCCAGGTACGATATTAACTGACCATGTATCATCATCCCGTAACAGGTCACTGGATGACCATGTAACTAATATAGTATATTTTTGTTGGTTAAAGGTCCGGGTTGAAAATAAAATATAACCCTGTTCAAACTTAAATGACAAACTGTTTCCCGACGATGAATTAATGAAATTCTTAACGATTGTGTGGGACGACCGGAAATCAGCGCTTGCAAACAATACAGAGAAGTGCTTGACATGTGATTTGAAACCCAACCAAGAAAATTAACATGATAACGTGGAAGAACATTCCTAATAGTGACAGTATCTCCGTTATGCACGAGTGTTAAACGACCTTACGTCATTGAAACTATTTTCGTTGTTCTTTTCTTGAAATCAACGTCAGAATGTCTATTGTAGGGCGAAAACATCTTTGTGTTGACGTAGAACTGTAATGTAATTACAGGATGCATTTGTATGAATTCCATGCCGTCACTATTGCATTATAAGAGTCTCAACCATTCTTGGATTAAGTTGTTTTTGTCACTAGCATTAAGGTTTCCGGATAATAAATGTGACCAGCGTTGTGTATACGGCAAATAACGGGATACCTTATTTTTACCAAGACCTCTGCCAATGTATTTTACACAAAACACGGAAATGTGTCATTTTTCATTTCATGGCTAACGAGAGTATGAATATATACATTCACTTATATCATGATCTGAGAAGTGAAACGTGTATGTTATACACAATCGTTAACTGATCGGTACACAAATGCCAAGAAGCACTATTTAGTGTATTAAACTCTTAGTGCATGAACATAATGTGTCCGTTAACTTTCTGTGCCACATAAGTTGGGTGGCTTCTTTGTCCGATTTCCTCATACCTTTTTTGCATGCACAATACGGGAGGTGTTCAACTTATTTATAAACAAAACATGAACGCCGATTATGCAGAAGTGAATAAAAAGAATTGAAATATCTGTTATAAATCATGTGGGAAATATTTTAAGTTCAACAAATGATCAATATAAATTGTATATTTCACTTGGTTACAGCTTAAAATAACACTTTAATAGATGATGTTGTTTGTCTGGTTTTTAAGGCAAAATTACCGTTTTATAAGCACCAAGAAAGTGTTGGTAAGTTATTATTTTGCGTTTTTAATGAGATAATTGGTAATATTTGTCGTGAGAAGTGTTATACGAGTTATGTTTCCAGTAATGGTGAAACGGCAGCAAAAATTGAAAATTGCCCAACATTACCAAAACATACCCTATACAGTTAAATTGGTTTTATCATTTCTATGTGAATCCATTAGCAAAACGTAGAATGGTACCACAGATGGGAGTGTCCATAAAAACTATCAGTGAAATTATTTCGAAAAAGTTGAATGCATAGTTCAGGGAAATGCGAAGTTCCTAGTACATTAAAACTCAACGAAAATATGCATCGGTGCCAAATGTCTTTGAGTCTAGATATGGGAAATAAACAACAGTATGTGGGAAAAATTATTTCACTACGGCGAAGCAATGCCGTGTCTTAGAGAATGTTATGATATATAAGGGTATGCTATTTAAGAAAAGGTCACAAGGATAGCGAGAAGTTGGTGTTTGTCAAGCTTTATGTGTTCGCAGCCGTTTTCATGGAAAGGCATTTTGTTTGTTATTATGGAAACACACATGTCAAAATCTATATCAAATCGACGAGATTGAAGGATGTGGTCTATGTACAAACCGTTTCAAATCAGATTTACAACAAATAAAGTGTTACGTATCGGTCATAGTGACTGTTCCAAGAACAAAGTACTTCATTCATATTCAGATTCAAGTCACCAGATACAACGACAAATAAAAAACTTAAGAATAAAACTTTGATATATATTGTAACCAAACAGTGGTATCGAAGTCTTATCATGCTTTAACAAAAGAATTTACTTTCTGGTTGATACCTAAACGTCGATAAAAGAAGGAAACGTAAAATAATTATTTCTAGTTTTGGACCTTCAAAACACAAATAACAACACCCTCTACTCCGATGCTGATTATTATGTAACCGTAACGTTTTTGCAATATATAATTATCATGTATACTTTTCGATACACTACTTTACACAGAATAAAATATTTTATTCAATTTCATTGATGGAGTAACAAAATATCGATGAACACCTCTCGCAGTGTTGTCCGTGTCTTGTAATGTTAATTTTCCATAGACAAACAGGTAGTTTTCTTATAATTACGATCAAGCCACAGGTAACTGTATCGTTGAAAAAGAAAAAAACAAAAAAACATTTTTTGTTGAAAATTTATATTTTTCTATAAAGGTTTATTTGTTCTAGATGAAACAGAATTTCAATCAATCAAAAACAAAATTTGACTATCAATATCTCCATAAACTAATTATATTCATATACAGCAATGTTTAAAGTACTTATATGCCAGATCTTATTAGAATTGATCTAACAGTTAAAAAGTTATTCTATAAAATGTAGATACTGTTTCACAGCCGATTCATATGGTGCAATCAACACAAATCCATATGGCCGTCCCTCACAATGTGTTACACCAGCGACAGTTAAAGTATATCTTTAAGCAATGGATTTTATGATATGAAGTTAATTTTTGGCTTACATTCATCCCATAACATTGTTTGTGTAAACACACATCCTTTTATAGATAATTGTTATGCATAAAGCAGTTTTGTTATTAAAAACAAACTGCACCTCTCGAACCGGCTCGTGGATTTCTGTACAAATTGACCTTGATAGAAAAATATAAATTTTCTAAAAAATATTTTTTCGTTTTTGTTTTCTTATTCAACGATACAGTTACCTGTGGATCAAGCGGGTTAATACACCACGTGATTGAACATTTTTACTGTTAGCAAGGTACTTTTTGACAGTACTGTTCATGTCACTTGGCATATGTATACAAAAACACACATGACTTCGCCCTTTGGTAACAGTGCTGTGTATTATTTATACAAAGGGCGTTCCAGGAAAAGTGCTCTATAGTATTTACCTTATGGTCAATATAATTCAAACTTTGCATTTACATAGAACAATTCATGATACATAATGTGCTATGAATTGACGCATGAGGGTTTGGCGAACAAAATGACACGGCTGCCATAGTAACGTCAGTTATGGCTACCCGGGGCAATGTTATATTAGACCGTACGTTATTAACATATTCTGACTAAATCTAACTCAATCAGTCAAAGGACACACATAATACAGCTGCTACAATAACAGCAATGCTTCATATTCTAAAAGAATGACCCGCTTGAAGTTATGCACTTTCAGGGTCCGTTTGCAAAGCATTCGAAAGTGTCACAAAATCAAGCAGAAACGTCCAACGTAACATCTAGCGTCTGATTCACAACAGGCAGTGCCTTCCTATCATCATATGCAGCAGTATCACAGGCAGTCTTGAACATTAATGCTATGCATACATCCTACCGAATGACAAACAACGTTCTTAACAGGCAGTGTTTATAAATTCTATTGGTTTAAGTCTTAATTTTCCTGCCACACGACTAAAACTGGTCAAATTTCAATGATTTACTGACATTTGACTGATGATTCTAATACGGCGACAAGTTAACCTGAACAAAACTGTGGGACTGTTTAAACTATGGCATATATTGACTAATATGATGTTATACTGCCCTTCGCAAATGTTCCATACAGTAATTTTAAGTCATTGTTAATTGGTAGCTGATTGGTTGGGAGCAATGCGTAGGTAAGTTTAACGATTTCTATGACGTGTCGTCAAATTTGCCCCAGGTAGCCATTACTGACGTTACTATGGCAGCAGTATTATTTTGTACAGCACATCCTCATGTGTTTTATTCATGGTATAATATGTATCATGAATTATTCTATTTAAATGCAAAGTTTTAGGTAATTTGAACATACAATAAACATTATAGAGCACTTTTCCTGGAACTTTTGAAACGCCCCTCGTATATTGTTATTTTTTCGATTTCCTCATTTATGTTGTTGTGAGAGATAGCCTTTGCAGCAGAGTTGACCAATAAAACAACATCGATTACAGTGAAATACATTTATCGTCATTACAGAATTTGAAAACAAGTTTTTGAGAAACATGTTTTTCTATTTACCTCGTTTAAAACATATTAATTATTGAGCCAGTTTAATTCTCATTCTCCCAATGAGAAAACATATCTTTGATCAAACGGAAATTTTCTATTTTGATAAATTCATTGTATTATTCACGATCTTTTACGAGTAGTACCAGAAGAATATGCCCTTTCCTAAAAATGCACAGGTCAGATAGAAAGCACTGACAGCGATTAAAATTCTGGCGAATTATATATATAGGTTATTACATGACATAGTGATGATAACATGACCGACGCTCGGAAATCACAGATGGACTGGACTGTCCGTCGCTGTTGAAAAAACATGGGAGTATTGAGTTAAGAATAATAATAGATATCGCTCGAGGTCGGTCGGTACCATGTAGGTTCAAATTCATGTTTTTAGTGTTTTTTTTCTTTTGATACTTCAAATATGAAATGCTTGATTTAATATTGCTATATAATTTGTAAATACATCTTCAAAGTATATATGCTAATTGTGAATGTAACGCATTAAAAAATTAAAGGGTCGTATGATGCTGCTGGCGTACCCCAAGGTTAAGTTTCAAGTATGGCAGTTATGGGACGGAAACTACAGTATTTGGTCTACTAACCGATCGAGCGGGGGCGAAATGAACCTCTTGCATATAAGAAATGAAATTCTACCAACCAATATTGCCAGCGTTAACATGAAACTGGTTTCCGCATTGACAACGTTACCCATATAGAGGAAGACTATTGCTACATATATTGAACTAGTCTATGCGGAATACTAAGTAATATGTATCGTTGATAATTGCTCGAAATAGTCCGCTGTGGGCAATATGTCTATATTAGTACGGGTTGTAGCCACACATTATTCTGAAATGTTTAATAACTGATTACGTATGGCACTGTCATATTAGCTCGATGTGATTGTATGTCAATTAACGGATGTTATGTCAACAGGGACGTTTTCGGTTAACAACCTACAAGACAATGCTGGTACGTTTGTACTAGCAAGGCCAAATTCCATAGATATTGACAATGGACAGATAATTGAAAAGTTTGATTGATTAATGAAGTAAGAGACAATGGCGGGGCTTCTACCTTCGCTGGTAGGTTATCTTTGCCAACGGTCTTTTGGCATTTTACAGTTTGGCCATACCACACAACCATGACATCACAGATGTATATTAACCCAAGCAAAATATCCACAACCAACCATCGATTCACCAAGATAAAAGGCGTAATGATTTTAGTTTCTCGCCGATGTATATTACATATAGCCCATGCTAAGCGGAAAATGGTAAGCTTTCCACGAAATATAGTTACTGTATCTGTATCCATACTGCATCGCTTTAGCAAAAAATCGGTGAAACCTTTGCGTAAAAGTGGACTACGTTGCCAAGCCATCTTTTGTTCTCGTATTATCTGCTTTATGCACGTTAACACCAATCGGTAGCATAGGAAGCTATTTCGCATCAAACAAGATACTAATCGAGAAAATACATGGCGGTCAACTTGCATGAACGATTAAATTTTAATTATGGCTACAAGTGGAAGACAAAATTACAGGCTACAGTTGAAAGCTGTTTTTAGATTTCGCAAAATAACTGTCATCCATCCATCATGTGTTAAAAATCTCGCGTTTACCATCAAGAAACTACATACATGTACTATCTTTTAGTACGTGTATTTTAGTCTGATAAGACATTTCATTGAATCAATGTAGCTTTACTATATTCAATTACTGTTAGGGTTCATTCAGTCAAGGCATTCTATTTGAAAATTACTTAATTTCTGGACAACCTTGATAGCTTTTATTGTTTTCATTTACACTAACTACCTTGTATTCACTCTGTATTAAGTATAGTACATATGTTTTCATAATAATGAATTTAATGAATATCAACATAAAACAGTCATTTAATATTACCAGGAAACAGACAAATATTTTCCACTAAGACAGCAATTTGAGACATAAAAAAGCTTTTGAAAGGAAAAGAAACGAATGGCTTTTTCTTTACTATTGTTCAGTGATTCCTCTCTTCACCCTCATCACTGTCGTCCGAAGATTAATCGTCTGAAAATTGAAAATGAGAATATGTGCATATACCTCTCTATCCACTGTTGCATTTTCAGTGCATATGCCTAGTTCAAACGTGGAAGGAAAATTAAACAAATAAAAATAAAGTTGACAGACACAAAACAGCCATAAAGAAGAAAGAGAGACATAGAAGGCGACATATGTAAGGAACTGGTGGTGGACCCAGTGCACCCTAATGACAAGAGTGGGAAGAGAAGGTGTGAATTACGTAAATATATTAACTTATAAACACTGAATGAATAGTAAGTAACATGGAATTCAATACAATAAACACTCGATCGTCATACGGAATAATACTTCAATTCGTAATAACTGGGTATTTCTACGTCATTAATATTAAACTGCAATTAGTTATTATTAATAATTTTACCACTCGTAAGGATTGAGCTAAGTTGTTTTCTGTATTTTTTTAAAAGTATATGATCGTTAGAACTATTTAGTACAATCGTAATTTTAAGACATGGGTAGATTTATTCATTTTTTATCTCGGTTGGCAGACGTTCTCAATACGCCCAAGTAATCGTGATTTTTAAACTTCTGCACATTTCAAAAGTGAGGAATTACACATTTTCAGAGCCATGCTTAGGTTTATTTTTAAAAAAATACAGTAAATTCAAATTAAATTTTAACATCCATTTGTTGTTTAAATATAACCATATTGTTCCAAATTATACTACGCGTACTGAATATTATAATAGTAGCAAATATTATTCTTTCAGATGTTGCAGATACTGTGTTCCCTATGCAACAACACAGAACGGGTTAAGATGAATGTTCCGAGTGTTTTTGCTCACCGCGCGTGATTGGGAACAAAACCGGCAGTTATGGTGGCTAACTAGCGCCCAGACACCAGCCACAGAGAATGTCCTCAGAGGAAAAAGATTGTATCAAAGAAATCGGGCAAGGATGGTCAACATCGGTGCTTGGACTGACATTAGATACATACAAAAAAAAAGAAAATCGCTAGAAAAACTAAAACTACGTGACACATGCGTGAATTGATGCCGAATTGTGTGTTGAAAACTTGTTGGGAGTGGCTACCCAACACTGTTAATGTGCCATACATGGGACATAAGTGGAAGTGGTTGAAATGTGAACGCTATACAGGTTGTGTAGGGAGTGGCTACCCAACCCTGATAATGTGCCATACATGGGACATGTGCCATACATGGGACATAAGTGGAAGTGAAATGTGAACGCTAAACAGGTTGTGTAGGGAGTGGCTACCCAACCCTGATAATGTGCCATACATTGGACATAAGTGGAAGTGAAATGTGAACGCTAAACAGGTTGCACTATAAGCTATTCATGAAGTGATTGGACTACGTTAGTGAAAATACCAACTTACTTGTATATCATATTCATTCCAGTGTTTTTATTGATACGGTTACTTTTTACATTAAATCTGCTCCATAGAGTATATACACAATAAAATATTACAACAACTTACACACCGATTTATTTTTTACTATATACGTAATAATAGACCAATCTCTGTACTTCCTATCTTGTCAAAAATTATTGAGCGTCATATCTCTGACCATTTAAAAACATTTCTTGAGGAACACCACCTACTATATGAAAACCAATCAGGATTTAGAGCTGATCACTCCTGTGAAACAGCTTTAACCTGGATTGTTGACAGATGGATACATTCCATTAATGAACATAAATTTGTTGGAACAGTCTTTCTGGACTTGTCGAAGGCATTTGATTTAGTACATCACTCAACACTTCTAAACAAATTAAAATCATTCAATTTCAGTCCAGCATCACTCCAATGGTTCAAATCATACTTGACAAACAGACATCAAAAGGTTTGTGTGTCTGGGAAACTCTCAGAAGCAGGTCATATTACATCAGGCGTCCCACAAGGCTCCGTCCTTGGACCTATACTATTCATATTGTATATCAATGATATGCCTGCAGAACTAACAAATATATTTACAGATATGTTTGCAGATGACACTACTCTAACAGCCATTGGTAAATCTTATGAAGAAGTTCAAACTAACCTTCAAACTAATATAGATAAAGTATATTCCTGGTGTCAAAACAATTCAATGGCACTGAATGCCAAAAAACAAAAGCAATGACAATTAGTGCTACAACCAAAACTCAATCAAATCAAGGTATCTCTCTACATTTAGCACAAGATCAAATTGACTTGTCTAATTCAGAGCGCCTTCTAGGAGTTCAAGTTGATAAAAACCTGAACTGGAAAAGTCAAGTGAACTTGGTAATAAAAAAATGCAATTCAAAACTGTATCTTCTTCAAAGAATTAAACACTACATAAACATACCAATCAGGAAGTTGTTCTACAATGCATATATACTCCCCCATTTAGATTACTGCTGTTCTATATGGGGAAATTGTAGCAATAGTCAACTCGAAAGTCTAATAAGGTTTCAAAAGCGAGCAGCCAGAGTGATTCTTGACAAGGACTTTGATACTCCCTCACAAGAACTATTTGCTACTCTAAATTGGATGACTTTCTCTGAACGACTTAAATACAAAAACTCTATTATTGTATACAAATCATTGAATGGCATATGCCCAGCATATCTCAAAGATAAATTTCAGAAAATTCATGAGGTTCAAACTCGCACCTTAAGATCTTCAAATTATAAACAAAATCTCTATGTACTGAAACCGAATCTAGAATTCACCCGAAAATCACTCGATTACTCTGGCCCCATGGTTTGAAATACCTTACCTGAAGAGATACGCACAGCAGAAAATTTAAACACTTTCAAAACCAAATATATTACCTTTTGGAAAAATCAATATATGTAAAAAGACAATGAGTTGATACATTTGTATCTGATATTGCAAATGTGTATTTTAAAGAGGCATTCCCTATAACTTGAATAGTTTCTCTACCTTCACATTAAATGCGCTAAATGTACAAATCACAATCAATTATTATAATGTGTCAGAAGAAAGTGTGCGCAAATATGTCTCTATAATGTCAAAATATATTTAAATCACCAATAATAATTTATCGCTTCCAGCGATTTATTATTATGTGGTCAAAGGGAAACAACTCGGAACAATTTTGGCTAGTTACAGCAATATGTTTTCACTCTCTCCTCAGTAATCAGTGGGAGCTTTTTGTTTAAAATTTGAGAAGTCTAAGCAATAATGATTCATTTAATGTATAGTATTCCTGAATCGATTAAAAAGAGCGGAGTTGTAGGAAACGCCTCTTTAAGATGACATTACTATTATATATTGCACTATTATATTACTTATTATTGAATTGTTTAGTTTTTTTCCTTTTGCCATTTTTAATGTGACTGTTGTTGTATATATTATGTAAATGTGTTGAATTTCAGAGGCTCGTAGGGAAGATTGGGCAAATGCCTAACTACGTTGCCTCTATAAATAAAGTCTAATAATAATAATTTTTCATACACTTCCTGTCATAAAGGGAACTCTTGTCGTCGTATTATCTGATATTAGGGCCTCTTGTAAACTAATTTACATGCTATGCAATGTTGCCTAATATTATGTAATAGGATACAATATAGTCAATTCAATTTTAAATATTTATCAGCGTATATTAATTAGAATGAATATACTTTAGAAACCAATCCGACAGTTTTTCTCCGATTTCTGCTTTCATTTTGTGCTTTCCACCTTGGTTGTACATGTCTACTGGTCCGATACCAGTAAGTTATTATGTTCGGACGGTCAAACATGCTGGAGCATAAAACGACACTTGTATACGCACGCTTTATCGAAGGACATCTCTAATAAAATGAAAGCGTGCTTTTTATAATTATACACGCTTTTCACGCGTACATTGTGCATGCGTAGAGTAATTATAGAAACACGAAAAATACGTGTTTCTGTCCAATGTATTGTGTACTTAAATACAATTTAGTTTAGGTGTGTGTACGAGGGGGTATCAAAAAGTTCGTGGACTGATCCGTTCATTTTAAAATGCGTAATGCGATTGAATTATTTATTTTATCATCTTAAACTACATTCAATTCTGTATTGAAAAACAAATAAAAACTTGATTAAATGATAGTATCAATAAAATATTTTAACGATTTAAAAGATGACCAACAGTCACCCGGCGCACTTTTATCGCGTGACGACGTCATGAAACGTCAAAACATTGCCACTTTTTGATCGTCTAAAGAATCCAAAACTCACAAACCTGGATTAAACTGTTATATTTGCCTACCAGAATACTTAGTTTTTACTAAATGGCCGTTTGGTACTCATGATACTATATAACATGCAATGAATGCAGCAACTTTTTCAGAGGAGTCATTGTATATTTGTTGTTTATTGTGCCAGATGTGTCATGTACAACTTGACTTACATTTTGTATTGAACTCAGGACTAAGACGTGTATCTGTGTGAGCCATAGCTCTACAAACTTATCTAGCCTATCGCCTGTTTCGGGTCCCCCACAAAACTTTATTGAAGTATATACATTATTACTAACATATTTATTTAAGGTCGTTTGTGAATCAAGTTTTTCCAACTTATATTAATCACTATTGGCACCTCATTCCTAATGTTATCCATCGTCACGAGGGTATGAAAGAATAGAAGCCAACTTATCTGGTACCATTGTTAGAATGTCTGTGGCATGATAAGGCCAGAGATCGAATCTCGCGCCTCCCGCACTTGACGCGAATGCTCAACCACTAGGCTATTACAGTATTTCAGGTCTTGGTTGCGATAATACATCCTCACCAAAGGCTGAGTCTGGGGCTGTTTACTGGTACCAACATTAATGAACATTTTATGTAAGACGGTATACTCTTCTGAAGCTGTACCAATAGAGCTATTCCATCCCCAGCTATACTTCACTATCCACTGCTGCTTTTTCAGTGTAAATGCCCAGTCCAAAAGTGAAAGGACAATTAAACAAATTAAAATAAAGTTGACGGACACAAAAACAGCCATAAGAAGAAAGAGAGACAGAGAAGGCGACATATGGAAGGAACTGGGGTGGACCCAGTGCGCCCCAATGACAAGAGTGGGAAGAGAAGGAATTACTTATATCAACTTATAAACGCTGAATGAATAGCAAATAACATAGTTATAGAATTAGATACAAAATACCTTCGATCGCCATGCAAAATAAAACTTCAATTAGTAATTACTGGATATTTTTACGCCATTTATATTAAGCTGCAATGAATACATTTTGTACTATTAGTGATTTTACCATTCGTAATGATTTAGCCAAGGGTTTTTCTGGATTTTTATAAAAAGTACGTATATAATTGTTAGAACTATTAAGTACAATCACGATTTTAATACATGGGAGGATGTATCCATTTTTTCATCTCGGTCGGCACGCCCAAGTTATTGTGATTTTTAAACTTCTGCACATTTCAAAAGTGGTGAATTACAAATACTCAGAGCAATGCTTAGGTTTTTGTTTTTTAAACCCAGCATATTTAAATTAAATTTTAACGTTCATTTTTGAACCAGTCGTAAATTTGTTGTTTAAATAAAACCATATTGTTCCAAATTATACTACGTGTACTGAATATTATAGTAGCAAATAAATTCTTTCAGATGATGCAGATACTGTGTACCCTATGCAGCAACACAGAACGGGTGAAGATGAATGTTAAGAGTGTTTTTGCTCACCGTGCGTGACTGGGGAACAAAACCGACAGTTATGGTGACCAACTAGAGCCAACCCTCCAGCCATACAGAATGTCCTCAGAGGAAAGATTGTATCAAATAATTTGGGCAATGATGGTCAACATCGGTGCTTAGGCTGACATTAGATACGTACAAAAAAGAAAATCGCTAGAAAAACTAAAACTACATGGCACATGCGTGAATTGATGCCGAATTGTGTGTTGAAAACTTGTAGTGAGTGGCTACCTATCACTGTTAATGTGCCATACATGGGACATAAGTGGAAGTGAAATGTGAACGCTATACAGGTTGTGTAGGGAGTGGCTACCCAACACTGTTAATGTGCCATACATGGGACATGAGTGGAAGTGAAATGTGAACGCTATACAGGTTGTGTAGGGAGTGGCTACCTATCACTGTTAATGTGCCATACATGGGACATAAGTGGAAGTGAAATGTGAACGCTATACAGGTTGTGTAGGGAGTGGCTACCCAACACTGTTAATGTGCCATACATGGGACATAAGTGGAAGTGAAATGTGAACGCTATACAGGTTGTGTAGGGAGTGGCTACCCAACACTGTTAATGTGCCATACATGGGACATAAGTGGAAGTGAAATGTGAACGCTATACAGGTTGCACTATAAGCTGTTCATGAAGTGATTGGAATAAGCAAGTGAAAATACCAACTTACTTGTATAACATATTCATTCCAGTGTTTTTATTGATACGGTTACTTTTTACATTAAATCTGCTCCATATAGTATATACACAATTGAATATTACAACAACTTACACACTGATTTATTTTTACGTAATAATAACTTTTTATACACTTCCTGTCATGAAGGGAACTCTTGTCGTCGTATTATCTAATATCAGGGCCTCTTGTTAACTAATTTACATGCTATGCAATGTTGCATAATATTATGTAATAGGATACAATATGGTCAATTCAATTTTAAATATTAATCAGCGTACAATAATTAGAATGAATATACTTTAGAAACCACTCCGACAGTTTTTGTCCGATTTCCGCTTTCATTTTGTGCTTTCCACCTTGGTTGTACATGTCTACATGTACTGGTCCGATACCAGTAAGTTATTAATTTCGGACGGTCAAACATGCTGGAGCATAAAACGACATTTTTATACGCACGCTTTATCGAAGGACATCTCTTATAAAATGAAAGCGTGCTTTTTATAATTATACACGCTTTTCACGCGTACATTGTGCATGCGTAGAGTAATTATAGAAGCACGAAAAATACGTGTTTCTGTCCCATGTATTGTGTACGAAGCAAACTCAAGTGTGTACAGAGAGAACATTTCGATGTATGCATCTTGACAGTGTGTAGGTACGTTCGCTGCTTCCATCGAAGCCGCTTGTGCTGAGGTAGATGTAGGCCTATATTCACATGTCGTTCGTCCACTCCAACTCCCTAACCAAATGGAGCCTCAAGTGCTGCTGGAGTAAAGCTCGAGTGGAGATGTATTCACACACGTTAATCAACCTCCACTTTCTTGAGTTTTTTTACCGTGATATATACTAAAAACAACAATGTGTAAAGATTACTAGCCATCAGCCGATGTGCTATTACTATATTTAGTTGACAGGCGACTGTGTTACACGTTTGATGATAATTCAATGACCCTTTGTCGTATCAATATGAATTAAAAATATGAATCGAAGAATAATTTTAGTGAAGTCGAAGTATTTTTTGAAAGGAACACGAAGCTGCTAAGAGTTTGTACCTTGTACTATTGACTAAGTCCCCGACATCGAATTAGGACTTTTAATGTAAACTAATGTTGACTTTGATCGTGAACGAACAAAGTTTCCAATGAAACTGATGTCATTCTTCAACAAATTTTGCTTTTTTGAATTCCTTTGTGTCTATCCTCAAGTGCAAATGTAATATAATCATAATGCATAATACAATGCCTATTTTATCCGACAAAATAAATTTGAAGACGCAAAAGAAAGAAAATTGCACTATTTCACTATAAATTGCACTCTTATTACCCAAAGGCAATGGTTTCACTCTTTTACCTTAAGGCAACACTGACGAAAAACACAGCTTGGAATCAGATCGAGAATGAAATAAACTCGAGCAATCACAGCATCAAGGCCTGACTTGTGAGACTGGAGCACGACAATAACAAGAATATGACAAAAATACATCACCATTTAGCGCAACCGACCCAAAATCCCAATCTCCTGAAGCAAAGAGAAGTAGAAATCGGAACTCAAAATTTTGGTTAGGCTAAAATAAGAGTGGTTATGCTCAGCTAAGATATTTACTTTTACTACCTGGGATTTGCAATATTGAATTGAATTGCACTGGGACACTGTTTAAATTACTGTTGGATGTGACGTTGGAAGAAGAAGCCAATATGCATTGTGTTTGGTCACCTAGGGTTCTACAACCGCACGGAACACTAGTTTGGTTATGCAGCCATTTTACAGAATAATGACTTTTATAGTCTTCTGAATCCCCATAGTGTGACATTAGACATATATACATGTGTTGGACACAGTTTCTTCCCTCAGAAGACAGAGGCATGGTATTTTGATGGAAAACATTATGTAGATATGTAACTTTTCTGAAACCATTTGAACGTATACTTACATGTGATATTTTAGGTGAATACACAGAATCTTTGAAAAACAAAAATTGTGGTCACTCCCTTCAGCCTGTTATCAAAATGAACCGAAATACAGTGATGTTGTTGATATTCTAGTATATTATTTACTATTATACTAAAGTTTTTGTAGATTCTCATAACAGATATTAGCCCAAGAGTTAAAAAAGCATGAATACTATGAAGACAATACAGCTGTCAGAAATTGCCGTGTTGCCTCACGGCCTGTACGCACACCAGATAATATAAGGAAGAAATGGAACGATTGGTCTTATATCACGAAATGAAAAGGTCACGAAATGAAAAGGCTGCACATGTCATCTGTCACTCAATAAGACTAAGGGCGGACAGTCTGATTTACAAACATCGACTTAAAAAGTCACTAGCTGTGTCCATTATAGGAGATACTGTCGTAAACAGTTTCAAGGAGTGAATTTAATTAAACCGATATCGTTGAGACAGAAGACCTGTCCGGAGATGAGCGCGATTGTGATTATACGAAGGAAGCACCGACAGTCTGTGCGAAATACTTGCAACTGTTTTTGACAAGATTTCAACCGTTAATCCACGTTCACAATTGTTAGTCTATAGTTCACGGTTCGTTGAGCATAACACTGTCGAAATAAACACAATGCACTGGAAAATCGTGATGCATCCCACAAGTCAGAAAAAAATCAATATGTGACGACTATTAATCGAACAAAGTTGAAAAGCAATCGGTCTGATAAATTAATATACCGGTAACACACTCGAACCAGAGCTACAGATAAGGTTTTAGTCCATTGGGTATTTACCCCCCCCCCCGTTTCAATTTTGATTGTGTTTTGACAAATTTTATTTGGGTATTTAATCAAACTTATTGGGTAAATGAACTGTTTTCCACTATTTCATCCATTTCTTGTTGGGTATTTCAGATTTTCATTGCTTTTTCTTACTCCATTCTCTCAAAATCTATTGGGTTTTTAAGAAAATTAATTGGGTTTTTAAGAAAATTAATTGGGTAATTACCTCAATACGCAGCTTATCTGTAACTCTGACGAACTGAATGCAACTTACATAAATTAATGCAGGTTTCACCTAAACCATATACATGTAACATATACACCATATGCATGCATTACATACATACAAAATGTATTGTATGTATGAGGAAAGCGGACAGGGTAGGCAGCAATTAACTTAACCAGTCGGACACAGACATTTGTAACACCACAACACAACTGCAATGAGCAATGACCACACAAAAGCCAAAGAAACCAAAGTCCAAGTCACAGCCGTAAATTGCAGGATGACCTCACTTTACAAAAAAAATTGTTTATTTCTCGATCGATATGTTGCTTGAATTTATGTTCAGTTAAGTGTCCGTCGACGAAATTCGGTAGACGATGATCCGTGTCTGCAGAGTGTGGATATGTGTGATTGAGTCATTAAAATCGTCGACAAGAGGTATATATAATTAACTGTGACTTGTTCACAAACCGTCGACGTTCTATCACAGATAAAATTTTCGGAACCTACTTGAAATGTATGCAGGAAGAACCATTGATATGAAAACATCTGCAAAAATTGTGAAAATTTCTATTCATACATTGAAATACCGGAGTAGTAATTTCTTTGCTGAACTAACTATAACGCTCTAGTTTTTTTCTAAGAAACGTTATGTGAACCAATACAACGATTAGACTTTTTATACATGATGAAAAATGCTCCAGCATATTGCTGACGTGCATGTGGTAATGGATACACTAGATGGAGAGTGAAGAAGCGCCTTAAAGCAGATATTAAATATGTATGTGTCTCATAAGCCAGCGATTTGTTAGTATATGGTATATTTGTTAAGGAATGCCTAGGCGCGATTAAATTTAAAACAGAAATATAACAAAAACCTCAAGAACAAAACACAAATCAACAAGAGGCCTTAAACAATGTGCATTCAATGTTTTAATATTGTAACATAAATAAGACAACAAGGTCAAGGAAATTTATCTCTGATGTCAGTTCGGAAGCTTCTCGGTGATAATTCAGTCTCGGATTAATTGCATACAGTGTTCATGTTCGTCGCCTTAAACAACAAGCGGAAGATAAATCAACATAATCTTAATGATAGGTGACTATGTTTCGATTCAGGAATATTGTGCATTTAATTGAAATCATTATTGCTTAAACTCAAACTTAAATTTTCAATAACAAGATCCCACCAATTACTGAGCAAACTATGAAAACATACTTCCATAACGAGCCAAAAATACTTTCCATTTGACCACATAATAATAAAACGCTGGAAGCGATAATTAGTATTGATGATTTAAATATATTTTTTACATAATAGACATAATTGTGCACACTTTCTTCTTACAACTTATGATAATTGATAGTGCTTTGTTACATTTAGCTCATTTAATGCGATAGCAGAGAAAAATATGCTAGTAATAGGGAATGCCTCTTTAACAACACTACTCCTCTGATATCTTCATATGTACAATCTTGTACTTGGCTTGTCATGTATAGAGTGCCTGTAATGTCATCTTTTCAATGTACCTACTGCAATGTTTGATGAATTACTTTCGGGAGTTTTAATGAAGCTTTTATCCGTAATGGAACTTTGACTGTGATGTGCTGTTCAACTTCATTTCAGTGAGTCAGTCAGTAATGTGCTAAACACTAACGGCGAACAAACTATCTTTGACAGTCTGCACCAGTACTAGAGTACTAACAAGCCACATCAATGTCGTTATCTCAGATGACTGTTAGGTGGTCGATATTTGTATATCGTTTTCTATGTTTGTATCCAAACGAACATACAGTGCCAATTGAAAGTATAGCACTCGTGTTTGTTAGACGTTTAAATACCGTAAGGCACTGACTATGATACTCACATGACAAAACCACGTTCAATGGTTTTCCAATTGTCCCTCCAAGACTATAACACTGCCTATTGAAATTTATTTGGAAACTATCAATGGCGAAAGCTTGCTGTGTCAGCGATATTCTCATTTCAATCGGCAAAACGTTTTCCATTTCGCCTTTTAATCGTAATTAAATATGACACATCGAGAATGAGTGTCCATCAAATAGGACAGACTACACAACTACAAAGCACCATTAATCTTAGCAAATCAAATTTCTCAAATTTGGTCTAGCACCACTTAACCGATGTCGCCGAATCCTGTGGGAACCATAAGTGAATAATTCACTCATAAACCTAGCAACCAAAATGATTTATTCAATTTTAAAAAACAAAACCATAAATAAGACTGCGTTCAATGAACTCTTGTCAAGGTTGAAGTTTTGGCCCATGATAAGTGTTAACTTAAGTCAATCAAGTGCAATATTTCTGTTGACTCGATGTATAATGTAGATCTATGTTGCATGTTGTGATAGTGCGCCCAGGATAATGTGAAAGGTGGTATAAATGGATTGAACCATTAAGGTGAATTACTCGAATGAGATAATTTAGCAGCGTTATTTTAGTACGAAATTGAGCTTATGTGTTTATCTAAGCAACCCATTTTACAACAGTAGGCTAAACCGGTCAATCTTTATAAACACCACAGTATTCTGGGCGCACTATAACAATGTAAGGTTCTGTATAGTCGTCCTTTTGTTCCGCGTTACATTTTATAATGCGAAAGATGCGATCATAAACATCAGCTCGCTTAGCTTAGTGAGTAGAGCACGAGAGTACTGATCGTGGGGTTGTGGGTTCGAATTCAGGGATGGCCAACTAAAGTTGATAATATTTTTAGTATAAGACGTTTGATCTAAGTCCTATGTTTGAGTGAGAGATCTACACCCGCCATGTAAAAACAACAATGGTGTCTCAGAAACGAGTATACCTCATGTATCTACACTATCCCCCGGATCCTAAAGTGTCTAAATTCTCCTGGGGACCTCATCCATATGAAATATCCGGTGGCGAGGATAAAGATTAGTGGTTTATGTCCAAAATAATTCAATATGCCCATGGATGAATAAAAACAATACACTATCATTAAGGTACAGTCGACCAGCTTCCTCGCTGTATGATACCCACACTCAACAAGTATTAGACATGTACAACCAAAGTGGAAAACGCAAAATGAAAGCGGAAAACGGAGACAAAATTGTGTCGTTTATCAATTTTAAATAAGGCCAAACAAAATAATTAATGAGCGACTCATTGCCGCTCTATGAGGATAAACACTCAACTTCTTTGTTGACAGCCTTAGCCAATTTTCGAAATCCGAATGCATCCGAGAATATGCCAGTTTAACCTGTCAGACGTGATTCAACATCACTAGCGATTATATCGTAGTTATTATCATTTAACATGTATAACAATAGTAAATGAGAACATAGTTAATGGAAATTCAGTGAAAATCTTAATTTAACCTGTTAATACAGCTCCACAAAGCTTTTCGTCTGTCTTAGTGATATCGAGTTATATGCCCATGAAAGAACCTATTACCATGACGGGAGTAATATTGTTCACATGCAAGTTATTATTGTAATGTTAAAGATGCATATATCATGATGAGTTTATATGTGCATATATATTTAGCAGTATTATTGTTAATGATTGGGTTGCTGCTTCCGTATTATGTTTGTTCTGCAGGTCGAGACAGCGCGCACTATTTGTTTTCCCGACCGCACAATAATTTTCATATATATTCAAAGATATTGGCAATAATGAGAAAACCCCTTGGCGTTTCTCCGCTATTGTTGTACTTTTACTATGAGTGTCGATCGTGTCCTGTGAGGAGTTTGAACCATGCGATATGATAGATTTATTATTAAGTCAAGGTAGAACTTGTCGTCTGACATTTACCTTACTTAAACAAATCACTTCCGTGTTAATCTGTTATAATAATTTTGTTATCCCGATAGTTCCTGGATTTTTAACCAAATTGTCTGTAAATATTTATAATTACACGTCACTAAAATACATCATCTCATTCGTGTTGATGACAATGTGCAATGTCATGTAATTGAAACGTTATCTTTCACTTGAACATGTACTAGTATATAAAGCCAGTGTTTAAAGCAAATATGGCAATGATAAAACTGGCGTTTGCTGCTAGATAAAATCAACAATTGCGTGCCACAAGATACATCGACACTAACTCTGTGAAGTCATCACGGGTATTTATTATTAGAAATAGGAGTAATAATCAGTAAATATGTACCGGTTAAAACAAGTAATTAGGCTTTGCAAGCAAAACGTAAGTCCACTACTTGGTTGCCAATGTTTCTGTTACAATGGTTACCACAATTTCTGCCCGTACCAATAACACGTGTATAAGCTCCTTATTGGGGACTATATCCACATACCAAGTATCATAAACGTGGCTTGAAAACTGTTTGAGTTATGGCAGGATCCTGATTTTCTTGACGGACGGACTGACTTGACAGGTGGGAAACCTACCGTCCCCTCCTTAAACCGGTAGTAGCCCAAGTTGTACTCATCTACAACGCAGGCAAAATGCTGTATAAATTGTTCTTGGAAACGGAAGCAAGCCAGTGTTCAATATTTACCAAAATTTAGAAGCCGTCACAGACGGATTATGCTCCCCAAACAGGTGTTTGTCACAGAAAGGTTCACCATTTGAAATGATGAACTATGATGTTGCAAATAATGATGATATACTTTATATAAATCTTGTTATATGTACTTTGTTTCGATTGCGTGTTTGTGCTATTTAAAACCGATATTTCAATTGGATATGGTGGGCTGTTTTCCTGGACACCACTAGCACCAGTACTAACGACTGACAAGCTAGAACAACAAATGGCAATCAAAGTACTCGTTTAATTTAAATATATACAAGGTATATACGATGGTATAGGTCATGACATTATCTAGGTGATTGGATCAGACTTGGTCTAGTATTCCCCTAGTTCTGATGTGGATAAAATTATCCAATGTCACAGGTACCATTATTCCAAAATTCTATTTATAGGTCACCTTCCCGGAATGTCTTCAATATCTCGTGACTAAAATACTGAAAATTACCCATAAGTTTAATTATTTTCAGTAACAATGGCGTCTCCCGGCCCCGAGATTACTTTTCGCGACCTGCCAGATCCAACTCAGTAGAAAATAGTGACGTAGAAAGTATTCTGTCAGGAGAACCACAATGTATCCAACCCGTCTCGTCCCGACCACCCAGCATCAACGAATGGTATATCTACTTTTCAAAGAGTCAACAACAACCAGAAAATGTATCAACATCTCTACCTCTGCTACACAGACTGTCATCACCAAGGAACGCATCCCTGCAACGTCTATGATCTTCGCTTCTTCTCTCCAATATACCTCTCCAATGACCTGGAGATTGGTTGGAATGATGGACCTGGATTATACCAGCAAAAATACTGACAGAAATTTTTTAATGTGTAGTATTTATCCAGCACCGATTTAGCCTACAATCGAACTAGGCCTAGATATCATGCTAATAAGCGTTGTCACCAAGTTTGAAGACGAACGGACGAAAACTGCTTGATTAAGAGTACAGACGAGGTCAATTTCACATTTTTTGGTATAAAAAGGACCATAACCCAAGACGGCCTGCACTGAGTTGGCCTATAATCGAACTTGGCCTAGATATTTCGACATAAAATGAGATGCGATATGCCACAATCTTTGGCGTATAGACATATTAGGCTTTTTACCTTGATAGTATATATTAGCTCAGTGACTGATTTTTTTATATATAAGTTGTATGTATTGTTTTAATCGTTTGCCGACCAAACACTGATACTGCCACCTGTGTGTGAATGTTGATGCTCTACAAAGTTTAAAGAGCGGACACTATCATAAGGTTAAATAGCGTGTAGTATAGAGATAAAGAACGTGAAATTGAAAAGACACATATTGACTATTTGGTGTAAGATAATATTAAGTACGAATACTCAGGCTACGGGATGTAATTATTTAGATAGTGTTTGACCGCTGGTCACTTTCCGGGACGTTTTGTCTGCACAAATATTTGCACAAGTAGTATATAGATATAGGGTAAAAACAACCTACATCGAATAGTTCATGTTGATAAATAAGACGAGTGAGCGAAGTAAATGTTACTTCGTTATCATCAACACTAAAACGGGGTCCGATATAAAGACCGAGAAACAACGACGGATTTCAAAACAGTCCATCGATTATACATGGTTACAGTACACAAATGAGGATGGTAAAGACGACACGTACCAATGCACAATAATATAATAATGACCTCAGGCAGTGCCACATATACTATTATAATCGACTTTGTACCTGGTCACACAAACTCGCGCTATCAGCCCCCACTCCAATATATGAGGACATTTGAAAAGATGCCAAAACAAATATGAAGACAATTGTGAACAGGCTATCAGGGTCATACGAACATGTGCCCATTGGAAGACAAACATTTTTCTTTTATTTCTTGCACAAGTTGGAACTAATAGATAAGGATTTATGGATAATCGGAACACGGGACGCAAGGAACAGAACGCCCGGAACAGAACATGGAACGCACAGAACAGAACATGGAACGCCAGGAACAGAACATAGAACGTCAGGAACAGAAAATGATATGTCTAGAAATGTGTGGAAAGACCGGAACAGTACAATTCAGAAATAAGACATAACAACAGAGAATAAAAAATCCAGCAATTGTTTAAAGAGCTTTCGAGTTGTTAGTTGATATTAATTATACAATATCTTCAACTCCGAAAACACGCCAACAAGACATACGTTACAAGAGGTAAGAGGTACGTGTCCATGCTGACAGGATAAAGCTCTTCGACAAGCTCGGTACAACCCAACAAAATATACTTAGCAACTTTTCTAAGTCCTCACTTATATTTTGGTATAGATCTTTGTCAACCCAGTTTATATCTCAATGAAATTTGGCTATACTATGCGTCGATTATCAGTTGTCAAAATTGTACAAGAAAAAGTTGAGTTTGATATGCATTTATTAAATTTAATCAATTTTCACATATCAACCAAGGGAGGTAATAGTCACAAATTCATATTTTGATATATTTGGTGACCATCATGTAGTCTGATTTTTCCACTTGCAGTCATGTAAACGAGTGATTAGCATTTCTGAATGTACTTGTTTGACGAGTTTTACCATCTGTACTCAAATTGCAGTCACGTCTCTGAAAAAACGCGATATTACGTCATAACGTCACTTTAATACCATAGGCTCTCGCAACCAGCATGGTAAATCTGACAAAAAATACGTTAATCTTTCATAGTATACTTATTAACACGTTTACGTTAAAAATCAATCAACCAGCGATGTTTGGGGTTAACTATTCGTACACGTTGGAAGAATATACCAGTAAGCACCTTTAAGACGTCACGTCATCTTTGTTCTGACATCATCTGACGCATATCTGTGATGTAATAATTAATTTTCGAATGTTTTTCAAACGTGGTGTGCCCTTGGACATAATTCGGAAGTGTTTTGAACAAATTATGTGCATGTGTAACTGAGCGGAGGCAGAAAAACATGAAACGCACCTGCATCTCAAACCGAACAAACTACGTGACGTATGGCTAGTTTCTGACGCGAATTATTTTCACTTTCTTGTATGAACTTCACTTGCAAATTTTTGGCATGTTACTATGAACAATAAAAATGTTATGAATCAATAAAAATGCGGACTTAGAAAAGTTGTTAAGTATATGTTGCGGTCAAAAGAATGACTTCATGATGTTATAATTGACAGTGCAATAAACTTTCTTCAATATCAATTTCCAAATTTGGTGGGTTTTCAGTCATGTCATTTAGCACATCAGCTACATTTCGACAGGCATGACAAATTATCTATATGAAACGAAGAATGTTATGTATTCGCAGGTCATAATAAACTTAATTATTAAATCTTCAACATTTTACATGGAATGTGCAGATAGTTCTAGTAGGGCATTACTACAGCAATGCTACATGAGCTTTCCAGTGGAGCAGTTTCACCGAATGAAATGAAATGCGGTGAATGCAATCAGGTGGCGCTTCAGAAATTGCAGGTTAACTAAATAATTCGACAAAGCCCAATCAATTTCTACTACGTACAAATGTATACGAGAGGTGTTCAACTTATTTATAAACAGAAGATGAACATCGATATCTTGTTACTCTAATAATAAAATTGAATAAAATATTTTATGTTGTGTAAAGTAATGTATCAATTAGTATATGTAATAATTGTTAATTGCCAATACGTTACGGTTAAATCATAATCCGCTTTGGAGTAGAGGGTTTTGTTATTTGCGTTTTGAAGGTCCAAAAACTCGAAATAATTATGTTTACTTTTTCCTTGAAGTTCTTTAATCGATGTTTTAGTATCAACTGCTAGATAGTAAGTTATATTGTTAAAGCATGAGAGGACTTCTACACCCACAGTTTGGTTATACTATATATCAAAGTTTTATCCATAAGGTTTTATTTGGCGTTGTATCTGGTCACTTGAAGCTGAGCGTGGATGAAACACCATGTTCTTGGAACAATCAATAGGAACGATACGTAACATTTATTTGTGGAAAACCTTATTTGAAACGGTTTGTACATAGATCACAGCCTTAAATTTCGTCAATTTGATATTGATTTTGACGTACGTATTTCCATGATAACAAGCACAATGCCTTTCCATGAAAACGACCGTGAACACACAAAGCTGGGCAAACACCAACTTCTCCCTATCCTTGTGACCTTTTCTAAAACAGCATACCCTAATCTATCATAACATTCTTCAAGATACAGCATTGCTTCGCCATATTGAAACAACTTTTTCACATAATGTTGTTTATTTCGCATTTCTAGACTCCAAGACTTTTGGCAGCCAAGCATGTTTTTATTGATTTTCATCGTAGGAACTTCACATTTTCCCGGAACTATGCATTCAATTTTTTCGAAATAATTTCACTGATGATTTCTATGAACACTCCTACCAGTGGTACTATTCCGCGTTTTGCAAATGAATTCATCATAGACATCATACCACCTATTTAGCTTTATGTTGTAGGTTTTGGCAATGTTGGGCAATTTTCAATTTTTGGTGTCATTTCACCATTACTGGAAACAGAACTCTTTTAACTCTTCTTACGACCAATATTACTTATTTTCTCATAAGTTACCAACACTTTCTTGATGCTTATAAAAGGGCCATTTAGCCTTAAAAACAGGAAAAACAACATCATCTACTAAATAGTTGTTTTAAGCCTTAACCAAATGAATTATACGACATATAATGATCATATACTGAACTTAAAACATGTTCTCACATGGTTTAGAAGAGATATTTCAAATATTTTTATTCAATATTGCAGAATCGGCGTTCATGTTTTGTTCATAAATAAGTTGAACACCTCTCGTATAAACAAGAAAATCATTTAAGTAACTGGTGCAATAGCAAAAAAATATTTTTTAATAAGACAAGAGATGCAAAATGATATAGGAATATCGGACAGAATGCATCTCTCCACTTTGTCGCTACAGTCACCGTTTTGACATATAGCTATGAAACTAAGTCTTCATGCAGCATGGACAGGGGATCTAGGTCTCATATTACCTACGTTTCATTCGGTTACTTAATTGGGATCACCACCATTGTGTTATATCTTTGTGAAATTGGGTCATCCTGAATTCGCAGCGGGGGCTTTGGCCTTTGATAATTTCTTTTGGTTATGGTGGGCATTGTAACGTGTAGTTGTGTTGTCATGTTACTGTTTTCTGTGCCGACACAACCCTGAACGCAAACAATGTATAGTAATAGTAGAGAAGTGATTAAAAAAACCATCACTAGGTTTGCTTTCCATCTTTTACCAAACGTTTTCGGAATGTATTCTTCCCTTATCTGTTCCTAACTTGCCAATTAAATTACCATTAACTAGGGGAAATTGGTGTTGGTGGCAGTATTTCAGATAGACGTATAAGGTATGGTGTGAAGTATGTAATTATTAAGGAAAATGTTGGAATGTGCGTATAATGTGGAAGAAGCTTGCGAATGTTGTACGAATTATGCGTTGTAGCGCTGACTTTGTCGATGTTACCGGGGCTAACACTCGTAAATGTTATTAATAAGTTCTGGGAGATAAAACACATCTGTTGACGACATGTTTACCACAAAAACCTCTCTTGTCTGTCCTTAATCCCTTTCATGCAGATTGTGTCTCTATCTTCCATCTTGAAATCCATTAGCACTGAAACCAAGTAAAGCGATTTAATTTTTCTATAAACTGGAAATGTCACAGGAGAAAGCCGCGCTAAGATTAAAACTAGGCAAAACCTCTAGTTTCATCATTTTAGGACACGTATATGGCATGTTAGGTTGAGACAAATGTTGCTGGATTCCAGTGCATGCTACAAAAATAGGTCGACGAGTTACTGTACAAGTACATCTACATTGTATAAGCAGTGTAGGTATGATTGAAATTCTACTCATCTTAAAGCTGTAGTTACAAGAGGTGCCTGTGTTCAATATTTCATAGAATGACCATATGCACAATCTCAAGGTAGAGTGTACATTAAAGGGAATATGTAATATGGTCGCTAACACTGTTCCATTCCCAAGTTAAAGTAATTTAATAAAAACGTTGAAAACGCAATTAGCATGACTTTTATTTGTTATCTTATTTCAAGCCTGTCAATCAACATTGTTACAGCTAAGACTCGACATGCAATGAGCATGTGTGATGTTATTTCAAGCCCGCCAATCAACATTGTTACAGCTAAGACTCGATCTAGTTTTCGAAAATTGGTCACCATAGCAACAACGTAAGTAATTTTATCATAATTTACCAGAAAATTTTACCCTTTAACCTAGTACTATGTTATTCAACTACTTACGATTTTCTCACTTTAGACATATTTCTAAATATTATTACATTACTACTATTATTATGTCAATAAGCCCGTTTTCCTGGATAACGGCTCATATATATATGTGGTTTTTTAGGAACATCGATTGTGGAAAAGTAAAATGCTTTGTAGCTTCATGTATGAATGAGTTCAACCTACCAAATATACCCTGTGGAACATGTTCTGTAAGATGAGGTCAGTACACTTGTCATAACTGTCAATTTATTTCAAATACCTAACTCTTGAACATTATTTTAGCATGTTTATCTTTATCTGAGACATATCAAAATAGGTATTGGTAGTGCATATTGTATGAAACAAAATGAAGTTATATACGTGGGTGAATCGAAAAGTTCGTAGAAAAATAGCATAACTCACAAACTACAGCTTCAAATGCTTTCAAATTTTAATATAGCGTATTCATAAGTATAACAAAACAATTGGTCAAATTTCATTTAATTAGTCAAAACTACAAGATTTTTACATTGAAACGCACACATGCTGTGACAGCATACCGGAGCACGTCAGCGTCATTTGATGAACGACGACAAACTTACGCCACGTTTGTCAATACTTACGTTAACGTTTTGACTCATTTTCGCTTCTCGAGTGACTAATATGTAGGTACTTTTGGATAACCATCGTTGTTATAGTTTCTGCATTTTCAATCGTTTGTTTAATATCGTGTACGCTGTCCCATAAGATTAGTCTAAGTGTTTGCTATATTCGCTATTATATAGCACTGGTCCTCTTCGACGACGTTGCGAACCAACGTCACTAATATCAGGTGTATTTTATTTGGTTGTCAAAATCCGTCGGCCTACACGAAATCACTGATTACATTTATCAATTGATGTCTATTTATTTCAGGATATATACCTGCAAGTTTCAAACCATGTATTGGCTCTGATGCCGTACGTATATTCCAGTTTCACGCAGATTTTGATAATCGCCCGTGATTCCGTTAATTCCGGTAGACCCGTTTTACGCGGGTTTTTCTATATAGTGCAATTATGTAAATGTTGATTAAAGCATTATTTATCTATGATGATGTCCGAAATGTTAACAGACTTTAAAAATGACATCATGCAATCAGACATAACAATTTGACGGTTTTTGGAGGTCCTACAATTGAGATATTTTAGAAAATTTAATAAAGTGTGTTTCAAATTATCCGTGTGCTCCGGTATACGTAATCGCCCTTATTTTAGATATAAATAATGTTAAAACGGCTATCATCAGGTCGCTAAAAATCTTTGATTGTAAAGAAAATACCAATGTATTCATTCAGCATAAATATGACGACGCTAACTCTAAAAATAAAAAAGTTATGGCAAAATTCTACGAACTGTTTGATTCACCCACGTATTCATACTGTTTATTAGTTGAGAAAACATTTAATACATCATTACTATAGTAAACTACATGTACTTCAAGTTTTGTTGCAGACGGAATCTGCCATATGTAAACATGTCTTAGATGGTTATCAATCCACTGTTAAACTAACAAGTAAATGATGCAATTCGCCCAATCAAGCAAGTGCGAAAAGGGAAACATGAGATTTGAATGAAATTCTAGGCAACACTGTTCATGTTACATGTCGGAGGGATTTTATCCATCCACGCAACTTTAACAAAACAACAAACATACACGTACAAAAGGAAAATGATATCAACGTGCCTAATAGATCTTCATATTCTTTTAAAGTTGAATGCCTCTTTGTGGAAAAGATGCTCAAGTTACTAGTAGAAAGAGATCTGTTGATGTTAATCCTGTTAGAACAATTGGGTTTAAAAGTAAAAATAGAAGCAACATGACATTGTGTGCCGAACTTTATGATGATTGGGCGAACGAAAGTATCAAACTAATAACTCTGCATTTATCATGTGCGTACATTGAAAATATGCCCAGCTACGTTCCTGAAGTCATAAAGATATTGAACTGTAACAAAGACATACCTTACAGCTTTAAGAATATACATACTATGACGAGTGTCTTGGTTACCATACAATGGCAGTTTTACGAGCATACGTGTGCACTTACAGTGGAAAGTTTCGTTTTTGAAATGGGCAGTATTGGACACAATCTGTCTAAGGTAGACATTTGTCAAGCCAAGAGACGTCATCGATTTAACGAAACTAATTGATTGTGAGATGTGATAATGACATTTCATATTATCCAATACTTACTTGGATACTTACATATTCTTCAAGTAATTGAATGACATTGTTAATGTCTACTTCAGAAGCATTTCTGATTTCCTGAAGTCGACTTCTCATTATCAGAACTTGGTTATGGCGTAAGTAATTTGCTATTTTTGGATCTTGGTCAATAGTATCATGATTTCTATAAAACCCAAGAAGCCAGAATTTGCTTCTCGTTAATAACATAGATCACGAACCAAACTAGACTGACTTAAAAGCTCGTTAATTGAGAATTGTTTTCCGTTAGAGAATCCGGTCAATTACGGTTGGTCAATTACATCGTTCTTCTTGATATCAATTATATGACAATCCATCATTTACAATAGAGAATTATACTTGGTTTTTAATATAAGCTTTTAGTGTGGTGAAGTAAAGTTACATGTGTAAAGATATCCAAATAACCACCAAGTATATAATAATAATAAATACTTTATTTAAAGAGGCAACATAGTTAGGCATTTGCCCAATCTTCCCTACAATCCAAGTCTGGTACATGTATGTAAAAAACACATTGATAGATAACTTCAATATTTGGAAATCTTTTTATTTTTTTGTTCTACACATTTAAGTTCTTTCTTAAGGTTTGTACTACGACTCTTTATACTGACCATGGCATCAAGTATAATAATTACTATGTTCATATAGTTATACGTGTTATTGTTGACCTCTAGTCTAGTCACTCAGTATCCCTTTTTGTTAATATCTTATTTGCTTGTTAATGTTCCTTATCAAAATTCATAGTCAGCACTGGTTCAAGAAAGTACTCATCTATATTTACCTAATAAGTTAACAACTGTGGAAATCCATCGGAATTTTATATCACATGGTTATACATGATAGTACTGAAGAGACGCTGTCCCATGGTTAGACATAGTACTTACGGGAAGCTATTAAAATTATATTATTTGATACTGCTCTTTTCATTATTTGACTCCCTTGACTATAATATAAGGATACATACAACAAAAGCTTTTTCTATTATAGCCATCACAGTTTGATACGTACAGTCACCTCAGGGCAGTCGTCTTATCGATGGTCTCCGTATCCAACAGCATTATGGAACTATGAGTATTGAATGTTATCAAGAGACGTAACACCAATTTTGATGATACATGTATCATCATTAATCCTGTAAATATTCACATACACACTAATAGGAGACGAAGATGGGTAACGTTCAAATTGACAATAAAACACGTTTTCTAGAAGGGTGTGTGTGATGAAGCTACATCGAGGACTCAGTGCAAAGCTATGGAACATGCCTCTATACATTGAGGTAATAACCATAATCATGCACTGAATCCTCGATATTTTTGTCCATATCGGACAAGAAACTAAAAGTTTTCGCAGGCATTATGCTTTTTGATTACCTCTCACTTTTTTGGTCATTTTTCCCATAGACAATCAGCCTTACGTTCATGAACGAAAACGTCCGCCGCGAGAATTAGTTCGTCACGCGAACTACTTATTGAGCGATTAATATCGTTCGCCGCAAACAATTTCAAGATGGCGAAGATAGACGATTAAATGGCCTTACTTGTTCTATTAGATTTTCAGCCGTAGATTGAAAATTAGGAACTCAGTAATACTTCTTTCGTGTTCTATTTATTCAGCTTTGGTATCCACACTGTATCACAAATCACATACAATCTACAATTAATGTTTAAATCGCTAAGATTATAATAAATTAAATCAAATATTTATCTATCCGCAATCTTCGTTCGCATGGCGAGCTATGTGTAAAGGTCGTTCACGATTTGCTAACATGTTCGTGGCGAACTTATCGTTCATTAACGTTGGCGAGCGTTTTCGTTAATGAACGCACTGCAGGTACAGTAATCTTACTATTACGATCAAGCGGATCAATACACCACGTGATTGACATTGTTTTACTTTGTGTGTTCTTAGTGTTTCGGAACGCACAGAACACGCCTACGAACAAAGCGAAACATGTTCCCTCTGTTCCCGTGAACGAGGTAGAGCAGCAAAAACAGTCGAGTGGTTTACATCAACACTCATGGCCGCCAACAACTTTTACAAATTTGCGTGCAGCATATATTTGGTTACTTAACTTTAGAAACTCTCCAGGCACATGCTTCTCCTCCATCTGGTTTGTTATCAAATATTTACATATATTAATCATACTGTAAACATTTTATTATATACTATACCATCGTTACTATAAGATGGCCAAAGTGCCTGTGAGTTCAGATTTTAAATTTGGGTACTCGGGTATGAACTATGATCGTGAAGCAGGGATATACTACTTATCGTTATGTTTGTATGTGAAATACGTTATTAAAGTAATAACAGAATGCTAAAAATCCTGGCCTCACCAGGGATTGAACTGGAGACCTTTAGCCCTGTAGGCGGATACCCATTGCAAAATAGTTAACTCAACAGCAAGGCTGTTGGAAGTGACTATATCCATACAACACTACATTCCTCCCCTTATACTTGTTAAGAGCTCACCAGCTCCAGTTTGATACTCCAAACCTTGCATGAGTCTGTCAAACACTTATGACAGCTATGTAGGCGGACACTCGATCCCATCGCTAAAAAGTGAGCTCTACAGCAAGGCTGTTGGAAGTGGTCATATCCATACAATCACTACATTGTTAATTTTTCAGACAGGACAAAGTAACACGTAATCAGCGTGTAGGCTATCTGTCATTGAATTGATGTCGGTATTAGTTTAGCTGAGCAATTGCTGTTGTATTTAAGACCTTGCTTAGGGCACGCAGGTATAAAAAGTGTACCTGTTTGTATGCCTAAGGCTTCATTCGATAGTGCTGTGCTAGGAAATGGCTTGCTTGCACAATTTTTTACATATACCTTAATCTAACTTACCATACAATTAGTATATTATTGGCAAGCGCACATGGCTATCAGGCATTTGCTGCATTATAGGCCTTTGCACAGCAAAGCACTAAATACCTATTGCTATCAAAGCAGTATGTTGCTGAAGAAGGTACTTCCTCGCCTAGTCAAGTGGTGAGAAACTATATGTTATCGACAAACACTTCGTTTTAAGCATGTCATTGCATAGACATAGAAAAATCGCTACACACAAGCAATCCGGAACGCCTTGGCCAGGCAACAGGCTCCATGCAACATAGAGATCTTGGAAGACTTGGATTATACTGAGCAGTTGGAGAAAACGTTTGAAATAGACACCTGTCCGGGTGGCTAATTATATAAGGTCAGTACATAGAAGACTCCTACTGCTGCACATAATAAGTTAAAGAACTGTTACTCCCCAAATTACACCTTGGTTAATTAGTGTTTTTCTTTTCAACTTCTAGATAACCAAAATACTGAAGTCTTCGTATGCGGTACCAGTAACAAATACCATGTTTCAGTGTGATGAGTGCAAAGTTTTCTTTGACAGTATGGTGGTATTCAACCAGCACCCGTGTAGAAGAATAAATAATGACAGTGAACCATGTTAGTTTGTTCTTGTATTTTTTCCTATAAGATTGACACATGAGTGTATACGAGGGATGTTTTTAAGTAGCAGGAAAAGTTGCATGTTATGTTCTAAATTTGCTAAAACTCAATGATATTTATCAGAGACAAAGATACATATCGATGGGTGCCCGCACGACTGTAGTAACTGCATATAGATAAAGAAGGACTTACTTCAGTATTGCAGGCACCCCTCGATATATGATATGTAAACTCAAGTTACTATTGAATGAGCATCTAACATCCCACTTTGTGGTAATGTTTCGATCAAATATAAACCATATGAACACTCAAACAACAATGATTTGAATGTAAACTCCGTCGTAAAAAATCGTGTATATTCTTATGCAAATGACTTACTGTGGTCAACAGTGTTTATATAATTAGTTGATGAAAGTTCAAGCAAATATAAAATCTGTTACAGGTTTTTGTGTGAAAAATAAAGATCTTCCTACTTGATAATAAATTAATTCTGGACAAAAGTTATATACTTTATTATTCAACTAATTAAAGTGAAGTGTCTTAAGAATTTGACACCAATTATGATCCAAAGTTATCGAAGTAAAATTCAATCTCACCAAATAGCGACCAGTTCAAATCCTGATCAGATTATGCTTTAATGCTGACTATGAAGGATGAAAACTGGTTGAAATGGCTAAGACTCTTTTCCGATTTGAGTGTAGGTTAACATGAATAAAATACCTGACATCGATCTAATTGTTTTTTATTTGAGAAAGAGGACGATTTACAATTTAAAGATCACTTTTATCAATTTTGATTTTATTGGTATTTAAACAAGAATAACTATTGCCAAATTAATGTCATAAAGTTACACAAATATTATGCATGTAATTGCCAAAAAAGGTATGTGAAAATCAGACAGGGAAGGTAGCACTCAACTCAACCAGCCGAGCACAGACATCAGAAACACTAAAACACAACTACCCTGAGCAATGCCCACTTATAAGCCAAAGAAACAATAAAATGAAAGTCCCCGCCGAAATAAAAATGCAGGATGACCAATTTCACAAAGAAATGGTAGAATAGCGGTTATTGCACAAGACCGAATGAAACGCAGCCAACACTCAGTCAAGTTCACCAAAGTCAGGCTGCACGGCAACACAAAAGCACAAACCCACGAGGCACAACACACCCGCGACCAAGTTTTAAACTCTAAGTTTTAAACTCTAAGGACAATGACTTAACATGCGACCTAAAGAGGCAAAATACGTCTTGACCAAGTTTAATTTTAAAAAATGGGCAAGGTAGGAATGTGGTTGGGAAATAATATTACATATTTTAGCAACTACACGGAGCAATGCCCACAAATAAGCCGAAGAAATGATTAGAAATCCAAGTTCCCTCCGAAAAATTGCAGGATGACCCAGTTTCAAATAGAAATGATATAATTAGGGATTATATCTTAGTTTTCCGTGATAAACATGCCATTATATCACAATTTGGAGTTCATATTCGTAGGAATAATCACGAAGGCCGTAGTGATTAATAATTATGCACGTAAACTACAGGGGTTTGGTTCAAAACACATATTATGTCATTGTATGAGCTTCATTCTCATGTCTGTTCTGTTGACCTTTCTGAATCATTGGAATTTCTCTGGAGTTTTCCCGAGTTATTAATAGGTCTATCAAAACACTGAAGAAGACGGCGTTATTTATCAACAAAGATGGAAGCTGGAAAAGAAAAAGAGATCGCCAAATTTCACGGAGCAGGAGTGTTTGTTGATCGCGGAATTGATGGGAGAGGAATATAAGTGGTGTTTGTCTCGCAACCAAGTGGACAAGCACAAGTACACAGACCTTAGTTTTCTTTTTCAACTTTGCGCTGATCTGATGATGACAAACCCTTTAATTAATTGTAATAATAATTGGCGGAACAGGAAAGACATTACTTTATTTGGTCTCGTTGCCATCGCAACACAAGAGAATCAGAACGTTACACAAATATGAAAAAATCGTGACATGTAATGGTATACGTCCGGTGAGAGAATGGGGCAAATGTAAATGCGGTATTCAGCGAAATGGTTCCGGGTATCAACATTTCGATCAATCACTGAAAATGTACGGCTTCGTAAATGACGTTATTGGAACTAAGTTTGTGTAGCAAGCATTTATTATCCACATCTTATAAAAAAAATGAAATAAGGGTCAATCCACTTCTCTATCAATAAATCTGACACAGTTATTATTGTACCATATATAAATGATCAACCTGTATGTTGTACTGTGATATTTTTATATATATAGTGTACCTGTATTGTTAAAATTGTTACTACATGTGTATATAATTGTTATTGTTGAAAATTTATATAAGAAAAAGGGTTTTTCAAAAAAACGTACATACCCGGATTTGGTCCGGCTTCTTTTTTCAACCCGCCATTTTCGATTTTGATAACTTATCCAGAGGGCCGAAGGATGCTCGTCCAAGTCCGGATAAAAAATATCAGAATATAATTATGTCCTAATAATAAGTAGATATCTACGTAAGTACCACCAAGTTTCAGTATCTAGCTTGAAAAAAACTATCTTACTACATGTAAGTTATGTCAGGATCAAGATTTCTTGACCGACGGAATTTCGTTAACCTATTTTCTCCGGTCGAAAATCGGGTAGGGAGGCTAATAACTACTGTCTACATTATTTGGGAATGTTGCTTTATTGACATCTTAGATGGCGTGAGGTATACTTTGAATCTCAGGAACGGTAGGAAGATGGCCAGTGTGTTTATTTAGCCGTATCGGATATCGGTTTCATTTTAAACTAGGTCATCCGCTATTGTATAATTTCTTTGTGAAATAGGGTAATCCTGATTTTTTTTCGGCTGGGACTTGGATATTGTATGTTGCCTTGGCTTATGTGTGGACATTGCTCAATGCAGTTGTTTTGTGGTGTCGGATTTCTGTGTTCGGCTGATTAGGTTGAGTGACTCCTTCCATGTAGTCGGATTTCTTCATACGTTAAAATCGGGGACTGGATAGACTGTTTGAACTGTACGGGTTTTTGTACGAAAGTAAAACACGATTTGTACGCGACATTCAATGCTCAGTGATGTACCATGTAACACGCAAACATGTCATTAATGCACTCAAAAATCACACAGTCGAAAGGGATTTATCAGCAACAATAAGATACTTTAGGCGATTAATTCCTCGTTTTGCTTGACAGTAACATGTTTTGTACTTTATGTCTTAAAACATGACATTTAACGCATCGGTGACATAACTATTGTTGGAGACTTCATGTAACATGCGAAAAAAAGATTCTTGTTTGAAGGAACGTTGTGTTGTCACACGTTACATTTGTATATATGTGTTACTTTCTCTTGCGTTATGTGTATGAAGTATTCATAGGGAAAAAAATAGAATCATATGGGCGTGTTTAAATCCACACCGACAGGACAGGGTGTCAGACTCCCGTGCCCATTTTCGGCCCCCAAAACATTCTTGATCGGTAATCGGTGGTGTATGTACTTTCTAACGTTTTGGAACTTTGTTATGTTGTATTCTCGCCATCCCTTTTAATGGTTGTGGGGGTGGGGTAATTTAAACTAGGTCATTATGTGGTTGTGCCTTGTTTGGTCGCTATGGTCACCGAATCAGCATTATGCTGAATGGGTCAAGGTCCCCCCGGGTACTACTTCACCGTTCCCGGGGTACTTTGAAGTATACTTCACCGTACCCCGATTTCACAGATAATACTTCACCGTACCCCGATATACTCAACTGTACCCGGGTTTACCGCGCGCCAAAAACGATGTCGCAAAATAACAAATAATAGAAAAACGTAAACCGGTGGCCGTCTCGGCATTGAAAAATATTGTTGAATAAAAATCAAAGAAATAAAAACATTTTTATTCAAGAGTACGTACCAGGGGAGAAAAGGACGAAGAAGAAGTTAATATTCAGGCTGGTGGAAACGAATTTGCATATAATCTGTTGAAATATAAAAAGCGCGCCAAAACGTCAGTGTTTTGATTTCGGATTATGTTCCAAGCGCAGTCACGTGACCATCATGTGATCGATTTTTACGACAATAAATTCTTTTTTTAGAAATTCGACGGTAAAACAAGATAAATATTATGGGTCGATAATATACCGAAATGAAATGTTCCTACCTTCCTTTCATGTATAATTTTTTTGTTCGGCGATTAAAATCATATCAATTTATTTTTTTATCAGTAAAAATGGGGTACCTGTAAGCATACTGGGGTACGGTGAAGTATACTACTAAGTACTCGGGGTACGGTGAAGTATACTTCAAAGTACCCGGGGTACGGTGAAGTAGTACCAGGAGGGACATTGACCCATTCAGCCCGAATAAGCTTGTACTTTTTATGCACCCGAAGGGTCGTATTATGTTATGGTTTCCATCGTCTGTCCGTCAGCAATTCCTTCTCCGGGCTGTATCTTCCTCACATAGGATTTTTAAATAACTTTGCACAAATGATTACCACAGGGAGAAGATGTGTCATACACATGATTCAGGTACAAAGGTCAAGGTTACACCCCGTCATACCACGGTCGTACCCCGGTGAAACACCGATGTTACCAGTTAATGAATGGAGATGATACAAAATCTAGGGTAATTTACGGGAACAGCATAAGTTCTCACTTGATTCGCAGTTGTAAAGGAAGATGTTGATTCGGAATATGACTACGCTACATGTATCACCTCTACCTCAGAATGGAAATAACTTTACCCGAGAACATTCACATGCACAGCCACACAGTTTAACTCAGTCCAAAAAGCTACAACGATTGACTCCATTTCTCTTGAAAGACGAACAGAGGAAACGCTTGCCGATTATATGGTTGAAGTCGCATGAATGGATTTCAAGAAAGGGATGATGCAGTTTTAAGGCACTTCACTCTGGGAAAAGAAGGCTGAAGATTTGCAAATCGATTATAAATCACTTAATACATGTTATCACTGCGGTAGAACATGTCTATATCATATCCAGTATGTCACGGTTGATCACGGTATACCCGGGTAGGATACGGTCGTTCCCGGGAAGCCCAAGCGTTGTCCTGGTTGAGTCCCGGTTCTCGGTAGCTTCCCGACTCCCGATTGTATTAAACATATTAAAATAACCGGTACAGTTAGCCGGTGCATCCCGTGTCCCCCCAGATGCTCCCGGTGTCGCTACGGTGTCTTCAAACTGGCTCCACCGGGATTTAAAACCGGGACAGTGAAAACGGGGCTTTAATTGAAAATGTTATACATAGAATAAATAAATAGTTCTTTGTTCTTAGTCGTTTATGTTATATTTTAGTCTTCATAGATGGTTTCGTGCTGTCTGATGAGGTTATGTCGATTGCTTTTTCTAATTTCGTGGCAAAGTATGTAACTTCCACGTCTGGAGAGTTTGGTTGGTCTTGTTATCAAGTGTACAATTGGCATTTCTTTTAGCATGGTGTTGGTTGTATTTTTTTCATTCTTGCCAAACTGCTTCTCTAGCCATGGTTTATGTCTATTACTAAAAAATATGGGGGTAGCTAATCTAGCTTCGAATGGGGGTATCCAAGCTTTTACTGGTTCAGCATCGATTTTTACCTTCGCCGAAAAAAAAAATTCGGCATGGATATGGTTATAGTCTCTGTCCGTCCGTCTCCCCGTGACAAATTTGTCCGGAGCATATCTTGAGAGCAATTTAAGATTTTGACTTGAAACTTGGTATATAAATAGATGGCAGCTTGTAGAAGTGCAGTGTCCAATAACCATAACTCTATCTGTCTTAAATTTTGAATTAAATCTCCTTTAGTATTTTATAATAAAATTTTGTGCGGAGCTTATCTTAAAAACTATTTAATATATTGACTTGAAGCATAAATAGATGACAACTTGGAGAAGTGCAGTGACCAAGTACCGTACGTAACTTTGTATGTCTTTAATTTTCAATTATCTCCCTTTTAGTATTTGTATAAAAACCTATGTAAGATATTGAGTTGAACATTGGGATATGAATAGATGGCAGCTTGGAGAAGTGCAGTGACCAAGAACCACAACTCTGTCTGTCTTTAACTTTTGAATTATCGCCCCTTTAGTATTTTCAGAATCAAATTTTTTCGGTTGTGTATCTTCAAAAGTCTTTAGGATATTGACTTGAAACTTGAAATATAAATAGATGGCAGCTTGTAGAAGTGCAGTGACGACGAACCAAAACTCTGTCTGTCTTACATTTTCAATTCTCTTCCATTTAGTATTTTCATATTAATTCGTTGTCCAGAGCAATTAATACCTTGCAAAACATTTAAGATACTGACTTTTTAGAGTAATGATTATGCTTTTGAAAACAAAATGTTCCCATACACAAGCAAGTTCATTCGGCGGGGATGGCCATGTGGTCGTGGCTCTAGTTGTATCAGTTTTGAAGATTTTTCTTCTGGTGTTCTTAAGTGTTGTTCTATGGATTTTTAAGCTTTAGTATTCGACCGGTGGTAATAATAAGTACAATATACGAGGATTATATTCACCGATGTCATGTGGTCGATTCTCCGTGCACGGGTCTTGTATTCGTCCTGGAACGTCTCGTCTACGCAGGCTGTCGGTATTCGTCTGCAATCGAACTTCCACTCGCGCTCTGACGTCATAATCTAGTATTCTTGGGAAAATAACCGTACCCTGGGACTGACCCCCGTAATTCGGTCGTAATACCCGGAAGCAACAGGTCAGCTAATCTTGAACATGCAATAGTTCTGGCCCTGTCCACGTTCTATATATTTTAATCTAAATGTGATATTTCGATAGAAATGCTTCTGGTGGCGAAGCTGGTAGCATAGATTTTTTTCTTCCCTCTCTCTTTGATATGTTTGGTATTGCATCAAATCCATTCATTTGGGTTGTTTGGTTTTAAAAGATCGAAATCATGGCTCCTGTTATTAATCTGGTATTTGAATTTAATGTCGTGATTTTGACTGTTTAAGTGTACGGCGGCGGGTTGGAAGTCGTTTTCTGTTCTTATGTCGTTAAGGTGTCCATAAAGCCGCTCTCTCATTGTATTTCCGGCTTGGCCGATATACACGTATTGTTTTCCATATTTTCAACGTGATATCAGGTACATGGCACTGCTATAAGTTTCGCGTAGTTTAGGTGATCATTTACACACTTACACTAACATTAATCGGTATATGTCCGTATTCTTACAAGATTTAAAAAATTTAGGTAAAAGTTACTTTCAATAAAAAATGGCAATTATGCGCTACCCGGTGCACGTCAGCGTTAGTATCATGGTGTCGTTTATCGACGTACAATTGTCAACTTATTCAATTTTTCATAAACTATTGTACACCACAATCGATACAACGGCGATGCCGATAACCCACTGATCGAATAGGTCAATATACCACTGTTGATCATACTGTGCGATAATTCCGTTCGTAGTGTTGGGCGAATCATGCAATGAACGGAACCTACTATCTTTCAACTGTTTTTTTTAAGGTTGGAAAAATAGCAAAGTCCAGTGACGCCAAATCAGTCTATTAAAGTGATTGATAGATTTTTACCTGAGCAGAGCAATCTCAAGGATGGTCACCGCTGCAGTATGCAGGACAGTTCCGTCGTTTTGATAAAGCTGCCAACTTAGCCTTAGTACTGTGTCCTGCGACAACCTTGTCTTGTCGTCGATAGTTAGCTGCAAATATCTGGTGGCTTTAAAACACAAACACAATGCCGGGTTTATGTGTAGGTACAGTCAAACTCATTGTGTACTCGTCATATATACACATATAGAGGAATGTCCTAGTGAATCGCGTACATTTGTTTCAAATATCACTGATGGTTAATAAATATGTCCGTAAATATTTTGGATTACATTGTACACCAGTCAGATGCACTCACGGATGGGTGGTGGAAAGGCGGAGAAACAGCCGTGTTTTTAACTGCCAGCTTCCCCAGCACTGCCGGGAAATTGCTTTATTTCTTTTCACCGAACCAATACCCCGGGGACAATATTAAGTTGTCAGGGGGGAGTAATACCGGAGATTTTACCATCAGCTGTCCCCAGCAAGTCAGTGGAGTACGATAGTTTAAACAACCCAAAATAAAAATCTAGGCCTATCCTGGGGGTAGTGGGCGTGGATGCAACTGACTGGTGCATTACTTATACAAATGGTATGCAAGTCCGGCACACATAGGTGTCAAAGATTGACCATTTTATTCAATTATGCGTACGATAATAAAGCACCCTTTTCCGATACTTATTTGCGAACCTATTACGGTACGAAAATCATTGATTTTGCCAAAAATACAGATTTGTGCTTAAAAATTTTAGTCCACGGAACAACATGCGGCAAGTTTCGTGTTTACATCAAAGCACCTTGCAGCTTCGGTCTGTGATCCATCCACGATATGCCTTTTACCTGTGCTAATGTTCGTTTCCGCAAAATAAACTGCTGCATTTTACTCGTAATATTGACCAAAGGCCATAGACTGTCTCACTGACGATTCCCTGAAGCGAAAGCTCCAAGCCGCACGTCCCGCATGGTTGCAGCACCTCGATAAGAACAGCTAACTCTAATACGCGTCTGCCCCTCTTTCAACTTTTGCTTTCTTGAGTTCGTCTGATTCAGAGGTGTTTTCATTAAATCTTGATTTATTTTCATTTAAACGTTTCATATGAAGACTCCTTTTTTAAGATTAAAAACCTTTTTTATGAGTCATTTTAATGTAAGCCGGAAGAAAGTACAGTGACCGGAAGTTTAGATACAACAAAATGACGTCATGAACGCCATAATGTAGTTTGGCGCAATTTTATGTGTAAAGCTCATCACTATTATTTTCTAAAAATGGAGTCTCAAAGAGGTGCGATAAAAACATGACATAACGACGCGCAAATTGTGAGTATAATAATTGTAATTTTATTTTCATACGGTTTTTACAATCATCACATTTGACTTAGCGATTTTTTATACCGTTGTAAGGCAAAATGCATACTAGAGAATGGAATAAAGAAATAAAAAATAGTAGATGATTACTTCGTTTTCGAGATATCGGGCATAAAGCTGTAGCTGTAGAAACTGGCATGTAGAGCAGAACCAGAAGGCATCTTTTGATATAAGGGTACGAGTTTTCTGTTGTCTGAGTTAGCGCCGACTCGAGAGTGTTAAATGGCTCATGGAGTGATATATGCCACATTGCCTTCTATCTCCTACACCCCCTCAGGCTGGTAAATGTGATTTCATCAAGGTCTGGCTGGAACTCGGCGAACATCTCTAGCACAAGATCGTCTGTTAATTCGTTCACCTTAAATATTAAAACAAAATTGTCATGTCATTGAAACGGGATATGCATTCTGCAAAGCACATAAAGCTTAGTATAAAAAAGGTGAAAATACTACAGGGAAGGTTGCACATAAATTAGAAACACCACGACACAACTACCATCAGCAATGCCCACAGAATTCTACGCCAAAACGGCGACCAAATGAGGCACAACAACCCGGGGGCGTGCCCTAGTTTAAAACACAAGGACAGTAACCTAACGCTATGCGACATAAAGAGGCACAAACTACGACTTGACCTAGTTAACATAATGGGCTATTTAGGAATGGGATGGACACTAATAGTACATATTTCTAACAACAACACTGAGCAATCCCCACATATAAGCCAAAAAAACAATTAAAGATCCAAGTCTCCGCCGAAAAAAACCCAGGAAGACCCTCATTCACAAAGAAATTATACAATAGCGGTTATTGCCGAATAAAATGCAGCCAACACTCGACCAAGTTCCCAAGGCTCCACTGCTAGGCGAACCAACCGCATAAACACGTGCCGAAACAACCACCCCCTGTCCTAATTTAAAACATCAAGGACATTGAAATAACGTTAATACGTCTTAAAGAGGCATTTTGGGACTTGACGTAGTTTACAATAATGGGCAAAATGAGGGCGAAAATATGTATGCTAAAAACGTATATAACGTGTATATGACAATCGTTCGGAAAATTTACCCCTCATGCTTATTAAGAAACGTTGGATATGTATGCATCATGAATTATTATCATTTGCCGTTTTAATATTTATACAAGGGTTGTCCCAGTAAATCGTGTAGGATTATGATTTGTTGTAGTTACCTTTATGAATCTATTGCTTATCGAAATTGTGTGTGAAAATAAATGGACATGTGTGTAATACACACCATCAATGAGTAACCAACCTTATGTACGCAAATGCGACTCAACACAGAAAAGCGCCGTGATACATTCGTTTCAATGAACTTGTAATTTTCATCTTTAATATGTTATTGTGCATATTTTAACGTCGACATTAACGGATGTCTTTCTAATGTAATCATTGTAAATTTCAAACAAAATATAGTACACGTATTTGTGCGCATTTGTACGCACGTTTGAATAGCCACACTAAAAATACGAACACCCGAGAATTGCGATGTCAGGAGAGGAAACATCCGTAGAACAGCTTATTTCTATAAGTCATGAATTCTTGATTTGACAAACATGTGTTTTTGAGTGTCTGTCGAGCTGCCCCCCTGGTATAGCACAACTTCACTAGCTTAGTCCTCCTACCCATCTACTCTACACCCTCGGGATCAGTCTCTTAATTCTCCTGGCAACGTAATAGTCGTTTTGAAAAGTAATCAAAGGCAAACTCTATTGTCTGAACTGTTGACAACATTTTCTAGGCCTGTATGATGGCGAGATTCAAGCAGTGTACCTAACAGTGGGTGTATACAGCCATCCGGACGATGGCTTGGATTCGAGCCTGGACCCCCTTCTTCTTGTCGGACATGTTTGACGCTTCATCGTAGCCTTGGCCACGCATTCTATGGATGTTTACCTTGACAGCTTGAAAGTTCTTGAGGAATGCATTAGCCAAAACTTTGCCGGTGGTAACCTCGCACTGGGCAAAGCCAACAAACTCCTTGCGCTTTCTCAGCATCGTAGAATCGAAGGTAAAGCGCTATTTGTTCCATTGTCGCAGCATCAGTGGCTCGACCGCCTTGAACCCGAAGCAAAACGACTAACAAAATCAGATTAATTTCGGGTTACGTTATCTTTTGGAAGAACTGTTCCTTAAAATATTCACGCATGACCCAGTTTCAATGCGTGCGCAGTATGCAAAAGTGCGTTTCTGATGGTTTAAGCCATTGCTCGGGAAATAATAATTATATAGCATGGCCTTGTATTCGTATAATGCAGCCTAAGATGCATAGTCACCTACAAAGAATGCGCGACCTCGCTAACGATAAAAATGCGTATTCTATGAAGGCGAAAACAATCAATTTTAAGAAAGATTATACTTTTTAAGAGTTTTGATATATAACACATTTTTATCACGTGGAAAATATGCCTCACCCGGGTGATGGGTTGCATTTTTAGATCACTTGTTAATTCTTCGAATAGCGTACGCACGTGCGTATTTACGTATGCCCAGCTACGTCCCTGTGTTAAGTATTTAGTAATTGTGATCTGGTTTATCACACAGGTGGCAGTATCAGTGTTTGGAAAAGAAAATCACTGAGCTAATACATTACATGGACCGTATATATATCGATTGTCTATCTAACTCCCTGTATACTATCAAGGTATAAAGCGTAGTATATGTCTATGTCCAAAGATTGTGGAACATTGCATCTTACAATAGGCTTGGTTCCCAACAATTATTACGATACTGTGAGCGCAGCGGGTAACCAGTGCATTAATAAAATGACATTGAGCGAAGTTGAATAACGAAAGTAACACTGTTTTGCTGTTATAAGATACAATTGAACGAGATTTTCGGCAAGAATTAATATCTTATAGTTTATTTGAATGACTTGTATAGCAATTTTTCTTCAGCGCCCGTATTTCATGTTGAAACAACGAGATGAAATGTTCCACAATCTTTGGCATATAGACATATAGTACGCTTTATACCTTGATAATGTTAGTATATTAGTTCAGTACAGACATTTATATATATTTTTTATTATTTTATATAATCGTTTGCGGACCAAACACTGATACTGCCACCTGTGGTTTATCATGGCAGCAAGTATCGTTTGGCAGGAACATGTCATCGAGCCAATCAGCGTGTTTACATAAAATATTTCGGAAAATCACTGATAAAAATGCTTTACAGTTTAAAACCTATGACCTTCGATTACTGGATGTTTGTATTTTTAGCTCACCTGTCACAATGTGACAAGGTGAGCTTTTGTGATCGCTCGTCGTCCGTCCGTCCGTTCACAATTGCTTGTGAACACACTAGAGGTCACAAATTTAGCCTGATCATTATGAAACTTGATCACAATGATCATCTCCATAAAATCTAGGTCAAGTTCGATATTGGGTCATCTGGGGTCAAAAACTAGGTCACTAGGTCAAATCAAAGGAAAACCTTGTGAACACATTAGAGGTCACAATTTGAATCTTATCTTTATGAAACTTGATCACAATGATCATCTCTGTAAAATCTAGGTCAAGTTCGATATTGGGTCATCTGGGGTCAAAAACTAGGTCACAAGGCCAAATCATTGAAAAAGCTTGTGAACACACTAGAGATCGCAATTTCAGACTAATCTTTATGAAAATTGATCACAATGATCATCTCTTTAAAATCTATGTCAAGTTTGATATTGGGTCATCCGGGGTCAAAAACTAGGTCACAAGCCTTTGAAGGCTAAATCATTGAAAAAGCTTGTGAACACACTAAAGGTCAAAATTTTGACCTTATCTTTATGAAACTTGATCACAATGATCATCATTATAAAATTTAGGTCAAGTTCGATATTGGGTCATCTGGGGTCAAAAACTAGGTCACGAGGCCAAATCATTGAAAAATCTTGTGAACACACTAGAGGTCACAATTTTGACTCTATCTTTATGAAACTTGGTCACAATGTTTATCTCTATAAAATCTAGGTAAAGTTAGATACTGTGTCATTTGGGACAAAATCTAGGCCACTTGGCCAAACAGGTGAGCGACGCAGGGCCCTTTGGACCCTCTCGTTATTAGCAGGATGCATTTCTTAGGCCAAGCTGAGTGAACAGTTTCGTCTGAACAAGCTATTTGTCAATCAATGATGGGTTCCCTGCGCTACTAATTGATAGTTAGGATTTGCTAATGACATTGCGATAGTATTTTTACCGACTTATTTTGTAGCCGTTACGTGACACATTGGCGTTCACGCCATGACATTATTTGATAGCCCTGACCTCGAGATATCGCAGTAACATCTGAAACAAGAGCTACCAGGGAAAATGAGGCTTCCTTGCACGGATATATGACCCGATGTCACATAATGATGTACTTTGCCTTTACATATAAGGATATCTTTCAAATCCTTACCAGTGTGTGTGATCCTTCCCCGCGGCCCCATCCCCGGGATGGACTGTGCATGACAAGGGTAACGGTCATGTTTTTTTTACTTTACAGCTTTCCCCACGCTGCCAGATAAATATTGAAATTTTTCTCCGAACCAATACCCCAGGGACAATATTTAGTTGAAAGGGGGCAGAGAAGTACCGTCGATTTACCATCAAAAGTGCCGGGCCGTGGAGGGCGTGTATTTTTACAACTCTAAAGAAAACATCGCGGCCTATCCCCTTGATTGGGAGCCGTGCATGCCACTGACTGGTGCATTTCAACCCCAGTTTCATCAATTTCAATATCCGTTCCTCAGTGTATTACAGCTCTTTATTCATCGCCTTGTTAGTATTCGGGTGAGAAATCACATAAACACTATATCATAAAGAATCTGGTAAACACTGTCATCTGAAGATGGAACAACTCACAGTTTCAGGGTTCAAATTGTCCAATCTTTGAGATGTTGTCAGGACATGAGCTCTTGATGTTTTGTTCCAGAGGATCTGTCTCTGGTCGGTGAACGGTGCGTGGAGGTTTCTGCACAGTTGTAAAGTCTGCTCCTGTTATGACTGATATAAGTAAAAAATGTCCACCTCAACTGCATACTTGAGCTACTTCTTGTGCGATTATGGTAAGGGTATGACCTTTGATGTCCAACTTTGGAAAAATTGGGTGCATCCAAATCTTCCGGGACTACCGTTGACTATCGGGCAAGTCATAAATTTACGATTAAATGATATAATCATATAAAATGTGTTTTTGGGTGACATAGTTTGTATTTCAGATAATTGATAAAATGACTCCGTATTACGGCACCATAAATTCATGGGAGTATGTGCCTCATATGGTCTCGGTAAAAATTACAAATCTCTATGACAATAAATTATAATTACTATATTTCCCAAGGTAGAGAGACCGATATTTAAAGGGTGTCAGCCTTGCTACTATTTTGTGTGAATGGAGTTAAAAGTGAACTTTAATTCATATAAATTACAGTATTTTACCATTATCTGTTCATGTAATGCATCTCCGACATCTGGGGGTGACACGTTTCCCTTCTTGAAATTTTAAATGGCAACACATTAACGCGTGTTCGTCAAGTATGTAAACTCTTGGTAATACTTGGGAATCTTAAGTTAGTGTCTTATATTACTTAAATTAGGCAAACATCTATACGGTGAGCCTTGGGTTTATGAAACTTGGTATGCAGATGGAGACCAAGAAGGAAATTATGCACGTGTAATAGTTTTGTGAGTTTGACTTAAGTTGACAACCTGGTAACAAGGTAGGGGATTTCTGACTTCTTGCAATTCCTAATTACTTGTTTACATACTTATAGAGGGAAAACATACAAAAGTCGTCTTTCTAAAACTGCAATGCCTAGAGACTTGGTATTTAACATTATTAATATAAGTGGTTTTCTACCAAGATTATGGCCATGTAGTGAAAATTGGCCGCGTCCCGGGTGCCACTGTTTTCCCATGACTTATATAGGGAAAACAATAATCTTAAACGATTGTGTGAATGATTTGGTTAAGTCCCCCCCTAAATGTGAATTTAGACAGGCTAGAGACATTTGTGCCCTTATGTTTGTGTTCGAAGTGAAGCATCACTACCCATTTATTATTTAATGGTTAGTTATACGATTGCATAGGTGGTGTTAATACAGTTCGCCCACGTGTTAATAAATGAACCATCATACTGCGTCAAAAATAATTCACCTTCAATGCATTAACCCTTCCAATTCTAGACGTTTTCTTATTTTGTTATTAAATTTCTTGAAATAGGTGTATGAGGCCGGTATATTATCAGTTAGGTCGCTTTATTTAAGGCTGACGCTTTTTCTTTTACTACATTTTTTCTCTACCAGTAGATTAGTCTAAATGGTAATTTCCTAGTATTGCAACAGTCAATAAGATTGTACCAATACAGTCGGGTATGGATTAAATCCCCTACAAACTTGTACCTATTCCCATTGAAGGTTACATAGTGCCCTTATTTCGCCCATCAAGATATAAGCTATACTACTAATTACTATAAGGTTTCCTTCTTCCACAGGACCATAATATACCACTGGAATAGCCTCCCGTACACAGTAGTCGGTCTCCCCACCAAAGCATCGTTCAATGCGGCTGTCAGTCGCATTGATAATTTTTCACCATAATTCACTCTCTAAAAACCTGTGTTTACTACTTTCAACCTTTCGTTCTACGTATACCCCCATATTATACTGTTCTGTACTTGTTTTTTTTATATCTTTATGTTTTATTCCCTCGCTTTGGGATCGAGAGGTTCCGGGTTCGATCCTCCTCTGGCGGAGGTGGTAGGGCTACTTTTGCTTTCGTTCCCGCTATTATTTATATAGGTGCTTGTCAGTAACGGGGGTATGGGTATTGTTTTGGGACCATTTATATAATTATGTATCAGGTCCCTGTGCTTTAACACAAACGTCCTTATGCTATATTCAATTAACCTGTTTCTTGCAATCATTCCATCCGGCATGCATGGATGATGCAACTGAAGTCATTAACACACATGGTACAGTGTACGAACTGGACAGATTTCCGAGAGAGCAGGTAATTCACTAATACACACGGTGCAGTGTACGAAATGGACGCCTTTCTGACAGAGAGACGCTGTCATAAGTTCCGTTAGTATACCAGACAATATGTCCACCAAAGTAACATTCGCCCTCATAGATCATGATATCTCAGATAAAAAGTCATTAGCCGTGACACCAGACATAAATAACTTATTTAGAATCCGATTGTCTATCGAGCGGCAGGATAAAGTGAAACCAAAGTTGTTCATGTCGTCTGAATTTAATGCAGTTGTTTAACATACCGAAATCCTGATTCCCCATGAGTTAAGTAATTTGGAGTCAGAGGTATAATATATCAATATGAATATTATACAACCAAACATAAAATTATATTGGTATTCAACCCATTTCCATCAATCAGGTCACAGAATAACAAAAATGATTTTTTCCACTTGATGCAGTTTACTTGCAAATTGTTGTGTTTGCTAATTTATTTGTTGTTATTGATAAAAATGAGTCTTAAAACATTTAATTGTTCGTTTAATATGTACTCTTATTAACATCAAAAGAAAGCCATGACATGGCATGTACTAATTTAAAATGAACATTTCATTTTATCGGCTGTATATTATGTTCATTACTGTCTTCACTCTCTATATATCGATATGTAGAACCGTGCAGCATTGTTATTCATTAACTCGAGTCAATAACTGTGAAACACCATTCCATCAACGAGGTCACAGAATAACAAATATGATTGATTTCAACTTGTTCCATTTCTAACAGTTCACTAAATTAATGCATTAGCTAATTTCCATAACATTGATAAGAGGTGATTTCTCAAATATGAAGTATTGGCAGTGTGTATGGATTTTAGAAATTAACATTGTAACTGTAGTGCAATTTCCATGATTCAGAAGGAAGGGATATCGTTAAAGATCCTACAGCCGGATGGCAGTCACATTTTTTGGAAGTTTTCGTCATACTATTATTAAGTGTGAGAATTGATTACTTTACTTACAGGAAAAATTCTACCGATCTGCATTTCAAACTAAAAAAGATATAAGGGATATCAGACAGGAAAGGTAGCACTCACCAAACACCCTACATTCCAACTCAGATCGTTGCATTTGACAACTACTGTATGTGTAACAAGTTCCTCGAGCGCCATCCGAATAATTCTCCGGAAGAAACAAGATAACTTTGATGTTATTCTATCTTCAATACAATACATCAATGTTTCCGTTAGTTTGTGTTGATTTATGATGATGCCTTATAATGGCCATACAGTTCCGATAGATTTGGGTATAAACGTGATAAAGTGATCAATCATTCTCATAATGTAAGAATGCAACATCATCACCGAATTGTTGGAGAGATTTAATGCTAGATGGTATTGGTCTAGACTCATTTATCATCCCAATAACGCCCGATTGACATTTCCGCTAATACTATCTTTCATCGTTTTACTGTATAAAACCATTCATGTTGTATGTACTGTAAGTGACACGTTTCGCGACATTTAATAATAGAACAAAACATGTTTCCTCGTACGAACCTGATATGGAAGACCCTACCTATTTTGAAGCCATGCCAATTAAAATTATTTTCAATAACTCCGTAGCCAATTGTCAGTATGCATGATGATCATAAAAAATACACCCGTGAATAACTCGGTTAGATTTTTTAATATTATTGCATAACGGACGGGAGCCAATCTTCTGGTTGCAAACCGTTGGGTAACTAATATATAGCGACTGAAATAATATATCATGTCTCACCGGTGTTCACATGCGTTTTACGACATCAACGGGATATTGCCTTTGTAATGTCGAAGCTTGATTTATAGTTTTATAATTCAGTTGAAGGACATCGCTAAATGTATGAAATCCAATGTATTTCACTTGTGTTTTTCAATGACCCATGTAACCATGTATGACCCTCGCTGGATCGTTTGCAAGAGCTGTCATTTTGATGTGTGAATGATCTCCCCTTTATGACTGGTCACGTGTCGAGTACGGAATGAGCCATATGAACAGAGACTACTTAAAAAATTATTGAACATTTCATATCGCCTGATTGGTTTCGGTGATATTGGACCAAGTCACCAATGATCGCCAGCTGAATGACTTTACTTTCAGTCCGGCTGAGCTTATGTCACGAATATTTGAAACAGAAAGTAAAGACAAGCTGACGCTGCATTAGCCTGATAAAAAAGAGCATGATAAATTGAACAGTACCCTGGTATGTGTAGTTTACTTTATACACTGTATATGTTTATCCAGTTGACAGTGCAATGTTGTACATCCAGTATTCATTTGTCAACATCAAACTTACACAGCCAAAATGTGATATTGTTGATGAAAATGGCAACTTCTGCAAGGCATATGAGAATAATATGAATATAAAGTGGAGTACAAAGTATAAAAGTTTAAGGAGGCGTAAAATCATGCAATGTACATTGAAAAGTAATTAAACCAGGTTTTGGAACAGTTTTAATAATTAGAAATAATGCACACAGTGTACGCGTTCGGAATTAACATTACACCTCGCATATGATTAATATCACACTGCGTGCCATACTGTGGTTTTATATTTATTCATTAAAGAAAACAATCAAATATGCGTCAATAGTACCTCTTTATGACCCAGCTATACATAGACAATAGTATCAGTGTAGATATTAAATACGACTGTTTTTGTTTTCGAAGTATAGCAACTTTTGTCTCGTGTATCTAGTCTAAAGTCACCACATAATTCTCGCTGACAAAATAGTTCACCATAAATTATGTGATTTGTTTGGAAAACGTGAGGTTTCCTACATTGTACAATTCCTTCATACAGAGGATTATAAACTGGAAACAGAATGCAAAATACAATGCATAATAATAAAACTCTTGAGTAGCTGTGACAAGTCATAGTGTTATCCGACATGTAGAAAATAATTCAGAGATTTTCTCGCCTTATCAACCTTTCACCAACTAAACTTGCTAGATAAATTCAAGTAATAGACACTTTCCCTAAAATTCGGTACATTCTTAACAAAGTACTTACTACTGTGGCATTAAACTCATAAGAAATCAATATATGACATCATTAATGGAACAGACCTAAAAAGGGGTATAAACCATTAGTAATACCAAGACTCCCTCAAAGAGAAATATGTCGCCACGAGATGTCGGAGATGCATTACTTTAACTGGTTAGGGAATAACACTGATGTATTAAAGTACTACACAACACAATATGAGCAAGTCTGATCCTCTTCTGATACCCTCTTCATTTCTGTTTTCGTTGGAAAAAAAATCATATTTTGTTACCATACAGGTTATATATCCAGTCATGTGCATATGATGCGGATACGCGGAGTCATTCTTCAATGCTCCAAGAATATGACATTACGCGACTGTGGGAAAATTGAAGAGGTATTAACTACAATTTCGATCGTGTAATGGTGCTGGAGCGGTTTAGTGCACATGCGCCATGGTTCATACATCTTAAATACAGAATCTTTGAAGCATATAACTGCCAGACTACCAGCATCATATTATATCTGATCACCTGTAAAAATTGTAACGTCCAATACGTGGGACCACCAGGGACCAGCATGAGAGGAATACTTTACGGACATCTGGTTATTTTCTACAAGATCTATCATGATCTTGTAGCAGTCACATTACCCAGTTACATAGAAGTCCCAACCAGGTTAACAAGGCACATGCACCCCTATAGTCTCAGCCGAATACATGCCAACTCGGACTTCTTTAAGTATTCCTTTTTCCCTCATAACACAGTCCGTCCTGTGGAATAGGTTACCCCGCATATTGCAGCACTGTCTGGTCTAGAACCATTCAAGCAGGCAGTGGCCCAACTCCACCCTTAGTTTTTATATAAGCATCAGTTGTTTTTGTTTGTGCTATGTTATTTGTTCTTTTCTACTTTTAAAAATCATTTACTTTTTTCTTTCTAAAGCACCCGGCCTACTATTGAAGAGGTGTTAGGCAGTACAGTAAACAAAGAAAGATCTAGCGGACATTAGGGCGCGCAACGACGTCAAACCGATATCGCGGCACTTCACACACGACGGATATATGGCAACGCCGATATTGACGTCACAATAATCAAAGAAACTCCGAAAAACATAAACATCCGACTAAGAACAGAGGAAACCTATATAAATACTTTGAAAACTCTTAAACCACAGGGATTGAATTAATTTACTGAATAATCAACAAAACACGAGCAAACCAACATCCGAAAACAATAAGAATACTACAGCAATGAAAACCTACCAGTGAACCATATGCAACTTATTCATCAGAGGGACAAAGGCTAACTTAAGGCATATGAAAAACAAACACTCATTAACACTTACCAAATACAGATGCAACGAGTGTGAGCAAAAAACTAATCAACCAGATCGCCATTGAAGCGACATCGTAATCGAATACACCAGACAACATACAACGTAGAAACCATGAATACATCAATAATCTACGAAGAAAGAAAAGAACCAGTAGTATCCATCAACGAGCATTTCAAACTTCCGAAGATAACCCCTAAATTCAGAATTATTGAAGCCAACAAAAAAAAATGAAACAATCAATAAAATCACCAAAGAAATGACAACACAACCTTTATTGACCCCTATAACGGACTACGAAATCGAAGATTATCAACAGGACGAGCTTCAAGATTCATTGCCAATGAGACAAATATTTATATATGGTATCTATAATATATTTAAATAATTAACAAAAACAGTAACTATGTTCTATTTCTAGAAATAATTGTTCTATTTTTAGACACTTAAAATATAAACTCCTCGTTGTAATGTCACGTGACATGTGATCTCCGTTTCAGTGACTTCGAGAGACCGTTTGGAGACTTTTAACCACATTTTTATATACCCTGAAGAAGGCTCGATGTGAGCCGAAACGTCGGATTAAATTAAACCACTGCCAGGTAAGAAAAACAAACACATTGTTTAGTTGCTAGTTCCAAACATTTATTTATTGCATTCAATTTTAAATACTTGATAAATGAAAAAGATCCAAAGATAAAGAAAGGAAAATTTCTGCCAGATGCAGCAATCATATTTAGAGACAATATTTAGCTTCTGATAGCAATAGATCTGATAAACCACCTCAACTTTAAATGGATGGATCTTGTAGTACTCAAACGTATTGACCATCCTCGTCAGGTTTATGGTTATGCTATTTTTCTGCAAACAAATTAAATGCACCTTTTCTTGCAGAGAGGTTTATGTTTATTAGCTGATAAAAGTCTATCTAACTTTACTTATCTATATCTTAGTTTGAGTTTGTGTAAGCATAGTTTTATCTGCTGGGTTCATCAGCTCCCTCGGGATGGTCACACGTCACTTGTGCATATTGTGTTTTAGGGCGCTTGACTTTGGTTGTGAAACTATAAATATGTAAGAGGGCTTACAAGATTGTGTCAATTACTAAAACATAATTATATTTATATCATATCTTCAGCTCTTCAAGCTATGTGTAATTTCAGACCAGAGCTTGATCTATTAAAATTACTTGTAAAAGTATGTAATAACCATAGTTCGTACCATGTACAATTTTTATTACATTATTGGTTAAAGTGTTGATGAAATATTATTTGAATATCAATCTACATATTCAATTTTTTACTGCAGGAAATAATGTCTAGGAAAACAACAACTCACTGTTTACCAAATTTGTTGAAAAATGCGGCCAAGTATGAGGAATGTATAGGAATAATGGATTATTATGAACAACAAGAAGAATGAAGATGCAGATGAACTGGTAGAAGTAAGATGATCCAGTTATAATGATCTTTGGTGTATTAATATATTGACCAATTTATATTTATTTCGGATAAGTAATACCAAAAAGTATTCATTATGGCGGCAATAACAAGCATGTTTAAGCAATTGAAGATTTCAAGAAATGTCATATCCCTGTCGGCAGTGACCAGTTGACACGAGAGCGACTTGGTGGAGCGAATAACGAATTGGCGCTCATACGGCTCAAGAATGATTCGACGACTTATATCCTGTTGTTGTGGAAATGTTCCATACACAGATGGATTTCTTAATATTAGTTACAAAGATCGCCAAGATAAAATGTATTTATAATATATAAATATATATGCATAAAGAGAAACTATCCTGGGCCCGGTTGCTCAAAGCAGCGTTAAACTTAACAGTCCGTTAAAGATAACTAGCGTTAAATTGGGTTGCTCAAATTAACGCCACAGTTTAACTTTGATGTTAACGTGTTAAATTTAACTAAGGTTAATACCTCAATTAAATAGTTAACACTGGAATTCAAGATGGCCGATGCCCTATTTATGTAAGAAAACAGAAAGACTTTCGGCATTCAGCCCATATTGATGATCTTAATGATTCTGAAATGTTTGAAAGATACCGGTTAACCAACGAAGGTATTGCCTTTTTGTGTGATATTTTGAAAGATGATTTATTAAGAGCAACAAAGAGTAATAAGGCTTTAACTAAATATAGGGAAAATCTTCAGAGAGGTTGTTGGTCCTCAACAAAGGGCTCCTTATTATTGCACTGTTTTTCAATGTCAACATTAGTCAACTAAATTGTTTTCTTTCTGTACGGTACACATGAAGAATAGGGAAAACATATTTAGATACTTTCAGATAATGACCAAGATGGAATATTAAACACATGCTCGTTGTTTCGATTCTTTTTTCAGAAAACTAAAAAGAATTTTTTCAAGAAATCTTCAGGAAGGGATGAAGGGACTTTATTTCATCAGAAAACTATACTTCTGAGAACAGAGTTTGCTGTTGTAGACCATCTGCAATACATTTTCATTCTTCTCGAGTGTATATCTTAAAGACGTACAATTAAACGTTCAATTGGTTGTTTTTCTGTAATGAATAAATATTAAACAAAAGTGGTGTGGTATAAATCCAATGTGGGGCGTAATGTTTATTCCGAACATGTGCATTAGTTCTAATGATTACAACTGTATAAATTGGTTTAATTAATACATCTTTACCAGTATCTGAAATTAATTGATGTTCTTGAAATAATTTTATGCATTTATGAATAAATTCATATTTCGAAAGGGCTTAGTATGTATTGATTGTACTGTTCTTTAACAAGCACGTACTTGTGATGTTGATAACAGCATCTCTCTTCTAATCATTCCTTTGAGCATACATGCAACTGAAGTCACTAACACATACGGTATAGTGTACGAAATTGACACTTCCGAGAGGGTATACAAGTCACTAATACACCTTTCCGAAATAGAGGAGCGCTTGTCATAATTCGCTCCATCAGACTAATCAAAAGTTCCGTAAGTATACGAGACATTATGTCAAACAAAGTAACATTCATCCACATAGATCATGACATCTCACATTAAATAAATCATTAACTGTGACACCAGACATATAAATAACTTATTAAGAATACGATAGGCTATCGAGCGACGGGATAAAGTGAAACCAAAGCTGTTCATGTCGTCTGAACCTAATGCAGTTATTTAACATACCGCAACCCTGATTCCCCTTGAGTTATGTAAATTGGCGTCAAAGGTATATTATGTCAATCTTAATATTTTACTTCCAACACATACTGGTTTTTAAAAAAATCCGACAGAGAAGGCAGCACTCAACCCAACCAGCTGAACACAGAAATCAGAAACATCACGACACAACCACCCTGAGCAGTGCCCACAGAAACCCATGCCAAGACGGCGACCAAATGAGGCACAACAACCCCGGGGCGTGACCTAGGTTAGAACACTAAGGACAGTGATCTTACGTTATGCAACCTAAAGCGGCACAAATACGACTTACGACCTAGTTAAAATATGGGCAAGGTAGGAACGGGGCGTGAAATAATATTACATATTTCTAGCAACTACAACCCTTTTCCATCAATGAGGTCACAGAACAAAACACTGTATACAGTTTGCTATAAAAGTGCTTGTAATCATTGATAAAAATGAGTCGTATAACATTTAATTATTCGTTAAGGTCCTTTCATTGCCAACAAAAGAAAGCAATGGCATGGTATGTTCTTATTTAAAAAGAACTTAATTTCATCTTATCGGCTGTATATTCTGTTCAGTATCCGCTTCACAAGTCGATTACTGTGGAACACAATTCCATCAATGAGGTCACAGAATAACAAATATGATTGATTTCAACTTGTTCCAATTGTGTACAAGTTACTGAATTTATAGCATTAGCTAATTTCCATAACATTGATTAGGGATACTTTCTACATTTATAGTATTGGCAGTGTACATGGATTTTAGAAATTGTTATCGTAACCGTAACTTGCAATTGCCAACATTGATCACGAATGGATATCAATAAAGTACCAACAGCCGGATGGCATTTAAGTGGGTTTTTTTTGGTAGTTTTCAGGATACTATTATTCTGTGTCAGAATTCATTATACGACTTTACTTCCTTGCACAAATTGTATTGTATATGCATACGGGACCAGCCCGAACATCTTAAATTTCAATTCAGATCGTAACAGCTGATAACAGATTAAGCAGCATGTTCGCCGAGAGCCATCCAAATAATTCTCCGGAAGAAACAAGATAACTTGGATGTTATTTTATCTTCAATACAATACATCAATGTTTCCGTTAGCTTGTGTTGATTTATGATGCCTTATAATGGCCATACAGTTCCGATAGATTTGGGTATAAACGTGATAAAGCGATCAATCATTCTCATAAATCAAGAATGCAACATCATCACCGAATTGTTAGGAGATTTAATGCTGGACGGTGTTTGTCTAGACTCATTTATCATCCAAATAAACCCCGCTTGACATTTCTGCTAATGCGAGTATACATAAAGATACTTAGATCGTAATACAACCATTATTGTAATAACTATAAGAAAATTGTTACGCAATGCGTAATAAAAAAAATAAAAATACGATGTACTTGCATGCTCCTTCAAAGTTTGTAAATATGTACTTGCATGCTCCTTTAAAGTTTGTAAAACAAGAATTAGTATTCAAAATTAAAAGCAATATAATAGACCCTACTGCCAAGGGAGATGATTCCGGACAGGAGAAGCTACCGGACAAACGGTCGTAGACGGTTTATTTAGTTAAATAATTCATTGATATTGGTATCAAAATACTCAGGTGCGTATTTAAAGGAAATCTGGAAGAAAAAAAAATCAAAATCAACAAATAATTACTCATATACCGAAAATATCGTCTGCTGTTGTGATTTTGACATCAGCACCGCCGGGGGGATTAACAAATTTAGTGCGCATGCGCATTAATGCGCGTGCACAGCGCGAGCGACAATGGTTTTATAGTGTTCAATTATTTAGTTCAAAATTCTGTAACGAGATCGTGGCCGAGTGGTTAAGCAGTTCGATTAGTAATTATCTGATGCTAAGGACACGCGATCGAATCACGGCGGCGCCAAAAAAAATGTTTTTTTTTAATTTTTATTTTTTCTTCCAGCATGTACTTTAGCGCAATAGACGGAAATTTGTCCTCATTACCTGTTGAGAATATTTTTTTGATATCTCATCAATAAATCTGAAAAACTTTTTCCACATTTTGTTTCGATTTTCGGCCGGTAAACAAGATACGGTATGGATTGGAATTTAACCTGTCACGAGCGCCCCCTGGGTTGAAAACATGTGCGTCACGTGTTGTCATGTCGTAAATATTGACATATTTTTGCATGATTGTGAAGAAGGAACCCTGTTCTAAATATTTCCTGGTAATATGTTTTTAAATATTCGTCGTGGAATATTCGAAGCAGACTGTCCGGTATATCTACGGTAATATCGTTGAAAATAGCACAAAAGTGCCCCTTTTCAGGCCCCAATATTTTGCTGTTCACGTGACGTCATTTTTCGGGAAACCTATTTTTAGCAAAGATCCTGAACCAAGGTATTTGTAAACACAAAAAAATCTGAGAAAAAATCTATTTTTAACTCCAGGGGAAGCTTTTTATGCGATTTCTGTCCGGAATCTTCTCCTTTGCCAGTACCTGTTTGATGCCATGACAAAGAAATTTATTCTCAATGTCTCCACCATGTTTATATGAAATAAATAGACCCGTGAATAAACCCTTAAGGGCTATCCTATTTTGATCTCCGATCTTTTGGTTACAAACCATTAGGTGTATAATGCATAGCGACGAAAATAATACAATACAATATGAATAGTTCATATCGCCTGTTTAGTCCAGTCATTGAAGCTAAAAAATATGGTCAACCTCAAACAAATTGCAAAACAGAGTTTCTTTGCATTTTCATCATCTACAGACTATTATCAACTACAGACAAAACGTCAAATATGCGAGTTCAGTAGGGAAAATACAAAAAATCGACATGTTTAAGGTCACTTTTGGTAGCAATTTCAGCATTTTCCTTCTTTCATACTACATGGGAAATTTAAGTTCTCATAATTCCCATGTAAGTCGATAACTATTTACTAATTGCACCTTAAAGCTTATATTTTCTGAAAGATACAACCTTCTTCTATCGAATACAAATATTGATTTTATCATCAGACAATTTACTTTTCATATATATGCCAGTCTACTTGTTGGTACACTACCCATTCAAATATCGACAAAATGACTCAAAATAGCACTTGGAAGGGGAAACATTTAATATTAATCCAATTTGTTTAAAATTTACAAATATCATGTGTCGTATACATGTTTGTCTAATTGAAAAAAGATATTTATGTTTGATCAGTATACAATAATGTCAATATACAAAATGTACACGATTTTATCGATTCGGGAGAAATAGTGATTCGTCCACAATTGCATTTGTATTCACAATTTTGACTTTATGATTATGAAACTTGGTCAGAGTGATCACCTGAACAAAATTCAGGCCAAGGTAGAAAATTGATGATCAAGTATAAAAAACTAGGTCACTAGGTCAAATTGTAGCAAAACCTTGTGTAGTCGCTAGAGGTCATAATATAGACCTTATATTTATGAAACTTGGTCACAATAATAATATCAACAAAATCTAGGTCAAAGTTATAAAGTGTGTCATCCGGGGTCAAAAGTAGGTCGCTAGTTAAAATCAAAGGAAAACGTTGTGTAGGTACAAAATTCACAATTTTGGTCTAATATTTATGCAACTTCGTCACAATGCTCATCTCAAAACATCTAAGACAAGTATGTTATTGAATAATTTGGGTCAAAATTAGGTCAATAGGTGGAAATAATTGATGCGACTTTTTGGCGCATGAAGGTTTGTCTATTTTTCGACCTAGTGACCTAGTTTTAACTCATGATAAGTAAATATTAAATTTGACCTACATTTTGTCTTCATTATCCATGTGACATGGTTTCATAAAGATTAGGTAAAAAGGGCGCCTTCTAAAGATTTGTTCTATAATTTGGCCTAGTGACCTATTTTTTAACTCAGGTTAATTCAATTTCATACATGACCTTGAGTTTTGTAAGGTGATCATTGTGACTAAACTTCACAAGAGTAAGGTCGAAATTGCGACCCCTGGTGACTATATCTTGTTTTTTCTTTATTTTGGCCTAGTGACCTAGCTTTTGGCTCCGGTTAACTCAAACTTTTATTTTACCTAGATTAGCTTTCGATGATCATTGCTGCCAAGTTTCATAAAAATCAAACCAAAATTGCGACCTCTAAGCACGATGTAAAAATAAGTTACTGGTACAAGTCAAGATTTATTTACATCAAAAGTGACAAATATCGCGAAAACATGTGACAATTCAATATATTTATAAATATCTCAAATAGTCCTATGAATATTCAATTAGGACATTTTGTACATTGCTAAGGATAGCTTTACGCACCATATAAACACAAAACTGTTTGTTTTGCAATTAGTTTGAGGTTAAAAGTTAAAATGACTGGACTATGTTTGGTTTCGGTGATATTGGAACAAATCACCAATGACCGCCAGCTGAATGACTTAACTTTCAGTCCTGCTGAGCTTATTTCACGAATATTTGAAACAGAATATAAAGACAAGCTATCGCTGCATTAGCCTGATAAAAAAGAGCATGATAAATTGAGCAGTAACCTAGTGTGTGTAGTTTACTTTATACAATGTATATGATAATTTAGTCAACAGTTGAAAAGTTCAAATGTTGTACGTAATATTATTGAAAGCGATATTTTCTGCAAGGAATATGAGTCTATTATGAATAGGAGTAAAATATGTAACAGTTAAAGAGAGGTGTTAATAAAACCAATGATTGTACATTGAATAGTAATTAAACCAAGGCTTGTACCGTTTCAATAATTAGAAAAATGCACAAAATGTACGCATTCGGAATTAACATCACACCTCGCATGTGATTAATATCACACTGTATATAGTTTCATATTTATTCATTAATGAAAACAACACAATGTACGTCAATTAAATGTCTCTATGATCTAGGTATACATAGAAAACAGTATCAGTTTAGATATAAAACACTTACGGCTGTTTTTGTTTACGAAGCAGATCTAATTTCGTCTTTCTAGTCCAAAGTTACCACATAATTTTTCGTTGACATAATAGTCTGACATAAATTGAGTGATTGGTGGGAAAACGTGAGGTTTCGTGCATTGTACACAATCCATTCATACATGTACAGAGGATTATAAAACTGAAAACAGAATGTAATATACTTAACAACTTTTCTAAGTCCTCATTTATAATGATTGATAACTTTCTTGTTATAAATAGTAACATGCTAAAATTTCTCAAGTGAATTTTATACAAGACAGACAAAATAATCCGAGTTAGAAACTGGCGATATGTCACACGGTTTATTCAGTCCGAGGTGCACGTGCGTTTTATGTGTATGTCCCTTCACGCAGTTACACATACACGGAATTTGTTCCAAATACCTCCAAATTATGTCCAAAGAATCACCACGGTCGAAAAACATTTAGTGTCTCACAGTTATGCTTCAGATGATGTCAGAACAATTATGACGTGTCGTCAATACAATTCATATAATTATATTTTCTTCCGACAAGAACAAATAATTACTAAATTCATCACTGGTTGGTTAATTTTTAACGTAAACATGTTTATGAGTATATAATGAAAGTTTAACGTGTTGTTTGTCAGATTTACAATGTTGGTTGCTAGAGCGTTTGATATTGAAGTGACGTTACGACATAAAATCGCGTTTTTCGGAAACGTGACTGTAATTTGCGTCCAGATAGTTACAAATCATCGAGTTAATACATTCAACAATGCTTACCACTCTTGTCCATGGCTGCAAATGGAAAAATCAGATAACATGGTGGTCATCAAAGATATCAAAATATGTATTTGTGACTTTTACCTCCCTTGGTTGATATGTTAAAGTCGCTTCAATTTAATAAAAATGCATCAAACTCAACGTTTTGTTGTACAAATTTGCAAACTGATACTTGACGCGTATTATCGCCAAATTTCATTGAGATATATACATGGTTGACAAAGTTATCTACGAATATATAAGTGAGGACTTAGAAAAGTTGCTAAGTATATATAATGTAACTCTTGAGTAGGTGTGCCAATTCATAGTGTTATCTGACATGTTGAACATAATTCAGATATTTAATTTGCTCGCCTTATTATCCTTTCTCGAACTCGCTAGAGAAATTCAAGTTATGAGACACTAAACTATCATTCTGTATGTACATCACGAAGTACAAACAAACTACGAAAACAGTTTTATGGTGTGGCATTTAAGTCATAAGAAATCAATGTACGACACCATGCATTAATGGAACAGACCTGAAAGAGGTAAATCATCTGTCATACCAAGACTCCCTCGAAGGGCAATATGTTACCACCAGATGTCGGAGATGCATTACTTTAACATATTAGCGAATAATACTAATGTTTATGTATATTAAAGAAATACCACCACACAATATGAACAAGGCTGATACCATCTTACTTTCTGTCTGTGTTTAGGGAATTAAAGTAATCATACTGTGTTACCATACAGATTATATTGTTACGACGATCATTTCACAAATCTACGTTTACTTTTAACTGGTAAAGTATCCGAGTGTACATTTTTCAATTACGTATACATGTTATTATATGTCCCGAAATCACTCAAGTTCACGATTGTCTCGTTCGATGGTTCGGAATACCCTTATTATTGTTCTACATACATGTATATTAAATTAGTGTATCATATTGATACCTGTATCCGAATCGCCTTATTGATAGCTTCATCGTTACTTGGTGTGCAGTACTATATTACACTGAGCGGCAATGAAAACGCAACCCTTTTTAAACTTGAATATTTCCGTAATCTGTTAAAAGAAGAACGATGACAACACGGTAACACTTTCGGGTGATGGATGACAACGTTTTTTATTCATCGGCGTGCGATTCTGGCTCACCTGTCAGATTAAATATTAGCTATGCGGACACCGACAGAGACAAGAAGAACAATTTTGCGCCTCAATATCAGGACTAAGTAAAAGGACACGAAGCTACTACTTGAACTGACTGGTGTAAAGGAACACTTTAACTGTTTCTCGAAAGTGATAGCTTCACCCACAATTTACAGAAAATGCAAACTTTTAAGAATCAACGAACTGGAGGCCTGTACAAACAAACAGTTGATTGAGCGGTACGGATTTGACAGGGATGGAATTGTTTCTAGATGAAATAAGAGACCCTCAGATTATGCCAAACACTGGAAGAAACCATAGCCTATCAGATGGAATTGATAAACAATATTATCTGACTGTCCAGCATTTAATGATGAGGTGTTTTAACTGCCCGAAGGTAGCGGAATTATTGACTGACGGAGAGAAACCCTTAACTTCCCCTCCGGTTAAAAAACGATAGGGAACCAATAACCAAACGTCCCGGAGAAATAGGAAGAGAGAGAAAGAACAAATCTTTATTTGAAATGTTGTATCAGCCAATTAGGCCCAATTAGTATGGGCTGAACGGTGCTCGATCCCGACCGAACGGGCGCACGTTAGGAATGACGTCACGACGTGACGTAAGCGTTGAACGAGCGGATCGTCCTTAGCAAGTTTGACGTGAGCCTGAGCGGTTGTATATTGACAGAGCACAGTACATTCGAGCTATATAATGTAAGTTTTGCCCTTATTTGATCCCTTTGTGTGTTTCCGTGATTCAGAGGCTACTGGTAATGCATATGTAAAATAAGAAATACAATATTGGCGACGAGGATGGGAGTGTCCGCCTACAACGCTAGAGGTCGTGGGTTCGATCCTTGGTGGAGACCCGATTTTTATCGCTCCCCTAATTTACTACAATGGTGTCAGAAGTGTTTGACGGACTCATGCGAGGCATGGAGTGTCAAATTGAAGAGCTGGTGAGCTCTTATAAGTAAAAGGGGGAGGAGTGTAGTGATTGTAGGTATATGGCCACTTCCAACAGCCTTGCTGTTGAGTTAACTCTTTAGTGATGAGGTTGAGTGTCCGCCTACAACGCTAGAGGTCGTGGGTTCGATCCTTGGTGGAGACCTGATTTTTATCGCTCCCCTAATTTACTACATAAACTTAACAGAAACACTACGACCATACTAGTAATCGGGAAGCACTCATGCTGCGAGAGTATGGACCACTTAATTAGCTTCAAAGTCACACAACTACTCTGCATCAGCATCTCTAAACTTTAGGGAAGCTGGCAAGGACAGGAAACATCATTTTTGGATGTTATCCATGAACCAGTAGAAAATCAGAAGGGGGCTAAGCTTAAAATTTTAAAGGAGAAATGTATAGGTAAGGCAATACTATTATTCGTTTAATTATGTAGTGTTAAGAAGGCTCGTACACACTTGCTTATGTTCAATTATTTTGACATGGTACGGTTGCGTATTGTGAACTAAATTTTATCATCTACAAAGATAGGCCTACTTGCGCGTGACGTCATCATTTTTTGTTTTTCATTGACGTGACGTCATCTTTGAGCATTCTGTAAACCGCAATTCTACATTATAACTTACGAAATTGGGTCATCCCGTATTTTTGCGGCTGGGAGAAGCATGATGTATAGAGAATAATAGGTTAGTGCCGTGGATGAGTAAGTTTATCTGGCAAGGCGGAGGAATTTATCGGGTGAGCCGTAGGCGAATCCGATAATTTCCGCAGCCGAGCCGGATAAACTTTCACTCACTCCACGGCACTAACCTATTATTCTATTTATCCGGTCACTACATCTGCTTTAAAAAGGGAATAAAAGTCGGACTATTTATTTGCCTTTTCATTATTTGTGCGTAACGTCACGTTCGTTCACTGACGTCACGACAAAACAACAACGTCGGACATCTTGATAACGTCATGTACACGCAGGTAAGTCGTAGAACAATTATTGATCGACCCAAGCTCATTTTAAATAGGAAAACCTCATCCTCGGATACAGAGTTTCAGCCGGCGACCCCGCTTTAAGAAGAAGTCCGTCAGATCACGTGATGAGGTGACGGTTTATTGCAAGTCACATGACCACTTGACGGTTTATTGAAAATGTTATCCGGCACCCTGTTATCGGGCCGATTTGGCCGGAAGTGACTGGATAAAGCAAATTAATCAGTTTCAGTTTAATATTATAAGCAAACGAACATTACCTGTGTTCGTCGCCTTAAACAAACAATAGGCGGCATGCGATCAACATAAGAAGAGCATGTACAAAACACAATAAACAATGTGAACACAATAACATAACAATAGTCCCAATATGTACAAATAATGTAACAATACATGTTTATATACCAATTAATGATTACAAGAATACTACTGGTTATCTAAATAAGGTTACGCCTTGAAATGCTAGGTGTACATGCTTTGCTAATGTGCATAGTATCATTTTTTTACATGAGGACATTAATCTGTTAAATGATGCATCTAATCACCTAAAGAAGGAATGATCCAGTCAAACTTAAATTTGACCTTTAACCTCCAACTGTGACATGAACCTTAGAGAAAGTAATCAGGGGGTTGCTAACGACACTCCGCCTTGTAGAAGTGAAGATTTACGCCAAATACAAGCAAGATTGGCAAAAGCAGGAGATGCCGACAAAATGAGACACACACGCAAACACTAAAAGGACTCAACACAACCTTTATTTCATCAATTCAAAATTACAGTCTAAGGAATTAATTGTTGCCTTAATTCATTAAACACTTCATATCATACCATGTTGAATGTCTATGATTTATGATTTTAAGGTGGTAAATGGTTTGAAGACAGTTGAACCTAATAAAACGGCGCGGAAGGTGGCTTAACATGTAGCTGACCACACAGAAAGCCGTCCAAACAAAAGACAACTAGAAAACTTATTATACCGACAAAGACGCACAAAGAAGAAGTTACGACAAGATCAGTGTGCAACATCAATAGTGCCTTACGAGTCTAATTCAGATGAATGGAGGCAAACATTGTGACCAGGTTCCAAAAAGATTAGGTGAATACTGGCTTACTTTTCAGGCCTAGTCACCTTCTGGATTTTCCCTGGTCTCGGACCAGCGGACAAGTGTTAGTGTCCAGCCCTACTTTTACAGTATTAATAGTCCAATGGATAAATCAAAATAGCTCAAATTCATTGATTCATAACCAACACTGTATAATTAAAGGTCAAATTATAAATAGGCAATGCTAAGTAAACCAGTAATAAATAATTACAACTAGATCTAAGCTGCTCAAGCAAAGACGTGTCTCAAGCAAATAGTGACCAGTTTGAATTCAGCTTATGACTCATTTTTGCATGAAGTGACAATTGAATTAAACTCACAACATATAAGCTGGCTTCTCGATTATACCGATCATAATGTTTCACTTTGTAATCCACGTCTGTCAGAATCATGTCCAAACTCTGACAATCTTTACATATGCTTGTGTGTTGATGCTGGCGATTGTGTGTGTACCGTCTCACCTGTTGACAATGCATAGTTACGTTACTCTCTCTCTGGCAATCGGTTTTACCATTCGTATTTTTTTTATTTACTTAATAAAAACAAACCGTTTTTCAATGACTTTTTCAGTAGATTTCGCCCATTTTCAAGGAGTTATAATTGGGTTTTCATGGTAAAATCATGCAAAACATGAAGCTTGAGCAATCAAACCCTAATGTCATATTGTGGTTGCATGTACTTTTATTTGTTAAATATGAAAATATGCGGTGGCAATTCATGGTTTTAATTAACCTTCTTCATATGAACTGTTTCTATATTTAACTTCCATTTATCTCGAGGCAACAGAGTAATTCGAGGCACAGATAACAAAACTTCAGCTATTTTTAAAAGTTCAAGTAAATTTTTAAGGACTTTTTGGTGAGAATTTCAAGTTGTGTGCTAACCCTTAAAACCTTCTTGCTAGCAATGTTAAATGTTGCACTTAGAGGCCATATTCTGTTAAATAAATGGATTCAAGTTTTATATCATGATATTAAATCATCTGTCATTGTTAACAATTTTATATCTGAACCTTTTACGTTATCGCGATCGGTCCGCCAGGGTTGTTCATTATCTCCCCTTTTATACGTTTTATGTTTAGAACCATTTGCCAAGAAGATTCAAGATAATCAAGAAATTAAAGGAATTACAGTTCCAGGTGGGGCACATGAGTGCAAACTTTCACTATACGCTGATGACAATACAGCAGTTTTGACCAGTCATTTATCAATTAAAAAGTTTCTTTTGGAGGTTTCCAAGTTCGAAAAAGTTTCAGGTACCAAAATTAATTATAGAAAAACTAATGGATTATATTTAGGCAAATGGAAGAATAGATCGGATCACCCTTTTGGTATTTCATGGGTAAGAAATTGTAAATTATTAGGTTACTGGTTTGGTTATGCCTTAAATAATGATGATATCTGGTCTAATCTATATACCAAGTTTTCTAAAACATTAAATCTAAATTTGTCACGTAGTTTGTCCTTTAAAGGTAGGAGTACAGTCGTTAATTCATTAGCCTTTTCTCAAATCTTGTATTATATAACTGCAGGTATCATGCCCAAATATTATGTTAAACTCTTTCAGAGAGCTATTTTCCATTTCATTTGGAATTCGAAATCATGCGAACCTATAGCCCGTGAAACATTACATTTACATTTTAAACAGGGAGGTCTTAATGTCCCAAATATAAAGAAAAGATGGTATGCTATATTAATTTGCCATTTGCAAAAGTTAATAAAAAATCATGATGCAATATGGTGTCATTTTGCCAAGTATTGGATTGGCCTTAATTTAAGGAAATTCAATCCTTCTTTTTCTTCCAACAATTTTCCACACTGTATAGATCATACCCCAAAGTTTTATTCACATTGCTTAAAAGCGTTAGCAGCCATCCAAAAAATTGAACCAGATTTTGCTTTTTCCATTAGTTTACCTTCCAAATGCTTATATACGATTTTGCTCAACTCGGAGAAGTATACTCCCAGATGTGTACGTGTTTTCCCACATATCAATTTCAAAAATGTATTTGAAAATATATTTTCAAAAACAATTGACCCATTACACAAGAATATTTGTTATAGGCTAGTACACGATGTTGCTTTTGTAAACTATTTCTTGTATTTGAGAAATATCTCAAAAATTAAAACATGTTACTTCTGTAACAATATTGAGACAAAGTATCACTTATTCTTAGAATGTGCATATTTTACACCATTGAACAAAGTTATTATTCACTTGTTAAAATTAATTTCCGATAATAAACTCCAATTCTCGGAGGAAATCTTTATATTTTTTGATTTACCTAAGTTAGAACAATGTGTATTGTACCCTGCTTTGGTAATTTTATCTATCTCAAGATACGTTATATGGTCAGTTAGAAATGCTTTTAAACATGAACATGTTAAGATCACAAAGATCGCTGTAATAAATAAATTCTTGTCATTATTGAGATTTCGTCTATCTCTTGACATTGATAGATTAACACCCGTTAAATTCATTGATTACTGGAGTCAACACAATCTATGTGCTTGGGCTGAAAACTTAGAGTTTAGTCCCGAATTGTATACCGATTTATATGTTAAAATGTTTAAATTGAAATAATATGTATCTTTGCTTCGTTTGCTGCTCTTCTCATTTTTCTACTTTCAGAAGAAGTTTCATTTTAGTATATGTAACTCCAGCCAGGAGCCATGAAACTTCAGTCATCATATCTTATTTTATGCATTCTTGTCTCACCTGAAATAGATGCTGGATATTTTTGTAAAATTATATTGTTTTTATATTGATCCTATATTTAGGTTTAATAAGATGCTGAAGCGAGTCCGAGAAGAACATGCAGTCCACATGTGGTTGTCGGACACACTGCAGGGTCATACTGTAATTCATATCACGTAAATGCCTCATACTTCTATTAACTAGTACATCCAGTGTCTATTCAGATTACCATAAACATATTATGTTATTGTACAATCTGCTTCTTGCCCTTCTTATGTCGGTGTGGCGCAGGCTGAATATTTATATATGAGGCCTGCGACATACCATCAGTGCGGGGTTGTCCCTTTTAAAAAAAACTTCAATATTTGTAAAATGAATATGTTCAAATGTACTATGTTAATTCAATATTTACCAATACGTTGTATCTTTAACTCGCTTGTTATAATAACCATCCCATTCAAATAATACGCGTGTAACATTTAAATATTAAACTAGTGAACATTAAATATAGAACAGTGACGATCATTTCGAAATCCTCCTCTTGACTATCAAATGTGAACTTCAAATACAGATCAGTGATAACTGTGTTAGAATCCTCTTCGTGACAGTGTTGAATACCCTTGCTCTCGTGAACAGTTTAAGACAAAATCAAATAAATATACATCTTTGTCAAATATTTCAATTTGTACTTATAAAATATGTCAAAGCAAGTCGATGTTTTCAACTTCCGATTATTTTCATATAGCAGTTAAATATATATACTGGTATATATATTAGTACCATATTAAAGTAATATTATTTTTGTTCAAAATTCCAAATTCAATAACATCAACTTGCTTCCGTTTTAGTTTAATTTTGGTCCCTTCCCTTTTTTTCACAAAAGAAGCAGGTTACAGGCTGCTGTGCAGCCTGTTGTTTTAAAATGTAATATGTCGAATAAATTATGAAAAACAAAAAAAATATTCTGTTAAATTGATGAATGATGTTACAGGTAGCAGTGACAAGGAGTTTGGCTTTTAAAGAATTATAAAAAATATTATAACACAAAATTTGGATAAATTGTCTTAATGAAGACTTAATTATAACATACAAGACTACAATACCTTCAATCCAGACTGTAGATACTTCTTCTCCTTAGCCAGCTTGGATTTCAAAAGAGCTATCTCTCCTGATGATAATTGAATCTTGTGATTTGTTCACCCAATTGAGAAAAAGTATGGGTATCCTCCATTATGTAGTTATCCAGTCCTTCAATTGTCTTGCGATGGAATGCTGATCATTCAGCCAAGATTTTATATAAAGATCGATCACCTGAATATAATATAATACAATTCTTAAAAACAATAATTAGATAGCTAAAAGCTGGTAAAATGTTTAGCCATGGCAGGTCAAAGTCTTCATTTAAGGACGGACTAACAGTGGGACGGACGGAGACCGACGAATGGCAATCTTAGTCAGTTTATGCCATTTTGGGACTAAAAATATGCTATTCAATTAATGCAAGCAATTACTAGTATATTCAATCATATTTATCTACAAGCTTCATGGTGTGAAATGAAGTTAGACCTCATGTTGTATTTTTTATGAAAAAAGTACTAAAATACTAGAAGTAAAACAAAACAAAACAGTTCAAGTACAATTCATTAAAGTTGACCTCAAATAAATTTTACCTTTTTGGTGTTTTGTTCATTTATTTCACCATCATAAAAAGAGGAAAACAACAAAAAAATATTTTCTAACAGAAGATAAACCATGTGCTTTCATTAGTGATTGTTTACTGTGAGACATTTTCAGGAAATATGAGGCCCTATAAAAGTAGGCCCAAATTTTGGCCCCAGTAACAAAGCCTCTTATTTGTTACCTCATTTTAAAATAATTTCTCAGAAATATTCCATTGGGTCAAAGTCACAGAGGCAAAGTTCAAAACTTGGTCATTTGGGGTCAAAAACTAGGTCAATAGGTCAAATCTTAGAAAAACCCTGTGTTCACTCCAGAGGTCACTATTTTGATGCAATTTTCTTGAAACTTTGTCAGAACGTTGTTCTCTATAAATCTAGGCCGAGTTATTCTTTATTACCTAAATTTATATTTCATTAGGCCATTTATTGAAACAATACTGTCCTTGATATTGTCTTAAACTGTACATGAAATAAGATGTTCTTAAAACCTCCTTAAACTGTTCTTTACATATCTTTAAGAACAATGACAGAACCGTTTAAGAACAAATTTTGTTCTTAAAAAGTCCTTCATATATTCAAGAACACTGTTAAGAACAGTTCAAGAACATCAGAAGGTATATGGTGTTCAAAAAAAGTCCTTAAAGTGCTCAAGAATAATTTAAGAATAATTCAAGAACAAAAAAGGTCCTTAAAAAGTTCTTGAACCGTTCCTGATGACTGTTCTTGAACAGTTCTAGTACAAATGTTCTTAAAATCCTCTAAGAAGGATCAAGAACACTTACTTAGTTTAAAGAACTGTTTTTGAACTGCTCTTGACATAAGAACTTCATTTCGCAGGGGTGACTCACATAGAGCGGAGTAGTCAGCAATGATGGATGAATGATCACAATTGGAATAGTAATTATCTCCCCATTTTTAGGATTTTATCTCTGAATGGAAGATCTTTCATTATTTCAGTTGATGTAATATAGTCCACAAAGTGCTCAACATGTTTTTTGGGAATTATTCTCTTTTTGTGAAAGTTTCCGTCTGGTACTTTTTTCCAACACCACTGGTTTCTCCATGATTCTTAGCCTTGTTGTATTGATTTCTGGTCACGTCTGGTAGAAGATGCAACTTAACAAGATTTTTTTATTACAAAAGTGTCCGTATGGTAATAAGGTTGCCGACTTGCGGACATATCTAACACCATATGCAGGGAAAATAAATAGCATACTAAGTACATAAAGAAATGCACCTATTACATTACTTCATAATGGATTATGTGAGTGTTTAGCTTTCTTTATAGATCATGCACAACAAAAATGTTGGAGTGATATGTAAAAGTTCTCTGCTACTGCAGGGAAACAGACGGATAATTGCTTTGGTATATTAAACAGTAGTTAAACAGGGATGTTGGCTCTGATTACAACTGACCAAACTTGTGTATAATGACTCTACATATCTGCTGGATATCAGGAAATTTCTTGTCTGTTGTTAGGATAGACAGTATTTGGGTCTTATGATCCTTCGATTCCGACGAATTGTATACCTCAACAATGGTATCTAAAGTTGGATTGCTTCTTCATTTTGAACATAAAGTGATCTGTGCAGTTCGTTTGTGTCACATGGTGAAAAGGTTTCTAAAACCGCACTAGCAAATGTTTTCGTCTGTTATTGTAAACGGTATTTTGATGCAAAACTGGCCACACTGTACGTTTGTTCGAAGGTTTTCAAAGGTTTCCCCCGGGTACTACTTCACCGTACCCGGAATACTTTGAAGTATACTTCACCGTACCCCGATTTCACAGATAGTACTTCTCAGTACCCCGATATACTCAACCATATCCGGGTTTACAGCGCGCCAAAAATCGATGACGTAAAAAAACAAAATAATAGAATGACGTAAACCGGCGACCATCGCCGCATTGAAAAAAATACTGTTTATAAAAGTCAAAGAAGTAAAAAAACATTTATTCATGAGTACGTATCCAGCGGAGTAAAGGACGAAGAATAAGTGAATATTTAGGCTGGCGAAACGAACACGCACTATTTGCATACACAGAATCTGTTGAAAGATAGAAATAAAGTGCGCCAAAAACGTCAGTGTTTTGATCACGGACTTTGTTCCAGGCGTAGTCACGGGAGCATCCCGTGATCGATTTTAACGACAATGAAATCTGTTTTTAGAAATTCGACGGTAAAACAAAATAAATATCATGGATCAAAGTATCCGAAATGAAATCTTCCTACCTTTCTTTCATGTATATATTTTGTGTTCGGCGATTAAAATCATATCAATTAAAAACATTTCAGCAGTAAAAATGGGGTACCTGTAAGCAAACAGTATACTTCTAAGTACCCGGGGTAGGGTCAAATTTGAATACTCCAGGAAAGACATGGATACAAACTTAAACTAAGACATGCATATTAAAGAATATAACACAAGTTGAGCAGTTTAATACAAACAATGGAAACCAAATCTAGATAAACAACAAGATTATTGGAACAAGTGTACATAAAAACAGTCAAAAAAATTAAAAACTACATTTATAAAAAGGTCATGAATAAAATAAATAGCAAAGAAAGACATGTTCAATGGAATAGGCATTAAGTGACTAAAATAGAAGTACAGAATGGCATACAGAATGTCACAAGTGTATTCACTTGAAATGGATCATTTTTGTTACCCTTCGACCACATCAACACATAAATATGTGAGTACAGACAGAACTGAACAGAAACATACAACCAATACGATATGTATAGACAGCGCCATTTAGTTTCATCGGTATTTGCCATTTTTCCGTATGTTTGGTTCAAGTACAGATTGATACTATACCTTTGACAGTTACTCACGGGGGAATCACACTCTATTGTCTCGTATTTCATTATGTCCGTTCCAGAAAGTAATTCGGGATTTCGGTATGTTAAATAACTGATCCCAGCGTAAACCCATGACGACATAAAACAGCTCCGGTTTCAATTCTGTCATATCGTTCGATAGCAATCGTATTCTAAAGTACTTATTTGTTTGTCTGGTGTCACGCCTTTTTTATTCAATGTGAGATATGATCTATGTGGGTGAATGTTACTTTGGTATACATTATGCCTCGTATACTTACCGATGGTTCGATTAGATTGATAGAGCGCGTTGTGGTACATTTTATTGAATCAGATATAATTAACGCAATGAAATATGCCTAACAAGTAATTTGGAATTGCAAGCAGTAGGGCCTACAGAAGTCCAGAACCTGGTTTTCAGGTTGTCAATGTTTCTGTTGCCATGGTTAGCTCATGTTTTGTCCGAATACGAACATAATTGTACGTGCATAATATCCTCATAGGTCCCTATCCACATACCAAAAATCATAAACCTTTCCTTCCTAAAAACTGTTAGTTATGACAAGATATTCTTGACGGACTGACTGACTGAGGGTATACCTATAGTCCCACCAGTTGAAACCCGGTAGGGGCCTAATTATGATATTCGAAGGCTGGTATTCCCTGCTAACAAGAGCTCTACAAAGTGCAGCTCTCTTTGCAATCAAGCAGCGCATAGAGGACATAAATATGTCTCCAATGATCATCTTTTGGTATTGCTATAAATTGTTGCTGTTCAAAATTTAGAAGCATTGTTGTTGCATGCAAATTTAATTTCCCAACACCAATTAAAATGCGTTTCTTAAAGTAACAAGAAAAACACGTTATGGCGGCAATTGAATTACCATATCAGTAAATATGAATACAAACTATCTAAAAATGGGTTTTTATATCATTTTAGTGTTTTTACATCAATTAATTGTATTAAACTGGCTATTTCTAGAGCGTCATATTAGGAAATATTTTAAAGAAAGCAATAACCGTAAAATTAAATTAATTTCCAACATTAAAAAAGTAAAACCATTTACGTTATCCATGCTATTTGTGTTATAAACTACATTTTTATGAGAGTGGCAAATTTCGAAAGTCGTTGACATGGTAGTGTCTTGTCTTGAAACAAATATTGCCTGTTTCTTTTCGGACAGGGGTTTCACAGAGCTTAGACGGTGTTGGTCTTGCATCTGTTGAAGTTAACCTTTCATTTAAAGATGGCATTTCATTTGTAACATATGAGATACTGGTTTGGGTTAAGAATTGCTTATCCACAGCGTATAAACCGAATGAATTGATTCTAATTCGTGTAACAGCCTTCTTCTAAAAATTGCAGGGAAGTGTACATAATAGACATATCTTAAAACTGAGTTTGATCAGTTTGTGTCGTAATCGTCTAAGGATAAATCGTTAAGTATTTTCTTTTGTACACTTGAAGATTAATCAGTTATTAATAACCATAACGGCTTATTCGTCGTTGTGATAGGTAAGCATTTGCTTTTCAGATTATGTTAGTTGTTAAATATGCCCACTTTTCCACTTACCTCACTTTATATGTCTGCCATCATATTATCAATCATTTTATCACAGGAGCAATATAAAGTACGACGCACACCATGACCGTAAATATGTAACCAATGAATTAATTCCTAGAAGTGATCAATCGAACGAGACTTGGAGTGTTTGACACAGCAATTACTTTCCTTGTAACAAAGATAGCTATCACAATTCAGACATATTTATTTGGTAGTTGATTTATCTACCAAGCGTTATCACGGGACCATCCCGTGATCGATTTTTACGACAATGAAATCTTTTTTTAGAAATTCGACGGTAAAACAAAATAAATATTTTGGGTCGAAGTATACCGAAATGAAATCTTCCTACCTTTCTTTCATGTATAAATGTTGTGTTTGTCGATTAAAGTGTATATAGCTATATTCTAACAGTCATTCAATGTCAAAAATACTACTTGCATCGTTTTTTGTATGATACTAGACTCATAGGTGGCAGTATCAGTGTTTGGAAAAGAAAAAGAACAAATCCGTCACTGAGCTAATACATTACATGGACCGTATATATATCGATTGTCTATCTAACTCCCTGTACACTATCAAGGTATAAAGCGTAGTATATGTCTATGTCCAAAGATTGTGGAACATTGCATCTTACAATAGGCTTGGTTCCCAACAATTATTACGAAGCTGTGAGCGCAGCGGGTAACCAGTGCATAAATAAAAACACCTTGAGCGAAGTAAAATAACGAAAGTAACACTGTTTTGCTGCTTCGCAGTTATAAGATACAATTGAACGAGATTTTCGGTAAGAATGAATATCTTATAGTTTATTTGAATGACTTGTATAGCAATTTTTCTTCAGCGCCCGTATTTTATGTTGAAACAACGAGATGAAATGTTCCACAATCTTTGGCATATAGACATATAGTACGCTTTATACCTTGATAACGTTAGTATATTAGTTCAGTACGGACATTTTTTATATTTTTTTTATTTTATTTTATTTAATCGTTTGCGGACCAAACACTGATACTGCCACCTGTGACTAGACTACCTAAATTGAAAATTAAAACTTTGGATGGGTTCCGTGTACTTTGATTCATTTGTCCAAAAATAGACAATTCTTATAGTTTCAAAGGGTGTTCTAGAACACTTTCGTATGAAAATGGACAGTTTGCATGTCAAAAAAATCACGGTGAGAGTTTCTGTTAAAACTAAATCGAAAAATCATTTAATGGATACAAAAGCATAATTGTTTTTCAGTTTTTGAAACTTTTTTTTTAAAATGTCTTCCGATTTAGCTCTATACACTTTAAAATCATTTCAATTAAAAATGCAGTAAAATGGGGTACCTGTAAGCATACTGGGGTACGGTGAAGTATACTACTAAGTACCCGGGGTACGGTCAAGTATACTTCAAAGGGCACGGTGAAGTAGTCAGGGGATCTTGACCCATTCAGTTAAACTGTAACAAGTGCATTCACTTGAAATGTATAATTTTTGTTACTCTTTGACCACATCAACACATTAGCTATGGACGTTAATTTAAAAACATCAATGCTGTACGGTCCCACATAAAGATTTGAGTACAGGCAGTACTGAACAGAAACATACAGCCCATACGATGAATATGTACAGACAGCGCGCCATTTAGTTTCATCGGTATTTGCCTTCTTTCATTTGTTTAGTGCTAGTTAGAATGACATACTATACCTTTGACACGAACTCATAGGGGAATCACACTCTATTGCCTCATATTTTATTATGTCCGTTCCAGAAAGCAATTCGGGATTTCGGTATGTTAAATAACTGATCCCAGCGTAGACCCATGACGATATAAAACAGCTTTGGTTTCAATTTTGTATTATCGCTCGATAGCAATCGTATTCTAAAGCACTTATTTGTTTGTCTGGTGTCACGACTTATGGTTTATTTATTGTGAGATGTCATGATCTATGAGGGCGAATGTTAGCTCGGTAGACAAAATGTCTCGTACACTAAGCGATGGTTTGATTAGGCTGATATAGCGCGTTGTGACACATTTTATTGAATCAGATATAATTAACGCAATGGAATATACTAAGCAAGTAATTAGGAAGTCCCCTACCTGGTTTCCTGGATGTCAATGTTTCTGTCGCCATGGTAACCACACTTAACAAGGTTATAGCATACAAAAAGATTAATAGAAAATGAAAGGATCGTAGCACTCTGCTTAATCAAAGTACTGAAAGTACTGACAGGCTGGCGAACTGCTAAGGAACAATAGCTTTTCAAGTAATATGCTTAATCAAAGTACTGAAAGTACTGACAGGCTGGCGAACTGCTAAGGAACAATAGCTTTTCAAGTAATATAACATCAAGTGGTTTTCTAAGTCGAAAGAGAGGTAAGTGCTGGACTTAACAAAAAATAAAAATATAAAAAAATTCGGAGCCGCCGTGATTCGATCGCTGGACCTTAGCATCAGAAAATTACTAAGCGAGTTGCTCAACCACTCGACCACGATCTCGTTGGAGAAAATTGACCTAAATAATTTAACAAAATAAAATCATTGATGCGCCGCGCTATACTGTCGCGTTCGTAATGCGTAGTAATAATTATCAACGCTTTTAAACACCTTTTCTTTTTATTTCATACAATTTCCTTCCATTTCAAGAAGAAACTAATATATTACAATCGAACAGAATAAATGAAACAAGGAAAGTTGAATGTTCTTATCTTGCAAAACTGATTAATGAGGAGGAACTATTTGCATTGAGTGTATAGATTCTGTGTTGTCAGTTTCGGGAGTAAATTTATCTTAGTGCATTTCATTTTTTAGGATTGTAATAGTCTGGCGCGAAATCGCCATCCTAAAAACCCCCCATCTTATTCCACAAGTACACGACGCGGTAGCTTACACATTTATGACCGTTGTGATCACACGAGTATGGACATATTATCACTAAAACAGCGTCAGCAAAACTATTGCAACATACTTCTGGCAGATGCAACTTTCTCGCGATTGCTGTGAATTGCGCAACCAATACACTCGTTTATACAAAAGCGTACTGTACCCCGTGTAAGTCCATTAGCAGTCTTTTCTAGTCATTATAGACGCAATTCTCCTGGAAATTCCGAATTAATTTATAACGAACTTTAAATACTACGAAGTGCAGCTGTCTTTGCAATCATGCAGCGCATAGAGGACAGGATGATTGCTCTAATGATCATCTTTTGATATCGATAATTATTGCTACTATTCAAATTTTAGAATCATTGTTGTTGCATGCAAATTTAATTTTCCAACACCAATTAAATTGCATTTCTAAAAGTAACAATAAAACACTTTTGGGGTTTCGAAATTATATTGGCCGCAATTGAATTACCATGGCAGTAAACATGAATGCAAAATGTCTAAAATTGGTGATTAGTATCATTTTAGTGTTACAAATTATATCAATTAATTATATAAAACAGGCTATTTCTAGAGCATCGTATGGAGTTATATTTTAAGGATTATTGTGTATTTGTGTAATAAATTGTGTATTTGTGCATTTTAACTAATTTCCAGCATTAAAAAAGGAAATATCTTCGATTGACTTTGTTTGTGTCATTAACTACATTTTTACTTGTGTGTCAAATTCCAAGTCATTGACGTAGTATTTTCCTGAAACAAGAACAAATATGTTTGGGTTTTTTCATACAGGGATTAAACATAGCTTATAGGTGGTGTTGATCATTATCTGTTGAAGTTAACCTGTCATCTAAAGATGATCTTTCATTTGTAACATGTAAATGAAACGATGTTATAGAGTCAAGTATTGCTTCTGAAACTTAAAATAAACACTCCGTGATCCCAATCAAATGATTCTACTTCGTGTTATAGCCTTCTAATAACATGAGGGAAATGTACATACAGACGTAATCTTAAACTGAGTTGGATCATTTAATGCGGTGATCGACTAAGGAGCAATCATTAAGTATTTTCTATATTACACTTATGTTATTGTAATAATTTCACCTGAAGCAGACGTTGAGAAGACGTCGAAACGTTGTGAATTAAAACTAACTATAGATTGAAGGAGTTTGTTGCTGATCAATTCATTATCCTAAATTACACTTAAAATTGAAAGTTAATAAACTAATAATAACCATAACGACTAATTCGTCGTTGTGATGGGCAAGCATTTTGCTTTCCAGATTATGTCAGTTGTTAACTATGCCCACTTTTCCACTTACCTCACTTTATGTGTCTACCATCATATTATCAATCATTTTATCACAGCAGCAAAATAAAGTACGACGCACAACATGACCGTAAATATGTAACCAATGAATTGATTCCTGGAAGTGATCAATCGAACGAGACTTGGAGTGTTTGACACGGCAAATACTTTCCTTGTAACGAAGATTGCTATCATAATTCAGACATATTTATTTGGTATTTGATTAATCTGAAAGCTGAAATATTTGTTTTCCCAGCATAAACATATGACGACAGTTTTGCTGATTAATTTCTGTTCTTATTTCTTATGTTGACTACAGTATAACAGATACGTGTCAAAGGGAGGAGAGGCAATGTAACGCAATAGAAATATATATATATATATATAGTAATAAAATCCTAATCTTGTTCGGTTAAATAATACGGACATAGCACCTGTAATGTATAAAAATATATATATATAACAGTTGTGTTTCGGGCTTTTACTTTTTGCCAGCTGAAACATGATCTTGCTGTGGTTCTGTTCATGTTCTCGTTTGGCATTGTGCCGCGTGAAAGTGGTATGTTACATTTATATGGGTTTTTTATTGTTCAGTGCTAGGCAACAGGGCTGTTCGATTTTCTCTTGTCGTTTTAATACGAAACAAGTCTGGTTATAGAAAACATTAAATAAGAATTAATAAAACCCACACTAAATAACTATCCATAGATGTGTCTTACTTGTTGATCATAAAGCTTGACTGATTTATTCAAAGGTTTTACATAAATATAGCCTAAATACATGTACTTGACTGTGAAACTCGATTTTTCTGGTATTCCTAACCATAAAACCGATTTGGCGCCATCGTAAATTACAGACAAAATCACTCAATTTGCTAATGTAGTGCTTCAAGCGATTTTTATGTTATTAACGTCACCCTCTTCTCATAATCAGTTTTTATTGAATCGGTTTAGTAAAAAATACATCTCACTTTTTATGGTTAGGCATAATGCAATGCATCGATTCCCTCCTACTTGTGTCAGATGGCATTATAATAATTCTTGTAATATTTCAGATTTGGAAGCCAGCCAATTGGCTGTCCTAAATATCGTCCTCCTAAATCGTTTAAGGAAACAATATTGTTACTGTATACATAAATGATTACCATTAGGTAGGGCTTAAATTGGTTGAATCAGTTAGAGTTACACACGGATACAGTTAAGTGTACATATGACATCTCGGTAACAACTGACTGAAAATAAAACTACTACGAAACTGAGAAAACAAGTAATGGGATAAACAATGATTTTTTCAAGATTAATACAAAGGTTTAACAATAGGAAAGTTGATCTATTTTATTATAATAATAATTGTCCTTATATATTGAACGACACGATTTCGTCAACGAAGTAGCGTGAACATCTGGAATAACATTTCAACAGCTCAATATAACCTCCTGGTACCTCAAGTAGGGTACTGCTTATGATCGTAATTATGTGTGCATAGTTGTCTTTTTGCTTTAATGTTCATAATCGTCGCCACTTTACAGCAAATTTTGATCAAATCTTCGGTAATATTATTAAGTAATATGAACTAAGGCACCGCCTAAACGGGGATTAAATAGTAGATGTTGGATAACTGCCAAGCTATATTTCAGATATATGGTATAGAATTTTTTTAGGTAAAATACTTAAAAAATGTTTCACAAGTTATATTTATACCAGTGTGATTATTTATGGGATATACAGGCATCTATGCCAAATATAGTAAATATTTAACAATTTTATTTGATTTTTGCTATACGCTAAAAAATGACACAGTCCCTTTAAGACTGCATTCGCAGTATATTCATTTCATATTTGATACATGTTAACTGCACACATGTTACACATTTGTCAGAGACCATATTTTCTGTAAGGGTACCGTACCCAGACTGTTCAATTAGCCGTCCGATGAATTGAACAATTTCAGTTTCTGTCCTGGGTACGTTTTTCCTGGGTATATTATCGCGTGTATTTTTTTCAAGGTTTTCCAACGAAAAGTCCTCCTTATTAGATTTGGACAGTGGGTCCCGGACTAGATGACGGGCAGGCAGCTAAGTCAAACAATTTTTAACTAGGGGTTTCCAGTCAATAACTTGAAGCTTGGATAGGCTGATCTTAATGATGCTTTGTATAAAGCAAGCTTGCATGGATACCTAGCATGGGATTGTATTTGGGGTCAAAAAGGGTCATGGTCACCGTTACTAAAAATATATAAAAAAGGTTTCCGGTCAATAAGTTCAGTTTGCATTGGGCATTTTTCATGAAATGCTATTTTTTGTGCTGGCATATTCATGCTTTCTACACTTATTAACCAGGCTTCAGAATCCTTGGTTATTATATTTGGGTATAGCCACAAATGTGTGGGCAGGCAGCGTAAGCAATTAATTCTGTGCTCAACTCCTATGTTTCTCAAGAATTTTCAACCATCATTAGGCGGACACCCGTATAGAAAGCCTGGTTTTGCGACAATGCGGTGTCTTGTGTAAGACATATTTTGATAGGTCGATAATAAATTCTTAGGCCAATCGCAAAGCTGAAACATTTTTCTAACTTGGTGTTTTTGTACTCTTTTTCTGAAGTCTCGATGATTTCGCGAGGGAAAACTTTGTGCATTAAAACGATTGAATTATTGGTAAATGACAACCGGAAAACAAATTCTTACACTGAGATCATGATAAAAGTACTTGGAAACAAGGAAAACCTTCTTTTAATGTGTAAACGCCGCCTTAAAAGGGAATAACTGCATTTGTTGATTTTAGCAGAAAAAAGTCTGACAGTCAGACCGACTTTTTTTAGTCTGTCAGATCGTCAGTCCCACAGGTTATCAGCGATTATCGGGAAGTCGGGTAGCCCAAAAATCAGGGACCCCGGTCCAGAAGACCTATAATTGAACTTGACCTAGATTATAATGAAATAATTTATTCTGGAGAAATTTCATCAAGAAAAGACCAACATTTTTATCTCTATTGTCTACCGTGACAAGAAATTTCTAGGACTTGACCTAGTGACACACTTTTGACCCTGGATGTCACAATATTGAACTTGATTTTTAAAAGAATATCCTTCTGATTAAAGGCTTTGGAATATAAGGCCAAATTTGTGACATAGTGACTACATAAGGCATTTGACCTATTTACCCAAGCGGATAGAGTAAATAATTGACATGTTTAATGTGACGTTGTAATTGCGGCGATTTATGGTCACTCTTTTTTGCAAGTAAGCCTGCTGATGCGACTGTGAGTGAAATTATTTTACTTTGCGGCTGCAGAGATGCAAGTAAAATTTTTGTTTGACCCTGACCGCAGAAATGCACGATTTTAGGCAAACATTGCGTGAGATGTACAGTACTCACGCTATCGAGCGCTATGCTTAGAAACAGCTTCTTAAAATAAGCGCTACTGTATATCGGAAAAAATGAAAAATATATTATTATTTCGGCAAGCAGCAAGCGCTTGTGGCTAGCTGACTATTACATAGCGCTGAAAAGTGCAACCAAATCACCCCGTTTCTAACGAAAGCACTTGGTAGCGCTTACCTAGCAGTACAATGTAAATATCTTTTTGTACACAACACATTCAAAATGAAATTGTCATAATTTGATTCAAAATGAGTAAAATCTATGGCATACCTTTATTGTAGGCCTAACTGTATTCTTGAGAGCAGTTTCAATTAGTCCAGAGATAATTTCTAAACCTACTGTAACCATATTTCGTCCAGTCCATAGTATCAGATCAGCTTCAAGCCTTGGAAAATTGAAGATATTGCAAAAGCGACACCGTGTGACGTTAATTGGGGGCCTAGTCAATCATACAAGACCACAAAAAACATCACACAATTGTGCTCCGCAGTTTCATACTCCCACGAACCGAACTCCAGCTACCGATGGTGATCAATCCGGAATCAATCCATTTAAATAGATATGCGATAATTATTTGTTTTGGATAATTAACGTCTGAAGTAGGCTTAAGTAAACTTTAGTTCACAATGCTTCTTGTATGAACGACCTTGAACTGAATGTTTACAATTATTGTAAATCACTATCTAGAATGACTTCCCTTGGTTGTCGATGTTTAGAATACGGCGCTTTAATCTTTAATACGGTGTTTTAAGTACTTCTTACATCCCTTTGTTTTTTAAAAATAGTTTGTTTTATTTATTACAATTTTTTTTAAAATGATACTTAATCGCAAGACAACGATAGGCTAAACCGTTTACAGCTTACTTTTTTTTATATTCCAAGGACTATTCACCTCGGAAAACTGCCTGAAATTTTTGACCGGAAATAACTTTTTTTGAAAGCATTAGTACCGACAGAGACTCAACGAAAATTCGCACGTGGCACCTGTTATTGGTGTGGGTATTTTCAATAGCCCGCTGCGCGGGCTATTTTTAATCCCCTATTATTTTTACTTATGAGATGTTGATGTTTTGTCTTAATAATACAACTACGAATGTTTCACCAGAGTTCATTACAGTCGGTGATCAATGTGTCTAGACAAATAGAACTACTATGGAACTGTTATCTGCTAATTAAAAATTTGTGTTTTCATTATGCCGATATATAGAGCTTTTGACTGCTAGATAAACAATAAGATGCACTAAAATGATGAGGAGAAATAAATGTTATGAGTTTGTTCATTCCAATAAAAACAGCGATTTCAGACGATCGATCCAGAGAGGCTACATACGGTCAAACTAGGTTTGAAGTTAAGCTTCAATGCTGTTATTTGTAGAGATTTATGCCTCATATTTTCAGTTGTCATTATTAAAAATGTTATTTTCTGCAGAATAAGCTAAGATAGGCAAGTTTAATCATGACGCGGCCATTGCATTATTGGAAGCCAATTCAGTAAGAACCAGACAACTATTGTTCAATGACAGGGACAAACACATGTTCATGCCCCTTGACCACAAATAAAACTTTAAAGATTTACCCCCCTTTGTAACTGTGCCACCCATTGGTAAATTACCGAACAGACAAATCGTTATTACATGCGTCAAAGTAAGTCTAATTAAATTGAAAAGCATTAGGGTGCAAAGATCAAGTACCAGTCCAGGTCTGACGTAGTTCTTTACAATAAAAGCTCCGCGAGTCGCATGTTTCGCCTGACTACATGAAATATGAGAATTGATGTTGTTAGTGACTTAACCTTACTTTAACTGCAATTATGTAGGAACCGTCGTAAGTAGTCAGACAACGGGTGGCGCATTCTTTTTATCATATTATCATAGTTACTGGGTCAATACAACGTCAGCAATAACAAATTTAAGTCGTTGGCGCTACTGTTTCGCGCCAAAAGGATGGTGAAGTCACACATTAAAAGTTTGTTCTTACAGGCGTTGGAGAACAATGACACTCCGATTAATAGAGGTTGACATTCATGGCAATTTCAAGCAAGATTGGTCAATGCATGACAAAATTATAGTCCAGACAAGCTTCTTTAGAAATTTGATCTGCAACTGTGACCTTGACCTTTGATATAGGAACCTGAGGGTTGAGCATGACACTCCAGCATATGGAGGTGAACATTCATGCCAAATGTAAGACATATTGTCGCGACCACACTAGGTTAGTCTGCGTGGAGGCAAGTCGCCGACACAGTTTATCAAATAATAATTAAATATAATAAAGAAATGAACGACAAACGAAAGAATGACTGTAATTACGACTGAATTTATTCAATGTTATATCAGTAAATAGTCTAAAATACGAAAGTTCTATCCAATAGAAATACTCAATAAGGGTCCTAAAATACTACAATAATAGTTAATAGGCTAAACCAATGACTCAATTCAATAGATAATTAAAGCAAATAAATAGCCAAACTTAATCCGAAATAAAATGAAAATATGTCCTAACCCTGAGAAAGTCAAATCTGATCTGCCAAATAACAAAGAATTTTCCCTTTTATACCCTCGAATTCCGTATCCGCGGAATTCCGCCGACAGCAGAAATATTGCAGGATCGGGGGAATGTCGCGGAAGATACGCAGAATTCCGCCGGAATTCTGCGATAAAAAAACCTTATTATGAATGAACATCAGTTAAATGTGGCTATAAATATACATAAAAACATCTAATACAACAAATTACCTAAAAGATGACCTTTTCCAAATGTAGAAAAAGCAAACAAACAAGTTTGACAGATGTAGGAAATCGTAATCTCACAACGTAAACAAACGCCGAGTACAATAAAAGCGCACGCGCACGCGCGATACTACGTCACGTCCGGTTTAATTAAATGACAACAACAACATGTACATTAGATAAATATACGTTATAACAGCCTAAATGAACGATATGGGAACGTGGCAATAACCTGGTCAGTACTTAAACTATAAATATTATGAAATGTGTCTAAGATCGTATCCTGACACAGAATAATAACACTAAAATAGACTACTAAGCTACGGACATGACCATACCCCACCCACCGGCCGTAAACAAGCGGTAAACACAAGCAGACTTTAAATGGAAATGGTAGCGAGTATAAACAAAAATAGATAGGTATGGATAGGTCACACACAGGGTACTGCATTACCCTCCCCTTTAAACATTTGTGTCCTCACAAAAAGAAACCAAATTAAACCATTGCAAAAATTACACACTTTACGGTAAAATCAAAATTATCAATTTAAGGAGTACTGAGTTAATAGAAATTAACAAAAAGAGGTTGCGAATAAGTTAAAATCATGTTACCTATAAAAAATAAGCCAGTTCCCATGTACAATAGTTACAATAACATGTTAAAATTGCATAATATCAATCCATTACAGCCTAAACAATGTTAATGAACAATAGAATATTCAACATATTTAACATTTATGAAATGTTCCGCAATTACAATATCAAAGATCACAGTCTAAACAAATATCTAACATATTTAACAGTATTTAACAATATTTAACATTTATGAAACATATTTAACCATGTTTTAACATAAAAGAAACATTACACAATATTATATCACAGAATGCAGGATCAGCAAATATATAACATATTTAACAGTCTTCATTGCACACTACATCAGACAATTGCATTCTTGAATAATACGATAACAAACATATTGGACAATAATTTACCTTCTTAAAATACTGCATGCATTAAATATTTAACTATTTAACATACAATGTAAGTCATACACAATATTCCTTAAAATGTGTCAAGTAAATGTTGGACAATCTCAAACTTATACATGTATAATGTATAATCATCAACTACATACAGCAACTGTTGCGCCCAACAGTACATTGCACAATTGCATGAATAAAATTACTGAACAAAAGGCAGCAATAGTTATTACAAGTTTCCCTTAACAATTTCACATGTATCAAGCTATGATAACGTTGAGCATCCTGCTCATTAACAATCAATTGTGAAGTAATTTTAAGTGTAAAAACAGCAAGTTTCACCAAACTTGTCCAGGCAATTGCATCCAAAACAAACAACAAAAAAAACAAACAAACCACCAACAAAACAAATAGTATTTGTCTGGTAAAGGATCTACAATAATATCCACAATTCTTTTCTCATTACATTTCTGATATTCTATAAATACTACCATAATACACCACCCGTATTATATTACCACTTGGTACATCTATAATATATTATTTGTTCCACCGATAAAATCTACCATTATTCAACAACAGTGATGCTAAATATTGTGAAGTTAATACACAAATTGTATGACCACATAATTTACCATAATACATCACTTGTATTATATAAATACGCAAATTGTATCAACACATGATATACCATAATACCTCCCTTGTATTACTGAGTTATGTTCCATAAATACACAAATTGTATCAACACATGATATACCGTAATACCTCACTTGTATTACTGAGTCATGTTCCATAAATACACACATTGTATTAACACATAATATACCATAATACCTTACTTGTATTACTGAGTCATGTTCCTCAATACACCCATTGTATCCAAATACACAAATGGTATCACTTCACAATATACTAGGTTACATCACCTGTATTAGACAGTATTCCCTTAATACTTCAACCATATTACCATAATAAAAATAGTGTACCCATAACCACTGTATGAATAAAATATCAGAAGATGTACTTTTAATACCTCGCCCGTATACTAACTTTAAAAAAAAAATGTACTTAATCAGTATTGTAAACTGATAACAATATGACACATATAGTGTTACAAATGAGTATATGCGCATAAAATATATGCAGTGTATGTATATTATAATATTGAGGCAGATTTATACTATTCTATTCTATTCTAACATATTCTTATTCTTAAGTAACAAGCACTTGAAGTCGAAGTAATGAGAACAAACAGTACTGATAAGTAACTGATGTGCGAATTGGTTATAAAACCAATATAGAGAAATGTTGTTTAATTGTTTAAACAATAAAATAGTGTGCGTATCTAAGCACTAGTATTTATGTAATAATAATTATAATTTTTTTTTGATGCTTTTTTCCTAAGACTGTACAAACAGATTTAGAATCTGATATGTGTGTTTAAACTTCTTTTCTCAAACGGCCTAGGACATGGCCTCTGATAAGGCTTCTGACAAAATCTACTACCAGCATAATGCCTGTTCTCATTGCTAATACATGTATTTTGGGTCTGACAACCAACGCTAACATTACATTTATTTTTCGGCAACATGCCTTTAATCTCTTTAAGTTCAGACAAGAACTGCTCTATCACTATCCCCATAGTGTGGACATCATTTTTGAGAAGATAAATATCTGATTCTCTAGCAAGACAATTGGGGCAAGATGCCGAAGTAGCCGGTTCTAGAACAGAAGAGGAGGATGGAACGACAGCCGAAGAGGATGGCAAAGGAAGTGCTGAAGAGGGTAGCAAAGGAAGTGCGGACGAGGATGCAAGAGGTGCTGCAGAGGAAAGCAAAGTTTCAGAAGAGGAAGAAGAGGAGGAAGAGGAAGACGATGACGACGACGAAGAAAGACTGCTGCTGCTGCTAGATTTAGGACAAGCCTTCATGGCAATATAGTGATCGTGGTCAGTTAAACTGAAAGGAGACAACTGAGCACCGTTTAATATGGTCGGGAGGATGTGCTCAGTGCCAGCATCTGACGCACAATCCAACCCACAGCTGATAGCAGCTTCAGAAATAATGTCTCTATCAACAGCAGCACTAGAAGGACCACGTTTCCTAGAAACAAAATACCTATCACTATCCTCTTTACTTAACCGTAATACCACACTGTATCGGCAAAACGAGCTAGATCTGGTGCAGCGATCCCGCTACGGTTAACGAAGCGAGGATAGTCCGGATAAAAATGGCGGATATCAACAATAATCAGCAGGTTAGTGTAACATTTTTGCGTATTTCATGTGCTTAATCTTGAATTCTGAAAACAAGAATACTCTTACGGAATGTCCACGACCATCATGCATTCCCGTAGCTAGTTGGCATTGGTCTGCATCAATTCGTATGAACGTAATGCACGTTGAAAATTAGGTTTCAATGGTAAACACACCAAAACACACACGAAATTCGTACATTTTCGACAAATAAGCCCAATTAAAAGCTTACCTAATCAAAATTTACGTTATGCCAGGTATTATTAGGTAACATTTCTTGCACAGCTGCTCACCTTGTATCAATACTTTATTCCATTTGACCAAAATCTTACGTTTTATATGACGAACGATTATGAGTCCGGTTGTCAATACAACGGAAATGGTACGACTCGAGTTTGACTGAAAAATTCTCAATGGCTAATGACACATAATATGGACGGTTAAGTTTTACCAATTGTTAAAGTAATAGTATCACTGCGGTGAGTTATATAACCCATCAGGTCATAACTAATATTATGACAACAAATAAAGCATTTAGTGTATAATGTATATCACTTCAGATACATAAACGTATCAAAAAGCCATACTTTGTAAGCTGGCTAATTTTAAAACATTGACGCAACAAAATTTATGTTTCAGGGGATTCTGCGAATGAAAACATCCAGGGCATCTGCTTATTCAATAATGCAGGTCAAGCAACCGAAAATGACAATAATGGAGCAGTTGATGCTTGTGAAATAGTTGAAGATCAGTCCATCGTTCCAAGGTAAATTTTATATATTCGAATGATAAACTTGGGTTTCTTATTGTTTATTTGGCTTATGTGTGGACATTGCTCAGGGTAGTTGTGTTGTGGTGTTTCTGATTTCTGTGCTCGGCTGGTTAGGTTGAGTGCTACCTTCCCTGTCGGATTTTCTCATACCTCTTTTAACCATGGTTCGTCGTTGTATCTGTACATTCTACATGTTCATATACATCATATCAGTTGCATCATCTTGTCGATTGTAATTGATTATCAATGTCCAGAATGTTTAAGTCTGTAACAAACGCAGTATGTATGGTTTCAAGCAAATGCCTTATGAATTGGACAACTTTGATATCTTTCGAAAGGCGTTTTCAAGGTCTCGTGGATAATACAATATCGACCCTTGTCTAAAAGTGATTAAGCTTTATTTATGTAAAACCTCATGTTCAGCATTGTGTGTTTATATTTTGAAGGGACCACAGCTTAGATGGGTGTAATAGACGAAAAATCAAGCCACATAGAAAGTCTGGAATCGTCAACAGTAGATGCAGCCCTGTGTGGGACGCAGCCAATGCTGAAACACTGTTTTAATTGCGATGAATCCAAGATTGAAGGAAACGTGCAGGACTTCAACTTGGAAATCAAATTTAATGTGTGCATGATGTGTATGGACAGAAATACTGAATAAAGATTAGGAGTTCACATATTGTTCATTGCATTTATTGCTTTGATTGCAAAACTACATAAATAGAATCACATAAATATAAACACTTCTTCACTGGAGAAAACGTGTAATAAAACATGTATAGAGCTATATTAGAAGATTTTTTTTTTAAAGTTTCAAAAACTGAAAAACAATTATGCTTTCATATCCATTAGATCATTTTTCGCTTCAGTTTAACAGAAACCCTCTGTGATTTATTGGACATGCAAACTGTCCATTTTCATACGAAGGTGTTCTAGAACACCCTATGAAACTATAAGAATCGTCTATTTTTCGACGATTGAATCAAAGTACACGGAACCCATTCAAAGTTTTAATTTGCAATTAAGGTAGTTTAGTATCATACTAAAAACGATGCAAGTAATTATTTTAACATTGAATGACTATTAGAATATAACTCTATACACTTTAACAAAGGATACATATATTCATTTCCTGCTAAAATATCGCTTCGACACAAATTCATAATGGTCTCCCACAAAAAAGTTTCTATTTCTGGCATGTACCAAACTAAACATTTCTGACAGTATTCATATCAACTAGAATCTATCTATGTCCGGTCAGACATATTTAGGATAAACAAATATTCAGCACACAATCACTATGCCTCCCTCACCTTCAACCATTGCTGGATACAAAACAACAATATAAATTGAACGACAAAACAAAGTGTAAATATAAACAATAGTGACTGTAAGACTTACAAAAATAGTGTCGATTACCGATTAATGTAGTAATATACAGCTCAAACTATGATATATTAAAACCATCATACATGTCTCTTATAATAAAAGTGCCAAGCAAAATGTTACTACAAAAAATGTACGATGAAATTACATACAAGATGATTTTTTCCTTTAAAACGTTTTCAGAAATCTCAATATTATTGAATGAATACGTGATTAGAGTATGCATGATAAACTATGAATATATTTTCTAAGAATCTCCACAATAAAACATAAACAAATAAGTTGTTGGAGCTCTACACTGTAGTTACTGTCAACATTGTTCAACCTTGTTATGATTGACAATTAAACGGCATTTACTTGTAATACGTTATTCCATGAACAACACATCTGTAAAATTCCCTCACGTGTATGTGCGGCAAAACAAAACGAAATACAAATCCTCATTTTGCTATTTTGATTAGGGGGTATATTGCTTAGCACAAGTCAGTCTGTTGGTAGGCCAAAATGGTTTTCGTTCAATGACTCAGGAACGCTTTGCCCTTAGATCTTCAAACTTTACATGGAGATTGACCAACAACGTTAGATGACACCTATTGATTTCGAGATGAAAATCTTATTTGGAGTATCGGTGTCGTTTACTCATGACCCATCTGATGATATGTGTGATGATAATGCATCTTAGTGTACGAGCGCTCCATCACACCCTGTGGCATTGTGGGTAAAAATACATTCGTTTGACATGCCACTATGGCAACACACAACAAACGTTACTTCACAATGTAAAATACTATGACCTGGTCGGTATGCCTTTGTTATATAGCTTTTGGCACATTCAGTGCATGTGTAATGTTTATCCGTTGCCTCATAGCCCAGTTTGTGCCTTATTAATGATGAAATTGTAAGTCTTCGGGAATTAGTCACACTGGAATTGTCCTGAAAAATAAACAAACATAATAATATGTTCATTGGTTCTTTACATACACACATTCTGAATTAATGTATAAACATGTGGGCATCATGAACATGGTTTATCAATACATACCATTAGTATTTGCTACCAGTCAAAATGTCTTTACATACCTACAACAACAACTTTTAAACTTGCTATTGTAACAATTAGGATAATAAAACATTACTTTGTCAATAAAAAGAGTTAATACTCATATTGTTATGAGCAGACAGAACTTAGAAAGTGCAAAGGGTGAGGTAATTTATACTATTTGAAACATACTGTCTTACATGAACAATAAAAAGTAGAGAATAATGATTAGATAACTCAGAGCATTGCAAGCCAATGACATTAAATTTGTTGTTCTGGCGAGTCAAATTCGAGTCGTGCCATTTTCGTTGTATTGAAAACCGGACTAAGAATCGTTCAATTTGAAAACGTTTGATTTTAGCCTAATTAAGTACAGTATTGAAACAAGTTGAGCACCTAGGCAAGACATGTCACCTTATAGTGCATGTCAGTACAAACATTAGACTCGGTATGCTCTTGTTTGGACTTATTTGTCGAAAATGCCCGCATTTCATGTCAGTTTTGGAGTGTCTACCGTTGATTCAAAACATTCAACATGCATTACGTTCATACGCATTGATGAAGACCTATGTCAACTAGCTACGGGTATGTTCGATGGACGTGTACATTCCGTAAGAGTAGTCTTGTTTACAGAATTAAAGATTAAGCACATGAAATACGCAAAAGTGTTACACTCACCCGTTGACTTTTGTTGATATCCGCCATTTTAAGCCGGACTATCCTCGCTTCGTTAACCGTAGCGGGATCGCTGCACCAGATCTAGCTCGTTTTGCCGATACAGTGTGAATACGTCGTTCTCTGTAACCAGATAGTGCTTCAGATTTTGGAGAAGACTGTCAGGCTCATTGACGATTTCGTTATTTGCAAGCATGGCATTAACAGTTGCCTGATGAGCTGGGTAAACTCTGCTGTTGGTGTGGTTCTCCAACTCTGTTTTAGATGTTGAAATGAATTTGCAGATGCTGCAGTAAAATGGGACCATGTCAATAGCGACGTGCTTTCTGTAGAAGTGTGATAACACTTTCGAACGCTCCCCATGGAACACGTTGGTAGTACACCTCGTACACTTATACACTCTGCCTCTTGTGTTGGCAACAGGTTTAGAACCACTCATTGTCACAATTGGTCGTGTATTGCTATACATCCTGAAGTTATAAGATAAAAAAAAAATATTTTACTGCTGGGTCAGTAAATATCATAAAATCATTGATTCATGGTTTTACCTGTTATCAGGTGAATGAACGGATTCACATATTCTATAATATCTTTGCCTCTGCCTTATAAATATCATATTATTATACACGCACATATATATAAATAAATACACACATTTTGGCTCAAAATTTTATCCTCTTAATATCATATACAAAATAGAAAATCCATCTTCTATGTGTTCTAAATGTACTAGTAAACGAAAAATACTAATACAAGTTTTCGTAATTTTCATAAATATCCATTACATTGAGTTAATATATAAAGCAACTCATTACTTTACAATAAGTCATAAAAAAATGGGACATAGTTCTCAACATAGGATGCTTTACACAGTATCAGTAGTACTTAAAATTAACTCTCTTTGTTTAACTACCCATTTCGGAGGATTATCTCCCCTGTATAGCTTCACCTTGTCATGGTGTATTATTTGTGATTTTCCACACTTGGAAAATTGCACCTTGTAGTTCTGATTATTCAGTTTATCTGTTACCAGAAATGGTCCAGTATATGGCATAACTAGTTTGGGACAAACATTTGCCTTCCTAGGATTTTGCAAATGCCATACAATATCACCTTTCTTGTACAAAGTACATGACTGATTTGCATCGTATAACTCTTTTTGGCGCTTTGTATTACATTTCAGGTTTTCCCTACATACTTGGTGAGCTTTACCCAATTTACTTCTGAGTTTATCAACATACTCGCCATAAGACCTAATTTTTTCCTGGGTACTAGTACCTGTTATGTTACCAAATGCTATTTCAGCTGGTAATCTGACTTCTCTCCCTAACATAAGGATGTTTGGTGTGAGTTTAGTGCTCTCATTAGGGGTAGCTCTATATGCAGCTGCTAAACAACCTAAATTTAAATCCCAGTCTGTCTGTTCATTCTTAAGATATGCTCTTATCATTCTGGTAAGAGTTTTTATGAACCGTTCAGCTTGACCATTGCATTTAGGGTTTCTAGTGCTAGTTCTTGTTTTTCTAATTTCTAGCATATTACAAAGTGAATATTTTGCTTTCATAATTGGCACCCTTGTCACTATGTACTATTAATGGTGAACCAAATCTAGCAATTACTTCATTAAGTATTACTCTTGCTGTGGTCTGAGCACTTTGATCAGGTACTGCAAATATCTCAGTCCATTCACTAAAATGGTCTGTAATTACCAAGACATATTTATTTTTCCTAGGCGTTATTGGGAAAGGCCCTAATAAATCAGTACAAAGTCTGTCTAAAGGTGCACCCACTGGTATACTTCCAAGAGGAGCTTTGTGATTTTTGGATGGTTGTTTATTGGCTCTACAAGTATCACATTGTAGTACCCATAGATTTATACTCTCTCTAACTCCAAACCAATAATACCGTTGAAGAACTTTTTCCCTGGTCTTCTTTTGTCCCAAATGACCAGCTAATAAACTGTTATGCATCTGATGCATTACATTATTCTGCAAACTGCTTGGTGTAAGCATTTGTAAAAATGACCCTGTTCCATTTTTCTTATCATATTTCCGGAACAGTATACCGTTCTTCAACTGTAGTGCGTCCCAACACAGAATATAATGTCTAACTGCTGGACTAGATGCACTAATGGTTTTAATAGAGGGTTTCTCTTTGCTTTCTACCCATCTATATATCGGTCCTAAATCTGGATCAGATTTCTGTAATTCTTGGATATCTCTTATGCTATAACCATTTGACCATGGTATTAAGTCTAGCATGAATCCAGTTTCATCACAAGTGATGTGACGACAGATGCTTTTTACATTTCTAGTTAAATGTATGATTTGCCTGTTAGCAAATAACTTTGTTTCATTCAGTAATGTCCCCACAATTACTCTACAGTAATCTCGGTATTGTTTAACTATCTTGCTGCAAGTATTAACTATATTCGTCAAACTTGACATCAGTACTGAACTTGCACACATAATTATGGTTAATAAGTAAAACCATCCATTTGTGAGTGTGTGTGTTACATTACATTTTGTGTTCCCTGTTTTCACTTCACCATTGAGTACCGACCTTAACTGACTGATCTTATTTGTGTTTGTGATATTCTGTTTGTACTGTTTATATAACATGCTTGATTCCATTTGTTCTGCACGTTTCATACATTTATCACAAGGACCGCATTATAATGCTATTTCTGTATCTACATCATTGCATGTGCAATCTTTGGGATTCGGACAGCGTGACATACCATCGCCATTCCCATGTTTGATACCTTTGCGATGTTCAATAGTAAAGTTGTACTCAGATAGTATTTCTAACCATCTAGCAATTCTGCCTTTCGGTGATTTGAAACTGAACATGTACTTTAATGCTAAGTGATCAGATCTAACCAGAAATTCTCTGCCTAACAGATAGTGTCTGAAGTATTCAGTAAAATAACGTATTGCTAGTAATTCACGCTCGGTTACACAATAATTTTGCTCAGCTTTGTTTAATGACCGACTTGCATATGCGATAACCTTTTCTTCACCGTTTTGTATCTGATTTAGCACGGCTCCTATACCGAAGTCACATGCGTCAACATCTAACACAAATGTGTCAGTACAATTTGGAAGTGACATGATGTCGGGACTTGTCAGAGCTCCCTTGAGTCTGTTAAACGCTATTTGACAGTCATTGTTCCAAATCAATGCACTATCATTTTTCGTAAGGTCATTTAGCGGTTTCGCTATAGAACTAAATTGTCTTACATATTTTCTATAGTAAGAGCATAGACCTAGAAATTGTCTAACCTCTGTTGCGTTTTTGGGTCTTTCCCATTCAAGTACTTTAGCGATATTGTTTGGGTCGGGACGTACACCCTTAGCGCTGACTCTATGTCCGAGAAATGTAACTTCCGGTTTTAACAGATCACACTTCTTTGCCTTAAGCTTGAGATTTGCATCTCTTAATCGAGCAAATACGGTTCTTAATCGCTCTATGTGCTCATTAAATGATTTGGCGAAAACGATGATATCATCAATGTAAATGATACATATGTACCACTGTAGACCTTGAAGTGCTAATTCCATAGCTCTTTGAAAAGTTGCACCACTATTTTTCATTCCAAATGGTGTCACTAAAAATTCAAACAACCCATACTTCGTACAGAATGCTGTTTTAGGAATATCTCGCTCGTGCACGGGAACTTGATGGTAACCCGATAGAAGATCAAGTGTACTAAATGATGTAGCACCTTGTACTGAATCAATACATTCGTCAACTTTCGGAATAGGAAACGCATCACATTTCGTAACTTTATTTACGCGTCTATAGTCAATGCAGGGTCTGAAACTTCCATCTTTCTTCCGCGTTGATAATAGTGGACTAGCCCATGGGCTATTTGATGTCCTTATTACGCCTTGATTGAGCATTTTGTCAATAGCTTTCTTTTCTTCGTCTGCATATGCCAACGGTACGCGACGAAATGGTTGTTTGAGAGGTTTTGAATCACCTGTATCAATAATGTGTTTTGCTAGTTTTGTCTTGCCTAGATCAGTATCATTTTTAGAGAATACATCGTTATACTCTATCAGTAAGTTTGCTAACTGTAACTTTTCATTATGAGTTTTGTCTTTACTTGACTGTATATACAGTGATTGTAAGTGTTCTGGTATATTTTTGCATACCTCTGTTATACCTATGCCATTATCTGTAATGTTCACTTTATCACTGTGATTTATCTGTCTTGTTACAGTGTGTTCTGTATCTTGATCCAGTTGTAAGCGTTTAGTCGCATGGAACTTGTTAGCATCATTTTCATTCTCACTTTCTAAAACTACTATAGGCTGTTCTGTGATAAATTCAGCTGTGCCTATGTGTGTATCTTGATTTATAGAGATTGTGTTTTTGAACGGATTCATTATTCTGACTTTTGCTGTGGGACTCTCATTAATATCAGCTAGACTTGCAGCCATCATTAAAGGAAAATTTTCCTTAAAGCTACTTGAAGGCTCGATTAATACCGTACTTGACTGTAAATTATCATCTGATTCTTCTCGATCAATGAATACATCTATGATTTGTTCTGTGAGACCTTGGATCTCATAACGATCAGCAGCATGAACCTGCCTGATTTGTGTTTTGTGAAAGCTATCACACTTAATGTCCTGTCCATCTAGTACTATTTTGTTCTTACTAAGTATTATGTCTACTGGTTTGCCATTATAATTAAGAATGTCCATCCCTAACAAAGCATCATCTTTGATTTTTGCGACAATTACTTCTGATTTCAATCTAATTGTGTCCAGAGTTATATCAGCTAGGCATGTTCCTTTACATTGTAGTGGATCACCACCTGCATGTACTAAGTTGCCTTTCTTGTACAATTTTGGTCTATCTGATACATCTATTAAATCATATATTTTCTCTGATATTACAGTTTTCTGTGCACCAGTGTCTAATACAAATTGTGTTGCTACGCCTTGAATTGCGCCCTGTATGTATATTGTATCGGAGCATGGAAATCCTCTCCGTATTGGCGTTTTCATATCACTTTCTATCTCACCCTCTATCTCACTTTCTATCTCACTTTCTTCAACAACTACGTCACTTTTAATGTAACTTTCTACATTACTAGCAGGACTGCTACTATGTATGTCAATTTCTATATCACCCTCTACATTACTTTCAACATCGCTCTTAACAATACTTTCTACATCACCCTTTACATAACATTCTGTTTCATTGAGACCATTTTTACATTTGACACTGCTCAGATCCCTAGAGTGTGTCATTGCTAGTTTAAATGTTGGGAATTGTTGCTTGACTGTTGCATTTGTGTGTCTGTTGTTTGTTGTTTAGGGCAATTGCGTATAAAATGATTTGGATCTCCGCAATTAAAACAGCTTTTATTGTTGCCTTGGAATCTGTTATTCCTTTGTTGGTCACGTCTATAATATGGCCTATTATAACCATTTGACTGCCCGTTTTCCTGTGGGGAGTGTGTGTTTTGTGTCATTGAGCCTAACTCGGACCGTATTATCTCTAATACTTTTGCTGTGTTTAAAACATCAGTGTTTTGTAGTGTGTTAGTGCTACTGTCTTGTCTGATAGTTTTGTGTCTGTTTTTACCTGATACTGCTCTAGCATTGTATGTCTCATCATCAGAACAGCTGAATATATCATTACTGTCATTGATGTGTTCTGTGACTCTTATGTCATTTTGATAAGTGCTTACTTTATGATTTCTTTGTTTTGTTTCTTGGAAACGAACAATAGCATATACAGCTTCATCAATATCTTTTGGTTCTTTAACGAACTCAACATGAAATCTAGCCTTTTCATCAATCATGCCATCCATGAATCGCCTTAATAAATCTTCCTGTCTTATTTTTTTATCTCTATTAGCGTGAGCTTTGTCATATAATCTCTTGAGTTCTGCGGCATATTCTTCCACAGTCTCACCCTGATTTTGGTTCCTGTTAGTAAATTTCATCCAGAATGTTTTTGCAGTTTCAACAATTCTAAATCTACTAGACAGTCCCTTACATAAGGATTTGTAACTAGACCTGACCCGTTTCGACAATTGACCATATACGAAATCTCCAGCTACACCTTGTAGTCTGGGTAATAGCTAAAATACTACAATAATAGTGAATAGGCTAAACCAATGACTCAATTCAATAGATAATTAAAGCAAATAAATAGCCAAACTTAATCCGAAATAAAATGAAAATATGTCCTAACCCTGAGAAAGTCAAATCTGATCTGCCAAATAACAAAGAATTTTCCCTTTTATACCCTCGAATTCCGTATCCGCGGAATTCCGCCGACAGCAGAAATATTGCAGGATCGGCGGAATGTCGCGGAAGATACGCAGAATTCCGCCAGAATTCTGCGATAAAAAAACCTTATTATGAATGAACATCAGTTAAATTTGGCTATAAATATACATAAAAACATCTAATACAACAAATTACCTAAAAGATGACCTTTTCCAAATGTAGAAAAAGCAAACAAACAAGTTTGACAGATGTAGGAAATCGTAATCTCACAACGTAAACAAACGCAGAGTACAATTAAAGCGCACGCGCACGCGCGATACTACGTCACGTCCGGTTTAATTAAATGACAACAACAACATGTACATTTACGAAGATAAATATACGTTATAACAGCCTAAATGAACGATATGGGAACGAGGCAATAACCTGGTCAGTACTTAAACTATAAATATTATGAAATGTGTCTAAGATCGTATCCTGACACAGAATAATAACACTAAAATAGACTACTAAGCTACGGACATGACCATACCCCACCCACCGGCCGTAAACAAGCGGTAAACACAAGCAGACTTTAAATGGAAATGGTAGCGAGTATAAACAAAAATAGATAGGTATGAATAGGTCACACACAGGGTACTGCAATATTGGTCAATGCACGACAAAGTTATGGTCTGGACAAGCTTCAATTTGACCTTCAACTGTGACCTTGACCTTTGAGATATGAACCTCGGGGTCGGTCATGAACCCCTGTCTCATTAAGGTGAACATTGATGCCACATATAAGAAAGGTTGGTCAATGCATGAGTGAGATACAGCACAGACAAGGTCTATAATGGTCATTTTTTAAGTTTGACCACTGAGTGTGACCTTGACCTTTGAGCTAGAAACCTGTATCTTGCGCAGTGCCTCATGGTGTTTAACACATTTGCCACGTTATTTAAAAATGTGTCAATCTATGAGTGAGATACAGCCCGGACAAGGTCTATAATGGTCATTTTTGATGTTTGACCTCTAAGTGTGACCTTAACCTTTGCGCTAGATACCTGGATCTTGCGCACTGCACACCGCCTCATGGTGTTTAACAACTATGCCAAGTAATTTTAAAAAGTGTCAATGCTTGTGTGAGATTAAGCCTGGACAAGGTCTATAATGGCCATTTTTTACCTTTGACCTCTAAGTGTGACTTTGAGCTGCTAGAGACCTGGATCTTGCGCACTGCACACCGCCTCATGGTGCTTAACAACTATACCAAGTAATTTAAAAAAGTGTCAATGCATGAGTGAGATACAGTCCGGACAAGGTCTATAATGGTCATTTTTGATGTTTGACCTCTACGTGTGACCTTGACCTTTGAGCTTCAGACCTGGATCTTGCACACTGCACACCGCCTCATGATGCTTAACAATTATGCCAAGTTATTTTCAAAAGTGTCAATACATGAATGAGATACAGCCCGGACAAGCAATTTGTGACGCCACCAGGCGACACAAAAACCCGCATTTAGCTACGGTCAAACGGATCAACAGACTGCAGTTCGAAGCGTAGGCTGTTAATTGTTCGTACTCAGTATTTTCGTACTCATGTATGTTCGCCTTCAATATTTTCGTATTCATAATTTAATCTACAAAAGTTGACATAAAATTGATTTTTTTTGCAGATGACATATGACCGAAGCGTCAGTAAAGGGGTGGTGGCCAAGACATTTGAAGAATTATTACAAAAATATAAGACTTACTTTATTTAAATGTATGTATGCAGTCTAGACAAGCTTGCTGTCTCTAAGCGGCTGGTGTATATACTGACTGTCCAGCCTCTCGTTTGCTGGCACTCAAAATATAAAACCAGCAAAACCAGAGACAAGTTTGTCTAGCATACTAGTTTGTCTAGTATGCAGTCTTGATATTAAGATTCTGTGTGAAAATCTTTTTCCTTTGTGTTGGATTGGTTTTACTTGTGACTACTGTTTACTGCATGCCTTTGTGATAGCCTAGTGGTTGAACATTTGCTTGGAGTGCCAGAGGCCCCCATTTTGATCCATGGCCATAACTACAAAAAGACGAAAAAAAAATTTGTACTGGTCAGATATTTCCTTGCTAGAGATATTCCCTTGCTATATTAGCATTACAGGGCTAATATTCTATTGTAGACAAGGATACCATCTGGAATGCCCCACAAGGTGTTGATCGGGTGATACATAAGTTGGAAAAACTTGTTTTACTATCAACCTAAAATAAATTAATATAAACAAAGCCACTCACGAATGTTCTGTTTATATACACTATCCAAAAATGCTGAACCGTCACCTTTTATTTCATATAATTATTTTGTTAATATTGCATGAATTATTATTATGTTCTCTCATGAAATTTTGCTTACCAATACTTGAATACGACTTGCAGTTAAATGTGGATTCATTTTGGTCGATTAAAGGTCATGTTAGTTGTTACAAGCGTGTTACGTAATGATTAATATTTTTCAAAGTCAAAATATTTTACCAAAATTGTTCATGGACAAGTGCATATTGCAATGCATGGCAAGCCCATGTTCATAAACTTGTAATGACTTTGGCATAACTGATGTCTGTGCTCCTCGAAATGCCAAGATTGACCCAAGGTGAACACTGCTGATGTGCAAGAATCTTACACCAAATTTCAAGAGGCTACTTCAATGAAATGTCAATTTTGCAAAAAGCTCACTTGTGTGTTGATGTTCAGAAATTGAAGGTTCCTGTCTATGAAAAACGGAGATAACCACTAAAATGATAATAACAAACTCATTTTTTGTAATTTAAAAAACAAACAAGGGCCGCAACTCTATCCGAGCTTTTAACATCCTGACAGGTCAATCGTGTTCTTGTTGTGCCAAACTTATCATGTTATGTTAAGTCTAAAACGGTGAATTACACTGCACATCAGCCAAAAATAAACAAATATTTTGCTTCAATGCATATTCATATGTCAGTTGTGAAACTTCATGTCAATAATAAAATGCATTATTAAAAAAATATTAATGAATAAAAAAAATGTCAACTAGGATTTGTGTCTACAGTGATATTTCGAAACTTTAAGACTGTTCATCTCGAGTCAATTTAATCATGTTATGTGTTTTTCTAGATGAACAGTCATCAGTAATGTTGATGTCATTCATGTGCACGTGATTTTTGAACCACATGCATTGCACGTGCAACTCATGCTTTATAAGGCAATACACCGAATTCACTAAAGCTAAACGACCAAAATAAATCAATACTCAGTAGCATCTCAGATTAAAGTATATGTTTTGCGAAATTTTATGAGAATAATTGTATTTTTGACAAAACGGGAATGAAATATTAACTGGCGGTTTAGCACTTTTTAATTTCAATTTTATTCTGTTTAATTTCAATTTCTTGATTGATTTATTGCAAAAGTTCAATATTGATTCAGTTATTTTGTGACTTTTGTCTGCCATGTCAGTTTGTTTGTTTGCATTTGACGGTTGTGAATGTGTACATGCTCATTCATTGTCTCTGCAAATGTCCAATGATGTCTGACTTTAAGGGAATGGTCAGTTCTGTGACTGCAGGACTTTGGAACGATACCCTACCCTAGGTCTTTTAGTTGCTCTGGCCAAGAATCTAATCAAGGACCTCTTGTGATCTGTAGTCAAGAGTATTATCCATTGGTACACCATGCCATCCATCTAGTGGTGATAGCTCAGTGATAACTGTTAAACACACTGGGCTGTCAATCCAATCCCAGCATGTTAATTGGACATTTCTGAAATTCGATTCATACAACAAGTATTCCTTGCTATATCTGACCATGCATACTATAAAGTATCTGGTGAAAGGTGCCAGGAAGCTGTGTACTGGTATTTGGTCTTTTAATTTGTACACTGGGCAAAATCATAGAACCAGGCTTTCTAATCAAAATAAGAGCATTTTACAGGGCCAAAAATGCCTGAATCTATTCTAATGTACGGTATCTCATTCCATTCGGGGACATTTTCTGTCTGTCCCTCTGGTCAGATCATGTTGTATCTGCACTGGAAGAGATTGTTTCAGCAACCTTTGAACGTGTGACTTACGGAGAGGGTGATATATACAAATGTATTATTCATCATCATACTCGTCATTATCATATTTTGCCATAAAACAGCCTGTTCTTTTAAAAAAGTTATTGACTCCAGCTTGTGAAACAATGAAAAGAAAGTTAAAATGTTCTATGTCCTGAAAATCAAATTAAGATATTTACTGTATTGTTTCAATCAATAGCTGAAGTTGGACAACTCAAATTTACCTTATAAATACAAGTAATGAAAATTGGAACTTTAATGACTTTTGTGCTAGTGTTACTCTGACAAATTCTCAATGACCTATTATTAATAATAATAATTCAGGCAGAGAAAAATTCAACATTCTGGACGACACAATGAAGATAGTCATGGAAACGGATGGAACAGAGATAGATGAAGATTTTTTTAGCATTGTTCCTGGTATGAGCCAACTTATGGTATTGGTGGGCACACAAATGTGGACACCGGCATTTGGTAATCATTATTTCAGGAGTACGACTTGACATTTTCATACAAAATCTTGTTATAATATCATGCAAATTTCCTGGTTAAAGGTATCAATCTTCAAAACTACTTATGTCAACTCCTAAACAAAGAGTATAACAAGGACAAATATTGCATTTTCTGCAATTTAGTTTCAAAATATGCCTGGTTAATACGCATACATTAGATGCTTAAAATGATATCAATACATGTTTTTTTCTCCTTATATAACAGAGGCCTATAAAAGGCCGCTTCCCAATCCAAACTTTCTTTAAAATCATGCAGTTTTCCCAAACATCCAAAGTTATACCTACAGGTTACTTTTTTGTTTCCCAAAACAGGAAATACACCAACATATTTCATAAAAAGTAGAGGCTAAGGCCCCTTCCAAACATGAACAGAAAAGTCCTGCAATAAGATTTAATTAAGATTTCAGTCACCCAACCTTCGGCGTAGGCTTAATTATTTTTAGCTCACCTGTCACAAACAAAGTGACAAGTTGAGGTTTTAGGATCCTTGGATGTCCGTCGTCCGTCAACTGTTTCTTTCAATGCTATCTCCTGCTAAACTACTGAATGGATTTTGACCAAATTGCACCGGAATGATCCTTAGGTGGTCCTCTTCAAACGTTCCGGTCCGCTGCATATGTAGGTCACGGGGTCAAAAACTAGATGTTAATAGTGTAAACTCTTTAAAAGACATCTCCTAAACTACTGAATGGATTTTGACGACACTGTACAGAAATGATTCTTAGGTGGTCCTCTTCAAATGATAGTAACAACAGTTCCGGTCTGCTGCCTATGTAGGTCACAATGTCAAAAACTAGGTTTTAAGTGAAACATTTAATTAAAAGGGTATATGGTTTTCAAATAGGAAGTATAATGTAAAATATTGTTCAATTAAACGATTTTCTATCGAAAAGGTGGAAAACTTTGTGACCTTGTATCGTGTTTAGCCTTGGCCTAAATGAGGTGAACTCTCACACCTGTTGCGCTCGAAATTCGCTGTTAAGTGATATATGTCAAAAATAGTAAGGTTTGACTAATATCTATTACTTGAATACATGCTTCAATCATTGACATCAATCAAGTATTACATTAAACCATGATTAGTACATGTAGAATGAAAGTTACTCGGATTATCAAAAAAGCAAAGAGAGCTGTCTTAAAGAAAGACTTAAAATCATCTTTAGTCCAACGAAACCGTCGCATATATGATTAATATGCCTGAACAAAATGCACACAATCATGTCACTGGTGATGTAAGATCTATAACTCATAAGTTTTTAATTATTTTACAGTATGCTTTGTTTTTTGTTGTAGTATCTTATGTACAGTGTAATATAAGAAAGACCGATCACCCTTCTGATTTCCTGATTTGTTCAGATTCGAGTAAATTGATATTGCCAAATAAACGTGATAACTAGCTTCGTTTTATGTACAACATTTTATTTAAATGTAAGTGGAAAATGAATGTATCTTTATAATTGCTATAATTTATCAACGTTGTAAAAATTATGTTTAAATTTGGAAACTAACCCATTAACATGTAATTGTTTTAATTAATACAGTTTGGTTTTGTGTACCAGAAGGACAAGTCTCTAATTAGCAGGATATACGTCTTTGTGGGAGATGTTGTCTGCCGTATAGATGAGATGATAAGAAAGAGCTATTTTTTCTCATGCTAAATGTGAATACCCAACAGCAAGACAGTTAAACTGCAGGTTTTTTCCAAGTAGGAAGACAATAAGAAACCAAATGTTTTCAGTCATGAGTGTTCAGAAGTGAGTGGCTGATATGTTCTCTGTCATGTGTGTTCAGCAGCGAGTGGCTGTGGTTTAGTTTTCTGTCACGCGAGTTCAGCAGTGAATGGCCGATGTGATATCAACGCAAATGGCGAAAGAATTTAGTCCACGGGAGGTCGACACAATGACGGATTTTATGAAAGTTAATATACATATTTTATTATGTTAAACTTTTTTGTAACCTGTTTGTGTATAAATAAAATATAATGTTCGTCTGACGATGGGAAGAAGATTCAGCAAGTGCAAGAATAAAGAGATGGAAATACCTAGATCGGGTATTACCGGCTAACCAGGTTCCGAATATAGGCAATTTTATTAAAATAGTATGTCCTTTGTGCAACAAATATCTGCCAGAACTTTCCATGTCAACAGAAGATGATAATCGGCAAATTGACGTGCACCGTGTCCAGGGTTGTGGAAAACGTGGTGAGACATTCACAAGAGTATTACGTTGCTGGTAAGGGAAGAAATGGGGAGGGGTGAAGAGTGGATTCTTCAGGATGTAAGGATTTCCCAATGTTATCGGATGCATAGATGGAACACACGTTGAAATACAGGCTCCACATGAAGACGAACCCTCAAAAACCTCGTTTTGCACAGAGAGGGTGCCGATACGGGTATACACCGTGATAAAGTATACAAGCATTAAAAGAAAGCCAACAAATAGCAACACAAACGAGGTAGATAGTACCAAATATATTTTATTAGCACATTCACCTAGCTAATGTTCAGATGTCATCCGCGGTTACTTAGCGAAACAAGGAGGTTACTTAGCGAAACAAGGAAATTAAATATGACGGACGAAAAACTATCAACAAAACCAGTTCATTGAAACACACATACTCAAGACTATCATCACCACCTCTATACAGTCCCTAACATAATTTGTTGTAGCTATCAAGAACTAAGTATGAGAGCACACGGATGGGATAATTTCTAGACTTGAACGTTATGTGCATGTAGGGCCTTAACGAAAATCGCGAGCACAAAAAAAAGTAAAATATAAGCGCCTTCTAAAATAACGTTTGGCGTCATCCGGTGCAGTCATCATTACACACAAATGTCAATTTATTGATTCGCGTTGAAATAACCATACACAAAACGTGAGGAAATCGGACAGGGGAGGAAGCAGCTTAACCAGCTGAGCACAGAAATCAGTTGCACAACTACACTGAGCAATGACCACGCATAAGCCAAAAAATATTACAAGTCGCCGCAAGATGACTCCATTTTACAAAGAAATTATAAAATAACGGTGATCACAAGAGATCGAATGAAACGCAGCCAAGACCCGACCGAGTTACCATGGAAGTTTTTGATGAAAGTTTCTTTTTATTAGATATAGTTTTTCATCAAACGTGCTCATTTCGCGTTTAAAATTCCAATTTAACTTCACTTGTACTCCATGCCGAGTATGTAGTACATAAGCTTGCTGTTCAGAAAGAGAAGCAATGATTACAGAAATTTATCACATGACTTTCCTCGTATCAAGGTTAGTATAGCCAGTACGTATAAAGTTATACGTACCACGTGTAGTATAAGGTATTAAGTTTTACAATAAATCAATGCGTATTTTGAGTTTTTAGTGTCATATGATTAAAAATCTCTCACTGATTGTCAATTGGTATATTTATATTAAACTCGTTCAGGAAATACCATAAAGCTCGCCAAGGGCTCGGTTTATAAAATAATATAAATTCATATCAATTGACAACTCGTGATAGATCCTCTATATATCACTTCACTCAGATCTGAGATGCAAATAATAGACTCTCACACCGAATGTGAGAACTTTTCGATTACCGATCGGTATCTTTCCCGTTCTAAACACAGGAATACCGTGATTTTCACAGCACAGGAAGACCCGAGGGCTTTACCACTGGGTACACCGTCTATTTTAGAACCGGGTGTTACAATAGCTAAGGGTGTCCAACAGATATGAATTACGTGCCGATTAACATACATTTCGATATTAGGCCGTACCAAGTAACGCTCTAAAAACATCCGTACCAAGTAACAATAACACAGAACATATACGATTGTGTTCCAGAAACACTATAGATGCGATAAATCCGTCCCATCTTGTCATAAATACAATAATTTGATATAATATCAACATTACGTTGGCTGTGGACATACTGCATCCGCGAAAACAGAGATTTATAGATGGATCCGTCCCGAGTAACACGTTTAAAACCACGTCTCAAGTAACAAATACAAAATTGGTACCGGCTATTTTGTTTAATTTGTGAATGACGACAACCTGAACGTGGCAACCATAAAGGCATACCGTGCGCTATGTTAGGTTTATGGATCACAAGTTGATAGATAGAAAATTGAATATTTACCTCGTCCGAACTGTAAAACACCCGTTCCGAGTAACGGTTTTTCCGGTTCTAAAAATAGACGATGTACCCAGTGTTTACCATCCTGGTGAAGGTTGAAGTACAACGTGATCCCAACAGAACACATTATACCTTTGATTTTGCACAGCTGGTTACTGTTCCACATCATGGAAAGCAGACCGGCCAATTAAACTAGCCTTGGGAAAACTTTTCCAAATATAGACAATTTGTCTACAACCATTTTTATAAAAGTTGTGAGAAAATCCGACAGGGAAGGTAGCACTTAACATTACCAGCCGAGCACATTAATCAGAAACATCACGACACAACTACCTTGAGCTATGCCCACAGAAACCCATGCCAAAATGAGGCACAACAACCCCGGGGCGTGACCTAGTTTAAAACAAAAGGAAGGTGACCTAAAATTATGCGACCAAAAGAGGTACAACGTATAAGAGGTTTGGACAAAGTTATCAACAAGTCAACTCACAAGTTATCCAGAGCATTAACTAGACATGTTTAGAGATTAGGTCAAATTGTCTTTTTTATTACCTTTTGTTTACCCTAAAACTGAGGCGAGTGGTTGTTTATTTGTAGCATTCGTATCATCTGGCCTTCATATATGATATAATAATAATATTATGATTACAATATAATGTATATAATTGTCAAAAAATGTACATCAATCATTACAATTAGATAACCTGTTCTATTACATGCACTTCTTTTTACCTTTAATAACTAACCCAAAACTCGGAAAAGTGTACGGTATGTATTGCGATGCCCTCGGCACAGACACACCTATTGGCGGAGGAAATAAACGTATCACCACCTCAAAAGAGAAAAGATAACCATACGGTACTCCTCGAGTCTTGATAACTTTTATCCACAACTTAACGAAAACATATAAAAAAGCAAAATGGCCGACATTGGACTTAACGCAAGACAAGAACGGCAATTAAGTCGAATTGAACTGGAGTGGACGCAGGTCAGAACGTACGCAGACGGTACAGGTTTACGCTGCACGGGTGAATCGACAGGTTAATGATTTTGATAGATGACTGACATCAGAGGCCTACGAAAAGGAACCGGCCCTTGACACTGCGACAGCGGATTACGATATGATAGCGTTGCGCTTTATGCCTCAGGTTTGCTAAGGTGAATAGATTTGGGGTGGATGTTGCCACTGTGTCATGGGTTGTGACAGACGTGTACGACCTCAAGAACAGGACCATTAACTTTCCCTCCGTGATTGGTCTTATAGACGTACACAGGTCGTCCACATCATTTCTGCAGAGGGACCAGGAGGCGCATTATGTCAACCGTCATCACTAAATGTACAAGCGACTGTAAAGGTAAAACTTCAAGACAAGTCTCTAGAGTCCACCCTCATTCCGTAATTATGTTGATATATAACTGATGTCAACTTCCTTAAAAATGTCCCAGGGTATATTATAATGTACATGCATTGTCGTCGGTAGTTTGATTACGTCACTTGACGCGCGTGATGAATTTAGGCCAACACTAGCGATTTTGGGTCGCTGGGGTCACCGCGTTGGAATAGTCTGAAGTAATATGCACCTAGAAATATGTAAATGTTTAATCCCGCCCCATTCCTACCTTGCCCATTTAATTAAACAAGTCGTAGTTGTGCAAACTAGGCCACGGAGGTTTCTACCTCATTTGGACGCCGTTTTGGCATGGGTTTGTGCGGTTGAGTAGCCGAGCAGTGGGGCCTTGGGAATTTTAGCTGCGTTTCATTCGGTCTCATGCGATAACCGCTATTCTAGAATTTATTATTTATCCTGGAAAACCCAATGATTGAAGAAGATAGAGTAATAATTGTGCATGTATGTAGTAAAATCAAGGTCCCCCGGGTGCTACTTCACCGTACCCCGATTTCACAGATAAAACTTCACCGTACCCCGATATACTCAACCGTACCTGGGTTTACAGCGCGCCAAAAATCAATGTCGTAAAATAACAAAATAATAGAATAACGTAAACCGGCGGCCATCGCGGCATTGAAAAAAATATTGTTTATAAAAATCAAAGTAAAAAATAAATTTTATTTATAAGTAAGTATCAAGCGGAGAAAAGGACGAAGCATAAGTGAATGTTCAGGCTGATGGAAACGAATTGAACACTATTTGCATACACATAATCTGTTGAAAGATAAAAACAAAGTGCGCCAAAACCGTCAGTGTTTTGATAACAGACTTTGTTCCAAGCGAAGTAACGTGACCATCTCGTGACCGATTTTTACGACAATGAAATCTTTTTTTAAAAATTCGACGGTAAAACAAAATAAATATTATGGGTCGAAGTATACCGAAATGAAATCTTCCTACCTTTCTTTCATGTATAAATGTTGTGTTCGGCGATTATAATCATATCAATTAATTTTTTCAGCTGTAAATATGGGGTTCCTGTAAGCATACTGGGGTACGGTCAAGTATACTTCAAAGTACCCGGGGTACGGTAAAGTAGTACCCGTGGGACCTTGACCCATTCAGCCAAATGTTGAGTAATTTGCAATGTTTGTATGGTATGGTTATTTAATTGTCCCTAGACGATTCTCAAAGTTGCTTTAAGTTAACGAGTCAATATGGGTCACATAAGTAAATACATCCTCCGTATTGATTGTACAAAAAGGTATGAGGAAATCTGACTGTCCAGAAGGCAGCAATCAACCTAAGCAGCCGAGCACAACTACACTGGGAAACGTCCACACATGAGAGACCGAATGAAACACAGCCAAGACCCGACCGAGTCACCCAAGGCGCGCTGTAGAGCGACCCACCAAACAAACAAGCGACCCCGTGACCTAGTTTAAACAAAAATGGCAGTGGCCTAAGGGAATGAAAGGGGTGGGATATAACATTACAGGGTGGCCACAGAAAATTAAGAATGAAATTCCCTGATTTTTCCCTGACTGCGAGATTATTTTCCATGATTGCTTGCGGTGTTCGTAATCATGTGCAAAGGGCGCTTCAACATGACGATATGACAAATGTGTGTGTATGTAACAACTTACGGAGTTATGTATATGAAAAGTTTGCTTGTCAAAAAGCCTGGCAAAGAGACACCTTATTATACAGCTGGAGATCCAGGGCATGCTTCCCTGGAAGTATTTTTAAAACAATTGTTTAATCTAATGCTTTCTTGGAATATGATTTTGTATTTATTATACAGGACATGTTTTATTACATTATCAAGCATTTTGTCATTATCCTTACTTTCAAAACGTCTCACTAACTAGTTATACAAATACATGTCATTTGTATAGCGCAAAAATTATGAAATCATATTCTATTGCGCTTTACACTAATATACATTCACTTAAAACATTCAGTTTAAAACCTGGATTCTAGAAACTAGATTTAGTCATATGATAAAGAGCACACTCATTGCCGATGAAACTTCCTAAACAAATAAGTTTTCAAATGTGCTTTGAACCTAGTTTCACTTTTGATGTCTTTGAGATAGTTTGGTAGATCGTTCCACCATTTTGGACCAGTGACGGCTATAGATCTGTCTGCTAATTTTGTTCGCCGTCTAGGGATGTGAAAGTTAGTGTCATTTTGTGATCGTAGTCTGTACCCTTGCCGAATAGGATCAAACAATGTCTTTAGATACGATGGAGCTGTACCCATGATGACACGGAATAAGATTACCAGAACTTTGAACATTACCCTGGCCTTAACTGGAAGCCAGTGTAATTCTGTCAGTAGATCTGCACTGGATTTGTCATAAGAAACATTCATGACAACTCTTGCGGCATGATTTTGGACTCGCTGTAATTTTTTCATCTGATAGGCTGGAATTTCAGTGAATAAGGCATTGCAGAAGTCAATATGGGAATGAACCAGTCCATGCACTAATGTTTCAGTAGACTTTTGTGTTAGATGTTTACATATAGCTTGAAGATTCCGTAGCTGCACATGAGCTATCTGGCATTTTTTCTGAATGTGGCAGTCAAAGTTAAGTGTATTGGTCATGATTACACCAAGATCTCTAACCTGATTCACACATTTTACATCACACCCACCAACATTGACACTTGTGATGTTCAATTTAGCTCTTAGTTCTTACACAAGTAGCAAAATTGTGAGAGTTAATCTTAATGAGAAGGGATATTTAACACAAGAGATGTCTAAAAGCAATAAAGGACTTGGTTAAAACTTTATCGTACAATTTCTACCTTCTACAGTGTTTTTGATATTCCTATCTTTACTATAAAGTGGACAATACATACATAAAGCATGGTTGGCAATGAGGCTTCCGCTTTGGAACTGAGAGCGACAACTGTCACGGGGGGTTTAAACTAGTTTATGGTACACCCAACCTCACACTTACCTCATCGACAACCTTATAGAACAAGACAGTGAAAGTAAAAGTTTCCCGCCATGACCTGACGTTCCTGACGATATCTATTCGCGATTATACAATACCATAACATACATTTTCTCTTAGGAATACGAGATAAATCATGCATAGCATTCATTAAATTTGTTATTCTTTACACCAAAAGATATCTATATAACTTCAGATTAAAAGAAACTCTCCCAACTATTCTTTATGCTAAGCACTATATTAGGTACCAATACAACATATTAAGAGAAATAGCTAATAAGAAAAATAGTATCAGTAATTTCAACAATGCTTGGAATGACATGACCGGAATTTTTATGTGATATCCAAATAAATATCAATAATAATTAGTAGATAACAAACCTCATACCATAAACTTTCTGTTTAGAGAAGCTACATTGTCCTTTTTGCTTTTTGTTTATGTTTTCATAAAACTGAGGTGAGTGGTTGTTTTTATTTAGTATTAATTGTATCATCCTTCAACAAGTATTATATATAGCTCTTTTAATTTTAGAAATATGAATATCATGGTGTAAACTAATCAATATTACTACTAACCTACAACTTGTAAGGTTTAAACTGGGATGCCCTCGACCCAGGCACACCTATTGACGAGAAAAATAAACAATTATAACCCTAAAAAAACCAAAAACACCATGACATACATAAACAAATTTAACAATGATTAAAATCGTTAAACAAAACGAACCGCGGTCCTTCTTGGATGCAAACCCCAAGCACAAGAGGGCCGAACTAACGTTAACCGTGATGAACGGTTTCCGTTACCAATACTTATTTTACTACATCGATTATTGGCGCGCAAGACGATCCGGGTACGGTTAAACATATCTGGGTACACAAAAAGCATATCTGGGTACTCAAAAGTATTATTTGAGAATCGGGGTATGGTGGAGTATACTTCAAAGTACCCGGGGTACGTTGTAGTAGTACCCGGGGGACCTTAACCCATTCAGCTTTACTGTTCTGTTGGATTTTCTGTTCACTAGTGCATCACTCAAGTTCTTATCCCTTCTACATGCTAGCGTCGGTGGTTCATTGAAGTCTGGTCATCACATCAAATTCATATAACATCGGTGGATGTTTTTTTTTTTACTATGTTCGTCAGGTTAACGTTTCGAGTTATGTTAATAACCCTCTCTGTTTCCTCCGTCCTTGGTTTCTGTAGTAACTTATCTTTGTCAAAGTTCTCCACTTTCCCTAGCAGTTAATATATTCCTACTACTACACACCGTCTTCTCCGTGTCTTAAGTTCCTGTCTGTGTTGATCAAAGTCCTCTCTTTCTAAAAGCGGACATCAAATAATTCACAGTCGTTGTGTCTATCAGTGATGGCAAATCAGTGCGGGTGACCTGTCGTTCTACTTCTATGTGACAAACTTATGGCAAGCAAATGAAAGTGTTTCCTAAAATGGTTCTAATGCTCCAACACCAAGTGGTTGGGCTTTATGGCTGGAATGGGGTGGCAGCAAACATCTATAACACCAAGGGTTATGCGAGTGGAGTGGCAATCGTAGAGCGAAATACAGTATATTGATGCTACGTGCTGTGGACCAACCGTTTGTTTGACATATTGAAGTTGGTCTGTGGTAAACACCATTTTGTCAAAATTTCATTTGACAGACACAGTCTTTTATAAACAATGGCATGAGGGACGGCTACCCAAGTGCATTCCCGGCTGCTATAACAGTTGTAGCCTGACGACAGGGAACTTTAAAATAATGGTTGCTTTCGGTCGCCAAACGCTATTTTTGGTGGTTATTTCAGTTTCATCGACATTGCAGATAAATCAGGTTTGTCACTCAAATTGTATTTCCCCATGATAGTTAAGTGAAAAGTTTCTAATGTGTGTTGAGGATGCACCAAATACACGCGACAGTTCTCTTTTCTTTGGTTTTTGTATGATTCGGTCTGCACGTTTATTATATCCATCTGGTATATCGATACCCTAACCTGACCAAATGCATTTTCGTAGAGCGCTGAATTCTATGTAATATATCGCAGGCTTAGAATGAGAAGGTCGTAACTACAAAATCAATATTTTGAGAAAACAAGAAAAACTGTCTGATAACTACTCTTTACTTAAGGAAAGTGCAAAAAAAATGATTTCTCTTCAAACGTATACTGTTGTTAATATGTTTAAGACAAAAGCCGGGATCATTCATCTTCAAAACCTCATCTATTTCCATCATGTTTATCTTAACACCCTTGATTGAATAGGGGCATATTATTTCCAGAGCACCCTCCTCACCATTCTCTTAGACCCTTCCACCGCTACTTGCACCCAAAAATGAATGAGTAGTACTTAAAGTAAGGCCGGCTGGAATAACTTCAATATTTTACCCGGAAGACTATTTCAGTAGTATATACTGCTGACAAGTAACTACTTTTTCGTTCTCAACACCCCATTGAACTGATAGTGGTAGAGTATGATACCTGCCGAAATAAAAACAATACATTTGTTAACCCTTTAATCCATAATACAAAGAAATGTCCTTTCTGCCAACTTTAAACTCTATGTTTGCTGCAACACTGCTGTCCAAATTGAAAAAAGGTTTAACGGTTGACTTATAATTATCAAGCTGGTCGGGTTCAATTCTAAGAATATTAACAATACTTTATATATGATATATTCCTCCACATGTGGAGTAGTTTCCTGATCCGTAGATAAACAATTGTGGCTTATATCAAGGCATTAGCCATACCTTTGGCCACCTTTAGTATTTCTCCTAGTTCAAAGAGTTTCCCTAAACCCGTTTTACTTGCTTTGGTAAACATATTTACCACTAATCCTGAACAGGTATGTTAAATTGACACAAGTGAAATAATAAAAAAAATGTTTGTGATTACTATAGTGGACAATTAACATTTTTAGTATCTTACTTCTCCAAGTTTGATCCTTCTAGTATCTGGTTGATCAGACTAGGTGGAGTGGAGTTCTTGCAAGCCGAAATTGCACCAAACTGTAAACTTTTAATTCTGCCTCTGTGCCGTTCAACCCAAAGGCCGCTTTTCCGCTGCTCTCTCGTTTGTCCTTCCACAAATCTACACAAAGGCAGTCTTTAGCTTCCAAGAACACAGCTAGACGAAGTCTGATGAACCAGACACTAAAAGGATCAAACTAGGATAATCAAGGTACTAAAATTTAATTAAGGTTTGTAGCTAGCAATAGAAGGTGCACTATGACGGGATACTTTACACACGTTAGGTGGATCTACACGAAGTTACCTTTGACGAACATCACACGAGCCTTGCGTTAAGTCCCCGCACCTCGTCGATGGCCTAATCAATCTTCTTCGACCTAGATAGAAAATTTTATGCTAATTAGAAAAGGATTTGTTCCTACGAAAAGGAGGCACATCGGTACAACAGCAATATTCAGAACGTTAGAAAAATGAAAAAGAATAAGTCGATTAGTGAAATACTGAATGGACTACTGCAAGTTGCCATCAATGACCATGTAGTACAAGTAGTAAACCAATCGTAAATGAGGCTGTACAAAGGTGGCTTGACGGAAAGTCAGATGGTAGCCCTGAAATTGGTAATCTTTATTTTGTACCAATTTCTCTTCACAATTATTTTCACAATACTCTTCACAATTCTCTCCCTATCCTCATCTTTTCTTCGTTTCATGTTAACTTCCTACTCCTCACACCCCTCTTTTGTTACTAGTTTATATTGTTCTGAACATTTGCTGCAACGTGCAAATTCTCGCATGGTTTAACAGTTTATTAGGCCCGATTAGCAGAACGTAACCGACTTTATGCAAATATATTCCTACTTGAAATTGGTATAAATAATTACCTGATTTAGCAACAATGGCTTGAATAAATACCATTGACTGTTGCCTGGTCAAGAGTATATGTTGCGCCGCACAATGCATGGCATAATTGACGAACGCCTGTGTTTCTTCAGGGGTCAGTTGTTTTGCTGGCTCCTTTTTGAATGATGTCCAAGGGTTGTGAACATGGTCATAGACGGTGGTTTATAGCACCATCAAACTCCCTTGCTGCAGCCGTTATTGAAAGGTGCTCTCTTTTCACTACAGGTACTGTCCGGAGAAGTGTGTCTTTCCTTTTTGCCATGATAAGTGAAAATGAACAATTCAATTTCTATTAAGACCTATACGCTCGAATTTTTCATGACATGAATATAAATAACACATGTATAGATCTATATCTCATTTGGATCTACAAAAGCTCTTTTTCATTGTTAAGTTGAGATAAAAGTATGTATGATGCATGTATGACAAATATGCTTAAATTAGCCTAGACTAAAATACACTACCAATCTTGAAGTAAAAGTAAGTAATTATGAAAAACAAAAAAGGAAAAGTAAGTTCCGGAAAATAATCAATTCACAATAAATCAATTTACCACTAAAAGTACATCAAACATGCAATAATTTTTCATCTGTAAATGTCACCTATTTCCGTGACCCAAACAAAAATGGCTGTTACGGACTTACCTTCCGTGTCGGATTTTCTCATACCTTTTTAGCTCACCTGAGCACGAAGTGCTCAAGGTGAGCTTTTGTGATCGCCCAATGTCCGTCGTCCGTCGTACGTCGTACGTCGTCAACATTTTGACTTGTAAGCACTGTAGAGGTCACAGTTTTCATTAAATCTTAATGAAACTTGATCACAGTGTTTGTCTCTATAAAATCTAGGTCAAGTTCGCAACTGGGTCATGTGGGGTCAAAAACTAGGTCACTAGGTCAAATCTTAGGAAAACCTTGTGTACACTCTAGATGTCACCAGTTTGTTCCAATCTTCATGAAACTTGGTCAGAATGTTGTTCTCCATAAAATCTAGGGCAAGTTCAAAACTGGGTCATGCAGGGTCAAAAACTAGGTCACTAGGTCAAATCTTATTAAAACCTTGTGTACACCCTAGAGGTCACCAATTTGATCCAATCTTCATACAACTTAGTCAGAATGTTGTTCTCCATAAAATCTAGGCAAAGTTCAAAACTGGGTCATGCAGGGTCAAAAACTAGGTCACTAGGTCAAATCTTATTAAAACCTTGTGTACACCCTAGAGGTCACCAATTTGATCCAATCTTCATGAAACTTGGTCAATATGTTGTTCTCTATGAAATCTAGGCCAAGTTTAAAGCTGGGTCATGCCGGGTCAAAAACTAGGTCACTAGGTCAAATCTTAGAAAAACCTTGTGTACACTCTAGAGGTCACCGTTTTGGTCTAATCTTCATAAAACTTGGTCAGAATGTTGTTCTCCATGAAATCTAGACCAAGTTCGAAACTGGGTCATGTGGGGTCAAAAACTAGGTCACAAGGTCAAATCTAAGAAAAACCTAATGTTCACACATAGGTCGCAATTTTGATTGTACTTTCATGGAACTTGGTCAGAATGTTGTTCTCTATGGAATCTAGGCCAAGTTCAAAACTGGGTCACGTGGGGTCAAAAACTAGGTCACTAGGTCAAATCTTATTAAAACCTTGTGTACACCCTAGAGGTCACCAATTTGATCCAATCTTCATGAAACTTGGTCAGAATGTTGTTCTCTATGAAATCTAGGCCAAGTTTAAAGCTGGGTCATGCCGGGTCATAAACTAGGTCACTAGGTCAAATCTTAGAAAAACCTTGTGTACACTCTAGAGGTCACCGTTTTGGTCTAATCTTCATAAAACTTGGTCAGAATGTTGTTCTCCATGAAATCTAGACCAAGTTCGAAACTGGGTCATGTGGGGTCAAAAACTAGGTCACAAGGTCAAATCTAAGAAAAACCTAATGTTCACACCAGAGGTCGCAATTTTGATTGTACTTTCATGGAACTTGGTCAGAATGTTGTTCTCTATGGAATCTAGGCCAAGTTCAAAACTGGGTCACGTAGGGTCAAAAACTAGGTCACTATGTCAAAATTTAGAAAAACCTTGTGTTCACTCCAGAGGTCGTGGTTTTGATCCAATAATTATGAAACTTAATCAGAATGTTTTTCTCTATGAAATCTAGGCCAAGTTTTAAACTGGGTCATGTGGGGTGAAAAACTAGGTCACTTTGTCAAATCTTAGAAAAACCTAGTGTTCACACCAGAGGTCATAATTTTGATCCAATCTTCATGAAACTTGGTCAGAATGTTGTTCTCTATGAAATCTAGGCCAAGTGCAAAACTGGGTCATGTTGGGTCAAAAACTAGGTTACTAGGTCAAATGCTTAGAAATTCATTGTGTTCACTCCAGGGGTCACTATTTTGATCCAATCTTCATGAAATATGGTCAGAATGTAGGTTGTACTGATACCTAGACCATCGGCAACAGGTGAGCGACCTAGGGCCTTTCAGGCCCTCTTGTTTACATTTTCGTACTAAAATATGAATTGATGCATGAATGGTAAAACTTAATTACAACTTAATTATGTAACTGAGGTGCCTCATGTTACAATATTTTCAAATGACAAAGCACAATATTGTCGTTTACCTTATTTCTATGCTCTCACTGAACTGCTCCATGTTTATCCCTATGTAAGGAGTGGACTACAGATAGGGCACGCACTTCTGATTCGAGAGCCCCCTCTGGACCACTGGTTAATTTCTCTGAGCAGACTCACATGCTCCATTCTACCATGGTGTAAAATGGTAATGACGTCGCGTCACAAGTTGGAGCTAGTTTGTGTAACGTCAAACGCCGTTATTTTAGATAAATATAGCTGGCGTTAATTTAACGTATAACTGTCATTATAATTAAATCACGAGTGGACAATGACATCAAGCTTAGCACACTATTTGTGTTCTAATGTGCATTGGGGCACACACCCAATAATGGCAGAACTTAACTATGGCAAAATAAATGACAACTTACAATAATGAAGCGATAATTAAAGCGACAAAAATTGTTCATTACAAAGATAACCACAATGTCTTTGTTGTTGTGCTGTATTTTGCATACATGCATGCATTTCGAGTAACGACTGAGGAAAAATTAAATCATTCTTAAACTAAAAACATACTAGAAATTGAATAATTATATTTAACAAAAGTAAACGAGTAATCTATTATAATGTAAGTAGATGCATGTATAACTTCATTTAAAACTCAAATTATTTCTAACCTATCTCTCTATAATTATAATATATATACATGTTTATATCCAGTAAATAGTATGGTTGTAAATATGATATTTCCTATAAAACCCTTCGTTTCGCATATTAATCAGATGGAGGATGTTTTAGAAAAGGGTTACGCATATACATAATCAATGCAAACAGATGTTGTTCTTGTAGAAATACACGAAGCATTTTAAAGTAGATATCAACGTCAGCGTCGCCTGAAACGTGCCGTGGGACATTTCTGTGGACATGCATTATTACGCACCATTTCATAATGCTTGCATTATTTAACACCATAATACATGTATAGATTCAGAAGAAAAACAATATTTTATTTCTTCAGTCGTTTGCTTGCAATACACACAGCACAAAACATAAAGAAGAAACGAAAATCACAGTTTACTTAACGAACGTATTTTTTACGCAAGTGGGACATTCCTGTGGACACAGAAAAACAAGGAAAAAACATTGTTTATATCATTTTATCACTTCAGTTTTCAAAAAATATTATCTAGGAAAAAACAATATTTGTGTATTCAAATATTTAATACGTGCGTTGAAAAAGATAGGTATAATTCACATTTTAAATTCTTACTTGTAGCCTAAACGCTACTTTTTTCGGAATCTCTACATCATTATTTTTCTTCAAACAATGTTTATTTTTCAACTTCCGGTTCCGTTGAGCAAATCTACGGACATTAAATCAGAAGTACATGGTTTCAACTCTTGTCAAGCAAAATTTTAACATCTTTTGGCGTGAAAGTATTGGTGAAAATTAGGTTTTAATGCAACTGCTCGATAAAAAAATGTTACATCTCTACAACGCGTATTTTTTTTTTTTAGTCTTTCAAACAAACTGACGTCTCAATTATTTATCATTTTTAAAGAAAATTTAAACATTTGTTTAAAACATTTGTTTCTCTTTAAAATGATGTATAACATTATATAGTTACGCGACGGGTGAACAACAGAATCATTTAACAAGAAATAAAAACGCCGCAAAATTAAAATAGCTCCAACTTGTGACGCGACGTCAATGCGATGACTGTGTCTATTCCTTGGCGCCGCAGATCGATGTTGGCTGCCACACCAACAGGAGAGAAAAGTCTTCCCAGGGAGGTAGCTCCATAGGTAGTCCAATGAATTGGGGGAGGTTTAAATGTCAAAGGGTGGTTGAGTGGCCTTACAGCTAAAAAGAACCCTAAAAATCGGTAACTTAACTTTTTGTAACAGTTTTTGTATTAAGGGGACAGCCATTTAATGTTCCGGGGTAGGGGCAACGGGAATTTCAAAAAAAAGTTTATTCTGCAAAATGAGCAAACAAAATGTAACAAGCAACCGTGAAAAAAGAAATTCTACATATTGAGAAAAAATCGATTGTCCAATCGATGGGGGCTCAAAAATATGATTTGTTGTCCACACTAACATTTTTGACGTAGCTAAGATTTTTAGCGAAAATATACTATAAACTATATGTATTTATTTCGGGTTCGATATTCTCGCTATTCAATTATATCTTTTCATGTGGCTGTATTTTTCTACCGTTCACCCCATAATCTGAAATTATCAAAATTTAGGCCCCTAATGCATGACTTCTTTATATGCATCTGATAATATAGATATATATTATATTCTAAAACGGTAAAACATATACTTAAGCCCTCCATTTTTAAGGTCAGAAATTCCTAATTTGCCCTGCTTTTTAGACCCCTACGGTTGACGGGGCAAAATTTTTGCAGTCTGTTCGTCAAGAAATCCCGATCTATTTTTATTCCATGTATTGTGATACATGACCAACATACGGCTCTGTGTCTGGCTTGCAAATGATCGTCAGTACATTCCCTTGGAAGCATATCATTCTGGTTAATCCCAATGTTGTGTAGAATCATGCATGTAATGATTACAGCCGAAGCTTTTTCTGCTTTCATTCGTAACCCGTACGATAAACATGGAAACCTTCTCTTTAAAATACCAAAAGTCTGCTATATTGACTATCTCGGATTTGTTGTATCGCTCCTAGAAGTAAACATGAATTGTTTAAGTCTACAGATTAGTTAACAAGATACGTTGTCATTCCAGGGACTCATGTACCCTGCCAACAAAAGGCTTTGATAGTGGCAAAAAATAACCTGGGAGCTAATCACTCCAAGCACATCTACATGTTGAGGTTGCACATGGATAGAAAGACATGCATAAAACAGTATTCACCCTTACAACTTTCATTTAACTTGTTATCTGGCTATTACAATAAAAGCCTAAGTGAGATCTTTAACTGTTTTGCCCTACTACTTATTGAAATGGCATAGAAAGCATAGGAAATGAGGATAACAACATTCCCGAACACCTTAACCAAGTACCACTTTAACTGAAATAAGCTGTCACAACATAAGCCTTGTACATGTAATGTGATACACAGGCACCCGTCGTGTTATCCCCCCTCCCTGTAGACCCCAATACAACCCAGGTACCACCACCAACCCAAAATATACAACCCTAGCACATATTTTTTTATACATATCACACCAAATAAAATTGTTTTCAACAAAAATATTACACAACATGTGGTATAGTATGGTAACACTTGAAGGTCGAGAACCAGCGGCATCAGACGAGACACTGGTCTAGTTTCAGAAGGTCATGAGCGCGTAATTTTCGCACCAGCACATCAAGCCCAGTCTTATTTGTCAACTAAATGATTGTTCTTTGTCATATTGTCATAGTATACTTTTAATTCACACACCTGAGCGTACTATGAGCGGCGAGTCGTCAAAGTGGCGAAAAAGCTTCCACGCTCAGATATGACCGAGGCTTGTTCAGAAATTAATCCGGGCTGTTAAACTTTATCCGCTGATGGTACCCGGCGCACCTTGGCATGGACGACACATACGAAATGTACGGCTTTTATCCAAGTGCATCCTGTAAAATGGTTCGACTTTCTTTGAAAAATTCGATTCACTCGGAAAATGTGTCGTAGTGTGTTATATAGGGAATTATGATGGATTCAGCTGACGGTGAGTAGTTACACAGTTTATTTTGTAAACGTACATGCCAATGTGCACCGGGAATTAAATACTGGTCTTGTAAAGTTATTGCACCTCGACTTGCACGTTGGCTATATGATTGTTTCTGATGTATGTTATCCTCAAAGCTTTAGAGCGTATGTAACTGAAACAAGAAGTATCGCATTGCATTGAATCAGTTGAGATTTGTCTCACATCTCTAAAATTGTAGGCATAATTGGATGCTAAATTCAGTTTTTCTCTTTTGGAATTTCCATAACCAACCTTTCCAATGGATATCGAATGGCTGGCTCATAACTCTTTTTGTTCCTGTGCGAAAACATTTTAGATCCAGACCAGGTGGTGTCAATATCTACCACTTCTTTCATTGTTTCCTATAGGGTTGAAATAGGCGCTGAATATCTCTTAGTTGCCCATTTTACTGCCAAGCCATCTAGAATGACAGCTTTGTATGCCTGAGTGAGATCTTCTACTGTTTTGCCATACTTCTAACTGAAAGGCCAGTAGAAAGCCCGCATAGGAATAGAGGATATCAACATTCCTGAAACGTCTTAATCAAGTACTACTTTAACTGAAATAAGCTGCCGGAACATCATCCCAGTGATGTGATCCAGTACCAACATACGGCTCTGTTTCTGGCTGCATTTCTTTAGCACATTCCCTTGAAAGCATGTCATTTTTATACGCCCGTTGAAAAACGGGACGTATTATGTGAACACCCTTGGCGGGCGGGCGGCGGCGTCCAGAAATTTGTCTGTACTCTAACTCAAACAGTTTTTGTCCGATCGTCTTCAAACCTGCTGACAATGCTTATTGGCATAATATCTAGGTCAAGTTCGATTATAGACCAAATCAGTGCAGGCCTTCTGGGTTATGGTCCTTCTTTTACCAAAAAAAATGTGAAATTGGCTTTGTCTGTACTTTGACTCAAACAGTTTTTGTCCGATCGTCTTCAAATTTGCTGACAATGCTTATGGGCATAATATCTAGGCCAAGTTCGATTATAGGCCAAATCAAGGCAGGCCTTCTTGGGTTATGGGCCTTCTTTTACCAAAAAAAATGTGAAATTGGCCTTGTCTGTACTCTGACTCAAACAGTTTTTGTCCGATCGTCTTCGAACTTGGTGACAACACTTATGAGCATAATACCTAGGCCAAGTTCGATTATAGGCCAAATCGGTGCAGGCCTTCTTGGGTTATGGTCCTTTTACCAAAAAATGTGAAATTGGCCTTGTCTGTTCTCTAACTCAAACAGTTTTTGTCTGATCGTCTTCAAACTTGGTGACAACACTTATGGGCATAATACCTAGGCCAAGTTATGATTATAGGCCAAATCGGTGCTGGCCTTCTTGGGTAATGGTCCTTCTTTTACCAAAAAAATGTGAAATTGGCCTTGTCTGTACTCTTACTCAAACAGTTTTTGTACGATCGTCATCAAACTTGCCGGCAATGCTTATGGGCATAATATCTAGGCCAAGTTCGATTATAGGCTAAATCGATGCTGACCTTCGTGGGTTATGGTCCTTTTTTTACCAAAAAATGTGAAATTGGCCTTAATTGTCTGTACTCTTACTCTGACAGTTTTTGTCCGATCGTCTTCAAACTTGATGACAACGCTTATTGGCATAATATATTGGCCAAGTTAGATTTTAGGCCAAATCGGTGCTGGCCTTCTTTGATTATGGTCCTTCTTTTACTAAAAAAAGGTTTTGACTTAATATGGGCTTTTATTTCATAATCAAAATTTTTTGTCACTAGCACACCCAAGACGGGCGAATTTTGTGATATTTTGGCACTCTTGTTGTCAATTGTAACGATTACAGCCGAAGCTCTATTTGGTTTCATTCTTAGCCGGTCGGATAAACACGGAAACAACCTCTTTAGCACACCAAATGACTGTTCAATTAGCACTCTGGTTTTAAAGAGGGAATTGTTGTATTGCTCCTAGAAGTAAATTTGACATTTATAAAGTAAACTGATTAGTTAACAAGATACGTTGCCATTCCACAGACTTAATATACGCTGCAAACAATATGCCTTCATAGTGGCAACACTCTTCTGGGCACTAATAATTTCAAGCACATCTACATGTTGAGGTTGTCCATGCGTGAAACGTTTGAAGAACATCCTATAAATCTGTACCAAGAGTTAAGTCCACAATCGTGCGTCTATGGATAGAAAGGTCACAAGTGCGTGGTTCGCGTGCTAATGACGTCTGTTCAAAATAATTTACGGAGATGACGTCATAATAACGTACATGGAGGCAGACGAGAAATATTCCCGCCAAATTAAAATTCAAACTCAAGAACGCAGGTTGATTCAATCTACTTCGAATAAAAAACGGCACGTTTTACGGGTTGCGCCGCCCGCGCGTACATGGGTGTGATAATCGCTTATTAAACGCGTTAAGTACATATAATTTTAATTTAATTGCATGATTTTTATTTAAATATCATTCATGAAGGTAATTATAAAATATAATGGTTGTGTGACGTCAGATAAAAAAAATATCAACAAAGTACACGATTTACTGGGACAACCCTCGTATGTGTTTTATTTCATATGATTTACAATGACATTTAATTATTGTAACCGTTGTTCAAATATCTATACATTCTAGATTTTTCTGAGATGTTGCATAAGTTTAACCATCATGACATGCTGTGCACTTTTCCATTGTATTTATCAGCCACCAGCTGCATGATTTATGTATTCCTTGAGATGAATGAACTCTTTTATGTGATACTGTAACAGGCCCCACTTTTCATAGGTAGTTAGTGGCGCCGGTCTTTTTAATAATTCGGTTAAATTGTAGAATATTGTTAGATTTTGAATTAAGCACAGCTTGTTTCGTACGGTTATAAAAAGCGAGGTTTTGTGTTGGACAGTTGTCAAACCAGTTTTACCAGGGTGTGGCAACGTTATCAGCTTGTTGGTGTGTGTAATACTTGTCTGTGTGTGTAGTAACAAATTTGCCTTCAAAAAATAGCATTATCGGCCTTTCAAAAGTATTATCAGCTTTTTGCCCCGCCGCCACGCGCCCCCGGGGCGATTATCACTGATAATGGCCCTTGGAAAACGTTCACGCGCAACGTTACGTCATTTTAGCGTCGGCCGCTGAGCGTAGGCCTATTTCTACCAGAATCACTTACAAACACGGTTGATGGCTTCGGAGAAGCAGAATAGCACATTTAAAATATATTTTGTGTCAACCTCCGATGAAATATACATGACCTATGTACTAGACCTTTAATTTATTATCAAAACAGCGAGTTTCCTAGACGAGATCAATATTTTGATATTCCTCCGAAAATGCGAAAAACACTTTTTTTCAGAATTTTGCATTAAACTGAACACCAGCGTGTAGCAAATTATCTAATTAAGAAAATGAATACCCACATGATAGGTTTCCGTTCAATAATAAAAAAGTTACGAGCATTTTAGTGTTAGATCTACAGCTCTTGTAGATGTGCATTGCGCGCTTAGTTCCAAGTTTGACAACAATAACTCTCTACATTAGCAAATGATCTACCAATTACTGAACACGTTAAGTTTTTTTAATGTGTTGTTTTAATGAAAAGCTGCAACATAAATATTATACAGAACAATAGATGGCTTAGCAGATTATCACTCAAAGGCACTGCTCAGCCATGTATTATTCTATAAATATATGCTATGTAGTCAGACGTAAAATAAAAGATCGAACTATAGACAGGAGTTGTTGGTGTTTACCCAAATGACCCCAAGTAACAATTGGAGCCCCCAGTGAGGAAATTTTTGGAACATCGCCATCGTGACTACAGAGATCTACCATGGTACCGTATTTAATTATTCAGCCATATTTCTGTTTCATGTGAGAACTGACTGACCAGTGTTATTTGTTTGATACTTGCATTGAAACATTATTTTGTGAGTGAAATTATTTTGTGAGTAAACTTTTTTTTGTAAGCGGTTGAGTAAAGCACAGTCACTGGTGATGGTTGAATTTTTTAATTAATACCGTATGTTTCAGTATCGTAATTAATAATTCAGTAATTATATTAATATATCATTCATTATCATGTAATTTGCTTATCATTTCATACGGCCATTCCATCATTCTTCTTCTTCTACTTTTTCTTAGAAGTTGTTGCTGTTGAGTAGTTGTATCAGTAGTTTTGTTTTTGTCACATTAGTTGTGTTGTTGAGCGATGAATCAAGGTAGTGTGACAGCACGTTGTGTATATTGTCTGTTGACAGTTATTTGAGTTGGAGATTTAAGGTTGTTTGACCGACTGTCTGGTTGTGTTGTTGAACTGTTGGGTTAAAGAAGTGTGGCATCTCTTTGGGGTTTTTTTCTGTTGTTTGAGTTGATGATTTAAGGTCGTGTGACCTGACAGTGGTTGTCTTCTTGGTTGTTCAATTGTGGATTAAGAAAGTTTTAGTTGTATGTATTAGTACTGTGGGTGTACTTTTAATATATATAGTTACTGTAGTAGTATATATATTAGTATCTAGTTGTAGGTGTAAGCAATTATAACACTGATCATATTATTTTTATAATTGTTTTGCTACTGTATGTTTTTATATTGTATCTTGTGCTATTTCATTGTGTTATTGTGTGCACATATATTTCTCTTTTTTTTCATTATTATACTATTTAACGTCTAACAAGCATTTAGCTTTTAGAAATGGCTACTGGGACAGAGAAAGACCTGTTGGAGGCATTGAAGAAGTTGAAAGTTGAATCGGTGGCAGAGTTAGATAAATTGATGACATCAGGTGCAGTAAAAACCAAACCAGAACCGAAAGAAACATGTAAGCTTCCTCGAATTTCATTTATTTTTGGCGAGGTGGGAAAAGGGGAAGTAAGCTATAGAACCTGGCGTTATGAAATCAATTGTTTAGTTCAAGAAAAATCGTACAGTCAGGAGGGAATTTTATTAGGGATCAGAAGATCATTAAGGGGGGAAGCGGCTGATATGGTAATAAGACTTGGAGAGAAAGCCACTATTGAGGAGATATTAGAAAAATTTTAATGTACTTTTGGCAACACTGAAACACCGGAAACAGTACTTCGCAAATTTCACGGTTGTGTTCAGGAGTCGAATGAGTCGGTAGTAAAATTTGCTTTTCGTGTAGAAGAATTGTTAGACAGTAATGTTATTAGGGAGTCTAGGTCACCTTGGGCATCAGCAGTAGTATTATGTAGGAAAAAAACGGGACAACTCCGAATGTGTATAGATTATCGGAAACTGAACCAACGTTCTGTAAAAGATTCTCATGCATTACCGAGGCCTGAAGATATTTTTGATTGTTTGCATGGTGCAAAGTGGTTTTCAATTATTGATATGAAATCTGGTTACCACTAAGTTGAACTTGTTGAAGAACATAAACAGTTTACAGCGTTTACGTTAGGTCCATTAGGATTTTATGAACACAACAAATTACCCTTTGGATTGTCCAATTCTCCCAGTGAGTATCAAAGAATTATGCAGCATTGTCTAGGAGATTATCACATGAGAATTTGTTTTATTTATCTTGATGACTTGATTGTGTTTAGCTCTACATATGAGGAACACTTAGATAGATTAGAAAAAATTATGGTAAGACTTGAGGATTGTGGGTTAAAGTTGTCGCCTGAGAAATGTTATTTTTTAGCTCACCTGACCACGAAGTGGTCATGGTGAGCTATTAGGATCGATGGATGTCCGTCGTACGTCGTCCGTCGTCCGTCGTCCGTCGTCCGTTCACAATTAGTTTGTTTACACTCTAGAGGTCACATTTTGGACTCAATCTTCATGAAACTTGGTCAGAATGTTTGTCTCAATGATATCTAGGTCAAGTTCGTATATGGGTCATGTGGGGTCAAAAACTAGGTCACCAGGTCAAATCTTAGAAAATTCTTGTTTACACTCTAGAGGTCACATTTGAAGCTTGATCTTCATGAAACTTGGTCAGAATGTTTGTATCAATGATATCTAGGTCAAGTTCGAATATAGGTCACGTGGGGTCAAAAACTAGGTCATCCGGTCAAATCTTAGAAAATCCTTGTTTACACTCCAGGGGGCACATTTGAAGCTTGATCTTCATGAAACTTGGTCAGAATGTTTGTCTCAGTGATATATAGGTCAAGTTTGAATGTGGGTCACGTGAGGTCAAAAACTAGGTCACCGGGTCAAATCTTAGAAAATCCTTGGTTACACTCTAGAGGTCACATTTGAAGCTTGATCTTCATGAAACTTGGTCAGAATGTTTGTCTCAATGATATCTAGGTCAAGTTCGTATATGGGTCATGTGGGGTCAAAAACTAGGTCACCAGGTCAAATCTTAGAAAATTCTTGTTTACACTCTAGAGGTCACATTTGAAGCTTGATCTTCATGAAACTTGGTCAGAATGTTTGTATCAATGATATCTAGGTCAAGTTCGAATATAGGTCACGTGGGGTCAAAAACTAGGTCATCCGGTCATATCTTAGAAAATCCTTGTTTACACTCCAGGGGGCACATTTGAAGCTTGATCTTCATGAAACTTGGTCAGAATGTTTGTCTCAGTCATATATAGGTCAAGTTTGAATATGGGTCACGTGAGGTCAAAAACTAGGTCACCGGGTCAAATCTTAGAAAATCCTTGTTAACACTCTAGAGGTCACATTTGAAGCTTGATATTCATGAAACTTGGTCAGAATGTTTGTATCAATGATATCTAGGTCAAGTTCGAATATAGGTCACGTGGGGTCAAAAACTAGGTCATCCGGTCAAATCTTAGAAAATCCTTGTTTACACTCCAGGGGGCACATTTGAAGCTTGATCTTCATGAAACTTGGTCAGAATGTTTGTCTCAGTGATATATAGGTCAAGTTTGAATATGGGTCACGTGGGGTCAAACACTAGGTCACAGGGTCAAATCTTAGAAAATCCTTGTTAACACTCTAGAGGGCACATTTGAAGCTTGATCTTCATGAAACTTGGTCAGAATGTTTGTCTCAGTGATATATAGGTCAAGTTTGAATATGGGTCATGTGGGGTCAAACACTAGGTCACAGGGTCAAATCTTAGAAAATCCTTGTTTACACTCTAGAGGTCACATTTGAAGCTTGATCTTCATGAAACTTGGTCAGAATGTTTGTCTTAGTGATATATAGGTCAAGTTTGAATATGGGTCACGTGGGGTCAAACACTAGGTCACAGGGTCAAATCTTAGAAAATCCTTGTTTACACTCTAGAGGGCACATTTGAAGCTTGATCTTCATGAAACTTGGTCAGAATGTTTGTCTCAGTGATATCTAGGTCAAGTTCGAATATAGGTCACGTGGGGTCAAAAACTAGGTCATCCGGTCAAATCTTAGAAAATCCTTGTTTACACTCCAGGGGGCACATTTGAAGCTTGATCTTCATGAAACTTGGTCAGAATGTTGTTCTCTATGGAAGCTAGACCAAGTTTGAAACTGGGTCATGTGGGGTCAAAAACTAGGTCACTAAATCAAATCTTAGAAAAACCTTGTGTTCACTCCAGAGGTCGTGGTTTTGATCCAATCATAACGAAACTTAGTCAGAATGTTGTTCTTTGTGAAATCTAGGCCAAGTTTGAAACTGGGTCATGTGGGGTAAAAAACAAGGTCACTAGGTCAAATCTTAGAAAAACATTGTGTTCACTCCAGGGGTCACTGTTTTGATCCAATCTTCATGAAATATGGTCAGAATGTAGGTTGTACTGATACCTAGACCAATGTGCAACAGGTGAGCGACCTAGGGCCTTTCAGGCCCTCTTGTTTACAAAAGAGTGTAAGATTTTTAGGCCATGTGGTGTCTGAAAATGGATTGGAAACTGATCCAGAGAAATGTGATAAGATCAGAAATTATCCTGTGCCATTGAATTCTGATGAGCTAAGATCATTTTTAGCGTTAGCAGGATATTATAGGAAATTTATTAAAGACTTCAGTAAAGTGACTAAACCTTTATCGGATTTATTACCTCCCACCAGTCCCAAAAAGATGAGATATAAAAAGAAGATAGAATGGATATGGGGTTAGGAACAGGAGGACACTTTTGGTAAACTGAAAGAGTTATTGACCAGCCCACCTATTTTAGCTTATCCCCAGTTTGATAGACCATTTGAATTACATGTTGATGTATGCTCTAAATCTTTAGGAGCGGTTTTATGTCAGGAACAGAATGGTCAAATAAAAGTAATATCTTATGCCAGCAGAAGTTTGTCAAAAACTGAAAAAAATTATTCTACATTCAAGTTAGAATTTTTGGCTCTACAATGGGCTATTACTGAGAAGTATAATGATTATCTCATAGCGAACAAGTTTACTGTTTTTACGGATAATAATCCATTGACACATATTATGACTAGTGCTAAACTGGATGCTACTGGTCAAAGATGGGTTGCCAATTTGAGTGATTATGATTTTGACATTGTATATAAACCTGGCAAGTCAAATACTGACGCCGACATAATGTCACATATGCCGCATAGAGATGCTGATGAAACTAAATTGGATAGTCAGACCATTAAAGCTATTTGTAATAGTATACATGTATCAACGTTGGTTGAAACATTACCTTGTTGTAGTTTGGATATTTTAGATATTACTGGTGATCAACCAGGAAAGACTATGGCTCAGATAGAAATGAGAGAGTTACGCAGACAACAGAGAGAAGATAGTATAATAGGTCCATGGCTGCGAGCAGTTATTGATAAATCTTTTCCTAAAAAGAATATACTTTCACAAGATACCCAACACCAGACTATGTCTAGACAGTTCAGTAAATTCAAAATAATTAGAGGTCTACTGTATAGACAGATAATTGAAAATGAACGAAAGTCTAATCAACTTATTTTACCATTTGTTTACAGGAATCATGTATTGAAAGGGTTGCATAGTGATGTAGGTCATCCAGGCAAAGAAAGAACAATTGCATTGGTAAGAGATAGGTTTTATTGGCCAGGTTATACTGTGGATGTTGCTAACTATGTAAACAAGTGTGACAGATGTTTGAGACTTAAGTCTACGAAGAATAACACAGCACCGTTAGTAAACATAGTTTCTTCCTATCCATTGCAAATAGTAAGTACTGACTTCTTGAAAGTAGATGAATGTAAAGGCGGAATTAGTAATGTAATAGTTATCTCTGATCACTTTACGAAGTTTGCGGTAGCTGTGCCTACCAAGAACCAGACGGCTAAGACGACTGCGGAAGTATTATTGAATCATTTTATTTATCCATTTGGTATTCCAAGCAAATTGTTGTCAGACCAAGGTCCTAATTATGAGTCTGAGATTATTCAGGAATTATGTACTTTGATGGGTATTCACAAGATCCGAACCACTGCTTATCATCCTCAATGTAATGGGGTTGCAGAGAGATTTAACAGAAGTTTAATTAATATGTTGAGGACTTTGCAGCCTGAGGAGAAATCGGACTGGAAGAAGTATATTTCTAGTTAAGTATTTTCATACAATGCTACTAAGCATGAAACTACTGGTTTTACACCATTTGAATTGATGTTTGGTCGCAAGCCACGTTTCCCCATTGATGCTATGTTTGATATTCATAACTCAGATTTTGTCCAAACAGATTACGTAAAAGATTTACAGGTTAGAATGAAATTGGCGCAGGAGGTTGCAAACAGATCAGTGGAGAAATTTAGAGAAAAGCAGAAGAGGTTATATGACAGGAAAGCAAGAGCTGTAGGTATTAAAGTAGGTGACAAGGTATTAGTTAAGATTTTAGCTTTTTCGGGACCACATAAAATTTCAGATAAATATGAGGATAAGGTATATAAAGTGCAGTCCCAGCAGAATGAAGACATTCCAGTGTTTGTGGTGGTAGACGATGAGGGAAGAGAAAAGAAGCTACACAGGAACAATTTGAAGTTGATAGAGTACGAAGAGGAAAGTAGTGAGTTAGAGAAACCAGTTACTAAGCCCGTTCCGAGACCGCGTAGGTTTCAAAGTAAGGCTAAGGCGGATGTTGATAGTGTGGTGGTGCAGTCAAGGTCAGATGATGCGGAAGAAGAATCCACTGACTCAGAATCTGATACAGCATTCATCAGCACAAGACTGACCGGTCAGCATGAAGAGGAGACACATCCAGAAGAAGAGTCGCTTTCTGAAGACTCAGAGGTGAGCACTGAGAATGAGGAGATCTATCAACGTCAGGAGGAACAAGATGAGAAATCTGTATCGGATGAGGAAGAGGTTCCCGAGCCTAGAAGATCAGGTAGGGTGCGGAAGAAGCCAGCTTGGTTCGAGTCTTACCACATCGGAAGTAGTATCACATCCGTTAGTAACGTAATTTTAAAGATGCAACAGGAAAACAACAAGCACATGTGCAAAATGCTCAAGACGTTTTTGAAGTCATAGTGTTGTTGCGTTGTAATAAACAAGTGTCTGGGGCTTATTTAAAAAAAGAATCTAATTGCCTAGATAGTTATGTTACATACTTTTTGATTGGCTAAAATTAATGTAACTGACTAATCAGAAATAGTCTTATGTACTAATTATGTCTACCTAAATGACACTTATGACATTTTTCATCGTTCTGATTATTATTTTTGAAAAAAGGAGGATCTTAAATCCTTGCTCCAAGATAATAAATCAATTAATAATTAATTAATAATGTAGATACTTTAGGCATTTATCTTGGAGCTTTTAAGGAAATTGTTAAAATTATTTAAGTGATATTTTTGCATTTAATTAGGCTATTTTATTTAGTAAATTGTTTTGACTATTTTAAAATACTTGCATTTAATTATATTTTTGGTAATTAGTTATATTTTTGTAGTAGCCATTTTGAGTCTGTAGGCTTGCTACCTTTAAATACTTGTTAAGTTCAGAATCAATAAGTAATCATTAACTATGTTTTATAACTTTAGAGCATTGTTTCAAATATTGTTTAACTATAATATCATATTTCGTTTATATATGGTTTATCTAGTAATAATAGTTTCATTGATTGCATTTTGTAACTTTTAAATCCTGACATTGTTTGTTTACATTTCATTTAAGATGTTTGCTTATATCATTAAAAATTAGTTTGGTTTATACATTTAAATGATTGTTGTTATTTTTTTCTGTTTTATTAAACAGAGTGATGTCATCCTGACGTGTCAGTAAATCTGACTGTACTTTGAGTTTCTCATACAAAAACGAGTATTTGCTTTGCACGCGAGTTCCTACTAAGTCAAGTATAGAACGTTGAGAAAAAGCATAGCCAAGGCGAAGCCTATGGCGCTAGCGTGCATTTTCGATTCCACAACAATAGCATTCAAATGGTATCTCTGAGTGATCTAAATGGTTTTTGCATCTTCAATAACACTCCCCCACTTAAGCACTTTAATGCTTTGATTACTGTACTGATCATATATTTGCATCCTGTAGGAGCTCAAAAACGTATATCAGACAGATTTGCAAGTAATCCTCAATATTAAATCAATGTCACCAGAGGCGCCACATATATTACATTAGATCTGTGAACTTGACGCAATGTTAAACATGGCAACATTAAACAAACATTTGTAAAAGAAGCAAATACAGATATATGTCATCGACTTTCTGTTTGCTGTATGATATAATGTTTATTTGCATATCCTATTTGACCGACTATCCATCATATCGTAACTTATAGCATGAAGCCCATACTTAAATATATCATATGTCTCTTACTGATGCATAATATTGAAATGGTATAGCTAAACCAATAGACCTCGAACAAATAAACTGTGAAATTCCTTTATACTTCTCCCATAGCTTCCTAGTGAAGTTTTCTGCTAATATAATTTGTGAACGTCAGTCCTGGTAAACAAACAATAATTATGCATTTGATTCCAACTGTGCGTGAATTATTTTTTTCTTGATATTTCATGAACACACTTTTCAGCGCCGACCTTTCTATGTCATCACCGCGCTGCCTACGCTAAGTAACTGTTTGGTATATTCGCACAGTTCGTACCAGTAACCAAGGTGCCAGAAATACTTAAAGTGACTTCAATATTTTTACTTAGACTGGTTTTACTTATGATTATTATTTTAGGGGTCGAGTGTAATATTGAAATGTTCCTACGTTTTTGGGACCCATCGTGTAGAGGATAACAATATGTCACCGGATTTAGGATTTTATTCGTATGATATGATATGGAGTGGTAAATTATTTTACTGGTAGTGAGTGTCATGGATAAGTAGATACAAATACTTCACATCATTCACTTTTTAGGTTTCGCCGGTTCTACCCTTCGTCGAGACATTCTGCCAATTATCATCGATCTGTTCAGATATTGTTAGGTCCCAGTTAATATCACAGAATAATTGCTTTGTGTATGTGTCTTTCAGTTGGAGCATATTCATTTGTAAGAATATTTGTTGTATTTATATAGAGTTTGTGATTAATGTGTACAGTTGACTCGTTCACGAGTAATGCTTAGTAATGTCATTTTACTTAATAAGTAATCGTGCGATATACAGAGAGTGAGCAAGTGTGTAAATGCTGTCAGTGTGAATAATTATTTGAACGCCTGCTGCTTGTTGTTATTGTTGGTTGTTGCTGGTCACTGTGTTGACTTGAAAGTGATATAAGACAAGATTATGTGATTAGAAATTTGCATATGAAACTGCCTTAATTGGGTCTAGTTCACGAAAATACCAGTCAAACCGAAATGATTATTTGATTTCGTATAAACCAATGAATGAAGTGAAATGATTTTTGAGAAAACAATATATAATTATGCACTATACAACATAAATAATGCTGTACACAAGAATGATCGTAATGATGACGTTGGGCCGGTGTAGCCTTAGTGAGTTACAGTGGATTGTTTTAAAATGTGTTTAAAGTTGTGGAATTTGTAATCCGTTTATATATTTCAGCAAGAAGATTTAAGAGAAAACCGGACACGGAAGAAAGCACTCAAACGAGATCAGAAAAAAACCATTACTTTCCACAAGCATAGGACACTATGTCCAGATTTTATTGCATTTCCTCGAAAACATTTTGCGTCTTCAAGTACGATACATAACTGAGTCGAACTAGTTCATCCTTCACATTTGACAATGATAACAAACACTGTGTAAGTTTATGTTTCTTTTTCATAAATAATAATTATGAAACATGTATAAGTAAGTTCACATATACAATATTACATCACACTTTAATACATCCACACTACAAACAACAACAACATTCGCTCAAACCTTGTGTCGTAGTTCACCTATATACACACACCCAAAGAATTGTCAAGGTTCACGGTAATTGTAAGGCAAAAGAAGAAATATTTGTAATAAATGTATAGCATGTTATGTGCCAGTTATTTTGCATATTTATGAGAATCACGAACTCTCTGTCGAGTTATACATGGTACTGAGCTCAATACTCAAATTACAGACCAAACTGAGTCCTTAATAAATAGTGCGGCACTGTTTGCCAAGCAAGAACTGACAATAACACGCCAACTGGCAGCAAATAGTCATGTACATGACATGCATTTCATAGAGTTAATATGTGTTCACCATCCTTGCGGCGGCGTCCCAATGTTGCACCGTTTAACTTTGTGTTTGTAGTCGCATACATTGAACGTGTCATCAAATGCTGTTCCTAATGGACATTCACCTTGGTATTCTTTGCCTTGTACGCATTCGATATATTTACTACAGTCGGCTGGGTCTGCATATGTACCGTCATTCTTTGCTGCACAAAAGTTTACAGTTTGTTGTGTTTGTTGTGGTATTTGTGGTATTGGAACCACGGCTGATCCTGATCCAAGAATTTGTGACGTGGCACGTTCTGCAGCTGTCGCCATTGTTTGTTCTGAAATAAACAGACACATTGTTAAGTATATAGTCTCGCTGAGAAATATGTGCATATTTCATAATTAATCTCTATACAATAATGGAATTGCTTGTGTATGTGATTTGTTTGTGGTAAAAGTACGTTTTTAAACAACATTACGTTTCAAACTAAAACCTGTATTACTTCGTGCTAATGTGATTTTGCATTATTCATCTGTTATTAATTTCTTATGTGATTATACATGCCCAAGAGTTGACAATACAAGTAATTATATTTAATTATATTAAGAGAAATGTTTTAAACATGATTATTGATATCTCACACTTATTTAAGATGTATCTAACTAGTATTCAAATAATATGCACATAATGATTAATTTTGTAACAAACGCCCAACAAGTTTCACTGCCCTACAGCACATTTTACAAACGGTACGTTAATAATAAAGATCTATGCATTAATCAGAATATTAAGTGATAGCATAGTAATATACATTAAAGCAATAATGTAAATACTCACGCATTAATGTATTTGGTCCACCTGTCATTGACGTAAGGGCTTTCCAGAATTCAGCAATCCATGCTGACCAATCTAACCAGGGTGGTGTTGGTTGACCAACTGGGGATTGAGTTGTAGGGAATGGCATCGGTCTACGTGTGAAGGAAGGGTTAACACGTGGTGGACTTCTTGTTGATGGACGTCGGAATATTTTACGTGTTGTTGGTCTGGGTGTAGTGGTTGTTGTTGTTGTAGTGGTTGTTGTTGTTGTTCGTTTTCTGGTTCTCGGTATTATAGCTGGTACTGTTTTCTTTGCTGGCTTCTTTGTACATGGAACATTGGCTGGCCAATCACAGAAATTCTCAACACTATTCCAACGCAATGGCGGGGAGCATGTGAATTTAAACGACAATCCACTGGCACAGATAAAGTAGTCTTCACACGAGGATGGACTGGGGAAATATGTGTTTTGAGTTGGAGGGCATTTGAATTCATTCGTCAAGTGTGGTAAATCTGCAAATACAATTTCTATATTCGATAACACGAACAAGCCTTCAATCAATGTCAATTCAAATTCATCAAACTAGGATTGCACCAATCCTGTTTGTTGAGCCTCATCACAAGTGTGCACTTAGTCTGACATAATGCATCAATTTTGCATACCTAACATGTGAGTGTTAACATATGAAAATCGTGAAATGATACTTTCAAGTATCAACGAGGATTGTAGAATGAATTCTGGAGCTTATTGGTATACGTAATATTTTACTTAGAATAATACTAGTTTTTTTCAATTGATAAAAAGCCCGTATACATAATTGAATAGTCATGATTGATGGACACATGTAATCATCCATGAGGCTAGGCTATTCGTATTTTTTGCCATAGGTCGTAATTGATTCAAATAATTACCATCGGTAATGCAAAGCTTAATAGTAATAGTGTTAAAGTGACCTCAGGGTTCGGTTTGACAACAGCGATCGGTCTGGTGATTTCGTGCCAATGGCCAATTTGAAAACTGATAATCCCACTCCTTATCTTGAATGCATAAAATATTGTTTTAAACAATACTAAAGCCATAAAATAGGATGATAAAAAGTCGTCTCTATAATTATTCATAACGTTGTTATTTCAAACTCATTCACTTACTTGCTTGTGTTGTTGTTGGAGGTTGGTTGTTTTGCCAGTTATTATTATTGTTATTGTTGTTGTTATTAGTATTCCAGTTGTTATTATTGTTGTTATTTGCATCCCAAGCATTGTTACCGTTTACAACTGGTGGTGCTACGCCAGCATTTACTCTGTTTCTGTAAGACAATTGGTGTATATATAGTGGACTAGTAATATAAGGCAGTCGTGAGTCACACGACAAAGTATGGTTTAAAAACAATCGCATACAATTGAAATGTCTTTCGGTTGATGCATTCGGAGTATCCTATCTTTTTTTATATCAACATATATGCCAATGTTTGTCCACGGTTAGATTTAATCGCTCCGGATGTCTCAGTCATCCATGGGAATGATATGTGTGTGTCGCAACATGAGTTGATCTAACGACGATATCATTGTTGTTTGTAGGATACTATCATTTAAACAACTTCCAACAGACAATACCAGACATTGCATTGGTCAACTGCATTCTGAATTTACATCTAAAGACATGTCCCTTTCAGACATATTAAAGTCATTTGTACTTACGGTCGTGATTTAGGGGGCAATGCAAGCGTTCCTTGGAGTTCCTGATTTATAGCTGCCATAAGAGGGTATCTTCCCTGTCCACATGTTGTACCCTTGAAATCATCTAAGTCCAGGGCCCATACCATAACACCAGCAAAACCACTTTGTTTCATCCACTTTACCTATTCCAAGTAAAATAACATGTATATTCAATCAGACACTTTATTTAAACATGGTTGAAATTTCAGGCGTATGGTGTAAGTAATTAATCAGTAATTATTTCAGCAACTTATTATCATATTGTATGAAGCATATTGCATAATCATTATGAGTTTAGTTAACCATTTATGTATATGTATTGTCCAACATCATAATATTCTGCTTCACGATAGCAAATGATATAATCGTGCACTAACACATATACCGTGTTTGTAAGTATTTATACTAGAACATTCAATTCAATTATTCTTTAATTGTTTACCTATTTTTATTCGAAGCCCTCTTTGATGAAACTCCATGTTTATAATTTGATGCCATGTGTATCTAAACATTGTTAATTTCATGCGAATACAGAACAAGCACGCATAGATAACGCACACGTGCATCATTTAAAATTAAATACCAATTATACACTTGACTATGTCTGGTCCGGTTTATGTATGACGTAACATATTTTATTCTAAACATCTTACTGCTCAATGCATTTAGAATGTTATGATATTTCTGACAATGACAATGTTTCTTTAATACAATGGTCGATTCATTTTTCATTTTAACTTTCATGGAAATATAACAGTTTTAGTTTCCATCTCACGATCAAACTGCGGTAAGACATCACTCAAACTTTGATGTTTTCAGATTGAAACAATGTGATCATGATGTAACTAGAGGTCAACCACACACTCATACACTCCTCTCTACAAGGAACACACCACTATAGATTGATTGGTATAATCAATCAACATTGTTTCCAGGAAGATGATAATCATACTCGGCCCTGTGTGCAATCTAAGGATGGTGTGAACACAGTGAAACCCCAAATACCGATAGCCTAGGTCCACCTCGGTAAGAAGATTGCAATTGACAACAGTTTTTCCTGTTACACTCTCATACTAGTGATGATCTTATTAATGTGATATTGGTGTTTATTGATATAGATTCAGGTTTGGATTAGTGGTCACTTAAATGAACCAGGCACATCTCTAACATATTCAACATGCAATACTGATCTAGCAATTTATCATTCAAAACAGTCTGAATACCTATTTGTGTTATAATGTCCATCAAACAACTTATTGATTGTCGTTCAAGAAATTTAATACGAGTTATTGAATTTATAGACAGGGGCGACCGGATATGCCAAACCTTGTTGACTACCTAACTCAATAGCAGTCAGGTTTAAGATTATGATCATTATACCTTGATTCTCAAACTGTCTACATCATCGTATCCGACCCACTGGTTACCATGGACAATATAAGGTGCTTCTTGTTCTTTGATATAATAAGTTTTAGCTCCCTTCTTGATCATGTCGCATATCTGAAAATACAATTATAGTGGTATTATATATTTTCATATTTCGCTGACTTGTATTCTACGGGAGATAATTATTCGTTATTCAATGTTAAATAAATGTTATTGGTTATCGCAGTTCCTAAGCTTTTCTTGGTTTTCCCCAATGCCGTCAATGATTAGACTACGATTGTCCGCTTCGTTGTTTGCCGTGTGCCATGTACAATAAGCAAAAACGCATACATCATCCATCCGTACATAAACTTAAAGCTACAAACCATCGACACAGCAATCTAAAAGTGTAAGTTTGCATGTAGTTATTGCTGTGCGTGTTATCACAACCATACGATACACTGTATCAATATGCTCATGATTCCTGATTGACATAAAAGGGGAACTGGATTATTTCTGAAGAATACTTCAGAAATACGTAGTGTTCCATTATTCATACAATCTGTGCATAAAATACCGTAAATGAATTAATTGTCAAACAAAAATGAAGCTTTAAAACATACCTCGTAATACGCAAGGAAGCCACCTTCCCTTGTGAATTTGCCTGCTTCACCTTTGGCTTTAGTATGTGCCATCAGACCATTGTCTATAGGATCCTTCAAGGTAAAGGATCGTCCGTACAGACCCATACCAATCACAAGTTTATTTTTTGGACATCCTTGATTTACCCAATAATTAGAGGCCCAGTCCTGAAATATGACATGAAATGAATTAATGCGTTAATAAATACAGCAATTAGATGAACAGGACAGGTGTAAATAGTTAATATAAAATTAATGTATTCTTGGATCAAATGAAAAGAAACTCTATTAGTAGTTTCGATTTAGACTGAATGTAAAGACCCTTACTTCATAATGGTAAAGCTTAACATATTGTTTCTTTAAATGCACCTGACTTTTAAGGTCGATTCCGGAAAGCATAACCAAGACAGTCAAGGGGTATGTATTGTAGATTTAAACAACCCATTATGATATAACCATATGGTCAAGTTATCGGTCCTATTCTGATATACGTAAGATATATCTTTACGCTCTACCTAGATTGAAAAATGATTGTCACACGTAATTCATACAAAATGCATGATGAACTGGTATTATGCAGACATGCCTTCATGGACATAGAGCCGGTGCAACAAAAGACGACTCAATTGAACAAAGGGTAAGCATATTTTACACTTACCATATTCAAAAATCGTTGATTGCCAGTTTCACCAGAATGGGGGAACAATGGGCTGTTGTGTCCAGTAAAGTCTTCCCAGCTACCGTGTAAATCATACGTCATAATGCTGATAAAATCCATGTCGCTGAAATACAAAATTAGTTATTGTATAAATTATATTGATACAACAAAATAATGACACTTCTGCAAGAATGTCCGTATACCCCGAAGGCATAAAGTTAAAGATGCTGTACAGAATGTCAAGTGTCATTACGGTGATTTTAAACTTAGTTTTTACTAGTTCTGTTAAGTGCGATTTTGGAATAGGATATTACAACTAATAGACCTTTCATAATCGTTTAAGTTTAGTCATGTTCACTTCCTCTTTCATGTATGATGTGGTAATTATTTCCCCTAGGTAAGTCTCAATCTATTTAAAGGTGTATTGTAGTTTAAATTACACGTGTTCAAATAGTTTCTTGATAATGTTTAACTCGTTTATTAAAACAAAAAACGTGTCAAAAACTAAATCGCGAAAGTGATGATATTGCGGCTTTTATCAAATAAAACACATTCAGTAATATTAATGATGATGAATAAGAATGGATTGTCAGACACATATACATTACAACAGTCATTTTACTCGCTCATTATTAGATATAAGTTATGACAAAGAAGCTGAAATATGTGTTGACATAGTGACACTAGGAGCATTATAGTTGGATCATCATACATTCACATGTTTTACTATGCTGATTTACACAATGGTTATAAATAACTGGTAAAATACTGCACAAGATAAAGCGTTCTATTAAATCATTAAGCTTGCATGATAATGTACACATCATAGACTGCTTCATATCCATAAGTTTAAAATTTTAATATTCAGCAAAATTTTGCATTTCACATTGCACTTCTCTAGTTTATCCTTAGTGGAATTATGTGTCCTTTAATAGGTTGATAATGTGCAGTACTAAATATATATCTATATTAAGAAGATATATACTATTTCATATTCGAAACATTTGTCAATGGAAAAGGGAATGTCCAAATTTGATGTTGAATAGCATCAGAAATGGTCCGATAAGATACAATTGGCTCGATATGTTATATATTTGATGATTGTTGCTTCTATGCCAAAGGGCCATGTTTTTATACATAATTGACTTTCATCGGACTTAACATTAGTAAGATTCAATGTTTGACCATTTAATTGCTGGATAGCATGGACACATCTATTCACCATTTTTGATTAATAAAAATGCCAGTGTGTTTGTAGAATATAATATTCAAGTATTTAAGTGTACATAAATGGGGTTTTACTTGAAGCATCAACACATTTTACATACAAGTGTCAGGTTAAGTATATGAAAACAATAAAGTTTTACAGGAGTGAATATGTAACATATTGTCTGTGGTGTGTTTGTAATAACGATTTTCTCGGCAAAACAAAGAATGCGCGTTAATCTGTCTATTCAGCTGATGAACGAAGACAAAGAATGTTATGTAAGATACTCTCTAAGACAGTAACTTGGGTAATGTCACATTGTAGCGTCACACTAACACACAGCTTAAAGCGTCTTTGCAATGATCCATTATAAGATAAGTAAGCTTTTGTTAATTTAATTAATTAGTTCAAAATTACGGTAATAACAATACGCCTTTGGGCTCGTGGTGTTTTGTGTACACAATGTATAAAATATTACAACGTATATGATATCTCACATTTGGCTTCACCTGCAAGTGTATATAACACAATAGCATAGTTTTCTTTATTGTCTGCACTGCATCAAAAACTGTCACAATGCGCTTATTGTGACAGCTAATTCGTCGGAAGTTCAGAGTAGGATCAGGGACTTTCAGAAAACAAAATAGCTGTGTGCATATATTTCCATACATTAGTCTCACACTCAGGCGATATGCATGATAAATGATGTCTTGGTTTTGAACATAGCTTAGGATGATTAATAATAACTACAGAATATTTGCATTTTAACGCATATAAAGAAAAAATGCACTTTTACAATAATTGTCGAATGCTGTTTTACACTGTGTATGTGTTACAAACTGGACGCGATACATAACGATAAAAATGACTCATATTTTCATTTACTTTTGCTAAAAATATTGACGACTGTCATTAGGATGTTTAGTGCACAATCATTATTCATCATAAACACGTATATCTAACCTTTTGACTCGTGATTTTAATTAATGAGTTCACAAAAGTATTATATGTTAACATCACTGTCGTCATTATAAAAAACGTTGTACCAATTGCAGATATGACTGGTCATTGCATCACTTATGTCATAAGGAAGAATCTATCAATGTATTGAGTCACATTGCGTGTTTGTGGTGTAAAAGGCTAAATCACAAACAACATATCAGTTTTTACTTGGTTAATACAATGTAATTCATCACAAACAGTTAATTACGCTTTATTGGATCAACTGCCACATTATCAAATACTTCCTCGTAAAGTGGTAAACATTTGGGTTGTGAGACTGAAAAGTATCGTAGCACGTTGATAAAGCGATAAGCAGTGTTGAAATAAGAGATACAAATCTATTTTCAACATATTTTGAAATCAGAGCTCACTAAATGACTACACAATGAGTCTGCGAGTTCCATCCTTCACCTAACCTGTGTAAACCATCTACATACGAAGGCTTAGAGAATTTACTACACAACCGACGGATTCGCAAAGACTGAGAGGTTCACACTGCGTTTGAACATAGTAAACTTACTAAACTGACAACCCATGTTGGCTGAGCGTTCCACACTGCATTCGTAGGCCGTAAACACACACGGTGTGACTTATAGTGGACTTGTCAAATTTCCAACGCTTTGCTTAAAATTCCACACTGTTCTTAACATGGTTACTTGTTATTTTGGGTTCCGTACTGTTCTTTTATATGGTTACCTACTACATCGACTTAAATGTCTTTACGACAATGTTCTAGTACATGGTAATGGTACATTTGCACTTGGTAAACTAACTATACTGTATGGCTAAGCGTGTCTATACGAAGTAAGTTACACTAATGTAGGAGAAACAAATGTGTACAAAGCTACTCAGTATCTGATCTGAGAAGATGCATTACCAATATAGTGCTAAGGAAGTTTTTTTAGCAATGTTTACCTGCAAATTGATGGAATATCGTATGCTGTGTCTATTTTATCTTTTCCTGCAGCCACTGCTGACGTTAGCAACAAAGGTTCCCTACCAGTACGTCGAGCGTCTGCGTCAAATGCTGATCGTATTTCCTGTAACATAAACATTAGTTAATGAATCAACCTATTTGATCATCCAATCGTGTTTTCCACAAACATTTACAATCATAACCGCATCATAGAACTACACTACATCATCGACACTTATTGAGAACATATATTACATTAATTGTGTCTGGTATATATAGAGGTGATAATTAATTAGATTGATTAGAAGATAACGAACGAGCAATTAAATAAAGATTGAACGAGTAATTTCGAAAGGGATTAAATGAAAACAAGTGGAAAGCATCCAATTAGGTTAAACAGGGACTAACATTTCTTACACAGAAGTTTCGATACATCAATAAATTGAAAGTGACATAATGCATGTACGCTTTGTATTATCTTACTTACTCGGACGAGGAAAGCATATCTTTGTTTGTCTTCTGGTGGACTGCCTCTGTTTGCTGGATACTCCCAGTCTAAATCTAAACCATCAAAACCTCGCTCTCTGTAAGGAAGAATCAATGCATGAACGTTAATGATGTGTGTTGTATATCTAATAATGCTGAGGAAAATGATGTTATATACGATGTCTATCGTAAATCAACAGCCGCCACCAATTGCATTCCCAAACTTGTTAACTTATTATATGCAACAGATGTTAGAATACATTGGAAATACTGCGTTTTGTGATCAAACTCTTCACGTTATGAATATCATATTTACTATGTATTATATTGACTATAAGTTATGTTCAATAACATTTACAGTGAAGTTATTTGATTTCGCAAATATTACATATAAATGTTGCGTAAATAATTGAATTTAGTTCAAGAATTGCGGTTGCGTTTGTTGAAAGTCAATTAATCGTTTTGGTAACAACTTGGAAGTTTGGACTGCCACGCAAATATTATAGACATAAAATATTGCTCATTGTAGAGTGTAGACTTGTGGCTATTAACCATACACACTAACCTTAAGAATCGAACTGATGTTGTTGCGAATTCACTTCTACCAGCTGCTGTTGCTACCATGGCAGTAAATGGTTTCGATGCCATATTCCAACCACCAACAGCAAGAAGTGTCTTTAGGGCTGGATTCTGTATCTTCAGTTCATTGAATCGAGTGTACCTGAAATAAAAAAAACCAGTTTGTTAACAAAGTTAACAAATTATAAGTGTCTAGGAGTTTCGTTGATGTTAATGAAGCAGAATTAAGGGTTGTAATCATATTCGTTTCTTTCACATACCAAACTATCGGTATGTTCTACATGAGTAGTGGCGTCATATTAAAGATGGAATACACTTGATACTAATGTCTTTCTTGAAATAGTTCATCATTTAATTCATCATTTAAAAGATGAAACAAATTTTCGAGGATCAGAGATACATTTGGTGATGGTTATAATCCAGAATTTAGCGACACACATGACTAAAACATTAAATTATAGAGCTTGTGAGACAATAGAGCTAGAATAAAATTTTAAACATAAATTCAAATGTCAACAAATGCCACCGGCTTCAATTGAACAAAAAGATAAGTGGTGCGTTTTCATTTTGTAATGAAAAATTTGGATGTGAATATAATAACAATGTCTCTAAAATAATATAATCATACGTATTATTCGTGCGGGTATATAAATGTACGTTCACATATACATTTTATGGTGAAAGTTGCAAAAACAAGCATTGTAGCTCAAATACAATCATGTATGATTGTATTTGAGCGTTATTCGAAAGTGAAACATAATTATAATATACAATTTAATTAAGATACAAAGTTGCTTCACGTTTGCCGGTTTGTAGAAAACTGTGTACATGTAAATATAATGCATTACAGTGTATGTTCATTTGATGAATTATCACAAGATCAAGCGACATTAATGTGATAGATAAATCGCCAATAACTTGAATAGCATTACAATTCTTAGGACTTTGTCTGTCAAAAGGAGCATTCATAGCAGAAACATTTGTACTGAACAGAAAACATGTAGACCAGTAAACCTTACACACGTTTATACATCATTATATGTTAATTATAAAACAATAATTCATTCTTGAGCCAACATGTTGACAACAGTTGAGTATAATTATATCCCCATATGTCAACTGCGTAAAAACATGTTTTCGTAATTTATAGCAAAAATGATTTTTAAATTTTACGATATATAAAAGCTGTCAACATTTATGATTCTGAAGGTAGAATAAAAACTTGACAACGTGTTTGGCGATGCTGGAATTAAAGTTTATAAAACATAGCTTCTAGGTGTAACTGAAGTTAGGAACGTGTGATTTATATTTCATTAGTTCATTTATATATTCGTTAGATGTTTGACATTAACGTGAACGTGTATTGTAGTCGAGCAAAATACAAGCATCGTACTTGGTACACCTAATATAGAACTTTTTTCAGCAGAGTATACATTTTTGTAGTTGAATGTCAGCAAGTTTATATAATGTTAACAGTTTGAATTCTGCGTCTCTACACCCATCCAATTATTTTAATACCACTACTTGATTTCCAGCATTAGAATCCGTCCGGTAAATGATTGGGGTGAATTACTTTCATTATTTTAGGACAAATAAATGTCCAGTTAGTTCTAAATATGACTAGTCACACTAAATAATAGTTTACCATTTTGGTGCTAGGTAGGTAAATAACGATCACTGGTCAGTAAATGAATTTAATTATAAGTTAAAATGTGTTAAAGTATAAACACGGTAACAAGAAGGTCACTTACATTCCTTTCATCCAGTCTGTAGATTCGTCGTTCCATTCAAAGGCTTCTAGCTGATTGCCTTTCATCTTGGCAAAGGCGTAGACAATGTGAGTACACAGGCTCGGGTCAACATCTTCAGGTAAAAACTTCCCTTCAGTTGGTCTGTATTGTGCCCAGTTTGTGTAATAACAAACTTTCTTGTAGGCTCCTGAACATAAAGGAAAGAAAAACATCAATAAATATACAAGTCGTAACATTATACCGTTTGAAGTGATCCGTCGATGCTGAGAAGTGGACGTTAACAGTTGCTCCAGTAACACTGAGACATAAAGTGCTTATGCCGAGGTATGGAATCATACAATGCGGTTTTCATGATTGAGTTTCATAGTTTATCTATTGCTTGAAGGTATTACAACATGACGGAGGCATACTTTTCAGATAGAGCATAAGTAACGTTCACTAAATTGTATTAATCATACACCCGCCTTTGTCCTCGCGGCAACCCCATCGGAAACACGACCAATGTGGTGTGCTTATCTGTATGCGGTTGAGCAAATTCAATTTGAAATCGCCTTATATTGGTATGTAACTTTTGTCTAGACTAAGGGTGTGTTACTTGTTTTCATATTTATAAGATGTAATCATTTGTTTAACATAATTTGGCATTATACGGATTAATTTTATACACCGCATTAACAAAACCTGCCCATGAAATAATCGGAATATCAAACTGATGGGAATTAAACAACACACTCAATACTTAAACGATATTGTGAATACTAAATCTGACTTAATTTTGTAACTATAATATCCGTACCAATTTCCAAAACATATGACGATACCCAATTTTGGTTGTCAAACTGTTTCCGTTAGATAGGCGAACCTAAGGCTTATAAATTGTGACAGAAGTCGCAATGAAGGCGTTAAACCTGGTACATTATGGGAAATGCTTAACTTAAGGATCAACTGAGGGACATTATCGACACGTCTTCAGCGATACAAAATTGTTATTTAACTAATACAAACTAATGCAGTTATTACTCACGGGTCGCATACAAAGCACTATGGTGCACAAAGTTCTACGGTTAGGCACAAAGACGTGTGAAATGACGATGTTTCATACAATGAGATTGCAAGCGCTCGCGCACCATATAGCCCAATATTATTTTGAACAACATTGCTTTCATTTCATTTGACTTTTATTTCGTTTAGGTAATTGGAAATGTAAATGAATTCATATACACTGGCATATAAACCAAAAAATGCCAGGTAAACGCGACACAAGTCGTGTCAATGTGAGTTTTAATTTCAATTAACAGCGGTTTATTAGTCTGATAAACACCAACTGTCCTGTTAGATGACGTTGATTGCTTTACGAAAGTTTCAAATAATGATATACGCTACAATAACGCATTATTTCTAAACCACAATGTCTATACAATACATATTATAACCAGTACATTTTAATTGAATCTGTTGACGTTAGATGCTTCCTGTCGGTGTTTGTTAAACAAGGCAAGTGCATGCACACGATAATAATATACAATACACAGCCTCGTGGACAAAATTTATATTTAGAAAGTATGCATATATGAGGAATTAATGTTTGTTTCGATGATAGTAACGTTGTTCATATGAATAATAACTGTCTTTATAGTTTTAGCTTTGATGAAAACGAGGCTACTATCATTGTTATAATACCTTGTGGTGATACAATGTCAGGAACGAGGGAAAATATACACACAACTGACGGAAAGACAGATTGCAAACAACCACATGAGTAACAAATTAATACAAACAATGAAATGATGTGTCAGCAACATTTAGATTTATACAACCAGATTAACAATGAATAACATATTGTATCTATGGGAGCATACTAGCAATTATCAACATTCGGTGGACAACCAAGACGATATAACGAAAATTGCTCCGACTATTGGACACCTGAAGGAAAACCTATCAAAACATCTTGTACATACACGTACGTACAGCAGAGACAGGGGGAAACTGTTCGACCTCGGGTACTTTGGGAAAGTTGATCCAGTACAGCGAGTTACAGTAGTTGTTGGACAGTTGTTTTCTTTAGTAACCATAGTAATGGATCCTTTCAATGAAATCAACATTTCTATGTCTGGTGATTAATATAACATACACAGAGGAATTTTACGTCCCGTTCAAAGAGTTACCTCTCCTTGTTTATATACAAATGGAGACAACTTACTGTAATTCCCACCTACATGATGAGTTAAACAACATTGTAATATTATAATAAGAGCGTGTTTAACTATGTACTTTTGTTTACAAATTGCGGTCACCATGTGGCATTATAAATTAAACTCAGTGTTTTATAACGCAAACGTTTTGTAAACCAGTATTTAACTAGAAAACTAATTTTGTATGATAAAAGACGCTTCACTCACCTTGTGATGTTACAACGTGTGCAGTGAGTACAATCACTGCGAATATCTGGACAATAAGAACTGACATCTGAAATAGAAGAGAAAACTGGATTGTACTAACACTGCAACAACTTTATATAATTACGAAAGCAGAACTGGGAGTCCGTGTCGAGAGCAAGAGGTCTCTTATAATGTACCATAAAAGGCTGAGACAAACGAAAATCATTAAAACGGTATTAGCAGTCATCCCTCGCTAAACGCAAGGCATAGTTAGTTCCTGCAAACTAGGTGTCATGATATTCTCTACACTGTTTATGACTTAATTACATACATTGACCAGTGGGAACTTTAAAAATTCCTTTAAAAACGATTTTGTAACATAGTAAACAGCCTTTGTTACGCTCTGAGAAAAAAGCTTTTGTTAATTTAATTAAAAATATATCGACTATCTCTATAAAATAAAACGAAGCAAAGCATCCCGTTCACTACATTGTCAATTAATGCGTTGTATTTTGAATAGCTTTAGATGCAGCACACTGGCGTACATGTTTGCGAACAGACAAGTGCAAGACGTATATATTACGAGTAAACTCAGTAACAGTATGCATTAAACATAAAACCAGATGCAATTAAGTAAAATTAAGATAGACTATGATGTTTTAATCAATGTCACATTATATGATTCTTGTCAATTAAGTTAATTACCATCAATCAACATACAACCATTATTTCTACAAGGAATAGTAATTAAGCATCGTCTTTGAAAACGCAAACTCAGCTGAAATCAGCCATTATTTGTAGTGTTACATGGTCATTTGTATAGAACCTTTGGCTGGACGAATAGATAACAAAACTGAATCATCACATAATACATGCATTCTCGTAGGTAGAACAATGTGTTTGTATATGTCACGAGGTGGCCGTACAAAGTTTACCCGTACACATTTATAGTCAGTGTTGTGATCCATGTATAATCCTGTTGAATAGTGATGTGGTGTGATGTGATGTGATGTGATGTGATGTGATGTGATGTGATGTGATGTGATGTGATGTGATGTGGTGTGATGTGATGTGATGTGGTGTGATGTGGTGTGATGTGATGTGATGTGATGTGATGTGGTGTGATGTGATGTAGTCATATTGTGCTGGGTATTTACGACACCTTATAAAATGCCTTTGCGACAGTCGAGTGGTCTAACCTGAGTGGTCTAACCTGTTCGTACTTTGCACAGCTATATAGGCGATGGTGTCGTGCAGTACGTGTTCAAATCCAGTACTGGTACAAAATATGTATCGCAAATAGGTGGCTTCACGGTTGTTTTATCAAATATATCACTTCATCTTAATATGGAAATGGAATGAAGATGCGATTTATTTCATTCTAAATAGTTTACATGATAAATCTTCAAACAAAATATAGCGCTGTGTTTCTTGTGTCAGTTGCAAAGAACATACGACATTCGCTGATTAATTAAAGACAGGAGATAAAGCATCTTAAGCGGCCAAAAATAAAACATTAACCAGCTTTTTTCGACTGTTCTCAGACAATGCACAAAACATACATACCAAGCACAAAGATTATTACATAATATGATTAATTATATGCACATTAGCATGTTAGCAGTGTGCAGTTTATGACGGACTACTTTGAAGCGAATTACCGCTCTCCATTTATATTAAGTTATCGCGTTTGTTGTCAAATCTTCTTTAGGATTTTAACGCATACTAGTATTACAAAACTATGCTCATTCATGTATTGGTACATACATGTACTTTAATTATCTGCAGTTGTGTATATGCTACAAGTAAGGAAAGTAAAACAGAAGTTTGAATTTTACTTTAAAAACTAAAACTCGTTAGTAAAATGTAATTTTCAAAATATATTTCGTTCATCTTAACATGCAATGCAAAATCTTGTTCCGAGAAATAAGCTACGTCACTAAATATTCGACAAACAAAATGCGTAATTTTAATTTAAATAGAAAATATTATTAAACTATTAAGTCCCACTGCCACAAGTATTTCGGTCATATTGAAACTCCCAAGTCACATTGTCATGGAAGCGGACATATCACTACCTATACTGTGAGTGACACAGGCGTGAAATTACCAGTACATACATGTATGTGACACAGGCGAGAAATTACCAGTACATACATGTATATCATTTTAAAATGTCTGGTTAAGGTGCTGTCTAGGATCGAACATGAGATCTCTTGGACTCAAAGCGGATGTTCAACCACACGTCTGTGGGAGATATATTACTAAATTTGGTATAGTTACTGTACTTGCGCAATATTATAGATATTTCGATGTGATAAACAGTATCATATGAACACTGAATGAATAAGGAAGTAACGATCATGTTAGGAAAATATAATATGTTCTAAACAATGAATTTTATATAATTATGATAATTATAGTACAGCAGTCGTTGATTCAGCATATCTCTTTAAACATTAATTGGAGACTGCAATAGGCTGTTTAAAGGGACGATGATATCGTTTGCCACCTCTCCCGGTGAAACGCTATGTTAAAATATGCTACATGTATTTTCGTGGTCATATCTCATAGTTTTTTTTATCATATTCATGTATATTTTGTGGTAATTGAACAGATATTAAATAATTAAAACGTGATGTTGACTTCCGCAAACAACTGACACTTTATCTATATAATGAGCACGTCCTATGACCACAGTCAACACATATATCTATAAGCGGAAACAGAATTGTGTGATTTGTGGCTTACTCGTTCATGTACATTTGATCACTGTTAATGTTAAACAAATTTTAGTAAATCGATTCAGACGTAAACATTGACAATCGAACATACCACAAATATGATTATATAAATGATCATTTGTCTATATGACTTCCATTGTGTTTATATGATCGGGTTAAAACCCGTTTCTCAAAATATTTCAACCATATTTACAGCGACAAAATCACCATTTCGGGACATTATCCTAATCACTGTAACCAGTGCTAATTTTCATCCTATCAACGAGGAACAAGCAACTCATCCACAATTTTTATGAACGAATATGACCTACTGCGACTGGACCCCGGCTCCTGGGATTCCAGGCAATATCATGGAAAAGCACAACCTATCCAAGCATTGTATACTATAGTTAAATACATGGTCATATGAAACATAATTATGGTCATATGAACACTTAATGAACACAGAATGCGTTTCAGTTCACAATTTTTCAAATTTAAGCGGTGTCAGTGGGCATACGTGTCCCAAACAGACATAACCTTTCTGGAGAGGCTAGTCGCAACACACCGAAGGGCTGAGAGATCTTTGACTATGGTGAGGGTTAGACAATACCATCGATAAACGCATACGATATAGCCTTATTGAAGCGCAACCTCTTCACATGAGAGCGGCTATGTTTTGATTCAATGCCGCGCCATACCAATAGCGAAGTGGTGTTGATATTTGAACTTCACAATCATTATCATTGACTTAAACAATCATAGTTAACCGTCCATTTAAAGTGACAATAGCTGTATCCACAATCCGAAGTCACTCGGATTAGTCCAAGCTAACAAAACAGCATGTGTGTGTAAAATCTATCCAACATTGACTATCTCGCTTGTCCTATATAATATGTTGACCCGAATTAGTGACATTTAGTGTAAATTGCCTCCGGGTTTTCTACATTGTTTTACTAATTACGGGATAATTATTAATGATGTGTTTATTGAGTATGGTCAGCGAAGCTGTCATATCGTGCATCTTTACATAGATAAAACACCGAACTAGACGAAATCAAGACATTACTAGTACAATTATGAGACTCTTAATAATATAAACACACAACAAGTCGGTCGAGACATAAAATAGCCGTATTATGTTGCAAATGCTTAGTAATATGTAAAAGTGAAACCATCAGCTTTTATCATTATCACACTGTGTTGCCGCTAATCTTTGTATCGTTGGTAGGTGAGAAAAGGGGTACATACATACAGGAAGATTTTAATCAGTACTGTTCTATTCAGATCTTTATTATTCTCCAGTATAAAATGAAGTATGTCCATGGCCTCTCCAAGATACAGGTTCGCGTTTCGGCACCATGCATGCTAATGTGTCTCATTAACGTATTGGTTAGCGCGCTTGGTGTCTAATCTGGCGACCCGGGATCAAATCCGGGATTTTAATCATAAGCCTGCCATATTTCAGCAGAGAGCTGACTGGCAAATAAAGGCTATGCTCGGCATTTTTCGACTGATATTATGTTATATTTATATTATATCATTTCTACAACATAGGTGGGCATAGCTACTGAACGTTTGGCTAGCTACCTAAAGTAAGCATTCAACTAATGTAACCTATATCATTAAACCCCGTTCTGTCATTTTAAAGATTATAATTATCTACTTTGTTATGATAATTATGTAAAAAAACATAAGCTTCATATTAAATAATATATCCATATTGAAATGTGACAGGTTTCACGCAGCGACACATGGTTCACTGTATGTACAAATTTAGGCGGGCACACTAGCTATAGTAAAATTTGTTTGTAATACACTTTGAGGCTTGTTTTCGGTTTATTGCCATTAATTAGTGCCGGATATTCCATATGGGCGAGCCCACCAGAAGCCACTAGTCATTTTAGGTTTTGGGGGATAGTGCAGATACAGGAGGTGTACTCGTTTAGACATCACTGGTTATTTTAGTTGCGAGGTGTATAGCACCCATACATGGAACTTAGGCGTAAAGCCTCACCCAACAGACTATTAGTAAATGGTATTTGGTTAGCCCGGGATTCGTAACCCCGAGATCAGAAGGCTCGTGCTGTACCGACTTAGCTAAGCGGGAAGACTTGTTTTCTTCAGAGCTTTCAACATTTTACACCACTTAATTAGTTACTGAATTAAGAGTTCAAGGGTACAAAACAAATCAAGGTGATGTTTTTATTACTTTAACATCATATGGTCTGGTTGACGGCAACTATTTTCCGTTCTTGTTTTTGTATTTTATATTTATTTATTTATATTATCAATCTTAGATAGTGTGAAATGTGTACGTTTTAATTGGGGGTTAAGCTATAAGCGAAGCGTCAAATATTGACAATTCGAGATACTATGATAGATGAAGACCACACGGGATAATCTAGCAATAGTGAGATGTTATTTTGACGCAGGTTTGAAAATAACGGATAATCTATAAGCCCGATGGAGAGCTGTTTTATACACCCGTCTCCTGAACCTGAGAAGTGTACATATTTGCATTGGGCGGAAGGACAAATGCTCCTATCTCAAGTGCTGTCCGTTTTGATAATTCTTTGTGGTGATATGTCAGTTTTATACTAACGGTTGCAGTTTGCATGCGTGCTTCACATATGATTATAAAATATTATACTCAGTGAAGAATATTGGCTTGAGGAAAATGTATCCTATGTAAGTATGTCAGCAAGTAATTTAGAGGCAGCGACTGTAACACGCTGAACACGGAGGGAGGCTCTCGTTTAATAAGGGAAACTATAAGATATTATATAATCATATTTAATATTTCGTATTACGACATTCATACTGTACACTCTTGTGATTTATATTCTTTCATAGTAAAATGGTCAGGAAAAAGATCATTTTATGGGTTAAGGTCATAAAACAAAAAGCCTGCCAACATTTGTAATAAGAACATAACCTGACTGTATAATAGCAATGCTACATTAGCGTATGAAAAAATATTTTCTGTAAAACTTTTATTGCAGTTTACTCACCTTAGGTTTTTATATCATTCCTTAATTGTCGAACAATTTAGAGTCCTTAGTTACACTGAATAGTCCTCAACGAAACTCTTGAAAGCCGAAAGAAAGTAAATTCTTAAGATCTTTACTCTAGTCCTGCGCGTTAACGCTGGATGACAAAATTCAAGAATTCGCTAAGTTACGTTTTAACTAGTGATTTGTTCAACCTTTCTAGGTTTACGTTTCACGACGGACTGACAATCTCATCACGTGCTCAGACGCGTATACCTTCACTGAGGTAAAACTTCACGTTGCCTCAGGCATCTACTTGTCACCGCAATATTAAGACGAACAACGAAAGTGATCATTACCTTGTGTGTTATTCCATAAGCCGGTGTATGAAGAAAGAATATGTTATATCTGCCAAGTCCTCTGTTTTAGAGATGTTCTCTCAGCTGTTTGGTTATTGATACCTTTTCCTAGGCACTTCTTGTATATTGTTAAGATTGTCAGGTAATAGTCCGTCAGACTGTTGTATATACTCACTTAGGACAGAACCTGTTTCAGATGTATATTTAGCTTGATAAAATAAAGGTTTGCAACAACACGAAGGAGTTTAAATGCACAATGTGTTTTATTCTTAATAAACTTAGAACTTATATAATGTTTGATTAGAATATTACTCAGCTTACACCTAAACAAGACCAGCGTCTGATTGTATGACATATTATAAACTGTCGTCATTGTCGTGCATCTACGTGAAGGTAACAAACCGTGACTGTTTAAATGGATTGTTTTGGTTGTGAAGTTCTGAATATTATGCACTACTCATTAAAACTCTAATAATAGTTTAATTTTATGCATTTATTTTAAAACACTTGATATAAACATGTCGGAAATTCAAGCGTTTAAAAGCGCGTTAAGCTGACTTACTTCTAGACATAAACATTCACTAGCGGTCGTTAATTACATGGAATTAGCATTTAATGGCCTTGTTTTTATTAAAGTAATTGAAAATTGATGAAAAACAAACAAGCAGCAGCCCAGGTGGGCTAAATGACGTTCGACAAATGACTATGATATTGTATTACGTGGTTAGAAATAAGTTCCATGGTTGGTTGATAAACAACCGTTGTCAATAGGTTGGTCGTAGCAGGTCTAACCTCATACCACTACTTTTAAAAATCAAGGTCCTGTTTTGTGGGTCAATTAATGTCAGTTTCAAAAGCGAAACATAAGTTTTTCGGCATAATTCAACAATGTGTTTCAAAACCACGTAATTGAATATATATGCACATGTCACCAGAAGCGACTTGATTTTGTTGAACAGCATTTCTACATAATAAATTATACAGTGAACAGTCTGGTGACCGCCAATGTGTCTTTATTTGGGATGCCATCACTGGATGACCAACATTTTGGTAACGGATCTAGTCCGTTTCTTCGCCACATTGCTAAGGTATGTGAATCCTATATAGGCTTCAATTTCACTCGAAGATAATCATTGTTGTTATTCAAAATCATCTTATCGCTGGTATACTAATAGTCAAATGAAGTCACATTGATACTGGTAATTTATGTACCATTAGAAGACGGAAATTGCTACCAATGTTGCGGAACTCGGTACTGATTATCTAATTAACATAAGGAGGAATGTGTGGTTCGACTACGCCACGCTGAAAATGTCATGTAACAGCACCAATATGAATGTTATACACCATTGTTGTGAAACGAACTTTTGTGCCGCCTTTTGTGCGGTTACGTAATGTTCTATAGTTGGCTTAGTAGAACAGTGTTCATAAAACGCTTGATTTACAGTCAGAGTTGCTGACTCGTCAGGATGACACCACTCTGTTTAATAAAACAGAGAAAATATAACAAAAATGTATTTAAGTTTAAATACCAACCAAATTTTTAATAGTTCTAAGTATTTTGCAAAGTTCCAAAAACAGTTTAAATGTAACTAAGTTCTAAAGTAATTTCTAAAATAAACAAGTTTAAAATACTAAGATCTATTCTAACTAAGCAAAATATTTGTTAAATATATCTTATTGAATAAATAACCTAAAACAATGTTACTGTGATTCTGTCCTTAAATTACCTAATTTTAGTAAATCTAACAAAATAATAAATGCCTAAAGTACTCAAAAATCTAACAGTTTTAAACCTAATTAATTAGATAAAAATATGAATAATAATTTACTGAATTATTAATGAAATAATTTACTTAAATCTCCAAGTTAAATGCCTAAAATAAAGTATTAATTACTGTTAATTAATTAATTAATTAATTAAATACCCTCGATTTCGGACCTATCAAACATGAAAAAGTAGGTAAATTTCAATCACAGACGCTGTCACACGATGGTACTGTTACAACTAGTTTTAAAAGTTCAAATCTCTCCATTGTACTTGCATGGTTATTGTTATGATGAGTGCGTACAACATGGTATCGAACTAAAGTTGTATCGACTTCTTTTGTTGTTTCTGTTTCAACCTTACACAAATCAGGAAGTAAGTTTTCAGACAATTTACACATGCACACTCTGGTAAGGACTCAAATATTAAATTGCACATGCAAGACATGAATGTATCATTACGTTCAATGTTGAGCGCCTCATCTTCAGTAGATGATATATATTTATGAGTTTTATTACAACCAATGATGACAAACTAACACGATGCGACATATGTGAACCCGATGCTGAAATAAACGTTATTGCTGTAAACTTAATATTTTAAGAGAAATTGACGTTTTACAAGTGTCTGCCAATGTTAAGACGTTTAAAAAACGCCCAATAATTTTATGCATACAACTATAGTTTAAAAGAATTTCATCATAATAACGACTACATTGTTGTACCAGAATATCATTGAGAGTGTCGTCACGTTAATGTTACCGAAGAATACATTAATCATCGCGTTGAGGGATTTAAATCTAACATGACGGGTCACTCAACTGTCTGTGTCTGTGTCGATTGGTAAGTTATATAGAAGGGTGCAATACAGCAAACACAATTCTAACTAGCTAATACATTCCTGCACACACACACACACACCAGGGACGCATGAATCTCGGAAATCAAATTAATGGTATGAGTCATCTAAAGGTAATAAATTAGTAAGAAAACCTATTACATGCCAATATAAATTTAGTCACGCCCATTTGGTCATTGTTCTTTATTTTGTCGGGTCAAAGACCACACACATCGTTATAACTTCCTTCAATATGGTCCGTCACACATATCGCATTTATTAAATAAAGCTTAGCGAATAGAGTTATGTTGAGGTGTCTAACGAATAATGACCGATAAAAAAACTTCTCGAAACACGGACATAACGTTCAAGGACGCATCAATACCATCACATCCAAATGAGCGGAACCAACGACAGAAAATTACTCAGAACGAATTAAGTGGAAGTCCTACTAAATATTCCATCATCAAAATGGAAAGTTTGAAATTATACATGCATGTATTACCTTCGTTGTCCCACCAAGAAGTATTTCAGCAAACAATGCACGTACACATGCATAATAGAGACTGTCTGACTTTGTGGAGAGGTGTTGGGGTTGGTAACATTTGGAAAAGGCTACAGATGCACACTAGGGACGGCGTCAAATATGCATAAATTGACATCTGATTCATCTGATGGTTGAAATCAGTACCGAGAATATCAAGTGTATATCATAAACGTACACACGGAAGCCTTATATCCATATGCCAAGTGTGCTGTCATCTCGCACGGGTTATCGGGTAAATATGACTTTTAGTCGGTAGTTGCGAATACCTTCTGTTTATTGGGTAGAAATGTTTGCCAGATCTTGTGTTTGTTTTCTCTGATATACTTAGTACATCATGTATTCCAAATTGTTTTTCTGTCATTGATGGCAAGACAACCAACAGAAATCGTTACAATCCTGGTACCATGTTTTCCTTTGAAGTTACAACTGCAGTAATTCTCGCTTTATGTCCACATCCCGTAGAGAGTATACTTTTGACCACCGACGTCAGTCGACAGTCAATTGTAGTTTATACAGTTAATTTTATATTGTGTACATTTATGTGTGACTTCGCATTTATTGACAATTGTTATTTTAATATAGTAATGCCCTGTCATTACCGAGAGGTTCTGTCAGACTACACTGTACTAGTTAGTAATATTACAATATTCCGAAAATTTGATGTTGCAATGGAATGACATATAAGCCTGACATTTTAAACTAGGATGATATTTCGAATTTGATGAAAAATTGTAACAAGGACACAAATGTCGTACCGACTGACACCCATTAGAAATTAATGGCCCATTGATTGGAACTTAGTTTACCGCAATTTCGTTTACCGCTGAATGACGGAGGTGTTTCGTTAATGTTTCAAGTAAATCGTAAGTGGACTATTTCATACAAATCATTGTTACTGGTTACGTTAAAGCGTTTCTTAATAAAACGTACGTACGTGGGCTACAATCTATAGTAATGTTATGTTACTTAAAGATCTTGTTAATTGCCCGCCTACAACCAATCTGTGTATTTTATTGTTATGCATTAAATCATTGCAGCCTTCGCACAATTTCCCATGTTTAACGCTTGGATAAAAAGTAATTTGCATGTGAAAGCGTCCTATAATCATGATATTTTCTGAAATAGCAGAACATGCCTCTTTCATAACTTCCTCAAAGATGAACAATTGTCTTATCAGATGAGACACAGTTTTGTTCTGATTTTGTTTCCATAGTCAGACCAAAGAAACTTGTCTGTGTTTTATTTTTGGCTTGGTTTTTATTGGATATACACCGGGTCACGTTTTCCATATTTCAGCACTAACATTTCGAAATAATTCGATTGTAAATTTCATAAGATAAATAAATGAAAAATGTGACAGGGTATGCACCTCTCAACTGAAAAAATCCGAGCACAGCAAACAGAACATTTCCAATTTCGCTGCTTTTTAAATTGATTAATTGATTTGTCTTAGATAGCACATAACCAATGTACATGTATATGACCAGTCAGTTTTTTGGCAACGTTATGAGACGGGTGTCATTTCACCATTGTAAGCAGTCGAGCTCACCTATCTTTAAGGTTGATACATCATGGGTTGTCTCATGGTCAACTCGTGCTCTACAAGCACACTTGTGGTGCTTCTGTAAATGCATAGTGTCATTATTAACACTGTTGGTTACAGCAAGATCATATTTTTCAGCGGCGACTATTTGACACAATCGGATGATATTCAGTTGAACACCTCACGTATTTCACCATGACATTTGTAGTTGCCTCGTCGATTTGTCTTTGTACCGTATTACCTCGATGCTCATACTTCAGTTTGTTAAAGTACGTGTATGTTGTGAAAGTAACTGATTGCCGTCATCACCATTAAAATGCAGTTAATAATTTGACATCATTTGATTATTATAATATAAACTATAACAATTTATCTTCTACGATTATACTGCACTCTCCTGTTAGGTTCACAATTCATGGTGTTCAGTTCGTTATCAGTAACGCATACGATCGGCAAAAATGTAAAAGCACATGTTAATTTGGTGCAAATTGCAATTTAACTTGTATGTTAACCTTAAGGATACTGGGAGACCACCATCTGTGGACAGACATTTTTTTCGTCGTAACCATGGGCGGATTGTACAGACTTGGTGAGTCGTATGTTGTTAAGAAAACAGACAAAAATCATAACAGCGTTCATATTTATTGGCATAAATGGTAACTGTATTACAATTAATCAGGCAGTTTGGAGAATAGTTAGTTTAATTGTATCTAAGGGCATGATGGGACATTAGCGGCCCAATCACAGCCTTGGAGTGCGGTACTGAAGTAGGTACCTCCTGGACATGGCTCATGGTAAGCTACCTCGAAGGAACATTGGTAGAAATGGCCGCAATCTACGGGATCCTTGTAGAAGCCGTCAGCTTTTCCTTTACAGAACTCAGTTGGTTTCACTTGAAATAAACAATGGATGTGATTAAATTATAATGTAATTTTTATAAAAGTCTGAAACACATTGCTAATGTTATGAATATTACAAAAAGTTTACTTTGTTATTCTTCTAAACAGACCTAATGCATCTTATAAGAGAATTACTGACATATGTCCGATAGTTGCACGCATAATAAGCGACAGTTGCGGATACAAATAATCAAGATGTGCTACCCTAGCTCTTTCCAAATATTGTCCAGGAGGGGTAAAAGCTGATATACGCGATACTACCTTCTAGTTAATCTCTCATTGAAGGGGAAACAATAAAAAGCGTTTCAGAAATGACCGAATTTCTTTTTGTGCTCAGTTATGAATTGTTATGTACTAACCTGCACCACTTGGAGCACCACCAGCTGTTGTGGTTTGAGCTGGTCTCTGGGTTGTTGGTGCTGGAGTCCATGGTGCTCGGGTGGTTTGAGCTGGTCTCTGAGTTGTTGGAGCTGGGGTCCAAGGTGCTTGTGTTGGTTGTTTGGTTGTTACAACAATTGGTCCAGCAGTTTGTTGCTATGAAAGATTAGAACAACATAAGGTAGTCAAACATGTAATGAAGAAATGATGTATTGCAGTGCATTTTTGTTTACTAAACATTGTTAGACTTGTTTAACCACAACTTTAATTGATTGTTTTTAAACAGTCCTCGTCTTGTACGTACATGTACGCGGTTTGTTAAAGTTTTATAAGCATCCGAATTGAGCGCACATGTTTTTAGGTTGGGTTACCACACAACAGTAAATTAAAAATGTACTAATAAATCAATACAACTGTGTACGAATCAGCTTGCTCGTTCTGAGTGCTTATTTTATTTGGGCTCGATAGTATATTTAGGTATGAAAAAATGTAAAATTCTTAAATGTCTACTCTAACAGCTAGCAGTATTATTTTCAATTACGGGGGTGTATGATTATACGTCTGCTATGTGTGCATTTATATATCGGTTCGTTTGTTACCACCTATCATTTGGAACGCCGATAACACATTTAGTGACGTAAAAGCACGGCGTGCTTGTCAATTTGTTGTTGATTAGTAAAATATTGAATTTGTATATATTTGCTGCGCAAGTACAAATAAGTTATTAAAATGTTTGTTTACAATATGTTCAATTGCCATTTAATCCTGGCACGTAATTGGTTGGCAATGCATTAATCATTTTCAGAACAATAAGCATTTTCAAACTTCAAATGTTCATCAATCGCGAGACACGATTACGCATAAGTTACTGTGAGTTATGTCCTTACAAATGATAATAGTTCTATTTGACAAAGTAAAGTATTTTTCTTTGATATGAACAATTAACTCCACCAAGTTTGTAGATATTAAAACTTATCGTGAACATGAGCACCGAATACCACACACATAGTTTTCAACTGACTACACTTAAGGCTCTAGATACGGTGTTACCAAAGAACAACCAATTACAAAGTTTTCACTTTCCTTTAGAACCAACACATATCTACATATTTACTTATACTTGTTGTTGAACTTTGTTGTTTGAATACAGAAAAACCTTTTACCACAATTTGTAGCTGTTAAAAGCAATTTATTTGAACTTAATATAACAATTTACGCAAATGCTTTTAAATAATTAATACCATGGGTAAAATACTGGTAAAATGTTTTTCGTTGAGTTGGTCAGATATTAACGCAAAACATCAGCAGACAAAGTGACTGCTAGCACGTGCATACTAAATACTTTTACTAAGCTTCAAACATTGGAACAGACACACATAGAAAATACCCCCTTTACTGTGTACTAGAACAATAATAGAATATAATTTGTGAAGCTGAAGATTGGTAGTTAAAATACTCCTGATCTAGTTTTGTATCACCAGTTTGATGTTCTATTTTCTCCTATGTAAGTTGTTAAAATATTGATCACACTCAAACAAGGATGTGGTGAGTATTATGGTTTTAAGTTTGTGTTTACTTTCGCATGTATACTTATAAATGTATAGGGGATGTAATTAAGATACATTTGAATATAATGATATATATAATAATATCAGTATGTGGATGTATTGCTCGTTACATCAGTCAAAAAACGATGAAATAACTATTTCTGAGTCATTCCATTTGATTTTGCAAAGCCAGTATGAAAGCCTCCCAGTGATGGTCTTAGCATTATTTTGTTTAACTGATTTTAACTTGTAGCTAACTGACCACCAATCGGAATAATCAGAACGGACCCATTCCCCAAATTACAAGTTTCCGACCTTCCTTCATACATAGGCAAATTGCGTCCTTTACCAATCATTAGCTTTTATTGTATTTTGAACAGCGTTAACGATGCACCAAGTGTAGTATTGTTAGTTGATTAACAATGAGTAAACATTAACCACTAGACTACATTAGGCAGATTATATATGACGCTTAGAAAGATACAGAGTCAAAATCGATCAATTATAATTCTTTTTGTCAACTTTTATAACAAAAGTAATTCATACATAAATAATGCAAATGATTATGTCAGATCACCACCGTACAATTGATCAGATAGGATTTGTTAATTGTTTCACTTAGTTTGAATTAGCTAAATTAAAAGCTTAATTGTTAATTAGTGATTGATTACTAATCCTTAATTAAGATACATTTTGATTATATCCGCCATTTATAGCTTACATGTACCATGAACACAGCTGTGTTTGATTGTCGTTAAGATGTAACATCTAAGAACATATCCCGCATTAAATGTATGTACAACAGATACATGTGTATGTAAGAGGCTATTGTTTTGACATTTATAACACAGAAAAAATCAGAAAAGAAACGAGTGTTTTAAGGGCAGTCAGCAGTAAATGGCTAGTTTATTTGGTATTCGTTAGTTTTATTATACTGTAGTATACTGTTTCATCTTAACAGCTTTGGTCAGACAGTGTCAATGTATATCCACAGTGCAATAAATTGCAATACAAAACTGCTGATATTAAACCGGTAGCAATTGCATACAACCAAGGTCCTTGACATCGTCCATAACTTAATAGTTTACCTCGGATATTAGTAGCACACAATAATATGTCAACAAGCTCTTACGTATTCAGATATTGCGATTAATGTTTTGTAGACTGCTGAATCGGGCGGTCGTGTATATAGATTTCAGTTGAATTATTGTCCCTGTTCTACTTTGTGTATGTCAATATACATTGTACATGCGGTCTGTGTTTTGTCCGTTTTGCTGTTATTGGTGATTTAAGCGCTGCTGACTGTTGTGGTCCCTGTGCGATTCATATTTAGGTTTGATGTTACATTGGCATTCATATCGATGGAGCTGTCTAAAGTACTTAAGACATATATACGAATACAAATACGAAACTTTATTTTGCATAAAGCATAATACAATGCTTATCAGAAATGGCAAACATATGGCAATATACTGGCCCGTTCGGTTGGTATGGTTTGTACACTAGTGATTCAAAAAAAAAACGCAACGGAAAAAGTTACAGAATGGATTTAGATATGCCTATTGGCTATCGTCGGGACATGTCACACTACTGTAACTATGGAATTTCAGGGAAATTACTTTAACGTTAACTGATGCATGGAGTCATTCAACACTTTATTTGTGATGCCAGTCATTGGCACACCTTCCGTGAACCATTTATCATTAAAAACAATAACCTACAGAGTTTAGGAATTAACTTATTTAACAGAGTCAAGAGACTGATAGAGTTTACCTCCTTCTATCGGGCTATCTGAATCGCTAATGAACACTCCTAAGCCTTACGACATGTCTATGTTAATGAGAAACATCAGTAGATCATACAAGAAATATTAGTTTAGAAACCTGTGTAAATGTACAAACCAGCGCAAGAATGGAAACATAGCCACTGAAAGTGTATGCTTTCCTTTTTGGACACCCTGTTGTAAGCCGCAATTTTCGAGAGGGTATATGATAATCTTACACAAAAACGTTCGTACACGGAAGCATTACATCAACCTTCATATGTCAAGTGAGCTGCTACCTCGCAGGGTTTCTCGAATAATATAATAGAGATATTCAGATATACTGTACTGTTATGTGGCAGGTGCTATTACCGTCTATACATGTATAGTGGGGAGAAATGTTTGTCATATGTAAGGAATATGCTGAAGAAACAACTGGCTGTTTTTTTTCTTCTCTGATAAAATTAGTTAGTCGTGTATTCCAATTTGTATTGCTGCCATTGATGACAATACGTGATCAGAAAGTGTTACATTCCAGGTGACATTTTTTCCTTTGCATTTGCAACTGTTTCAAGCTTCCGGTCCTCATCCCCTAGATTGTATACTTTTGACCACCGACACCAGTAGACTCTCGATGTAAGTTGTGGTATTATATTGTTTATGAAGGGTCAACTCATATGTGACAGCTCCTTAACTGATGCATGCTACTTTAAACAGTAATGGCCTGTCATTACTAAGTTGTTCCGCCAAATGACATTGTATTATTTTAATATTCTGAAAAAATAAGATTGTGATGGAATAAAATCTAAGCTTGGCATTTTAAACTACCATGACATTTCGAATTTGATGAAAACGTGTAACAAGGACAAAAAGTTTCGTACCGACTGACACCCATTAAAGTTAAATGCCCAATGATTGGAACTTTGTTTACTGCAAATTTTGTTTACCGCTGTATGACGGAGGTGATTCGTTAATGTTTCAAGTCAATCGTAAGTGGACTATTTCATGCAAATCATTGTTACTGGTTACGTTAAAGCGTTCCTTAATAAAACGTCCGTACGTGGGCTACAATGTATAGTAACGTTATGTTTCTTAACTACAGCGTTAATTGCCCGCCTACAACCAATCTGTGATTTTTATTGTTATGCATTAAATCATTGCAGCCTTCGCACAATTTCCCATGTTTAACGCTTGGATAAAAAAGTGATTTACATGATGTGATAGCGTCCTATAATCTTGATATTTTTGAAATAGCAGAACCTGCCTCTTTCATAACTTCCTCAAAGATGAATAATTGCCTTATCAGACGAGACTAAGTTTGTTTCCATAATCGCACCAAAGAAACTTGTCTGTGTTTTTTTTTGGCTTGGTTTTTATTTGATATACACCGAGTCACGTTTTCATATTTCAGCACTAACATTTCGAAATAATTCGATTGTAAATTTCAAAATGAGCACATAACGAATGTACATGACCAGTCAGTTTTTTGGCAACGTTATGAGACGGGTGTCATTTCACTATTGTAAGCAGTCGAACTCACCTATCTTATAAGGTAATAAATCAGTGGTTGTCTCATGGTAAACTCATGCTCTACCAGCACACTTGCGGTGCTTCTTTAAATGCATAGTGTCATTCTAAACACTGTTGGTTACAGCAAAATCATATTTTTCAGCGGCGACTATTTGACACGATCGGGTGATATTCAGTTGAACACCTTACGTATTCCACCATGACATTTGTAGTTCCCGCGTCGATTTGTCTTTGTACCGTATAACCTCGATGCTCATACTTCAGTTTGTTAAAGTACGTGTATATCGTGAAAGTAACTGATTGCCGTCATCATCATTAAAATGCAGTTAATAATTTGACATCATTTGATTATTATAATATAAACTATAACAATTTATCTTCTACGGTTATAATGCACTCTCCTGGTAGGTTCAAATCATGGTGTTCAGTTCGTTATCAGTAAGCATTACATGTAAATGCATACGATCGGCAAAAATGTAAAAAGCACATGTTATTTCTGGTGCAAATTGCAATTTAACTTGTATGTTAACCTTAAGGATACTGGGAGACCATCATCTGTGGACAGACATTTTTTTTTCGTCGTAACCATGGGCGGATTGTACAGACTTGGTGAGTCGTATGTTGTTAAGAAAACAGACAAAAATCATAACAGCGTTCATATTTATTGGCATAAATGGTAACTGTATTACAATTAATCAGGCAGTTTGGAGAATAGTTAGTTTAATTGTATCTAAGGGCATGTTGGGACATTTGCGGCCCAATCACAGCCTTGGAGTGCGGTACTGAAGTAGGTACCTCCTGGACATGGCTCATGGTAAGCTACCTCGAAGGAACATTGGTAGAAATGGCCGCAATCTACGGGATCCTTGTAGAAGCCGTCAGCTTTTCCTTTACAGAACTCAGTTGGTTTCACTTGAAATAAACAATGGATGTGATTAAATTATAATGTAATTTTTATTAAAGTATGAAACACATTGCTATTTTTATTAATATTACAAAAGGTTTACTTTGTTATTCTTCTAAACATACCTTATGTATCTTATAAGAGAATTACTGACATATGTCCGATAGTTGCACGCATAATAAGCGACAGTTGCGGATACAAATAATCAAGATGTGCTACCCTAGCTCTTTCCAAATATTGTCCAGGAGGGGTAAAAGCTGATATACGCGAGACTACCTTCTATGAAGGGGACACAATAAAAAGTGTTTCAGAAATGACCGAATTTCTTTTTGTGCTCAGTTATGAATTGTTATGTACTAACCTGCACCACTTGGAGCACCACCAGCTGTTGTGGTTTGAGCTGGTCTCTGGGTTGTTGGTGCTGGTGTCCATGGTGCTCGGGTGGTTTGAGCTGGTCTCTGAGTTGTTGGTGCTGGGGTCCATGGTGCTTGTGTTGGTTGTTTGGTTGTTACAACAATTGGTCCAGCAGTTTGTTGCTATGAAAGATTAGAACAACATAAGGTAGTCAAACATGTAATGAAGAAATGATGTATTGATTCGGTGAAACCTATGACTCGTAGTGCATTTTTGTTTACTAAACATTGTTAGACTTGTTAACCACAACTTTAATTGATTGTTTTTAAACAGTCCTCGTTTTGTACGTACATGTACGCGGTTTGTTTAAGTTTTATAAGCATCCGAATTGAGCGCACATGTTTTTAGGTTGGGTTACCATACAACAGTAAATTACAAATGTACTAATAAATCCATTCAACTGTGTACGAATCAGCTTGCTCGTTCTGAGTGCTTATTTTATTTGGGCTCGATAGTATATTTAGGTATGAAAAAATGTAAAATTCTAAAATGTCTACTCTAACAGCTAGCAGTATTATTTTCAATTACGTGGGTGTATGATTATACGTCTGCGATGTGTGCATTTATATATCGGTTCGTTTGTTACCACCTATCATTTGGAACGCCGATAACACATTTAGTGACGTAAATGCACGGCGTGCTTGTCAATTTGTTGTTGATTAGTAAAATATTTAATTTGTATATATTTGCTGCGCAAGTACAAATAAGTTATTAAATGTTTGTTTACAATCTGTTCAATTGCCATTTAATCCTGGCACGTAATTGGTTGGCAATGCATTAATCATTTTCAGAACAATAAGCATTTTCAAACTTCAAATGTTCATCAATCGCGAGATACGACTACGCATCGGTTACTGTGAGTTATGTCCTTACAAATGATAATTGTTCTATTTGACAAAGTAAAGTATTTTTCTTTAATATGAACAATTTACTCCACCAAGTTTGTAGATATTAAAACTTTTCGTGAACATGAGCACCGAATACCACACACATAGTTTTCAACTGACTACCTTAAGGCTCTAGATACTGTGTTACCAAAGAACATCCAATTACAAAGTTTTCACTTTTCTTTAGAACCAACACATATCTACAAATTGACTTATATTTGTTGTTGAACTTTGTTGTTTGAATACCTAACATAACAACCTTTTACCACAATGTGTAGCTGTTAAAAGCAATTTATTTGAACTTAATATAACAATTTACGCAAGTGCTTTTAATTAATTAATAAAACAGTATCATGGTTAAAAACTCGTAAAATGTGTCTCGTTGGGTCGGTAAGACATCAGCAGACCACGTGACTGCTAGTACGTGCGTACTAAATACGAAAGCTTCAGACATTGGAACAAATACACGTAGAAAATACCCCCTTTACTGTGTAGAAGTACAATGATAGAATATAATTTGTGAAGCTGAAGATTGGTAGTTAAAATACTCCTGATCTAGTTTTGTATCACCAGCTTGATGTTTTATTTTCCCCTATGTAAGTTGTTGGAAATTAATATTGATCACACCAATACAAGGATGTGGTGAGTGTTATGGTTTTAAGTTTGTGTATACTTTCGCGTGTATACTAATTAATGCTTAGAGGATGTAATTAAGATATATTTGTGTATAAGAATATATATAATAATATCGGTATGGGGTTGTATTGCTCGTTATATCAGTCAAACAACAATTAAATAACTGTAGTATTTCTAAGCCATTCCATTTGCTTTTGCAAGGCCAGTGTGAAAGCGTCCCAGTGATGGTCTTATTATTAGTTTGTTAAACTGATTTTAACTTCTAGCTAGCTGACCACCAACCGGTATGATCAGAACGGACCCATTCTCCAAATTACAAGTTTCCGACCTTCCTTCATACATAGGCAAATTGCGTCCTTTACCAATCATTAGCTTTTATTGTGCTTTAAACAGCGTTTACGATGCACCAAGCATAGTATTGTTAGTTGGTTAACAATGAGTAAACATTAACCACTAGACTACATTAGGCAGATTATACATAAGACGCTTAGAAAGATACAGAGTCAAAATGGATCAATTATAATTATTTTTGTTAACTTCTATAACAATAGTAATTCATACATAAATAATGCAAATGATTCTGTCAGATCACCACCATGCAATTGATTAGATGGGATTTGTTAATTATTTCATTTAGTTTGAATTAGCTAAATTAAAAGCTATTTTTAATTAGTGATTGATTACTAATCCTTAATTAAGATACATTTTGATTATATCCGCAATTTATAGCTTACCATGAACACAGCTGTGTTTGATTGTCGTTAAGATGTTACATCTGAGAACATGTTTCGCATTATTCCAAGATAAAATTTCAAAACAACAACTGACAGCAGTAATAACAATTTAATTTTATAATTATCTTTATATACAAAATGATTAGCGAATATTGTTTATAATACATGTAATATATATAGACTTGCCTTATTGCGATTATGAATTAAATTAAGGTGGCGAAGAATGGCCATGTTGACTTGTACTCTAACAGGTAACGCTGTTAGAGGTGAAAACGCCTTACGCAAGGTAGCAACCGAGGGCATATAAGATTTATTATCAAACTTTAACATTAATTTACTGTAACAAGAAACCGAGTACACTCCGATTACACATAGAAACCGAGTACGCTCCAGGTACTCATAAAAAATACCGAGTACACTCCGAGTACCCATAAAAGAGACCGAGTACGCTACAGGTACTCATAAAATACCGAGTACACTCCGAGTACCCATAAAAGAGACCGAGTACGCTACAGGTACTCATAAAAATACCGAGTACACTCCGAGTACCCATAAAAAAGACCGAGTACGCTACAGGTACTCATAAAATACCGAGTACACTCCGAGTACCCATAAAAGAGACCGAGTACGCTACAGGTACTCATAAAATACCGAGTACACTCCGAGTACCCATAAAATACCGGGACGTACTCTCCAGGTACCCCGTAATAAAACCAGGTACGCTCCAGGCACCATATAAAGAACCATGTCTACAGTAAGTATGTATTTTAACCAAATGTGACTTATCTAAACAGATGAGACCTTTTAAGAGATGCCATTTTTCTAGTTGAGTCAACGCTCGGACAAGTCTTAAACGCTCATAAAAAACTACAGTCAAGTGACTGAATTTTGTAACCACAGGAACCTCAGTCTCGACTGGTAACAGCTGTCGAAACCGAGAGAAAACCCATGGAAATGCAAAATATATGTTTTTGTATTGATTCATTTTTAATAAAAAATAATAGATATGCCCTCGGTTGCATCCCCACTACAGAATTTTACGCCAACATGACAATGTATGTAATAAATGATAAAATATCTACTATAATTAGATAAATGCATGAGTAAGGCAAGTGCTATATCTAGATATGGTTATTAATTGTTTATTGGCTATTAAATCGCCGTTAAGACACAGTTCTGGTCACTGGTAGAACGACTACTATCACGTCCTTTGCTACAAATGTACTTTCTGAACTTCACATTATAGGCTTCATGTCTTTTCCTTTTCAGCATCTAATATATACACATTCACGACACTAAGAACATCATATTAAACACTAATATTATCATAATTAACACTGATACCATGGTAATCACAACACAAAAACACATTATCAGCATTATTCCCGTACGTAAGAATCACCTTGCACACGAAGAGTTCCTATACGTGAATTCCATGAAGACTGGATGCTATCTGATGCCGGATCTGTCCTCATAGTTACCATATTGAACCATCTTGTGTCGTATATTGTGTAGTTTACTTCCAGTACAACCTCAACGTGACCATGTGTCTGTTCTGACCAACCTACGTATGCCAATGTTACTGACTCTCTCAATATCAAACTGAAATAACAACAAACGGATCGGCAGAAAAATGACTCATACAGCATAATAATAGTAACTGCTATTTGCCATTAAACATAGTTAGACTATTAACATTGATAATTAATAATAATGACTGATATTGCCTGAAGGGTGCGGTAGGGTGGGTTTAAAGTTCGTCGTTTGCTGCCGAACAAGCAAGTGAGCCGACGTGGCAATCATGTGAGTTCACGCTCAGTGAACATCGTATTCACGCGAGAATTACCATGGAAACGATAGCGTCGCCGGGTAGCGATAAACGCACCATGTGTATATAATACCCGGAGATCCCGTGAAATTCCGCCGTAATAAATTAGATTAATGCATATGTGAATTAATCTTTATTAAATGTATGTTCTACAGATACAAGTGTATGTAAGAGGCTATTATTTTGACTTTTATAACACAGAAAAAATCAGAAAAGAAACGAGTGTTTTAAGGGCAGTCAGCAGTAAATGGCTAGTTTGTTTGGTATTCGGTAGTTTTATTATACTGTAGTATACTCTTTCATCTTAACGGCTTTGGTCAGACAGTGTCAATGTATATACACAGTGCAATAAATTGCAATACAAAACTGCTGATATTAAACCGGCAGCAATTGCATACAACCAAGGTCCTTGACATCGTCCATAATTTAATAGTGTACCTCGGATATTAGTAGCACACAATAATATGTCAACAAGCTCTTACCTATTCAGATATTGCGATTAATGTTTTGTAGACTGCTGAATCGGGCGGTCGTGTATATAGATTTCTGTTGTATTAGTGTCCCTGTTCTACTTTGTGTATGTTAATATACCTTGTACATGTGGTCTGTGTTTTGTCCGTTATGGAGTTATTTGTGTTTTAAGCGCTGCTGACTGTTGTGGTTCCTGTACGATTCATATTAAAGTTTGATGTTGCATTGGCATTCATATCGATGGAGTTGTCTCAAGTACTTAAGACATATATACGAATACAAGTACGAAAATTGATTTTGCATAAAGCATAATACAATGCTTATAAGAAATGGCAAACACATGGCAATATACTGGCCCGTATGGTTGGTATGGTTTGTACACAAATAATTCCAAAAAGAAAACGCAACGGAAACAGTTACAGAATGGATTTAGATAGGCATGTCACACTACAGTCAATTACTTTAACGTTAACCGAATCATGGAGTCATCCAACACTTTATTTGTGATGTTAGTAGATCATACAAGAAATGTTAGTTTAGAAACCTGTTTAAATGTACAAACGAGCGCAAGAATGGAAACATAGCCACTGAAGCTGTATACTTTCTTGTTTGGACACCCTGTTTGTAAGCCGCAATTTTCGAGAGGGTATATCATAATCTTAAACAAAAACGTTCGTACACGGAAACATTGCATCGACCTTCATATGTCAAGTGAGCTGCTACTATACCTCGCAGGGTTACTCGAGTAAATATAATAAAAATATTCAGATATACTGTACTGTTATGTGGCAGGTGCTATTACCGTCTATACATGTGTTGCCGTCCGGGGACGTGAGAAATAATTCAACGTATTAAATATTGAATATTCTTTCTTTATTTTCTTATCTCTATATATAACGCACAATACTGCACTTCCAACAGGCGAACAATGTCGACCAATATATCGTCAATATATCTATCTCTCTCTATCTCGTCAATGGATGTGCTCCAAATGACACTAACAATCATTCAATCTCCTATATCAATCTCTGTGGGTTAGTATTTTAATTACGAGTTCCTACATTCTAATTACATTCAAACTGCTTTACCAAAGTCAAATAGATGTTTCTGGTTGGCGGTTTCGTTGCAAAGTGATTGCACAAAGAAAACCGCGCGAACCAGAAAAACTACACGGCGATGACGTAAAATCCACTAACCCGTGAAAACTAGTCATGCCAAATGTAAACAAATGAAGATTAATAAACCTCTACCATATAGTACAAAACCTCTACCATACAGTATGAACTATAGGCCTCATCAAAAGGTAGGACCATTATACATGTATAGTGGGGAGAAATGTGTGTCATATGTAAGGAATATGCTGAAGAAACAACTGGCTGTTTTTTTCTTCTCTGATATAATTAGTTAGTCGTGTATTCCAATTTGTATTGCTGCCATTGATGACCATACGTGATCAGAAATTGTTACATTCCAGGTGATATGATTTCCTTTGTATTTGCAACAGTTTCAAGTTGTGGTATTATATTGTTTATAAAGGGTCAACTCATATGTGACAGCTCCTTAACTGATGCATGCTACTTTAAAACAGTAATGGCCTGTCATTACTAAGTTGTTCCGCCAGATGCCATTGTATTATTTCAATATTCCGAAAAAATAAGATTGTGATGGAATGAAATCTAAGCTTGGCATTTTAAACTACCATGACATTTGATGAAAATGTGTAACAAGGACAAAATTTTTCGTACCGACTGACACCCATTAAAAGTTAATGGCCCATTGATTGGAACTTTGTTTACCGCAAATTTTGTTTACCGCTGTATGACGGAGGTGATTCGTTAATGTTTCAAGTAAATCGTAAGTGGAATATTTCATACAAATAATTGTTACTGGTTACGTTAAAGTGTTCCTTAATAAAACGTCCGTACGTGGGCTACAATGTATAGTAACGTTATGTTTCTTAACTACAGCGTTACTTGCCCGCCTACAACCAATCTGTGATTTTTATTGTTATGCATTAAATCATTGCAGCCTTCGCACAATTGCCCATGTTTAGCGCTTTGATAAAAAAGTGATTTGTATGATGTGATAGCGTCCTATAATCATGATATTTTCTGAAATAGCAGAACCTGCCTCTTTCATAACTTCTTCAAAGATGAATAATTGCCTTATCAGACGAGACTAAGTTTGTTTCTGATTTTGTTTCCATAATCGCACCAAAGAAACTTGTCTGTGTTTTATTTTTGGCTTGGTTTTTATTTGATATCCACCGAGTCACGTTTTCATATTTCAGCACTAACATTTCGAAATAATTCGATTTGTAAATTTCAAAATGAGCACAGAAAACAGAACATTGCCAATTTCGCTGCCCTTTCAAATTGATTCATTGATTTGTCTTAGATAGCACAAAACGAATGTACATGACCAGTCAGTTTTTTGGCAACGTTATGAGACGGGTGTCATTTCACCATTGTAAGCAGTCGAACTCACCTATCTTATAAGGTAATAAATCAGTGGTTGTCTCATGGTAAACTCATGCTCTACCAGCACACTTGCGGTGCTTCTTTAAAATGAATATTGTCATTTTGAACATGGTTGGTTACAGCAAGATCATATTTTACGGCGGCGACTATTTGACACGATCGGGTGATATTCAGTTGAACACCTTACGTATTCCACCATGACATTTGTAGTTCCCTCGTCGATTTGTCTTTGTACCGCATTACCTCGATGCTCATACTTCAGTTTGTTAAAGTACGTGTATGTTGTGAAAGTAACTGATTGCCGTCATCATCATTAAAATGCAGTTAATAATTTGACATCATTTGATTATTATAATATAAACTATAACAATTTATCTTCTACGGTTATACTGCACTCTCCTGTTAGGTTCAATCATGGTGTTCAGTTCGTTATTAGTAAGCATTTCAGGTCTGTAAATGCATACGATCGGCAAAAATGTAAAAGCACATGTTATTTCTGGTGCAAATTGCAATTTAACTTGTATGTTAACCTTAAGGATACTGGGAGACCATCATCTGTGGACAGACATTTTTTTTTCGTCGTAACCATTGGCGGATTGTACAGACTTGGTGAGTCGTATGTTGTTAAGAAAACAGACAAAAATCATAACAGCGTTCATATTTATTGGCATGAATGGTAACTGTATTACAATTAATCAGGCAGTTTGGAGAATATTTAGTTTAATTGTATCTAAGGGCATGTTGGGACATTTGCGGCCCAATCACAGCCTTGGAGTGCGGTACTGAAGTAGGTACCTCCTGGACATGGCTCATGGTAAGCTACCTCGAAGGAACATTGGTAGAAATGGCCGCAATCTACGGGATCCTTGTAGAAGCCGTCAGCTTTTCCTTTACAGAACTCAGTTGGTTTCACTTGAAATAAACAATGGATGTGATTAAATTATAATGTAATTTTTATTTAAGTATGAAACACATTGCTATTTTTATAAATATTACAAAAGGTTTACTTTGTTATTCTTCTAAACATACCTTATGCATCTTATAAGAGAATTACTGACATATGTCCGATAGTTGCACGCATAATAAACGACAGTTGCGGATACAAATAATCAAGATGTGCTACCCTAGCTCTTTCCAAATATTGTCCAGGAGGGGTAAAAGCTGATATACGCGAGACTACCTTCTAGGTAATCTCTCATTGAAGGGGAAACAATAAAAAGCGTTTCAGAAATGACCGAATTTCTTTTTCTGCTCAGTTATGAATTGTTATGTACTAACCTGCACCACTTGGAGCACCACCAGCTGTTGTGGTTTGGGCTGGTCTCTGGGTTGTTGGTGCTGGAGTCCATGGTGCTCGGGTGGTTTGAACTGGTCTCTGAGTTGTTGGTGCTGGGGTCCATGGTGCTTGTGTTGGTTGTTTGGTTGTTACAACAATTGGTCCAGCAGTTTGTTGCTATGAAAGATTAGAACAACATAAGGTAGTCAAACATGTAATGAAGAAATGATGTATTGATTCGGTAAAACCTATGACTCGTAGTGCATTTTTGTTTACTAAACATTGTTAGACTTGTTTAACCACAACTTTAATTGATTGTTTTTAAACAGTCCTCGTCTTGTACGTACATGTACGCGGTTTGCTAAAGTTTTATAAGCATCCGAATTGAGCGCATATGTTTTTGGGTTGGGTTACCACGCAACAGTAAATTACAAATGTACTAATCAATCGATTCAACTGTGTACGAATCAGCTTGCTCGTTCTAAGTGCTTATTTTATTTGGGCTCGATAGTATATTTAGGTATGAAAAAATGTAAAATTCTAAAATGTCTACTCTAACAGCTAGCAGTTTTATTTTCAATTACGTGGGTGTATGATTATACGTCTGCTATGTGTGCATTTATATATCGGTTCGTTTGTTACCACCTATCATTTGGAACGCCGATAACACATTTAGTGACGTAAAAGCACGGCGTGCTTGTCAATTTGTTGTTGATTAGTAAAATATTGAATTTATATATATTTGCTGCGCAAGTACAAATAAGTTATTAAAATGTTTGTTTACAATCTGTTCAATTGCCATTTAATCCTGGCACGTAATTGGTTGGCAATGCATTAATCATTTTCAGAACAATAAGCATTTTCAAACTTCAAATGTTCATCAATCGCGAAATACGACTACGCATCGATTACTGAGAGTTATGCCCTTACAAATGATAATTGTTCTATTTGACAAAGTAAAGTATTTTTCTTTAATATGAACAATTAACTCCACCAAGTTTGTAGATATTAAAACTTTTCGTGAACATGAGCACCAAATACCACACACATAGTTTTCAACTGACTACACTTAAGGCTCTAGATACGGTGTTACCAAAGAACAACCAATTACAAAGTTTTCACTTTTCTTTAGAACCAACACATATCTACAAATTGACTTATATTTGTTGTTGAACTTTGTTGTTTGAATACCTAACATAACAACCTTTTACCACAATGTGTAGCTGTTAAAAGCAATTTATTTGAACTTAATATAACAATTTACGCAAGTGCTTTTAATTAATTAATAAAACAGTACCATGGTTAAAAACTCGTAAAATGTGTCTCGTTGGGTCGGTAAGACATCAGCAGACCACGTGACTGCTAGCACGTGCGTACTTAATACGAAAGCTTCAGACATTGGAACAGATACACGTAGAAAATACCCCCTTTACTGTGTAGAAGTACAATGATAGAATATATTTTGTGAAGCTGAAGATTGGTTAGTTAAAATTCTCATGATCTAGTTTTGTATCACCAGTTTGATGTTTTATTTTCCCCTATGTAAGTTGTTGGAAATTAATATTGATCACACCAATACAAGGATGTGGTGAGTGTTATGGTTTTAACTTTGTGTATACTTTCGCGTGTATACTAATTAATGCTTAGAGGATGTAATTAAGATATATTTGTGTATAAGAATATATATAATAATATCAGTATGGGGTTGTATTGCTCGTTATATCAGTCAAACAACAATTAAATAACTGTACTATTTCCAAGCCATTCCATTTGCTTTTGCAAGGCCAGTGTGAAAGCGTCCCAGTGATAGTCTTATTATTAGTTTGTTTAACTGATTTTAACTTCTAGCTAGCTGACCACCAATCGGAATAATCAGAACGGACCCATTCCCCAAATTACAAGTTTCCAACCTTCCTTCATACCAATCATTAGCTTTTATTGTGTTGTAAACAGCGTTTACGATGCACCAAGTGTAGTATTGTTAGTTGATTAACAATGAACAAACATTAACCACTAGACTACATTAGGCCGATTATATAAGACGCTTAGAAAGATACAGAGTCAAAATCGATCAATTATAATTATTTTTGTCAACTTTTATAACAATAGTAATTCATACATAAATAATGCAAATGATTCTGTCAGATCACCACCGTACAATTTATCAGATAGGATTTGTTAATTGTCTCACTTAGTTTGAATTATATAAATTAAAAGCTAAATTGTTAATTAGTGATTGATTACTAATCCTTAATTAACATACATTTTGATTATATCCGCCATTTTTAGCTTACATGTACCATGAACACAGCTGTGTTTAATTGTCGTTAAGATGTAACATCTAAGAACATATCCCGCATTAAATGTATGTACAACAGATACATGTGAATGTAAGAGGCTATTATTTTGACATTTATAACACAGAAAAAATCAGAAAAGAAACGAGTGTTTTAAGGGCAGTCAGCATTAAATTGCTAGTTTTTTTGGTATTCGGTAGTTTTATTATACTGTAGTATACTCTTTCATCTTAACAGCTTTGGTCAGACAGTGTCAATGTATATCCACAGCGCAATAAATTGCAATACAAAACTGCTGATATTAAACCGGCAGCAATTGCATACGACCAAGGTCCTTGACATCGTCCATAATTTAATAGTATATCTCTGATAATTGTAGCAAACAATACTATGTCAACCACAGGTGATAGTATCAGTGTTTGGTCCGCAAATGATTAAAAAAAATATATAAAAATATAAAAAAAATCCGTTACTGAGCTAATATACTATCAAGGTATAAAGCGTACTATATGTCTATATGCCAAAGATTGTGGAACATTGGATCTCGTTGTTTCAGCATAAAATACGGGTGGTGAAGAAAAATCGCTATACAAGTCATTCAAATAAACTATAAGATATTCATTCTTACCGAAAATCTCGTTTAATTGTATGTATATTTTAACTGCGAAACAGCAAAACAGTGTAAATTTCGTTATTTAACTTCGCTCAAGGTCATTTTATTTATGCACTGGTTACCCGCTGCGCTTACAGTATCGTAATTATTGTAGGGAACCAAGCCTATTGTAAGATGCGATGTTCCACAATCTTTGGACATAGACATATACTACGCTTTATACCTTGATAGTGTACATGGAGTTAGATAGACAATATCTATATATACGGTCCATGTAGTGTATTAGCTCCATGACGATTTTTTTCATTTGTTTTCCAAACACTTATACTGCCACCTATGATTTCAACATGCTCTTACGTATTCAGATATTGCCATAAATGTTTTGTAGACTGCTGATTCGGGCGGTCGTGTATATAGATTTCAGTTCTATTATTGTCCCTGTTGTACTTTGTGCATGTCAATATACATTGTACATATGGTCTGTGCTTTGTCCGTTTTGGAGTTATTTGTGTTGTAAGTGCTGCTGGCTGTTATGGTTCCTGTTTGGTTCATATTTAGGTTTGATGTTACATTGGCATTCATATCGATGGAGTTGTCTCAAGTACTTAAGACATATGGCAATATACTGGCCCGTATTCATAAATTTACTGGCTGTATTATATGTTCATTATACGTGTATAGAAACAATCGTGGTGAACCTTTGGTTTATCTCTGACGAGTTCATGGTGTACTGGTCGACATTGGTATGATTTGTTGCAATAGGGTCAACTATCAAAAGTTTTGCGTAATGTTATCTATTAAAAGGTCACATAGAACGTGTTCATGAATATATTTAGCAAATGTCAATTTCTTGTAATCAGTAATGATATGATAAGTACTTGAGCATCTTCGTAGAACAATTAAACCAGGTACGATTTTAAAACCAAAGCGTCAATATGAATTAAACGAGTAGTTTGACACTCAAGATACCAGATGATAGAGACGATTCATTAACTGAACCATTAGTATCCAAGAATTATAAACAATCATTATGATCAAGAATGCCCTGTAATTGAACGGGAAGAAAAAGAAGTTACTGAATTTGTAAATTGACAAGACCATTATGTTTACCTGTGTGTTGGTGTTACTTTGTCTACTGCAAGATACATGATCAGGGAAGTCGCAGTACAAAGTGGATGGGTTGAATTCCAATCCTGGATGACAGTCGGTACGGAAGGTGATTTGAGCGGCACAGATGTAGTAGTTAGAACAAGATGTTGGGCTTGGGTAGTAGCCATCATTGCGGACTTTGCAGTCGAATTCTGTGCTTGAAACTGGAGTCAAGTGATGTTGTCCATTGTTGCTTGGTACTATAAAGTCAACAAAAGTCATGGATAGTTATGCTTTTTGCAGGTTTTATCTTAGTGGAACACTTACATATCTTGACTTAAGTAAAATATTAATAGCTCTCATATTTCCTGAAAATTGATTATAGTTTGAATAATGTTCAATGAGTCGACAAAACTTATTTAATAAAAAAAAGATGAAGCATAAGCTAAAACACAATCACCAATTAAGTACCTGTTTCAAACACTTTTGAAATCAATTAACATGGAATTAAATAAACATTAAACGGCAAAACAAACACGTCATTCTCTTCGAAAAGCAGATAGAATACATACTTAATGAAAATGGTTTAACTGCATTACATCAATGTTTTATTAGTTATTTTGGTTGGATCGCCTTCAATCGCACCATCACACACTTAGTTTGTGCAATGTGTAGATCAGAAAGAATACAACCAATGAAAACAAACAATTGCAAGCAAACAAACAGGCTCAAATGTTTGATATACACACGGGCAATAAAACTCAATTGCTGACGATCGAACCTAGTGAGGTTGGAGTTATCTATGAAGTTGGTTTTGTGGCGGCTGCAATCACTGAGGCTTTTGTGGTGGCAGCAGGCGTAATGCAATTTTATGTTTAAGGTGTTGATCAAACAGTGTCCAAACCACAATATAAGCGTTAAGCAGAACATATGGTGATGCCACACATATATAACATACATGTAACAACATGTCTGAGCTACTAAGCGAAATTCAAGCATTGTATAGTCTTACCTATAATATTAAAGTCAAGCTCAATAATGGTTTCACAATGCCTTTCATAAATTACAAACCTTTAGTTGTAGCTTGTGCAGGCATGGTGGTTGTTTGTTGAGGGGCGGCAGTGACTGGAGCATTAGTACTAGCAGCTGTTGTAACCACTGGTGCTCGAGCTGATAACCAAATAAAGCAACTTTAAAAGCATGAAGCGAAAGTGTTGAGTTTGTCAAAGCATTAAATCAATGCAAATGACATTGATGTCGCAATTACTAAGCCATGCCAAAACATACAACTAGACACTGTCGTTGCAATGAAAGTAAGCAGCAAGTACCACTTCATGAAAGAGATGTTATAGCACAAGCTAGACGTATTACAAAATGGATGAATTTTCAGGTATATTACAAATGAGGATAAACAATGATATTGAAAAGCTCAAAGCTAGTTAAGAAGACATATCTCACGTCTGTGTTGTCTATGGATCTAGCTTGCAATCGTAACACATCTTTAGAGTTACACAGAGAAACATATGTTTACATACGCTACTATGGCATTGCAAATAAATCTCGCCTGTTTCAGAAAACGTTCTTTATGTTGGTATTTGACAACAGGAAATACGGGCAACGTGTAACAAATACGTCAAATTAGACAGATTAAATACATTAAAATAAACATCTCAGTTAATGTTTAGAACACAACAAACGAACGTTATTTCAACTAAAAAATGCAATGTCATTGACATACAGTTGCACATTAAGAAAGCCACAACAAAAGATAATGAAGAACTAAATCAGTGCAAGTTTTAATGGCTTTGTAAACTTTGAAATATAAATTGGATACAATTGCAAACAATATAAATTAATAGGGAAAAAACCAAATGAACACTGCGTACAGTACAACAGAAGGTTTACTTTTTGGAATCAGTGTTTTTATGAATTCGAATTTAACGTGCATTATCTCAAACGAAATATGAATATTTTAAAGTAAGTTTCCTCAAAGGATTTACGCAGTGCATAGAGGTATCACCATGTACCTTGTTCGAACAAACGCAACATATAAGGAATTGTGATTTGCGGCTCTAAATTTATGTAAAGCTCGTGCAATGTATACAAGATGTGTTGTGCAATTATCAGACAAAAGGAAAGAATTGCAAATGAAACACGTTAATTTAAAGGTACCACTACATGCACCAGAACAGATAGATGACATGTATATTATTAATTTATTAACCCTTAACACAAACTATTCAGGCCATGAAGGTGGTGACTCTGTGGCCTTAAACTACTGGATTTGTATCTTCAGAACCATAGAAAGTTGTTTCATAATTCCTTGATGAATTACTCTGATAAAATCATGACAATCAAAATATGGATGGAATAATTTTAAGATTTTTAATCGAAAGAACATGACCCAAACCGGAACACTTCGTGACTGGTTTGTTGATCTATAATACCTGTCTGTGGATTTGGTGGTAAATCCTTGTATTAAAGAGAAGTTTAAAGCAATACGACCGATCGTGATTACTAAAGCAGTGTTGTAGATACAATTTGCACTGGCATACGAAAGGAGTGGTTAATATGAACAAAAAGTTGGAAAGGAAAGGTTTTTTTATATATATAGTTCTTCTTTGGTGGTTCAAATGACTAGCCACTTCTTATCATACATCGGCAATCAGTCTTAACAAACAAGACGACCTGTTGCTTGGCGCCTTAAGACTGTACCTAGCATTTTCATTTACATATGCCAACTACACATTGCATTCCTACCTCAGGGATTACATGTCAAACATGTCAAACTAATTTGTCGTAAAGAATGAACGCGCACCACTTATTTAAAAAAACCCTGTTTTGCAGTTGGTATTATTGATAGCGTTTCCAGACTATTTTAAAGTTAAGACGTAAATCTCATAATTGACGGATGTTTGAATGTATTAACCAATAAACGAATGTGAACTATATGAGGAAACAATACACGCATGAACTCTACTGACATAATACTGTCAAAACAACAATGTTATATGAATACATTGAGAGTTTGTATACATTTATGTTTGAGTTTTTCATATCTTATTAAAGGTGTATGATCAAGCCTAACGTGTATCAACCATCATCGACCAGTAATGTGAGTCTCGCCGTATAAGAGCACCGCCGGTGTATATATACTGTCAGATAGTTGAACGACACAAATACAGTGTTCATGTCTTAAAGAAATAGGGAAGGAAGTGGCCCTTGGATAACTACAAGACTTGCAAAGCAGCAGAATGATATGGAAATTTAAGACTGAAAGTACACAAAGGATTACATGAGGAATTAATTAATATGCCAATGACCACTATATATTGCATTTTAAGACAAGTTTCCTTGCATTTATGTGGTGGGTTTGAAATATTGACTACAATGAAATTAGTATACACTTACATTAGTTTAGTTGCATTGTGAAAAACATTCTTCATTTTGTATATTTTGTATTGCTACTTCAGAAAAAAAAACTATTATTTTGTATGAAATTAAACTCCTATGAACTAGTAAAATAAAGTAAGATGGGATTAGTTTTTTTTCTCATACATTACATTTGACACATGATGTATTAGTTTCAAAATGTTTAACACACTGCACTGACTTGACTTTTCCTACGGATAAAACTGTATAAAAAGCAAAACCTGAATGCACTGAATAATTTAGTTGATTACAAGACATTCAATGATAGCAAAGTTTCATACACTTTCGGGCAACATTTATCCGGCAATTTGTAAGCGATGTAATATCCTTGGGGCACTAAATGTATATTCGCAACATTTGCAAAAAGCAGTATAAGCAGATAGATACCAAATTCCAATAAAAGTCAGCAATCGGTTACCATCGTCCTCCTATCCTTAAACACAAAAAGGGGACCGAGCTGCATATATTCGAAAAAATATTAAAATATAGAATTGGAATAATCCCCTACTGGTCGATGTATATATCTTACTTGTAACAATAGGTCGACGGGTAGTTACAGGGGCGTTTGTGATTACTGGTCTTTGTGTGGTCACAGCTGGTGCTCGAGTAGTTACAACTGGTGCTCGAGTAGTTACAACTGGTGCTGCGGTAGTTGGTGGGGGTGTTCTACAAAATACATGCACAACAATTAACATTGTATTAAATTGTTTGAAAGTTAGTTCTTGACTGTACATACTTAAAATGATGCTCTTGTTTTAACGATACCGTGTACATCTACTAACATACACAATGCACATTGTTGAGTGCAAATAATGGTTTTGTTTTCGCAACATAAATGAAATACGTATATCAAAGGAACTCATTGCTATTTATATAAGGATTAGATGCAGTTGTTCGGCCCTTTATACTTGGTGACCTGCTACACGCACTTATTGATCCATAGACTAATATCAAAAGCTCAACCTAAAAGATTTGACAAATTATTCCTCAATAAAGGACATAACAAACAAGTCATTACTATTATGGGATGATCATTTTTTAATTGACGAAAAAGGAAAATACGTATAAAACTAAATCTGATTTCAGTACCAAAACAAGTTCGAAGATATCAATCATTCCATATGTTCGCATTTGATCGATTGGAACCAAAACCGAGCTATAAAATTGGATTGATAAACTTTTTTTACAAATTTTAACAGTTTTTCTTTTTACGATGACTGGTTTTGAAATGTTGTAAATACGCGATTATTTCCCAGACAGAGGAAAGACATTTTGATGTACGATAATGTCAGAAAATGACAAGAGCCTAGTAATAGTGATGGTTATAAATTATCCGATAATTAGAACCTGCAAGAAGCGATTGATGCGAATACAAGTGAAAACCTTAGAATGAATCGATTTCTGAGAACAGTGCGAACTTTTTTTGCATCTCAATAAAAAAGTAAACTGTCAATCTTAGAGCACTATACTTGTAGTTTGTAACGTGTCGCGTGCTGGAATGACCTGTTCAGAATCGACTTATGACAAAACAGTCAAACTCAAATGAAACGAATACAGTGGAACAGTCCAGCATGAGATATCGCGTTTAGCAGTCAAATTGATTCAAATTGATTTAATATGTTATCTTTAAATCTAATAATAAGTTACATACGGTTAAAGGAACTTCTAAAAGTCATTTGACTATGAATTGGTAACATATGTCATCAAGAATGCAGTTAATGGTGTTTGTTAAAACCTTAGAAAATACTAGCTTTGTGATAATCAAGCGTATCAATTTGTAGATGTCGGTCCAACAATAAGGCGTGGCGATCTCTACCTCGTTGAAAGGACAATTAAAAATACAAATCAAAACAGCATACAAATGTATTTATGAAATGACAATGATAAATTGGAAGAAGAAGGCAACATTAAACAAAAACAACAGAGCGCGCAAAACGCACAAAACAAATTGCTCGCACTGTATGGTTTTTTATCCTAAAGTAAAATGAATTAGACATATCGAACAAAGTGTTAATGATACATTAACTTACCCTGGTGGTGAGTTTGCGTTAATTTCATCCACAATGGCATGCATCAAGGGGAATTTGCCTTCACCACAACTACCACTGAAATCATCCAAATCAAGAGCCCACACCATTACACCTCCAAATTGTTCTTGTTTTACGTAGTCAACCTGTGTATATAAACAAAACATTGGATCAGTGGATTCAGAACTTCCAAAAGTTATACTTTTCCAAACACCATAGCTGTACTGGACACTACTGTGGTTATGCCACAGTTTACGTAGTTGCACTACCTTATGTAAACATCAAAACTATAAAAAACATATTCAAACCAAGGGTCGAACACGATAAAGCCATCCCTAGATAACACAAACCAAAGTCGTAAAATGAGTATTCAAGCTTCACATGAGTAACACAGTACTGGTAACCACACAAAACAACGTGAAAATGGAAACGTTGGCATCTTAAGATAACATGACCAAACTTCAAGGGGAACGAAGTCTCTCCCTGTGGTCATTTTAAGAACAAAAAATGGGTAAGTCGATCAACCTACGGATACACTTGCGTACATGATGTTTATGATGCCAAATACAAGACACAGACAAACAAACAATGAACAGTAAAAACACTACATTTAAACGAAAAAGGATTTGTGATTTTTTAACGAGGCTGTGACCTAGCTCTCAACCACTCGTGCTATAAAATGACAATTGTCCAACTGACGGACGTTTAGCAATTCACTTGTTAACAATGGATTTATACGATATACCATGTGACCACAGTCTTAAACTACATGTAAGAACTTGATCTAGAAGTCGTCAAACAGATGTATGATAACATTAAGAATGTGTGTGTCCTTAACACATCGTAACTAAATAATGCTACAGAATAACTTCGTAGATGTACGTATCATTGATTTGGTACCACCTATTTGTCATGTTTACGTTTCGGCAGCAGAAGAATGCGCCACAAACAGTAGATGAGTGAGGAATCGATACGATAATTATCCATTGAACTGGCCAACTATACCGACATATACATTTCATAAAAAATTGGTTAATGACATGTCCGTTGACAAATAGTTTTCACCTTTTTAACACTACCACAGTACGACCAAAGTTTTATGTTAGCCGCCGCAATATACATTCTTACATGCCATCATATGTTATGTTTATGGTGAAAAGTTATGTTGAAAGTATTAATGACCCGATAAGTACTAAATGTCACTAAATAAAAAATACTTCATACTGAATATTGATTTGGAAAGTTTGGTATTGACCTACTAAAAGGTGTTAGTAAATCGAACAGCAAAGGTACGACTTAACAGAAGCAGCAGAACATAAACAGGTTACAGGCAGATTACAAGTCACAAGCGACAAACATACTTAAACTCCAAAAGAGCAACAATAACACAACTCAGGCAATCATAACAGAACGACAAGGACGACTACACATCAAAAGGACAACCAAGAAGGCTTAACTTTACTGAAACGGTACACATGTCTTTTCAAAATAAACGAGACAACCTAATACTGGACTCGGAGGTTGCATAAATGCATGTACAACAATTAACTAAAAGCTTTGCCTTTCTGCACTTACAATACATAAAAGGTAGATTATACTTTTTTATAGTTTCCTTATTGTTTCGGACAGTTACACATGTCTCTGGAAACTATCATACATGCAAGTGAGGGTGACATAATTAAATTAACTATTAACGAGAATAAATGGTACATGTATATAGGTTTGGAAAAACTAGTAGGCTATGAATAACATAAAACTAGAATAATACTCATAGTATGTAAATCAACCGTTCGTATGTTGTCTTTGAACCAAAAGACATAATAATCAGCATAATACACAAGCATAAGTTAACTGATGAGGTTGTTTTAATATAAACCAAGTTAAAATTATAAAATATGCGTAATATGAATGATCTTTTTAATGTTTTTCTCTTATTTATATAAATACTAGTTATCCATCTTAAAGGCATTATATATCTTTATTGTATCATATGCCTGACCTTTGTCAAAATTTGCCAAATGTGTTAAATGAATGTAAAATGCGTAACCATTTACTTATTTTCGGGAAAATAGCAAAACATCAATGATCATGCATAGAGGGGCTTGCGAATCAGTGTTGTTATATAACTACTATAAGAGCTTTATTACCACAAAACAAAAATATTACATAAGGCCAATGCGGTTCTGAATCTTGGGTTTTGAAACGAATTAGTAACGTAAATAATCACCCTTCCTTAGATAATTGATATCGCGTTTCCAGGGATATTTGTAAAATAAAGTTCCCAATTAAACTATATTAATCGATTTTATGTTCCCTGTATCCAGACCTCATAAATGTATTAGAGAACAGAAAAGAGCCGAAACCCCCTTAAATGTTTACTTATACTAAGTGGTAAGAAATACAACGTAGCTTAACAGTATGAGAGAGCACTAATCCCCTACTCTAAGGTTTTACTTAGACTAAATAATAAAGTATTAAGTAAGGATGTATTCTACTTGCCTTTAATCTAAGACTGTCTTGGTCGTCATAACCAACCCACAAATCACCATCAGCAAAGTATGGTACTTTCTGCTCAGCTTCGTACATCTTTGTGGCACCATTCTTAAGATGCTCACAAACCTGAAATGTGAAGTACATTATGATAAACCCTGTTTCGGTCCACAGTAAAATACCAAATTTAAGAATACAAGTAGTAATGTATCTACTATATGAGTGTTAATATCAATAGTTTACATATAAGGAAATAATAGCGTAATGTACACATTCTTCACGGACTGACTTGCATCTTCACACGATGTAAAATTGATGATTGCACAAGACTGTGTTAAATAAACGCTTATGTCCATGTGGAAGCATTGTCCATAACACTAGCGTTGTCTGCCATGGGGGAACGTTTGATAGGGTTAAATGGTTTTGATAATGTTTAGATTAGCCAACACACATGTCAAGTTTGAAAATAATCCCTTGAATGACTTCAAAGATATAGTATCAACGACTTGAACGGATGCCCGGTAGGACAATCCTTACATACTTTCGACATCAGTAGATGCCGAGGCATGAAACTTTCAAAATAGGTGAACAATTCGATGGGGTCATATATAACTATTTGATGAAATGTGTTAGCTAGTTTCATGAATCCAGTGCAAACTCACGACAAAACAAAAACACTTAGTCCTTTTTGTAAATCATACACCGACAGAAATAGAGATACGTACCTCATAGTAAGAGATGAAACCAGCTTCACGTGTGTACAATCCAGCAGCTCCTGCACCTTTAGCCGGACATCCCATCTTGGTATCTGATGTACCATATGGCAACTTGAAGGATCGTCCATACAATCCCATACCAATATTCATCTTGGCTCTTGGTGCTCCTTTCTGTACCCAGTATTGAGCAGCCCAATCCTGCATTATAGGAAAAACAACATTTAGAAATTTAATAAGAGGACTTAAAACACAAACATCCCGTTGTTTTGCTTATCATTGCCATTATTGTTTTGAATTCTTTGATTCTTCTATATATAGATGATCTATCACCACGTGCCAATTAATATAACTTGATTTTAAGTTGATATTGAGTTTTGGAAATGTATAAAGCGAACTTCTGACAACGAGTAACATGTTCCTTGAATCAGATGACACTTAAAACGCAAGTAATTATTTCTATTGAAAAACAGACTCCGTGATGACAGTTATACTACACATATGTTGTATAAGAATATATAATTATACTCACGATGTTGAGGTATGTTTCATTTCCTGTTTCCGAACTTCTGCTGTATAGAGGTGAGTTATGTCCAGTATGGTCTTCCCATGAACCGTGAAGATCGTAGGACATCAAATTCATCATGTCCAAAAGACTGAAATATACATTATACATACAGAGCTTTATCGGTCAAATGACAAAACTCCATGGCATTATTGATCATAATAAATATTTATTTTTACGAGGAAAGGTTCGGTCTACGTCTGACTCTTGCGTGGATGGCTAGGCGCTACCGTCGTAGCTGTGTGACTTTGGTTTGTGCACCACTATTTACTTGACAATATACATATATGTGATCACTCCAATATAAATGATATTGGATATGTGTACTCGTATAATCTGCTGTACTTGAAAAAACAATGTAAGGTTACTCGACAACCTTCAATACAATGCTAAATAATTAACGGCTCATCATTAAGCATGGGAAGAAAATACGAAATGGTTTGTCGGTGCATTTGGCGTATCGTGGTTGTTTACATTTCAGTCAAGAGTGACTCATAAAAATACATGAACTTATTTCTATAATCAACGAACTTTTTTCTAAAGAGACAACAAGTAGAAGAATCAGTACATGTGATGCCCCAGCTGATTTCTAACAACACTTGGTGAACCATAACACGCGAGACTTCCACTGGCTTACCAACCAGTTCATCTCTAATTGGGTCGGAAACATTTAACATCGTTATAATGAGCTTCAGAGAAAGTACATGAGAACACTGAAGTATACACGATTTTTATATAAAGAATATATAAAACGCTTAATCCGATGTATGTACATGTACGGGCGTAAATTATAAAAGCATGTATACCATTATTACGTGAAACATAATCATCTTATATTTACCCTGAAATTTCTGGAATTTCATATCCTGTGTCAATCTTGTCTTTACCAGCGGGAAGGGCAGCAGATAATAACAGTTTTTCCTTTCCAGCAGGAACAGTTTCAGCTTCGAACGCAGCACGTAATGCCTGAAACGATGTGTTATACATGTAAGCCAACAATTGTAGAATAGTTTTGTCCAGAGACAAACCATAACATGTCAGGACGAAAGAAAAGACAACAAAGGACTCAAGTCAAACCACTGTATGTATACACAAAAGAGTAAATAGCTGTTGTTAACAACTTTGAAGCAATAGGTTTATATGTATCACATTAACGTGGTCGGTAGAAACGTTTATGACATAGCTTGTAAGATAACGAAACGTCTTGGTGTAAAGTGAGTTGTCGGAAACATCTAACCTGTCTAATAGACACGTGTGCATTAAAAGTATACCAAATATCGAACAGGTGTATCGAAGAGTAATATTTGAAGTAATACCTATAGGTTTCTCTATTCAGGATAAAATTCATGTCGAAGAGAAGCTCTTGACCAATACTTTAACATTAAGTACAGAGTTTTAATCGAATTCATTCGCAAAATCAACGAATGTTAGTCTGTTTGCCGTATCAATTTGAAATCTCACCTGAAGTAACTGTGTGTATCTATGTTTATCAGCTGGAGGACTTCCTCTGTTTGCTGGGTATTCCCAATCAATATCGAGTCCATCAAATCCATGTTTCCTCAAGAAGGTTACACTGGTGCTGGCGAACTCCTGTCGTCCGGCTGCTGATGCTACCATTTTTGTGAATGGTGCAGAGCCCATGTTCCAACCACCGACAGCAAGGGACAGCTTAACACTTGGATTTTGTTGCTTAATAGCTCCAAATCGTTCGTACCTACAAGACAAATTATTGAATTAAATTATCTAAGTAATATTCTTTTGTCTTGTTCGATATCTGTTTCATGGTGCATACCATTCTAGGTTGCCAGTTTGAATGAAGATAATAGGTATGTGGATGTTTTAATGTACGTTCACAGACCTATTATCTTAATTCAAATCGTGGAAATAATATTTAGTCAAAACTATGCATTAAATCACCAGCGAACATATGCACATTATGTAAAACTTATATGCAAAGGTATCAAGTTTCATCTCCAACTAATACTATCCAACTTATCAACATAGTATAACCCCTAACTGACTTAGGTAGCTATTATGGACAAAGCTTCAAAAGGGATATACGGTTTCATTGAACTTTGCCTTCAATATTATTTCAGGTTTCTTGCCTTCATCTATGTTTCATGTACAAGATGTTAAATAAAAAGAGTATATATATCTAATATCATTGTTTTCTTGGCATAGTTTTTTTTCTAGTTCATTGTTCATTGTTCATTGTTGAGGATCTTATGGAAGATTGATTGTTTCGTATATATATTGTCAAATAAGTTTCCTCGTAAAATAAAGTCTTTATTATTATTATTATTATTATTATAGCAAGGGGGGTTACTATTGAACGGAGGTGTGAGTGGTTTGCTGCACAAAACGTATCACATTTTAAAAATGCGGGTTCGGCATAAAGATAAGGAAACACCAGCTAACTAAACGTCCTGATGTAACGTAACAGTTGTCAGAAACATACGTCATCTATAATAGACCTGTCCAATATCGAACATGTGTATCAATGGACAAGTGCGGATACCGTATAATGGAGGCGTATGTGGTATGCTGCACAATATAAGTTTGTAGTTACTTCTCTATCTGACTCATTCTCGACTTCCTAATTTCCATCATGGCTTCTAGTATATCATAGTGTGGCTTTATTTACAGTTTGTATCTGATTGGCAAGCATGTGCACGTCACAGAAGGACATGAATTATATACATCCTGAACTTATTTTTATCAACGTTTTTTTAATCAGCAAAGTGTACACCAAATCATCATATCCTGCCAGATGGAATCTGCATAGTATGGTGCTCAGTTTGGACATTCGTTCGTGCGTTTCAAATGTGTAATTGAAATCGAAACTGCTCAACACAAAGGTATTGGTGTGATAGATAGCGAAAGGTCAATGGCGTGATGATATGACGACAAAAAAATCTTACAATCAATTTAGTTTTAAGCACCATCATCCTTTCATTATCCCATTGTCGTGCATTGTAATCTAGGATTAAATATAAGAGTCACGATTGTCCAAAACAGAACACCATAGCCATGATTGTTGATACTTTGAAAACATCGGGAACGTAATATATTCAGCCACACAGTAGAATCATTATACGTCAAGTACGGCACGATTCTGCATCCCCATCAAGGAACTTTTTAAACATCTCCTTAAACATGTGTATTGTCCTTTATATTTTATTTCTAAATATGGTGAACGTCATATTCAATTAACTAAGCTATTTGACAAGATGTCCTTTTCCGTAATTAAACAATCAACTCGATGTCGTAAAATACTTGTGAAACGTCGTAAATTGGCCTTTACGAGGAAGACAATTTTAAAATCAAAATTTCATGTCGGAATTTCAGTTCACTCAACTTAAATGTTGATACAATAGCGTTTTATAGCTCTTGCATATTTTAGGACAATTAAACTCAATGTCGTGAAACAAAATTTCAGTTGGCGTTTAAACACCATGTTTATGTGCGCAAATTTAACACAAAAAAGTATTTATCAACCACTACCTGACAAAAAATCAATAAACTTTGTTAAAAAGGAAATGCTCGAATGTAAACAAGTAAACAATGTTTATTATATGGTATGTCGCATGGTAAAATAGGATATAAACTATAATGTACATTGACATTTTGCCCATAAACATAAGTGAACCACACAGCCAAATAAGTTTAAGAAAACATCACTATAAATTTTTATCTCCCCCTCATACCTTGGACTATGATTCGTGTTGAACAGTTTTTAGAGTCGACTTGTTTACAAAGTACAAGTGTTCATGTTCAAATGTGTGACCTATAATAGTGCGCACATGATATCGGGAAAGGCGGTTAAATTTAGTATAAGCCATATAGGTGGAAAATCCGATCTTACACGATTAATCACTGTCATTTTAGTATGAAATTGACCATATGTGTTTATTTTTAAAAGTTACCAAGTTTGTAATAGTAGACCACTTCAGTCAATGTTTGTACAATAAATACCAACTTATGCTGGGCGCAATATAACAGACACGCGTATAGTGCGTTAGCGACTAAGCTGGACCCCCATAAACCTAAAATATTTAAAAAAGTATAAATGCAATTTTATTGAAATTTGGCATAGTTCACTAAATTACCTTTACCAACTCTGTGTTTGAATTTCATATTTTTTTACTGACTAATTAATGTTTTTCTCATTAGGTCTTATGTATTATTTTTGGTATTTTAATAAACAAATAGGCAGGGAGTTAAATAAGCTATTACGATCAGCTAGTTAGAATTATGCTATTGTATTATATAAAAACTATAACGGGATAATTTTATAACTTTGACCAACATTTGTCTGATCATCAATGTGTACATAGTTGAGGCCCATCTTCTGATTGAAGTGATAATTTGTACTAACAAGAAATACAATGTTTTTCTGGCAAATATTGCTACGAAGTTGCCTCATTATATATTTTCAACAGTCACTGGTGTGTGACTTAATGTACAGTTATACTTGACCAAATTGTTGACCTTTGCTGTTCCGGTCACTTCCAATACCCATACGTATTTACTCTGTTTTAGACTTAAAAATTTGCATTAGACGTCTATGCAAAGTACACTTTTCCGTGGACCGAAAATTCTGTTTTATTTTATGAGAGTTGTTAAGGGTGTTTAACGAAGAAATACCCATTTTTGTTCTAATCGGCATAGTACTTTTTAAGATATTTAAGGTTTATGGGGGTCCAGCTTATTCGCTAACGCACTATACGTGTGTCTGTATATAGCTAGCTTACAGTGCGGATGTAGTAGCTACTACTTACGACCTTATAAGACTGATACATATTTGAAATATGCATCATAATGCGTTTGGATGAGCATATTTTCATGAAATCGGAACCTTTATCCTGTTGACCAAAATGAAGCTGTAGAACCATTTTTTTCCACGCTTTAAGAGTAAATTCCAGACAGTTTTTTTCTCGTTTTCTCAAAATACATTCATTCTAAGCCAGCGATATGCCAGTAAATGGTTAGAAAGTGCTAAGTGTATTACTCACATTCCCTTCATCCAGGGTGTTGACTCATCATTCCATTCGAATGGAGCCAGTTTGTTTCCTACCATCTTAGCGAAGGAGTAAATGATGTGTGTACATAGACTGGGGTCAATATTCTCGGGGAAGAATTTAGCAGGTCCATTTCTGTACTGTGCCCAATTGGTATGGTAACACACACGTCTAAGAGATGCTGTAAGAGGGAAATCAAAGTGATGTAAACTTTTTATATATCGACGGTGCCAAACCAAAACCCCGTAACTCAATTTTTGCGCAAAAACTTTGTTTGCAGCATCCGCATCTGCTAGACGTCCCGTGCATTTCTTTCTTGTCCCCATTTAAAAAGCCAATCGCGTTACGTATATTGCGACAAGACCGAAATGCGCAGGACGTCTAGCAGATGCGGATGCTTCAAAAAAAGTTTTCGCGCCAAAATTGAGTTACGGGGTTTTGATTTGGCACCGTTGATATACTCAATACTTGTAAGCGAGCTGTTTGGACATCGTTGCTGGTAGTGTACAGTATTATTACATGTACCGTATTCCTGTATAGAAATAAAATCAAATTTGACTGATTATAGACCAACGGACATATAATTACTATATGGACAATTTGTCTCCCTTCGATCACTTTCCTTTTGATTTGGTTATCTTTTGTGATGAACTACGCAATTAATTGAGTGGCAGTCGGACTAACTAAACATTGGTGCGTGTAACAAGAAAACTAAATTTCAAAACACCCTCGCACAATACTTAATTCAAAAGACGTGAACATCATAATTGAGGAAGGGATTAAAAAACAATTAAAACGACTATATTCATAGAAAGACATTGATACAAAAAGTATATGTATTGTTTTAGAACTTTCAGCATATTGGATGTTAATATATGTATACATGTAGGTGTGTACAATAATGATTAGATACCCAGAAATGATAAATCATATCATGTCTGATGATACAGATAAAATGTTGACGTAGACCCAGTATACCAACTTAATTACGCGAATTATACATTATTTTCCAGTTAAGGATGGTTGGAGGGGAGATAACCTAATTATCAAAATGAAGTGAAAGCGACATCTTATCAGTGCTCTTTCTTGGTAGTTGTACCAAATGCAGCACACACTATCTAACATCACACAGCGCATATCTTATCAGAATATTGTTGTTGTAAATGGAGTACATGTCAAGGCAATCTCGAATTATTTGCGTTTAATTTCTAGGCATTTAAGAACATCATTAATGATGGATGTCACTACGGGTATAAAGTACTAGACTAGTGTGTGATACATGTATGTATGGTAACATATACTTACCGGCTGCCCCAATCAACACAAGCGTCACCAGAATTAGAGAAAGTTTCGCCATCTGAAATGAAAACAAAAATACAATTAACTGTTGATTTAATAAAAAATACTAATGATAGTCTTGTTCCCGGTCCAAAAGTTAACAGTAATTTAGGACCCATACTGCAATGTAATGTAAGATTTAGGTACCGGGAACCGGAATATGCTAATGAAAGAACTATCCCATTCGAAAGAAACGCTAACTCGGGTACAGTATATACACAGACAGTTAAACGAAGATAGATATAGTTTACCTGACAGACGAGCTAATGTTTACAACAAATATCAATTAACTTTAAACGGACAGTACATTATTATATCGTTACTGTTGATTGTCTTCGGGGCTCCAATAAAACCACACCAATAATTAAAGTATGACCACTACATATCAATATTACTAATTTATATATTCATCCTCGCTCTGAACGTCAGGTTTTGGGTTACCAAATTTGGTCTCATTAGTTAGGTGTTACTGAACATGATAAATAATTGAGTCACTATGATAGGTACGTATATATTATGAAGAAGAGTATTGTGTTCAAGTGATAATTACGAAACTTCTACTGTGTGTTAAAGTACATTGTGTATTGATTTCTTAATTTGCGTACTACATGTACCTGTTTTAAATATTGTATCAAATGTATATTAAATAAAAGACGTTCTGTGAAAAAGGACCACCAATTGACACTACATCAATACACTTTAACGTCACTGTAAGAGATACGTTTTCTAATGATTCAACGTATTCTATACATTCACTTAAAAGTCGACCGTGAGGTGGAGCGATCTATACTCTGGTGTCAATTTTATCTCGATTCGAACAATAGTCAATGAAATTAACCTCGTAAGAGAGACCACCTTTTTACAAAGACAACCTTTTACTGTTGGTGATCCTTATACAGGTTTCAACATTATACTAATTACGTATAATTATACGACACATGGCACAGACGTGGCAGTACTTGTATATACATGTAGTATCACAACAAGGTGAACAGTTTATCTATAATTTGGTCAAGTAGACTTTTAAAGAGTTTTAAGTTTCCTTATCTCAAACGTTTGGGCTTCATTGTCCCTGGCAAGAAAATGACCTTTTACGTCGCCTTGGTTTGATTAGAGCACAAACAATACTTGTGCACCTGCTTGGTCATACAGGATCGGCTTTTATCAAAATAAGTACACGATCAGAATAAAACTATGTCAATGAAGTCAACGGTAACCTTAACATTGAAGTTATATAACAAAACAGATCATAAGCAAAGTAAATAAAATGGAACTTATTAACTATAGGATGGTCTTAAATTATCTTAATATGGTAATGATCTTAAACTAAGAGTTTAATCATACAATGCATACATATTCCATTTGTGTATTTTCAAATGTGCATCGTTCCTTGTACTGCAGTATTAAGTATCTACTTCTTCAGCATGACGAGTAGGACCATACTGCCAAGTTGCCAACCTACTGATGCATGCATAGTGGTATGGTGTATGATGTAACATACTAGTTAAGTCAAGTCCCTCCCCCAATTTCAACTTCGTTTTCTGAATCCATATCATGCAGTTGACCCGATTAGTTTGTTAGGTAAGCAACATTTAATCAGTACATGTGTAATGATGCAGATTTTTTGAAAGGACGAAAAGTGTTCAAATGTTGGTGAAATACGACCAGCTTCGCTATTTAGGCCACCTCACTGTATAATTATAAACGTTTTTTTGTTTTGATTCGAAGTAATGTGTAACAGTCATTCACATGCTGGATATAATTGTTCCGCGTGATTGTGGTCTGTGTTATTTCTATTTTCAGTATTCGGCTGTGTCAGTTGGGTGCTGACTTCCGTGTCCGAATTAATTTACGATTATCCTGTAGGTCAGGACAAAAGCAGATATGCAATTGTACAATATACAATTTATGCAGACGCATTTAGAATACTAGATACAATTATTCAACTTAATGATTGCTTGTGTTAAAACTTTCATCATGTTTTTAATTTGTTCACAAACAAGGCCTTATCTTGGTAAAACCTTATTTAGTTTATTGACCTATTTTGATAAATAAGACCAAATTCAGTCATACATGTGGAAAGCCAAACCCCGTTGTCGGTAGATAACCTTTAGTTGGGTCTCTCTACAACAATAGCGCGTTTCGAGTACTTTACCTGATCAACGTATTATTCGTGTATAACATGTTAGCCCCATTAACATCATGATGTTGCACTTTCACACCCAGTCAGTTAAACATCAACCCTTTAATATTACGTGGTACCGTCTATCTACGCATATCTATTTACAGCTATGTAACAATCACCAAATATAGTCATCTTGCAATGCAATAAACAATGACATATTGAATTATAAATCAGACAGGGAAAGCAGCACCAGCAGATGTAATGGAACATTAACAAAACACGACTTGACACTGGATAGTCAGTCGTCTTATGTTGCACGGTGCTATTTTAAAGCGGATAAATGGTCGATGGTACGAGGGAACTGCGATTCAACAAAATATGTGTACTACGGTAACGTATTATTCCATAAATTAGCAAGTCCAATCAATGGAGTATTGAGCTCAGCGTATAGCAACAACGGTTGCCCAATTTATATACGCCCTGGTGTACATAGTTGTACCTTGTCAAGGATAAGAATTCACAGCCATTTCGCTCCTATGGTCGTTTCGCAAACACTTATTTATTCATACAGTGCGAATGTTTCAACAAGCCAACACAAACATGACAACAAACACGTTTATGTCATTCCATAACGTTAAAAACATGCACATTGTTGTCTACAAAATGTTGTCATTCGTTTTTGAAAAATGGGAATGAAAATATTTAAACCAATTGAAACTATGCCAGTTCTAGATCATATACTTTTTGTTTAAGTACGCGAGTGATATCTTTAGTTAGGCGAGAAACTTTACCCCGTTTCCAATTGCAATAAGCAAAGACAATTGTCGTTAAAACAAAATAAATAGAAGGAAGTATTTGCCGCCGTAATGTGATTTGGTTTATTCTGTTGTTACCACAAACTATAATTTGTCCAGTTGTATGCGATGAATAGCCACAACTTCATACATATGAAATGACAGGAAGACCAGGTTTGGATTGTCAAAAAGTTGAAAGCCAAAGTTCCAGCTGTTCAAGAAGTTTTTAGTCAAGTATAATAATATGTATGAAATGTTAAACGACAATTGTAAACTGTGATTTAAATAATAGAAAAGTGAGAGAATAATGAGAGAATAAAGATTTCACTGCTCACCTTTACATTCCTTGTTATGATATGAAAGATCTGCCTGCACGGTCACAGAGATAGCAGGTCTAATATAGCCTTGATGTCCACCTCACCTAGCACCCCTTATCTTCCAAAACTTCCCTATCAGCAATGTCTGACATAATCAACCAACATAATTAACTAGTTCCAATAGAACTACCAGTACTATTCACAAATTATTATTAAGTACACACTGTATATATAGAATGGTCGGTCAGCTGAAATAGTACACTGTACGTATAATATACATGTAGTTATAAATGACCAGCACGGACCATCGTGTTCATTAGAAACCAATTGCCCATTCATGAAGGTCACCGACACACCATTGTCTACAAGAACGACCTTATTACCGAGTGACTGTCCAGAGTTACGTAGAACTTTGTCCTAATTCCGAAAATCGTATAAACTAAACGTTACGTTTCTATGGACAGCGATGTCAGGATGTCAGTGGGTAGTCTCTGTATGCCCGAAATACTGTTGACCGGTTGGACGTAAAATACAAAAAAAATCTGTTTAACTCGTAGATTAATGCTATAATGAATATGTAGGAGGTAAGTTGTAAATATAAACCACCAGATAACGTAATAGGTGTTACAAAAGAATTCCACGTGTACACACAGAAGCAATAATGTGTTGCTATGGTAACTAGTGTTGATGCATCGTATATTGTAGTAAATAATAGGGTAATTTTCAAAGTGGTCTTGCAAAAATATTCGTTCACGTAATTTTTGAGTATCCCTCGTTTGTATCTAAACCGTGCCGATTTTGACAAAGGTCAATTGTTTCGGTACAGAAGCAATAGGTCGACGTACTCGATGGCCTTTGTTGTAAATCAGGCGATACTTTACTCCATATGTAAATATAGTACGCGATGCCCTTGTCGCTGTACTTGATCTGCATGCCTCGGTACTCAGAGTGTTTGTACTCGTTGCCCTCAGGACCTTCTTACCCGTTGTCCTCATCAGAGCACTCGAGCCCGTGCGGCTAACCTCGTTGCATATGATGATGCGCCATGTGTCAATGCCGCTGTGCACGATTCCTTTTTTGTTTTATCCGGTACCTGTATGCCACAACACACACCGCTGTTCCCGATATCCATGTCGCTGCTCCCTGGGTATTTGCCGTTGTGTAAGTAGATGTGTCCGTTACCTTCACCGCAGTACCTTGTGATCATGCCGCTGCATCCGATGCTTTGTCCGTACACGTGGATGTGTCCGTGACCTTCATCGCAGTACGTTGTGATCATGCCGCTGCATCCGATACTATGTCCTTTGCACTCGGTGTCGCGCTATACTTTGTGACCATGTCGCTGTATTCGGTACTCGTGCCGCTGTATTATCTACCCATGTCACTCTTCTCGGTGCCCATAGGGACTTGACTATACACTGATTCATGAGAATGGCAACAAAGGGGACAACCATTTAATGTTAAGGGGGTGAATTTCAAAAAAAAAAGTTTGTCAGAAACAGGGGCTACGAAAACAACATTTGTCTAAACAAATGTTCAAAAGAAATAATTTGGTGCTGATGCTAGCGTATTTGACTTACATCTTCCCAAATTAATTATCGTTTCACTCGATGTAATCTATTTATTGTGTTTAACAATATAATTGCTTGCTGCTATGACACGATCAGAAACTGATAGGTCACAAGATGACGAAATCGTGTATAGAAATCCTTAATATAACTGTCTGTGTTCGGCTCGTCTTAATCAGAAGGGGAAGTAACAACGATCAGGAGAATAAATATATTTATTCTAGTTACTTCCCTTATATACCAGCAGAAAACACGATGTATCGATCAATTTTTGTCGAACGAAACTGTGTTAGAAGATAGAGAGTTTGTAGCCCAAAACGAAAGAAAAACCAAAACTCGTCTTAGTTTTAATAACTGTGCGCATTTTCAAGAGTCTCAAAGAAACCAAACGAGAATCAGTAATAATTTGTAGATATTTCACTAAGCTGATTAATATAGTCTTGAGTAGTTTGAATAGAAATCCGACCGACATTTATATCATGAATATTGAGCTATTTAAACATAAAATTACGTGTTTTCTGCTTCATACTATGCAAATCTGTTTTTGGACCAAGCAATAACCGAGTATAGGCGACATAAATCACACAGATCATTGTAATAACAACGTATGCGTATAATACTTGCATCTTTATAAACTTGTGGTAACGTTATCATATTTTAAGTTTTAACTATCATTCAATACAGTTGATCAAATTCAGCCACAAAACCGCTACGAATATGAATATTGTTAGACAAATTCACGTCTTATCTAATACTTTCACGGCGATGGATAGCCTTTTGGGAATGAAGTGTTGAAATGTCATTTATTACTTAAAGTTCAATTTCATTGGGGTTTTTCTCTGAAGAACTTGAGAACTTGCTTCACAATCTGCTTTTTTAGTTAAAAATAAAGTAGTAGGAATAAACCTTAACACTGTCATCCATCCCCCTTCAAACAGTTTTAATAAGTTGTTCATGGACAAATAGCGAACGTTTTGTTATACTGGGGCTGAATAAAGAGCTTTGTACCAAACAAATGACATGTAATTGTCACCATCTGCGTAACGTAAATTGGAAGGTTAGTGTAATTATTTTTGAGTAGCGCATTTCTGCTGCAGTTTCTGCTGCTGTATGTATATGCACTTATTCGATAGTTTTTCATTTTAATCCTGATAGAACATCGGCCTTCACATTATGATATCCCGGATTGTGTGGTTACATGTAGGTGGTAGTGAGATCACGCCAGCATGATTGAACGCGTTTATTTCCAGTGATTGCTGCAGGCAGGACACAATTCACGTCCTCCTACACCCGGTATACCTCATCATTAACGAGCAAAGGAGACAAAAACCGTTCTAAAATATTTCTTAAACTATCCGCACCTACACGTATGGTATGCGGGGGAGTTTTCATGATTGAGGTGAGGTTTTCTATCACGACATTCGGGTATCCGCCGGTGGGCATAAAGTTGCTGCACCAATGTTTGCTTAAATAATTGAATGCCGTACACAATCCACGTAAACGTACAATCCAACGCAGAATTCATTCCATATAAGGCATGCGTGTAGGACTTAAAATACCTGTTTTGATCATAATACATAGTAATTAGCTGCCAATCCCGACGTCCCTTGTCTCCGATGTGTATCGATGTATAGGCAATGAGAGGACTGTAATACAAATGCCACACGACACAACAAATGGCATACGAGTTTGCGGAATCGTACGAGTTGTTAAAATTATATGCTTTGTGACCCAGACATTAATTCCTACGTATCTGTTCAAAGAAGTTATCACTTTCAGAAAATTATATACTCTACCTACCGAGAACTATGCATTTATTTGTAAATCCAGTTCTTTTTACACATAGTTGCGTGCAGTTAATTACATATGTATTTATAAACACTATGTTCTACATTCTATATAGTTAAAATTAATCACGGCTGCATAAATTGACAAACTCAATAATAGGACTTTATGTACATTAATAAATCAAATTACTGAAAGTACTGATGGAAGGCGATTCTCTAGTTATAGAGCAATGAACAGTTGTCTGGACGCTGGACGTACTCTTGATTGAAAATGAAAAAGTATCAATCAGTCATAAAGTATAGAAACTTCAAATGGGATACAAGTGTCTTGATAATGAAGTTTTAATAGAGAACTGAGCAGTCGAAGTAGACCCGACAATTATAGTTATGTTTTGAGGTATTGCAATAAAATGTAGGCGCTCTTTATGCGAAGTTGTTTCCTACTTTCGGTTTCATCTCACATCATTTTTAATAAAAGTTTGGTAGAATACAGTGTTTTAAGCAATGTTTTGTATTGATTGAAATAAATATATGACGAATACCCATTTTCCTAGCTAGAATGTAGGGGTGTGCTTCATTAATATTGGTTTAATTTTTCTTTGAAGTTTTTAAATCAAAATTACGCATCTAACAAAAACATTTTTCGGTCTCATATGCAAATGCAACATACCTTTTAAGTATCTTCTTTCATAATTTCATGAATAAATTAGTGTTCCAAAATCGGACCATAATTACTATCGATTATCGAATAGAATTCTCATTTCACTGTCGATGGTATAATGGGTTGTGCTATCGAAAACTCCAATTTACATTAATTTCAAAGCGGTTCCACTTTAGATGATGTGTCATTAAGAAAGAAAATACTTGACCTTATGGTACTATTTCAATTATAGGAATAAATCATAATAATGAACTACAGGTATCACTAGACCTAATACAATTCAAATATTAATTCACCCCAGTCGAAGGAACCTCAACTCAATACGGTGAATAATTTTGAAAAAACACATACTCATGACGCAATGTGATGTGTTAATGGTTAAAGCTCTTTAGAGTAACATACGACACAGCTCCTTTAAAGTAACAAAATTGAATGTAAATGAGACCATTACAGTAATTGTATTAAGTTAATTCCAAGTTGTACACATAAATTTAGTTCTGTGAACCCTGTTTGACATATCTCTGCCAAACGTGCAGGTCCAACATTATTGATAAATGAATGAAGACGTAAAAAAATGATTTCCCATAAATATTTTGAGCATACGTCTCTTTAAAACCATTTTTAATGGAAAATTATAAAATTCCCCTAAAATTCAGTTTGACAGAAAAGCAGACGACTTCATGTCTATAATTTCATCATTTATGTTCGTCAGAATCAACATACAGCCACCATTTCGTGAACACTCATGCTAGAAGAACCCCAAATGGAATTCCACTGTGAACCAATAAAAACAGAGTTCCAGAATGATTTTTACTGACCAGCCAATCAGAATTCACGAATCTTTAGGAAACTTGTCTTCTGATTGAAGAGTTGAAGACCTCTATGTAAGATAGCTGCTTTTTGGAAAATACGATGATTTCTCATCATGTTTTGTATTGAACTTGTAGAGAGGGGTTCAGGCATTAGTTTCATCGTAAAAAATGTTTATATATCAGCAAACCATTGAACATTCTCCAAATACAAGTCTTATGTTCACGAAATAACAGAAAAGCAGGCTATATTGTTTACTGCCCTAACTTTTCACCCATTCAATATAGGGCAAAAATGTACAAACATTGTACTTACAGGTACGCAACGTTCAAGTTGGATTCCATCGTCGCGCTTTGCTTTGTCAGAAACTATAAGCTTTAAACACTATCCTGTGCCATTTACGGCGGACTGCACTTAATTCAAATAAAACGGTTATACGTTTAAAACGGTCGGATTGGAACAAGTCCGAACGTTGAAGATTACGGTTATAGCAAACAAAACATCGTAACTTCAATTAGCGTTGACGAATATCGCAACCACACCAATGGAACCTAACTCGATCGGCTCATCAGATTAGCACCTGATATTATAACTAGAACACGATTTATGGTGGATATTTTGTTGTTAAATGTGTAGTAGAGAAAGACATAAGTAGATCCGACCATTACCATTTTCTGGCCCGTTCATTCGTTAAGTAGTGGTTTCATGTAGGGACATAAAAAGGTCGTACCGTACCTGTCAGTATGTACTATACTAAATGGGTGAACATTTGAAGAAGTAAAAACTGTAGTTCGTGATAAAATTTCACAGGCCTCTGTGTGAATGGCTTCATTGGTCAGCGGATAGAAGTAGGGAGTAGCATCTCACTACATGTCGTGACTCATTACAAGCTAAATAAGATACACTGGACACTTGTCTAATTGGTCACATTTCAAACCCCTACTTCCTTTAATTGAGATACATTGTACTTACTATCTTTATGATATTTTTCACACGAGCGTTTCATGGACTTACCAACCTAATAATCAACATTATGCGACCAACTTCGCATTTTCGCCACGTGCTGCGTCAGGAAAACCCTATATTCATCAGACTATATCAGAAAATGTACCCTGTCGAATCTTCATATTTAAAACAGTATAATGTCTTGTTTTCGCCATAGAAGTATCGTGTTTTGCAAGATTAAAAAAAATGCCCCCAAATAACCGGGAAGTGTACTAGTCACAATAAACCCGGTTGTTCTAATTTGTTCGTTTATCTGTATTGTATAAAAGTATGTCAGGTAACTGCATTAAGTGCATACAATATGATTAGCTATTTCACTGTAATCGTTACATTAAACAGGAAGTTTAAACAAATACTAGGAACCCCCTTGTAAATTGAGTAAAATTATGCAGCCTCGGGATTATTTTACTAAATCTATTCAATTTAACTTGAACACTTCCGTGATCGTGACTAATCATGTATAGAAATTAGTATTTGTTTCTAGTTTGTAGAATTTGAAACCTATCAGAGTCGTGCATACAGGAACACGGAAACGTCGACACTTTGTTTAATTCTGTAAAGTTAAGTTGCTTATGTTGCTTTAAGCACGTGCATATTTCCTGGAAAACGTTCATATTTTCCAAAACTCAGCAAAAGTTTGCGGAAGTTGAAATGGCTTAAACGTTAATTTGTTATAAAAGGATATAACGTTTGGTCCTCCGATGGCTGTGAAAGCAAATTCAATCATATGCGATGTTTGACTATTGTGATACTGGTGTATTTTATTTAGATAAATGAACATATAAAGTTAATAATTCAATATTACCGTCAATATCATATGTCAGATTTCTACTATAGAAAGTCAGAGAGGTACTTAGTATATGCATTTACAAATATATCTAAATTTCTAATTGAACATTTTGATATACAGTGTGACTAAAAAGGTGATACAAAGTCCGTAGAGAAGAATGGATTTGATTTCTACCGGGCAAATGTACATTATCGGTCACAGAGAAGTGTCCATTATCGGTCACGAATGTGCTCCTTGATTGTGCGTAAACTCCTGACAAGGGTCCTTGTTTACGGGTGGTCCCTCTTAACTATTTTACAACCTCCAAGGAAATTAACTTATGGGATATACATAGGTGGTATTTATCGAAACGTTTTGTCATAATGTCTCAATGTTGTCTGTTACACATGGTTGTTGACTGTATACCGAGTATAGAACCCTGTGGAGATGTGAAATATCGTGTTATGGATGCATACACCCAGGGTATGAGAACCTGGTTTATACTTCCAGATATGACAATGATGTGTCGCTATTATGTGTCATTATTGGTTTCGTCAAAGTTTATCCTTGTGCACTGTGTATAAACGAGTCGATTTACGGCAAATGCAATAAGGAGTACACATTAATTAAATGATATAGTACGGCAATAATGAGTAGAATGATACGATTTTACAAGTGCTTTCAATAGCAAGAAATAGTACAAGTTGAATTTCATAGTAATCCGATAAGTCATACACTGATTAGGTTCGTACTGTGTGATAAATTCATCGTGATGTTCAGACTATCTGTCCAGTTTATACAAACGGTATACTAACATTGAAATTCCACTACAATCATTGGAAAAGGGAGATCACTTTGTATATTTGTGTACGCGATAGTGTACACGATTTGTCTCCCTTGGAAAAACTGTTCGTTAATGTTTAACGTTTTATGTTTATATAATGTTACGATTGTGTTGTTTATAGATCTCATTATGTAAATAAGAACGAGTTCAAGGAACGTACAAAGTTCAGATGTAAAAATTGTACGAAAACAACAAAATAACTTGATGAAGATAAAACGATAAAATAATCAGCAAAACAAAAACTGAAACTAATGTAGTTTAGTATCCAAGCTTAATCCTTATAATAGGAATACACATACATGTATTCTGGGTTTCCGAATACTAAATCCCCTAAAGCCATGTACATGTAAAATGTTTTACGTTCCGGTAGTTTTGTTTTCAGCTTAATCATACATTGTCGTTCACCGAACTGTATATTGCTATTTTTGTGGTCATTAGAAACACAATTGTTATTTTCAGTTGTTTAATCTATAAGTCAATATGTTGTTTTCTATTATTGATATACAAGCCATGGTTACAATTTTACTTTCGTGTGTCAGCATACATGTACCCTACATTGACAACAGCAACAACTTTATTTATATTTAATATTTCATTCTGTGTTGTCAAAGCAAACATATTGATAATATTATTTAACTAGTTACGTAAAACACCCTAAGCAGTTATAACACCCATAACCACCGTTTTTATGACTATAAATGTGGGTATCTGTGTCATTACGTATTAGTAATTTGCATTATTCAGCAAATTGATTTCAAAAGCGTGACAATTCTACATGAACTATTTTAGACTATTACAAAATTCAGGACATAATTTTATTCTATTTTCTAGTACATTCGTTGGCTGATTCAACTAACCCTGTTTTGGATAGAATCGAATCAAACAGTGATCTAAAATTAACCATTGTTGTATATGACAAATCTATCTAAAAATAAACATTGATACGGATTATTTCACAAGCGTCGCAATCTTTCGATACAGTCATTGCTTTTTCGTTTTCAGATAAAAATAGACCGAGTGCACAGTTCAACGCCATACGTCATTTCTGCGCATGCGCCGTGGTTTGTTTACAGGCAGCGTATACCTACTGCGTCACGGAAAACATCGGCTGGTCGATATCATTAATATCGAAGCTGAACGATGGGTGACCGTGTTTTTATCGCAGATTATATAAAAAAGAAGCGACGTAGAAAGGTAGGAATTGTTTTATTTTATTTCTTAAACTTTATTCTAACTTCTGTTAAAATATTTTTGCATGACATTGTGTAAATATTGAGTTATATTAGGTTTTATCACACCGGTTCAGCATGTACTGAACAGTCAATATGCGATGTATGGCTAGGTTGTATTCTACATAGCCTTAAGCTGTTAACGGATTGTTGTACATATTGTTTAAATAACATTAACGCATTCTGATGAACATGTATAAAACTATATCTTACTGATTTCATTTTCTTATTAACCCGTGTTTTATCTCAGATTCACACAGAATATCACATGCTATAGACACTGATTAGTTTGTTGTGTTCTAAGAGGATTAAGCCTCATTGCGCAAACATTACGTAACCTCATCAAGTATTGAGTTCTGTTATTGCGACTGTAAAATCCGCTCTACATCTTTTGACTTGTTCGATCACGACTTAATTTAGAACCTTAAGATACTTAAGAAGCTTACATAGATCTATTTTCGGACACAAGAGGTGCGTGCACACAATTATATACAAGCATTGTATTTATATGTATACTACATTTTGAATACAAGCTTCCTGAATGACGTACAGATAATGTATATTATGTGGGGTGACAATTTGCTGTAAATGGCCTGTGTGATATCATGTGCATTTTCATTTGCTGAAAACTTCTAATTGCATGTCAAAATTACAGTCAATTTATTTTTTGACTTTCGCGTCAAAGATTAACGATACCGATATAAACTGCTAACTACTTAAGTCCTAGTTTGCTGCGTATTGCGCAACCGATATACTGATAGGAATCTAACGAATGTTGGAGAATTAGTAAAACATAAAAACTCAAATATTTGGCCAATTCAATGTTTATTTTGCGTGTTTAACTTAACTACTGTATGACACATGTTTCCGATACTGTTTTGTTTAATTCGTTTGCTTGGTAGCGAAATCGATTCTAGTTAGTGTCACGTGATATTTGTAAAGGTCACGGTTCCCTATATTTTGAATTACAGCAGCAACTCAGATAATAATATGGTTTTATTGTTCGGTAGTGATGTTACTATTAACCGAATTCTGATCGATACACTACACGTATGAGAACCAATAACGTATGAGAACTAGTACAACTGTTTTTTGTTGTTTACATGTTAGTCGCTCGTCGCCTTGGGCTAGTTAAACATTATTATAACATGTTGCGAAACACATACGGCAGTCCGATCTCAATACTATGACCACTAATAGGACTCCCGAGTAATGGTTTATAGAAGATTACTGGTTTAGAATGAGAAGCAGTACTTACGACCTTATAAGACTGGTACATATTTAAAATCTGCATCACAAGGCGCTTCTTATGAGCCTATTTTCATCATAATCTGAAATTTATTAAAAATTTCTCGACATAAATCTTAATATAACAGTTTATTAGGAATATGTCTAAATAAGTCTAAACATCATAATTAGTGTCATTATCATTGACACTAATGTACGATCTCAAATATAAGAGCATCATTCTCAACTTGGAAAACTTAGCATTGGGTTGTCTTTATGTTGAGGTTGAATAATGAACCAAACAATGGTGACAATAAACCTAAATCGATGGCTTAAAATTAAAAGGTCGCAACTACCAAATCGATATTTTGAGAAAACATGGAAAAACTGTCTGATTTTACTCTTTACTTATGGTAAAACAAAATTTTACAACTTTATTTTGGTCAACATGCCAAGTTCAGATTTTTATGAAAATGGGCTAATAATAAGCGTCTCGTGTTGCTTATTCTAAATATGTATGAATCTGAAAAGGTCGTAAGTGGCACTTACGACCTTCTAATTCTAAGCCATCGAAATGAGCCTGTATAAATCGCTGACTTAGATTGAGTACAAAATTGATATTTTATAAAAAACAAGATAAAACTCTTTACGTATGGTAAAGCAAGCTGTTTCAACTTCAATTTGGTCAACATGACAAGTTCCGATTTTCAGAAAAATAAGAGCCTTATGATGCTAATTTTAGATATGTATCAGTCTTAAAAATCAGCGAAATGTATTTTTACTATGGTGTTATACTTAAGTCGGTATTCAAAAAGGTTCATCTGTAATGTTAAATGAGTCACCTGAATGGCCCTGAACTTATGATGTTATATAAGCACAATGTTGTCACAGAAACGGCGTTTTAAAAATACCCAACATTGGAAACTGATACGCTTAATGAATATACGCTAAGTAAAATATAAAGTAGTTTCAACTTGATTAGGTGTTGTATGTGACTTGTAATTGAGTGATATAACAGCAAGTAATCGATATGAGACGGAATATATCTAGCTACATTATAGCTGGCTGAGTTCATTCTAGGCTATTGACATAATCAAACTACCATTCGTTAACATTGTCTACGCTAAGCCTATTATAGTGCACAATTATTGTATTTGTTGAAACAGTTAATAACTATATTTAATCATAAATATTATGTTCTATACAAAATATCAGTATAAGTTCGTATAGGCCAATAGAGGTGAAACTTTTTAGCAAAATATAAGCAGAGATTGATAAGTATGTATGCCATCCTTGTGTTTTAATGATGTTCATGTTTTGTTTCATTTATTGCAGGGGAACATCGAGTATTTGGTGAAATGGAAAGGATACCCTACCAGGTAAATACCATTGTGAACGCCCGAATTCCGCCCGCCATCAAGCCCTCTAGCCCATCTGTTCACTCGTCCGAACTTCGTTCGTTCGTTCGTTCGATCGTTCGTTCGATCGTTCGTTCGTTCGTTCGTATCATGAGTTTATCCGTAGTGAGGTCAGGTAGCATTAATATTGCTTTGATTTTCATATATAATTATGATGAAGTACGTACTGATCAAGTGCTTATAATTTTACAAAATATGTTTTGTTATAAACAAGTTTAATTCTATGACAATGTTTTATTGTGGTGTCAGTGACACTGTGTAATATCAATGTCCCGTTATGTCCTGTGGATATTACGTAGGTTCCATGTACTTTAACGAAGAGAGTGGAATATAGATTCAATGACCAACCTTAGTATTTGCAGTTACGTAAATGTTTGTGGTTATTTCGGGTCATTAAACGGTAACTAAAGTAAAACATAAGATGACCAATTTATAAATCATAAAAGATCAAGGATGGCACTCCTAGTGTTTAACATTGTGATATATTCCGAATGTTATCAGACTAATGATGTGTTATTGATGGTATTATTCCGGTATAAATAGATTTATAATATCTCACGGAATAGAGACTTTTATAAACAAGCAATTAAGCGTTGTTATTGTTCAACAAAAACCAGAGATTGAGGTTGTCAATTTACCGCACAATAATGAGCGTGTGTGTGTGACTTTTTGCAAACTTCTTTGAACTCGTAAACAACCGTCTATCTGACGTATGTAGGGATGTATAACCGTTTTTTCTGTCGATTTTCTCAGTATTTACTGGACTTCATAAAACCGTAGACTACATTTTAACATTTTCGGTGTGGTTTATTCGTATGGTCACAAATATTCCGGACTGTGGACCCGATGTATACCCGATGCTTATGTATCACGGTCGTCATCGCTAGGGTATTGAGTTATGGAGAAATGGTATCGATTGAGCATCGGTTCATGGTATCTAGGTTTCCGTTTGGTGTCGAGAGGTCGTCGACTAGTCATCAGAAAGACAACGGCCATTCTAAGTCGCACTAGGCCTTGCGTTTAACTGATATCGTGCCGTATCCATCTTGAGGTCACAGGGAGTTCCTTTATCACCGCGGTTCCTCTATCATCGAGGTTCCTCTATCATCGAAGTTCCTCTATCATCGAGGTTCCTCTATCATCGAGGTTCCTCTATCGCCCTTTAAAGTTTTCTATTTTTACCGAAACCTCACTCAGTTGCCCTGTGTTGTTGGTTGTCACCATGTCTTCTCAGGTACGATTTCGAATTAGCAAGTTCAACCTACATTAGCACCGAGACTGTCTATGAATCACGCCGAACGTAGGCACTATTCGAGAACAATTATCTATTCATTATCAGTTACATATTATACCGTTCTATTCCCGATAATTAAATATGCATGCTAATAAGCACTGAATACATATTGGCCAAGGGAAAGTTTTAAATAAGCAACTTTCTGCTAAGAATGATGTGTTAATTAATAAGTCACCTGCACAGACTATATGCCTCCATACAGGGGTAGTTGCTACGTAGCCTGCAACTATTCATATTTATCAGGAATACTCACCTAACAGTCACCTGTTTCCAGTGGATACTGAATTTGATTAACCCACAGAGTGACTGTTGTAGACAAGTCTTTCTGTACACCAGTTTATAAATTTTACAGAAATAAGTAACGTTATTATCCGTTTTCTCGGTAAACAATTTGATCGTCGTCAGATTACCGTTATTTGTTTAAAGTCAAAGAAGAAATGTAATGCGCAGTTTCTCGGTTGATGTTTATTTTCTTTGCGCTCATTCCAGAATTTCAATTGCATGTAATCAGTCGCAGACGATACTGATCCAGTAACCTTGACATTATTGTACGTGTATATTAAATCCCTCAACATTAAGAACATGATTGAAACATGTCTCTGGGGAATGTTGCTGCACTCCTATTGGTAATAATTACATGATTGCAGATATAATTATTTCACCCTTTGAGTAATTTGACATTTAAATGCACTGATCAGTTTTATATTTCAACACTTAACGCTTTGATATGAAAGTATACCCGTTAGGTGGAATTATATCTCACGCGGAAAAACACGCGGTTTTTATGTTCTGGAAATATTCAAATGTCAAGTTGTCAACTGTTACGTGAAACCATTTTCTGTATCGATTTTGTTGATAAATGTGTCGCCTGTGCGTCCCTGATGTCTACTTGTATTAAGTATGTTTTCAGTTCAATTTATCATAGTATATATATAATACTCGATGTCTATAGAAAAAACATGTTGGTAATATACATGTACTATGTACAAAAATGTATTGCATAATATAGCCTGATTCCATATTGTTAATATTCATATAATATATTGTACTGAAGTATATGAGTGAAAACACGTGGGTGTTGTATGATGTAATTTCTAGTCGGATAAAAATGTTCCAAATTAAAAACTTTTGTATAAAAATATCTAAAATGAAATGAATTGGTAGTTTGCTTGCTTGGTGACATTTGTCATATTTAATTACTTCTTGTACATAATAGTGCTTTTACAAGTTAAACAGATTCGCCTAGATATAGGAAAACAGAGAAACAGTTTCTTAGGGGTCAAAATCTCGTCTAGTTCGTTGTTGAATTCGACCACAAAATGAATCGACCTAACAATTACGGAGAAAAGCTTGACTAGTAGTCCACGAATTTACGATCCAACGAAATTGCAAAATCATAAAAACCACACCCGAAAATACGTGATTTTACGGCATGACATCGAAGCACTCGTTATACGGAATGGTTTAATACATCGTACCTGATATACGTACGACCCATTATAAATGTAGTACACTATTAAAACATACAATAAACAATATTTTCTATTATCTCCTAGAACACTTAAATGTGTGTTGCAGCTGCTTAGCCAGAATTAGCATAATATCGTATATAACCCTATATACCAGCTGATCACATCACGTGACACTGTCAAATCATTAATTTCCGCGGGTATTGAATTTCGTAGATAGTGCTAAAATGATCATATGGTGGGTTTTTAATGTCGTGGATTAAAAATATCGATAGTAAAAAACTATTGTTGCGTATTTTAAGGCCTTTGATTCGATGGCGATTTTATTTGCGATGTAGATTATCCGCGAAACACCACAAGTTAATGAGTCAAACACGAATAGTAATGTATTTACAGTAGTGTGATATTAAACTTATTATGTGAGGTTATGTGTACGAATAATGGACTAGCGTATTTAGCTAACGTCGTTAACTGATGCGCTCTAAGTAATTCAATTATACGTTACACAGGTATTGCTCTAATTGGTCCATCTCTCATACTGTGGATACTAGTAGTTCACCATCGATTTCAGCTAATTGATATATTAATTTGGTGGTATTATTTAACTAATTATGCTTCAAAAGTAAGATACTTGGGTAAGATACTTATCCCGGTTGCATATAAATGATCTGTTCGAGTGTGTTTCAATCGACGTACGTATATAAAGTGTTACATGGGTTAAGAACGTTACATCTGACACGAATATGATGTTGGAGGGTCAAGTTTAGCAGATGATGGCTTTATACAGAGGTGCTATTAGGAACGTGTAGACAACAGATAGTTGTTTAGTCGTAAGGTACTGTCTGCTGATCTGAAAGTTGTGGCTGCATCTCCCCTCCAGCTGGATAAAAACAGACAGGCTTTTCAGTGTAACCATCTAACATTAACTTCACTAACAGTCTTTCGGAAGAGACTTTAAAAGTCTATGTCATGTAAAGAACCAATGATTGAACGGGAAATCTTCTGTAGAATACACTTCCCCTCCCCCCGCCAACCCCTCCCCCAAACTAAATGACTAACTATTTCTAGGGTTCTTGTCAATAGTGGTTGCCATGTGGCAACGATAAATGTAATCATTTTAAAGTTTAAGCAGGTCCCTTATCTAATGTTACTGGCAATTGAGTTGAATGTGAATAAAAGCACTCACATAATTTGTTTCAGAACGTATTTCGTAACTAACTGCTCGCCTAAATATTATATAAATGTATTATACATGAATAAATTGTACAATGTTTTCTTTAAAAAGGCTTTGGGAAACACCTCACACAGTTCCAATATCACAGTGCAGTAGGGCGAGGAGCGGTTATTGTTTCTGTTACTTAATATGTAACATATGTAATATATTATTCATTATATTAACCCATATAATATCAGATCATGTCATAACCCGATACTTATTTATTAAACACTCGAGTATTATAGTGTGTTGTATAACACCTCGGTATCAGCTGTCAATACTTCAGGGAAAATGCTTGAGTTTCAATAATTTATAGTATATATTATGCAATATAACACAATCGTAACGTTACTTAATGTTTCGTAGCCTCTTTTACTAAATAAAGAACACATACTTTATATCTTCAAGTCTATTCTGGTTTATTTTGCAATGGATCAATTTTCACTATAAAATATACGTGACATCGTTAAATTCTCCAAAGTTTATGAACGTGAAGTTAAAACGGTTGTTAAAAGTCAGAAGTTACTTCTGAATTAACAAGTCGAAAACATTAAAAAAATCTAGCTAGTAACTTAAAATATCTTTTTCGAGAAACAAACTGAGTTTATTACTCATGCGTTGGTACTTCGATGATTCTGTTAAAAAGTTTGTGAAGCGTTGGTACGTGTGCATACTTACGAATGCGTAGAAGTGAGTAACTGTCTGTAACTGTCTGTGAGACAGCGGTTAGGTTATCATTAAATTGTACATGAAGATTTTGTCTATATTTAGAAAGAATCTATTATGCGTTTCGTAATTTCGTAATTCTTCAAAATATAAAAGAGTCATCGTTAGCTCGTGATTATGATAGTCCGTGACACATACTCCGATGATATACACATGTGATTTGTTCATAACAGTCGTACGATCATAATGTTATGTTCGCTCAAACCGTGTTTTAATTGTTTCCCACAAAAGTATTCATTATATAAATTCGGTATAATACATGTAGTATGTTACGTCATTGTCGTAACACAGAGAACATGGTACCAGTGGTCGCATCGCGCTTCTTACTTAATTAATTATCGTACTAACATTCGTATGACACTAATGCTACCAGTTCTAGTTTTTGTCATTGATTAATATATCTATTTTTCTTGGTACTGGTGTTGTTCGGAAACGACGAAGCTATTCTGAGAACTTGTGCTAATGCGATACGCTGGGGCTATTTGCATTGTGTACTTACAATGATGACGATTTTAACGTTAGGTGTGGGAATCGGTGGTTGTGTGGTCGGTCGCTCACATACCTGGATTTGCACGGTTACATGTAATGATACAGCTTCATAAATTGGTATGACCTAATGGCTTTGGCTCTAGCGGATCAGTACCAGAACTGGTTGGCCTGTAAGTTTAGACCACTTGACCAGACCGTCTACATTCGACTGAAAATACTGTACCAAGGATCTTAAACCAACAATATAATTAAAAAACATTACATTCACACATCGTTATAAAAAACTATAATAACGTTTTAGTTCCATTTACGTAAGATAACGTACATAATCTACAATGTCCTATTTTCAAGTGATATTTGTCACTAACAATGCGGTTAAGATTACATAAAAAAGTGGATTTTTACTATAATTATCTCTGAATGTCACGTGGTGTACCTGTTTTGGTATATGATTGATTGGTAAGTTATCTTACCGTCGTTATGACGTAGTTAGTTGTACCTTTACGTGTGTCGTGTAATAACAACTGTTGTGTAAAATGTCATCAATCATCGTGATTAATTGGCTGCATCAATATTACCTGCATGATCACCACATAAATAATTGTACGACTTTTAAACGATTCGTTAAATATTTGAAAATAACATGATATATACATCTTGTAATTAGGTAATATAGAGATTTACAGTTTAAGCTATTATGCGGTTCATAAGTATGCTGGAGGTTGCGCAATGAACGAGTACCTATTCCTGTACGCATACAGCTACTCATGTGACATTGCTTACGTTGTTGGTGTAAATAGGAAATTAATTATAAAACTTGAATATTCTTACACGTCAATGTTTTGTTCTACGTTTAAGAAATACGGTTGTGTATGATGTAATTAAACCATGTCTGCGAAACGTTTTTCACTTGTAAAACCTGCACAGTGTCACCTTTATTACGAAATGCTCAGAAAATAGCATTCAAGCACACGTTCGATTTCACAATTTTAAACCGATTGCAATTTGTCAACGTATGTATTTCATAATAATGTCACAATATTCGTGTCATCTTCACACGGAATATTTAATATAGTCATTCACCTTATACATGCAACAAAACCATTCAAATACCAAAACAATTCAAATATCAGGTCACGTTGTGTATAACTTATATACACAAGTAGAAGTTTATGATAATGATGTGGCATTTGAGTAATTTACTTATTTCACATGCGTGTTTTAATTACCACCAATAATTAGCATTCTTTCGTGATTTGTCCTGGTTGCAATTTATCAAAATGACGTTCAAATCAACATCAACTTAGCAACAACCTGTTTTGTATTGGGGTAAAATTTGTAATTTTATCGCTGTATACATAAATAGCGTGGACTTTTACTTATTGTACTTATTTGTGAACTTATCACGAATCACATAATATGCTCGCCCCTGGCAATGCATTTTGTTACGAAATCTAAGCACATGATCATGTATTATACAAATTGTAACATACGCCTATAAAAATGAGCGTTCCCTTTAAATCAACATACTTATTTAAACTATCTGTACGTAATGACGTTACATCATGATGTTAATTTTTGATAACAAACGTAGATCGTACGATTATCGTAATACTTAGAACTTATAATTTATGACCCGGATGTCGCGAACATCGTCACCTAGTAACGACGCTGAATCTAAAAACGTATAAAAACATTAGAAAGTTTTTTTGCGGTTGAGAATGATGTTGAAGTGAGATCACTTTGATTAAACATATTACGATGTTAATGTGATGTTGATGTGATGTTAATGTATAATAAACTTCATATTTTAAGATATTTGGTCTGCATTAGTGTTTAATTGTCTACTCGCGCATATAATCGCTTTTTGTCCGTCGGACATTTTAATTAATTGACTGCGGTAACACATGGTCGAGTGTGCTGGTATTTAATACATCGATCGATTTTTCAGTCCGGGTTTTGCGTGATCCCTGCAGGTGCTTGCCCGTGCATATTAATGTAAATTTAATTAGAATTTTTGATATTTGATAATTTCATCGCTTCCGTATCGATTGCTCGTAGAATTCCGACACTCGCATCTGTCGTTTGAGATTTCGCGGGAATTTGCGCTCGAGACAGACTCACTGTAACAAAGACAATTGCTTCGTTGTTCTGGCATGCATTCTTTGTTCAATGGAAATTTATGGAAATTCATATTTTTTACCTACGGAGAAGTAACGACATGGCGCGTGATGTAATCATGACGTTCACTCTTACAGACTCACATTTACATAAAATTCCGTACTAATCATGATGGCCTCGATTTATGAAATGGTTTTCTAAATAATTCCTATCTGCATCTGAAGCAATTTTATCGCAGTTGAACTGATCTGCAGTTTTAAGGCTAGTCAATGACGCGGCGTGTAAACTTGCCACTAGCAAATAGTTTGATGTTTAATGAACACATAAAGTAATGAGAGAAATTCCTCGTGCAATTTGAAACATCCGGGGCGCACCCAGTGAGCGATGTTTGTAGAGATATATGCAGCTGTATACAATGTGTATTACTGTAAAATACACACATTCTGTGAAATAGGGTAAACTTGCAATCTCTTGGGTCTAAGATTCGTAGATTATGTTTAAACATGTCTGTGCCATTATAATAAGGAAAGTACATACGCGTATAACCGATTTAATACAAAACACATAAGACACAATCATGAAAATGACCTAACCGGAAGCCATCTTTAGGGGTGTTAGGGGCGGGGGAGGGCATAATGTATACTTATTGTTGAAATGTTCTAGCAAATAATATGCATGCGTAGATAAGAACATCATATTGAAATGAACATCGGTTCTTTCTTACTTTTAGAGATTCAGATAAGTTGATTTCTCATTGGGTTTCAATTTCGCAGTTGATTTCATTCACGAAAATAAATCCCTCTCTAAAAGTAATGATTTGAACTTATGCAGACTTATTGTAACTCTGGAATAAAGTGAAAACTTTTACAGACTTATGCTAAATAATACAAAATATGTAACGATGTCACGTTTTTATCAGCGCGTCCATCCCATTCCGCGTACTTCGTTAATTGGAATTTACTGGTGTTTATTTTCCTAGAATCTTCTAAACACGTAGCTTAGAATGATTTGTGATACTGTCTTATATGTTTTATATTAAATGCAAATAAATATCATAAATACCAGTTTCACAAAAATACAACCGCCCTTTGAACTGACCTTCAACTGTCAGACAATTTCTCCCATTTGGTTGTAAACATGTTTACAAAATGAGAAATTGCTGATTGACGTATGAAATACTTCACAATGTAACATAAGAACATTGAATATGATAACAAGAGGAAACTCTATGGACAGTTCATGCTTGTTTGAAGGTTGGGAACTAAGATCTTTCCTCTGTGTCTATCATGCTTAGATCGTATCCGTTCTTGGGTTAATTAGAAAAGATGAAACTTTAGACTCGTCACTGTATGTAGATAGGTCAACATTGAATATAACAGTTACGTAGTAAGTAATTCACTTTATTTGTGAAAGTTTTCAAGGAGACTGACACTGTATCATACTTTCACAGCAGAAAACAACAAAACAGAACAGACCTTTACACGATATACGATACACGACATTGTCTGTCAGTTACACACATTGGTATAAATTAATTATTAGAGATCGTTTGTTAAAGAGATGCATCCTGATTTCACAAATTTAGATCTCATTTGTTTATGTGCATCATAACAGTGCTATCGTACAATGTTTAATACGGGTGAAGCAATTGACTGGCTCCTCAATCTCTTCGTTAAAAAGTAATTTGAAATTATCGTCTTTATCATTTCTCCATTTTAAAATGTAATGACGTCATTGATAAACATATTCGTCTGATGGGGTGGACCTGAATTTTCAATTAGTTTAGTAATATGTTTATACATTATTTTTGAATGGTTACGTCAGTGTATTATTACGATGGCTATCAATAGATCTACGTACATTCTGTAAGGATTATGTATATACAAGTAGTATAAACGTGGGGGTATAATGGTTATAGCTATTATTAATGTCACGACCATCGTGATGTTAACTAGTATTTTTAAATCTGATGTCACGTCATTCCTTAAGTCACGTGTGTCACGTCTCTGGGTGTGTGATGTCATTGGTATTTCATAATGCAGTATTTCAATATGAAAACGCAATAATCCGTTTCATCATAAGATAGCAATGGCAAGATGTGGGTGTATACAGATACGAGCACCGGACAGAACACATAGTTCGCATATTGTCCAACCAGCTTAAACTGAGACTCCTTGCATAATTCGTCAAAATCCGGAATATTCCGAAATTATTAAAACATATACTTACAATTATATCAGGCCTTATACGGAGATAAATACTTACAATTATATCAGGCCTTATACGGAGATAACACTACATAGTAAATAAACATACGAATCGATTACAGTCGAATATAGCCGGGCGAACATACGGACTTTGACGAGTCTCAGTTTATTCTGGTCAATCTATACGACGGGGCGTTCAATTTATCTTCATAGGATGTATTTACTTTATACAGCCGTAGTACTTATAAACACAATTATATTATTCCTTCTTTAATTGACTGCGTGGAGCTGAATAGGACAATGAGGGGGTTTCTGACTTTTTGTTCATTTTCTATTGCGTGATGAACATTGTAAATTTGTTTTTTTTTATTCCAATTTAGTCATGTTTGCTTGATATCGATTAATTTATTAACGGCCTAATAGTACAAATGTTATTTGGGGTTACACGTGCCGATTAAGAAGTCTGCAAGATGTGACATGAACGTTTAGCCGAGTAACCTTTTCACATGTAATAAGATTCACAACTAACACATGTGCACACGTACATGTTAGAACAGTACCTGACATGTACACCGTCCACACATGTTTACCATGCACCGACAACCCTCAACCATATTGATTAAATCAACTAAATTACTGACTCATTCCCCAATGTTTACAACTTCTTGTGCTCTATTGACTCGATCAACTCCTCGCTGAACTACAGATAGACTAGCTAACTACGTCTAATTACGTCCAACATTAGCGTACAAAAACATCACCCAGTGACCGGTTATTATTCCCCGATAATAAATGTTTAATACACCTCCAATGCATCATAAAATGACCGACACACCGTGTTCGTAACGTCACTTAATTTTCGTAGTTTTCTATTTCAAATAAACACTTAACTGGCTCACCTGTCTACTGGCGAGGTTACATATTTACTACATTAAGGCGGTTATCTAGATATCCGGGTGTAAAACTGTGATTGTTGTAAACAACCTGTTATGATAGCATTTGTATATCTATTAACCCTGTTTTGATGCACTTAAATTATGCCTTAACCTTTGCGAACAATAATACCTTTGTGTGAAAACGTTTTTTTGCAAGCGTCGAATTACAAAAAGCGTTAGAATGTGACAAAAATGTGAAACAAAAAACGATAGTACGGTAAAAACACACACTAAAATATAATGTGTATATGGATTTTGATAATATATAGCATCAGACGCAAGTGACTGCTTTTTGCAAGAAGTGACTGTTTAGCCTTGATCTTTTTCTTAAGTCATTAGTCTATTTATTGTGGTAGATACTCTATCATGTGCACTATTTATGACCTAAACTCACTGACGTCACCCGACGATATCCAGCCTCCATTATTTGTGATGCACATAGGACGTGTACGTGAACCGTACCATGACTCGTTGTTCCCTAGTGAACGATTCACCCTGCTTAAAATACAATGTACCATCTCTATCGATGTCCTTCATTAACATAGATCACCGCTTGATGCAGATTTGTGAAATGAACCTGACTTGAAAGATAACTGTTTCATTATTCGTCGATACGTACAAATACAAACGTCACACCACGTTTAGATTGTGATCTAAATGGGCATGTATAATTATGCAATATGTTCGAATTCAACCTTCAAACTGGTTACGCCAATTCTTGATTTGGCAGTTATAGCTTGTAAGTAAACTATCGCGGTTTAAATTTCGCTTTATAGCGTTACTCATCAATTAAGTTTGCAAATATATTGACATTTATTTCGCCAACGTGTCGATTTAATTGATCGTTGTTTTTCTGACTGTTTTCATTTGTGCATAAATCGAATGTTGTATATTTAAAATCTGATTACTCACGATCACTAACTGTCTGCACAAACATGTATACATACGTACATAAAATCGCTAAACGCATTTCCTGTACTTATCTGTTGCAATCCGATACTTTTGTCATTTTGAACTTGAGTCCGGGCGGACATCGGGACGGTCATGGGGGTGGGTAATTTAAATCTCTTTCACATAATAGCATTGTCCAGGATCATCAAGACGCCTTACGATATCCATGTGTGTGTGTTATGTACCCAATGTCAAGGCATCGTGCTGTTGCTGCCCGAGAAACAGCAACACAAGACTGCGATTCAGAGGAAACATAACATTTTATTACTCAGTCTGTCACCAGATAATCGGCTGGTCTGCGACCAGATTACTAGTAAATGAAAGTTCGGAATCAATTTGTGACTCAGGTATAAGGAAATGAAAAATGACTAAAATACGGGCCCTGGTCTTGCCACAATTAGAAACCATCGAAAGTCAATTGTCCACGAAAGTATGTGGTGTTTTAGTATAACAATCAAATGTTTTTATCTATTTAATGTATTTGTATTTTTCTGTTTCAGACATTGTACGTGGGAACCGCAAGAAAATATTCTTGATGATTCGCTGATTCATCAATTCGATGAAGAGTAAGTTTATTTGAAGTCTGTCTAACTCCTAACTTCATGTAATAATTTCCCTTTGCACCCTCAAACATAGGTAATCAAGCCCAGCATAAAATCTAGCTAAAATTGAAAACAGTTATGCTATTTGATTGATAAATACATTATCAAGTTGGGTAGCCAGACTAGTTTATTTGTTGTATCACTTTTGTTGTATCACTTCTGCGTGATTAGTTGATTACACTCTTAAAACCACAAGAACATTTCATACAATGCATGTACACATTGTACCTTAAGTTACTTGTTGTGTTAAGCACACATTTCTAGTTTTAAATTTTCCTAGAAAAGTACGCGTGTTTGTGAAGCACCTACCTTACCCATGATCTATTGATGCGGGTTTATTGTCCGCTAATGAAAATGTATGAGTAACATTATAACTAAACCACGTGTTGTAAAGTCGTGATTGGAACCACTTCAGTGCAGTACCAGTATGATACACGCGTACTATTACAACATCTAGTACCAGCTCATCACTGTTACCGACATTTCGATGCACTTCATAAATCAAGTTATCTTGGTTAGTACTTAGAATTGGAAAGGACTATATAAAGTATATTAAGTGACGTCGGGTACTTATAAGCATGATAAATCGACATGTGTGTATTGCTTCCTAAATGAAGCACCAGCCTGTTTTAAACACCCACTTGCCTAATACCTAGGTCTCAAAGGCAGGCTGATCTTCTGACTGCGTACTTGAGTCTAGTCGACTGGTGTAATTGACTCTTTTCTTGACGTACATACATATGTTGCAACTCATCAGGCGATCTGGTGATTTAGGACCTTGATATAAGACCAACCAATTGCTCTAACTCTGTGTATGACTACTTATGAATCATTGTCATAATTCGTTTCAATGTACTTATCAAAACTACCCTAGATCATATGCATACCACTGACGACGGAATTCTTAATATGTCCTCCAACATCACATGCAATGATTCGTGCTTCTGCGTGTTAACATTAAGAATTGAACCAAAAATAGCACACGACCATGATTAAACAAGCAACAACATAAGTCGCGTATGTTTGTCCTATTAAGCTTAATATATATTTCCCATAATAGCAAAATCGTTTCCGATGTAGTCTCTATCGATGATTTCTACAAATGATTCAGTTTTAGGTTGACTGACTAATATCCAGGAACCAAGTCTGAGTAATTTAAGCATTGATGAGTAAATGTCTGCGGTTTGAATGTCTGCGCCATGACGAATACCCCCCCCCCATTCTTGTAATTAAATAATAAAATAGTCTTTAAATCAGGTCGGTGACTTAATAATTAGTGTGGTACGGATCTTCAACTATAACTAATGGATCGTGAAGAAGAAGCGTACTTTCCCCTGTCTGCGGTTTCTTCCATAGAATTTATCGACACTAAAGTTCTATCATTACCCAGTTTCTTGTAATCGTTCCGGCAAAGTTTGCAGACAATTCCAACTGTTAGTAAGGCTATGAACTGTGTCACGTGAAGTATATTACTCACAGCGCTTAACGACATAAACGCACTTTCTGAAAATTCAATGTACATGTTTTGTTCAATTTTTGTAAGGTAATAGTGCCCACTTAACTGGTTTCTAGCTTATGCCTGTATATAATATAATAATGATTCAGGTATCTCATCGGTTTTAATGTTCAGTTGTACTAAATAAAACGATTCAAGCGAAACATTACAGCGATTTTCCTGGTTCCGCCCTTACTTTACAACATGCATGTATTGCAATTCTACACTAAGGTGTTAACATTAAGTTTGTAACAGTGAATACAGAATACAGGTGAACCTGAATTTAGCAGCCAGTTTAGTTAAACATTACAAAGGTGACTGTCCATTGCAAGTAAATACAACATGAAAATTACCATGGATGACGTATTAATGCTGATTGGTTATGAGATGAGGTTGCCTAAGTTCGGTGACTTCTGATATTTCACTTAAATTACATCTTAAATTATTATGATGCCTGTAAAGTATGCTTCTAGAACTACTTAGGGGATACGCATATACGATACAGCAAACATATAGAAGACAACATTGTTATTGTAATGCAACGCTAACCTCAGGATCTCATTTGATCAATGTTACTATATTTATTACATATTATTAGATGCTACAAAATAATATGAGAAGATTTTATGACTTTCAGACAACAAACAATTAGCGTGTGGCAAAAGCCTGGGAAGATATGTCCTTGACCGGAAATAGATATAGATATAGAACATAACTATGTATAATGTAAGATGCTGAGTGCGTTGTGTCAATTACATATAAAGCCGGGAAAAACATTCGATAGGCATGAACTGCATTATAGTTATGATGTGCGTTGCATAAGCAAAGCGCTATCTTGCGCCTTCACCCAGTTACTTCCCGTTCAATTAAATAATGAAGGCAAGGATTTCCTCCCGTGGAAAGCGCTACGTAGCGCTTTTCTTAGGCAACGGACGCAGGATCATCGGAACATGACTGGTGTAATAGTTATGTTTAGTCATACAATGTAAGATTATCATGCCTATATATGGAGCTTGTGATATTGGAAGTCCTTGGTCCATCCGGATGCTTTAAATACATCAAACAGATGACTTTACGAATCAAGCTCTGTCATCACCTTCCTAATGCATTATCTTAAAAGTCGCCGCATCGACAGTAAAGGGATTTTAAATCAAATGCAACAGCAACTTATTTCCAGAGTTAAGAAAACGTTTGTGTTATTGTAAACAAACTTGTTTACTTGCGAATACTAAGCTTCGCCTTTTGTCGATTGTTGTTTATTTTCAAAAATTCGAGGTTGGTTGATTGTCAGCTTTTATTTAAAAAAGATACATTTTCGTGTATTCTAAGTTCAGAATAATTTTGTTGATTTTAAAGTTCGCAGAGTCATGCTTCCTGTAAATGCGTAAAATGAAATGGTGCGAAATAATGTTTTGGTTTACAGTATCAGCGACTTGATTGTTGTTGTTTTCTGTGAAACATGATTGACGTCATGTATCCGGCGTTCGATTCCTATAATCATAAGATTGAGGCGTTCCGATAGGGCGTGTACAAGACACGCAATGTTTCTGTCTGTAAATTATATTCTTTACATGGTATGTGCTACAACTATCTCCAAATATAGTCATCCTTCCTTATTAAGTAAACTTGATACCGTTTATATGCTGATTTATCAATGATATAGATCACGAATTGTTGTTTTAGAGATGATGGGTCACTCCATTATAACAGCATATTTGCTGTGTTGTGTGCAGTACCACTCACGGCGTCCCTTCGTTACCAAGGATATATTTCATTATTACACCAGCACACATGCATAATGACTTCATTAAGATTTCCCACGCATCCAGCGATAAATCCGTTATCTTAAGTTAAGCTATATTTGCACTATCACAAAACTTAAGCAATACTGTTTTCATTCTATGAACTAACTCTGTTACCTGCCAAAGGGTGTTGGTTTTCTATTTAAACAAACATGGTTATTTTCGTCATGCTCTTTTTAAGCTATAATAGCGATAATCACATTTTTGTAGATTGACCAGACTGTCTTGCACTAAATCATCCATGTTATTTAAATACCAATAAGCTAACATATCACACCGTGACGTATTTTGGTATCCTATGACGTTGGTATACACCTTGCTATAAGACAAAATAATGTCAAGGCGTTTTTAATTAAATGTGTTGGAAATGCCATAGACAGGGATGGTGGAATGTCATGACGTTGTCAATAATATTGAATTTGACCAAATTATATCATAAACGTTCTGTGAAATAACCCAATGCAATGGTAATATTATAAAGTAATTACATGTATATTAAATTAAAAACGCCAATACATCATTTTATCGTATTCCAAGGTAGCAATAACTCTAAGTACGTCTCTTTTCGTGGGTGAGTAGATGTGTTTGTATTTAGGGGGTGGGGTGGGTGGTGGAGGTAAATTACCAAAACTTTACTTCCCACGAGTTCTGGGTAATCGACTTTATTTCAAGATACGGAACAATTAATGAGGGTGTTTTTTCCATTAATTCGGTACCACAAAATTACGGCTTTACGAAACTGCCATAATATTCCCAAAATTTCATGAATTGAATAACCCACGTAAATAAATGAAATACACTATAAGTATTTTAAGTTTGTTCGCTTTATAAACAAATCGGCCTTGATTCTTTAAAATTACATATTTTACTAAGTACGTATATATAATCATTCAATGTGGTCCAATTTGTTATACAAATAGCGTTAATTACCTAATATTAATACTGTTTTAATAAACATTATAAAACTTAGATGGTTCGTATAACGCATTCCCATGAAACTAGCACTGAACATGTACATGCACTTTCACCACTGAGCTGTGTACATATATACATGTGTTCATGTACACAGTGATAAATGCTAAGATAGGCTGATGCATATCCGGTCTAGCCGATGACGCATATTTCCACATACGTAGCTCTTAAAGTGGATGCACATGTATATGTACGAAATCGTTTTAGTGTACTAGTATTGCATATTTTCTATTCTTGTAACGTAATCATTGACGTATTTAGAATAATCCATGTACATATAGAGTCGAAAATAAACATTTTTCCTACATGGGATTGCCTTCGAGCTTAAAACGTCCCTGGTATATCTGTGATTACGAAAATAAAGTTAAAATCAGTCATATTGTACTGTAGAATCCCGTACATCACATCGCATGTAGCAAGTCGTGGGAGGACCGTGTGTGTATTTTAGAATATTTATCGTTTCCCATTAGGCGAATTTTCTCAATTATAGCGATAGCTTTTAGATTTGTCGTGGGAGTGAACGAGTGTCACAGTATCCGATAACCTTGTATGAAATTCGACAAATGACAAATGATTAATATTGTGATAATACAATAATACTGATGGGCCACATATTGTACAATCTTCGAGTGGTGTTCTTCTATGACGTCATACATTTCTGTGTACTTGATAAAATGATGACAGCGATTGACATCGTCTTAAATTAATAATGACAATTTTTCATTCATCAATATATAATATAAGACCCTGTTTTGATATATTACCTACCCTGACAACATAATGTTTATATCACACAACTATTCACCCATTCATTAATATCCTGCTGTTTACTTAGCGCAGTCAATGGAACAGTTTCTTGGAATTGATTGTTTGGAAAATATCGTCTGCTACAACAAGCAGTGTGTACTTTATCGTCTAGTTGCTTGTCCTGTACTGAACTATGCGTTAACTGTTCTCTCTATTCAGTAAACATGTTTATCCTGTGAAGGTTCGGCCAAGGTCGTATTTCTCGATATTTCTGCCTATCTGGTGTATGTTACAGAGGTAGAACGATTGATATAGTAATGTTTTTGATACGCGGAATACTTTAGTATAATTGCTTTTGTAATAAGATATGTTAACACGTGTTAGATGTGAATTATTAAGTAATATGTATAAACATTCTCGAGTGTAGCAACTGCGTATAAGACCCGCTTTATAACGAAAGCAGTTTTCAAGAGTTACAGAGTGATCTTAAAATAAGGGTTTTAACTTCAACTTTGACTGAAAATATTCAATTAAAGCATTGACCCCCTCATCAGCAACGATGCCACATTCCCCAAGAATACGACGTAATACATCATGCAGTTCTAGCTAACTCCCAATGTGATCATTACATGTATTACTGGCTCTGTAGGCAACATACCGCATGCTATCAGAACACATGGTAATATTGTTCGAACTGAACTAGGCGACACATAATGCGACAATTATATTAGATATTTCATTCAGAGTATGGTGACAATACTGTACGTACTGAACCCTGTCATTATGATCAACTTGAGTCATTTGTATGTACATATCAAATGATACTTGACTGATGTAGCTGCATATAAATGATCAACTTGTCAATAATAAGTTCATTCACTCGACTACTTCGTTCTGTAGCTGTTTTTAATTGATGCTCGACCAAATGCAGTTTCTAACCAAGTGTAATAATTTGGTCGAGCATCAATTAAAAACAGCTTAAGATAGAGCGAACTCGGTACTCGTCGGGTATTCTTACATATACGGAATGTACTTTAGGCTATATAATATAACCATATTAAATGCACGATCGTTATACTCAAGAAAAAACTCACTGTTGGCAGACTAAATCGCAATAGTTTTGAGCGTAAAACCGCATTCATTTGATCACTTGATTCTATACACTGTTAACCCAAGGTTAATTGAACTCAAAACGCGATTTGTGTTCCAATATTTTCAATTCACGAGTTTACGAACCTAATTTTCAATTCACGAAATAACTAATCTTTCATATTGTAAATTCACGAAATTACAAACAAAATCAACATTATAACAAAATGTATGTAGTTCAATGGACAAGAAAATGAATGACGTTACGATATTCATTATAATGCATTTATGGTGCAATATGATGCATTAACATTATCATGCAAATTGGGACGCTTTTAAAGATGAACAAGTGCATTTTATGACAGCATTCAAATGCTATATTGAATAGATCTAGTTAAAAGAATAATTATAAAAACATCTACATTAATGTCATTTTTTTAATATTGATAAATGCACTTTGAGGTTTAAACGGTAACCATACATTATACGAGAGAAGAAAACTGCAGAACCATACTGAAATGTTGCTCGGATATATTACGCCGGTTGCTTCCAATTCATGTTAGTACACAATACTACACTCGGTGATAAAACTAATTTGTATACTGAGCCAAAGTTCTAACTAGACCCCATGACTATTACGGTATATTTTTGTCGGTAATGGAAACACGCAAAAATAAATTATCCGATGAAATAAACAATTCATTTTCCCACAACAAGATTAATCATCCAATAACAGAACATGTAGGCTCATCACAAAACACATTCTCTTACAACTTGACCCTCTAAGTTAAAAGTCACACTGTTCCAAAAGCGCTTATATCCCCCATTTCATCGAGTGATTTCTGAGCAACGTCTAAGCCTGGTTCGGATGTAAAATCGAATGTACCCCTGTTCAATGACAGACCGTGCCCTAAAGATGAATTGCTGCAATTCTTGAAGATTTTGAGGGGCGACCGGAAGTCGTCCGATGCGTCAATCAAACTCTAGCCAGAAGTGCTCCATATGGGGATTTGTAACCCAATTAAACCCTTTAACATGAATACAAGGTAGGAAATTCTTAATTGTGGCAGTTGTGTGACTAGTAGCCCCATCATGTACGAGGGATAAACAACACACGTCATCATTTTGGAAATTGACGTCCGAGATATTGCGTATATTCAGCCTCCCGACGTCAATGACGTCTTGGTTGAAAACGAAAACGTAAGTGCCATTACACAAAACATCAACCCTCTATAAGCGTATTTCCACGTGGCCGAGGTCATCTGGGCTCATCCACTTCACTTCCGGTTCGAACGTACCTGTTCAGAGGGTATGTTTACATGACGTCAACACACTCAATGCGACCCGCATTAATTATCAATACCAACAGGAATCTTTTTTCCCCAAGGTAAAGCTAATGTTTTAAACAATAACAACCTATCAAATCATAAAAATAAAGGAATTGACGCATTTTACCTGACTCCATGATGTCCAGTTTCCAACATTCCTATAGCACGAGTTCTCTTATCGTTTTGCATTCGAAGCATGTTTAACTTGGTTTAATAAATTTATGTTTTTCATTTTGGGATGTCTATAGGCTTTGAAAGCGATTGCAAAAAAATCATTTTCGGACAATGGCTGGTGTTCAGCACGTGGAAAACACGTTTTGCACGTGCTTCCTCGATTACGTAATTCTAGGACATCGACAAACATTTTTTTTTTAAATGTGTACACTGTCAATACACATTATAGTCTTAAAAGTTTCAGAACAATACCTTTGAAAATGGAAGTCTTATTGAGGTTTATAAAACGTCTAGTTGGAACTTTTGCTCAGTGTATTTTTGTAAAAACCCTTGACAACACTCTCTGTGTAAATCATCTTTTACAAGCAGTTAATTGAAATTTATCTTCAGTATGAAGGTTTTATTGAGATCATTATTACTGTTACATAGACTATTCGAGTGTAAGAGGGGTGTTCAAAGTGTTTATATGCATAGTTCTTTAATTTGAGTATGCAAAATGTGACAGTGCTATGGAAGAAGTACGTAACGAGATGTATGAAAAATACACGAACCGATATACATCTTTCCCCATTATTTAGCAACTCTCTGTAGTTTTCACTGACCCTTGTAGCACTAATACCAGTGTTGAATATATGGTGTTTGTTTAGTCTGTCTAACATACCCTATGTTATAATAAAGAGTTAAAGACAACTCCTAAATCTATTAATTTCTACTGATATTATTTCCCTTTGCACCCTCAAACATGAACATAATCAAGCCCAGAATAAAATGTAGCAACAATTGAAAAACGTTATAACATATGCTATTTGATTGATAAATGTATTATCTAGTTGGGTAGCCATACTAGTGGTTTCGGTATGTTAATAACAGAATGTTCTTCTATTTTCAGAGGGTATGATCCACGGCGTGTACGAGCTGCTTGTCGGAAGAAGAAGCGACGACGTAGTGAGGTACGTATGCTAGTTCATGCAACCATCACTATTACTGTAAAAGCATATAGGTCCGTTAAGTGAGTGATGACAAAACAAGCACATGTATCAAGTTAACATCCGGGTTTTATCAGATTGAGTTTTGAGATAATGAAAAGGTTATACTGATTTGGGGTTACGGATATACGAGCTTGCCCAACCGGAGTTCTACTGTGGTTTTAGAAATTAACGATAAAAAGTGTTTCTGTTTTGTGTTGCGCTATAGTATAACATTTATATATGATTGAAATATGTATATTGTTTGATATTCTAGTACTAGTATCATTATGTAGTCTACAAATGTTTGCAGTCACGTTTGAACTTGTAATTATTACGCTAGTTCACCTTAAGTTCACCTTTATGGGTGCTTACACACCTTACGCACGTGTAAGAACTCGTCACACACGTGTATCAAACTCGTCACACACATGCACCAAACTCTGAACAGCAATGATGCATAATGTTCAAACATATACTACTTAACGACACTTCAATACATTAATTTTGATTGATTAATCTGGTGTACAGTTATATTTTCGTCCACAAAACCTCGAGTGTCTGCGTCAAATGTCGCAACTATTTTAGTCTGATCCTTTATTAGTAACAAAAACATAGTTTTATTTCGGGAATATTCAGTCTATAATTAGTCATCCTCAATTATATTATAAATACATTAATAAGTCTAATAACATGCATACAGTACAATTCAGATTCAGTAATTATGAACTGATATGTGTTATTATTAAACACTGAGCGAATATGCTTCTGATACAATGCTTTATAAGAACTAATATAATTATGTTATCTGTGAGTATACCGGGAAATCCAGGGTTCGCACTGCGGTCACAGTAGAATCACAACTGGTCACATCTCCATTGTTTGGTGCACCTAATTAAAATGCCGGAAAACTTATCCTCTCTCATTCACTCGTGACGATGGATACCATCAGTAATTAGGTACCAGGAGAAGCCTGGTTAAAATATAAGTTGAAGAGTTATTTTCAAAATCAACTGAAAAGGGAAATGAGACAATTTCATTAATAGGAAATGTAGCGGATATGGGTTGCACATGATCAGGGATAATGAATCCAAGATATTATAAATAGAATGCCTCGAAGTCGGAGGTCAGTGGTCAATTAGGCAGGGTATATATAAACCCGAATGGTCACCAAGTACGACTGCCTCGGTCAAACGCTAACAATTTGTCTTAAATTGCGAACAAAACTGGTCCAATATTTAGATCAATCCGTCATTTTATGATAACGACCATCCTGTTGTCTAGTCTGATTAATTAGTGAAACATAACACCATTATATATCAAATTATCGGTGGTAATGATGTGCTAAAAAATGATCGACATTATAAGTCAACACCAGCTTCAAGCCCTTGTATCTAATATCATCTGAAATGGCAATCACCGTTCATGTACAACAAGTGAATACTGCATATGACTTCACGAGTATATACAATGGCCAGTTGAAACTAGCGATTTAAGCACCAGAAACACTCCTTATCATGTAGCACGACATCCGATCATTGATATAAATGTAGGTTTCACATTTCATAAACCACAATTATATTTATAATATAGAAATGTACTAAGGTTTGAAGGTCGTCAGCTGTCTGCGGTGGTACAAGGAAGTTATGTATGCTGCTCGTCTATATAATTCGTACTATATGTACACAATCATGTATAATTTTATGACTATCACGAGGAAGTTTTTGATCTAAAACAGTTTCGCTTTAGTACAGTCTTAAACAGAACTGTATTGTTAAACCAATCTACCACATCGTTAAATATATTGGCCATCTACCAACCAACAACAGCTCTCTAACGAGGGTATAAATTACTCCGCAAGTCATGTGATACATTCGATATCCTGTCGACCTTTAGACAATAGTCTTAACTCCTTAAAGAATCAAAGTACTTCCGCCATTAAGCATGACTGTTACCAATATTATACATAGTTGTCAATTAATATAAATTTATATTAAATGGGTTTTGGAAATTTTATTAAGCGAGTCTTTGGCAATCTTAATAATATTTACTGAACGAGGTTAATATAACTATATCAATTGACAACGAGTGAAAGATTCTTAATATCATATGACACTAAAAACGCAAAATACGCATCAAAATATTGGAAAGGCACGCCTATGTAGTTTAGCCTCACTAGTATGTCACACATGTTACGTATAAGATTATACGCACTCGCTATACTAACCCGGACGAAAGGAAATTCATGTGATATGTACCCGTATATGCCCGTGCATACGTTTATCAAGCGAAATAATTTAACTGTACAGTATATCATCAATTGCAATTTTTCATCGGTTTGTTGATTTCATTACAACTTAACTTGTCAAAAATACAACAGCATACAAGTTAACAGCGCAACTACCAAGATCTAATCTTTGGTGATAAAAACTTTATAAATATTCACTGTCAATTTTATTAACAAGCATTTTAAACATTTATTTATAAAATGAGAAAAATTATCATTGGATATGATCGCTGGATTAATGCATTCATAACCTTGTTATGTTTTTCTTCAGATAACGGAAGCCAGGTCTTTGATTCTGCCATTCTCAGATTCCGACAGTGAGCACGAGCGTTCATCGCATGACTTACTCAGCACACATCAAAACAAAGTCACCCCAGTTTCTTTATCTAAATATGGCGGAGTGTGGCAAACAGATGCTACCAATGACAAACTGGACACTTTGTTTGAAAAAGATACTGAAGCGGTAACGGAACAAAGGAAGCGGGACGCTGCTAACGATATTATCGATAATAAAGAGAACACGCACTGCGGGAATGAGAGTTCACTTAAGGATTGCGGCACGCTTCATAAAAATGGCGGGAAAAGTTGTCATCCCAAAATGAGAGCAAAATTTATGTTTCGCTCTGGTGATTTTGAAAAAGTTGACTGGGGATCGTGTAATGATTGGACTAGTTCGGATAATGAAAGTACACGAGGGATCACAAACAAGGAAATTAATCAAGATATATATGGACTTACACTCGGTGACTATGGAAATCCCGCTAAACGTCGACGCCTTAGTACATTCTCTCTGGACATGTCCAGCACTGCGAGCGAATCTACAATTCCAGCTATTGAAGAGCTCGATAGTCCTATCACAAATAACGCACATGATTTAAGCCTTGGTATTCACACACTACAACAGGACTCATCCACATTAACAATTGACAGTCCTACTGCTTATGAATATAGTCGACCAAATAGCTGCCCATACCTTGAAAGTTCGTTCTCACCTCAGTCATGCGAGCCTGTAATAGAAGACGCACCAGCAATGCCTGTCTTAACAAATGAAGCCATAGTTGAACACGACGAAGCACAATTACCGACGACCCAGGATAAATTGTTACCAACAATGCACGAGCACTTTTTACCGACGACGGAAGGGAAAATTTTGCCGACGACGGAGGAGAAAATTTTCCCGACGACGGAGGGGAAAAAGTTACCGACAACGGAAGAGCAAGTGTTGCCGACGACACAGGAGACGACAGAAGTAGTTGAATCACAAACACGAGTCACTGATGAAGTTAAAACAAGAGATAACGTGTTTGTTACTGAAGTGACACTAGAAAACCTTACTGTGATCATACAAGAATGTGAACGCACCAAAGGTTTCTTTAAATGGGAATCATGAAGTGTGTATGCCATGGTTTGAATTCTAAATTCATGTGAGTGGTGCAAAGTCAACAATGGTCTGTGATCGTAGTAGAACTGTCAGAGAAATGCGTTTTATTTGCAGTAATGAATGGACAGCTTGTTAACAGTGGTAACTTGTATCAACAATGAAGACATGTTAACTTTATAACAATTGGTTTATACGTATTGTTATATAGAACAGAACAGTCAATATATATGTATGTACGCGTGTATATACGGAACTTTGTTCAACGTACACTATCAATATTTATTCAGTCTTTGAATCGATCATCAGTTTCAATAGGCTCATGTTTTCTGTTACAATGTTGCATTGCAATTGGAGTATCCTTTATGTAATCTCGATGATAACTCGAAAGACGTAGTAAACAAACTTATGTGAAAATGCCTGCAAGCGATTAATTGATACATATGGAGCCCAGAATAATGGATTTTGTCAAATGCGTTTGAATATTTAGTCTGAATTTCTTTATCATAACGGATCACATTATGTATTTTTACAACAGTTCTAAGTAAAGCGTACTGGCTCTTGCTAAGTGTACGTATGTGAGTACAAGGGGTTAAATGGCGAAAACTTGTAATTCTTTTAGCAATTGTGTTTAAGTATATTACTTGCTACCAAATATACGTGAACAGCATAATTATTATGTCGGTATTGCAACACATGCATCGATGCATGCCGGAATATTGGTAGATTTGATTTTTGTTTGCATTTTCTAAGCTTTACACTTGCTAAACAAATCAATCCAAGTACCATACTTGCACTTCCTATTGATTTAAGTATCGTCTAGTCCTATTTATATTACAACTTCATTGTTTCTCTAAAGGGAAAATAATTCCCAATCTACAGTTTTCCTACAGGTACATTGTTTCTAAAGTATTGAACTATTGTTTAAACCTCAAAATGTTAATGTATAACCTAATAATGAGATGCAACGTTCATATATCGGTCATCATTGGAATCTCAGTCATGTGAATTTTACACAATATTTCTACACTGGCTTAGAATGAAAAGACTGTAAGTACTATTTACGACCTTATACTACTGATATATATTTAAAATCAGCACCACAAGGCGCTTCTCATTAGCATGTTTTTGAAAACCTGACTGAAGAAGAAACAGCTTGTTTAACTTTAAGTAAAGAGTAATTTTCTAACAGTCTTTTTAGCATGTTTGCTCCAAATATCGATTTTGTACTTATGACCTTCTCATTCTTAGCCAGCGAATTGTACAAATACTTTCTATGGAAGGACCTTTATATATAGGCTTTGCGAGCGACCTTCTATTTCAGTACACCTATAGGACGATGTGCTTGCACTTGTTGATCAAATGGACTATCATTATTTATACTTTAGTTATACGGATTGAATACATAAATCAAAGTCCTCGAAGACGTCGTGAGGACATGTTTAAATATCATACACGATATACGTGCCATTAAACAATGCGATTAATGAATACTTGTGCAATATGTATTAGGATATCATGCATACACTTGTATACGAACAAACTACATTAAGTATATAACAAAACAATATTAACTTTATTAATGCATGGTATCTCAGCATACGTGTTTAATCAATATAAAAATACATTTGTTCCGCGTAAGTGTTACGTGATGGGTAAAATATGCTAATTTGTGTGCGTTTTATAGATTTTGTTGACAATGTTTGTGACATAAAGTTCACTTTATGGTCTCGTATATAAACCTTGCTCGCCATATGTTACATGATATGTGCTAGGAGTCAGTATAATACACGTGTTGTATGTTATAGTGCGAATACATTAACATGACGCTCGAACCTTCGATGAGGATAGTTGAGCAGTTGTTTCCGAAATTTAATTTCAGTCTTGGATTGGTATGAGAATTTACGAATATGAACTTACTGTTCTATAATTACTTGATTTAATTGATCGATTAAGTACGACTGTTTTGTGGACATTTGTTAATTCTGAGCAACAAACGTGTTATATAATCATGAATCGTGTTATATAATCATGAATCGTGTTCTATAATCATGAATCGTGTTATATAATCATGAATCGTGTTATATAATCATGAATCGTGTTATATAATCATGAATCGTGTAATTTATTCATGAATCGTGTTATATAATCATGAAACGTGTTGCATAATCATGAGTCGTGTTATATAATCATGAAACGTGTTATATAATCATGAAACGTGTTATATAATCATGAATCGTGTTATATAATCATGAAACGTGTTATATAATCATGAAAGGCCGAGGATCGTGTTAAATTGTTTGCACTTTATAAACCTGGTCCGTGCAGTGAGTCTGTATGCATGTAGTTGTTTATAAACTTTACTGTATGTTAAAATGATACGTGCACTAAGTCTGTTTGTAAAACCTGCTCGATATGTTGATTATAATGCATGATACTTGCACTGTGTAATTGTTGATAACAGGAAAAGTCTTTGCTGCAATAAAATAAATATTTCTCTACAATGAGTCGTTTGTCTATTTTCTATTTGCCTGTTGTGTGTTTTTTGCCTACATCAAGTAGTTGGTATCATGGAAAGCCTAATGTTTGTTGTATAAACAATGTATTGTTTTATTGGTAAAACAGATGGTGTTTTACACTTCACACAGGATCAAAATACGGAGATTTTCATGTTTTTGTCATAGCTTCGTGACAGGCGTTCAATCAATTTCCAATAGTTTAGGACAAATTATGATAAAATTAAACCTGTCAAAATTAGAAGTAATTGTGTTAAACAATCATTCGACAGGCGGTGTTCGTTTCAAAACGGACAGCACATTGTTGCATAAAGTTTTATATTTTTTAATGTGTTGTCACACATGACCGGATAGCTTCACATGAATTAAAACAACAGAACAAAATTATTAGGCAGAATCCGTTCATGGAAAAACTCTCAATTGCTGCTCGAGGTTTGGACAGTTAAGGGTAACACGCTCTGAAACAAACACTATCGATATTTCGATGGAATAGACAATTATAGTAGTAGAAACACTGATTTAAATTTGGTGTGTGTGTCTTTTCAAGGCATAACCCCTTTTTTAAAACTCATAAACCTAAAAAATATTAAATGTTCAATCTGATAGTAAGAAACAACTAACACTGCACCATTTGTCAGTTGGTGGTAACACTGTGTTACACATCCTGGGTGTTTAACGGCAAAGTGACGTACGAGCAACTGATAATAATTCACCGGTACCAGCAACGACAACCGGACCAATACAACATGCACAGAACAAGGAACGACTGCGTTTAGTATAACCTACACTCTGTGCTTAGTTCATTCTTTTCGGTAGTCAGCTTTAAACATCCACTTTCCTCCAAGAAGAACGTCATCGCTTGACTAGTAACATGACATTTGTCTGTCTGACGAAGAACAAAGTACTAGAAACACATATGGAACAGGAAGGAACGGATGGGTCTTAAAACTGTTCCAAAATGTTTTGCCATTTGGAAAAGGTATTCGTTTGTAATACATTTGTAGAATCAGAAACTGTCAGTAAACGTACAGATGTTTAGCGCTCCGTTGGCTCCACATGATGCGATCCGTTCGTACTCGTTGGGTCCCGACTGCCATTTAGCTTTAACTGAATGATGATTGTTTGGTATTTGCAATACTTGCCAGATGTCCATAACATTCAGCAGAGGGATACTTGCTATGGTTGTTTCGCGGCATTTCTATGTCCCGTATTTTTGTTGATGTTGGATCATTAAATTCATCACGAGTTACAACGTGTTTTTAGTTTCTCGGACGTCTTACTTTCATTTAATAACTTGCATTTGTCCATACCCAGAACGTTGTCATTTGCTAGATAATCATTTGATTTCCTTATGTCGGTATATACCCAGAACTCGCATTACATGTTTAAAAGTCCCGTTTTAGCGTATATTTTACCAACCGACAAAGCATCGCGTAGCAACAGTCACGGTGGACGATTTACATGGAATGATACACCCGTGTACGATATCCGGTAAAGGTTTGACATCACCTTAGCAACAAAACATGTATCAACTGTCAGATGATAGTTGATAATATGAATAATGTATCGTATTAGAAAATCTATCATAATAAATGTGATTTCATGTCTTAATAGCTGAGCTGGTTGTTGATCGGTGACATATCGTAACGTTCCGTAATTACATCCCTATATGATTTAATGCTACAAAAGTTTGAGTATTTTATTATGTCGAGAAAAAGCACTAACAGAATAACATCCATGGCCTTCGGAGTGGGATTTCGAAAGGTATAGAGGTCGACGGTTCTATTTCCGATGGTTTTGTTTCTGATGTGGCTGATCTGATTGGTGAACCGTCATGATGTTAAATAATGGTTACCGAATGCTTATCTGCTAGTGCCAAACATTGCTGTATTTACTTACTTTTATTTGACGTTATAATCAAATCGAACACATGTTACGTACATGTACATGTACTACAGTAGACTCATTCAGTTGTCTCAATGTGTCTGGTTATTTCACAGTGAAATGATGTATCTAATGATGATGATCATAAATAATATAAAACAATATAATTCATCAACTAGATTCCATCTTTGTGTGAGCCTGTTATGAAAAATACTCGTTAATTTCACTTTGGTTCACGTCTGGGTCAAATCATACTTAAACATCGCATCATTTATATAATGTGATCTATAATTATGCTACAATTCAACTTTTGACGTGTGAACTTTTGCCCCTTACTTTCTAATGAAATGTAAAACTATAATCTACTCATTCTCAATATTTATACCATAATGTGAAACATTTTATTAGTATTTTATTGCTGAATTGTTCGTAAAAATAGACAGCTTGATAAATGTGATAATTGCCTATCAGAATGACCAATTAGATTAAAAAACGTTTGATGCGTGACTGAAAAATATTTTTTTGTTCATGTGAAATAATTGCGATGGAACTTGTCGACAAAGAGTTGTGGTTAAGGACCTCTAATATCGCCTATGCTTACCCTCTCACGGACAATTTCGACCAGTATGTAGCTTTATATGGAGACATCTTTCTTGGTGTACTATTCTCCCAAGATGGCTGTTCGCATACTCCTCATCCCAATGCCTGGAATAATAAACAAGATGTTTCTAAAAAAGTAAATAAATTTTAATAAAATCAAGGACTCTCAAAGTGTGTATTTTACACATTTGTATTGTAAAACCATCATGTGTACTTGGTATTGTATATTCAAGTTAGCCCTAAATAAAGCACTGCCTCAGAACGTGCAGGTTTCACAAAGGTCCAGAGAAACACTTTTTGGCTAAGTAGGCAAGTCAAAATATGTCAACAAAATGTTAACAACAACCGTAAATAGTTCATTTTTTCAACCAAGACATGTTGCACATACAGTTGAGTCGGTCTGTGGTATAAACTGTGACGCTTTCTCGACTTTCTCGTTTTTGATAGTAACAAGCACAGATAACTATACATATGTATATACAAATGGTAATCTTTGTTTTCTTGTTCAGCTGAAACACATAAAGGCATTTTAAGATGATTTTGTGAATACGATCCCAGTAGATCTACTCCGTCTTAATAAGGAACAAAAAGAAGGAACCCTTTACGAGATGGACATTCTAACGTCCATGTCGTAAATTATTTTCACATTTTTAATTCATTGCGACATAACGCTTGCAAAATTAATTTCATTGACGTCATTCGTATCGATTCCACACGTTTTCGCCAACTTCGCTTGAGAATTACCAGCGTGACGTGAATCACGAGCAAATCGGGGATTTTAAAAATTCGTGTTTGGTTTTGACGTCATTCTTGAATTCTGCACGTTGTTCACGTATCTTGATTTTTAGAGTTCTACCAACAGTTCGTGATTCACGATTGAAAACGTCAATCTGACTTTAAGCCGGACTTTGGCATGGCATGTTAGTGCGTTAAAGGACAAGACTCATACTTGGGGCAAATGTTTGACCTACCACCATCATACGAAGGCATTTATATATAATGTCTACACCATATTATCCAACATTTGCGTATAGTTATGGCCCCTGGTAGACTTAGCCAGTTATTTATATAGACTAGGGATCCACCGGGGTGTTATGCATCAATCAATCAAAACCCCGCTCCACAAACGCCGTTTGACTTTCGCTTTTTCAAACCCTGGGTAAAATCCATGCAGAAGGTTACATTCCTATCAAATTTCTCCTGCCCTAAACCGCGCTATAATGTTGGAGCGGTACGAAATCGCCGCTGCCTGGGGACATCGAAAAGGTATAACACCGGAACATTGTGCACGCTCAATTTTCTGTAACTTTCACACGTAGAACACACATCGTTACGAGGTGTAGCAATAGACCTACTCCGGATCTCCACTAATCTGTAGGTACAAATAAAGTTTTACCGTTATAATCCTTGTGACGCTTGAATATTCATATCAGGACAATAGAGTGGGTGTCAGTTGTTTTTGCATATGAATACAAAACCAGTCTAACTAGGCCAGCTTTGTTTGTACCTACATGTAAATTAAGGGGAAAACCACCTTGCACAGAGTTCCGGATATCAACTATTCTGAGACTGGTGCAACACGACCTCCAGAACTCTGTGAATGTACTGTCTTTATGTCTCCCCCTTTCTGATATATTGTTTTTGTCCTTTCCTTCTGCCCGTCGTCCGTCTGTCACACTTATCGTTTATGCTTAATAACTTGAGAACCATATGACCCACATTCATAATACTTCATAGGATGATTGGTTTCATTGAGTACAGCTGCCCTATATTTATTTAGTTCAGTAGGTCAAAGTGACCCAAAATGTGAAAACTAATTTGCTCAATAACTTAAGTTCTCTTTAACTTCTTAGGATAAATGGTATCATTGATTAGACGATCCCAATTATCTTTTAGGTCAGCAGATCAATTGTCAGGGTCATGGTGAACCTAAAATTGAAAACTGTTTTCACTGATAATTTCTGCTTGATAACTTGAGAACCATGTCACCCACAGCCATGAAAACTTCATAGGATGGTTAGTCTCATTGAGTAGATAAGCCCTATATATTTCTAGGTCAGCAGGTCAAGGTAACGGTGACCCAAAATGTGAAAACTTATTTCTTAAACTGTAAGTGTAAGTTTTCTTTAACTCACACTGTTCAAACTTGATAGGATAAATGGTCCTATTGATTAGATGATCCCTATTATTTTGTATGTCAGCAGGTCAAATTGGCTGAAAAGGGAAATCTATTGTAGCTCAATAACTTGAGTTCCTTTTGACTCATAGTCTTCAAACCTACATTTTCGTCATGGAGTGCAACTTTGGTGCAGGATGCAGGCAGGCACACTGGAGATAGACCGTCAGATCCCCGTGGTGCTGCTAGCATCGGTAAACCAATTCCTTCTCGCTTGTTTTTAATGAAAGTGACAACCCGCAAGATGTCTTCATAGGAAAAAGCGTTGTGTGGTCTCTTGCCCTTGTTTCCATGCTCTCGCCTTACCAATCTATGTTGACGGATGTTGTGTATGAGCGCTCATAGTGTGAAATTCACACTGTCAAATCGTAGACAAAACCAATCTTTACAAACCACAGTGTCTCTAAACCTTTACTCTATCCTTTGGTCTTTTGCAACAACGTCATCGTAGACCTCGAAACACACACACACTCCTGTCCAACAGTCACATAATTCAAAACTCCTTCTTACATTTCTCCAGTTTTATTAAGTAATAAATTGTGTTCTTTAACTTCCGAATTCTTGAAACATTGACAAACACTCCTGGCAGTTACATGATGCTGCCGGTATTATATGGGATTGGGTTTCTGTTGAATTCACTTCGACTGACAATACTACACTATTGATGCTGAGGAGTTCTTCAATCACATTATTCACTGATTGATCGGCGTAGTAATTAGTCCCCATCAAATCCCTCTTCGTACGCAGTAGTCTTGCTCTCATCGCTTCCTATTCAAACAGTAGGCTCACTTACCCTTCCTAAATGTCCATTATAAAGCCGACAATTTCAATAAATACAAAACATGTAGCTGTACAGTATCTATTAAATCTAGGTCAGAGAAAAAACTTATTCTACTGGATTTTTATTTATTTGACTAACGTTATCACTGTAGATTTTCTAAATACTAATATGAGTCCATATGCTTAAAATTGTAGATTTGATTTAGTTGAAAAACAAACAAATAAATAACAAATGTCTCTCGCAGGACTTAAACAGCTGATGATTGAGCCCACCAGTCTGCGGTGTCACCCACAGCGTCACGACATCAGTTTAATTTGCATGGTATAAAATAAAAATTTATAGTTAATCCAATTCACGGTATGAATCGTGTTACACTACTTATCAGTTCCGTCAGAGAATTGTTCTGTTTTCATGAAAACCGACGTAACGCTCCAGGATACATGACATTTGAGTTCCTTCCGAACGTTACATCAGTTTCAAGTTCCGTCAGATCCATATGAAAACAGAACGATTCTCTGACGGAACTGAGAAGTAGCGTAACACGATTCATACCGTGCAATTTTAGACGTTTCGTCGATATTGCTCCAAAATGCTTCTAATTCACAGATGGGAAGTTTATATTGCGATAAATGTATAGATCTAGATCTAGTTATTGTTTTTAATGGAACATGTCATAAATCATAAAATTATAAAAAAACACAATAAATACACCGATATTGACATGATACAGATGTAAATAGCGCTACCAAGGAACAGGTGCACTGTGCAGACGAGTGAAGTAAACTTTTCAAGTTTTTCATTTTCAACTCGAATAAAGTATATTATATTGCATATGAAAACATTTGAGTCAAAATTTATAATGAATATAAACTTACACCGAAAGCTTCTGTTTTCGAGGAGAAATCAACTATATTTGTACTTTTTCAACCTCGATTCATGATGTTCGGTAAACAAGAGGGCCATGATGGCCCTATATCGATCACCTGATTATAAACGAAACCCTGCACAGTTTTCACCCAAGGAAATAATTTTAACAATCTTGGTAGAAAACCACTAGATGATGCTTCATACCAATTATCAAAGCAATGCCCACAGAAACCCATGCCAAAACGGCGACCAAATGAGACACAACACGTTGCAACCCCGGGGCGTGACCTAGTATAAAACACAAGGACAGTGACCTAACGTTATGCGACCTAAAGAGGCACAACTACGACTTGACCTGGTTAAAACAATGGGCAAGGTAGGAATGGGAAATAATATAACATATTCCTAGCAACTACATTGATCATTGCCCAAACATAAGCCGAAGAAACAATTAAAGATCCAAGTCCCCACCGATAAAATGCAGGAATACCCACATTCACAAAGAAATTATTATAGCGGTTATTGCTGAATGAAACGTAGCCAATACTCGACCAAGTTCTCCAAGGCCCCAATACACGGCGAACCAACAACACAAACCCGTGCTAAAACGGCGACTAAATGAGGCACAACCATAAGTCTATGTAAAACAGTGACCCCCGGAGCGGGGCCAATTTTGACCCCAGGGACATGATTTGAATAATCTTTGTAGAGGACCTCTAGCTTATTCTACATACGAAATATGAAAGCTCTAGGTATGCGGTTTCGGAGAAAAATATTTTTTAAGGTTTTCTCTATAAAACGCTATATAAAACTAAGGACCCCAGGGGCGGGGCCAATTTTGACCCGAGGGGAATAATTTCAACAATCTTTGTAGAGGATCTCTAGCTGATTCTACATACCAAATATGAAAGCGCTGGGCCAAGCCGTTTCGGAGAAGAAGATTCTTTTAATTGTTTCCCTATATAACTCTCTGTAAAACTAAGGGCCCGGAGCGGGGCCAATTTTGAGCCAGGGACATAATTTGAACAATCTTTGTAGAGGATCTCAAGGTGATGCTACATACCAAATATGAAAGCTCTAGGCCTCTAGGTTTCAGACAAGAAGATTTTTGAAGTTTCCTTTTTGAAAATCTATTTTAGCCCCTGTGACCTAGTTATGCGAAGGGTCGGAAAAAGTTGACCAACTTTGGTAGAGGTTCAACAAAGGAATATTCCTGTGAAATTTGGAGAAAAAATCGTTTGAAGAAATTGTTGACGACGACGGACGACAGACATCTCGGTATGACAAAAGCTCATCATGACCACTTCGTGGTCAGGTCAGCTAAAACGGTGTGAGGAAATCAGACCGAGAAGGTAGCACTTAGCCTAACCAGCCGAGTACAGAAATGATAAAAACCCACAACACATCAACACTAAGCAATGCTCACACATAAGCCAAAGAAACAATAAAAAAGTCCCCGCCGAAAAAATGCAGGATGACCCAAATTCACAAAGAAATGATAGAAAAGCAGTTATTTCATGAGATCGAATGAAATTAAGCAAAGACTCGACCAAATTCCACAAGAACCCGCTGTACGGCGACCCAGTTGCATAAAACAAGATCACTGCGCCCAAACATATCTGGGGAAACCACTTTTAACCGTCATTAAAAGCGTTTTTCCCACATAACATTTTTTAGAAGCGGTTGGAAATCGCACAGTTTCGTTTCTTTATTTGCACAATCGAGACGATCAGCAGTCCTCATAGTAAAAGACCTTAACCAGCTGTTACATCTTGGTATTATATGACTTCGAGTTTCCGCTTCAACACAGTATTCTCTCTACGAGGAGGACACCGCTTCGCCATACTTGTTTTCCGCATACTTAATGCGAGGAGGTATAGCTTGTAATATTCATGTCCATAACGTCATTCGTAGCGATTTTACACGTTTTTCACGTACTTGTAGTTTTATATTACTAACGTTACTTGAATCACGTGTAATTCGGAGATTCTATTTGTGACGTCATGTGTAATTTCTGCACGCTTGTCACGTATTTCATTTTACGGATATAGTTCTACAGTGCATGAATCACGAGTTCACGCTTGATTACGACAATCTGGTTTGAAGCTAGAATAACTCAACACTGAATGTAAAACCCGTCATTTAAAATCAAGTCCCAGCACCAGGGAAGGTGGGGAAATTGAAACCTTTTTCAAACTCGGAAATCTCTGCCCAGGCCATGTAGAAGGTAAATTCCTAATCCCCAACTAGAGAAATATAGGGCCTTGATATATGTCCCCGCTTTTTTGGTGGCATTATTATGTTGCATGCTCACTGTCCATGTTTGTACTGAGCTGCCAGGATTTCTAGCAGTATTGAAGTCACATGTTTGGGCAACCTGTTCTAACATGTACATGTACCTGACAATGTCTACACATACCATCTTTGTAGAGGACCTCAAGGCGATGCTACATACCAAATATGAAAGCTCTAGGCCTCTAGGTTTCAGACAAGAAGATTTTTGAAGTTTCCTTTTTGAAAATCTATTTTAGCCCCTGTGACCTAGTTATGCGAAGGGTCGGAAAAAGTTGACCAACTTTGGTAGAGGTTCCCCATTGGAATATTCCTGTGAAATTTGGAGAAGAAATCGTTTGAAGAAATTGTTGACGACGACGGACGACAGACATCTCGGTATGACAAAAGCTCACCATGACCACGGTCAGGTGAGCTAAAACAATGTGAGGAAATCAGACCGAGAAGGTAGCACTTAGCCTAACCAGCCGAGTACAGAAATGATAAAAACCCACAACACATCAACACTAAGCAATGCTCACACATAAGCCAAAGAAACAATAAAAAAGTCCCCGCCGAAAAAATGCAGGATGACCCAAATTCACAAAGAAATGATAGAAAAGCAGTTATTTCATGAGATCGAATGAAATTAAGCAAAGACTCGACCAAATTCCACAAGAACCCGCTGTACGGCGACCCAGTTGCATAAAACAAGATCACTGCGCCCAAACATATCTTGGGAAACCACTTTTAACCGTCATTAAAAGCGTTTTTCCCACATTACATTTTTTAGAAGCGGATGGAAATCGCACAGTTTCGTTTCTTTATTTGCACAATCGAGACGATCAGCAGTCCTCATAGTAAAAGACCTTAACCAGCTGTTACATCTTGGTATTATATGACTTCGAGTTTCCGCTTCAACACAGTATACTCTCTACGAGGAGGACACCGCTTCACCATACTTGTTTTCCGCATACTTAATGCGAGGAGGTATAGCTTGTAATATGCATGTCCATAACGTCATTCGTAGCGATTTTACACGTTTTTCACGTACTTGTCGTTTTATATTACTAACGTTACGTGAATCACGTGTAATTCGGAGATTCTATTTATGACGTCATGTGTAATTTCTGCACGTTTGTCACGTATTTCATTTTACGGATATAGTTCTACAGTGCATGAATCACGAGTTCACGCTTAGTTACGACAATCTGGTTTGAAGCTAGAATTCCTCGACACTGAATGTAACACCAGTCATTTAAAATCAAGTTCCAGCACCATGGAAGGCGGGGATATTGAAACCTTTTTCAAACCCCAAAAGTTCGGGCCTGGTCATGCATAAGCTAAACACCCTGCAACATTCCCCACCCCAATCTAGAGAAATATAGGGCCTTGGTATATGTCCCCGCCTTTTTGGTGGCATTATTATGTTGCATGCTCACTGTCAATGTTTGTACTGAGCTGCCTAGATTCCTAGCAGTATTGAAGTCACATGTTTGGGCAACCTGTACTAACATGTAAATGTGCCTGACAATGTCTACACATACCATAAGACACTTTAGATACACATGTACTGTAGAAGATACGGTCGTGCTGTTTTGCCCGAGTGTATATTATCACATACTTTGTTTATCCCAACACTGGAGGTGTGTCACATGTTTCAACTTTCCAAGGCTGTCTGACCGATATGTAACAATGTACACCTGTCAGGAGTTCCTGATAATAAGTACCTTCATAAGTACACCATATAGGGCTAGATATTCAAATTGATATGGATTTTCTGGAATTTTCCTGTGAATGGTGTTGTGAATCGTGATGTAAAAGCCTAAGTCAGCACTGCAGAAAAATCAAGCGTTTGCTGTAAATCAATACAATGTAATATATACTCGTACATGACATTTAAAAGCATATTGGTTTATACATGTAGATGATATTTTATAGAATAATGCGATAGTGTTATCTAGAACTATTGAGGCCGTTACCTAAGAAGAGTGCTACCGAACGTTCGAACGCATTTTGCTATGAAATGACTTATTTGAAAAACGCTACGTAGCGGACGAAGAAATAAAATCCTACTAGCGAGCATAAAGGGAGATAAATTTAAATTATAACTACACTAATAATACAATGTTCGCACAGTACCTTGTCTTAAAGTTAAGTTACCAATTTTCTTGGGATCTTGTCAAGGACCTGTGACATTTCAACTTCCCGTGGTCATTGGGCTACCTATGGAAACCTACACTCGTGTCTCCCTGTGGAGACAATTTCTCTCCTGTGGGTGTGGCAGCCAACATCGATCTGCGGCGCCCAGGATTAGTCCCTGTCCTCACAGGTACCATTTATACCATGGTGGAGTGGAGCGTGTGGGTCTTGCTTTGGTTCATTATAAAGGTAAAACTCAATGGACGAAAACAACCGCTTGACAGATTTTTATGATATGTTTGAAAATGAATACTATCTACTGACTGACCGTACTGTCGTAGTATTATGACATAATATCAAGTATGTGTTAAATAATGACACCTTAACAACAGCACTTAACAGCAAGTCGGCATCAACAGCATCAACATATTAATTTATACCTGGGGCCTTATTCATCAAAGTTATAAGTCTAAAATCCAGACTCAGACTTAATATAGCCAAATATTCTATTTGATCTCATGTTGTGTTAAATGCACCGATTTGGATATACATTGGTATACATGTTCCGTGGGGATCACCGTATAATCAGATAAATTTGCACTTGGTTTAACCTAATTTCTAAAAATATGGCAGTGATTATGAATAATGTAATTTTTAAGTCTAAGTCTGAGTTTTATATAATCTTCCAACAACACTACCAATAAGCAGACATATATTTTTACGAGAAAAGGACATACGAATTCTCTGACATATTGAAAATGTCCTATAATCTTCGTTGTTCCTATTCAATATAAACAGTTTCGCTTTAACTCTCCGTGTTGGGGTTACAATAACTTATACAATAGTTATTATACCAGTACTAAAGAAATCATAATGTCAATGAACAGAAGTGCGTGGAAATATTCGTACAGAGGTACTGTTATAAAGTACAAACAATTACGATGCAAAGTTGTTACCTTTAGCCGCATTTATACCGAGATTAGCCTATATTTGCCAGTCAGCTGTCTGCTGAATAAGACGGGCATACGTGTGCCTACACCTGAATTTGAACCCTTTTACCGATACAAGAGTCAGTCACATACAAAATCGTTTTGCACTTACAATTCCAACCATTGCATGTTTGCATGACTAGTATAGCACTGCGAATTTGACTAGCTCATCTACCATCTATTAGCATAATTTAACAGCAGATATCGGGTCTAAAATAAGGTATAACCCCTGTTGTGTTTTATTTCATAAAAACTTGGAATACCCCCGGTATCACAACGAAGCTCTTAAGGACCGTTATCGCACAATGTGCTAGCGAAAAGTTATCACTAATGATTTACTGTCAAACCAAGAAACTTGTGATATAGTATTGGATAAAGGTCTGGTCCAGGTCTTATATTCTCCCGAATAATACGTGTCTTGTTTACTGGAATCTTTATAGGTTACAGAAATATTATGTCAAGGTAAAATGTAATAAACAGCTATTGCTATTGATTGTGGTTTTCAGGAATCAATGTCTTGGTATATCGTGTATAGAAACTTAAATTACAATTGGTGACCTTTGTATTTTTATTTTGAGAACCAGACTACATGGTTTGTGGTCATAGAACAATAATGCCGCAAATCCTTATAAAATCGTAAATAGTTTGAAGCTCTGTCGCAAGTAACATTTTATGAACTTAAAATCGGCCGAGGTTATGTTGACAATATTGATATAGAAATAACTTGTTTTTCCCAGGTAAAAGAGTAGTTTTACAGACAGTGTTTGTTTTGCTTTCTCAGAATATCTCTGTTGTACTTACTACCGTCTGTGATTATCAAACTGAAGCTTGTTTTACCGTTTTTACCGATTTTCTATAAGTAAACAGTAAATTTCAGACAGTTTCTTTTTTCTTAAAATATTGATTTCCTATTTACGACCTTTTCATTTTAAGCCAGCCATAATATTATGCCATTTACTAGCATCTGTACAAATGTTCTACTCTCCTTATTGGAGGAGTAAAACTATCTATAATTATATCTATACTACAAGCATGAACAATACAATTATAAACAAAATACAAATCTGACATGAAGACATAAAATCAAACATTCATTCCGAACAGTTTCGGCCAGGGCGTTTGATATTTACCGCAGATCGGTTGGATGTTGGTGCTTAAACTATCCTGGGATAAGCGAACGTTGTTCGTGTGTCTTATATGTGACAGAGTTCTATATTCAGCATGTATAAGATATGACGCAATCTCTAACTTTAATTAAAGATTGGAATTAAATTGTTTTAACACGTGAGGATGTATTGTGTTGATTTGTTAACAGAGGTAGGTATTTAATTAAAGCGATATTATTGTAATATTTCATCGTGGAGTTTTCAATCACATAATACATAATTATATACATAATGGACACATATAGGTGTGTGATCAGTGGTTTGACGCCCTTATCAATATTATACTAATGAATCTGAACTATTTAGTCCTGGGACCTTGTTTACAGTGCCCCAAAACATCGTTTAGCTATACGAGTAACATTGTGAGATCTAAGTCATGTAGCGCACGATCGTCTGTAATCACGTTAGACCACTGATGCTCGTCACATATTATTCTATTAAGGTAGCCGCGTTTATTAATGGCAACCTTAAGCTGTTTTGTAGCACACATATAGCGCTGTTCGTTAAACATTATTGCACCAGTCCCTTGCATCCAAGGCCCCTACCCCCGGGGATGGGCGGGATTTTTACTTTTGGGTTGTGCAAACCCCCGTAATACCCCCGCTGCGGAGGTATGACGGGGTAGTAAATCCCCGTTAAAATGTACCAACCCTGGGATTTACTATTCTCTTGTGTCAAAACATATCAGCACATGTGTAACACTACCTACTACAGTGTATGATATCTAGAAAACCGAACAAATTGTAATTTGGGGGATTTATTGCTGTTACCGTCGCATTGAACGTTTTGCCAGATAAAATCAATTGTTATACGTCCACGCTGTTTCGGGAATTAAAACCCCGTAGTCGCCCGGGAGTGCATGGGAAGCTTGAAGGTAAAACACGACTCTTTCCCCGGCTACCCATCGCCCATTCAGCGGATGTATGCAACTTACTGGTGCATAAATGCTAGCTAAAGCTACAGCCTTTTGATAGGTTCCGTAAGAATTTAATTGCATATAAAGGGAGGTAATATAGACATGGACCGTTAAAGATACATAGCATATTTACCTCCCTTACATACGCAACACACAAGCAAGACCAGGGCATGTGGCAATCAACTGAAATAAGCAAGTACGGTTAAAATAAACAACACAGACCACAACCGACGACCCAATGATCAACTCACAACTAATCGAGAGAACGAAACTAAACTGCTAAAAGGTCAATAGAAAATTTAATAGTAAATTGTCACAATACAAGTGTTATTCAAAATGCGTCCATTAATTAAAACTTTGTCAAAAGACTTACTATATACTAGTATATGGCTGTTTTTGGTACTAACGACCGTATTCCGCGACCGGCCGCAATGAAAATGTACATGCGATTTAGTCAGGTTAAATGATCCATTTACTGAGGTGAACCATTACATAACTAACTCATTTATTCAACACTTTATTATGAAGCAGTAAATTAATGTGAAACAGGAAGTATTCTCACTGATCTAGATAGTGTCAATTGAGGTCCAATTATCTATCATAATCAGATGTAATAATCATATACAGGGTGTCCCAAAAAAACGGGGACCTAGGATAAACAACTGTAACTTTTTCTCTATTATAGATATCACACTATTAATTGGTCAAAACAATAAGGGAAGAACACAGTTCAAAATACTAGCATCACTGTTGTGATTATTTAGTTCTATACCCAGAGTTACCTCCCCTTTTTACAATCGCATGTTCAGTAAAATACCATAAAGAGAAGCAGGGATTTCAAAATTCATTGAGATATATTTCCATGCTGACCTCAAACATCATCTCATGTGCTCTGAATCAGTGTTTATGGTTCGTGATACATTAGTTCATTATGTATAGCAAACAAGTTCACTATTCGGATCAAGTTTGGGTAATTTAAGGTCAAATGGCCTGTGATATAAGGTAAAATGTCAGTACTATTTCCCAAACATATCCTGATTCTGCTGCTGATTTATTGCAAGAAGAGTTTTCTGCTATCCTATGGTACTATTTTATAATTTCTGACATACACAATTACTCCAAAATATATCTATGAACTGCTCGTTTGGATAAAACTTTACTTTTCGCTCCTTTCTATAGTCTAAGCTTTTTTGGTGATAGTCCTTGACAATATTTATGGTTTTAATCATTGAATGATTGTTGATGCTATTTTGGAAGATTTTCCACTTCCCCTTTGATCTGTAAACTCGCCACGTTTTCCTCTGTTTTGCTGTTTCTTGTCATATTTGTTTCATTTTTACAAGATTTTGATCACTCCTTTGACTTTAAATGCTGTTTTCTAACAATAAATGCCCCGACATAAATGCCCTTTTCTTATAATGCCCCTTTTCAGGTGATTAAGCAAAAATAACATGAAATGTTGCCATAGTGAAAATGATGACGTCACTTCCTGTTTTGAAGCTCCAAATTTTAACAAGTACCCTTTTTAGAAGTGGGGATCCCTTCCATACACTTTCACAAAATATCAGCTTAATTCATCAAAATATGAATGAGTAATAAGGGTTTAAGGTAGGTCCCCGTTTTTTTGGGACACCCTGTATATATCACATATAATCATGTATAATCGGTGTTCAACTGCGCAGCGATTAATTTGTCTACCTAGATACTGACTTAAACTGTTTGGTTACAACAAGTTAATAATCAGATAAAATTTGACATCGTTAAAGGGGCACACCCTCAAACTTCGACCGTTCAAATTGATTTAAAACATATCATTCAGAATTACAATTGCTACAAAAACACAAAATTTCACCAAAAGATCCCAACAGTGAAAAAAGAAAATTAATAATAAAAATATATTTCCATAACGAGTGGATTGAGTTTCCAAACGCTTAGACTTTAGTCCTGTATGATTTAAACAAGAACATCCATTTTGGTACGAAAATGACGTCAGCGACTAAAAAGGAAATAACAGAAACGCGTTTTGAAATAATTATTTTGGTGTAGATCTATTTATTAGATGATATTTGAGTTGATCAAGAACAAAATAGAACATTATATTTATTTCGTTGAGACAATGTGCGTATAAAACAAAAGAAATCCACGATATCGTATTTTGACATCTCCTTTCCGTCCTTGTCATTGAACAATTTACGTTTCGGATTATAGGTATACCGTTCCGTGGTTACCGTGAAGTTGTTGTTGTCGAATAAAAGGTAGGAGACGATTTTTTTAAATAAAATATTTATTATGATAATTATTGAGACCTTTTTCGACACATGTTCTTCTTACACGAAACACCAATGTATTGTTTTATGTTCATTTATGTCATTAAATGCGATTGGGAGTAATAATACGCTGGCAAAAAGGGTATGCCCGGTTAAGTCTAATTTCAAGGAAATGGCAGAGATTACAGATATTGTCAACTTTACGTCTAAGTCTGAATTTCAGTCTTACACTTTTAGTGAAATTACTTGCAGACTTAGCCAAAATGTCAGGTGGTATGTCCACCCTGGTAATTAGCACACTAACAAAATACACACAACTACCTAACGCGACTTCCTTGAAGAAGGTAATTTATGACAATATTATGTTACCACCATGAAAATAGATAATTTACAACATTCAATAACACGACACTTAAGTCAAACACATTCGGAGTATTTAGAGTCAACAGACAAGAATCATACAACTCAACACTCGCCAGAAATGGTTTAGTTAAATGCAGTAATTTTGTTATAAGCAAATGCAGCATTTTGCTGAATAGTGATTTTGCATACTAAAGGATGCTAACAGAATGAAAATAGTTTTAAATAACTATGAAAACGGCACAATATTTGTTATTTTTTTTATAATGGTAAATATGAACAATACTTTTGAAATAGATTGACTGTAGGGTTTTAAGCCTTGGCTTAAACGACCGAATAGAAGAGGACGGCGTAACTTCATATAAAAATGGTGGGTCATGTACTGCACATCATATCAAGAGGCCAATCTGAAAGGTAATGTACAAATCGTGAAACATTTTACTAACAGAACCAATCGAAAGTATGCATTGGTCCATCAGAAAACACTGCGGGTCCTAGATATTCAAAGCAACGCCTAAACGGTGGTACTTTCTAGCAAACTGTAACTATTTTAGCTGTCAAACGTCTTACGAATCACTGTAAATCTCTACAGTTGCACAAATAAATTATGCGACTGGAAGAGACCGGTTCTAGTTATTTAGGCACCTTCTTATTTGTCGTATAGACAATACTCTTTAGGTCGCATTAACGTTAGGTCCCAGTCCTTTGCTGTTTAAAATTAGGGCACGGGATGGTTGTACATCATTTGATCGCCGTTTTGGCATGTGTTTGTACGGTTGGGTCGCCGTACTGCGGGGGCTTGGGGAACTTGGTCGAGCCTTGGCTGCGTTTCATTTGGTCTCAAGACCCATGGTACACAGGCCTAAGAAATTGGTATTACGCCGGTTGTCAATTTTAACGGTAAATGTTAATCACATGGTCCAATGGGTAAACTTTAAACACAAGCAGCCTTCGACAATCAGACAATCTACTCTGGCGTGATGTCCAAGCGTTTAACATCCCAAAATTTGCATTCATTCATAAGTTAAAATAACAGGATTGAAACGTCTCTGTGCGCCCATACATCAATAATTTTATATTATTTAACGCATAATCTGGCCATAAAATGGTTTTGGTCGGATCTAATTATGTCTCTAACACACAAAAAATCAAAATATGTATCTTTAGTCGTGTTATACGATCGGGTACTTTCAACGATGTGCCGTTCCGCGTTGGAAGTCATTGTCGCGTTGTTTTGACTTTGATTTTGACAATGGAACTCAACCAGAGACGTTGCAAACCTATATATATACTATATTGAATGGATGAAAAATTGGGTTAGTAAAAACGATCGTTTGTGATATAATTGCATAGGCCTGTGCGTGCAATAACTGCTTTTTCCTAATTCCGATGTGAAATTGGGTCATCATGCATTTGTTTTCGGCGAAGACTTGGATTTTTAGTTGTTTCTTTGGCTTGTGTGTAGGCATTGCTCAGTGTAGTTGCTAGACTGTAATGTTATTTCCCATCCCATTCCTGATTAAACTAAGGTCAAGTCGTGGTTCTGCCTCTTTGGGTCGCAATATTTAGCATTAGGCTACCTAAACTAGGTCGCGGAGTAGTTGTGCCTCATTTGGTCGCCGTTTAGACTTGGGTTTGGTCGCCGTGCCTTAATGTGCAGCTTGTTCAAATCCTAACTGCGTTTCATTCGGTCTCACACAATAACCGGTATTCTCTAATTTCCTCGGAATTGGGTTATCCTGCATTTTTTTCGGCGGGGACTTGTATTTTGTATTGTTTCTTAGGCTAATGTGTGGGCATTGCTCAGAGTAGTTTTGTTGTGGTGTTTCTGATTTCTGTGATGGCCTGGTTAGGTTAAGTGCTACCTTCCCTGTCTGATTTCCTCGTATCTTTTTTTATTAGAATAGCGATTTATGAATTGTTCGTCATCTGCTCTAAGGGTGCCCACACATTTTTGTCCAACTTACGCCTCTGTCGACATTTTGTAGTTTGATTGTGTTCTCTGAAATAATACAGGTTTGATACATCTTTAATAAAACTAGGCTACATTGAGAGTAATCTTAGATAACAACATTTCAAAGTACCTCTTCACTTTGGTATGTCATTTAATCAGTTATTATGTGCACCTGACGGCAATGGTGGACATCTTATACGGTAAGTGATTTGTGTTAATATAATAATATTTTAGAATTATTACATTTTATACAGTGACACCGCGTTTGGAAACTCGGAATTTCCTTTTAAAGTCCAAACAATGATATTTCTTAAACTTTATTGAGCTTTTTCTTCTTATTATTGTCTCTGTTGTAAGGCCAATGACCGGAAAACGAACAGCTGCATTTACAACCTGACAAATGCAGGACGAGGACTCGACAAAAGTGTGTGGCATTAACTTTTGGTGATATCATCATTTGTTTATCCTGTTTGTGAAAAGTATAATCAGATTGTCGTTAAATCAATTGAATTTTAATTCCACATTTAAAAGTTACTTACTTTCGCTTATTTGCATGTATATACTTTTCACGGGCAAATTATGTAATTAGCTCACCTATCACCCGGTCACATAGTGACAAGATGAGCTTTTGTGATCGCTCTCCGTCGTCCGTCAACGATTTCTTTAAATGATTTCTTCTCCTTAAGGTGATACACCGGTGTTGAATTGTTCTGTACTGAGTACTAGGTATACTCGTATAAAACCTGTTACACTTAGCGGCACTTCTAACGCTGCCACTTATATATTTCCGTTTTCTTTAAAAGTATTCAATGAATTGTAATGAAATTTGACATACTTAAACATCAATATTAGACACAGTTTCTGGTGAATTTTCTGCTCGATTCGACAATAGACTATTGCACGATACGTCTTCAACTGACTGAATACTTGAAATATTGAAAGTCGCATTTTTATCTCTCAATATCGGCCATCTGATTGTTATGTATGCGTGTAGATGTACCTATTTCCTATAATGGTTGTGTATATCAACATTTAATTCGCTCATGGTTTTTAATAGTTATTAACAATATTTACCAAAATGCTAGAAAACGAAAATTATTGGTTTTGCTGCAAAATATAGTGTTTTCCGTACCCATAGCGTGTCTGTAGAAAAAATACGATTCTTGCGAGTAACGAAGGTTGCGCTCAACTTGAAATTTAAATTTAGAGTGACTAATTATTATATAAAACTGAATAAATTCAACTCTACTGCGTACTATTAACATTCGTTTTTCAAAATAAATGTGAATTTTACCATTCAAGTAGCATTATTTGAGGTTAAACTTTATTTAAGCGCATCGGTTTTATATTCAGATTATGGGCTGATTTTGAGGCAGTGTAAGCTTACCAACTGCTATTTGGCTACCTAGGAAATCGTAACGCAGATGAAATTGATGAATACTTTATTGTGTACACTCATTACACAACACTTGAAGCTATCAAGAAATGAAATATTGAAAATACTCAATTGACCCCTAATAAATACGCTGTTTAATTTTGTGACTTTGTAATTCCGGGTGACGTAAATTAAACTTTTACCACACATTTTCATACACACCAATTTCTGAATTAACAAGTGCAGCAATAGAAACATGCCTTAAACTAAAACTGGTAAAAATTTGATAAAGTAATCTCAAACGGTTTTCGAGACATCAAGAATAACCAAGTTGCAGCGATAAGAAGTGCCGCCGAGTGTATACTTAAAAAAAATACGAAAATCATTCTTGAAAATGAAAAATAAGGCGTAATTTAAGGTGCTTACAGTTTTTATTCGGGTTTCTCCTGCATAAATTAATTAAAGATGCTGAAAAATCAATTGCACACATTTTGCATAATTTGATCCCTGTTGTTAGACGCCCACAATGCACCTTAGTGATTTTTAAATTTCTGCCAAACTCATAAGCGGTGAAACACCTTAACCACTTGGCCAAATTTGCTAACAATTTGCTGAAATGTTCCTTGGGTTGACCTCTACGAGAATTGTTCAAATGGTTCTAGTCTGTGGATAAATTTAATTAGGTCATGCGGCCCACTAAATGAATTTTTAAACGCAAACTAAAAAATCTTATTATCTGAAACCACAAGGCACAGTGCTTTCATATTTGCTATGTAGCATTAACTAGTGGTCTCTATAAGATTATTCAAATTATTCTCCTGGGTCCAAATTGGCCCGCCGGGGGTCACCAGTTTTACATAGACTTATAAAGCGTAACTTCAGAAATCGTCCTGTCTGAAACCACAAGTTCCAGTGGTTTATATTTTGCATGTAGCATCAACTAGTGGTACTCTTCCAAAATAGTTCAAATTATGCCCCTGGAGTCAAAATTGACCCTGTCCCGGCAGTCAACAGTCTTAAAATAGATTTTTTAAATGACATCTACAAAACTACTGGTCCTATTTTGAAATAAGTTTTCACAAATGGTTAGACCTTCACCAAATGCGTTCCAATCGCTGAGTGACTCAGGTGAGCGATTCAGGGCCATTTGGCCCTCTTGTTATAATATGTTTACGTGGACATGTTTGTATGCTAATACATACATTGACTTCGGCTGGTTGAAAAAAAATCAGCAATTTTTACTGTATATCCGTGGTATATTTGTGACTACATGTAATTTGTTCATAGTTAACATAATATCTTGAACAACTGTGACATTGTGTCTAGGGCTTTAACGGTATACCGCGGTATACGAAATACCGCGGACTTCAGTCTCACACGGTTCACGATACAGGAATTCTAAATTTCGAAACGGTTCGGTATATGCTTTTTTATATGCGTAATGATATTCAGACAACGACAACGCCTGACAACCTTCTGATGATGTATAATTACCATGTATCACTCCTTTTAATTGTATTGCGATATGCTTCATATTGTCTTATTTCACTTAACATAGTTGATAGGCACATACTAATTGCTTTTCTAGATGCATCAAATTCATTATCACTTAAAAATTGAAGTATTTATGCTGCAGTAAGAGAATATTGTATCATACCGAAATATACCGAGCCGTTAGAAAAATTGACGCTACGTATGTAATTGTGTCCCGACAGATCCTTACTGTTAATATTTAGTGAGTGTCGTTATAGCGAAACATTTTGACAGTGTTCTAGTTTTGTTCTAAATTAAAGGTTGTGTTATTTTATGGCAATGGTGATCTAATTAAAAACACGAATCCATATAATAAAATATAAGAACAGTTTTAAAGGGACTGTGTCACGTTTCAGCGTATAGCAAAAATCAAATAGAATTGTTAAATATTCACTATTTTTTGGCATAGATGCCTGTATATCCCACAAACAAGCACACTGCTATAACTTGTAAAACATCAGGTTTTGGTAATCATTTAAGTATTTTACCTCAAATTCTAGATATATAGAATTTTAAACTACTCTCATATAAATTGCCTGAAATTTACTCGCATGTGATGAAAACGAATTTAAAACAAACCAAATACTTCATAGATGTTAAGACTGAAGTTTTTTTGGTTCTAGTTTTTTTGTGTGGCGTAAAACGCCAGACAAAGTAATAACCGTCTATCAGCTTTACTACCAATTCAACGCCTTTATGTTTACGCTTACGCCAATAAATATTTCTATGATTTGAACAATATTACAAGCATGCTACACAGGTTACACGTATCATTGAACCCGATTTGTTTATATTACCAACATTTATTAATATTAAGACCAACAATTATATTAGACTTTTATTTTTAGAGGATATTTATAGCAAATCATTCCGCATGGATTATATTCCTACTTCCAAAGGACTGTTAACCGCCAAGAGTCTTAGACAGAGAAAGCAATCCCACGGTTTTAATTAAAATCACTCCGCCGCTGAACGTTGTATAGACGATGACCTAATTATGTTGTTTACAAACATTGATGCTATAAATAGAAACAACATGTTTTCACTGGTGGCGGGAAGCTGAAATAGTTCTACGTATAGTAAATATGGTGCCAAAAACCCGTACCGTACCAGGACGTATATTATATTGCTAAAAACCCGTCCCGTACTGGGACGTATATAAATGCTGAAAACGGGACATTGTACTAACAATGAATTAATGATATAATGCTTGTTTTGGATGTGGAGTAAACATGTGATTTCTCGGATTTTGTCCCTCAAAACTGATCAATTTTATCGGGCGATAATTTCCAAATACATTTTTTTACATCTATTAAAGATGTTGTTTTATAATTCGGTTGATTAGCATGCACCTTTCGTAAATTAAATTAAGCGTCAGTGCTTAGATCGGTTTACAGAGAGTATTTGATAAATTTTCAATTATGCCGGGAATATAAAGTACAATTGTTTTTCATCTGGTTCTAATTATACTACATCATTAGAACTAGTAAACACTCATGAATCATTGCTAGGTTTCGTTTCTTTTACCAATAAAATTCACAAGTTATGAGTTATCTTATATGGATTGTAATACAACTACATATAAATGTGAACAACAACTAGAAAAATATAAGATTTATTGGAATGTCCTATCTGGTTACGTGCCACTTCGGCTTAAAAAGTCGTATAAATGAAGTGTATATTATTACACGTTATACATTATTTAAATACAACTACATTAACATCACTAAACAGTATTTTGAAAATATAAGAATAATAAATCTAAATTAAAAAAAGACTGACTTAAATTGCAATTCGCGTGATGGGATAAACATAACACAAGTGAGACTGACACTTCAGAAGACAATGTGTACAAATCCTAACGCATAAATGAAATCTAGTCAGAAGATAAGGTGTTAAAACCTTACGCATAAATAAAATCTAGGTCAATATTGTGTTGTATAATTATATGTGACGACGTCTGATAAAAGAGGGCTTGTTGACTTTGACGTCGTTCCGAGAAAAACGTCAATTTATCGACGTTACTTTTTATCACGTTTTGTAAGCATGATGATGTCGTTGTTTGCATGATTAAAACAAAATTACCCCACCTACACCCTTAAAAATTGTTGATGGACAAAATAATACCGTGATACGGCTTGTTGTGGTTTTATCCGCTTGAATACGTCATCAAAAATCGTCATACGACCTTTGAACCCAGTCACTGCTGCTGAATCCACGCGATGCTGGTTGTAAAGTTTTACGTATTTCAACTATATTTCAGAATGAGTCTTGTTTACTTGAAGGTAAGTTAGATTAAAGATTAGTTCTGCCATACTTTACCATGCATTAGCGGCTTGGTTAATAGTCATTTGCATCATTGAAGACTTCTAAAAATAAACCGACCCACCCGGAAGTGAATGTTTTGTTTATAGTGCTGCAACCATAACTTTTACGGGTTTAATCGATGTTTTAAAACTGGTAGGCATAATCCTTGGGGCTGTAACATGATTTAAAACATAACAATATCATGCACACTTGCTGCATAAAGCTTTTACCCAGCAGAGCAAGTCTTATGAATCGCCAATAAATCTAAATGGTTTCGACCTCAAAACTTTCGTACTCCGCTGAATGTGAGCAATACTCAGTAAACACATTCTGGAAATTGTGTAGATGGTCTTATCTAATCTGTTTCCGAACTGTACCTAGACATTTATTTGGACCTTACATTGAATTGAACATAATTATTATTAAAACATGAAGTTATTTGTTTAATTAATTATTATTGAATCATGAAGTTATTTGTTTAATTCATTTGTAGATCAACACTATAAACCCATGAAATGGCTGAACTATCTGACACATTGCATGGATGATGAGCTGTAGATGGATATGGAGAATTTCTAACACATCATGTTGATATACTCTTCCATTCTGTACAGGTAATTAAGTTGTGTTGATGAATGCTTGAAATTCAGAATTCAGCTTATAAATGTTTTAATACTGTCACTCCATCTAAATGTACGTTTTATACAATACCTGTATAACAAGCTGGCACTACACTCATCCCTACTCTGATTTCAAGGTGCTACATTTAGAACTGTACCACACTAATTGACTTAAATAACTATAAACTACATATGAACATTGTCTGTTTGGTTGCACACCTAGTTAAATTCAGATTCACTCAGTACATGTATTAGCACAGACATATACATGTACATTTTTGTAGCCCCTCCCTCCCCAGAGTTTTCTTTGTGAAATTAAATGAATAAGGTTGGTTAATTTTATAGCATAAATTTCAACGGTCTAGATGTGCAACTAAACATGCAGTGCTCCTAAGTAGTTAGTTAAGTGTGGTACAATACTGGTTGCATGTTATACTTGTAATTATTGGTTTGGGTTGTTAGTTATGTCAAAGAAATGAAATAGCATTTTATTTTCTACTCTTATTTAACACTTCCAGACACATCTAAATTGCAATTTTCACACATAAAATATCTCACATTATTTTATTGTAATTTCTTGGATTGATTAAATATCATGTGTTTGCTCCCATGTCCTTATGTAGGCATATTTAAATGTTCATTCTAGCCTGGTTCAAGCCAACTGTTCAAATTTCATACATGTATAATATCTTAATATATGACCAAATCATGTATAATTTCAAGTTTGGTATGTGGTATTAATCAGGATACCATATATTGGAAGTTGCATTGTATAACAGTTAGTTTGTTGGTTTATCCTAATAAGTCATCCAACTGATTATATATACATGTTGATTGTTCACTATCATAACAGCCACAGTTTTCTAACTACTGTATTTTTTGTCTGCTATGCATTTATTTGTCACAATTCAGACAGTGGTTTAACTTATTATTTACTAATTGACTTTTTTGCAGAGGAGGATGTATGAGTAGCTGGTAGCTTATGTCTTATGGGAATTGATCACACAGTGGGATTGTATAAAAAGATATGGTAGAATCAACACCTAAGTACTAACAAAAAGTATTCAGGACACATGCCACCATTCAAAGGTACAATGTAAATTGGTATTGCATATATACAAAATTTGCTTAATGTCTAAAGAAACTGCATACATTTATATTATTTTTAAAGTACTAATCCCTTTACCTTATAACATATATATAATATGCATATGTAAGCTTCTAAAAAACTTCTATAATTTCAGTTATACACTATCAATAATCAAGTCATTGATTAGAACCCATGGAGTCAGTAATACATTTAAAAAGTAATTAGGAAACTTATAGTTCCCTCCAGTTTGAAACTGGTAATGCAAATAATGACATGTATGTTTATGTCAGAAAAGTATAATTATGTGTTATATTTTGGTATATTTTCAGCTGAAACGGTACTAGGGAAGAAGAATCTATGAATGGAAGATGCAAATTGTCTGATTTCACTGTTTTGCACTTGACTTCTACTTCTGTATTAATTTGCCAGCAATAAATTTGTGTTTATTTATAACTGTGTTGTCTGCTCTCTGCATTTTTAAGTATAAGTTATGTATACATTTATGTATGGTCAATTTTTATGTTAGGTCCTCACTAAATAGCACATCAATTTTTTTTATTAATTACTACATTGTAATATATCATTATTCATTAAATCCTTCAAAGCACTGGTAGACTGTTATACATGTACATGGATTTCCTGTGACTAGAAATATTACACTACATGTGTTTTAAAAAGTGTCAAAAGTAGCATGTTGAATTATCATTCTGCAACTAAATGTATATGTACAGCTTTTAGATGTCACTCACTTAGCCTTATCTTGAATAAAAAGTGCATGTTGTAGAGGCAGCATTTTGGGATTTTTGTAATTCTTATGAACAATGGCTACTTAGTTTACCTTAAAGATAACCAAGTACCACATTGGCCCTCTTTATTGATGGTGTACTATTTCGCATGAGAGGCAAACAGGTGCATGTCACAGTCAGTGTTCTATTAACACCCCATTGAAGTATACAAGAATAAGGCTGTCAGTTGGTTAACTGAAGTAAACTACATTTTGTATTGGCTTCAAACAATACCTTATAATTAGAATGACAATACACAAAACACATTATAAAATACTGATCATGTTAGACGATGGCTGTACTACAAACCACATGCCTCTTCAGTTATACAAAAATATTAGAAGCACAGCATACTCCCTCACAGCAATGAACCCATTGTGCAAACAAGAGAAGGATATTTTACCTGCACATTAAATAATTTCTTCACTCTTTGGAAACAACTTTATTTTTTGCATTCAAGTTTGTGAAAAATGTATTTTTTATATTTTAGTGAAAAATAATTTAGTTGCCATAGTAACATTTCAGACAACTTTTTTTTAAATGATGTAATGTCATACCATGAAAAAGCTTCTGTTCCATAGGGATGTGAATTGAAGCATTTTCAGTTGTTAAATCTCTATATGGTGAAGTTGAATTTCATGTTGAGGCACAAAATGTGTTTTATTATTGTTTTAACTGTTTCCATGGCAACCAAATTTAAAAAAAGGTATGTTATAATTTTAATGAACATTATGTGGAATAAAACTAATTTGTGTCACATATTTTTTTAAGAATGTGTTGTTTTTCAAAATTTTGGCAAAACGATCTTTTTTGTTGCCATGGCAACAGTTTAATTTTATTTTTCAAAAATATGTTTTGGCAAAACATTTGAAGTGATGTTTTGACAATACATTAAACCATTTCCATAAAGTTGGAGACATAAAACCAATATTGGCTTCCCTGACCCTACTTCTTCATAATTGACTCATACACTAATTTTGTAGATCTTCCACCAAAAAAAGCAACTAGTTATCTTATTAAAACCTCCATAAAATCGGAACGACTTGAGAGATTCGTCCATTTTTTTCAATTCTATATCCGTAAGATAGTGTTCTTTCCAGAAATAATAAAAAATGAAAATGTCAAATTTTTGCCATAAGCCCCCTTTTATCAGGCGCAGTCACATATAATGATTAACAATAAACAGCATCGGTCCCCTAATATCAAGATAAGCCACCAAGACCATACTCTAATGAGTATCACAGTTGGGTACTATAATACTATTAAGAATACAACAATCAGTACTATGTTGTCACCATCTGTCATCTTAATGTACAGTAATATTGATCTGTGTTTTACTTTTGAAATAATTGACATTGATGTACACAATAAAATCAACGTTTGTGGTTCTTTTATAAAACAGTATAAATGATGTTTATCAAAACCACGGAGGTCTCTCTAATTCCGTGTCCAAACAAAAAGTGTAAATTGATGGACATGCACCAGTATGACTTGTGCTACAATGCTCATTTTAATGTTCCAAATATATTTTATTGCAAATCTTTTTCACAAAGACACCATTTGAAATAAATCAGTTACTTTTCTCATTATATAAATTTCTAACGAACGAAGGTTTCATTATTGAAGAGTAAGATTTGAAACGGACTACGAGAGGTGCCCCACTTATATTTGAACAGTGCTGAAAGTCCGATATCTTCCATCTGAAATATCTCTTTCGAACAGTGAGATGTAATCATATAGGCATCATGTACAATACTTGTTTTGGATATTTGCAATATGGTTCCAACCGAAATTGCTCATTCTGTAAAGGATGTTGCTTTTGGCTGTTTGAAGGCCAAACACTCCCAACGAATCGCCAAGAAGAAGTTGAAGAAACATTGGTGTACCGTTTTTTTGTGAAAATTTTCAGTAGTACTTGTCATTAGAAAGGTGGTTTTTGTCATGTTGCGCCCATAAGTGAAACAACACAAACAATAAAAAAATGCCAAAAAGTGACTATTTGTTTGATAATAGTACTCATTGCCAATCATTGTGTGTATGATGACTAGGATCAACCAATTAACTAAAATGTGGTTTTCAACGAAGTAAGGAGTATCCATTGTAACTACCAAAAACAGAAATTTCGCAAATAGTACACGCCAAACTCCGAAACTATTGGTGTTCACAAGCGCAAAAACAAAAGAAAAAAGTAAAGGGAGACAATCCTTTTAACCACCATATGTACTACAACAGAACGGTTGTATCAATAACGTTGTCACCTCTGAAAAGACAATACATTGTCATTGACATATTTACGATACACGACCAGACTGTTATATAAGAAATATCTTCGACCGTACCAAGAAGTTGACATTCGTTAAGCTACATGGGTTAGCAGCCTGTTTCATTACACGTGCTGTTGTTTGTTATAACTAATCATATAGATCCCATATTCATTCTAAAAACCGACAAATCAGCACACGATAGTATGCCATTTACTGTATGTTAAAAAACGTTTTAGGTCAAAATGTATCCCATATGGCTTTCCTGGCGACAATTTCCGAATCATGGTGTTTTGGCCGAAGAATTGGAATCTTAAGGATAAAGCAACATTGATTACACGCGATACATGTTCACAACATTAGTTGGAATTTTTCAGTCATAAAAAAGCTCACCAAGATGCCCGTACATAAATGTAACTTTTTGGTTCTAACTTAATTACAAATACGACAACAATGTGCGTATATGTTAATTGACATATCGATGTATACGATAAATAAGTGTACGCATGTTAACACTTTAGAAATTTAGAAAATTTCTAACAATTTTGCTCGGCTAGTTTTTAAGATATTCTTAGATTTGGAGACAACCCCTAAAAACTGAAAAATGTATTTTACCGAAAATGTTTTGGTTCAACAAGCATAAAACTTGGAGTCAAACAGTAAAGTTTATATACACTTTGTAAGATATTTGTATTTTTAAAAAATGTTTCAAAATATGTATTTTTTTAAAATATGTTTTACGTGAAAAATCGTTGAACAAAATACGGTTCTTGAATATGCAACAAGTACAGTTACTATTATAGAAGTTTCATAGCGAATTTCATGACGATTGCTTGGCCAGATTTTTTTTATTGAACTTATTGTGATTTCAGAAATGCTGAAATAATGGGAGGTTACAAAACGCATCAACGTATTTGCTTGTCAATAACCTTAGGAAATAAATACAAAAGAACCTTCTTCTAAATAGTTCCGGATGCGGTTTTAAAATATTAACTAGTGCTGATATGATCGAGTACGTAGTACTACGTTTTACAAACGTTGTAACCAATTCGTGAGTTTTGGTGTTTAAAACCATTTGGAATAAATCATTCGTAAGGCCTCATCTGTAGTACACACGGTACTTACATAAAAGTATTTATCTTGCAATTAATATTTATTTATGTAAGCTCCCTGGTATTGTCGATTCAAAGATGTCTGTCATAACTGCCAAAATGTTCCATCTCTGAATAGCTAAATGCAGTAAGTACGTGGGTATTATCAAAAGTAATGTCACTGATGCTGTAAAATCGTGTATAATGCCAGTAAAACCACGATTTCTTTCAAACCCTAACTTCAGCCTAATTTGAATATGATGACCAAATTTCACAACAATACACAGAATAGTTCTTGAGATATGAATATTCATATGAGACATACTTACGAACATCGCCGCAAGTCCGACGTCAACGACGTTACAATGACGTTACTTGTCGACATCTACTCATCAAGCAGAAGTTCATCCCTGGTAATTTCTAACGACTCATAAACCATGCAGTCATTTCCACGACCTTAAAAATGTGCAACCTAACCCGACACTTACTCTCTGCGAAATCAAATTCTTGTTACGTGTCCTCTAGATAGTCCCACAGCAAAAACATTAACTCACCACATAATGATCGCAGTTTTGAACGTCGAATTGAATGGGCGGCGTTAAAAATACTCTTAGTGCTCTTTTCGGATCTACTCCAAACCTTTCATATGACTCTCTAGCGATAATGATTTGGTGATCCATACCACCTTAAAAGCTTATACTACAGATACACGAGACTATGCTGCCGCCGTGTGTAACTTAAGTTTCTGTAGGTGACTTTCATTACTTTTAGGAAAAGTGCATTATTACGCGCAGCGTCTTTTTGTCACAAATCTGCCGTGTTTTCGCTAAGTAATCAGTGCGTTGAAAATATATTGCGAGTTTCAAAATAGAATGACGTCAATGAATTTTTAGCAACAGGCACAGCACATTGGTTTTATCACGTCACGAAAGTATCGTCTGCTTTCGAGAATTATTTTTTATAAAAACGCATGAAAGAAAATCGTTATGATAATGAACAAAATATCGTAATTTTAGTGTGCGGCGATATGACGTCATAGGTATATTTCAAATGTACATATAATCCATTTAAGAAAATGGAATAATGGAGCACGTTGTTTTTTAATCATAATTGAATTGCTGAACATTTTGATATCATATTTATGCATATCGGCCTATAAACAAATAAACCACGGGAGGAGTGACATTACTTTTGGACATACCCTCGTATAACCGCTATGCTATAGGACCATTAGAGTTGTAATCATATAAGTGTATTTATGATGGTAAAATTTAATCCTGAGAAACCTGTAATAATCCACCGGGGTGAATGTTTGTTTACGCGGTTGTGACAGAGATCTCTGAATCAACTATAATCACTTAACGAGCTCTGTTTGATTATGCAAGTAATAAGAAACACATGGTTATGATTGAAACTTGTCAATAGGTTGATAACTTTTCATTTACACTGAGTATAGTCCGAAAGTCTGTTCGTACGTTTAGTTATGTTACTCCGAAAAATATCTCTGCTCTTGATCCGGCGGGAGTAGGGACAACCTTCATGTCAGTAGTCAATAGCCCTTACCATTGGACCACTTGTCTACCTAAATTCAATTGATCGACTTTAAATATATACTTATGTATATGACATCTAGGTGAAGTGCTGTGACATGAAACCATAATTCTATCTGGTTCCATTCTTGAATTATTTCCTTCAACCAAAAGAAGTCATGATATTACCATTGATATCATTTTCTTATATTTTCCTTCTATTAAACTCTGGCTCTAATTTATTAATTACCTCCCTTTATTTTATTTTCCTAACATATTTCTACTTAGTTCTGTTTCTATAGCATGGGGGACGACCATTTCGTTTGTTGTGTTTTAATTCCCGCTGTATTCAGTTGTATGGAGACTACCCAGTCACTCATCTTGACACCGACGCTTGGTGTCTTGAGAGCAGCACAAACATTCGAGTGAGTCTGGGCTTATCAGAACTCTGACACAGCATGTTGATGCAGCCTTTATTTGATTGGTTATAATGACATCAGTACGCCACACATCAGTACTTTCAGTGCTTTGATTATGTTACCAACTGATTTAGTCAAAAATATTACTCAAAAATCATGCTGTAAGGAACAATTACGCTGTGTTTAAAAGGAAAAACACACTGTTGTGCGCGATGTTGAAAGTGGTTAAAATCGATTATTTGCAACAAATATTTCGTAAATCAACAGTCAACAATGTTCCATTATATACTTACTTAATTTGGTAAGAAAATTATACTTTTTAAAAAAAATCGCTCCATCTGTGAGGCAGGCCCGTTAACATTTTTACACCATTCTGGAACACATTTGAGCCGCGATCTGAGAAAAGGGCCCTTAATGAAAATTGTTCGATTTTCATTTTTTTGCATTTTCCGAAGAATCTATCTTTCCTGTGTACATGAAAGAATTTTTTTTTGTCAAAATTGCAAATATTAACAATTTTATGACCTTTTAAAGGAACCAATGACATGAACATTGTTGGCAAAAAAACGGGTATCTCAACACGGACCTATTGTGTTACCGTTTGGTGTTTAAGTGGCATTTTCACACTGCTGTTAATCTGCTCGGACTGAATTTATCATTTGGATAATGATATGCATTTGTGAGGAGTAACATGTGTGTGTATACATATGTCTTTATCTTATTTTTTGTTGCCATAGCAACCATTTATTCAATTACTAAAATATGCAAAATTCTCTGGTTTACTACTAATGATCAGGAAAATATTACAACTGCAATATATGGGCTTTGTATTAAATAAATGCGGTCTATGTTTGGAGCAGAACAGTAATGCTGAATACAGAAGTTATTTTATTTCAGGGTATGTATGTTAAATAGGTCCCCAATCGGTTTTCTATCGGTTTGTCCTCCGTCGGTCAGTCAGTTCTTTAGTCGGTTAGTTCGTCAAAAATCTGGATCCTGACAAACTAAAACATCTTTCAAGTTATGTTGAACAAATTTGATATGTGGATAAGGTGCAATAAAGAGAATTATGCAAGTCTATTTTTATTGTGTCTGAAATTGTGGTTGCTATGGAGACCGAAATAGTAAAAATATGTAAAAAAATATTGGACCCTGAAATTACTCATACAGTTTCCAAGCTCGATTTATGAAACCTGGTATGTAGGTAGATGACAATAAGAAGAGGATGAACATTTGAAAATAAATTTATTTTAATAAAGAATGTGGTTGCTATGGACACCGCAATATTGAAAATACTTCAAAATCTGGAATTCTGTCATAACTCAAAGAATTTCCAATGTATGTGTATGAAATTTTGTATATGAAATTTGAAGAGAAAAACATATAATGATAACATTTACGCTTGAATATTGTTATATTCTGACAAATATTGTAATTGTCATGGCAACATAGATGTAAAATATAATACAAAGGGTCGTAGATTCAAACATGTAGGCCTTTGTCTTGCTTGCAATTTTTAGTGGCGTGTTTATGTTAAACTTCATGTTCTTCATTGTCTGGTTTTCTCAAAAAGTTTTACTTATAAATATTAATAAACCAATTCCGGCATACGATGAAATATGATGGCAAATTGATTCCGAAATTATTGATATTTATTTCATAAAAACATTAATGTCAGCACAGTTCGAAAAATATATTATGTTAGGATTAACATCAAAATATTGACTTTTAAATACTACATTTCTATGAAATGAAGATATTTGATGTTTTGATATGTTCTTCAAAAATGTACTTCAAGAGACTGCTAACTCATTACATTGCTATTAATCACCCATAATAATTAATGGTTTTGAGGTCTGTCGATTCCAAAATTCCTCATTTTTTGTTTATATCGGACTTAGTTTAACACCCAAAAGTCGTATTGTCTTGACTATCTGTCACTAAAGATCGGATGCTGTAAATGCCAATCAGTATGTAAATATTACAGGTTTTATATCGAAATTAAATTATTAACAACATTGTAGTTAGCAGATTCCAATAAAAAGGTTTTTCGTTTACATTTTTAGTGTTTTATCACAAAATATCGCATTTCTACGGAAGCATGGAAGTGACATGGTTCATATTTTTCATAACTTGTGGCCACAGATTACGAGACAGAGTTTATTTTTTACTAACTTGTGGGAACGACTTACAGACGCGAAAAATATTTTTGTAACTTGTGGCCACAGATTACAAGGCAGAGTTTATTTTTTACTAACTTGTGGGAACGACTTACAGACGCGAAAAATATTTTTGTAACTTGTGGCCACAGATTACAAGGCAGAGTTTATTTTTTACTAACTTGTGGGAACGACTTACAGACGCGAAAAATATTTTTGTAACTTGTGGCCACAAATTACAAGACAGAGTTTATTTTTTACTAACTTGTGGGAACGACTTACAGACGCGAAAAATATTTTTGTAACTTGTGGCCACAAATTACAAGACAGAGTTTATTTTTTACTAACTTGTGGGAACGACTTACAGACGCGAAAAATATTTTTGTAACTTGTGGCCACAGATTACAAGACCGACTTTATTTTTTACTAATCTGTGGGAACGACTTACAGACGCGAAAAATATTTTTGTAACTTGTGGCCACAATATAATAAGTCGTTCCCTCATATTAGTTATCTTGTTCCCTCAACTTAATAATTCGTTCCCTCAATATAAATTAACCAATCAGATCTTTTCTTTTTGTCAACATGGATCCGACAGATAGGAATCTTTTGATTTACGAGTATTTTATTATGGGGTTAAAGTACGAAGAAATTCGTACTATGTTGCAAGGCAGGCATGATGTTCATATTGGAATGAGACAACTAAAACGACTTTTGAAAGCACAGAAACTAGGTCGGAGGAATTATAGTGATTTGAGACAAGCCATTGACTTTATTCACGACCAGATACAGGAATCAGGTCAGCAGCACGGTTATCGAATAATGTATGTCCGTTGCCAAGCTCATGGACTTAATGTTAGAATGAACGATGTTCGCATCATTTTGAAGTATCTAGACCCAGTTGGATTGTCCTTGAGATCCGCAAGGCGACTCCGGAGGAGACAGTATTATGCACCGGGTCCAGACTTTATTTGGCACATGGACGGATACGATAAGCTTAAACCATTTGGCTTATGTATAAGTGGATGTATCTGTGGGTTCTCAAGAAGAATAATTTGGCTTAATGTCTTCCATACAAACAATGACCCGCGCATAATTGGTGGATACTACTTGGAGGCCGTGGAAAACTAGGGGGTTGTCCGCTATTGCTCCGAGCTGACTATGGTACAGAAAATGGTATAGTTTGAGATTTTCAACGGTTCTTCAGGAGAGACGACCAGACCGGTCAGAGATCTTACATTGATGGAACAAGTACAGCAAACCAACGGATAGAAAGCTGGTGGGGTTACCTTAGGCGGGAACATATAAACTATTGGATCGAATCGTTTGGCCATCTACAGGACATAGGGGAATTCTCTGGCGACTTTGTGGATAAAAACATCCTTCGCTTCTGTTTCTCCTCATTGTTACAGGTATAAATTAAACATGTATAAATCGTTCATTTCATGTATGCCTTGAAGGTCCTAAGCAATTTGAAACAGAATGTCATTGTTTTTATTTCTTGCCGACGTGATAAAAACTATTACATTGTATTACATTTTCAAATAGTTGTGGAGAAAATCATGTTTCTCTCTAAAAAAAGGTGTGCCTCCATTATTACAAACACCCGGTGCACATGTTTTCCAATATACCATTTTTGTGATGATCAGAATTGAAGTCTATAATGTTCATAACTAAACGTAATACGCAATGGTCAATGCATACCAACTGACCAAGGACTTGCATGTATGCTCCATTCATAGATATGCATGATTTTCGTCTAATATCTAGCAAACCGGATTATGGGTGCGTTTTGACATAATATCGAGTATGTTGTCACACATAAATGTCAACATGTTTTGTCTGTTTTTCTTTCAGAATGAGCTTGATCTAGCTAGATACCTTTGGGACAATCACCACATTCGGCCATCAAGAAATGCTCGTGCACCACATGGAAGACCAGCTATGATGTGTCATTTTCCAACTCTGTGGAACACACGTGACTACCTATTTCCAGTTTCCACAAACAATCTTGACACATGTAAACATGATGCAGTCTTTAGAACAGCTATTCCATGCGACAGTGATATATATGACTTTTGCATTGGTTTTATGTCAGAAAATGGTATAACACCTCCAAAGGATGCACCCAGTGCACACAGTCTGTATAGAAATATTCGTCAACATTTAAGGTCTTTGCTGTAGACTTTAATTGGTATGGACATTTATGTTCAATAGCTCTTATATCATTATAGCAAAGAGTGTTTGCTTTAGCCGCTTGTCTGACGGTACATATCCCCAAGTTCGACGTAGATCTCACTAACGGTATGCTAGCCGCTTGTCTGTCTGTACATCCTCAAATTCGACGTAATTCTTACTAACCGTATGCTAGATTTTGAACAAAATTTGACAAAAAGGACTGCCGCCTAATGGTGTCCTTGCCTCCCCCACCCCCGCACTGCTGGGCCTATGATGGCAAGACTTTTTCATTGTGCAATTTGAAATGAAGAGTGTCTGTTAGAAGAAAGACTAATTCAAACAAAGCATACTCTACCATCTGGTAAAGTTTAATTAAGATCCCACCATTGCCATGAAAACATAAATTATCAAGTTATCTCCCTTTATTGAAGTCAGAATAGACTTATTTTCCTGTATGCAAATATACAGCTCATGCTCTGTCATTTGGTAAAAATTGAATAAAATTTCGACTAACCATGTAGGAAGAAATGCACTTACAAGCTCAATTGACATGTAAACATAAAATTAAAATTATCTCCCTGTATTGAAGTGATCTTCATGTAAGCAAATCTACATACATTATTTACAGTCTTAAACCTAATACATGTACTGAGATATATTGTCATAGTTTTGATGTTTCTGTAGGTATGTGTCCTCCGTATGGAGCTATATTCTTGAAAATAACTCTAGATCTAGTACCGTACAACATTTCAAACCTCATTTTCTACACTGGTTTCAACCAACTCATTTAATTTCTTCTAATGCTGTTACTGCAATTTTAACATACCATACTTTATGAAAGCTACTGGGAGTTCTGAGGATGTACATTATAACAATAACCATTTGGTTCACCATGTTCCACAAACTTTACTTCTATCTACAGAATGACCACACTAGGTGTTACGCATTCCTACCAATATTTAGAAACGTTTGTTATATTTCATTGATAGTTCTTACGTTTGACTCAGTATTCTGACTCATTTGATGCATTGAATTAAATGTTACTGCTCTAAAATTCACATAAATTGTTTTAATAGTATATTGTCTGTTTACTAAAAGGTTACCTTTACCCGTACTTCATCTCAGTGTTGTTATACTTTCTGGTCCTTCGGGATCATTGATCTCAATTTAATTTGATACGAAAATTGAATTCCGCTTACGCCGGTGCTAGGGGGCGTAGACACTGTCACACTTTTTAAATGGTATTCATGAAGGGTCTCAATCAAACCAAGACCCCAGTTTTCGCTTGTTATCAGAATTTCAATGTGTTCTATCCAAGTTTTACAAGCTGGCCACTTCCATACCTATATGCTTAGTTTAATTTTTTTTGGTGTACATGTACTCTATTAGGTTAGTAGTATTGTACATATTTTTGTTTATTGTTATGTGCCTTGCTGACGATTTGTTAATGTCAAATGTGTTTTCATCTATAAATAAACAATTGAGAAAGCAATTCTTGTGATTTCTTAGTTTATTTGAACATTTTTACATATGTTTACTGTAGCTTAATATATAAGTATAAGATAAACTTTACTTATAATAAATAAAAATAAACATAAACAGAACAACTTAAATTTTTTAAATAAAAATAAAAAAGTTCTGGAACTATAAAATACGAAGATAAACAAACAAAAATAAAATAAGTTAGCTAAAAAGTACCAATCTTAACAAGAAATGTTGGAACAACACATATGCCCAACTTAGGTCATCTACTCTCCATGGTCATTAACCACACACAATATGATAACCCTGTGATAAATAGATGCAAAGAAAATCGGCAGAAACTATTTTTTCTGTACGTAACCTTGACCATTGACCTCAAAATCAACAGGTCATCTAATCATCATGACCATTTACCACACAAAATATGAGAACCATGTGATGACGGGATACCAAGATGATTGGCGGAAATCAGTTTTTATGGATGTGACCTTAAAATCAATAGGGGTCATCCACTGACAATGATCATTCACCACACAAAATATGAGAACCCTGTGATGATTGGATACCAAGATATTTGGCGGAAACCATCTGGTCATTGACTGACCGTCTGAACGACAGACATAAGCAAAATAATATAACCCCTCTTCTTTAAGGGAGGCATAATAATCAATTTGTCACATCTGCTTTATAGAGATATAAACACCACATAGCATAGCATATGACAACTGTCTTATAATGACACAAAAATACCAAAACATTGAAAACAATTGAAAGACAACATATATAAAAACATTGAAAACAATTAAATGTATGTCAATTAGACTTGATTTACTGTTTAACAAAAACCGGACAGTACAAACCAACAGTATCTCTCAACCTTTCACTTGGTATCGTATAATCAACAGACATCAACAGATTATGATGTCGGCTTGATTTTAAAAACTTAACCGTTGTTAGATCACACATTCTTAACTTTCTTTGGTAAATATATCTAGTGGTGGAACCTATGCTAGGCATATTTTGACCCATTTAGAAACTAAAACATTATTTGAAAAGCAAATTTATTTTTATTTGAATCCGTGAATATTTGCACAAATCCTAGTTTTTCTAATCTGACATGGATTTGTGTTCGAAAGTATCCATTAATGTCTGTATGCTATCAAAACGTACCATATAAACGGCATGCAAACTGCTGAATGTTCCCGAATGCTTGGCGTATTACGAGTTATGGTTCTTTGTGAAATAAAAAGCTGTCAGACAAGAAATTACACCCAAGCTGTTCACGTCATCAACTTTTGGATTGTCTAAATTACAATTTGTCTCAATAATATTATCTTACAAAATTGATATCGTTTGCAAAGACATAGCTAGGCTAATATTGAGCAAAAAATCGCCTTAGCTGAACTTACACACATGGTATGAAGAAAATTCCTTTTTTATTAGAATATGCAAAAGTAGTGTAAAATATGCTTTAATATTATTGAATACACAATTAAGTAAACATTTATCTATATAGAATCTGAAATCCTATGCAAGTGCTGCTTTATAGATCCAATCTATTTTGACAATAATTAATTAAGTAACTAAATTTACGGTAATTTGACAGACCTTAAGCCGGGTACCAGCCTGCTATTTCATATTTTTTATGCACATAAACATGTTGTTTGGAGTTGTTGTAATACATATTTCTTGTACCATTAAACTATTTAAGCTTATTTAGAAGTCTTAATTATTTTTTATCATTTCTCATCCATTTCTGGAGAGATTCTAATGTGTTGCTTACTTTTTTACACTCTACAGTCATGTGACTATCGAAATATAGTGACATATTAAAGACATGTTGCTAAAGGATATTTTGATAAAAGTTTGCTTCTGGCATCATAAATAAAATTTCTACACTGCGCCAAGCATCGTAGATGGCCGAACATAGGTTCCACCACTCTAATTATTTTTAATATGAACTTGTAAACACTTATCTACATTACACATTTGTTACAAGTTTACATTGTCCTGAATATGTTTATTAAACTGTTAAATATAACTGCATAAAATTACTTAATAGCAAGCGTTAGCTGTTACAGTTTTGAAGGAACGGGCCGGGACAATGACTAGTAAAACTTATTTCTAAGGCAACTTCTTAGATCCCAAATGGCAAAAGTCATACAAACACACAAATTTGATGACTTGGGATTCCCCGCCAAATAATTTCATGTTTAAACTAGCAATAAATTATGCTAATTTTTATGAATTCAAGTTTTTGTACAAACAAAAATATGTGTCTTTAACATCAGTTTTCTTAATAGATTATCTATTACAGTGTATTTTAAACATCCTAACATCTCCACTCAATACAGAATGTGTTTATGACAGCAACAGGACAGCTAATAGTCATGATAGAAACAACTGCTTTTTAAGTTGAATAGTAAGAAAATCTTTATCTCTAAACTAGAAATGTATCCACAGAACACGGATGCCCTCGCTAATAAAATATTCAAGGATGGTGGCTTTCAATACAAAAATATGAACAGACGGACAGGTGCAATACATTAGGCCCGTCACCATTTTCAAAGCATTTTATGTATAACTACAAATAAACGCAGGTATTGTCAACAAGTTTCAAAAATATCAGTCCATTTATAAAGAAAGAGTTGCATCAAAGTTTTTCCCTCTATTTATTCGATATGAAGAGAAGTTAAAAAGGGTCATAACTTTTGAAAGCAATGTGCAAATTCAAAACCCAACCTTTATGCACAACTACAGATTATGGCAAGTTTCAAAAAATTCTGTCAGTTGGTATAGCATGAGTTGCGTTGACAAGGTTTTTACATACGTACGGATGTACAGACATATGTATGTACGGACAGGTGAAAAACATAATGCCCCTCACATTTTCATTGCAGGGGCATAAAAAGTGCAACACAGCCATGTTTTCTCAGAGCGGTACTTTTATGCATACGCTAAAACTATCCATTTGTGAAGAAAGTCCCAAAACTAAGTGCTAAGTTCATCCTCTCACAAAAGGTCTCATATTTATGTACCACTGGAACTGTCAATGAATTGGCACATGTATTTGCATATGGCGTTCCATCATGCGGATTGTCTGGATGGCAGAATCTAAGTTTGGGGGATGGATCAAAACCGAGAGCAGGTTCATCATATAGGCCCGTAACAAACTGTAGAAGACTTTCTAATCCACCTGTTTGTTCTGAAAATATAAGTATGTAAAGTTTACATGACAAACATGAAGAAAATAGTTAACTAATAGCCTTTCTGTAAATCTTTGAGTTATGTTTATATATTTACTTACAAAGCTGATCATTAGTTGTTGCAGAATATACCACAGTTGGGAGTTCTGGTGTACAGTAATCTTAAATCAAAGGTCAGAGTGATTTAAAACACACATTTGAAAAAAACAACCATTGTGGTTTTAGAAGATCAGCATGTGTTTATACAGAGTCTGACCAACTGACAAGAGTTATGAAGCAAGTCTGTTTGTAAGCTTGTTTGCTTTAGTAAATACTGCAATTCCAGGTGTATATAAGATACGACCTACTCATCAGCAATTGTTGGCATCATAAATGAGGTGGTTCATTAATTAGTAAGATAACTTTAAGAGTAAACTCAATACATTTTAAAAGCAGATGACCGTGTGTGTAAAATATTCAGATTGACTTTGCAAACGGACATTCTTGTGGTTTATCTACTTTAATGAAACCGATAATGTTTGAAAACAGAGGGGTATGAATCGTGGGGCAAGTCAAATGACACTCACGACGTTTGGTGAAAACTTTTGTAATTTTAACAAACAACAAGAGCACCGCTGAGCGAGTGCCAATGCTCGGCTCTAAGGGCAATTTTCTATTTTTTTTTTTGCAATATTCTAATGTCAAGGTCATGGTCTTGTGTCACTATAAAGGTCTTATCCAAAGGAACATTCTGTGTATGTATAAACAAAATCGATCCACAAATAAAAAAGTAAAGGCAACTTTTACAGTTTTTTGCTACGACGCCGACAACAACAACAACAACACCCAGGTGATGACAAAAACCCTTTTTTTTCAAACTACCAAGCTAATTAAAAATTATGATCACGAATAAAAGATACTTATACAAGAATCTAATTCTCCTGTTAATGGATACACAAATTTACTAACAGATATTCAGTCATGAGACCAGTTTTAAACTGGTTAATCTTTAAAATTTCTTACTGTTGCATATGAAAGGCATACATACCTTCAAGGTCTTGTAAATAATCTCTCCATTGGGACTGAGTCCTTAGTTCTTGAATATACTGATTACTCCCCTCCTGAGAGAAGACTGGTTCAAACAAAACTTCAACTTGTGCAGCAGTTTTGGTGTGATTTTGATGGATGAACAAGGAGGCCAAGGTTTTTGGGTATTCACGCACTGCCCTTAATACACCCATACAGGAAAGACCATCTAGAAATCTGCAACATATTTGTATTCAAATTATAGAAAAATCAGTATGATCTAAACATGAAATAACTAGAACTGTCACAACAGGTGACTCATGCCCCCACACAGTGCTGGACTCAGTTGTGAAGTTATAAAGCAGAAAACGTTTTCGGGACAACATTTCATACTTTTGACCTTTATCTGTGACCTTGACCTTTGAGCTACAGCCTAGGATTCAGTCTCGACACTCCGCCTCACCAAGGCTGAAATTTCTGCCAAGTTATCTTAAAATCCATGGTTCAGTTTACAGCATTTTTAAACTTTTGACCTCTATTTGTGACCTTAACATTTGAGCTGCAGCCATGAGATTTAGTTGCAACATACCATCTCACCAAAGTAGACATTTCTGCCAAGTTATCTTAAAATATGTTGATAGGTAAGGAAGTTATTGAGTGCACAAGTTTTCGACACAGACCGACAGACAGACAGACAGACCAACAGACAGACAAAGTGACTCCTATATAGCCCCCATTATTATTATAGTCGGGGTATAAAAAGTCAAAATAAGCTGCAGTAGTAATGTTGACAAATAGGCAAAGGACAGTTGAGGGACTATCATCCTTTCTTGCGCCTATTAAGTCTGTAGGATGTAAGTTCAGGGATTTCCCTGATGCAGGTTTTCTGCGTCCCTGACGCAACTTTGTGGCTTGGGACCCTCATGTGCGCATTACTATGCATCCTTGGGACCCCCAATAAGATTCCTCGAAAAGACATTTTCGTTTCAGCTAGAACATTTTTCTTTCTGCTATTTATTGCAATAAGTCTTGTGGTGCATTGAGCAATCAAACTTAGCTGTTTTATTTATTTATAAATTTGATACTCATTGTAGTAATGAACTTGAAACGCATGACTGTATTTAAAGGGACCCCCAAAATTTCTCAGGGACTCCCTAAATATAAACCTTAAGGGTCCTGGGACCCTCATATGAAAATTCCTAGGGAAAACCCTGTAAGTTGTCCAGAACTTTGGAAACCAGGAGAGTTTGATAGGTATTTTATCAATATGAATAAATTTGTAACTGTAAGGACCGAACGACTGCCTTTATACATTACTTACTGCGATAGAACTCCTGTTACACGAGTTACCACTAATGACTGTAACAAAGCCTCAAGCAGTTTATCCTTTTTGTTCTGAGACAGAAGTGGAACTCCACCAACATAATCTATTGCTTGCATAATCGTCTCTGACAAGGTGAGACATCCAAGGTCTTCTGCTTCTTGAATCTACAAAAAATATTAATGTAAAAATAAAAGTTTGCCTTGTAGATCTTTTCAAATGAGTCCATATGTTGACAAGATCACCTCTGAGTTAGTAAAGTCATTTGACTGTCAACATGACCCTAAAAAGTCCAAGTGAATAAGAAAATTTTGTAGTGTTAAGGTCATAGTGTCATATAGTCATCCATCACCTGTATATTTCATTCTGCTAGTTTAATAAAGCGATAAATAAATATGTGGGACATAAGAAAATCCTGGTTTAACAAAAATAAGACTGCGTTCAATATTTCAGTCACATCAAAGATTTTCATCACTGAAATATTGAACAAATTATGGAAAAATATTCTAAATAATATGTCAAAATATAAATTATGTGACAATTAAGCTATTAACAAACTATTAACAAGCTGTAAAATGTATTTTGTTCATATGTGTGCCCCTTTAAGCTACCAGATATTATTTAAAAATAATTTTACAATAAGTCTAAATGTTTCTGTGTAATAGGTTCAACGATTGAACATACCATTTGAAGTTGTGCCCTTATTTCAGGGTCATGAACATCCTTAACTTGGGGGTGACAAGGTACACCAGCTATCATGTCATACATTAGTGGAGACAGGAAACAAGGAGATGGTCCCTTGTGAACAAGAAAATAGGCTATCATCTTCCCGAACATGTAATAATCACCTCTTTCTTCACCTGTAAGCATAATTTATTGTGCAAAAATCATTAAGATTCAATATCTTTTAAAAGGCTTCATTTTAAAAAAACAAAAACATATTTTTATTGACATAGTAATTCAGAATGTTCTCATTTGTTGGTTATAAGGGCATTATACACAATAACTCTGTGTTGTCATACAGCTATGAAAATCAACGTTCAGATAGTGAAATATACATGACAGGCCACAAGATTTTCGGCCCAAATGCTCACTTGAGTAAAATTTAAAATATTGTAGATAACTCAGGGTTCGAATTTAAGCTCGCATACTCGCTAATAGCTTGTAGAAATTCAGAATAGCGAGTGACATTTAAAGTCACTCGCATATTTTAGCGAGCATGAAAAAGAGGAGCAAACACCAATAAAAGTCCTCCTTAATGAATTGCTTATAAATTTCAACAAAACTACGTGTTTTCTGTCGCTAACTATCGGTGGAAACTTGCGTTGATCTGTCAAACGAGTAAACAGGAAAATCCACATTCGGAATGGCTCGGCACTTTTGCTTAATATACTATGACCGAGATATTGCAATTTATTCATGCCTAAAATTTGCTTTAGCGGATCGCAGATATCCGCTAAAATACACCAACAATCATCGAAAACAAGTTTGTTACAGTTAGTAATAAATTCAATGAATCGATTTACGACGAAGAGGAGCATCAAAACATGCAATAATAGCAACAAACTGAAATGTCATCTGTTTCCGCGACACCGATGGAAAATCGACGTAACAGACTTACAATGTTCGTACCCGACATTCGCACCAAGCAAAAATCGATGCATGAATGATGAAGCTTTAAGTTTTAAATGATTTTACGCGTATGTGAACTGCAGTTTTCGTTTTAATGTATCTTGATTTTTTGTTAATCTGTTTCATGCTTCAGGCATAGTGATCAAGGCATAGCACTTTATAGCAGTTAATTTTCAATTAAATTTGTTAATAAATTTTAATAATTTTTTTAGCTAGTAGCTTTTCCTTTTAGCTAGTGAACCCAAATGGCACAAGCTAATTTTAGCTAGTAGAAAATATCGCTAAATTCGACCCCTGTAACTTTTCTAACAAGACTGCGTTCAATAAACGCTTATGCCCCCGTGGAAGCCATTTCAATAAGACTAAGGCCAAAATTAGGTCAAGATGAAGGTAAAAATGGAATCAGGTGATACGGGCGTGTGTAGAGTGGTCAATTACAACATCCATGCAAGTTTGAAAGCTTTGTAGCAAGCCATATAAGTGCTAGAAGAAACGATCAATTCGGGTTAACCAGGCGGGACGGACGAATGGCTAGACGAACAGACAAACGGGTGAATCACTATTTGCCTCCCAATCTATAGATACGGGGGCATAAAAATTGGGTCCAAAATGTCATGGCATGTTCCATATTTTTTAATTTATAATGAAAAAATCTAATTGGAACTCACTTGGCAAATCTGGGCAAATTATCCTTTCATTCTTATCCCCTTCAAATATTGGTGAATCTCGAAAAGCTTTCAATGTAAGTCTCATAAATTCTCTACTCGGCCCCCCGTCATCTATGCCATATTCTCCTGAAAATTTCACACTCAGTTTACTCTCCATCTTAAAATTCTTCCTGTTGAACCCTCTCCTCGCACCATCCAATATGTCATATCTGTCCACATTTATTAGGTTTGAACTGCTGTTAATGTCAACTTGTGAAGACAATTGGCTTATAATTTCTCTCGAAGAATTCTCACTGAAAAACAGGTAGTGAAACAAAAATATATGTCTGAATATTTTCTAAAGCTGAATTCCATTTATGTATCATAGAGTCCAATAACAAACTGTGAAATGAGTTTCTTGATCAAGGAAACAAGTGCATGTTTAAGCCATCCAATAGCACTCAAATTTATAACATCTAGTTCTACAGGTGAGAGCTCTACCAATACACCATGTTACCCCAGTGTAGTCAATGAGTAATGGCTAATGGAAATATTGTTATAATAGTGTTTTTTTGACAAACCAGTCAAAAACTGTTTTGTCTTCTGTGGTTTGTAATTGAAATAATTATCTATTGATTGGCTAGTTTGTTGATATAACATACAACATCTGTATAAAAGGTAATTTCACTAGAACAAATAACTGTATTTGGCATTTTACATTAATTTGGCCAGTGATTAACAGCATCATAAAAACTTTCTAGAGTGCAAATAAGTAAAACAATAGTAAACTGAAATTTTATTATACTCTGCCGATCACCCAACGCCATTGAAAAGAGCTAGTGTTAAGATAGACCTATAACATATTATTGTCTACAACCTTTTGCAGTAAATAAACACAACAGATCATGTTTTATATTTAAAAAAAGTTTTTAAACCATGTCACTAAAAACAATGCAAAATCACCATTCTTTTAAAAGATTCAGTGGTGTATCTTAAATATTTATACTCTCAATGTAAAGAAATCATTAAAGGCAATTATGAAAATATATGTACCTTTCTTCTAAACTGGCCTGAATTGCAGCTTTCATATCAGAATCATCATCGGAATCATCTTTCATAGAAGATGTCGAGGGCTCATTGTCTTGACTAGTGGGCTGGAGAACATTTTTAAAGCAACAAATAAACAAAATACAGAATTGGTTTAATGTGTTTATGCTGCCTATTCATGAGAAACAATGGACTGTTACACTACATTGAAAAGAGGACAGACAGTTAATAGGGTTTAATATCTTTAAGTACGAAACATTGCAATACCAATACCAGTATTTACACAACGATACAGTATTTTTATTGACACTTTTTTCGATACTTTGCAGGGTGAAATACGCCTGTTACTGGAACTACAGTTACCTCCCTTGATCATAATTCAATATTTAGTATGTACATAGTAATTAATTAGTATGTAGATACTTAATATTGATTTTTGACCTTTTCGGACGCTCAAGGTACGACCTTCTTACCACCTCACCCCCTTATCTATTTAAATAAGTAAGGTCGTACCTGAAGCGTGCAAAGGGACAATGCGCATATTTGATATTGAATTAATACCCTTTTAATTGGTATGTACACACTAATTATACATATTAAATACGATTTATGACCTTGATTGTTCGCCATACATGTAGACTATTGAGACATCAAATCTCATTTCATAACAATTCTCAAAGATAGAAAAACTCTTTAAACTTTTCATGTATACCTAATCAAACTATTTCATACAAAACAAAATTGAACATTGAACATAAACTGAGTTTTCTCAAGCTTGAGTTTAAAGCATGTACCCTCTGCAAGATAACAGTAAAACATGCAATAGTGATACCTCGCCTACCTGTACTTTAAAGTGGGTAAACAAAGCTAAGTGACCTAAAATATACCTATTTATGGAATAGTTATCCCTAATCATCTAGATGTAGACAATTAAAAGCAAACAACTTCTTTAAAATCCTCTCTATTTGCATGACAGAAGTTTATTAATCAGTTGGCTCATTTGCATTCATACTTGAAAATATTGGTATAAACATTAAGAAAGGATGAATACATATAATTTTCATCCATAGACCTGTCCCTTTCACTGACGTGTACTCACCTTAAGTTTGAAACATTTTCTCCTCTTGAAAGTTATGTTAGGTAAGGGGTCTAGAATCTCCACATCAGATGCATCATTACTCTTTTCAGATTCTTCTGTTGTTGTGCATGACTCCTTCAAGTTAAGTAATAAGGTTTAATTTTTTCTATACCGTATACGTAAATATGAACTTGAGCTATAGCTGAAGGTGATTTATACACCCACGGGCACATTTCCTTAAAACGGTTAATATACCGAAATATCAGGGCAAATAATTCAATCAACTTTGATCCAAGAGTCATAAGAATTACAGGGACACAACTTCATATGTGTTTTAAAGGGAGTATCACTCGTTTAATGCAAAAAAAATTATAAAGTTGTTTTTTCTATGTCCGGATGTTCTAAATGTTATATACAATCGATTCATGCGAAAAAATGCATTAAGTCACAACTGTATTTTATGTTGTGCACATTTAAATATGGATTGGATCATCAACTTTTTAAAGTTAAGGAAAAAATTTGGTTTGTATATTCTTCACAAAATGATCGTTTAGCTAGACAATTATTCATTACGAACAAATGTACCAAATGAAAAACATACCACCAATCAGTAGCAAATGAGTGCCAACATTTGTGCAACATAAAATAGGAGATTTAGATAAGTCGACTCTCACCTGGAAAAGGGGCCTTTTTATCAAGACTGTTGGTGTCCCTGCAGCTTCAACGTGAACTACTTCCTGAGATACGTTTTTTCTTGAGATATTTCTTCTTTCAAGCAATTTTCAATTATATTCAGGTCATTTTCAATTTCAACTCCTTCAGTGACTGGACATTTCTAAAATAAGATACATGTATTCTATTTTTAGGACAAATATATAACAAATTGAACTATTAGAGGAATTGTGTCAGTGTGGCTGTAGTTGTAATGTAATGTAATAAATTAAAAGCTGTGCCTGTTCTTAGTTAGACAAGTTAGTATTGTCAGTAAAAGAAATAAAAAGATAAAAGAAATGAGGTCTAATGGTACTCTCTGTGAAACTAGTCCATTTTCATACTGGGTCTTACTCGCACCACAATGTGCATGGTTTCTGCTTAATACATTTATAATGTATGTACATAATAATGTATAGTCACCAGTCCACAGTTACGGAAGAGTTAAACCCTTATGAACACACATGATTTTATGTGTGTGGTCTGGTGAACAGCATTCTGTAAGACCTAAATAAAATATCCTGACACAGCAAATAGTTTGATTAAAAATATAGGTTTTGAGTCTAAACTACAGGCTATTTAGTCATTTAAAATATTTCCTAGAAAAATAAAGGAATAAAGGGGTTGCTTTGAAATTAAAGGTGTTTAAAATGGTTCAAAGTTTTTCAAGGAGGCCTGTAAAAAAAGTGTCTATGTAAGGCCCCAATGTAACTTATAGCATCACATGTAACTTGTATAACTTATTGTGTTAACCTTATAAAGAATTTATTATCACTATACAATATGCAGTATAGTATTAATTTATTATTTTACTACTAGATTGTTACATTTGCAGTCACTGCTGTTATATCTGAAATAAACTGTTTGTTCAATATAAAAAGTACTTACCTTATTTGTATATATGTAGAGTCTAAGAAGTTTCAGTTTACTTTCATGGTAGCATTCAGTGACTGTTTTTTCCAGGTTTGCCATGTTACCTTGAAAGTCATATAAATCCACACTAAAATCTGTCAAACTACCATAATGGCTTTGTCCCTCTGGAAAAAATAGATCTGATCCTACTTGAAGAAGTTCACATAGTTTGACATCAGAGTCCACACTTAAGTGGCGAATGCCACCACCTTTTGACGTTCGGATCTGTTTAAACTCTCTACATCTAAAATCAAAGTTCTTTAGCCCTAGCTCTACCCTTCTTTGCATCTTTTTGGCGTTTTGGTTCCCTCTCAGCTTCGTACCTTTCTTTAAAGCATTTTTTGTCCTTATTCGTTCTTTGGGGTTGTTGGTCTCTGAGTCTGTAGCTGGACTTTTTAGCGAACGGCAATATGCCATAAGGGACACCCTATCCCCATAGGCGGGTAAATACTCCTTTAACTGTTGATCATTCATCTGCAAAATGGCATCACAATCAACCTATAAAGAACAACAGCTGTTTGAGAAAGTAACTACCCTGTTGGAGTTGTAATATCAGCCAGTTTAAGCATGTTTATTGAAAATAACAGATTTGTATAAAAATTTAGTGGACATTTTTTAGCAAAATTTCAGACATGATGAAGGCTAATACATGTCTACTTTATTAAGTAGGGCTGTCAGTTCCGTACCGCGATATTTTGCAATACATGGCATGCGTATTGCAATTAATTTGTACCATACTATATTGTAACACATATAAACTGAAGGATCTTGATAGTAAACTATGAATATTATTTTTGTTTATATTTCACTTAACACTAACTTAGATACACACATCATCTTATTTCCTTGCTGTTGTACATAGTACATGATTTTGTTAGTAGAATAAAAGTGGCTGTCATTTGTTTTCATTTGCTAATCTAATTTTCTTTGTCTAGTGTAACTATTGTTTACATAAAGTTTATAGTGATAGCCACTTTTCTGTATCACTATAAATACCTCTTTGAATATGTTTTATAGTCTATTTATGGACAATGAATAATTATTAATTAGACCTAGCTATATGAAAAGTGTGTGCGTTCAGGTAAATCATAGTTTGACCAAAGACCTATGAAAACACAGAAAACAAGACTGTGTTCAATAAACGCTTATGACCCCGTGGAAGCCATGTCCATAAAAAGCTAAGTCAATCAGGGGCCATTATTCAGTTAAAATGTTTGATAGTGTTACATGACTTTGAAAGTTATAAGCGGCTTATGACGGTGAACGAATATGACACATTTGAAAGCAGTGCCTTGATCCACGTCATGTGTGATCTGGTGATACAGGTGTTATGGTTCTTTGTCACTGCACTTCTCCAAGTTGCCATCTATTCATGATACCAAGTTTCCAGTCAATATTTTTAAATACTTTTGAAGATACGCTCCGGACAAACAATTATCATCAAAATACTGAAGGGGAGATAATTCAAAATGTAAGATAGACAGAGTTATTGTTCTTGGTCCCTGCATGTCTACAAGCTACCATCTATTTATATATCAGGTTTTAAGGCAATATCTTAAACACTTTTGAAGATACACTCCGGCCAAGATTTGATTCTGAAAATACTAAAGGGGAGATAATTCAAAATTTAAGACAGACAGAGTAATGGTTCTTGGTCACTGCACTTCTCCAGTTGCCATCTATTTATATTCCAAGTTTTAAGTCAATATATATGTTAAATAGTTTTGAAAATATACTCAGAGCAAAATTTGACTATAAAAACACACTAAAGGGGAGAAAATTCAAAATTTAAGACAGACAGAGTTATGGTTCTTTGTTAATGCACTTCTCCAAGTTGCCATCTATTTATATTTCAAGTTTCAAGTCAATATGTTAAATAGTTTTGAAGATACGCTTCAGACAAAATTTTATTGTAAAAATACTAAAGGGGAGATAAGTCTAAGTCCAAAATTAGGTCAAGGTGAAGGTCAAAATGGAGTCAGGTGATACAGGCGTGTGAAGAGTGGTCATATACAACATCCATGGATGGATATGAAAGCTTTGTAGCAAGCCATATTAATGCTAGAAGAAACGGTCAATTTGGGTTAAACTTAACCAACAATGTGGCCTTTCAATAAGCCTTAGTCCAAAATCAGGTCAAGGTGAAGGTCAAAATGAGGTCAGGTGATACAGGCGCGTGGAGAGTGGTCATATACAACATCCATGCAAGTTTGAAAACTTTGTAGCAGGCCATATTAATGCTAGAAGAAACGGTCAATTTGGGTTTACCAGGCCGGGTGGATGGACGGACAGGTGAATTACTATATGCCTCCCGATCTATCAATACGGGGGCATAAAAACAACTATAGTTTATTCCAAGATCTCTGTCACAACTGTGTAAACAAACATTCACCCCGGTCGATTATTTAATGTGTGTCAGGATTAAATTTTACCATGAATAATACAGTTAAATGATTAAAAAGCACAGGACATTTCCTTAGTCCAGGCCTATTTGAGGGGTCGAATTGTCTAGGGGTTGAATTGTACAGGGGTCGAATTGTCTAGGGGTCGAATTGTCCGACACCCATCGCTATCAGCCCCACGGATGTACCTGAAGAAATGAGACAAAAAACAACACCTTAGTTGTTTGGCCAACGCCGCCTTATATATCCTAATAACATACGTGTGTTAAGACCCTATTAGACCATAAGGGTGACCTTTTTACATCCCATACATGTTGTCCGGATAACTGATTGTCCGAATATTGGATATAAAGCATACAGGATATGTGATATCAGCGTCATTCTCTAATGCTCATCTGTTGGAAGGGTCGCTAGAAAAGGCGGTTATTGAAACACATGATTTATACTCACTTTCTCAGATTCAATCAGTCTAAGCCGATCGCTTTCTACTCCTCTCGATTGAAGAAACTCAATTATCTTTTGAAAGCGAAATTCCGCCATGATGACGTATTGGCGTTTACGCTAAGTAATAAGAACCGAACTCTGATTGGTCAATTAAATTGAGGGAACGACTTATTAAATTGTGGGAACGAGTTATTAAAAGTCGTTCCCACGGATTGTAATCCGTGGCCACAAGTTACAAAAATATTTTTCGCGTCTGTAAGTCGTTCCCACAAGTTAGTAAAAAATAAACTCTTTCTTGTAATCTGTGGCCACAAGTTACAAAAATATGTTTCGCGTCTGTAAGTCGTTCCCACAAGTTAGTAAAAAATAAACTCTGCCTTGTAATCTGTGGCCACAAGTTACAAAAATATTTTTCGCGTCTGTAAGTCGTTCCCACAAGTTAGTAAAAAATAAACTCTGTCTCGTAATATGTGGCCACAAGTTATGAAAAATATGAACCATGTCACTTCCATGCTTCCGTACATTACACACATGTTACTCACTTTATACTGAAATGTTTTGATGTATGAAGCAAATTGTTACCACCAACCTAACACAGTAAGTTATTATTAAATGCCATGATTAATAATTAAGTGGTCTTCTGATTCAAAATTACTTAATTTAATATGTTTATATTTTGTAATGTTTTACCCCAAAAATATCACACAATGAGCATCTTTTTAGAATATATTATTAATGTTTGTGCAGAATGACAACAAGTGCCTATTCATATTGTTTAATTATCAACTAGAACAGTGTGTGGTGTTATGTTTAAACTGATTCCAGAAATCATCAATTCAGTTTATAGTTTGTAACATTTTACCCAAAAACATGGTATCTTCAACAAAAGCTTTAAGTTATCAATTTCTTACTATATATTATACTACAAATTATTACAAACCAATTGCAGTTATTTTGGATAAGATATTATTATGAATAACATTGTGATCAATTGATTCCAAAAATTAATATATTGGACTGTTTTACCCCAAAAGTAGGTCAAGACACGTATCACGTTGAAACTAGATTATAAATATCTTCAGCGGAAAGACATCATGTGACTATCTAAGTGCTTTATTACTAAATAATGTGATTAATGACTATGTACTAAACCGATTCCAAAATTCACCAGTTTAGTTTATAATTTGTACGATTTTAACCCAAAATAGCACATAGTGATCAAAATGGATCATGTATTATTTGATATATTAAACTTTAACTTACAACAAACTAATTGCTGTTGTTTTAGATATAATACGATTATAAATGTCAATGTGGTCAATCGATTCCAAAAATCCTCACTTTTGTTTAATTTTACAATGTTTTTGCCCCAAAATGTCTGAGCATGGACAACATTTAAGAAATCAGATTAGCAATATCTTATGCAGAAAGACAACATGTGTCCATCATACTGATTTATAATCAAATACCATAACAAATGGCATTACAGTAAACCGATTCCGAAAATTACCATTTGTGTTTATATTTTGAAGGATTTTACCCCAAAATATCGTATCTTGAGGTTAGAAACCACCAAATAGATTTGCTCTATAGCTCAATGTAAATTGGCCATAGTAGGCTCCAATTTTCAACTTTTTTTAGTCTATGGCCACCTGGACCACATATATCATTGTAAAGAGGGGCAGTTAAGCTTCAAAATAATGCAATAAAAAAGGGGGGTCATGTATCTTCTAAGAAAGTTTTTGTCCTTCAAACACGGTCTATCCGTTTTTACGCATGTCCGGATTTATAAGTTCTGGGTTTTACCCTAGTCTACTTTCACTTTGGTATCAAGAACAAAATAGCGGAATAATACAAATATTACAGTTTTACTACACCACATGCATATTTACCAACCATTTAAACTCAATTTTATCATTCAACTCCACATTTGTCAAGAAATATCTCCATTTACAGGCAAACCAAAGTTTTTTTAAGGACTACTTGAGTGTATCACCACTTGGTCCGCGGAGGCATTTAGTGGTTCTTTACCTTAAGACAGCCTAGTTTTACTTATTAAAGTGATTTTTGCACTTTTTTCAATACTACTATGTATATGCAGCACACAACAATCAATTCTAGACAAATTGTGCATGAATTCTAGAAAAAATGGCAAACACGCATATGCGCCTTTAAGGGGAAATTTGGCCAGCGCCTGCAAAATATTATGAATAGTGATTTTAAATTGGGTTTTATTTGTGAAAAACTGTTTCACTGAACACTAATTATGCTTTAGATGCCTAATAATGTGTCTATTCTTCATATTTAATCACAATTACCCCTGTCTGACACTAAAATAAGGTCAATTTTGGCATAAAAATGTCAATTTTAGAAGAAAAAAATCTGAAATTTTCTAGATTTTCATGATAAAAATCCAGATTTTCACTTTTTTAGACAATTTAAACAGATAAAAGTGGTCAAAACCCTATCTGGGATGCATTTCCATACATTTGAATGCAAAAAAATGAAAACATGAATTTAATAGAATTTTGCCCTTCTTTAGGTTAGAAACCACCAAATAGATTTGCTCTATAGCTCAATGTAAATTGGCCATAGTAGGCTCCAATTTTCAACTTTTTTTAGTCTATGGCCACCTGGACCACATATATCATTGTAAAGAGGGGCAGTTAAGCTTCAAAATAATGCAATAAAAAAGGGGGGTCATGTATCTTCTAAGAAAGTTTTTGTCCTTCAAACACGGTCTATCCGTTTTTACGCATGTCCGGATTTATAAGTTCTGGGTTTTACCCTAGTCTACTTTCACTTTGGTATCAAGAACAAAATAGCGGAATAATACAAATATTACAGTTTTACTACACCACATGCATATTTACCAACCATTTAAACTCAATTTTATCATTCAACTCCACATTTGTCAAGAAATATCTCCATTTACAGGCAAACCAAAGTTTTTTTAAGGACTACTTGAGTGTATCACCACTTGGTCCGCGGAGGCATTTAGTGGTTCTTTACCTTAAGACAGCCTAGTTTTACTTATTAAAGTGATTTTTGCACTTTTTTCAATACTACTATGTATATGCAGCACACAACAATCAATTCTAGACAAATTGTGCATGAATTCTAGAAAAAATGGCAAACACGCATATGCGCCTTTAAGGGGAAATTTGGCCAGCGCCTGCAAAATATTATGAATAGTGATTTTAAATTGGGTTTTATTTGTGAAAAACTGTTTCACTGAACACTAATTATGCTTTAGATGCCTAATAATGTGTCTATTCTTCATATTTAATCACAATTACCCCTGTCTGACACTAAAATAAGGTCAATTTTGGCATAAAAATGTCAATTTTAGAAGAAAAAAATCTGAAATTTTCTAGATTTTCATGATAAAAATCCAGATTTTCACTTCTTTAGACAATTTAAACAGATAAAAGTGGTCAAAACCCTATCTGGGATGCATTTCCATACATTTGAATGCAAAAAAATGAAAACATGAATTTAATAGAATTTTGCCCTTCTTTAGGTTAGAAACCACCAAATAGATTTGCTCTATAGCTCAATGTAAATTGGCCATAGTAGGCTCCAATTTTCAACTTTTTTTAGTCTATGGCCACCTGGACCACATATATCATTGTAAAGAGGGGCAGTTAAGCTTCAAAATAATGCAATAAAAAAGGGGGGTCATGTATCTTCTAAGAAAGTTTTTGTCCTTCAAACACGGTCTATCCGTTTTTACGCATGTCCGGATTTATAAGTTCTGGGTTTTACCCTAGTCTACTTTCACTTTGGTATCAAGAACAAAATAGCGGAATAATACAAATATTACAGTTTTACTACACCACATGCATATTTACCAACCATTTAAACTCAATTTTATCATTCAACTCCACATTTGTCAAGAAATATCTCCATTTACAGGCAAACCAAAGTTTTTTTAAGGACTACTTGAGTGTATCACCACTTGGTCCGCGGAGGCATTTAGTGGTTCTTTACCTTGATCAATAACTGATAATTTCAAATGCTATATAACACTACAAGATACTACACTCATATTGCAGTGGTTTTCAATAAAATAAGACTATAAATGAACATGTGGTAAATCGATTCCAAAAATCCTCACTTATGTTTAATTTTCAATGTTTTTGCCCAAAAAATGTCTGAAAATGGACAACATTTGAGCCATTAGATTAGCAATATTTTATGCAGGCAGATAACATGTGTCCATCATACTGATTTATAATCAAATAACATAACAAATGGCATTACAGTAAACCGATTCCAAAAATCACCATTTGTGTTTATATTTTGAAGGATTTTACCCCAAAATATCGTATCTTGATCAATAACTGATAATTTCATAAGCTATATATTACTACAAGATACTATACTCATATTGAGGTGGTTTTCAATAAAATATGGTTATAAATTACCATGTAGTCTGCCGATTCCAAAAATCCTCACTTTAGTTTGTTATTTGTCATGTTTTAACCCCAAAATACAGGCGTCATGTGTTAGTATAGAACTCCATATTAAGTATGTTACAAGGCAACAATTATGTGGCAGGATACAACATAAAACATTTTTGTGCATGTTTTGCCTCGTTCTGAAATTCGCAGAAAATGATGTCGTAACTTTAAACTCAATTTTCTCTAATTGTTATCAATGTCATTAAGGGCCCTTTTCTCAGATCGCGGCTCATTTATATCCTTTGAATTATATTTATACAGGTCTGTCAACGTCATAAGAAACTAAAGGGTATACAAAATGGATGCCTTAAAAAGGGAGATTGGACAGAAGATAGGCGGAGATTCTGCTGAAGCCCCGCTAACATTCACATTGATATATAGTGCAAAGAGGGACGGATTCGATGTGGATATATTCCATAAGCTATGTGATGGAAAAGGTCCAACTGTGACAGTTTTACACGGCAAAGGAGTTTTCTTCGGTGGGTACACAAGTCAGTCATGGGTGTCACATGAAAAGACGGCGAAGATAATAGACGAACATGCGTTTTTATTTTGCCAGGAAGAACACCACAGTGCCCCGACTATCATATTTGAAGCAAACGATGACCAACGGACAATAACTTGCTCCAAAAAGTTTGGCCCAACATTTGGTGGTGCCCACTTCAGTCCGTATGATCTTCAGGTATTCAAGCCACAGAAGGACGTTCTTCAGGTATTCAAGTCACAGAAGGACGTTGATAAAAAGCTTGAGGAGAAAAGTGATTTTGTGGTAATCAATGGTCAAATAAATTTCAACAGCGTTTATCGTAACAGCGAATTCATCAAGCAACCAAACGGAGGAAATCTGGCGGTGAAAGACGTTGAAGTTTACCAAGTCGAAGGTATGCTTAAACTTTTTTCTCAAACTGAATGATATTTCTATTTTGTGAATAATGGTTAAATATCCAGTTACTGCAAGTTGACGCCAACGAACCGTTTATTTCACACAAGGTTATTTCGTTTGTTCTGACTCGTGCCATTTGGAGTAATTGTGTTCATTTTCAAGGTGCTCTTTTGTAAGATCGTTGCCCACCATAACGCTGCTCCGTATCTTTCAAAAGTGCATGACCGCTTAATCTTCATATTTTCGTTCGGTTATGTGTAGGCATTGTGCAGTGTATTTGTGTTTGGTATGCGCTGTTTTGTTTTCTGTGTACTGGTTTAGGTTTATTGATGCCTCCCTGTCCGAACTCATATAACTAACAATTTTCGTTCTGTTTCTTAACTTTGTAACCCAAGTTTCATTCTAATCTTATGATTGCAATGAATACTTTTTATTTCTGTTATAATGTTTTCAGAGCTGGAGAAGTACAAGCTGTATGATGAACAACGGGTAAGTTATTCTGTTTCGTTTCTCCGACTGTCTGTGTTATTTAATTAATTTCTTGATCTATAGATTTATTGTTCCCAAATGCAAAACATCCCACTTATTTAATGGATTATCCTTGTGATGTATGTTTATCCATGATGTGTGTTATCATTTATTGAACTATTTAAATGATTTATTAGCAATGAAGGGAGAATGTAAGCTGGTCATATTGAAATGTTTTGATAACTTGCGAGATGTATCCCGTCCTCGGAGATATATCACATCAATTAAAGATAAATCAGATGTATTTATCACTTAAACCACGGCGCGAGAGTTAATAACTAAAGCGCTTATAGCGCTACGAGAACAGGGTTTGATGGCTTCCAATATGTAGGATAAGAAGAATCTACAATAAAAAGCACACCCTTTTTAGCTCACCTAAGCACGAATGTGCTCAAGGTGAGCTTTTGTCATACCGAGATGTCCGTCGTCCGTCGTCGTTCGTCGTCGTCCGTCGTCGTCGTCAACAATTTCTTCAAACGACATCTTCTCCTAAACCGCTTGGCCAATTTCAACCAAACTTCACAGTAATGATCCTTGGGTGACCCTCATTAAAAATAGCTAAAACCGTTCCTCTCCGATAAACAAGATGGCCGCCAGAGGTATAAATAGAAAAATATTTAAACGACTTCTTCTCCTTAACCACTTGGCCGATTTCAATAAAACTCTACATGAGTGATGTTTGGGTGACCCTTAACCAAAATAGCTAAAATAGTTCCGCTCTGCTTAACTAGATGGCCGCCAGAGCTAAAAATAGAAATATCCTTTAAACGACTTCTTCTCCTTAACTGCTTGGTGAATTTTTATAAAACTTTACAGTAATGATCCTTGGGTGACCCTCATTAAAAATACCTAAAATCGTTCCGCTCCAAAAAACAAGATGGCCACCAGAGATATTAATAGAAAAATCTTTAAATGATTTCTTCTACTTAACCACTTGGCCAATTTCAATAAAACTTTACAGGAATGATCTTTTGGGTGACCCTTAACCAAAATAGCTAAAATCGTTCCGCTTCGCTAAACAAGATGGCCGCCAGAGCTAAAAATAGAATTCTCCTTTAAACAACTTGTTCTCCTTAACTGCTTTACGGGCTTTGATAAAACTTTACACAAACGATCTTTGGTTGACTGTTAACCAATTTAGCTAAAACTGTTCCAGTCCATTAAAGAAGATGGCCGCCATAGCTAAAAGTAGAAATATCCTTTCAACGGCATCTTCTCCTTAACCGCTTGATGAATTTTGAATAAAACTTTACAGGAATGATCTTTGGGTGACCTGTAACCAAAATAGCTTAAATGGTTCCGGTCTGCTAAACAAGATGGCCACCAGAGCTAAAAATTGAAATTTCCCACATGACTCAGGTGAGCGTCACTGGCCCCTCAGTGGCCTCTTGTTGTACACAAAATTTAATGTATCAACTCTTAAAAGAGACCGATAATTGGAGGGCTTCCTGATGGCATTGACAAACTGAGAACCGTAAAACCAACCTAAGCAACCCTGTTTATAAACCATATTACCCTACTCTTTAGTGTTATAACTATGCAAATGAGGCGACTGATCACTTTTTATGTATTCATACGCGTTGGCAAAAGTATATAGCTATACATATATAGACTTCATACATAGCAAAATAGGTCCGTGATTACGATTAAAATATACCCGTTTCGGTACAATAATTATGCAACACTGACATGGTAATTAATAAACAGTGCTACACTACGTTTATTTGCTCATGCATTTTAACTGCATTATTCAGTGACTCTGTTCTCTTCTAAAGATGAAACCTGTCAACGTTTAACTCATTTGCAGGGTTTATTTTGTTTATGTGTAAAAAGAATCTTCAAGAGTGTATTTCAATGTATAATTTATAAAGCTCGTTGGATAAAAGTCATACAATACTCGTTAAATAACTTCAATATGAAAAGACGCCCATGTAAGATCCTCTATATTTATCACATTCGTTGTTTGATAAGAGCTTAAAGTTGTGTCAGTAACGTTCGCACAACTTTCACACTAATGATAATGTACACTCATTTGAAGTTATTTGTACACCAACAAAAACCCAATGCATGCAATAATGTATTAACATTTCCTCTGATACAAATCAGTTTTTGTAACTACGAAAATGCTCCAATTGGAGTAGGGAGTATGAGTTGGAACCTTGAGTACGTTTTCCAAGGTTTATAATCACCGGGCCTTTATTTCGTTTTCTGCTGTTAAACCCTTAGATATAATGCATACATTTTGTTAAACTGAAAGAGGAGTAACGTTCCTGTGTTTATTTAAAAAAGGTATGTGTAAATTTGACAGGGAAGGTAGCACTCAATCTAACCAGCCGAGCACAGAAATCAGAAACACTAAAACACAACCACACTGAGCAATGCCTACACATAAGTCAGAGTTAACTGTTAATTATTGCTGGCGCTATTTCTTTGTAAACAATGGTCGTATTTCATGGCCACTTTGTCTGGCCGATCAGTGACAAGTCTTTTTGTGCTAATCGACTGTTCCCTTCGATCGGATAGAGTTTTAAAGGACGTTAGATTGTTGTTTACACATTTCAATTTTGCCCAGGCTATGTCTCTGTGAACATTGGTCGTATTTAATCGAACTTGTTTATGACTGATAAGTTCCTAGTTTAGTTGTGCATATCATTGGTGCACACAATATTACACAACTAGCCATATATGACCGTTATTTAAGGGTTTAAATTTGAGCTCCGTGAAGTTGGCAGCGGGTTACAAGTTGGTAGTTCGATATTCAATTTCTAACTGATAGCCAATACCGAACTAGCACAAAGTTAGTTATTCGACACCCTTTGGCTAATATCGAACTGGTGTCCAATCTGCTGCTAGCACCAAGTTCGTTATTCAACATTAGAAGAGGTAGAATACCGAACTGGGGCCGAATGTTCTGCAAGCAGCGAGTTCGATATTCAACTAGAAAAGAAGGCGAATACCGAACGGCGTTCGTATCTTCTGCCAGCAGCGGGTTCGATATTCAACTCGATACTATTGCGAATACAAAACTGGGTTCGAATCTTCTGTCAGCAACGGGTTCGATATTCAACTTTATAATACATTTTGTATTGTGAATACCGAACTGGGTTCGAATTTTCTGCCAGCAGCGGGTTCGATATTCCACCCAAAAGAAGGAGAATACTGAACTGGGGTCGAATCTTCTGTCAGCAGCGAGTTCGATATTCAACTAGAAATGAAGGCGAATACCGAACGGGCTCGAATCTTCTGCCAGCAGTGGGTTCGATATTCAACTAGAAAAGAAGGCGAATACCGAATGGTGTTCGAATCTACTGCCAGCAGCGGGTTCGATATTCAACTAGAAAAGAAGGCGAATACCGAACTGGGGTCGAATCTTCTGCCAGCAGCGAGGTCGATATCTAACTAGAAAAGAAGGCGAATACCGAACGGGGTTCGTATCGTCTGCCAGCAGCGGGTTCGATATTCAACTCGAAAAGAAGGCGAATACCGAACGGGGTTCGTATCGTCTGCCAGCAGCGGGTTCGATATTCAACTCGATACTATGAGGAATACCTATAGGCTAGTGGCCGAGGGGTGCTTTTTGGTCGGATACCCCTCCCCATGGTAGAACATTTCACAACCTGTTTTTTATTGACGATGGGGGTATTGTGTGTTGGAAAACGGTGGTTGTGAATCTGTGATCAATGTAGGTCATTATGAAAATCGACATTTTATGTGTGTTTTTCAGTGTTTTGAGAGGCAATTTTACGACATATTTCGTCCATGTACAGAACAAGATAGATACCATTTTACTCAGGAAAAACAATACACATACATTATTATTGTTGAATCGTATCACATTATGGGTGTCTTATAACATAAACAAATTCCAGCTCCATACGAGCTTGAGAAATTTTATTTTTGGGTAAAAACATTAAAAAATAGAAACGAAAAGTGCGAATTTTAGGAATCGGTGCACCACTATTTCATATATCGATCTATTCGAAATAAAATCACTTGGATGGGAAGGTAGTGCTCTGTAGTTTAACATATCAAAAATCTATTGACCATCTATTACTCAAATTGCGATAATTTTGGGGTTAAATTGTTAAAAAACATAAACGAAAACTGCGAATTTTAGGAATCGGAGCACTACAATTTCATTTATTGTTCTATTCGGAATACAATAGCTTGGATGGGAAGGTAGTAACCTATAGTTTAATATATCGAAAATATATTGACCAACTATTACTCATAATGCGATAGTTTTAGGGTTAAATTGTTAAAAAGTATAAACGAAAAGTGCGAATTTTAGGAATCGGTCCACGACAAATTCATATATAGATACATTTGTATATTCGAAATGTAATCACTTGAGTGGGGAGGTAGTAACCTGTAGTTCAATATATCAAACATGAATTGACTGGATATTACCCAAAATGCGATAATTTTGGGGTTAAATTGTTAAAAAGTATCAACAAAAAGTGCGAATTTTTGGAATCGGTCGACTACAATGTCATCTTTCATTTTATTTGATAATTAATCACAGAGATATATAGGTATGAAGGTCATGTTTAATACGCCGAGGTCCTACTTACTGACTCTTGTGCAAAACTCGCTAAATTTGGGGCAAAACTTCACAAAAATAAGCGAAAAATGCGATTTTCTGGAATTGGTGGATACATGTAACAGTGTCATTCGTGATGTAATTTGAAAACAAATCACATAAAAGTGCATAACACTATGTAGTTTAAGATATCTTAAAATATATTAAGCCTAGGTACTCGGCAAAATGAGATATTTTGAGGTAAAATATCACGAAAAATGAACAAAAATCTTGAATTTTGAGAATCAGTAGACTTCAATGGCATTAATGATTTGATTTGATGTTGAAGAACTGTGACATTTTTTTCAAATAACATGCAATTTAAAACATCAGAAATGTAGTATTTGGCTACTGTTTTAATTGAGATATTTTTGGATAAAAAGGCGAAAAAATAAGCCAAGACTGAAATTTCGGAATTGGTTGAATACAGTGTCATTGATGATATGATTTGATAACAAATCACCACGAAATGTGCTAAGTAATATGTAATTTAAGCTTTCAAAACTGTTGCCCCAGTCTATCGTACAATATGGGCAATTTTTGGGGTACAAAAAACAGTCGGTGTAAGCTTCAACTTAATCATAATGAGTGAGGTACTACTCACTGCCAGGTAAGGGTCGTCTGTGGTATTCAACCAGTGAAAACCAGTCCATTGAAATCGGCGGTACTACGGATTACCATGACAGCTTGATCTAATGATTCAAGCTCTTTGACACACAATCCTTACCTCGAATTAACCAAAACAACGTAAACTAACGCATACAAGTTTCATATTCATCCAATTCAGAAAATAATAATTTGGTCAATGCTACACGAAGGAGTTAGATGTGTTCGCGAAGACTATGTATACGCTCCATGCCATGGACTATGCTCGTTCGAAACGACCTTGGTAGTTTGAGTATTTTTCTCCAATTGATGATTGAGTCAACTACAATGTATTGACTTCACCGATAGGTCATGCTATGGTGTAACGAAAACGAGGGATCACCTAATGTGACTATCGGTATTGATGCAGAAAAATTGATTCATGATAGTTTAACTAAATTACATAGTAAGAACATATATTAAGCTTACTGTATGTTTTATGACCATAGTAAAGTTATACTTATATATCGAACAATATAGTATGATAGTATGACTGTGAAGGAAGGGGGGGCGTACTTGACCATCATCCGAATGGGTAGGCAGATGTCATAATGTCAACAGTTGATGTCACTTGAACAGTAGGTTTCGAATTTTACTACTCGCAATAACAAAGGTCTGTCAGGATCACCAAACAACAATGACACTGGAGCTTTGAATATACGTTTGTAATTATATATTGTATGGTGTCTGTCATTACACTGCTCATGTTATCGACTATACGGAAAAGGACAGTAATCGAGCTCTGAATTGGGCCACCCACTGTCCACACTATGCTAGTTAATCTTATGGACACGTCTGATATAAGTTCAGTATACATAATTAACCCAACAAGTCCAGTAACGAAGTGTTTACAAAATTACAATAGTTCATTGGAAGCATGATATGAAAATGTTGACGAGGAACATTTCGCATACCCGATACTATGTTGAATTATGTAAGTTTCAATCAATATCGATAGTTCTAAATCTACTAAAACACCCATTTTCTATTGGTGTCGTATTCAAGGGTAACATATAACAACAAAAAACAATTAAGCATTATAACCTCCAGCTGAATAAAACTACATAATATCAATCTATAACAAACGGAACAAAACAGGACAGAACAAAACAAAGCCGAACCGAATCGAACAAAACATAAACATATCTTGATTGTAAATATCATGTGAACAAATATATATCCATATATATATGCACTATGGTAGAGTACAATTGTTGGGTTATGAGGGTGGTGACCACCAACAAGTAGTACATGAATATGTAGGTATTTGTACAGACATATATTATATGTCATGCGCATGATCAGATTTGGACCAGAGCTTGTTATAAGAGCAATAAACCGATTAGCTATTTCCAAACTGTCTCACGAAGCAGCTATGATTGTTATTTATACTGTACCTGCAGTGGTTAAGAAATTACGAGTAGAGCATATTAGTCTCGGTGGCGATGTACTCTCGATGAAACTAAATGAGCTTCGGTGGTTTCGGGAACTGGATGCTCTGGACTATGGGAAGTTTCTTGAAAGTTATGAGAAATGTACATTTGCATTTACATCGCGAGTAGGCCTATACCGGGATATTACAATGAAATGCATTAAATTTTAATTCCACGTCGCCGATGAGAATTTCCTCAGTGTGACCTAGTCTCCAGTCTTACCCATTAATTAATATTTGTTCTATATAGATAATAATTAGGTTCGGATAAATTGTTGCAGTCTTTAAAATGTCTTGGTGCGTTCCTGTGGTGACATTTGATATTTATAGTTTTATTGGTATACTCAGTTTGAAACTCTTAAGCACAATATTTCATGTACAGGGTGTCTCAAAATACATGTCCGCTTGTTGAGGACGTATCACTCCGTAATGTATTGCTTTACATATCTGATTTATATATATGATCACAGGGCATTCAAATCAATGTAGAAATAACGAAACAATTATCCAAAATAATGCATACGAAACGTATAGAATGCATTTTTAGTAGCTACCCCAATTCGGTAAAAACCTGTGTTTGACGTCGTTTGACGATTTTATAACGTTCACATAACTTTGAGTCGGATGAGATGTTTCCATTTTCTCCACAAATTGATATTTTGAGTTTCGATGTAGTTATAGATCTTGAACTGTTTAATCTAACTTTCAAATAGTATAAGAAGAAATAAACATTTAGGATATTTTGGTAACTTTTTCCTGATTTCAATAAAAGTAGCATAACCAAATTCATTCCCCTACCAAGGCATTTTTTGGTGATTGATACTTCATTAAGTACTAGTTTATACCTTAAAGTTACATTATATGACTATATTCGGACTGTTGGAGATAAGCTAGACATACCGCTATACATTCAATCGAGTATGCTCATTCGAGGCGTCTGGTGGTGCATCTTTTACGAATATGATATGCCCAGAAATGTGTGAATATCAAGTTTTTAGTCCTAATTGTTTTTAAAATGTGTTCCTCCCTTAAATACGTCCGATTTCCCGATTTCATTTTCTAATGACCCCTGATCAGTTTCTCGGTCAGTGTGTGCATAGTAGTGTACGACTGACTATTACTATGCCCACATATGATATCAATTTCACCCATTTTACCGTTCAAACTATGCTATCTGCCTCTTCGGACATTTTAAAACGTCCGTTGCTCATGGCGTTAGTATAATGTATATGACGTCATCAAATGTTCGAGTATTGACATATGATGTAATTCAATTTAAATTTAGCTTTCATTTGAGACTATTATTATCAATTTACTGACTCATTTGGCAAAGTTATGACCCTTCAACAAGCGGACATGTATTTTGAGACACCCTGTACATGTTTGTATTTACTGTTGAACATCCGGTAGGACTCATGATGGCTGTAACAATAGGCGATTTTGGTGTCCTTAATCGCTAGGAAGATCAATCAGCTAATGAAAACAAATTGGAACATTTCTTGGACATTCAGATGTTGTGGTAATATTTCAGCTCATTAGGGCACCAATTGTTCATGATGAGCTTATTTGATTGCCTTTCGTCTGTGGTATATTTTGTACGACTAAACCCCAAAACATTGAATTGTATGCAATTGCAAATTCACTTAATTCAAGATATCTTTAACTGAATTTACTTTGTTCCAATCAGAACACTAAACTATGAATGAATTTGTATTCTGCTGATTCCAAACACCCCGCATTTCGTTTATATTTTAGAGGATGTTGAACAAAATATATACATTTCAACAATGTCCAGACACTTAATGTCATGTTTCACGCTGGACTTTATACATACACGCCACAATTGTTCAACATGAAATAAAATCATTTATGACATTGACGTCTACTGATTCTCAAGGTCACAAACCACTAAATAAATTTGTTCTTTAGCTCAATGTAAAGTTACAATAGTCAGTCCCAGGTTGATACATGTTAAAGTCTATGGCCAGGTGGCAGACATATATCAATGAAAAGAAGGGGCTACCAGCTTTAAGAAAATACAAAAAAAAACAGGGGGTCACGTATCATATAAGAAAAATTTTGTCCGTCCAACGCGGTGAACATATTTTTACAGGCGCACGGACCGACCAAATCCGGGTTTTACCCTACCCTACTTTCGCTTTGGTATTTTGGCCAACCTCAAAATTCACGACTTTTGTTCATTTTTCGTGATGTTTTACCTAAAAATATCTCTTTTTGCCGTGTACCAATGCTTAAGATATTTTAATATCTTAAACTAAATATTATTATGTACTCATTGAAGTGATATGGTTTCACATTACTTCATAAATGAAACTGAAATCCACCGATTCCAAACAATCGCATGTTTCGCTTATTTTTGAGAAATTTTGCCCCAAATTTAGCGAGTTTTGCACATAATTCAGCAAGTAGGACCTCGGCGTATTAAACCTAACATTAATACCTACATATCGCTGTGATTAAATATCAAATAAAATGAAAGACGGCATTGTAGTCGACCGATTCGAAAAATTCGCACTTTTCGTTTATACTTTTTCACAATTTAACCCCAAAATAATCGCATTTTGAGTAATAGCTGGTCAATAGATGTTTGATATATTAAACTACATGTTACTACCTCCCCACTCAAGTGATTGTATTTCGAATAGATCGATAAATGAAGTTGTCGTTGACCGATTCCTAAAATTCGCACTTTTCGTTTTTGCTTTTTAACAATTTAACCCCAAAATTGTCGCATTATGAGTAATAGCTAGTCTATATATTTTTGATATATTAAACTACAGATAACTGCCTCCCCACCCAAATGATTTTATTTCGAATATATAGATACAAAAAATTGTGGTGCACCGATTCCTAAAATTCGCAGTTTTCGTTTATGATTTTTAACAATTTAACCCCAAAAGTATCGCAATTTGAGTAATAGCTGATCAATAGATTTTTGATATATCAAACTGCAGATTACTACCTTCCCATCCAAGTGATTTTATTTCGAAAAGATCGATGTCTGAAATTGTGGTGCACCGATTCCTAAAATTCGCACTTTTCGTTTCTATTTTTTAATGTTTTTACCCCAAAAATAGGTGTTTACAAGCTAGTATGGAGTTAGATTTTTATTATGTCATAAAACAACCATATTGTGATATGTTTCAACAATAATTATGTATGTGCATTGTTTTTCCTGAGTAAAATGGTATCTGCCTTGTTTTGTACATGGACAAAACGTGTCGTAAAATTGCCTCTCAAAACGCTTAAAACACACATAAAATGTCGATTTTCATAATGACCTACATTGATCCAAGACTCACAACCATCGTTTTCCGACGACAAAGACACCCCTCTTCAATAAAAAACAGGTTGTGAAATGTTCTACCATGGGGAGGGGTTGCACCCATTTCTAAGCCACTTTTTGAGGTTTGGCCACTAGCCTACTAACGGGGTTTGAATTTTCTACTAGCAGCGGGTTCGATATTCACCTCGAAAAGAAGGCAAATACGACAATCTTCTGCCAGCAGAGGGTTCGATATTTAACCCGAAAAGAAGGCGAATACCGAACTGGGGTCGAATCTTCTGCCAGCAGCGAGGTCGATATCCAACTAGAAAAGAAGGCGAATACCTAACGGTGTTCGAATCTTCTGCCAGCAGCGGGTTCGATATTCAACTCGATAATATTGCTAATACAAAACTGGGTTCGAATCTTCTGTCAGCAACGGGTTCGATATTCAACTTTTTAATACATTTTGTATTGTGAATACCGAACTGGGTTCGAATTTTCTGCCAGCAGCGGGTTCGATATTCCACCCAAAAGAAGGAGAATACTGAACTGGGGTCGAATCTTCTGTCAGCAGCGAGTTCGATATTCAACTAGAAATGAAGGCGAATACCGAACGGGCTCGAATCTTCTGCAAGCAGTGGGTTCGATATTCAACACGACAATATGACGAATACCGAACTGGGTTCTAATCTACTGCCAGCAGCAGGCTCGACATTCAACTCGACAAGAAGGCGAATACAGAACTTGGTTCGAATCTTCTGCCAGCAGCGGGTTCGATATTCAACTCGATAATATGACGAATACCGAACTGGGTTCGAATATTCTGCCAGCAGTGGGTTCGATATTCAACTCGATTGGAAGGCGAATACCGAACTGGGTTTAAATCTTCTTCCAGCAGCGGGTTCGATACACAACTTTAGAATATGACGAATACCGAATCGGTTCGAATCTTCTGCCAGCAGGTTCGATATTCAACTTGATAATATTGCGATTACGAAACGGGGTTCGAAACTTCTGCCAGCAGCGGGTTTGATACACAACATTATAATATGACGAATACCGAACTCGGTTCGAATCTTCTGCCAGCAGCGGGTTCGATATTCAACTCGAAAAGAAGGCGAATACCGAACTGGGTTCGAATCTTCTGTCAGCAGCGGCTTCGTTTTCAACGTGAAAATATTGTGAATACAGAACTGGGTTCGAATCGTCTGCCAGCAGCGGGTTCGATATTCAACTTGTTAATATTGCGAATACCGAACTTGATTCAATTTTCTGCCAGCAGTGGGTTCGATATTCATCTTGATAATTGATAATATTGCGATTAACGAACTGGGTTCGATTCAATTTTCTGCCAGCAGCGGGTTCGATATTCAACTTGATAATATTGTGAATACCGAACTGGGTTCGAATCTGCTGCCAGCAGTGGGTTTGATATTCAACTCTAAAAGAAGGCGAATACCGAACTGGGTTCGAATCTGCTGCCAGCAGCGGGTTCGATATTCAACTCGAAAAGAAGGCAAATACCGAACTGGGTTCGAATCTTTTGCCAGCAGCGGGTACGAAATTCAACTTGGTAAGAAGTCGAATGCCGAACTGGGTTCGACTCTTCTGCCAGTAGCGGGTTCGATATTCAACTCGAAAAGAAGGCGAATACCGAACTGGGTTCGAATCTTCTGCCAGCAGCGGGTTCGAAATTCAACTTGGTAAGAAGTCGAATACCGAACAGGGTTCGAACCTTCTGCCAGCAGCGGGTGTCATATTCAACTTGATAATATTGCAAATACCGAACTGGGTTCGAATCTTCTGCCAGCAGTGGGTTCGATATTCAACTTCATAATATTGCGAATGCCGAACGGGGTTCAAATCTTCTGCCAGCAGCGGGTTCGATATTTAACTTTGTAATATCGAATCTTCTGCCCGCAGTGGGTTTGAAATTCAACTTGATAATATTTTTCGACTTCTTACCAAGTTGAATATCGAACAAACTACAAACCCCGTTCGGCATTCGCCTTCTTTTCGAGTTGAATATCGAACCCGCTGCTGGCAGCAGATTCGAACCCAGTTCGGTATTCGTCATATTATTGAGTTGTATATCAAACCCGTTGCTGGCAGAAGATTCGAACCGAGTTCGGTATTCGTCATAATATCGAGTTGAATATCGAAACCGCTGCTGGCAGAAGAATCGAACCGAGTTCGGTATACGTCATATTATCGAGTTGAATATCGAACCCGCTGCTGGCAGAAGAATCGAACCGAGTTCGGTATACGTCATATCATCGAGTTCAATATCGAAACTGCTGCTGGCAGAAGAATTGAACGCAGTTGGGTACTCGTCATATTATCGAGTTGAATATCGAACCCGCTGATGGCAGCAGATTCGACCCTTTTTGGTATTCTTTATATTATCAAGTTGAATATCGAACCCACCGCTGGCAGAAGATTCGGACCCAGTTCGGTATTCGCCATCTTTTCCGTTTGAATATCGAACCCGCTGCTGGCAGAAGATTCGAACCCAATTCGGTATTGTGATATTACCAAGTTGAATATCAAACCAATTGCTGGCAGAAGATTCGAACTCAGTTCGGTATTCGCAATATTTTCAAGTTGAATATGTGACCCGCTGCTTGCAGAAGATTTGAACCCAGTTCGTTATTCGCAATAATATCAAGTTGAATATCGAACTCGCTGCCTGCTGCAGATTCAAACAGAGTTCGGTATTCGTCATTTTATTGAGTTGAATATCGAAACCCTTGCTGGCAGAAGGTTCGAACCCTGTTCGGTATTCGCCTTCTTTTCGAGTTGAATATCGAACCCGCTGCTGGCAGAAGATTCGAACCCAGTTCGGTATTCGCCCTCTTTTCGGGTCGAATCACGAACCCGGTGCTGGCAGAAGATTCGAAACCCGTTCGGTATTCGCAATATTATCAAGTTGAATATCGAACCCGCTGCTGGCAGCAGATTCGAACCCAGTTAGGTATTCGTCATATTATCGAGTTGAATATCGAACCCGCTGCTGACAGAAGATTCGAACCCAGTTCGGTATTCGCCCTCTTTTCGGGTTGAATCACGAACCCGTTGCTGCCAGAAGATTCGAAACCCGTTCGGTACTCGCAATATTATCAAGTTGAATATCGAACCCGCTGCTGGCAGAAGATTTGAACCCAGTTCAGTATTTGTCATATTATCGAATTGAATATCGAACCCGCTGCTGGCAGAAGATTCGAACTCAGTTCGGTATTCGCCTTCTTTTCGAGTTGAATATCGATCCCGCTGCTGGAAGCAGATTCGAACCCAGTTCGGTATTCGTCATATTATCGAGTTGATTATGGAACCCGCTGCTAGAGACGATTCGAACCCAGTTCGGTATTCGCTTTCTTTTCGTGTTGAATATCGAACCCGCTGCTGGCAGAAGATTCGACCCCAGTTCGGTACAGTATTTGCCTTCTTTTCGGGTTGGATATCGAACTCACTGCTGGCAGAAATTCGAACCCCGTTAGGTATTCTACCTCTTTAAAAGTTGAATAACAAAATTGGTGCTAGCAGCAGATTGGACACCAGTTCGATATTGGCGAAAGGGTGTCGAATAACGAACTTTATGCTATTTCGGTATTGGCTATCAGTTAGAAATTGAATATCGAACTACTAACTTGTAACCCGCCACCAACTTCACGGAGCTTTAAATTTGGTTAATGTAATAAACATGTATAGTAAATAATCGGTATGTGACCTACCACCTTGTCAGTTTTTAGGATAATATTTGTTGTATATACGCCATTGATTAACATATACATGTACGTTTTTATACAAGACATATTTCATTTTCAAATGTTACGTATTTTTTCTCAGCAGATGTTTGAAGCGTTGTCCTTATTCTAGCAAAGTAAATCACCAATACTTCTTTGCATTTTACACATTGATGCTATCAATTTCATATTGCATTGTAGTAATTAAATATATATCGCCTTTAGACATTCCCATGCTCAAAGATGCAAAGGGTTTATGGTCGGTGAGGGTAGGAGAGGGGAAATCAAATACGGTCTTCAGCAAAATAATTATATCGCAAAATTTCTTGGAATCACAGAAAATGCACAGCTTCATTGATGACGTTGTTGCCACCTAGTTCACACGGCATGCATTCTTGTCCCCATCTTATAACAGTTTAGGCTCATTAGCTTTGAAATAAGGGTCAAATCACTTTTCTATCATTAAATCTGACAGTTATATACGTTATTTATGTTATCATATATTAATGATTAATAACCCTACAGTGAATCATACTTTTAACAGGAATCCGTTTTAGAGAGTATTCAACTACACCTTATGGAACTATTTCATAAAGAAGTATCCTTCAAATCCTTATATTCTACATCGGAGCATGGGTGTTCTGCTTCACGTTTCCACAACCTTTGTGACCATAAAGGATCTACATTGACGGTATTATATGGGAAACGGAATATCTATGGAGGGTTCGCCACAGAGTCGTGGTCATCTAGCGATGATACCCACGTGATTCAATCAAGCATATTCCGGTTTTACAAACGTGTAGATAGAGGAATCACATTTACACCACTTACCAAAGGAACATTTATTTGTTTCACGGATTCCGGTCCAGCGTTTGGAACTGACCTTCAAGCTTTCAAGGGGAACATAAAAACTCCAAAAAACGGATATTTCAAATCAAACGGTTATGCAAAATTCAAAAATGAAGATGACCCGTCGAACAACATAGATATGGACATGGTTGTAAGAAACATAGAAGTCCTTAAAGTACAAGGTATAAGCATACGTATAACTGTATTTTCAAAATTTCGAAACAAGTATTTCATATTTACTCTGATTAAGGAAGCGTTAATAGTAGAAACACTGTGTTGTGTGTCCATTCAGAATGATCTATAATCCTTGTAAGAAGTCGCCATTGGTCAATTACTAGTACTGTATTTATTTCTTTAACACAAATGTCTTAAAATCACGCATATACTTGTTATACTTATTGTTACAGCCCGCCATTTAAATTCATCATTATGTTAAATGTATTTAAAGTTGATGTTTTGGTGACTTCAACCTGAAAAAAACGGCTTCGACATCCATACAGTTTAATATTGTAGTAGGCTTAGAGGTATTGTTCTTCGTAATATATACACTGCTTTAACGTATTATGTACATTTATCGAACTAAATACATACGTATATGTGCCGTGGACTGCAGAAATCAGGCCAGATGCGGTAACGTCTATTTTTAGAAAAATGACGTAAAAAACTTGCGCTGTTTTTTTCGCGGATTTTCTAATTTAATGACTTATATTTTCAATTGTAATTGTATAAAAACGTTCTGCTTTAGAAAATAAATAATTAAGTTATATCAACAACATTTCACAACCACTTCACGAAATGTTTTAGTGTAGTCTAGCCATAATAGCGGTGTAAAGGTCACCAAACCAAAATGGCGCACAATTGATTGTTTGTGTTATGTTGAGCGCAGTTTGTAAGGTTTAACGATGAGAAATGACGCTGATGTTGGTTTGATCTGGTTGATATCGAATTATAAAGCTTTTATTTGGAGGTAAGCATATCTTTCATTGTCTGTCATTGCTTTACTGTTGAGAATTATGGGTTTAAATTCGTTGAAAACATTGACTTTGAAAGCGAAAGTTGACTTTAAAATGCTACAAAACAGTCGGTTTTTATGTGGATGAGTCCATTGTATACTCGATTCTTCATAGCATAGTGCAAATTTTTGTCTGCAGATTATGAGTTAACATGAGGATTGTTCATGGCTGATTTTATGGATGTATTCATGTTTGTTGACATATCCCCACCCACCTTACCGAAGTTTGCACACATCAAGTCAATTGACTGCCATTTGTCTTCATTTTTTCAAATTCTGAAATTCAGTAATTTTCATACACTACTGTTTACTAAGGAAATAGGTCTGGTTTAGGGCTCAAACCCATGACTGTCTGAACTGACAAGTAAATTTATTTGACAGTTCAGCTACTGTACTGTAGGCTTCCATCCCTACAAAAATGTATGTGGCTCAAATTCACTAGGCCAATTTCCTGCCGCGTTCCTTAGGAATAAACGGGTTCAATATATGTGCGTTTTGCTCATCTGGACTTAACCACACAGCCAACTAACTGTACATGTCTACAACAATGTAACCATTTGGTATACACATGCATCTAGTAGATGTTTTACTTATAACTACAATGTAGTACAGTAGGCCTACTGAGTACTAGGAAATCCTTGATGCATCTAACAGTAAGATATGCCTGTTCTGTGGTTAGTTTTACAGTTTGACTACATGTAATAAAAGGCAAATTATACTTAGCTATATTCTACATATGAATAATGATCTTCATGAAATTAATTCTCATTTTCAGGATGTTCAATAATTGATCTTGAACAACATATGTGGACAAACCATGAACATGTCAGTTATGTTGAGTTTACTGTGGGGAGTTTGGACAGAGACCTCTATCTCAGGAATACAACTGATCCAATTATTAAACTTCCATAACAAGTTGTAAATCATATTACTTATTTCACTAACTCTCTGTAGTGGTTACTGGACCAAGGATATGTATACCAGTTGTTATACTGTTGACCTGACTGCTGATCATGAAGTGGTTGATCCACAGAACTATTTCAACATAATATATCAAGATTATGAGAGTAGCTGATATTATGCTAGTAATTTCAGTATCTGTTATCAATAGAGAACATATCAATCATAAATTCCAAATGTCATGTCCTTTTTTTAAAAGAATATTTATATAAGCTACTATAATACAAATCTTCTATTATTCTCCTATACAAAATGCTTGCAAGACTCTATTTGAGCAGTTTCCATTATAGATTTATAGAAGGCTTATGCTGCACAAATATATTAATTGGTTTAGTTATTAGTTCTTTTATTAGCATTGGCCTAAATTTGATTGCAATATGCCCAATATTTGAGTTGCTTTCATTTTGTCAGGACTAATAATTAATGGTTATGATACCCAACATAAACTGTGTACCAGTAATTAGCACTTTAATGCATTAAATTAGGATATTAAATTAAAAATAATCTTATTTCTTTTCAGAAACGTTGATACAGAGACCATATGGCAAAGATTGAAGATTAGAAACATTCCAGATGATTATAATAACTCAATTAGTCAGTTTTGGAAATCAACAATTCATGACTGGAAGTTAATTATACCTGAATTGTCATAGATGAAGAAAATCATGTACATAACTAACATTTGAAGAACTATAATTGTTAAAGAAACTACATGTATTTAAACAATTGTAACAATCTACAATACCCTATTTTCTAAAAGTTTTATTATAATTATTCTGTCAAGTGAAGCATGTTCCAGTTATGAGTTTAGATTTGTATATCATTTATACGATGTAAACTGTTGTCTTGTATTTCCGAGCTCCTTAACAGTTTCAGCGACGCATGCGCATTTGCGAATACAAGTTTCAAAATTGTCTGCACCATTTTCGGAAGAAAAAATGTTAACTTGACTAATTAGAACAAGAAAATTTAAAAATGTTCACAAATTTCGTAAAATTATAACTTTTTGATGTCTATGTCGATGCTCTGAATCCTGGTGATTGTTTCCCATGAAACCCGTGCCTCCGAAAAAACTGGTCTGTATTGGGCCCCTAAGTGATGCAATTTCAAATTTGCAGTTCAATTAAATAAATTTTGAGTAGTGCTTATCATAGTGCGTATTCCGTTGGGTATTAAAGACTTAGATGATAAAAATAATGCGCAATGAAAACGGGATGTGACAACAATCAACACTTGTTCTAAAATATCAGTTGAAATAATTACTAGGTGTATAGTTCCTGGTCGTCAAGGTGGCAACTATAATGCGCCGTCCAAAATAATGGCCTAAATTGATGCAGGATATTTGTGGGATGATTTATTTGGTCAATTTTTTCAAAATGCCTATGTAGAACATATGAAAGAGTTGAAATAAACTAAGCACGGATTTCATGAGAAGGCACGCAATTATGAGACAGAGGTATACTAGCATTGCATTGGTATCTTTTCAATCTATGTAAATGTTGATGTTATTTCATGTATTGTCTATTGATTATATGAATAAAGGCATTTATATTTGTTTCCGCTGCTATAACTCCAACGCGATATTCTGCAATGTCAATATAAACAGAAATCACTGATCATTACATCGTTTTAGGGAGAGCAGAAGTTTATTTTACCTGCTCACTTCTATTCATCAAGTAAATTAAAATAACGGTATAGCTTGGCCACATTGACATGAGCCTGACCTATTGATAAGCATAATTTAACAGTCGATATATTTTCTACCTTTACAACGCCGAGTGTATGTTTTTATAATCGGGTCCAGCATCACAAAGACGCTCGAGATGTAATACAAACCCAAATCTGAAATACCGATATTGCACGATTTGCTTGCGGAAATTGATACATTCAAAGCAAGAACCTTGTAATATATTCTTGCATAAAAGTCAGGCTTAGGTCAAAATAGCCAAGCAATACACGTTAAAAATATAATCCCTTTTCCGATATCCTTATGTTGTTATACCTGATTTGCCTGTTTACTTTAGGTGGCACAGGTCCCAATACCGCGTTAGAGTTATACTACTGGTTTAAAATGAATTGTTTTTCAAGCCTTGTATTATTCTGATGTGACTGAACTGTAGTTTTGTTCCTATACAAAAGTATGTCATTGAAATGGGATAAGAAAACACCTGAGAGAGCATTTCAGTACAAAAACCACTCGAAACAGTCTGTTATACTTTTGCGGTTGCTATGCAAAATGTTCTATTCCACCAGTTGTCAAGGACATTTGCATGATTGGAAATGCATGATAATTTTATACAGTATTGTAATGATAAGATGATGTTTAGTTCAGCTTGAATATCACTTGTGTATATACTGAGCCAAACAGCTATCTAAACGCTTTTTAAACTTGAATATTTCAGTGTCCTGTAAGTGTTCAAACCTAAAATTGTGCATAGTTATTTCAATATAGATTGTGCACCTAATGCGGCTTACCAAAAGAAAATACGTGTCAAAATCATTCATCCATGATGAAAAAGCTTCAAATCAAAGTTTTGCACGTTATGATCGATTGCTCTCGAATTGCACGAGTTTTGTGTGCATCACAAACATGAAAGTTCCTTTCATTTCACTCGTATGTGAATACCAATGCACATAAAAATACCTAAAACAGTATATTGAGAATTACAGGAGCATCGAAAAATAGTAAATTCAAGTGGGATAACTCTTGCATAATTTTACTTCTTTTTAAGTTCATTCACTACATTTTCCCATAAAATTGTATTGTCATGCGTTAGTGAAACACGTTGACTTTAAAAAATAATACATATTAGTCCTCAGTGCTTTTTTGCATGTGTTTGAAAAAACGTGTTTTCTCTCCATTCAGTATAATTATAGGACTCTTAGGCTAGTGGCCAAACCTCAAAAAGTGGCTTAGAAATGGGTGCAACCCCTCCCCATGGTAGAACATTTCACAACCTGTTTTTTATTGAAGAGGGGTGTCTTGGGCGTCGGAAAACGATGGTTGTGAGTCTTGGATCAATGTAGGTCATTATGAAAATCGACATTTTATGTGTGTTTTTAAGCGTTTTGAGAGGCAATTTTACGACACATTTTGTCCATGTACAAAACAAGGCAGATACCATTTTACTCAGGAAAAACAATGCACATACATATTTATTGTTGAAACATATCACAATATGGTTGTTTTATGACATAATAAAAATCTAACTCCATACTAGCTTGTAAACACCTATTTTTGGGGTAAAAACATTAAAAAATAGAAACGAAAAGTGCGAATTTTAGGAATCGGTGCACAATTTCAGACATCGAAATAAAATCATTTGGGTGGGGAGGCAGTAATCTGTAGTTTAATATATCAAATATATATAGACCAGCTATTACTCATAATGCGACAATTTTGGGGTTAAATTGTTAAAAAGCAAAAACGAAAAGTGCGAATTTTAGGAATCGGTCAACGACAACTTCATTTATCGATCTATTCGAAATACAATCACTTGAGTGGGGAGGTAGTAACATGTAGTTTAATATATCAAACATCTATTGACCAGTTATTACTCAAAATGCGATAATTTTGGGGTTAAATTGTGAAAAAGTATAAACGAAAAGTGCGAATTTTTTAAATCGGTCGACTACAATGCCGTCTTTCATTTTATTTGATATTTAATCACAGCGATATGTAGGTATTAATGTTAGGTTTAATACGCCGAGGTCCTACTTGCTGAATTATGTGCAAAACTCGCTAAATTTGGGGCAAAACTTCTCAAAAATAAGCGAAACATGCGATTTTTTGGAATCGGTGGATTTCAGTTTCATTTATGAAGTAATGTGAAACCATATCACTTCAATGAGTACATAATAATATGTAGTTTAAGATATTAAAATATCTTAAGCATTGGTACACGGCAAAAAGAGATATTTTTAGGTAAAACATCACGAAAAATGAACAAAAGTCGTGAATTTTGAGAATCAGTAGACGGCGGGCTGTTTGGAATCAGCAGAATACAAATTCATTCATAGTTTAGTGTTCTGATTGGAACAAAGTAAATTCAGTTAAAGATATCTTGAATTTAGTGAATTTGCAATTGCATACAATTCAATGTTTTGGGGTTTAGTCGTACAAAATGTACGACAGACGAAAGGCAATCAAATAAGCTCATCATGAACAATTGGTGCCCTAATGAGCTGAAATATTACCACAACATCTGAATGTCCAAGAAATGTCCCAATTTGTTTTCATTAGCTGATTGATCTTCCTAGCGTTTAAGGACACCAAAATCGCCTATTGTTACAGCCATCATGAGTCCTACCGGATGTTCAACAGTACATGTACATGAAATATTGTGCTTAAGAGTTTCAAACTGAGTATACTAATAAAACTATAAATATCAAATGTCACCACAGGAACGCACCAAGACATTTTAAAGACTGCAACAATTTATCCGAACCTAATTATTATCTATATAGAACAAATATTAATTAATGGGTAAGACTGGAGACTAGGTCACACTGAGGAAATTCTCATCGGCGACGTGGAATTAAAATTTAATGCATTTAATTGTAATATCCCGGTATAGGCCTACTTGCGATGTAAATGCAAATGTACATTTCTCATAACTTTCAAGAAACTTCCCATAGTCCAGAGCATCCAGTTCCCGAAACCACCCGAAGCTCATTTAGTTTCATCGAGAGTACATCGCCACCGAGACTAATATGCTCTACTCGTAATTTCTTAACCACTGCAGGTATAAATAACAATCATAGCTGCTTCGTGAGACAGTTTGGAAATAGCTAATCGGTTTATTGCTCTTATAACAAGCTCTGGTCCAAATCTGATCATGCGCATGACATATAATATATGTCTGTACAAATACCTACATATTCATGTACTACTTGTTGGTGGTCACCACCCTCATAACCCAACAATTGTACTCTACCATAGTGCATATATATATGGATATATATTTGTTCACATGATATTTACAATCAAGATATGTTTATGTTTTGTTCGATTCGGTTCGGCTTTGTTTTGTTCTGTCCTGTTTTGTTCCGTTTGTTATAGATTTATATTATGTAGTTTTATTCAGCTGGAGGTTATGATGTTAAATTGTTTTTTGTTGTTATATGTTACCCTTGAATACGACACCAATAGAAAATGGGTGTTTTAGTAGATTTAGAACTATCGATATTGATTAAAACTTACATAATTCAACATAGTATCGGGTATGCGAAATGTTCCTCGTCAACATTTTCATATCATGCTTCCAATGAACTATTGTAATTTGTTAAACACTTCGTTACTGGACTTGTTGGGTTAATTATGTAAACTGAACTTATATCAGACGTGTCCATAAGATTAACTAGCATATTGTGGACAGTGGGTGGCCCAATTCAGAGCTCGATTACTGTCCTTTTCCGTATAGTCGATAACATGAGCAGTGTAATGACAGACATCATACAATATATAATTACAAACGTATATTCAAAGCTCCAGTGTCATTGTTGTTTGGTGATCATGACAGACCTTTGTTATTGCGAGTAGTAAAATTCGAAACCTACTGTTCAAGTGACATCAACTGTTGACATTATGACATCTGCCTACCCATTCGGATGATGGTCAAGTACGCCCCCCTTCCTTCACAGTCATACTATCATACTATATTGTTCGATATATAAGTATAACTTTACTATGGTCATAAAACATACAGTAAGCTTACTATATGTTCTTACTGTGTAATTTAATTAAACTTTCATGAATCAATTTTCCTGCATCAATACCGATAGTCACATTAGGTGATCCCTCGTTTTCGTTACACCATAGCATGACCTATCGGTGAAGTCAATACATTGTAGTTGACTCAATCATCAATTGGAGAAAAATACTCAAACTACCAAGGTCGTTTCGAACGAGCATAGTCCATGACATGGAGCGTATACATAGTCTTCGCGAACACATCTAACTCCTTCGTGTTGACCAAATTATTATTTTCTGAATTATATGAATATGAAACTTGTATGCGTTAGTCTACGTTGTTTTGGTTAATTCGAGGTAAGGATTGTGTGTCAAAGAGCTTGGATCATTAGATCAAGCTGTCATGGTAATCCGTCTTGTCAACACCTCGTAGTACCGCCGATTTCAATGGACTGGTTTTCACTGGTTGAATACCACAGACGACCCTTACCTGGCAGTGAGTAGTACCTCACTCATTATGAATAAGTTGAAGCTTACACCGACTGTTTTTTGTACCCCCAAAAATTGCCCATATTGTACGATAGACTGGGGCAACAGTTTTGAAAGCTTAAATTACATATTACTTAGCACATTTCGTGGTGATTTGTTATCAAATCATATCATCAATGACACTGTATTCAACCAATTCCGAAATTTCACAGTCTTGGCTTATTTTTTCGCCTTTTTATCCAAAAATATCTCAATTAAAACAGTAGCCAAATGCTACATTTCTGATGTTTTAAATTGCATGTTATTTGAAAAAAATGTCACAGTTCTTCAACATCAAATCAAATCATTAATGCCATTGAAGTCTACTGATTCTCAAAATTCAAGATTTTTGTTCATTTTTCGTGATATTTTACCTCAAAATATCTCATTTTGCCGAGTACCTAGGCTAAATATATTTTAAGATATCTTAAACTACATAGGGTAATGCACTTTTATGTGATTTGTTTTCAATGAATGACACTGTTATCCACCAATTCCAAAAAATCGCATTCGTGATGTTTTACCTAAAATATCTCTTTTTGCCGTGTACCAATGCTTAAAGTCCCAATAAGGTTTAAAATGGTGGTATTTTCTATCTACAAAGAATATTGAAATATTGAGATATTAAATTATACTTAAAATGGTGCAAAGGGACCCCTATCTGACCTCTGGTCGCTGTTCCTTCTATGAGAAATAATCAACTGAAAACGCTATTTAGTATTTTGTCCTCCGTACAAAATACTAAATAGTGTTTACGTTTAAATTTTACGAACGATTCCGAAGATTTCGTCAATGATCGGAAGTATACGCACAAAACCCGGTACACCGGTATCTGCCGGTACCCTGTTGTAGGCCTATATTGTTTTGTATATTGCGTGGCATATTGTAGTCTTATCACGACTGACACCGTATTGAATGGCTAGGTATAATCCAATTAAAGGATATGTGTAGAAGTGTGAATGAATATATATCACTTAATATAATCATGGAATTATATAGACAAGCACATTAACTCCATGATATATAACATATCGCTGGCTTAGAATGAAAAGATCGTATCAACAAAATCATATTTTGAGAAAATAAGAAAATCTGTTTGACAAATTACTCTGTACTTATGGTTAACAAGCTTTCATGAAAATAGACTCATAAGAAGCGCCTTGTAATATATATTTCAAATATGGCACTTACGACCTTCTTTTTTTTTTTTTTTTTTTTTTTTAAGTTTGAGGTACCAACTCGGTTAACCCCGTTTATTCAATAAAAGAATGGTAACAACATGGTTTATGGTATTGACACAATAATACAATACAAGCAATACATGTATAATAATCACTACAATACAATAAATAACAGTATTATTACATGCAAGCTAATTTAAGATTAATTGATATGTTCTTTTATTTTACTTAATAAATGATCAGTATTATTTTTACAATAAGATTCACATAAATTCCAAAATTCTGATTTAAATAATTTGTAGATATCAAAAGACTTAGTTCTGCTTTCACTTAAAAAGTATGCTTTGTAAATACAAAATCCGAAAAGTGTTAAGATTAAATTCAAATAGGTATTTGCAGGATATGATAGTCTATCTCCTATTACAATACTCTGGAGAGATTGAAGGTTTTTATTTACTCCGCATTCACTTAAGCAATGCGTTAATTTGATCCAGGGATCTGTTACTACAGGACATTTTAAAAATGTATGATCATAATCTTCAATTACATTGCAGAGGTTGCAATTCGGCGAATCAACCATTTGCCATTTAAATCGTATTTGTTTACATGGGAATATATTGTGTATTAATTTGTATTTATATTGTTTAAGTCTGTTATCTGGTAAGTATCGTAAGAAATTATAAAAGATTGACCAATCAATACGTGTGTCAAATTGTGAGTTCCAATAGGTATGTACGATATATGGCTTTAGGAACTTATTTTTGATAAATTCGTCATATATATTTTTGTTGGTTTGCATGTGAATACTGCGTTGAAAGACAGTGATACCAAGTTGTGTTTTCACTAATGTCAAACGAGACTGTTCTGTTTGTATTTCTTGAATCCACTTTTTGGGGATACATGTCTTTAATAGTGTTATTTCGGCTATCCAATTTGATTTATTATTTAGTTTGTTATATATCAAATTTTCCTGTAACACACCCTCATCATTTATTAAGTCATTAATGAAAATAATGTTCGAATTTATCCAATTGTTAAAGAATAGACATTTATTTTTAATTCTAATGAACCTGTTACCCCAAATTATTTCTTTTCTAATGTTTACTGCTGATTTTGGAGATTTGTGTTCGTTGATGTTTTTTGCTTTTATCCAGATATCAAGAACATTTTTATAAAATTCCGGTAAAAATGACGTATTTAGATTTTTAATGTTATCAATATTAGACTTGAATATGAAAAGATTTTGTCCGAATTTTTTGAAGAAGAATAGGGGTAAAAGCTTCCAACTGGAAAATTTATCGTCTGTTAATGATTTTACCCATTTAAGTTTTATGGACGATATAAACGATTCTAAATCGACCATGTCTATTCCACCTTGCGATCGGTTGCCAATTAAAGTTAATCTTTTAATTTTTTCTCGTTTGTCGCTCCATAAAAATTTGAATAAAATGGTATTTATGTTATCTGATATTTGCTTCGGAACTACTAAGGACTGAAACATATACGTAAACTTTGGTAATAAGAGGGTTTTAATTATTATGATTTTCCCATAAATTGTTAGTTTACGTTTTGACCAGCTATTAATCAATTGTTTACATTTTTCTAATTTAGTTTCCCAGTTCAATTTGTTACATTCAATTTTGTTGTGACCAAAATAAATACCTAGTGCTTTAATAGGCTTTCGTGGCCAACATATGTTTCCGATGCAATCTATACATGTTTTACTTTTTCCTATCCACATTGCTTCTGTTTTATTTTTATTTAATTTCAGTCCAGAGACTAAGCCAAAATCTTCAATTATTTTTAAAGCATTGAGGATATCTTGTTTTGCTCGAAGAAAGAGCGTTGTGTCGTCTGCTAGTTGAGAAATTTTAAATTCTTTTTTCGAATTATCGACTTTTACGGATATACCATGAATAATATTTGATTTTCTTATATTAGTTGCCATTAGTTCTGCAGCCATTATAAAAAGTAGGGCGGATAATGGACAACCTTGTCTTACTCCGCGCTCTGGGGAAAAGGGTTTAGATACCCATCCGTTATTAATAATCGAAGTTTGAGCATTGTTGTATAAAGTTTTGATCTAGTGAATAAACTGATCTTTGAAGCCAAATTTGTTCAAAGTTTGTAACAGGAATTTATGTTCAATAGTATCAAATGCTTTACGGAAATCTAAAAACAATATGGCACCATTTAGGTTTAATAAATTTGTATATTCTATTACATCTTGTATTTGACGTAAGTTGTAGCCAATAAATCTATCTTTGATATAGCCTTGTTGGTCATTGCTGATTATTTTATCAATAACTGTCTGTAGTCTATTAAGGAAGAACGCTGCTGTCGGCCTGTTTTACAGAATGTCCAGAACTTTCTAATTCTTTGCACACGTTAAGAGCATTCATATATGAGGCGAAACACAAATAAAAATTGGGGGACCCCATGCTTGTTTTTGATATATGGCCCCTTTTATAAGATCACCCCATTTTGTATTTTAGACTCATTAGCGCCTAAATGACTCATGTGGTGCTGACTTAAAAGTGTTATAAAATAACATATGTGTCATGATATCTACATTTATTGTTTGTATTCCGATACATATCAATCAGACACATTTCCTAATTGATGAACATCACCAAATACCGAAAAGTGAAAAAGGGGCCAGCTAATTAGTACTGCAATATATTTTATTCGAAATTGAGCTACATGTAAAATCGGAACACACAGGCATTTATTAAGTTCAACATTTTTTCAGAAATTCTAGTGGATAGACTTATTTTTAAACTTTCTGTATTTATAGAATAGACTTAAGGCGAAAAGTTGAAATGATAAAATTGAATCGATCTCATGTTGTTTTGGCTATGACCCTTGTTTTGTATATGAACAGATCTCTCCCGAGTGTAAAAACTCAATAAAACAGCTATGCTGGCATAATTTTTTTTTATAAACTCAAGTGTCTTGTAAATCTCATTTTCTGCACACAGTTTAATGATATAATGGTATTTAAGTGATAGGATGTTGTTATGATAAGTCTAGCAATAAACTGTTCTGTATAAGTACTTGTAAAAAAGTGGGTGGGGTAATCACACATGCGAATTTTATTTAAAATAGCACAGGAAATTTTCAACTTTGCTTAATGTAGAAAATAAAACTTACACAATGTTTTGTTTCATAACAGTTTTGATATTTTCTAAAATTAGCCACATTTCACGTTGTATTCTAGAAGTATGGCCCCTTAAAGGGCCTGGAATTGGCTATTTTTGGCATTGCCTGTATGGAAGTCGGACCATTTGTTATTCATTTTTTACAAAACTGGTACAAAGATGTGATACTTATTTACTACATGGCTTCGACCAACTATGACCCGCTATGGGTTCCAGAGTTCTGGCCCCTAAAAGGGCCAAACATTGGTTATTTTGACATTGCCTAAAACATGGTAGTTTTGTTAATTACTCGAATCTAAACAAACTTGCGCACAAGTAAATTCGGTATAAGATCATATTCCCTGGCATCGACCAGCTATATCCCACATGGATTTTCAGAGTTATGGCCCCTAAAGGGGCCATCAATCGGTTATTTTGACATTGTCTTCAGAAGTCGAGGTTTGTTTATGAATTGATAAAGCCGCAATTGCTACAAAACTTAATTCAGGGTAAGAGTCGTTTTTAGGGTTCAACAAACCATAGCCAATTATAGGTTCAAGAGTCATGGTCCCTTAAAGGACCAAACATCGGTAATTGTGTCATTTTCTACACAATTGCAGTATGTTTAATATTTGATTTTAACCAAACATGTGCAACACTTAAATCATTACAAATTCAAATTTCCTATCTTCGATGAGCTATATCCCACTAACGGTTTCAGAGTTATGGGCCCTGCAAGGGAAAATCACTGCATATCACAATTTTGATTGTGTTATTTCATGACATTAACTATATTCTTTCTAGGGTTTCATGTTATGGCCCCATAAAAGGTCAAAACAATATTGCAATGCGTTTGGTATTCTCTGGATGCTAAAGCTTTTGTCTATTGGTGTATTTTAACCAAGCCTCCATGTAACCAGTATCAATGTAAGAGCATAGTTAGTTTACACTGTTGTATATATACACATATCCCCTCGAAGGGAAGTTGCTCTAGAGAAGTGGTCCTAAATAGCTCACCTGAATATCATTCCACTTTAGATTATAAAAAAGATAATGCATTAGAAGCAAAACAGGAGTCCCGTACCTGGTTTCCAGGTTGTTCATGTTTCTGTTGCCATGGTAACTACAATTTTTGTCCGAATAAATGACAGATGTGCATAACCAAGTAACCTCTAATGTGACAAAAACCAATTGTGGATGGACAGATGGACAAAGAGCAATCACAAAATCATTTTTTAAACTAATGCTAAAGAAATAATAACATAATATGAGTTATCACATTGTTTATAACTGTTTTTTTTCTGCTTTTTGTTCTTGCTTGAATACAGCAAAGTCTGTTAAGTGCGGAAATAATGGAAAATATAATGCAGCAAAGTTATATACCAGTTACTAAATTTATACATATACATAACTAAAAAAGGCCAATAGTAGGAAATAGTAAAGATCACAGTGACCTTGACCCTTAACCTGAAAATAAATAGAGTCATGAACTGTTGTTGACCAACATCTAAAGTATGTTAACCTTAAAGATTCAAGGGCAAAGTATTCTTCTACAGACAGACATTAAAGATTGGTAGGTCCATAAAAATATGTTGCTGTTACAACATGAACACTATCGACAGTGCACCAATAAGTCAGACATAGACATGTGTAGCACAGATTAGAATTACAATTTGATAGTTATCTAAAAATGAGTTAAAAAAGATCCACTTCATTTTCACATTAAGTTTGATAGCAATCCATATACATATAAATATTCACCACACATTCAAGGCAGCGCAATCAAACAAACTTCAAACGTGTGTACAGAATTTCAGAAAGAATATTTAAAAGTTAACTCATCATCTTCAAATATGCATTGAGCATCTTACAATATCCTTTCTGTCAATATCAAAAGAAACACACTGAAATGTATTAATCAATAGATTAGCATACTGTAAAATCATTTAATTTCGTTGGGACGAACTTTCGTGGTTTTGGTAAAAAACGAAATTTCGTTGGGACTTGAATTCGTGTATTTTGCATATCAGTTAATAAAACAGGGGTCAAAATTAATGTTCGTTGGGATTAAAGTTTGTGGTCTATGTGAACCACGAAATTTCATCCCCCACGAAAATTAATGATTTTACAGTAATACATTGTAATACTTCACATCACTGTCTATGCTGTATTATTAAAAAGATAAAAAGTTCTAAAAGAGATGTTGATGTTATGCCACATTTTACTTAATACACTAGGTTTGTAACTATATCTATACTGTTGTTCAATCAGTCACTCATCTGTATGCACGTTAAAAATGTATCTAGACAGTTTGATCCTTTGATTCCTACATTCACAGAGGTATTAAATGTTTTAAATAACTATTTCATTGTATACCATTCTCAAAATACCACAATAAATATCGGTCAACCAATGTACAGAATGATAAGACAAGTCTAAACAATATCATCAAACATATGAGCAATATAAGCTGAGGAAAATTTGTGTAAACTAATATTCCATAACATTTATTCCTTGATTTGGAATAATCTGGCATACAGCATAATACTGTACAGTGAAAGTATTTTTACATCTTCACACCAAACCAACTTCACAGAAGAAATGTATCTTATTCACCATTATCAGTTCTTGAGCACTGAAAAGAAAATGAAGCATATGATTGTATAACATTTAATATGTCTGATTTGAGTATGTTGCATGAAAATATAATAAAGATTGTTTGCAATTTTTAAAATTTGTTTTACATGAACATTTCTATAAATTTATTTCATCGGGAAAAATCAACAGACATGTCTTTTTTCCCTGTGTATGTTAGAGCCAGTCATATGGCCTGGCTATTTAATTTATTCCTGCCTAATTGGCCAATGAGCTGAGTGATGCATGGAATATAGGTGAGCTGACCTCTCTCCTTCCGAATACACTCCTTGGTTCTTTAACATACCCAGTGTATAGCACAGATTAACACAATACAGTGGATACTACCTCTGGGTTTACAATCAGACCAACTCTTCCTCGGTCAGAAACACTTATAAGATTTTCTGAAATATCCAGTGCCCCAGCAAAGATTCAAACCAGAGACCTCTGGGCAGGTAGTCAAGAGTGCTAACCTCTGTGCAACATTCCACCTACTTGTCTCATTTAAATTAATAGCTTAATAAATTCATGGTTATTTTAATAACAAATAATAAACTTATTAATGAACATATACTAGTACTGGTATCATACATGTTTATACCTGAGAATTCACATAAAATGTATACCGCCACTATGATGAGATAAGCTTGCATTGATTTGTCATTTGAGAATGGTACCTGAAAGAAAATTAAGTTAATAGTAAAGAAATATAAAGACCCAACAATCAACATTAATAATATTAACATTTGAAACTGAAAAAGAAATATTTAAACATCATAGATGATAGTACCAGTAAATCTATCAACTAAAGTGATCTGTATTATTCTGTAGTATAATAAAAATTGTTAGATTTATTTATAACTTTTTTTAAATGTAAACAAGTCTGATGCTCTACTGGTTTCAATCAATTGCCAGTACAGTTGTATGTAGCTTGTGCAAATAGCAAGAAATTTACCAGGGTTATTAAGTATTTCTAGCTAAATATATTTAATTACATTACCAACTCTGTAATTATCATAGCAGTTTGTAATAATACCTGGCTCAAGTTTTCCATCTCTATGAAACGAAACTTATCCACAGCATCATCACACCATACAAACACTTCTTCATCATCAATAACAACCAGACATAATGATGAGCTTTAAATCTCTGTAAAAGAAATTTATATTAAATACAATTGATACTGCAGATGACTGAGTGGCTAGTGTTTAAAAATTCAAATCATTAGAGCATCATGCAAGCTAGTCAATGATCACTGGGCATAATGGGATCTAACCCCACATGAAGCACACTTCTCTATATCAAAGAGGCCCAAAGAATCCTGGACTTCTTTGTCTATATACAAGGTCCCCTATATGGTCAAATGTTATGACAGATGTTGCAAACTACAGCATGTCATGTAACGTAAGCTATAATTGAACCAGTTGCAATGCACCAGTCAGTTGCATCGACGGCTCCCCCAGTCCCAGGGATGGAATATGATTTTTACTTATGGTTTTTAACCCCCCACCCTACACAGCCTTGATGGGGACAGCTGATGGTAAAATCACTGTTATTTCCCTGGCTGTCTTGTAACGGAATGTTTTCCAAGGTTATTGGTTGGGAGAAAAAAATCCCAACATTTCCTAAGCCAGTTCGGGAGCTGGAAGGTAAAAATTTACCCAGCTATCAACGGGGGGGGGGGGGGGGGGGTTGGATGCAACTGACTGCTGCATAATTTTTTCATCCAATTTTTGGAACTTTTCGATTAAATTATGTAATATAAATGATAGAACACTTATTAACAGGTGCGATTAGTGTACGTGACGCGCACGACTGTTAATTTCACATACCACGGACGTATGAGAACCACGGACATACGAGACACGTCAATGTCGCGAAAATACATGACAATTCATTATTCCATCGGTAATACGGTATACTAGTAATAATAATCAATACAAACCTAACTGGTTACAATTGTTTGTGCATCCAACACTCGCAAATCTCCCATCTTTACTACGTGCATAGACGTATGTGTGTTTTTTTGTCACGAGCAGAACAATCATAGGAGCTATTTCATCAGACGCTTGGTAAGGGCTAAATGCAGTGCAAAGCCTTGCATGCGGTTGAGTCATCATGTCGAAAAATGTAACACGAATAAAAACGAATGATAAAACGGATTTTTAAAGTGATCTTTACTAATTTGTTAATTGTCTATAGTGTGGAAAAGTTATAGCTAAAATCAACGAATTTAAAGACGCATTTTGATTTTACGGCGCGTGTCACGTGACCTCAATAATACCGTAAAACTGACAGCAGCAAATTTCCTTAACTAATACTTTAGCAGCAATTTTGTAATCAACATTAAGAAGTGAGATGGGTCTCCAGTTTTCAAGGTTCGTTGGATCGCCTTTTTTGTATAGAAGAGATAAAACAGCAGAACGTTGAGAGTTAGATAATTGAGTTTGTTCATACCCCTCATTAAAGACTGATGTTAAAATGTATTTTAATTTATGCCAAAATGTTATAAAAAACTCAGAAGTAAGTCCGTCTAAACCTGGACTCTTGTTGTCTTTCATAGAATTAACTGCAGTTGTGCATTCTTCAATAGTAAAAAGACCTTCGCATTTATCGGCCTCAGCTGTTGTAAGTTTTCTGTCTATTTCAACATTATGAATATAGTTATTAATTTGTGTGACATCGGGGTTAGTTGAAGTATATAATTTAGAATAAAAAGCAACTTCTTGGTTTAAGATATCTTCTATTTTGTCATAAATTACATTATTTACTTCAACTTTTGTTAAGTTTTTTCTAGATTGTCTGCTATTTTCAAGATTTAGGAAATATTTCGTATTTTTTTCGCCATTTTCGATTATATCTATTTTTGATCTAATTTGAGCTCCTTTGGCTTTAATTTCATACAATTCAGTAAGTTCAGATTCTATAGTTTCAATAATTGAGGAGTTTTCGTCATTAAGCAAGTTTGACAGTTGTTCTTCTAAAACTTTTATTCTGCACGATCTTTTATAGCAGATAAATTTAGAGTACTCGATTGTTTTCTCTTTGATTTCATTTTTAAGAAGCTCCCATTTTGTTTGTGGTGATATGGAGTTTAAAGTATTGTATTTATCTATAATCGTTTTTATTGTTTTCAAGAAATGTTCATCGTTTAGATGTGAATTGTTTAATTTCCAGTAGCCAGGACCTTTTTGTGTGGAAATCAATATTTTAATGGATATAGCTTGGTGATCTGTGTATTTAATGCAGGCTGGGCGGATGTCTGTTGAAAGTACAGTGGGTATTATGTCGGACTTAATAAGCCACATATCAATTCTACTTTTTTCTTGATTATTGTGTCTTTTCCAGGTGTATTGGTGATTAAGTAAATTCATTTCTCGCCATATATCTATTAGTGAGAATTGAGTCATCAATTTCTGTAGAGTGATAGTAGTTTTATGGTTATTTGTGGATTTGGTTACTCTATCTTTAGAATCTAAAATATCATTGAAATCGCCTCCTATTATTAATATACCTTGCGACAATAGTTCGATTTGTTCCATTAGGCTGTTAAAATAAATATTTCTATTATGTTTATCGTTCGGTGCGTATATGTTAACTAGTGTAAATGTGTTATTGTTGATAATAATATTTAGCAAACAATATCTGCCTTTTTGGTCTAAGTGAAAATCTATAATTTCGTTACAAAATGTTTTTTTGATAAAAATTGAACAACCCCTACTTAGGTTATTCCCATATGAATGAAAGCAGTACCATTCTAAAAATTCATTAGTTACTATATGGGACATGTCTGCTGTAAAATGAGATTCTTGTATGAAGACTATGTGTGCTGTTTGTTGTATGATGTATTGAATAAAGCGTGCGCGTTTTTGTTTATCTCTTAAACCTTGGCAGTTAAGGGATATGATGTGAAGGTGTTCAGTCATAAACAAAAATAATAAATACTAAATTCATTATGAAAACAATATAGTATTGGGAAAATGAAGATGCATGGAGTTTCTTCGATATGTGATTATAAAAAATGAAGAAATAAAAATTAAAGAGATACATGTATATGATAACATAGAATAATGCGTTATTTGACAATATTGAAAATACACCATAATAGTACATGTAAAATAAACAATGTAACAATTATCTAGTGGCATTGGTCTAATATCGACATAACATTTACTACTGCTGGTTAAAACACATAATATCATTACATTATATTTATAGCATCGTTTGTTTGCGTAAACTATGAGGTTAGTAAAGTATAACGTGCATTGTAACTTATGACGATGTAAGCAATGGTAGTAATGGTCTATACGATATATAGTCTTTTTGCGATTAACAGTGTAATAATGTATAAACAATAAATTTATTCCTAAAAAATTTGATTCACCACGCACAAAGTGGCAACCATAAGTACAAGACAATGGGTATGTTACCCGTTCTTTAATTATACTAATAATCATACTTAAAAATAGTATAATGTGTAAGAGAACAAGTGAGTACATGGTAAACAAAGCGAACATACATTGTATAGTGTTACAATAAATGTAAACTAGAAGACCAACACGTGGTATGAAGTGTAACAGCCATATAAAACTACACATACAAGATGGAAAATGAATAGCAATAAATAACAAGATCAAAATCATGGTGATTGTGTATGATACTCATCATAGACGATTAGTATATGCATTATCAATAAACTGACTTGATATATTTATTCCCCTTGCAAGAATACGGTGTTCGTTACAATACTGGTTAGACTCAATGGAAGTCACGTGATTATGACTTACCGTATTTGGGCATACAACTAAAGATAGTACATGGTATATACTCATAGTAAAACAATCGTACGTTATAATCAATGGAAGTCACGTGACTATGACTTGCCGTATTTGGACATACACATAGTATATACATGGTATAAAAATCATAGTAAAACAATAATAGTAGTTCGTTTATTCGTTTGTCGAGTACCTGTTTGAAACAGAGACTCACATAATTCTTCAGTCATAAAAAATTGTATTTCGTTAGGCGATTTATCTCGTAGTCCGTTAGACAGTTCGAATATAGGGTCGAAAATCAGTTGTTGGTTAGTGAAGATGTACATATTACTTCTCACGGTTAGCCTTGCGCATTTTTTTACTTTGGTCATTCAATACTTCAGTTGGAGCTGGTGGAGATCTAGTCACAGATCTTGACCTTTGTTTATCATTTCGAACTGACGACACACGCGCACTTTTAAGAAATTTATCAAGATTGGATTAGACTGGCATAGTAGCGCTTATATTCACACTTTTGTTGTTATCTTGGTGTTGTTGAGGTTTTGATCTAGATGATTTACGTCTTGGCTTTTGTGTACCTGGAGAATTACCCCGTTGGGTGCCTTCGTTCACACTTTCGTGTTGAATTTTATCATCTACATCGGAGCACTCAGAAGCGGTGAATGAATTACTATCGGACATATTGTCCTCAGTTGGTGGTTTACACTCGCTCCGCTTGTGTCCAATTTGGTTACAACTCAAACATTTCCAGTCATTGCGACAGTTTTGAAGCGTATGTCCAACCATAAGACATTTATGACATTGAAGCGATTTGTTAATTTGGCCTCTATGTATAACTTTGGCTTTAAATTGAGCAAATTGCATGAATCGTTCCAGGGGTTCTTTAAGGGTGGATGTTTTCACAGTTACTAAACGATCACCAGTTTCACAATTGGTTAGTTTATTGTTGATTCTCAGTTTTTCACGTATGCACATGATGACATCAATGCCTTTTAGAATTAGGGCCTTTGTAATGATTCCATCATCAGCCGATAATGGGATGTTTTGTATTCTAATCCTTGTTGTATTTTCGTTGTCTAGGCGCAGTGGATTTGTTTTTAATATAGGGAGAGATTTCCCTCGTAAGACAATCCCCCCAGCGACCATGGTAGCTTTATCATCTAAATTATCTAAGTAGATGCGCCACATACCATTCACTCTTTGTAGACCAGTAATATGGGTCGAGTTGATTGAAAGACTGATAGCATTGTACATCTCTTCGTGTGTGAGATAATTTCGTGTCGTAGAATTAGAGACAGGCTTGCCAAATAAACTTGACTCTTGGAAGAAAACTAGCGGAACAGTTGGAAGGTCGCCGCCATTTTTATTCGAATTCGAATTTGAACTTACAGTTTCTGTTGAATTCTGACTTAATCCAAACATTTTAATCCGTAAATGAGTCACAATTCACTAGTGTAAAATTCGTATCCAATTTGACGTAAACGTTTTATGGTTTACTAGTAATAATTATTAGCAATTATATTATTCTTTGCAGAGCGATAAAACGCTGCCTTGGCTTGCGTAGAGTTATCGTTCTTCTTATCTTACGACCTTCTTATTTCTAAGCCAGCGATATAAAATTATAAGGACAAACAAAAACTTCTAGCTCTTATATTTTATTACAGATTATGTTGTATCAGACAATAAACAAAATGCAGCTAGCTACAGTTAAATACATATGCATAGAAAAATTTGAGGGCATGTGGATATAAGATATATTTTAATTTTCCATTCATATGATCATGTTTGTGCGTTTTATATTGATATTAAAAGAAAAGGCCGCCTCTTTGATCTTTATAATGATTGACACGTGTTTATGAAAATTAAATAACTCACAACATTCGTGTATATTGAACATGCAGATTTATATACTTACAAGTAAACAATTAGTATTTTATTGTATATTCTACTGTACATGAAAATATAAATCTTATAATTATCGGAGAAATTACAACTGCACACAGCCATTCGCACCATCTGTATTGCATACGCATAGCAAATCCCCCGCTTTTGGCATGTTTCTATTATACATTCAATATGATTAATGTCAATATATACTTAGCAACTTTTCTAAGTCCACACTTATATTTTCGACGATAACTTTGTCAAACGTGTAGGTAGCCCAATGAAATTTGGCTAGAACTTTCTTGGGTTATAGGTATGCAGAACTGTAAAACAAAAAGTTGAGTTTGGTTGAAATGCATTGAGTGGACACGCGCATATTATAAGACCACAAGAACATAAAAGTCGCAAATACATATTTTGATATCTTGGATGACCACCATTTAGTCTTATATTTCTATTGACAGTCGAAGACGCGAGTGGGAAGCATTGTTGAATGAAGATACTCATTAAACTTGACCATCTGAATAAAAAGTTTCAATGTGTCTTCGACGTAGATCGAATTTAAATCATGACGTCACAACAAAAATGCGTAATGCTATTGCAATCGATATAACACAAGCAAACAATACGTTTACCTAGAATTAAACACTAAAATAGGCACGTATACGTAGAAAAATATCAGTTATGGTAATAAGTCATGATTGTCAACACTAAATGCTACTCTGTACCGTACTGACGTCACTTCATATTTTCTGACATCATTCAGCGCATAACTGTGAAATTTAAATAATTTTATAAACTGTTTTTCATACGTGGTGAGTCATTGGTCATACAATGAAGGCATTTGGAATACACTCAATGTATATGTAAACGCGTGGCGTCAAAAAAGCACGAAACGCACGTCAATCGTGTGACGAACAAACCACGTGATGTACGACCATTTCGATACGCGAATTATTATGACTTTGCTGTACAAATTTCACGTGCGAAATATTGTTACTTCATTATATATAATAAAAAAGTTATGGATAAATAAAAATGAGGACTTAGAAAAGTTGTTAGTATACCAGGCAATATACAAGGCAATATACAACATGATTAGATGCCAACAGCGGGCTACTATATACGATACCGGAAGGTACTGGTATATACCGGGTTATAGTGTACGCCCTACGTTATCAATATGTGTGCTATCCATCCATTGGTTATCAGAAACTGGCGAAAATTTATCGGTAGTCTCCGGAAAGTGACGGAGATGCTGTTAAACGCCGTATTTGTAAACAAACCGGACTCGTTATGTCACTCTTCAAGGGAAGATTATTTCACATATATGATAGTAAGAGCGTGGTTTAATAGCTTGATGTGGTAATTATTTATCAGTCTTCAAATTAGTAACAAAGATTTGTGTTTTCTATCTATAGAAAATATGTCGTTCCGGAACCTTATTGTGGCTTTAAGATATTTTAATATCTTAAACTACATATTATTATGTACTCATTGAAGTGATATGGTTTCACATTACTTCATAAATGAAACTGAAATCCACCGATTCCAAAAAATCGCATGTTTCGCTTATTTTTGTGAAGTTTTGCCCCAAATTTAGCGAGTTTTGCACAAGAGTCAGTAAGTAGGACCTCGGCGTATTAAACATGACCTTCATACCTATATATCTCTGTGATTAATTATCAAATAAAATGAAAGATGACATTGAAGTCGACCGATTCCAAAAATTCGCACTTTTTGTTGATACTTTTTAACAATTTAACCCCAAAATTATCGCATTTTGGGTAATATCCAGTCAATTCATGTTTGATATATTGAACTACAGGTTACAACCTCCCCACTCAAGTGATTGCATTTCGAATATATCTATATATGAATTTGTCGTGGACCGATTCCTAAAATTCGCACTTTTCGTTTATACTTTTTAACAATTTAACCCCAAAACTATCGCATTATGAGTAATAGTTGGTCAATATATTTTCGATATATTAAACTATAGGTTACTACCTTCCCATCCAAGCTATTGTATTCCGAATAGAACAATAAATGAAATTGTAGTGCTCCGATTCCTAAAATTCGCAGTTTTCGTTTATGTTTTTTAACAATTTAACCCCAAAATTATCGCAATTCGAGTAATAGATGGTCAATAGATTTTTGATATGTTAAACTACAGAGCACTACCTTCCCATCCAAGTGATTTTATTTCGAATAGATTGATATATGAAATAGTGGTGCACCGATTCCTAAAATTCGCACTTTTCGTTTCTATTTTTTAATGTTTTTACCCAAAAATACAATTTCTCAAGCTCGTATGGAGCTGGAATTTGTTTATGTTATAAGACACCCATAATGTGATACGATTCAACAATAATAATGTATGTGTATTGTTTTTCCTGAGTAAAATGGTATCTATCTTGTTCTGTACATGGACGAAATATGTCGTTAAATTGCCTCTCAAAACACTGAAAAACACACATAAAATGTCGATTTTCATAATGACCTACATTGATCACAGATTCACAACCACCGTTTTCCAACACACAATACCCCCATCGTCAATAAAAAACAGGTTGTGAAATGTTCTACCATGAGAAGGGGTATCCGACCAAAAAGCACCCCTCGGCCACTAGCCTTTCTTTTGAAGTGCGTTCATCAGGTGTTCGACAAATTGTTAATGCAGCTATATGCCCGCTTCGGTAATAAAGATTGTTTTAAGTGTATATTCTGATAATGGAAACAAAAATAAATATAAAAATACTGCGAATAAAACCAAAATTAAGTCAATAATTACCCTCATTTATCCACACAAAAGATATTTGACGAAATTACCTCCCCTTGACCATTGAAAATTAACATCATAATTTTGAAAAATTTAAAAATCGATGTTTTTGTGATCAAATCGCATTATATCGAGTTTGACTATTTGTTTTATTGATTTGGCGATTAGTCTTTTTAAAATGTGTATGGAATAAACCTAAAAAAAATATTATTTAACGCTTATTCATGAATTTCAAGTTTATATGTCTGGTTCTGTTATTTTATGGTTCCGTGAACTTTCGTTTCGCGTTTTTGAAAATAAAACTACTAAAATCGCACCTCAAGATTGTAATTAACAAGTACACAACTTTTCGTGAAAAAATATTAATAAATGAAAAAATTATACGGTAAAAACCGCTGCTCATTCATAAAATAGGCTAATTGTACATTTTGTGAATTTCATCTTGATGGGTGATGTCATTAAATACATATTTTGACGATGATGCATATTAAATATATTGACGAAATTTGATCACCAGCCTTTTAATGTTTGGATTATACTTTAGGCCAAGTTTCAGAAAATTCCAATGGATAGTTCTATAAATATTTATAAAAAACATAAGCGTTCGGTTAGCTGTTTTGCTTAGTATAGTGTATACCATATGTGTATGTTGTTCTCTAAAACATGTCTAAATAGAAGGTAATTTGTGGTCCAGGGTCCTTATTCACCGATGTTATAAGTCTAAAATATAGACTTAGACTTATCCTTTTCAAATGTTCTATTCGCTCTCATGTTGTTATAAATGTACCAATTTTGATATAAATCCGTATACATATTCCGTGGATAACAACAAATAATCAGATAAAATTTCGCATAGTTAAGTCTACATGTAATGAAATGGCAGAGATTATAAGTATTGTCAATTTTAAGTCTAAGTCTGAGTTTTAGACTTATAACGTTGGTGAATAAGGCCCCAGCTTTCTTTGAAAATGAATCAAAAGCTTCATAATTAAACATGTAAATCTTTAATCCAAATGCAAACTTGCATTATGCTGTCAAAAGTATTAACTTTAATATTGTTCTAACTTGACCTTAGAAATTTGTTTTTAACTTAGTACCTGGAGATTCAATGTAATTTGATTGTTTTGGTCAAAATGTAGTTTCTATCCGGTGCTAGGCAACCAATTTTGAACCAAAATGTCATTATTAACAAGTAGATCTTTACTTTTTGTTAAAATAATAATAAACAAAAAAATGATAACATGTCTAGTGTGTTTATTGCTGTACTATAGATACACTGTTTTAATGTCTCCCTATTGTATTTGGCACTGGGAAGTCATATTTTTGCACTAAGGCAGTGTTACTTAGTAACAGCTTTTATTTCATTATAATGTAAATCTTCAAGATAACTATGTGAGCTTATCAGAATCTTCACATTATATAATTTACTACAAAGAAATGAGTTTATTTGATCTGAAAATCTAATTCACAGCCACATGTATAGTTATTGAAGTACTGTTGCAATGGTAACTATTATAATATGCAAAATATTGGCGTAGTAACCATATTTTAGAAAGAATGGTGTTGTTCGAGCAATATGTACACTAGATGATGTTGCATGGCATAAAATTAACAAAGAAAAAGCAGAAGATCTTGGATTTTATTTTTGAAGGATTAATAGGTTTTGTACAGCCGTTTCACCTTTTAATTGTGTTTTCGGCATCAAGTGCATATGAAGAATATGCTGTAAAACCGAAAATAATCACCGGAATCATCTGAAATTTTCAGAATTTATTCTTAAAAGGCTGTTCTTCAAGATAATGAAGAAAACTCAAAATGTGAAATTTTAGCGTCTGGTCTGATTTCTGCAGTCCTTGACACATATATCCTTGGCTTAGAATGAGAAGGTCGTAACTACAAATTAAATCAATATTTTGAGAAAACAAGAAAAATCAAGTAAAACAAGCTTTTTCAAATTCAGTTTGGGCAACATACGACCTTCTCATTCTAAGTCAACGATATGTGGTAGTGTATAATCAACTACATTTAAGAAATGTTTTCTATAATTTGTTTCCAGATTATATGTTTGCATATAGCACGTAAACATGTGTGCCATGCAATCATGCACATATTTTATCTACTAAATGTTATACAGTTGAAGTAGCATAATAATTCTGTGTCATTGTTTCAGTGGAGGAAGAAAAAATGTGGCGCGATATCGATTTGAAAGTGGAGGTTTAGTATAGTTATATTTTAATTCTGTATTCCTATTCCCTCGTCAATCTGAAGCATTAAATTAGACACATTACACATTTTGATTAATTCTTGGCATAATCTGTTCAAAATAACAATAGTTATAAGTTTTCGAATTATGTTTCAATTTTCGAACTATGTATCAGACTTGAAATCGTTGGCATTCAGATATAGGCTACTATGGTTTTAAACAATTTACTCCTTGTCTTTTCCAAAATTGGTTACCATAGCAACCGAGTAACTGATTTCAACATAACTCTCGGGACATAATAGTAGTAATGCTAAAATATAGTACTATATTGGTAAATTAACATGGGATCAACTGATTGTTATTGTATTATTTTATAATTTTTTAAAAATAGCGAAGAACCGTTTGGATCTCTCTTACATACTGTTCAAACCCATCATGGTCATGAGTCGGATACTGACCATCCTGTCTAGCACCAACCCTCACTGGAATCTGACGAGAGTCGTCTGTCGCATTACCCGTGTTACGCCTTTGCTTATTGACGTTTTTTAAACGTTCATGTCTTGGTTTACGGTCACCGTGTTGTTTTGTGGACCGAGAACCACCACTGTTGGAACGATGTTTCGGTTGCGTACCTCTGTACCCATCGCATGATGTGTTGTTATCTAACAACTTCACCTGAATCTCAGTTACTCCGGAAGACTGCGTTCTTCGTTGTGGCCAGTACTTGTAGCATCTGGTTGTTTGATGTGGGACATCGGCGATTTATTGATATCATTAGAAGACAGTTGATGTCCACCGTTATCACAGTCTTTCCGAACTGATTTCGGTTCAATCTGTACTGGTCGGCGACCAGTTTCCGACATTTTTTGCATGTTTTTCGGCATTATCTCGAAAACTAAACGGGTTAAAACAAAATAACTTACATTTTTGTAATCCTGAGCTCATGACCAATATTATAATCGCAATTCGACATTTGTGACGTCATACAGTGCGTAGAATTCGGAGCGAAGAAGGGGTCACTATTTCAGGCCGTAAATTAGATGTAGAGTATCAGTATCCGACATTTCACATTTAATTAGGTTTAATTTCCCCTTTTCCCCGTTTTGACCCTCTCAACTAAAAGGAAATTATCTCCTGTTGACTGAACATAGCTTTTTAGAGTTGTCTCTATTTGTTTGTTTACACACTGGTAATGGAATTGAAGCCTAATGGTCAGTGCTTTTTCCAATTAGTAAAAATCGCTGACGTCATACATAATGACGTCAATGATCACGTTTTTGTCAATATTTATCTAACATCGAGTTTTGTATGGATCGCCGATACTACTCATACCGGTTGTGGAGCTAAACCTTGCTTTGTCAAAAACTCTGGCAAACCCGTGGCTATTTATAGATGAACTCGTTTATTTCATCGCACATGCACATCTTTCGTAAACAGATGATCCCCCAAGGGAAAGAGGTGACGACTATCATTTCATTGCATGTATTTCTTGATATTTTCATTTTATTTCCGTGAATTGTAAATTTTCTGACACACAAATGTTGCTTGTGTCAAGTTCTTTAATCATACCAAATATCTTAATTTTAGAGCTACGCTAAATACGAAAAAATATCAAATGTCAGATACTGGTAGCCATCGGGAACTGATCGCCGACCAGTATGTTTGAGGTACAGCCCGTCAGGCGTTGGCCAAGATCTGACACTTTCTGGCCTATTGTCTGCATAACGCAACTAAGCTTAGATACGACACTACCAGTTTCAATATAATAACCTAAGACATATTTACCACTGTTGGCAATATCAGATTTTATGGTATTTAATGTTAAATGTACTGTTTGTAATTGTTCCTGTCTAAGTTTATCACTAGCACGAAGAGCTTGTTTCAAATGTAGTACATCGGCTTGTACACAGGACATTTGGTCTTTAAGCATTGTCAATTCAACGCTACAGTTGCAGTTAATTGCCTTTGTTACTGCATTATGTGACACATATGATTGTCTGTTCTTAGATGTACTTATCATGTCCTTCAGACAAGAGTAGTCTTCTCCTTCTAACAATGACACTAAAGTATGTATATCCGACGCCAACTAAATGGTAACGCGTTCACCCTTACGCGTGACCACCCGCCTTTTTAATTCGACGTTAAAGTCATACGGAAAGTCATCGTAACCTTTCACGATGTCAAACATCAAAGAACGTGTCTGCTCAAGATCTTGTTCGTTAGATGCATATTGTTTAAGTAAATGTGATATAAATGTTTGTGTTGGCCGTTGCCTATAACACTCTAATATTGGTTTGTATTCTCTTAGAAAAACCTCATCACCCTCGACGTATGCTTCGATGATGACGTCATCCAATTCACAATCACCGGAGACAGAATGTGGCTCAATCGGCACTTTAACATCTGTATTGTCCCCCAGTAACGTTGGTTTATATTCGGACATCCTGAAGGCTATACTTAACTGATCGTGCAGTTCACAGATATATCATATATATGCATACAACCAATACGAGCCCTGTACAGCATTATATCAATACCCATGTTGGCAGGTCACCACTGAGCTTCCGCAGATTTGTACAGTATAGCGGGGTCCACTCAATTTTACAGTTATTCATTATTTATCTCACACACTGTCATTACAGCGGATTAGGACGATTGTTAGCATGGTGAACTGTTATTATAAATTCGTTTACACAAGTTGTCAATCACTGGGCAAGGTGATATTTATTTAAGATGTTCAAATATATATGAAATATTCTTAACCTTTCTGCGTATTCCAGCAATATCCTCCAATTTTGGTGAGAATAAATTAGTCCAAGTTATTGTCCACACATTCACAATCACAGTCATATAAAACTTTTAAATTTTACTTGATTATAATCCATGTATTTAAGCATTCTTTACAGAGTAAATAAATAACACAACCTTCTTGTACCACTAACGTAGTCCTGAAGAACGGCTCAATTACAAAAATGTACTTAGATTTACATGAGTCATGCATTAAATTAAGTTACTTGTGTCAATGTTTTGCAGTGGCTTTTAATTATATTTTGAATCAAATATTTAATCCATACTTAATATTACTAAATTGTCTCTTTCATAGATAAACCATTTTCAATTATAATAATTCAAACTGGTATAGCTAGTTTGCGATAAAAAAAATCGTGTTTTTGTAACATTTCTGAAAATATGTTCATCAGATTTTGGTAAAAAATTACACAGAACTACAATAACTTCCTACCTAGTCCCATTCCGAATTCCATAATTTTTTGTCACCTATTAAAATACATTTATTCTTTATTATTTATTGAAATTACATGTTAAATTACAGCTTAACGCAGGGAGGTATTCTGGTATTCCATTGATGATTTATTATCAATTATTTAACCGTTACACTCCGTGGTCATCGGGATTAACATTACTGTTATAAAAACGAGATTTAGGAGGCCCGTATAATTCAGTTTATTTAGGTGTGTCGCTTGTAAACAATGTACAACAATAACATGTACTTCGTCAGATTCACAGACGGGCCTCGTGTGTGTTATATTAAGTAGGTTGAAAATACGTAAATATACCGTTAGACGTATCACATGACCGTAAAATTGGCTGTTGCAAGTAGCAAGTCTCCTTACTTGATATTTTATATAAAACTACAAAAATGTTACATAGAACTTATGAACAAAAGTTTTTTAACTGAATTCTGATGTTGCTGAAATTTCAGTGTGTATTAGGTAGATATATTTCATTTTTTCGTGCAAAATTTAGTAGGTATCGTTATTACAGAGAAATGTTTAAAACACACGATTTTTTTCTATCGCAAACTAGCTATAAGAGAGACCACTCCTGAACAATGGTATTGTTTTGCACAAACGGATTGTCTTCAAAGATAAGTGTGAGAATTAACCAACCTTTGTTTTGAATAACAGCATTGGTCAGGTAAAATAAAAAATAACTGACTTTTTAAAATTCCTCTCGCTAACCTGTGGGGGCATACCATTGGAAATTTGTTATCATGAATAAAGAATGCACTAGTCTGGCAGATCTGTGAAGTATTAAATAAAGTGTATGGATGGAGAGCAAAAGCTTTCTGATATGCTATAAATATTATTCGTATTGTATTAACTGTGAGACAATATACCTGTACACCATATCGCTGGCTTAGAAAGAGAAGGTCCTAACTACAAAATCAATATTTTGAGAAAACAAGAAAAACTGTCTTGCAACCACTCTTTACTTATGCTAAAATAAGCTTTTTCAACTTCAGTTTGGTCAACACGACAAGTTTCGATTTTCATGATTATATGCTCATAAGAAGAGCCTCTTATGTTGTAAATTTTCAAATATGCAGTAGTCTTATAGGGTCGTAAGTGTCATTTACGACCTTCTCATTCTAAGCCAGCGATATATCATAATGAGACTTAATTGACAAGTGCTATTAAAGGAGTGGTAAAACTTAACTTCTATCATAAGTTAACAACCCATACCTGATTCAAACAAAAGCCCTGTCTACTCTTTTGTCATTAATTTTCTATATATTTATTACTATATTTTATTTTGATACATATACGTACATGACTGCAATCCAACTTACAAATACAGTGGTATATTCTTCTGACAAAATGCCTCTTATGTAATTTAATGTAATGCATTGTTATCCACTTTCATTAATTACACATGTTTTTGGCAATGAAACGCAATAAGTTACAATTACATGTAATGCAAAATTATATGCATTACACTATTATAGCATGATTGCATTACTAGTTATACACGAAAAATCTTTATATGAGATATCCAAATACAATTGAGCACCGAGTGTACAGAAACCGAATGGAGAAGGGTACTACTGAAGTTTCTATTAACTATCATTACAGAAAGAGCTGATTGTGAAGACGATTATGGAGAAATTGGGTCCTGATATCTACGGTGTAGCGATGTACAACATAGTACTTCTTGGAAACATTGGGGCGGGCAAGAGTAGTTTCTGCAACACATTAACAACGGCTTTTAAAAGTACTATAGTACGTCCAGCTGTGTCCGCATCAAGTGCAAGAAGCGTTACTACGAAGGTATTACCTAAAGTAAATTCTTCCCCAAAATGTACATAATTATTTGATGTTCACTAAGTTAGTAGGGAAAATGTGTTGACGATTTATTATTATAACTTATATTTGGTATATTCAATCTGCACTAATCTACAATGGTATTATGTAAGTGCTTGTACCATTGGCAATAATAGTAAGGCCATAGCATGGTGATCTATTATGTAAAGTATGTGTTCCGTCGTCGTTCATTATTGTCACATTTGTAAATATCATATAGCCACCATCAAAAGACAACATTTGCCTGTCTGATACGAGAGGTGTTCTTATTTGTCCACAAAACTGGAACACCGATTTCCACGTGCTCGCATGGTTAATATTGTGTACAAAAGGTGTACATGTTAGTTTATTCATCTTCTACAATTTGTCTGATTTTACACTAATCAACATGGTTGAACCAAACAATCACGAAGTAGTTGAAGGCATTGTCGTAGGTACAACGCTATAGGGGGTATTAAAAAATGCAAATGATCTTGATTTATCGGCATAAATATGGTGTATCTGGCAGTTTTAAGACAAATGGTTCGTGTGAGGCAAAATTTTCATTTGCTTCAGTGGCCGCACCAAGCAACATACGAACTATCTCCTTCATGATTAAAAAAGGTGAATCCGCCGACTCAATGAGAGCTGACTGCCCATTGCATTTGTCAGATAGTACTGTCAAGCTGTATCGGAAGTTTAGTTGTTAAAAATGGAAATACGAGTATGTTCACTATGTTGTGTCTTCTGGGGAGACGATGTTCTACCTGGGTGGTAGTTATGGACGTCGTAAACTATGCTATGTCCGTAACGGCTGTAAAGTTGGTGACAAGCTCAAGTTTGTTAAACGTGATGGCTTCGCTGCTTGGTGTATGATATGGGCTGGAGTCTACTATAATGGGACAATTACGATCCCAATAATTGACAAAGGCACATTAGCCAACTTTGACTTCTTTATTAAAGACTATTCGAAACCTTTTTTGAGCGATGATGTGTCTAGACATTTTCGGGAGACCAAAAGGAACATTATCTACCATTAACAATCTAACATCCCAAAACGTTTACTTTATAACCCCAGTGGATGTCTAAGTCCTCTGATGCTGCTCACATGGATTATGGCATTTGGGGAATCCGGAATCATAGAATGCAGGAGCAAATCATAAACAAACTGTCTGACCTTTAAAAGCTCTGAAACAGGAGTGGGGTCAAAACCTAATCAAAATTTCATAAACAAAACAAACATAGCCAAATATGTCGCATGATCTGTTTACTGCAATAAAATAACGATCAGAAAAGGTGTATACAATTTCATTTTGTCCATAAATAGGTTGAACACCTCTCGTACAAGCACACTTCAATTATAAAACTTCTGGTAAGAATTTACAAACAATAATAATTTAACTCCTTGATGTTTTTGTCGGCGATAAGTTTTGTCTTTCTTGATTTTTGTGTCACACACTACGTATTTACAACAACTGGTTAGATTTCGCAACACCACTGGACGATATTTGGCCCTCACAAAGTATGACCTGCGTGTTAAGTTTGTTACCATTTTGTCATAGTATCGAGGCTACCAATTTGGCGTCGGCACAAAAACATTGCCAATTAGAGTGTTTGATACAAGAGGGTTTGACGAAGATTGGAAATACAGCAACTGTATAGAGTTGATGTTAAATGGACAAATTGAAGATGGGTTTGACGTAAGTTAACGTTTTGCATACATTGTACTCAATGACGGGATTATGCCCATATAGTTCAAAATTTCATTTCTATGAGTTTGTATTGTTTGTAGCATATATTGTATATATGTTGTAAAAGTTTACTGGCTTTAATAAAAGCCCATTTTCAACATATGTATGTGTCTGTTATAATTTTGTCCTACAAGCTACGCAAACTACTTTACTACTGTTCACAGAAAAAATCATTTGAGAGCCATAAATAACTGTGAATTTCTAAGAAGACCATTTTGGAACACGTTATTTTAGATAGATTGTTACATGTATACAAATTAATAGCTACTGTAATAATTATGTATTTTATTTCTGTCTAGTTCATATACTTTAACGTATATTAACACGTATTTACAAGTGTATAGTTATCTTAGTTTTCTTGGGTTAAAAGGTAGTAATTTGAAAGTACCTTAAATGGCGTATTTACTTTGATTTATGGCGTGAGCATCCCAAATGATTTGTGAGATTTCAAACGGTTGATCATTATAAACAAAATATGTTTTCAGTTTGAGACTAACATACAGGAGAAATGTGTAGCGAGAAGCGCAAAGTCTAGTGCCAGGATACACGTTGTTGCATTAGTTGTTGATGCTACGAAAGTGGAAGTTTTAGACAAAAGCATGCTTCAAGAAATGAATGAAATAAGACAAACGATCTTCAAACAAGGTAGTTAAACATATACAAGTATGTTGTTTTGGTAAATGTATATTGTCTTACACTTTGATTATGGCAGTTAAAGACTGTTATAATGGCACAGTCACGTTTAACAACAAACTATGTTTATGTCGAGCTTACAAGAATTTTGACAAACATAATGGCATAGTAGGCAGTAAAACATGGAATCACTTCTAAATACGATTACATAACCTTACACGCAGACACACACGCACACGAGTATGCACATCTAAACACATTCAAGCACAAACGTATACACGCCCATTAACATATACATTCATACACGTTATCAACCACGCACACACACACGTACAGTCGCCAACCTTAACACATTCATGTACATTCATATATATCCCCACCACAAATACATCCAAACACCTAAACACGTACACACGCACACCTAAACACATTCATAAAGCATACGCATTATATACATCGATACACGTAATTATGCATTCATACACGTACTCACAACCAAACACACAGGTACATAACATCATGTTTGTTCATATCTGTATGCAATTTCCACTATCAGAAGATTGCCTAGGCAACGAAACGAAATAGCTAGATAATCAAAGATGGACGTTGCTAGTTCATGTATGTAGTCAACAATACAGTACAACCTCTCTAGAGCAACACCCTATGAAAAGCACAACTTCTGGCTATTGAAATAACCAGCAAATGGTCGCTGAAAGTTTTTAAAATGAAGTGAACATGTCGCTTAAGATAGAATGATGCCCTATGGAGGGTCACTATAGTGAGATTGCAATGTACTTAACTCTTACCGATAAGAGTACAATAAGTATTGATGTTATTTATCTTTACAAGAAACAGCACATAAGTACATCATATAGAATAGTCACATACAGTATGCAAAATACAAGCATTCATATCATACACAAAGTATGTTTCACAAATTTCACGAACGTACGTAATACAATCACAATTTGTTCAGTAGGTATAATAATCACGTGTATAAACAATTGATCGATACATGTGTAACAGTGTCGTTTGCTTCGATCACTTTAATAGTTGTGTTAACAGTGATGTTAACGGGAACAATTTAAAGGCATCTCCATCAATAACCTTCTACAAAGACAGAACCTGTTAATGATTATATCTGTGTTAGGTGGTCATGGTCTTAGTGAACACTGTTAACATCAATTAAGTAGGTCATGACGGTTTTTTTTCAGAATTGAAGTTGGTTGTCGTAGCAACACGTTTTGATGAGTTGGATCCCTTCCTGAAGAAATTCCCAGACAAGATATTCTCAAGCAGTCGGTCTAAGAAACTTGTAGACATGATACATTCAGCGATCGGTGTCCCAAAGGACATGGTCATACCATTTATTAACTATACAAATGAAACATCACCAAATGAAGTCATAGACAAGATTGCGCTGTATGCCCTTGATGTTTTAGTCGAAGAAGCAAACTATTATCGAAGGATAGTCCGAAACCGTAAGGAATACTATATGAATTGTATATTGAAATGTTATCCTTGTATTTCTGTTTCGGAGGATGATTATACATGTTTTAGCCGACATGCGGTTCTTACACACCCGGAACGCAATGAGTAAAGCCCCAAAGTAGAGTAATGTTAATGAATGCCTTCAAATTGGTGCTTACATATTATTGAACTTAAAAAAATTCACGTTTGTCCCTATAATTCAAAAATCGATATTTGAAACGACCCTTTGTCAATATAATAAATAGTATTTTGAGCGTTTAATTCACTTATGTGATATTTACAAAACTTACTTGATTCAATGATGTTGTACACTCAACCGCTTTAAAAACGCACCACTATTGAAAATAATCAAAATGTATTAAAAATTAATAGTTTACAGGGTTTGCTCGGTTTATAAGCTTGACCTACTTAAAGAAAATGATTTTGTTTTCATTCGGAATACCCCACCCAAAGAACTTTTTTGATTTTGCATGTTTTGCACGTGCAGCTCGATCGCGTCGACCTATGTGGTCAATATTGACTTTAAATTGTACGCTGTTGGTTTACACATTGAAAAAACAACAGAAACATTCTTTGCTAATGCTATTTTTATGCTGCTAATATCTCGAATATTTGTTCGGGTGGTTGTGCCTTCGCTTGCAACTGGAAAGAACATCGGTGCCTTAGCATGGCGGTTCTGGGAACTGTTTTATCATAGCATTTACGGTAATTGTAAACTTACGTTCAAATTTGAATCCTTTATAATTATGTAACTCCTTCAAATTCTGGTATAGCGATAGGTTAAATCATCAGTTAATTAATTCAGTAAATCATTTTTAACAATATAATTCCCTCATTTGCAGATGTAAACGCATTGTAAGGAATTTAAATTTGAGCGTAAGTTTAAAATGTTCGTAAGTCCTTTGATAAAACAGTGCCCAGCTGCCTCCACACAACGATTGTGGGCTATGAACATCGATTCCTAGCTAATGACACAGTCAAAGACCGATCTGGATGAAACAAGCTAAATGTATTGAACCCGAGCTATGAGGAAACATGACACAGGTTGTGCCAATGTAATTAGTTCTGCATGGCTGCCCACAGTGTCAAAAGAATGTCTGGTGTCAATAAACAAGCCAGAAGTACATTATTGCATTTTCATAACTATTCTTTTCATAATTGTCAATAAAAAGGATTATCATTTGAGTACACTTTTTAACGAGTTTTCTCTCGTTTAGAGCCGAATGTCCCAACTTTTTGTTTTCAGACTCCTTCATAGAGTTGATTTGAGGAGCCATATAAGCACCACGGGCAATATCCTGACAGTCTAATGCTCATAACCAATCTGTAAAGTTTAAATAAGGCTTGAATCTATCTTAAATTCACTTAATGCGCATATCTGGACCGCACTCGGTCGTATTGTATTAGCCAGACAGTCAAAGCCACATAACATTTAGAATTCGAGTTAAGCTTGCTTGGATGGTTAGAAACATCACGTCGAACATTATTCTATCCTATTACGTAATTAATGTTATTCTTTAGGAGGAAAAACCACGTACACGCATCAATGTAGCGGGCTCTTATAATTGCTTTTGAAATTGTGACTTTCACGTTCATGGGTCACTGTGTTATCTGTATCATAACTTTTTTAAAACTCGTAATAATGGCATGAAAATCACACAACTCGTTGTGTATAGACTATAGATTATTAATTCGAAAATAAAGAACCATAGGTTGACGTTTTCATCACTAAAACCGATATTTCATATGTGGTGCGTTTTTAAAGCGGTTGAGTGTATGTAGTACGACGTAGTCATTACATGAGGTAACATAAGCAAAACAAAGTATGGGTTAGAAGACGATTCCGCTTATCTTAATACAAACTAAGAGCATTTAAACACAGTGGTAATTAATGTATATGCCAAACTACATTGTAATAATCATGTGCAAACGTTACAGCTGTGATGGATTTTTATCAGTTTGACTCACTCCACCCACTTGAGAAAAGGACGTTCACGCATCGTAGCAAATCAGATGCATAGTGCATGCAACAACTTAAATTTGAATACAAAAAGCTTTTTTGAAAGATATATTCAATAACCATCTTTAGATAAGACGCCCTTCTTAAAGCGATCAAAATACTTTCTGGAAGTCAAGACATCTGAGTGTAATTGCTATACATCCAATTTGTGTTAATTGCATAACTGATGACACTTACTATGACATATATACTTGTATGTTTTACCACTTACAGCTGTGTATGAGATAAACGTGTATGTTATGTTTTGATCTTTTTTAGCCACAGGGTCAGAATGTTCCACCCAGACTGACGTGGTAAGTGACTGCGTGTTTCGTAAAGTTGTCACGCTATATAATGCAAATTTAAGTAGGTTACCGCTACAAATTTAAAAGCTATGTTAACTTTCTAGAACCCTAATCATTATATAACACTTGGACTACTAGTAATAAATAAAATGTTGTCAGATTTCAATTATTTGATCAACTTATAAGACTACGATCAGATGTTTGACCAACTGTGACAAGTGACATCGCATATTGTTTGTATTTTGTTGACAGACATTTTCATGTTAAAACTTCCACATATGGTTGTGTTTATATGTCAACTGTATGTTTTTATTTTAAGCGTGCGAAGCTGGAAGCTGAAATAGGTTCCAACCATGGTGTCAAAACCCTGCAAATATTGTGTGTTGGAAAGACTTTTTCAGGAAAATCTACATTTATCGACTCGATTAAATCAGTTTTGGAACGCAAAAGGTCAACGACTGCAACCGGTGGATTCGTAGCAGACGAGGATGAAAGTGATAAACCAGAAACCCGTATGGTGAGAGTATACATTGACTTCTTACAACATCGGCTGCTAATGTATGAACCAATTGCATGAATCAGAAGACTCAATTGGAAGCATGTACATTAATTACAAAGCTTTTTTGCATTGCACAATATTATACATGTATATCTCAGTCCATCAGTTTGTATAGTCAGTATCTTGCACCACAATGTCCTTGATCTATTTTTTAACTGTCGTTTTATTGCCGACCATTATAAAACAGTTATACAGTTTTAGGATTCGGATTCTTTAACATGTTAGGAAATGTGTTACATCACGAAGTAGGACAAGGAAGTTCCTCTAGTTGCAACTTTTATCCCTGCCTAAACGATTTCGGCTGGGGATATGATAATTGTCTCCGACCTCCCGTACGTCCGTCACAATTTTTTGTCCGGAGCAAATCTTGAAAACTATGTTGACTGGAAACTAGAAATATAAATAGACACTTTATCTTTGATATAGGTAAAAAGGTATCAACTCAAGATAGTGGACTCGCGTAACGCAAGTATAGGAACGAATGCTTGCATTGTTGATATGCCAGGATTTACAGAACATGGCAGCATCACTTTAGAAAAGATAAAATGGACAATAAAGGGGCATGTTAAAAACCAGACTGAGGCAAGTAAACTGATTGTGATTTTCACTCGTGGTTTTCATTGTCAAATCTAGTTAATAAGTATTATTTCAACTACACATGTCAATGCCCGTAGTTTTCGGGCTACAATTGACAAATTAGTCGACTAACAATGACAAATGCATTTTTAAGAGACCAGCGGCTTATACATTACCATAATTACATAACAAATAATTGATAAACTCGAATCATTGCACCAACCATTATGATGTATTTTTCTATGAACTTCAGTCAATCAGTTCCTTTAACCGACACATCATTAAAGAAGCCGTACAAACCACACCAATCACTATAGTTATCTTATTTAATGCTTATTGGTGGTTTACGGCAGAATAACGGTGGATTATTCCCCGATAATTTCACTGTCCATAATTTCACAGTTCATAATTTCACGCAAACGAACTACTTTTTTTAAACAAGTTACCCCGCCGCAAAAAAAATAATTAGGAATTTCACTTGTTCTCTACAACTTAAAAAATAACACAACATTATATGTACATAAATGTAAAACAAATGGACGACATGGAAGCCATTGCAGAAGAACTCTTTGATTGCAACTCGACGCGTGCATGGCGGGAAAACGACGTCACGCAAAATATGTGAGGTATAAAGTTGAGTATTTCCATCATTTAAGCTATTTGAAGCATGAAATAAATAGAATATTAGTATTTTACGGTGTATGATCGTTCGATAATTCACCTCGTGAGCAGCTGACTTACACTCAACCGCTTTAAAAACGCACCACTATTGAAAATAATTACAATTTGTCAAAAATCATTTTTTGCTAAAATTTATAGTTTACAGGGTTTGTTCAGTTCATAAGCTTGATCTAATTAAAGAAAACGATTTTGTTTTCATTCGGAATACCCCGCCCAAAGAATTCTTTTTTATTTTGCATGTTTTGCACGTGCAGCTCGATCGCGTAGACCTATGTGGTCAATATTGACTTTAAACTGTACGCTGTTGGTTTACACATTGAAAAAACAACATAAACAGTAATTGCTAATGATATTTTTATGCTGGGAATATCTTGAATATTTGTTCGGATAAATGTGCCTTCGCTGCCAACTGAAAAAGGGAATCCGTACCTTAGCATGGCGGTTCAGCTGCCTCCACACAACGATTTTGGACTTAGAACATCGATTCCAAGCGAATGACACAGTCAAAGACCGACCTGGATGAAACAAGCTAAAGGTATTGAGCCCGAGGTATGAGGAACCATGACACAGGTTTTGCCACTGTAATTGGTTCCGCATGGCTGCACACAGTGTCAAAAGAATGTTGGGTGTCAATTAACAAGCCAAAATTACTATATTGCATTTTCATAACTATTCTTTTCAAAATTGTCAATAAAAAGTAAAATAATTTTAGTACACCTTTTAACGAGTTTTCTCCCGTTTAGAGCCGTATGTCCAAACATTTTGTCTTCAAGCTCCTTCATAGTGTTGATTTGAGGTGCCATATAAGCATCACGGGAAATATCCTGACAGTCTGATGCTCATAACCAAGATTTCAAGTTTAAATAAGGCTTGAATCCATCTTATTAATACACAATGCGCATATCTGGACCGCACTCGGTGGTATGGTATTAGCCAGACAACCAAAGCCACATAACATTTATAATTCAAGTTAAGCTTTGCTTGGATGGTTAGAAGCATCACGTCTAACATAATTCTATCATATTATGTAGTTAATTTGATTCTTTAGGAAGAGAAACCACGTACATGCATCAATGTAGCAGGCTCATATAATTGCTTTTGAAATTGTGACTTTCACTTTCATGGGTCACTGTGTTATCTATATCATAATTTATTTTAAACTAGTTATAATGGCATGAAAATCACACAACTCGTTGTGTATAGACTGAAGATTTTCATTCTGAAAATAAATAACCATAGCTTTACGTTTTCATCAATAAAACCGATATTTCATAAGTGGTGCGTTTTTAAAGCGGTTGAGTGTATATTTTCACTCGTGGCTACGCCACTCGTGAAAAAATATTACATCAGCTGCTCACTCGGTGAATTATCAGCCGATCATACACGGTAAAATACAAATATCCTCTATATATTTGCGTGATATGAATACATGTAGTATCTGTCTGTTGAATGACTTTGAAGAAGCTATAGATGAATTTCACAGTAAGCTGCCTTTTAAGCTTCTGATGTCTATTATGATGTGCGGCCTTTAGTTTTAGCATTTTTATTATATTTGTGAAACTGGTCATCCTGCTCTTTTGCAGCGGGGACTTTGTGGAACTATCTGCGTTTCTTTAGGTCACTTGGGACAACTTGTGAAACTATGTTATTCTGCTTTTTCACGGGGACTTTGGCTTTTAATTAATATCAAATTATATTATATTTTATAAACGTTTTATTTAACTGTGGTGAAGATGGTGGTTAAAGAGTAAGTGTCTTTTGGGCTGAGGTGTACCTGTTTCTGCTAATGTTTTTCTGTAATGATTGGGCAACTCTTTTGAACGTGTAATTTACACGAAAAAGGGCTTTTTAAATATGGTATAATACTGATAATAATGACTATTGACATGTCTTATTCCTTTCTAGTTGGTGGATACATTCAGCGACACATCTGATCGGTTTGTCAAATGTCCACAACTGAAAGATCAAATTCACGTTGTATGCATTATCCTTGATAATGAAAGTGCATCTGACAATGTACCTATATGGGAAAAAGATATGTTTAAATCGTTATTCAAATGGATAAAGCGAGAAGGTAAAGTAACTGTGTGAAACTATGTTTTGTTTTATTGATGTGCTGTAACATAACTTACCAAAGAGCTCACTAATCCACGAAAGTGTTGATAGTAAGTTGCGTGCATACTAAACTAACCTTTCGCCCTTATTTAATTTGGTATATAGTCGTCCGACATACCATGTAGTCTCTTAAAACGTGTAAAAAAGTCCCCGCAGTGATTATTTTTCCGAAGATGGCTTTGGCCGAAACACTATTATCCTAATTCAATAAAAACAATATGTGTACGTGCTGTTGTTGAATTTGCATCATTTAATTCTGAAAACGTGTACTGCAGTATATGAAAGTATTCATGGCAAAGTATTCACGATAGAAAACTTGTATTCCACGGTTGTGCCAAGTAAAATAGAGAAGATAAACGTTCACAAATGTAAACCCGAAAATACCTTGAATTTAATATCCTGACTTGTATTGTCATAAGCTAACATTGAATATTTCGAAGGTATCCCTATTGTGACGGTCCTCACAAAAATGGATAAGATTGGTCCAAATCTTGCTGAAGCCAAATCGAAAGTGGTCAACAACTTCGGAGTCAATGGACCATTTATCTTTCCCGTGCACAATTACGTGCACGAGCAAACGTTGAATGAAGGGAGGGACACCGCCTTTCATGGTTAGTTTAAATTATATCTATTAGTATCATTAGTTACGGAAGTTTAATATTAGGGGCGCTAAATACTTGAGTTACCAGTTTTTCAGCTGTTAAGCCGCTCAAGGACCCATTGACATTTTGTCTTCTCCTGGTCATTTGGCTACATATGGAAACCTACATTCGTGTCTCTTTGTTGAGACTATTTCTCTCCTGTGTGTGTGTGTGTGTGTGTAAGTCAATATCGATCATCGGCGCCTAGGAATAGACACTGCCCTCAAACATATCAATGTACACCTTGGTTGACCTGAGCATTTGGGTTATTCTTGCTGAGAGAAATTAACCAGAGGTCCAAACAGGGGTTGAATCCGGGTCCTTTCGACCCTGAAGCGCGCGCCCTACATATATGCCACTGCTCCCCGCCGGTGTTCCTTCGGCCATCGTGCCAACCATTAACGACGACTATAATTATATACATTTGTACATAATCTCTCTTTATTAAAGTGGTGGAATATTGTAATTGAATAATTTATTTTTAACATGCTTCTATTTCAGATGCTTTGAACTGCATGCTCGAAAAGGGACAAGAATACCTTGAAGATTTCGAGGAGGAGGACGACTAAATACGTCTGGAGGGACGTACTAATGGAAACCTTCATTTCAAACAGTTATTTTAACTGCAGATTCAATCACCTTTACTGATATAACGGCACATATCCTAGCACAAAATATCAATATAAACATGATTAATAGTGTATTTTAGATATCGTTGATTTATAAACTGTGTAGCTTTGACATAAACAATCTAGTATGCATGAATGTATATAATTAGTATAGTTTGGTTTCAATGATGTACAGAGCAGTAGTATGTGAAATAAAGTAAGTAAGTTTGCATTACTTAGAAAATAAATCACAATTATAACTGAATATATTTAAAGCAATCACAATTTGATATATATAATAATATATTTAACTCGTTCAGGAAATATTACGCTCACCAAAGATTCGCTTGATAATTTATTTATAACTCGTTTGATATAATTATATATTGACAACAGTTTTCTCGTTTAATATTGGTAGATCCTACAACGCGGGTCGTCCATACCGTGTATAGCACTGGACATTCTGTCTTTTTTCTTGAAAGGACATAACTTGATATAGACTAATAGTGTTACATTTCTAATTATTACCCCTCACTTTTTTCGTAATGTTAATTTTCCATAGACAAACAGGTATAGCTAGTTTGCGATAGAAAAAAATCGTGTTTTTTTAAAGATTTCTGAAAATCTATTTATCAGATTCTGGTAAAAAATTACACAGAACTACATTAACTTCCTACCTACTCCCATTTTGAATTTCATATTTTTTAGTCACCAATTAAAAGACGTTTATTCTTTATTACATATTGAAATTACATGCGTATTTACAGTTTAACGCAGGGAGGTAATCTGGTATTCCATTGATGATTTACTATCAATAATTTAACCGTTACAATCCGTGATCGGCGAGATTAAGATTGCTGTTATAAAGACAAGACTTAGGAGGCCCTTGTGAATCGGTTTATTTAGGTGTGTTGCCTATAAACAATGTACAGCAATTAAATGTACTTTGTCATATTCACAGACGGGCCTCGCATGTGTTAAATTAAGTAGGTTGCAAATACGCAATTATACAGTTATGCGTATCACATGACCGTAAAATTGGCTGTTGCAAGTATCAAGTCTTCTAACTTGATATTTCATACAAAACTACAAATATGTTACATAGAACTTATGAACAAAACTTTTTTAACTCATGTCTGATGTTGCTGAAATTTCATTGTGTATTAGGTAGATATATTTCATTTCTTCGTGCAAAATTGCATACTTGTATGTTTAGTAATTACAGAGAAATGTTTAAAAAACACGATTTTTTTCTATCGCAAACTAGCTATAGTATTCTTACTGTTACGATCAAGCGGATCAATACACCACGTGATTGAACATTTTTTACTGTCAGCAGGGTGATAGTACTTTTTTGACAGTACTTTTCATGTCACGTGGTATATTTATAGTAAAACGAACATGGCGGCGTATTCTTACCGCATAACCATGTTTTAGTTCGAGTTCTTTATATCCAGCGTAGTATTTTGTGCCGACAAATATTTCTTTAGTTAGGTGTATCTAACACATTGATACTTTTCGCTACAAAGCTTCCTTTGGGTTCATTGGAGTTGTTTATTTTCTGGTCGACGTGCGTACATGTATCTAATTGATCTATTATGAAAGTTGAATCCGTTAAAAAATCAGGTAATTAACTAATAACACAAGATTTAAGTACTTGGAAACAAGGAAAATAGTCGTTAACTCTTATAATTCAGGAATTATACCATGAAATCGACTCCTGAAAAGTCTACAGCTAGAAATGAAAGTAAGTGCATTCGTACCCGTAACTATTCGTACCCTGTAAATATATTTACCAAAATAGGTTTCTGAACGAAAAAAGTTCGGGGTAATAAAATAAATAACACATAGCATTGAGGGTGACAGTAAAAATATCAGCCCTCGGAAAGTACTGTTACCCGCGGGCTTCGCCCTTGGGTAACAGTACTTTCCTCAGGCTGACATTTTTACTGTCACCCTCAAAGCTATGTGTTATTTATATATTGTTGCGGGATAAAGAATAGCGTCTGCCTATCATCGTACGAATCTATTTTGCAAACATTTGTGAGTTTGTATAACCACATGTTAAATGGACCACATTTACATGATACATGTAGTTTATGTTTGAATTTGAATTATATTTGATAATTCAAATCGAGTAAGTTTTTGTTGCATACGCTTTGTGATACGTTTTTGTTAGTAAATTATTTGTGAAACGTTTTTGTTATTGACATTATTTGTGAAACCTTTTTGTTATTAACATTATTTGTGATACGTTTTTGTTAGTAAATTATTTGTGAAACGTTCTTGTTATCAAAATTATGTGTGAAACGTTCTCGTTATTAACATTATGTGTGAAATGTTCTGAAGTAACATTAGTTTGACATAGTCTTAGTGATACGCTCATGTCATTAACATTATTTGAGACATACTTGATACGTTCTTGCCGTTAACAGTTTTAATGACTACGTTACATATCGTAATATTTCTGAACTTAATGACTTTGTTATTTCATGATACTCAGTGTACACTTTATTAATTACAGTCATTAATCAGTGTTTTATACACTTATTTGATCATACTAAAAAACCTATACTTTTGTATTCCTGTGAAATATGGCGCTCTGTTAATACAGACTCAAATATTATAAACAAGAATGACTATGCACTTGATGTGTCCTTCAACAACTTTCCATGTGTTAAACTGCATTTAAACGCGTTGAAATATATCCTTGGATTAAATAAAAAAGCAACTAATGATGCTGTTCTAGGCGAAACAGGACGTTATCCTTTACATATAGATATAGTGTGCCAATCTATGAAATACTTCCAAAGATTATCTGAACCAAATTGCCAACCCTTGTTATTACTAGCGTTTAAAGATAGCCGCACCTTACACAAACAAGGTAAAAAAGCAGCTGTCAAGTATTTACCACATTATGAAACATATGAACAATGCAAAAGCTAATACCAAAGCAAAACGTAAGCATCACAAATAAAATCAACAGCTATCATTTATTTCCAAACAAATTGGTCGAAAAGAATGTCAAATTGTGCAGAAAATAGATCTGGAAAATAACGCACTTTTGCACTATTTAAGCACATTTTTGCATTTGAAAAGTACCTAACAGTAATAAAAGATGGAACAACAAGGTCTTGTTTTACAAAATTTCGAATAAGTGCCCATAGATAACAAATAGAATATGGTCGTTGTAAGAATATTCCAGTTTCAGAAAGGATATGCAATTTATGTGAAATGAATAAGGTTGAATTTGAAATACCCTTTATTCTTGAATGTCCTAAATATGATATGTTAAGACAAGATTGCTTGAGAAATATAAAAGACTATTGCAAAAATTTGATATTTTATCTGACAAACATAAATTTATATTTCTTCTGAGTAATGAACATGACACAATGATAAAGACAATTTTGCTGAATTCTTTAACATATGTTATACGGTTAGGTTGACTCATTTAACCAATACCATGCATGGTAAATCTGGACTTCTGTCTGATTAATATCAACAAATATTGTTTAAGTTGTTTCTATATTGATTATACGTGGGGGAGATTTAACAATGATTATGACTGTATATCAAATAATATGTTATTATAACATTCACCTTTAAGTCATACAATACAGATATTTGTAGACTTAATACAGGCACCACACTGAATATATGAGACTATAATGAATATAAATAGTTATAACAACAAAATGTAAAGAGAAAACAAAAAAACTATATAATTTCTTTCATTATATTATATATCTTTTGATTAATACCATCAACATTCTTACAACCCTGAGTCTTACCGAAAATGTGTGCCTGATTGTATGAAATTCGTCAAATATAAGTTCCTATTATAATGTTGTACTTCATTATTGTTATTCACTAATGTTTGCTTTGTGTTTTTCTCTCTTTTAGCTATTTGTGTTTCCGATCATAAATGAAGCCTTTGTTATGTTTTGCTTTGTTTCAAACACTTGTGTATTTTTTATAATGTAATTGTATGCCAGAAAAGTACCATAATTGGAATTAAAATATATTCTATTCTATTCTTAGAATTATTGTCAAATGTAATTCCTACGTCCACTCAGTCCTATCAGTGTTGCGTCATGTATGGTCATTGCTCCGTGCATCATTGTGATATGTTGTGTTGTTACTGTTTTCTGTGCTAGGCTGGTTGAGTGCTACCTTCCCTGTCCGACTTCCTCATATCGTTTTTGCGTAAAGTTGGCCTTTATAACACATTTTACATGGATATCAATACAGACATACTGTGACTTGTTTTACTACCCGGTGTATTTTAAGACTAATTATGTTATTTACAAGCAGTTAGCACGTGTTTATAAACACCAATTTACGCCATTTTGTAATAGTACTTCATTGAAGTTTCATATTTCACAATACGTGTTCATATTCTATCATACAGAGTATTACTATATATTATCCCGAAGTGGTTATTTAGTACACACATGTGCAGAAGTCAATATTACATGGTGATAATATATTAATATATCTGGAAAAATAATCACGATGCATTTATCATCATTAATAAGTATCCATGGAAAAACATAAATCACCATCCCACATTGATGCACCTGTACAAAGACAATAATCGTTAAGATGATATCTTGAATACCAAGTATTGAGTATATTAACACCAAATGTACGGGCAAAAATATCTCGTAACAAAAATATAATACCAAGTATTGAGTATACAAACACCAAATGTCACAGGCAACAACATCTCGTAACAAAAAGATAATACCAAGAATTGAGTATACAAACACCAAATGTCACAGGCAACAACATATCGTAACAAAAAGATAATAATAGATCGGACAGGGAAGGCAGCACTCAACAGATACATCTGAGCACCAACTATCGGACAGGGAAGGCAGCACTCAACATATACATCTAAGCACCAACTATCGGACAGGGAAGACAGCACTCAACATATACATCTGAGCACCAACTATCGGACAGGGGAGGCAGCACTCAAAATATACATCTGAGCACCAACTATCGGACAGAGAAGGCAGCACTCAACATATACATCTAAGCACCAACTATCGGACAGGGAAGACAGCACTCAACATATACATCTGAGCACCAACAATCGGACAGGGGAGGCAGCACTCAAAATATACATCTGAGCACCAACTATCGGACAGGGAAGGCAGCACTCAACACATACATCTGAGCACCAACTATCGGACAGGTAAGGCAGCACTCAACACATACATCTGAGCACGAACTATCAGACAGGGAAGGCAGCACTCAACAGATACATCTGAGCACGAACTATCGGACAGGGAAGGAAGTACTCAACAGATACATATGAGCACGAACTATTCAAAACATGAAAGTTGTCTCGGTCAAAATGACGAACAACTGTTGACTGTTTTGGTGCTTAAGTTTCGTAATGGTATATTTGTTTACTGTTGTCGATTCGTACATTCATGTACGTTTCTACTTAATGTGTATATAAATCCGCACTCCAATTTTAAACGTCAAAAATGTATGTTTGACATTATCGACGTATCGCCTCCTCGACCACCATGTGGTTAAATATTCACGTCGAATGCGGGAGGTTAAGGGTTCGATCCCACATCGCGTCATACAAATAAAAATGGTACCAGAAAAGCCCATGCTAGACGCTCATCGTATAAGAGAAACTTACTGTAGTGCAACTACACTATGTACTGGACGGTAAATTAAATTGATTATGTAGCTGACGACGGCGGTCGTAATGAGGATGTAATTAATGGAGATAATGTTAATTACTCATATCTCATATCCTCGTGGCGATGGTTAACCTGAGGAATTATGTGTCGAAGATTATTGATATAAGTTGGAAAAATTAGTTTTACACTCTTCCTTGAATAAATCAGTATTATAAACGATAGACTAAATTAAATTAGTTGTACAGATTCGCGGGTAAAAAGTGTCTAAAGAATATGTATAAAACTATATAATCGTCATATGTCATCAAAATTATCTTTTGTTGAACCGTTCAAGTCATGGATTGAGTTGCGGGATGAATTCAGCTGTGAGCAGCAGCAGGCAGTGGTGGTGGTGTGACCCCTCATGGTCGTCGTTATCAACAAATACAATTAACATCATATCCATCAGATTACACAATAATTACGATCGCCATCGTCAGTTATACAATCAATTTACTGTCCATGGTGTTTACATTACTGTAAGTGGCTTTGAATACATAGGCCAAATTACTTTAATTCAGAGGAAAAACGAAAGTATCACTATTATGTACTAGACGCGTTTTATAGCTCTGTGAGGAATTTTCACCGAATCAAACAGCTGTGTAAAATTCGCATTTGCGATGACTTTGTAACATTATTCATGTTTTTGATTCTTCTTTTTGTGCGTTACTGTTTTATTTTTATGTGAATATAAATTCGGCAGCCACACCTTTATTTATCATATTTGTTCGATTACTTTCGACAAAATATAACGCACATGACGTGTGTCATATTCGGTCAACTATTACCCATGTTACATGTTCTATCCGTGAAATCTGCGAATCACAAGGAACAAGTGTCGTTCAGACGAATGTGTGTTCTGTAAGATTATCTGTATAAACATTTTTAATGTGCGCATTGCTTAATTTGAAATATATTGACGCCATCGACAAAGCTGCTCAATTCGAACTCTTTCCTTGTCATTATTATGAGCCAAAAAAACATGCTCTAGTATTTGAAAACATGCAAGCATCATTTATTTATTCATAATATACATTTTACAAGTGATAGAAAGTATTGAAATCGGCAATATCATCGTACTTTAGAAACGCATCTCAAATTGTGTTGTCAAAATCCAAAGTCCACGAATAAAGGGTTTTGTACATCGCAGTCCATGTAGTGAAATAAACATAGAGATGTATGAAATAGTTTCTATATAGTCAGTTAAACAGGGTGATCATTAATATATGGTAACATAAATAACGTTAATATCTTTGTCAGATTTAATGATAGAGTAGTGGTTTGACCCTTATTTCAAAGCTAATGGCTCCAAGTTTTTGTAAGATATGGATAATAAATGAATGCTATATGAATATGATGTAAAAACGTCATCGATGATGCCGTACATTTTCAGTGATTTCAGGACATTTTGCGATCTGGAAATAATTTCGCTGAATACCATATTTAAATTTGACCCCTACACTCACCAGAATAAAACCCCTTGGCTTTCTGATCATGGGAATGGCCGGAAAAAGGATTGTATAATATCAATATTTAAACTAGTATATTTAATTGATTTGAAATCTACAATACAATGTCAAATTGGAAGCACCAATGGGTAAAAAGCAAGAAGTTAACAGTTATTTACGACGTCATTTGCAGCTAATATTTGTCGTTTTTCAGAATTAGGGAAATTGCTTCAAACATTTGCTGAGAAAATAATATGTAACATTTGAAAATGATTTTTGTCCTGAATAAAACTTACATGCATATGTTAAATTATGGCATATAGCAACAAATATTATCTTTAAAACTGACAAAGATATTAAAGTTATTTATGTTACCATATATTAATGATCACCCTGTATATCCTGGAAAGTACACACACACTTCAACACAAACCCCGTAATGCAATATCGTTTACCCGTACAAAAGTTTTGAATTGTATTTCCGTCTTCACTTCTTTTTATTGTTCTAATTGGACTGAATCATACTTTAGCGACGAAACAAATCGCTAATGCTGCGCTTACCAGGACCATACACTCCGAACAGACCGCTTTTAGCAGAAGCAGCCACATTTTCAAGTGCTTTAATACGTGAGCCATATCCGTAATCGGTTGAAATTCGTTTCTCAATGTCTTCATCGGTATCATAAGTGGATCATTTACCAGGTCCACGTATCCCGAACAGTGAACCGCCTGACATGGAATTTGCAACATTTTCAAGAGCCTGTGTTCTTGATCCGTATCCAAAATCCGTCGAGTAACTTCTTTTACCGGGTATAAAACTAAACACGGGATACCTAGCATGCAATCTGGAACCGTAGCCATAGTCAGCAACTGTGCGTTTGTCTTTAGCATCGTTAAATTCATTGTCAATTCCGAGTTGTTCATCGTCTCTCCATTCTGCGTTTCTCTTTCCTGGACCACTCACTCAAAACAGGATTTCCCCGGCAGCCAACTGTGCAAGCTTACTACCAGCTCGTAGGCGAGATCCATACCCATAATCGGTAATTATACGTTTAGACCTATTTGGTTGTCTCCAAGGAGCAATGATGAATGTTGAACGTTTGTGTCGATTGTTCTGGTTAGATGTAACCTTATCAGCACTGTCGATAAACGGCAAATTTCCGGTTTGAAGTCCAAGCTGATAATCGTTGAATACCGAGATTTTCTCAGGATGTTTAATTCCACTATGATGTACACCATATTGTGCATAAATTTCGGAAAGCTCATCTTGATCCGATGTTTTGACACATGACGCATTTGAAACACTGCAACAAAGAGTTAAGGAAACTATGAAAATAAGTTTGATATAATCGACGTTGCTTAACTTAAACATCTTTCCACGTTAATGTCCAAATGATTTCTAGCTTGTCCGAGTTGGCTACTGGGTATAATGTATATATACCAATATACACTGGTTAATGTGTGACTTGAGACTGCAACAAAATAGCTCACAGGAGCGGATCCTGACGGTAATTAACGCCAAGTTAAAAAATTAGATACGACTATTTTGAATATGAACTGTAACATGATACTTCATATTGATAACAAGTAATAATGATATAGTTAATTGACAATACCACAACATAGTCACAAGTGTACAATTCACACGTGACTTGTATCGACGCTGTCTCAAAACATGGACGTTACGTAAAAATGTTACAGATAATAGTTATTTACGTTCGACTGTAACAGTCATTCGGTTTTTCCTTTCATGTTGGCCAATGACCGTCAACTTTTTCCAGGGTATCCATAAAATATAAAAGAGCCACAGTTTCAATAGTTATAGTGTAGAAATGGTATGACATTGATATTGCAGACAATTGTTAAATAAATAGCATGACACATACAACGGCTAAGACTTTTGGGGTATCTCTTGCTACGCACATGCACACTGCAATGTAGAAGGTTGCGACTCTCGTGATCTAAGAGCCATTATTACGGTAAGCGGTTTGAAATAAATTATCACCTCTTTAAGCAATCCCATCTTTCAAGATCATGAATATGTATTGTTTTCATCCACCTTAGTACAATATGTCCATTCTGAGAGACTACAGTCTCGACGCAGTAAATTTATTGCCTTATTTCAGTCTCATTCACACAATATTTTCTATTCTAAACACCATAATGCATAAATTGGCGTAGTTCCGCAACATCAAGGGTGTGTTCGTAGCGTCTGTTCTGGTAACAACTACTTACGACCAAATAAAACTGTTCTGAACAGTGTTCCGAATATTCCACTCCAAACAATTTACGAGCAAAATGGAACAGGACCAGAACAGGAAGTAACAAAACCATATAAAAATTAAACCTTCCTCTTTTCTATTGGAAACATTGAAATCAGGAATTGAAAGTGTACTGTTAAACATTTAGCTCATTTGTTTGCAAATCCTTATTGACACTATCATTACAGTAAATTTCAAAAGAAATACATTATTTGCCGAGTATCCAGGTCATATGGCATCGACCCGATTTTGATGGAAAATGATATATTATATAAAAAAATGTTTACTCGAACATATAATGCATTTATATTAGTTAAACGTGTACAAGAGACAGTTTTAAACATGAACTAAAAATGACCAACATGGACGACACAAGCTAGACACAAGACATGTGATTCACTACCTGATTTAGCAGAACATTTACTCTAGTACTGAGATGGTCGCTTTGCAATACACCAATACTTCAAATTTGTTGTGCATAATATGATCTTGAGAAAGCAAGCTCTTGCAAAAGGTTCTCGTTATGTTAAACAGAAACTTTGCGACTACCACATGACAATCTCTGATCTAAATGCAAAAATGCAAAATGGCGAAAAGTCTGTTGCACAAATTATTTTGTTCTTTGCTCATACTGTTCATAGAAAAAGCCAATACTGGGCTCAAAGAAGTAAATCTTTAGAACAGTACAAAATTAACAATGGTCATGGACTTCCCTCTTTCTTTACCACTGACAGTTGTGCTGAATTTCACTTTAAGCCATTATGCCATCTGCTTCAGTTGTATGTAAATCACTGTACAGGTGATAATTCTTTTGCAAATAACTTTTTGATACCCATATTGTTGCTCAGAACTTTGATGTACGTACTCAATCGTATTTCAATAATGTAATGACCCCTGTATTTGGAGTTGACACATACTGTGCAAGAGTTTGCTAAATCACAAGGTATGGTGCACTGGCATGGCTTTTGTTGGAGGAAAGACCGGGAACCATATGAGCTCATGTATAAATGAGTTAAAGCTGGTCTTTCTGACAGTATATCTGCTAAGGCGTTGTCTGAATGAACAAGGTATCAATTTGGTTATCCAGCTAAAAATACACATCTGTGGCCGTCACCTGAGCGTACTATGGGCGTCCACCAGAACATAAAAATCCTCTGGTTAAATTACTTATGTATGTTTCATCACCACAGTCATCTCTTTTAGAAGACTATCCTTTATTGTCAAGCATAATGAATATTCATTGGTATTCTGATAACTGTATAAAAACATTAAAATATAAGTTATCAGTCAAATTGTCAGATTTGAATTCGGTTCTGAAGATCAACCTGGAAAAACATCAAGAACGAATCTTGTCATTGTTAGGGACAAAAACTCATCACTAAGGGATCATCCCAATTTAGTACACCATTCTAGATATCATACTCAAGGGTGGCGAGCCAATGGTGACATTTATTTGATTTTGTCTAAATGTCTTCCAGATCCATCTGTTTAAGAAATTGTGGTCGCAGACTAGTGAAGTTTCACTGTCTGGTTTATATACAGTTTTACAGTTTTATTGGTATAATCGGCATGTGAAATGCCTTTGACCATTTACACAATAAAAACTAGATGGTCAAGACAACATATATACAATTATGTACATAACATATATTATAAGCAAGCACAGATAAAGAATAAAATACAAAAAGAGAATAGGAATGCAGCTTTGTAATATATACATATTATACTGTTTCAACAAAAACAATAAGCTTGATTAGTAACAGAAATAAACACACACAAATATACAAATATATACAAACGGTACAATTCAAATGGAATAATCTTTATTTCAATATTAATACATCGACGGCATGTTATTATTACATTAGGGCTAGTTTATTTTCTCTTAGTTTTGAGGCATAGAATACTAATTTTGCGTTGTTTAAGATTATTTTGTTATTTTTGCTTGCCATAATGTTATAGAATTTATTTAATGTAGGCCAAGCTGGTCGTGCTATGTACTTTGATCGTAGTTCATTATAAGTTTGGACACACATCTGATTCTATAGAATTATTGTGGAATAATTTGCATTTTCTGTTTTCTTTTGCTATTCCGGATTGTCTACCATTTTCAATTTCTAAATTGTGTGATGCTAGTCTAAATCTCGAAAACTCTTTTCTGATAGTGTCATTTTTAATAAAGTCCAAGTATTTTTCAAATTCAAATTCTGTTTTGAAATTCTTGTAATATGACATTTTTGACTGAGAATTGAATGTATCACTCCACGTTTGCGTATATTGATCCCGCATTCTTTGTTTGAATATATTGAAGTAATTTATGTTATTAGTATGTAGATTGATCATATTTTCATATCCTAAATTATTAAAATTGTTGTTATGTTGGATACCCAGTTATTTGCTCTTACGTTTAACAAACACTGTTCATTATAAACTTGGAATATTAATGAGTTGGGATTGTTTTGTATTCTTAACCAGTATTTAAGTGCTCTTTCTTTGCAAATTACTGATACTGGGAATCGACCCAGTTCACCCAACACTGCAGCATTTGATGTTCGAGTACGTACTAAATTTCGCTTACAGAATTCTATAAGCAGTTTATCTATCTCTCTGTATTTATAATCCCCCCATACTTCACTACTGTAAATTAGAATAGGTATAACAAGTGTATCAAATAGGGATAGTTTAGTTTTAATATTTAGACTAACTCTCCTAAAAACAAACAACAGGTGGTTATAAGCTTAAAGCGATTGTTCTTGTAACGCCTTAGCGGCATAAATCATGTTTCCTGTGTAATAAAATTTTATACCTAGGTAACAGAAAAAATCTGCTAACAACAATATGTATATACTTAGTAGATTGATATCATCGTCCGTAAGCTCATTTTGATTAATTATCATATTTATATCATTTATGAATAATATGAAAAGTATAGGAGATAGCGGCTCACCTTGTTTCAAGCCAAGGGATACCTCAAAGAATTCTGAAAATGACAATTAAAGTGAATCTTTGACACAAGACTTTACATTTTGGTATAATGATTTGACCATTGTGGTTATCTTGCAACTTAGACCTAATTCAATTAATTTGATCCATAAGGCTTCATGTATGACGGTGCAGAACGCTTTTTCATAGTCTTTAAATGCACAGTATAATTTCTTTTTTGTCATAAAATATTTTGTATGATTGAATGCAGAATGAATAAGCAGTCAGTAGTTTATTAAATAGTGTTACTAGATACACGGGTGGTAATCACGTGACTTCGTCTAGTCTGAAGCACGTATAATGGCGGACATTCAGCCTCGGTAAGTACCTATTTTTCTTGGTGTTATATGTCTTCCATCCTCTATAACGAAACTTCACATAGCCTATCATATGCGCATTGCTTTTTTACTAACGTTACAAGTTAGTTTGGTCTCCTAAGTTGAACAGATTATGAGAACACTCGTTGAATTTGATCCGGAGTTTCATCGCAAGACGCGTAAGTTGTACGTCAAGTGTAAATAGTTGACCAATTATGGAAAATAAAGGTTTCTGGGAAAAGAAATTATCAAATCATAACGTTTGTTTGATTATATCACGAAAGAAGCATGTACCGATTTTTTACGTGGATTTTTCGGCAGTATATTTACATATTACGAAAGTATTGTCGATTCAAAGATGTCTGTCAAAACCGCCATACTGTTTCATTTATGAATAGCTAATTGCAGCAAGTTTAAACACTACGCTATAGGACCATCAGCCATTTAAGCATTTAAGTGTATTATTGATGGTATAATTTAATCCTGACACACCTTTAATCATCGACCGGGGTGAATGTCTGTTTACGCGGTTGTGACAGAGATCTTTGAATCAACTATAGTATGGACTAGACTCAGTCACGTGATTACCAGCCGTGAGATATGGCGCTATAAATTCAATTGTGTCAATGAAAAAATCTGCAACATGTTTTGTTAAATCAGCGCTTAAATTTCTATTCAAACTAGAAATCGTTTTTCTAATTTCGCTCAGAGTAAATGGGGCATCTAATGAGTCAATATTGATGTTTGCATCACGATTTTCATATTGCGAGCTATCGATATCACTATCATGCGGCGTATTCGAGACTTTATTGAAGTGTTCAACAAAATTTGTAGGTTTATGTTAGATTGGTTTGATTTTGCTTTCTTTTTGTTTTTATTTATGTATTTCCAGATTTTCCTATGATTTGCTATGTTTAGTTAGGTTTTGTTTTTCCCACATGTGAAATAAACGCTTTGCTTTACGTTTCTCACTACAGAAGCGTTTTCTATAATATAAAAATGATTGCCGATTTTCAGCCGTTGTGGGCAGGGGATATATTATTGACCAATTTTGAGGTTCCGACAGGCCGCAAACAGTCAAGCGGATTTCTTGAAAACAGCAAATAAGACAAGAAAGTATTTATGTGTCAGTCTCAGGGCCTAGGAAACATAAATAGCAAAGAGCATCATATTGCAAGGCTAACCCCTAGGGTTGTGGAGTTATGGCCCTTTGTTTTTGCCCCTACCCCGCCAAAATTTGGTAAAAAAATACAAAAGTATTTATCCCTAATGCAATCCTATTTTTGGTGCCATTTTATATAAAAAGTATGTCTGAGCTAGGTTAATTCAGCAAGAAATGTGTCTCCCATACGTGCCGATTTTTTGCTATTTGCTGTCAAAGATTTTCGCCGTTTCTAAGGACGCAAAATTTGAACTTCCGCCAGTGGTGATAACCTCCATTTTGAAGAGCTACAAATCCTTCAGAGCCAACTGATTAGTTTCTATGATTTTTCGAAATATTAAACACCTTCTTTGTACAAAATAAATACAGAAATAGGTCTTTAAAATACGAATATAATTTTTGGTGCCCATAAATAAGCCCTACACTAAAGATTTGATATTTTGAGGGACCCCCATCACCCCAATATATCCCCTGCCACCTTAAGGCTATTTCTGTGTATGCGTTTATATTTAAGGAAGTCAGCTTTAGCTTGCGTACATCTCTCATTAAACCATTCAGCCTTTTTAAGCTTTACATTTTTCGATAAATTCCGTTTAAAAAATTTTTCATGTACCTGTTGAGATCTTCGATTAGATAAGGAACTGTTCCTGTTTTAACCGGAAGACGAAGCGAGCACATCTCCCGGAAGTCGACCTTCAGTGACAGAAAATGTGCGCAGTTGAATCAAGAATCCAGAAGAGAAGGTTATACCTCAGAAACCGTCGAGAACACTCCGGACTTAGGTAAGACCTTATTACTGTTACTGCCTTTAGTTGTATTTAAGTATAGTATACGTAGATAAGGTAGAAATTCTACATTGGCGCTGCGGCTTTATTTCCGAATACTGGGCTGGTTTTATTTTATTTTCTAAAATAAATTACTCCGCCATTTTCGCGTGTTTTCATTTTTGAAAAGTGCGCGTGGTTTAAATATTTGTTAAAGGCCGTTCTAGGTCTTTATTTTTCTTTTGCCCTATCATTTATTGATTGGGAGGAAGAGTAATTGTATTGTCAACTGCATTTCATTCCATTTGATTGAATATTCATTTTAATTTTTCACCGATATTTTGGGACTTCCGGTGGAATTTTCCCGCATTTTCGGAAAAAAGTGAAGTCTTAGTATTATTCATTTTTGTTTGGTCCGTGTCCGTGTGTGAAACTTTCAAGTCAAGTATAGGAATTTCCAAGTAACTTTATTTCGATTATTTATTTGCAAGTTCGTATTTCTGAACGTTTCGTCCGAGTCACGTGAAGGTCACGTGATAATATAGTCACAAGTCATTGCGTCAGGTGGGTGGGATAAAATTTCTATTTTTATTACCTCTCTTCTCAGTGTTGTTTCTTATATTCCATTCCCCATTCTCTCTTTCTTCGTTAAAAATACTAAATTTTACTGTTTATAAATCACACGACCGTATTTGAGGGCTTTGACTTAGCTCAAAACAAGTTGGTCACGTGGTACATCGTTCACATTGTTTACCTACAGTGGGTGGGGTAGTATTTATTTGTATTACCTTCCGAGCTGTATTTTCAACATTTCTGTAATTAATTATTTAATTTTATAATCCCACACCGTTCACAACCTCTGTTTACTGACAGTTGGTGGGTAATATTTATTTATATTGCCAAACCGTGCTGTCATATTCCGGTAAGGTCTTGTATGCTGTAGACATATTTTTACTTGAAGCAAGTGTTTATGTTCATATATGATATCTTACAGGATGTATAGCAAAGAAATATAACTCCAGAAGAGAAACATTCTGTCAACAGTGTATTTCATTAAGAAAGATAACTCTTGCAATTTAGTCATTATCAAATTAACAAGACTATATATAGTTAGCTCCCTTTCCCATTCAATATCAACAGAAAGTAGGCCTACATTAATCTAGTATTCTAATTCTCTTTTCTTTCCTAAAATTACAGAAAGTAACTGTTCCTACTGCTTGAACAAAAGTTGAAGAAGCTTTAGGGCCACCTATTTGTATATTTATTTAGGTATTCATTGTGAAGTCAATAATTTTCAATGACCCTAAGGATTTGAGTTGCCACTTTTCATATACTGTATGTAACCTTTACTTATTCATACTTAAGTAACTCTTAGGTACTCATTACCAATACTTAATTGTATTGCCCAGTTATTTCTTGCACTTTCCGAAAGTTCAGGAAGCTTTTGTTCAATAATTCTGAAACTTGGCCCAGATAGATTTCTCTAATTTGATTATTTATTTAGCAATTCTGACATTGTTAATTAGATGCCCATTTGTTAGTTGCCAACTTTCATACTTATTCATACATATTTAATCTGCTTTGGGTATTATATTCAGTGCTTTGAGTTGATTCATTATTTCTAAGCCAAAAAGCTATCTTTCTTTATACTTTTTATATCAAGTTTAAATAAGCTGAACAACTAAACTTTGATAAGTATTTTATACACCACATAGGGAGAATTGAAGTCAATAAGTTCCAAACTTACAGTTTTTATTTTATTGTGTTAGGCCCCTTTTATTAAATTTGGGTGTTAGGAATTTATTAGTTGGCAATTCAGTTTAAATGAATCGAACCTGAATTGTTCCCTGTGACCCCTGAATAGACTTATTTCTAGTTTCATCTGAATTAATTATGGCTTTGTACAATATGAAATATGGTAGATCATCACTAAGACCGTCAATAACCTCATATAACGAAAATAGGGAACCCACCATAAGTAATAGACCATCACTTAGGCCAAGTAGAACATTAACCTTAGATGAAGATTGCTTATGATGACGATGATGATGTTGATCATCGACGTAAAAGTTATGTGTCAAGTAGGCAGATGAGAAGATCGTCTGCTTATGATGACGATGATGAAGATCATCGAACTCACGGTTTTGTGGCAAGGAACTCCCCTGTTGACGAAATTGAAGAATACTAAGAACGGGGGTGGATAATTGGTAATGATAATAGACAGAAGAGAAAATCCCCAGTCTATGAACAAAGGTACAATGGGTACAGCGTGAGTCAAGTACACACAAGACCTAATGGGGTTGTGGGTTCTACAAATTGTACTGCCAATGAGAACCCACTGTACAATAAAGTTGATGCTATAGAAAGTAGGTTGACAAGTATAGAGGGGAATTTATCCAAGATTGGAAAAACCTTGCAGGTGTTATGTGATACAATGAGGGAACTATCTGTACAAGTAACAACTATATCATCTGCACCAACAAAGAAGAATGGATGTTTGTATTGTCATGGAACTGGTCCACACATACTACCATGTCCGAACAATAGGGACAGTGACACTGATCAAAAAGTTATGCGATAGTTTAAACTGGGCGGGGTCGGATCAGGAGGCCTAATGTCGACCCTTGGTGATAGATTGGCCTACAGACAATGTCAGTTAGGTGACAAAGGTAAGTCTCCAGAAGATGGAGATTTTGCTAGTGATAAATAATTATGATGTATTACCCTCAGTGGATGAGGTGCATGTTATGGAAAATGTTGCTGTAGAAGTGACTGACACTAGCGAAGAAATTGACAATGAGTCAATTGAGTACCTTGATCAACCCGCAGAGGATCAAGCTATGGTACTCTGGGTGGCTGAACACAAAGTCACACCTCCTTATTCAGTCGCATGTGTGAAACCTAAGAAACCACCCTTACATACTAGTTTAGAGACTATTGTATGACTTGTAAGTAACTAGTAGTTGCAGAAAAGCTACTGAGGTCCAGTTAATGGAAGAGCATTGTCAAGGAGTCATGTATTAATGAGAAAGAGCAGTAACATCTACTCCAATGACTTTAATGAAGTGCATTTGAAGAAAATGTCAGGGGGGAGTGCTCTGCCCTTGTTGGGGTTGAGCTTGTTAAGTTGCAGTTAACATTAGTAGAAGATACTGATGCGCATTACATTTGTTATACGTTTTACATTATACAAATGCCTTTTAAGATTCTTTCTTATTGTTTTTGCAGTTTTGTCCCCTATTAAAGACCACATTTTTACCTAGATTTAAATTCAATCAAAGTGCTGTATTATGCTGTAATAGATCAATGTATGGTGAAAAGATTTACACATTATGAAAAGCAGTAACTTAAAATCAATAATATTAGAATTGGACTTTTACTGCCTTCTCCATTTTAATAATGAATAAATAATTCATACTGCGCCAAGTTCATAAAGTTCAAGTTCATGGCTGTGCTGCGGATTCCCGTTTTAAGTACTGTTAGTGGAATTGGTATATTTGTATAAATGTGATGTACCGAGGGAATTCTGGTGGTGCTCTTTTTTCATTTTAAATATCAAGCCCTGTGGCAGATCCGACTTCTAGCAATGGTCTGTCTCAGACTCACTTCATCCTTGCACTATCTACTCTCAGGGAGAGTAACTGTATTCCTTGATTAGCTTATCAATTAATCATGGGCTATAGCGTATCTCTACAAAAATAGGCTGTTCACTGTAAACATTTAGCAGAAAGAAATCAGATAACCAATTAACAGATGCTAATGTATCAGGAATGGGGAAAACCAATGCTTGACTAAATGCATAAAAAACTGTTGATCCAAGGGAGGTAATCCAATCATATTTAATGTCAAAGTCACAACTTAGATATTAAAATACACATTGTTACATATTGGCCATTATTGAGTTGTCATAAATTTAGAGCAACACCTTTTTCAAGTTTTATCAAAGACAATTACATAGTTATATTATAGGATATATATATATTAGGGAACTTTATAGTTTATACATATATATGTATGAAAGCCCACACTAGGTTTTGAAAATGTTCTTCAATAATTTCAGTCTTTAACTTTTTACTGCCATTGATATTTATAAAGGCATTGGGCGGATGCCACTGTGTGGTGTAGTGCAATGTGTTATATATCATATGGTACCTGTGTAGACTTCCATATTTAATGGAGTGTAGGAGTTGATGCTACATACTGCTGAAATTCAGTTACAGTTGATAGACACAGTATAATTCATTGTGTAGTAGGTCTGACAATTTAGAAGTAATTAACCTGAACATTCCTAGGGAATTTCATATCATACTGAAATATATTATACCTCACCGTTTTAAATATTTTTGTACGTACTGTGAGATGACCGTTATCATTGTTTCACCCCCTAATTTGTTAGTGGAAGATGCTAGTTAATGACCTTAGTTTGATAATTAATACCTGGTCAGGGAAGGTCTCAGTAGTAGAAGATACTACGGGACAGACCCACTTAAATGGTTATTCTTCTGTCTTGTTTTATTTGGTAAACGAAGCTCTTTTAAGTGGTAGAAGATACGACTGGACAGACTTGTTGATTTATGTTTATGTCTACTGGTAGTGAGTTAAGCAGACGATGCTACTAAATGAACGGTAAGACAGAGGATATCCTGGAATCCAAGTAGTAGAAGCTATACTTACTTATAATGCTGAGTGCAGTGCAGCTCGCTTATAGCGAAATCGGATATAATGAAAGTCAGTTATAACGAAATGATTTCTAGGTCCCGATGGCTTTACAAGAGTATTAACTTTCAAAAATTAACCGCGGCTGAAAAGCAAAACATTGAAGTCGGATGATTAAATGCGTTGGGCATTCACATCAACCATGTCGCAATCATCATCGTTACTTATAAGGTTGGTTTAATGTTTTAACGACTCGTGCTTAGAACCTCCTAATCAGTGGACAAATACTCATTCCATTTTAAAGTAAATATTATATACTCTATAAGCAAACCTTGTCAAGCAGCTCAGATGGTGCATTACTTCGCGCAGAATAATGGTTTGTATATTCAAAGAAAGATATTCAGTACTGAATATTTACATCATGCGGGTGGTTTCAGCCCTTGTTAATACTGACATTGACATTGTACTACAGAAGGTACGGTATATGATTAATGTATGAATTTGAAGTATTTGATTTTGTTGTGTCCGTCTGTACTTTCAGTGAATTTAGTCGAAGATACTAGATTGTGATGGGCAGCAGTGGAAGACGCTGTTGCTCTGTGTGTTGATGATTTGTTCTCAGAAGATACTGTGCGTCATAAGTGCTGGTGTATTACCAAGGGAGGTCAAATTTTCATTATACGTGGGGTGTTCCACAATTGATAGGTCTTTTTTCATAGCGGCACGGCAAATTATAAATTATGAAAACTAATTGTTTATGGTTAAATTTGGATCTTTAAAATGTACTAATAAATATGTGAAATATCAAAAAAAATATTGAACAATAAGAAATTTATTTAACATTAAAAAAACTATGTACCACGGAAGCGGGTCGCACGGTGACGTTATTATGACGTCGCATTTCAAGCGCAATATTTTGACATAAAAAAACATTAAATATTTTTGTTTATTATCATCCTGACATTCTAAACAGATCCAATAACACTGTCCTGATTGTTTATATATATGTCCGTACCCATATTCACCAAAATGTGTTGCAATGATGTTAGAAAGTGCTCAAACCTTAGAGCGTCTATGAGTGTACAAACAGTGTTTATCAATGTCAACTTAATTTTCTATGACCTCACCTGTGCTTACTTGTAAATTCATAAATCTGCAATCTGTAAACAATTTGAGCCAACAGAACACAACTGGTTGCTTAATGCCACTACATTATACGTATTTGACCATTTCATTGGTTAGCACTGTTGGTTTTTCCAATGTATACCATTATTTGACAATCGTGCGGTTTCTGTGTCTTGGCGTTGACGTCATTTTCATTCATGACGCGCTTGGATACTTACACTTGATTACTGAATTATGATAATAAATACAGAACGATTTCTTCGAAAGTTTGCATCCGCATGTGAAAGTCATCCATGTAATGTCGTACAATTAGGCGTTAATATTTATCAAGTGGTTATAAAGTCACATTTTTAATAAGGATGGTAATGACAAATACTAGTGTGACCCGCCCTGACGTTACATGGTTTCTATGACAACGTTTTGTATGAGCATCATCAACTACAACAAAATTGTGTTGCTATCAGTATATAGGGCATACATTAATATGAATATGGGACACATTTCATTAAATTGTAATTTTTAAGTAAGAGGTTATGAGAAAAGTCCTATTATTTCTGGAACACCCCTCGTATATGCGGGAAGTTATCTATATGTTTTATATGCACGATTCTATTCGCGTTGATCCAGAAGATACTGTGTGTCATCAATACGAATGTTAGTTCCAACGCGACGACATAGTGAATCCCCTCAATGCCGGTGATTTGAACATAAAGGGTAATGCGTGTCATAAGAGCGGGTGTCATAATCAAGGAAAGTTTAATTTTCACTGAGTACTAATAATTAAATACTTGTACATTGTGTGTCACAAACAGAATTCTATGTGGACTTGGATGTGTGTCATTTAACAAATAGATGCTGAACAACTCAACAATATTCTCGAATTAAAACAATCTATGTATTTGAATAACCTAACTGATGTTTGATAGAAGATGCCTACTTTTCGAATTGTTAATTAACTGAACATGTATCAGGATGTATTAGGCTGGGAATTCAGACACCAATAGTGTGCACTCTTTTACTAGTGTTTAAGTAAGGACGCCTAGGAGTTGAATTATAATGACGTTTGTCATTAAGCAGCAGACGCTAATTACAGTGGTAGCAATCTACAGTTAGGATAGTCATCATCTTAAAAAGAAGAGAGCAGTGTTGTGATCTTCGATTAGATAAGGAACTGTTCCTGTTTTAACCGGAAGACGAAGCGAGCACATCTCCCGGAAGTCGATCTTCAGTGACAGAAAAAGTGCGCAGTTGAATCAAGAATCCAGAAGAGAAGGTTATACCTCAGAAACCGTGGAGAACAGGACTTAGGTAAGACCTTATTACTGTTACTGCCTTTAGTTGTATTTAAGTATAGTATACGTAGATAAGGTAGAAATTCTACATACCTCACACGACATATCAAAAATACGATCCGACATTTTTTCGATACACTCATTGAAATCAGTGTCACCTCTAGTTAAACTACTTGCGTCATCAAAAAAATGTTTATTGTTGTTTAAAGAGTCATTTAGTTTATCCTGCTCAGTAGTTTCCCATATTATTTTTTTATAGTATTCTTCGTTTTCTATTTTGGTATTTTCGTTTCTTAAATACAAGTAGAATTCGATTGGGCACTGATCAGAATCTGAAAATTCTAAATGTCTAAAACAGTCATTGACTGAAGTAAGAAGAACAGTTTGTAATCAGTAATCACATAATCCACAACACTCGCGGCAAAATTATTTGAGTTCAATTTATAGCATGTATATAAACCTTGTTCGAGGCGATCATTTGTAATACATAGTCCAGTTTGTTTACACAATGTTAACAGTTTCTTACCATAGCTACTTATTCGCACATCCTTAGACGAGCGCATTGGAATAGACATGAGCTTTCATCGTCTGGTATGTCAATATACCGGTTTAAGTTTATGTTTTCGATAATATCCGAGGATTGGCCAACTCTCGAGTTGAAGTCACCCGTTAAAAACACAGGTGGCAGTATCAGTGTTTGGTCCGCAAACGATTAAAACAAATAAAATTAAAAAAGGCAGTGGCTAGGATTACGGTACGGTAATCCTAGACCCACAGGCTAGGATTACGGAAGTTCCGTAATCCTAGCGAGTCCTAGCTAGGGCTGTCTAGAATTACGGAAGTTTTTATACCAAGTGCAATTAAGCGTGCAGGTCGCCTTATATTGCATGTTGACATTAATATTTGATGAATTTATAGAAGTATTGGTATATTTACCATCGAGTATAATCAGTTTTGGTTATGGTAAAGATATAGAGTATGGTAAAGATATTAAACGGCAGAAAATATCTAAATGCAAATGCTTTTGATACTGCAGTATAAAGCATGTACTTTTATCCTCGCATAAATTTATAAAGGTGTTAAAGTACGGAAAATATATTGAGATAACAGATAATAGCAGGGTTAAACGAGAATACTTCAACATACATGTATATCACGAATGCCGCTCGTGTGATCAGTGTATACACACGAAGGTATTTACATCTGTACGTTCGTGGAGCAAAAAAACCTTGCATAACCTTTGAATTTTATTTTTAAAACGCATACAGAATCAACTGTTTACATTATTTTAATTTTATAAGATTCCTAATGACATGCAAAGCGTAATCAGTTACAAATTAAAATAAATAATTGAGAAACTAAATATGACCATATTTGGTATTCGTATCACTACGCGCTGTCACAACGTAGATCCAGTAGTAGGCTATGTAAATTTTGAATGAACAAACGATTTAGCTACTAAATATTTATTTCGAGGACCGAATGACGAACAAACATATCAGATATACTACCAAAATTAGCAACACAATTTGTTTTGATCATGACAATCAATCTCAATGGAACTACATTTGTGTATTCGACCACATAAATTAATTAATTTATAAATATTCGGACTGCCTCTATTTTCTTCCCCTGCAAAGACAAAATAATAGCGAAGTAAAATTCGAAGCATGATATACTGATATTTCTATTGATTTATCAATAAATATACCAACATTTGTATAATTTAACGCTTAATTGTACACAGTATAAAAACTTCCGTAATCCTAGCCTGTGGGTCTAGGATTACGGTACCGTAATCCTAGTCACTGCCATTAAAAAAATATAAAAACAATTCCGTCACTGAGCTAATAGTATACTATCAAGGTATAAAACGTACTCTATGTATATATACCAAAGATTGTGGAACATTGCATCTCGTTTTTTCAGCATAAAATACGGGCGCTGAAGAAAAATCGCTATACAAGTCATTCAAATAAACTATAAGATATTCATTCTTTCAGAAATTCTCGTTCAATTGTATCTTATAACTGCGAAACCGCAAAACAGTGTTACTTTCGTTATTTAACTTCGCTCAAGGTCATTTTATTTATGCACTGGTTACCCGCTGCGCTCACAGTATCTAGATTATTGTTGGGAACCAAGCCTATGCGATGTTCCACAATCTTTGGATATATACATATACTACGCTTTATACCTTCATAATGTACATGCAGTTAGAAAGACAATCAGTGACGGATTTTTTCATTTTTTTCCCAAACACTAATACTGCCACCTATGGTTAAAATACATCACCTCGATCGCTAAATTTAATTATATCATTTAGTAGTAAATTTAGAAAGTCGAGCTCGAATAACGGTGAATGAATGTTTTTGTAGAGAGTTGAGTCTTCTGGTGGGATATAGCAACCACAAAAATATAGATCATTTTCAGTGTTAAAATAAGCTTTGTTCATTTTAAACCAAATCACACCTTTTTCATTTAGATCAATTAATTCAATTTAGCCCGAATAAATAGCTCTGTAATACACAATGTTTGAGAAGTTTTTATAGCACTGAGTCTATCACATATGGTTTGAAGAAGTTTTTGTTCAGTTGGATTTTCGACAGCAACTGGCGTTGGAGATGACATACTGCTTGGAGGTGGCGGCACTGGATAGTTATTTGGTGTAAAGTAATGTAAATGTGGAGGGTAATATTGTCCAATATACGCAGGTGGTGTCGTTTGGTACGCATTTGATACCTGATGATGCTGTGGCGTTGACGGATATTGCGATTGTTGTGGCTGTGGCGTTGACGGATATTGCGGTTGTTATGGCGGTGGCGTTGACTGAGGCTCGGTTTCTGTTGTTATGGTGTTGATGGAGGTTGCGATGCGTCATTTACGCTGCTCATAATTAGGCATTTTTCTGTTGCTCACTTACAACAGTAGGAGATGAAACCGACTTAGTTCGTTTCTTTCCTGGTCTACCCATGCTTTGTGATATATGTTTATACGTATAGTTGATTCAAAGATCTCTGTCACAACCGCGTAAACAAACATTCAACCCAGTCGATTATTACAGGTTTCTCTGGATTAAATTATACCATCATAACAACACTTATAGGATTTAAACTCTAATAGTCCTAAAACGTATTGATTATACTTACTGCATTTAGCTATTTAGAAATGGAACATTCTGGCGGTTTTTATAGAAATCTTTGAATCGACAATATACAAATGTTTAATGTCGGGGAATCACAATAACAAACCTTGACAATGAGTCCACAAATAATCTGATCACAGGATTAATCACCGTCTCGGTTATTTCCACAAACAGTAGATGAATACTTGAAAACCACTTATGGGTAAAAAACCATACACAAACGGAGTTCGATATCTAGTTCAATATCAACTTTATATCCATAGGTGTACGGGCGCCAAAAGTAAACAAAGCACAAAACGTATGTCCTTCAATCAAAGATACATCCGATGAAATTTTTACACGTAAATGTCCATGTTACACATTGATAACATAATCCATGTCTACAATTTCTCATTTACTCCAAATAATCTTAATTAACACATTTAAATCACTTTTTTATCGGAATTTAAATTTTTCGTGTCCATTTTATTGCGCATGCGCGCTTAAAAATATATATAGTGATATAGTCACATTTCTACCGAGGACCCAGATAATTCAGCACAATCGATTATGCAATAAATTTCTTATTAACAGGGTAAAACGGGATGTTTCAGCAGTAGAAGCTTCATTTGAGCTTTAAAGAATACCACTTTATAGGTCAAATCATACATTCAAGTTCACAAGTCTTTCTGGTTTTCTGGTGGTATGTTGTTAGAAGTACAGTACTCGATGAGTATCATTCTAGACATTAAAATGACATAGCCTAAGATCTGAGAGCCATTTATTCAAAATTTGAGCCCATCTCTTAAACTTGCACCACAGTTGCTCATATCATGAAACATTAAGAAAATCCATTTCTTAGAGATTGTCTCTTCCACAACCGCTCTGCATCCAAGATGGCGTCCAAGAAGGCCGCCGTTTTTCTGCCAAAATGATTCTGTGCAATTACATGAATACGGACCCGTATTGTATAGTTTTTCACAAATATGTTTTAAAATGTACTTTTAAGTTGAAAAACTGAACAAAGTGCTGCTTAAAGCTGTTTTTGAAAGAATTTTAGTCATTTTGGAAAAAATTCAGGCACATTTATGGTCAAAATATCGCGTTTTTTGGTGCATTTTCTTCTTTTTGTCTTCTTTTAATGCACTTAATTTGGTATTTTTTCGCATTTTATGTGAAAAATGTGTAGTTTTTCGTAGTAGGTGGGGTAAAATTTCTCAATTATAAGCAAAATATAAATATTCGTTAAGTCAAAAAGCGGAGGGCCGTTTATTTACAATCCTTGTATAAATCTGAAATTGGCATGAATGGGAACCATATACATGTAGTGTCCATTTTACAAAAAAAAAAAATATTAAAAAATTCTGCTTTCACAACGCTGAGAAATCAAAGATGGCGTCCAAGATGAGCACCATTTTTTACAATTTCACCTTTGTGTCTTAATACACATAATATCAGTACCAATTCAGTCTTGTATCAGATAAAATGTGTTGTTTTGATAGAAAACATGTTAAAATACACATACCATGCACAAATCATGATGTTTTTGTATTGAATATTCAAAATTTATGCTATTATAACGACAAAAATGACGAAAAATTGGTAAAATGTGACCTATTCTGTACTATACTCAATAGTCTTGTTGTGATTTTGGCCAAATGATTATTCCAAATAGTTTCAAATATAGTAATAAAGATGACGCAACATCACATTTACTTTACTGTGGTGTGGTAATGAGATTATAAGCATAATCTGTATTAAAGTGGGTGGGGTAATAATTTAATCCCAAACATGAATTTCATTTGTCTTTAAAAAGTCATTTTTATTAGGAAACTTTATTGCTGTAACCTTTTTAATTAACTGTTATACACATATTGCATTGTATTGGGGGTAAATCACTGCTGATTATGACATAAATAGTGACTGCATCACATCATCAGTCAGCATTTTCTGTTCCTACAAGGTTACTTACTTCCTACAAATTAAATGTCAAAACAATTTTTGCTCATTGAGGTACCTGACACTGATGAATGAAACCTTCTGATGAAACCAACACTGCATAATATCCCTGCCTAAAACATTTACATGTTTGTTTTGTATTTCAGGCTCTATAATTTACCTTGCACTTTTGAGTTATGTATTTTCTGGTTTTAAAGGGTATATAATACTGCCTAGTGCACCAATACATAATATTATACATGTACTTGACTTTTTTGGTAATAAATACATTTTATACTGCCACATACAGTCAGATCATGCTCTCTGCTGTACCTACCACAGCCAGATACCCCACTTTCAGGCTTGCTGTGGTACATACCACAGCCGGATACAGCCTTTATGACTTATTGAGGTACCATCCAATGTTTGGCGTCCTGCGGTACCTATCGAAGCTGTTCAAAGTCAATTTAGTTTTCTGAAGTACCGGTCACAGCTAGATAAAGCCATGTCCGGGTTTCTTTGGTACCTATCACAGCCGTACATAATCAGTTCTTGGTTTCTGAGGTACTTACCACAGCCAGATACATCCATTCATATGTATCTAAGGTTTTTACCTCATCCTGAGATGGTCATTTCTGGGTTTCCAAGATACGTACTTCAGCCAGATACAACTATTTCTTGCTCTCAGCGGTACTATCACAGCAAGATACAGCCATGTACCTATCACAGCCATTTGTGGGTGTGAGATGTTCCTACCACAGACCAATACAGCTATTTTTGGGTGTCTGGGGCACATATCATAGCCAGCTATTTCCATTTTTAGGTGCCTGGGGTAGCTATCACAGCTGGATATAGTCATTTCTGACTAATTGAGGTACCCCTTATAGTACCTGCTCCTTTATATGGAAAGTGTATTAAGGTAAATAACCACTAAATGCCTACGCGGACCAAATTCAGATACAGTCAAATAGTCCATTAAAAAACTTTAAAGCGACTGGAAATGGGGGTATGTCTTGACAAAACAGCATCAGAATCATGAAATTGGTGTTAAATGCTTTGTATGCATGTATGTGATGTAGTGAAATGGTTTTATTCAGAAATATTTTGTATTCTGGCTTAAATATGAAAGTGAACGTAAGGTTGGGGCTAACGGACAGTGAGTAAATCCGTACATGTGAGAAAATCTGTTCACCGCGTTTGACGAACCAAATGTTTCTTATATGATACATGACCCCCTGCTTTTTTTCATTTTCTTCAAGCTGGATGCTATTTCTATTGATTAAAAGATTTTGAGAGGGCCCCATGGACAAAAATTTGACATTTTTTTTGGCTGACCTAGGTCACTTTACATTGAGTTAAAGAACAACTCTATTTGGTGGTTTGTGACCTAAAGAAATGCAAAATGCCTTTAAAATAATGTTTTCATTTTTTTGCATTTAAATGAATGGAAATGCACTCAATATGGGGTTTTAACCATTTTTATCTGTGTAAAATGTCTAAAAAAGTGAAAATTTAGATTTTTATCATGAAAAATCCAGAAAATTTCAGATTTATTTTTTCTTAAATTGACATTTTTATGTGAATGTTGCCCTTATTTTAGTACCAGACAAGGATAATTGTGATTTAAAATGAAGAATAGACATATTATTAGGCATCTAAAGCAAAATTGGGGTTCAGAATACCATTTTAGCACAAATACAACCCCATTTCATGTCACTATTCATACCATTTGACAGGCGCTGACAAAATTTCTCCTTAAAGGCGCATATGTGGGTTTGTAATTTTTTCTGGAATTCATGCCCAATTTGTCTAGAATTGATTGTTTTGTGCGGCATATATATATTAGCATTGAAAAAAGTGCAAAAATCACTTAAACAACCCAAAAAGGGTTGCCTTAAGGTAAATAACCACTAAATGCCTATACAGTCAAATAGTCCGTTAAAAAACTTTAAAGCGACTGGAAATGGGGGTATGTCTTGACAAAACAGCATCAGAATCATGAAATTGGTGTTAAATGCTTTGTATGCATGTATGTGATGTAGTGAAATGGTTTTATTCAGAAATATTTTGTATTCTGGCTTAAATATGAAAGTGAACGTAAGGTTGGGGCTAACGGACAGTGAGTAAATCCGTACATGTGAGAAAATCTGTTCACCGCGTTTGACGAACCAAATGTTTCTTATATGATACATGACCCCCTGCTTTTTTTTTCATTTTCTTCAAGCTGGATGCTATTTCTATTGTTTAAAAGATTTTGAGAGGGCCCCATGGACAAAAATTTGACATTTTTTTTGGCTGACCTAGGTCACTTTACATTGAGTTATAGAACAACTTTATTTGGTGGTTTGTGACCTTAAATGAGCCTATAGCGAGTTTAATAATACATTTTGCTAAACAATATCTATAGTATGAATATATCAATAGACAACGAGTGATAGTGGTATTGTAAAAAAAGTTCTCACATGTTTAAACATGCTGTAAGTCTTAAAAACTGCAGCAATTTTCGATTGACACGTTGCCGAAGAAGCAGTAAATTGCCTCATTACTCTGTCCTTCAAAATATGGATTCTTTTGTACTTACGACCGTATTAAGCGACTGACCACAATGAAAATGTACATGCGATTTATTCAGCCAAAATGATCAACCTATAACATAACCAGCTCATTTATTCAACACTTCATTATGAATCAGTAGTATGAAACAGGAAGAATTATCAGTGATCTAAAATTTAACCATTGGAGCCCCATTATCTCTCAAGCCCCCTCCCCTCCCCCAGATATAATCGGTGTTCAACTGTTCAACAATCAATTGTCTACTTAACTGTCCGACTTGAGATATTTAGGGCCTTTTTACACGTGGTTCTTATCGTGTATTTAAACTAAAACCTGATTTATTGGTACACTATGGACAGCATACATGAATACTACCAGAGGTTCCTTACATGTTGGCTTCCTTGTAGCGCCTGTCCAAACATCAGGACATAGAGTCTCTTGGCATGGTTAGAGCGGGAAGAGGATCAGTGAAGACGTAGATCGGTACACTTGGTACAATGTTGGTGAACAATGCCCCTATTCTTACGGCTGTTTTTAACTTTTGTTTACAGATTATTAATTGCAGACTTAGCCAAAATGTCACGTGATATGTCCTTTTTCTGGTATAATAAGCACTGATGCAAGATCATCTACATAGTTCAATTTCTCAATATAATGAACACCCGGACGACGCTACTTAACGACAATTAATGCACACTAAACAAATACACACACATTCAAGTATCTAACGCGACGTCCTTTAAGAAGGTTTGGTAATTTATCACATTGTTATGTAAACAACATGAAAATAGATACATCAATATTAACGCGCGGATCTTCACACCATTAAAAACTCGAAACTTATAATTAGACTCAAGGGTCCCCCGGGTACTTCTCCACCGTACCCCGGTTACTATGAAGTTTACTTGACCGTACCCCGGGTACTTAGCAGTATACTTCATCGTTCCCCAGTATGCTTTTAGGTACCCCATCTTTACTGATGAAATTGATATGATTTTAATCGCCACACACAACATTTATACATGAAAGGAAGGTCTACTAGGAAAATTCATTTCGGTATACTTCCGAAGTTCGATCCATAATATTTATTTTGTTTTACCGTCGAATTTCTAAAAAAAAGATTTAATTGTCGTAAAAATCGATCACGTGATGGTCACCTGTTTTAGTTGTTTCTTTGGCTTGTGTGTGGGCATTGCTCGGTGTAGTTGCTAGACATATCTAATGTTATTTCCCGCCCCATTCCTGATTAAACTAAATTCAAGTCGTGGTTGTGCCTCTTTGGGTCGCATAAGCGTTCGGTCTCTGTCCTTAACTAAGTCGCAGGGTGGTTGTGCCTCATTTGGTCGCCGTTTATGCATTGGTTGGGTCGCCGTGCCTTGGGGAGCTTGTTCAAGTCCTAGCTGCTTTTCATTCGGTCTCACGCAATAACCCGTATTCTATAATTTCCTCGTGAAATTGGGTTATCCTTTATTTCTTCGGTGGGGACTTTTTTATTGTTTCTTTGGCTTATGTGTATGCATTGCTAGTGCAGTTTTGTTGTAGTATTTCTGATTTCTGTGATCGCCTGGTTAGGTTGAGTGCTACCTTCCCTGTCTGATTTCTTCGTACCTTTTTTATTAGAATAGCGAAAACAATTAGGATCATCTGTTTTATAATTTATGAATTGTTCGTGATCTGCTCTAAGGGTGCCAAAACATTTTTGTCCAAGCTACGCCTCTGTCGACATTTTGTAGTTTGATTGTGTTCTCTGAAATTATACACGTTCAATATATCTTTTAAGTAATAAAACTAGGCTACATTGAGAGTAATCTTAGATAACAACATTTCAAAGTACCTCTACACTTTGTTATGTCATTTAATCAGTTATTATGTGCACCTGATGACAATGGTGGACATCTTATACGGTAAGTGATTTGAGTTAATATAATTATAATATGTTTGAATTGTTACATTTTATACAGTAACACCGCGTTTGGAAACTCGGAATTTCCTTTTAAAGCTCAAACACTGATATTTCTTAAACTTTATTGAGCTTTTTTCTTGTCATTATTGTCTCTATTGTAAGGCCAATGACCGCAAAATGAATTTATTAACCTGCAAAGCAGTCACAAAGTGTGTGAAATTAGCTTTTGATGATATCATCATTTGTTTATCCTGATTGTCGAAAAATCAATTGAATTTTAATTCCAAAATTTCAAAGTTACTTATTTCGCTTATTTGCATGAATATACTTTTCAAGCGCAAATTATTATGTTTAGCTCACCTGTCACCCTGTCACCCTGTCACATAGTGACAAGATGAGCTTTTGTGATCGCTCTCCGTTACCCGTCAACAATTTCTTTAAATGCTTTCTTCTCCTTAAGGTGATGCACCGGGGTTGAATTGTTTTGTACAAGGTATATAAAACCTGTTATATTAATAAAGAAACACATTTACGAAAATCATTCTGGAAAACCACAACAGTTTCGCTTGGCTAGTTTTATGATAATCTTGGATTTTGGGGACAACCTCTAAAAACTGATAATTATAATTTACCGAAAAAGTTTTGTTATAATCTTTATAAAAATTTGTATAAAATGAAATTTCGTATATAAGGTACAAGTACAAAGTTTATTCGGGCATAAAATAGCATTTCGCGTATTTATAGCCAACATATATACATTTACATACTCATGTGTTAAATAACCGACTCAATAAATGGGCAGAAAACTATAATATATATATAGAATCACAAGCAGGTTTTAGAAAGAATATGCGCACTGTAGATAACATATTTGTACTAGACGGGTTAATTAATCATGTAATTAACGAAAACAAAACATTGTACACGTGTTTTATAGATTTTACTAAAGCATTCGATTATCTAGTCCGAGAAAATATATTTTATAAATTGATACAATCGGGAGTCAATGGGAAAATGTTGGACATAATTAAATCAATATACGCAAACGTGAAATCGAGAGTTAAATTAAATAACGAACTAAGTAATACATTTGATTGTTTTTTAGGTGTACTGCAAGGCGATTGTCTAAGCCCATTCCTATTTTCAATGTATGTGAATGACCTAGAAGATTATCTATCACTGAATGGATTTAAAGGTGTAGACACTGGTTTGTTAAAATTATTTCTTTTCCTCTATGCCGATGCTATTGTTATCTTCTCTGACAGTAAAGAAGGATTACAGGAGGGTTTAGATATTTTATCCGATTATTGCGATAAATGGAAGTTAGTTGTAAACGTTAATAAAACTAAAATTATGATTTTTAAAAAGGGAAGAAATCGTTCACGGAATCATCAGCCTTTTACTTATAAGAATAATGTTATTGAAATCGTTCACCAATTTACATACTTGGGTATTGTATTCACAACAAATGGATCTTTTGAAAAACTTTTTGAAACATTAAGTGGACAAGCATTAAAAGCTATCTATAAAATGAAAATGTATTTGCATAAGTTCAACAAATTGAAAATTAGTCATACGTTAGATATTTTTGAGAAACTCATAGTACCGATATTAAATTATGGTTCCGAAATCTGGGGGTTTAGTAATGCAGACAAATTAGAAATAATTCACTTACAGTTTTGTAAACAACTTCTCTGCGTAAAAAAACAAACCCAGAATAATTTTATATACGGTGAATTAGGGAGAATACCTTTAAAACAAAATAGATATGTTAACATCATTCGTTTCTGGCTTAAAATAACACGCGCGGAGGACAGAAAACTTACTAAACAAACTTATAATCTCATGTTAAATGATATTGAAAACAACGCAAATACTGTAAATTGGGCGTCAAAAGTTAAAAACATTTTACAAATTACTGGGTTTTATCATGTATGGCTTTTTCAAGGAGTAGAAAATAGTACCACTTTTATTAGTTTGTTTAAACTACGAATAAAAGATATCTTTACACAAAATTGGACTGCAGAAATTAACGAATCATCACGTGCAAGTACTTATTGTTTACTAGGAAAGTTTGGTTTTAAATCTTACTTAGATGTTATAGATATAAAGAAGTACAGAATAAGGTTTTCTCAACTTATAATGTCAAGTCACCGATTAGAAATTGAAAGTGGAAGATGGACTAAACCCAATAAAACACCAAGAAATGAACGAAAATGTAAAATTTGCAATTCATTAGAGGACGAGTTTCACTTCATATTAGAATGTCCACTCTACAATAGCTTACGTAAAATATACATTGACAAATATTTCTGGCAAAGACCAAATATACCAAAATTTATTGAACTTTTAACATCAGAAAATCATCGTACTATCAAGCAACTGTCAGTTTTTGTATTCAAAAGTTTTGAATTACGTGACTGTACTGTATTTGTGTAACCATATATATGCTTTTCTCTGTTATACTGTAATATTGTTTTGTTATTACTGTGTAATATTTTGCTGGATGATCATTTACTGCCATTACCGTCATAATCTATTTAAATATGCTTTAAGTCACATTTACTGTATATACTGCATTCTATCATTTACAGGGTGTCTCAAAATACATGTCCGCTTGTTGAACGGTCATAACTTTGCCAAATGAATTAGTAAATTGATAATCATAGTCTCATATTAAAGCTAAATTTAAACATTGTGGGGTAAATTATATCATGTGTCAATACTCGAACAGTTGATGACGTCATATACGTTATACTAACGTCATTAGGAACGGACGTTCTAAAATGTCCGAAGAGGCAGATAACATAGTCTGTACGGGTAGCATGGGTAAAATTTATATCATAATTATTATGTGGGCATAGTAAAAGTCAGTCGTACCCTACTATGCACACACTGGCGCCGAGAAACTGATCAGATATCATAAGAAAATGAAATCGGAAAATCGGTCGTATTTAAGGGAGGAACACATTTTAAAAACATTTAGGACTGAAATTTTGATATTCACACATTTCTAAACATATCATTTTCATAAAAGTTGCACCAATCGCCTCGAATGAACATACAGGGTTGAATATATAGCTGTATATCTAGCTTATCTCCAACAGTCCAAACATAGCCATATAATGTAACTTGAGAGTATAAAATCGTACTTCATGAAGTAATAATCATCAAAAACTGTCTTGGTAGGAGAATGACTTTGTTTATGCTATTTATATTGAAATCAGGAAAAAGTAACCAAAATATCCTAAACATTTATTTCTTCTTATACTATTTGAAAGTTAGATTATACAGTTCAAGATATGTTACTACATTGAAACGCAAAATAACATTTTGTGGAGAAAATGGAAACATCATATCCGACTAAAAAGTTTGTGAACGTCATAAAAATCGTCAAACGAATTCAAACGCTGGGTTTTACCGAATTGGGGTTAGCTACTCAAAATGTATTCTAAAGGTTTCGTGTGCATTGTTTTGGAGAATTGTTACGTAATTTCTACATTGATTTGAATGCCCTTTGATCACACATATAAATCAGATATTTAAAGCAATACATTACGGAGTGATACGTCCTCAACAAGCGGACATGTATTTTGAGACACCCTGTATATTTGTACATACATGTACTTGTAAACTGTTGGGCTTCAAGCCTTATGTTTGAAATAAATTATCTATCTATCTATCATAATAAGCATGTGTGATCAATATTAACAGTTTTAACAAAGATATGGATAAAGTACATGCATATAGGTTTACAGAGAAGTTCATTAAAGTTCAAAAATAAGAAAAATCAAATGTGTGAGTAGTTCAAAAGTTAGAATTTAAATAAAATGTCAATGGTTCGTGTTTCTGATTTTGAAAGCTATGTACGTATAAGTATTTTGCTACATTGTTTAAAATTTTGCTAGAGTTCGAGTTCATTGGATTGGTTTATTGTTGCAAATGTCGGCCAGTGACAGAAATAAGATGTAAAGTATTTTCGTCTAAGTTGTTATACTTTGGACATACTAAAAGAAAGTGATATTCATTTTCAATTACATGCACATTTCAGTTTTGGCAGTATCTATCTGTTCTTCGTTTATTTGTATGCCTACCTCTTTCGATGGTCAGATCATGTGACGAGAGTCTAAATTGTGAAAGTGCAGTTTTGTATTTATTAATATTTACGCATGTGGGATATTTTTCTAGGGTTATAGTTTCTTTAAATCTACAATACTAAGTATGTTGATAATCTATTTGAGTTATTTATTTTATGGTGCCAGATTTGGTAGTATGTGTCAATTATTCTTTGTTTTATTATTCCGAAATTTACGTATAATTCATTTTGCTATATCCATAAATCTGACATTCCTATTTCATCTCGAATACGTTTTATCTGACTAGCCAAATTTAGCGTATTGTATGTGTTTCCGTTTTCTATGTCCCTTTTTAAAACAGTATAAATCAATTTTATCAATGAGTCGTTGTTAGGTTTAAATATTTTTATCCAAAATTTTATTATAAGAGTTTTCTATGTATATATAATGGGTATCTACCCAGTTCCCCATATAAACCATCAAAGTTTGTACTCTTTTGTACACATAATACTTTCCTTAGGAATTTACAATGTATAGTTTCAATGTTTTTATATTCGCGATATCAAAATATTTACAGAACTGTTTCTTCGTTTAACCCAGGTTAAGTTAAGGTAACTTCCCCTGCTGAAATTGAACCCATCAGTGTGTAACCGTGTCAGTAAAGAATTTGATTTTTCAAGTCTGTAACAGCATTTGTTACAAAATTTGTTATACTAAATTAAAATTATACATTTACATTTATGAAATTGATTTAAAAAAAGAAAAACTATTTTATAAAAAAACCTTTATCTACAATTGAAACTCATCATTTTTTGTGTCAAAATCATGTAAAAGGTACTCACTTGAATTCAATATAAAACACATTGTTGTGTTCTCCAATCTATTATCCAGGTGATAGACTATTCCACTTTGCGTGAAGTTGGCACAACATACGACATTGGACATTGGAATTTTTCGAATGTAGTTATGAGATATCATCCATCTCAACATTGAACATTGAACATTCGATTTTCGAATGTAGTTATGGTGGCGCGACATTGAACATTCGACATTCAAAAAAAAAGTTTTTGAATGTAAATATGAGATATCATCCATCGCAACATAGAACATTCAATAGCTAGCTACCAATTCAAATTTCACTGTCGACACTCGCAGCTTCTTTAATCTGGAAAAAGCTCCGGTGGAGCTACCTATGATATCCGTGGTCTCATCATAATACTATAGTAGGTCATTATCAGCAACACCATGTAATTCATACCAATAAACTGACTCATTAAAAGTGTGCAGGGGCGTAGTTAGGCATACGCAAATACGCAAGGTGCGTACGCAGTTGGAATAACTGACAAAATTAAAGTGATATTAAAAAGCAATAAAATACAATGCCTAACCCGGGTCAGGCATGTTTTACATGTGATAATATGTAATTCATATCGGCAAATCTATAAAACGTGTCCTGAATTGATTTTCTGACCCCATTTGCTCGCAAAATTAAATTAATATACAAAATTAATCATGTTGAAAACGTATTCGTGTGACATTCAGCTCTGGTAAATAATGCATTTTTTCTAGATAAGTTTGCTCACACAATTCATTTATTGGTGAATAGTATCAAGTAAAGATCAAGTTTGTGTTATAGATGTAGGCGGTTCAGATAGTATGAATTATTTCAAAGCTTCATTGCGACAAGTATTGTAGGTTTTACGTAACAATGTTTGTATGCGCTATGCCCCTCTTGCGAGTACTGAGTCACATATTCCATTACTAGAATGAATAGTTTTATGCCCCCTCCGCTAAACCCCGTCATCATTCAAACCTGTTTTGTGTCCCCTTTTTAAAAGCTTTAGTTACGGCAATGGACAGGTCCGCATCCTATCAAGATTCGGTACTATTCATACACTCTGCGACCATCGATGCTGTGGTAACAAGACAAAACGGACGAGCGCGTGCAAAAACGACAACAACACACAATCTACCAGACTCCCATTCGGATGACTAAGGAATGTCCCGGATTGACATTTCAGAGCAACGGAATAAATCGGACGAGAGACACGGATAATCTCGGATCAACACAGTATGTACCCGCGTATTCCGTGTAACCACCATGCTAGGTCTGGGGACAATCGCACCTCTGCTGTCTTGCTCATTGATAGGCCGGATCTGATATATGCCGAGAAGGCACGTCAGGGTACGGACGCCTCCAGTTAGTCAATACAGATATACCGATGAACTTCATGTTCACATTCGTCGCAAGATTGTTCGTATAACGTCAGAAGATGAGATGTAGGTGACTAGAGGTTTGTTGGCGTAGATATCCCTGTGATGAGCAAATAACCAGTTATGTGTAGTTTTATATTTGATAGCTTGATATATTGCTTTATAAGGTATCTTTTATTTGTATAATACGCTACTAATAAAGCTTTAGCCACTTAAATAAAAAATACGGTTCTATTTTATGCCATGCAACATCACGGTTTCTTATACATGAATAGGATACATCAAAACGTAATGCAAAATAGGCCTACTAGAGTATAAGAACGAAAGCATACATGTGTATGTTTTGAAAATGAAGAATATGGTATAGAATCAGAGTTTATCATGCCAAATATTACCGATATACTATAACATGGTCTGGAACTACTCCAGAAAGCACGTACGGTTTCGTAGAAATAAAATAACCTAGCAACCCTGTCATCATGTTAATGTATCATGTTAAGTATGTCCAGCTACGCCCCTGGCTAAATGACCACCACATGTTATAGCCAGATAGTACAGCAGCTGATAAAACCGCTTGCAGACAATATTGGCCACGCGCTGTGACCGGTTTTGTTTTCAAAGGCAAGCTGACCAGTTGAGTTTGATGCCAAATGATTGAGCACAGGAAGAGCTTTCCAACGCACCTAAACTTGGCCGGATCGGAACTTATGCAAAATGTTTTTCCCGGGATGTAATTTTGGAGGCTTTGGTAGAAGGGAATTAAAGCCGATAAAGCCGCCTGCAAACCGGCCGTTAGACGCGCTGTGGCATTTTTTCAAAGGCAAGCTAGCCAGTTGAGTTTAGTGTCAAATGATTAAGTATGGAAAGAGCTTTCCAACGCATCCAACCTTGGCCGGATCGGAGTTTATGGGGAAAAGTTTTCCCCGGTGTGAAAATTTGGAGGTCTTGGTAAAAGGGAAATCCCGCCTATAAAGCCGCCTGCAAAGCTCGGTCGTTAGACGCGCTGTGGCATGTGTCGATTGCAAGCTAGCCAGTTGAGTTAAGTGTTCAATGAACGAGCATGGAAAGAGCTTTCTAACGCACACAAACTTGGCCGGTTCGGAGCTCGTGGGAAGACGTTTTCCCTAAGGTGAAATTTTGAAGGGCTTGGTAGAAGGGAAATCCCGCTTATAAACCACCTTCAGAAGCTCGGCCGTTATACGCTCGATGCCAGTTTTTGTTTAAAGGCAAGCTAGCCGGTTGAGTTTGGTGTTCAATGAAGGAGCACGGAAAGAGCTTTCCAACGCACCCAAATTTGTAGGGATCCGAATTCATGTGAAAAAGTTTTTCTTGGGGTGAAATTTTGGAGGGCTTGGTAGAAGGGAAATCCCGCCTATAAAGCCGTTTGAAAAGCTCGACCGATAGACTCGCTGTGGCATTTTTTCAAAGACAAGCTAGCCAGTAGAGTTTAGTGTCCAATGAACGAGAATGGAAAGAGTTTTCTAGCGCACCCAATTTCGGCCGGTTCAGAGCTCATGGCAAGAAGTTTTCCCTGAGGTGAATTTTGAAGGGCTTTGTAGAAGGGAAACCCCGCCGATAAACAGAATTCAGAAGCCAGGCCGTTAGACGCCAGATGCCAGTTTTTGTTTAAAGGCAAGCTAGCCGGTTGAGTTTGGTGTTAAATGAACAGGCACGGAAAGAGCTTTCCAACGCACCCAAAATTGCCGATATCGGAATTCATGTGAAAAAGTTTTCCCTGGTGTGAATTTTGGAGGGCTTGGTAGAAGGAAATCACGCCGATAAAGCCGCCTGCAAAGCTCAGTCGATAGACGCGCTGTGGCATTTTTTCAAAAGCAAGTTAGCCGGTTGAGTTTGGGGTAAATTAAATAGCACGAAAAGAGCTTTCCAATGCACCCAAAGTTGTAGGGATCGCCATTCATGTGAAAACGTTTTCCCCGAAGTGAAAATTTGGAGGGCTTGGTAGAAGAGAAATTCCGTTTATAAAGCCGCCTGTAAAGCTCGGTTGATAGACGCGCTGTGGTGGCATTTTTTCAACGACAAGCTAGCCAGTAGAGTTTAGTATTAAATGAACGAGTACTAGTATATGAGGAACTTTCTATTGCACCCAAACTTGTTAGGATCGGAGCTCATGTTAAAACGTTTTCCCCGGAGTGAAAATATGGAGGGCTTGGTAGAAGGGAAATCCCGCCTATAAAGCTTTCAAATGCAAACTATCCAGTTGAGTTAAGTGTTCAATGAACGAGAATGGAAAGAGCTTTCTAACGCACACACACTTGGCCGGTTCAGAGCTCATGGGAAGAAGTTTTTCCCGAGTTGAAATTTTGAAGGGCTTGGTAGAAGGGCAATCCCGCCGATAAACAGCATTCAGAAGCTCGGCCGTTAGACGCTCGATGCCAGTTTTTGTTAAATGGCAATCTAGCCGGTTGAGTTTAGTGTTAAATGAAAGAGCACGGAAAGAGCTTTCCAACGCACCCAAATTTGTAGGGATCCGAATTCATGTGAAAAAGTTTTCCCGGGGTGAAAATTTGGAGGGCTTGGTAGAAGGGAAATCCCGCCTATTAAGCCGCCTGCAAAGCTCGATCGTTAGACGCGCTGTGGCACTTTTTCAAATGCAAGCTAGCCAGTTGAGTTTAGTGTTAAATGAACGAGCATGGAAAGAGCTTTCTAACGCACTCAAATTTGGCCGGTTCGGAGCCCATGGCAAGAAGTTTTCCCCGAGTAGATAATTTGAAGGGCTTGGTAGAAGGGAAATCCCGCTGATAAACAGCATTTAGAAGCCCGGCCGTTAGACGCTCGATGCCAGTTTTTGTTTAAAGGCAAGCTAGCCGGTTGAGTTTGGTGTTAAATGAACAGGCACGGAATAAGCTTTCCAACGCACCCAAATTTGCCGATATCGGAATTCATGTGAAAAAGTTTTCCCTGGTGTGAAATTTTGGAGGGCTTGGTAGAAGGAAATCACGCCGATAAAGCCGCCTGCAAAGCTCGGTCGATAGACGCGCTGTGGCATTTTTTCAAAAGCAAGAGTTTGGTGTTAAATGAACGAGCACGGAAAGAGATTTCCAACACACACAAACTTGTAGGGATCGGAATTCACGTGAAAAAGTTTTCCTGGGGGTGAAATTTGGAGGGCATGGTAGAAGGGAAAAAAAATTGAATGGTCAGCTGGCTGACAGTTACCAGTTGCCAATTCGATTTAACCGAATAATTTGAATCGTCAGCTTGCTGACTGTTGCCACTTCGATTTTACTGTGAAATTTGAATCGTCAGCTGACTGACTGATGCCAGTTGCCAATTCGAGTCTACAGTGATATTTGAATTGTCAGCTGGCTGACAGTTGCCAGTTGTCAATTTGAGTCTACAGTGAAATTTGAATCGTAAGCTGGCTGGCAGTTGCCAGTTGCCAATTCGATTTGCAAAATCGAATTGGCTGCTGGGTTGTGAACTTAGCTGCCATTTGCCAGTTGCCGGTTCTTTAACGTTCTAGGTGTCTATTTCTAGTTGGATGGAAGCGATGAAAATGGTTTCAGAATGGACATGTGTCCCGGTCGAAATTAAAACCTTGGATGCACTTGTCGATCCGTAGTCTAGAGCATTACCCACTCGAACACATTATAAGTGTCACCCGAATTGTTGATTACTAAGTATACCAGATTTTAAATGACTTGTTGACAACCTTACATATTGGGTGTTCTTAAAATAATTCAAGTACTTGTTTCAAAAGCTAGTCACGCCATTATTATAATATACCGGTCATAGTAATACCTTTTTTTTAAAGAAGCAACCCGGCTTTTGCAAGACCGACTTCCCTGTAGGCCTCTATTCGTAGCTGATTCTTTTTAATAAACAATCATACAAACAAGGACACATAAAGTTACTGCTTGCCGAACATATTGGGTGACTAGACTTTACCCATCACGGATAAATCCGGCCACCTAGAGTCCTAGACACACACGCAACGGTCGTGCGACAAAATACTTGACTCTAGAGAGTCAAAAGATAAGCAGTTGCGTTATGCCCATCGTACGACCGATCGACATGCGTACGATAATAGAATTGCCAAACAATTGCCTATGTTTGACTGTCATCCTGTAGTGGGGATTTGGGGAACTCGGCCGGGTCCTGGCTGCGTTCCATTCGTTCTCTTGGGGTCACCGCTATTTTGCAATTTCTTTGTAAATTTTGATTACTGTATCCTGCAATTTGGCGGCAGGGGCTCGAACTTCTCTTCTAAACTTGACACCTTTTCACATTCAGTAAACAACATGTCGTTTAGTTTTGGCTATAGTGGAAATGATATGACATCAGTTGCTTGCTTACGCATATTGTTAAAGAAATATTTCAATAAAATTGAATTAACAGTTCGCTAAATCTGGACTGTTATATCAAGCGACGCAGAGATATGGGCGATGTGTGACAGCATTTTTGGACATGCATTTTCACTTTGAAATGAAAATAAATGAATGTTCTGTTAATTCTTTGAAACAAATATTGTAATTACAATATTGCTTACAAAAGTACCGTTCTAACGATGTATATAATTTTAGTATTTCTCCAACAGTTGAATTGAAAATGGTCAATAACTCTTAGTGACCACCCGAAATTCAAAACGCGTACGAGTTCAGGTCCCGGTACGTCCTGGTATCTTCCGGCGGAAGAAAGCCAATATACCTTGATTATCCTGCATGTATTTGTGACAAAACTTAATTGCATTGTCACATTCCAGATATAACTCCGTTGTACCCCGGTCTGACAGAATATTATATCTGTTTGATGCTAGAGTTTCTGTGGTTATTCCCGGTTTCAGGACGGTGTCGTTACAGTGAATTTAGGTAGGGCCCCAAAAAACCCCGATTTGGTCTCGGTTGATGCCGGTGATGTTTTGGTCACCACCGGTGGTTGTCCGGTGATCGCCGGTGTTACCCGTCATACCACAGTTGTGTGTCCTGGTGACATGCTGGTGTTACCCGGTTGTCACTGGGTGATATACTAGTATATAAACCTGAGAAAAGGTGCAAACAGCATCAGTTCTTACTAAGCTGTCAAGCACACCCGATAACATCGTGACAAGGAATTAGAGGCCAGCTTTAGTGCGCCCAGGATAATGTGATGTTTATAAACATTGACCGGTTTAGCATACTGTTGTAAAATGGGTCGTATATATATAGATAGCACATAATTATGGTCAATTTCGTACTAAAATAACACTTATAAATCGTGCTCGCTCGAGTAATCCACCTTTGTAGATCATTCCAAATTTGGCCACCTTTCTCATTATCCCGGCTGCACTATAAGACATACGTGTCGATAGAGCGTGAGAATTCAGAAACTGACGGGAACTTCCCCGTCCTTAACTGCGACGGAACCGTGACTCAGTCTGCACACCGCCATTTTCAGCGTAACATCTGGGGGCTTAACCGACAAGAAAACCGGTCCATTACGTTGCACTCCCTGCCTATAGCGGGACATGCATTGGCTACACCCATCATTACAAGGACACAGCTTGTAACTTACGGTTCCTCACGGCAGACATACGGTAGAGATATGGGCCTTCCCGGAAAGCCCCGGTGGTGTCCCGGAAATTCACGGTGGCAATGTCCCGGTACTCCCCAGATTAGGCCGTTTCTCGATATCGTTCCCGGTGGTCACCTGTAACTCCCAGTTGTATTAAACATTTTAAAACAATTGTGGCTGTTAGCTGGTGCCTCACGGTTTATCATTTAACATTTAAAAACAAGCGGGACTGTAGCTGGAGCATGCACGGTTTATCATTTAACATTTTAAAACAAGCAGGGCTGTTAGCTGGTGCCTCACGGTTTATCATTTAACATTTAAAAACAAGCGGGACTGTAGCTGGAGCATGCACGGTTTATCATTTAACATTTTAAAACAAGCAGGGCTGTTAGCTGGTGCCTCACGGTTTATCATTTAACATTTAAAAACAAGCGGGACTGTAGCTGGTGCATGCACGGTTTATCATTTAACATTTTAAAACAAGCAGGGCTGTTAGCTGGTGCCTCACGGTTTATCATTTAACATTTAAAAACAAGCGGGACTGTAGCTGGTGCATGCACGGTTTATCATTTAACATTTAAAAACAAGCGGGGCTGCAGCTGGTGCCTCACGGCTTATCATTAAATTTTTAAAAGAAGCTGGCCTGTAGCTGGTGCCTCACGGTTTATCATTAATAGTCCGGACGAGGATTGGGGATTTTTCGCTTAACCTTGCTATATAGTATTAAGTTTTTTTTATTGATTTTCTGTGTTGTCAAGGTATTGAAGGTCTCAAAACCGTTTGATGACACTCTGTCATCAATGGGGAACTTTTTTTATTTGGGGTTAAAGATGGCCTCTGAAATGGCGATTTGAACAAATAAATACGGACTATAACTCCATATAACACGTGTACTACCGTCAAAATATCAGCACATCTATGTTTTAGTTGCAAAGGAATAAACATGATAAATAAAGGAACTGTTTACATTAGCTGGGTTTAAAAAATTACACATTTTCAACAGTTTATGTGTAATTTACGTGACAAAATGATAAAATACAAGAATAATCGGTACTAATAACTCTTTAATGTTATATCAACTCAACTCAACTCAACTCAAGTTTATTGTAATACAAGGCCACCGGCCCAAAATACACACATTCTACATTTGATACATGTGAGTGACAAAATAATATTTTAAATAAAGCATCATCGTTGTATAATAGTCAACATTTTAAGCAATACATTTACATATATGATATAAATGAACATTTCTAATTAACACAAGCTAGAAACAAAACATTCAACACAAACAATGTTAATAATTTAGAGACATACACTGATTTTATGACTGAATTGCATTTTAATTACATTGCATGACCCGTCTATATTCCATTGCAAGGTATAAATATTTGGCTATGCTAGTGATACTACTAAACTCAGTGTCAGACATTACGTTATAAAACATTCTCTCACAAACAATACTATTTAGCCACTGTTGTTTAAAATAACACTGTCTGATGTTATTATAAAGGGGACATACAAGTAAAAAATGCATTTCGTCCTCTACCACTTGTATATTGTTCTTCAAACAGAAAGTACAATGTCTATAGTCTCTATCAACATTTTGATGCCGCCCTACCTCAACCATCAAGGAATGACCAGAGCAACGAAAGTTGGCTAATGTTCTTTTGTACTTGTAGCACATGTCCACCGACAGATACCGTTCTACATCAAGTAGAGTTTTATAATTCTTATAATGGATTGCCTTAGCACTATTGTCTATATTTGAATGCAGAGTTTGTAAAGCACAATCTTTTAATCGACCACGAAACATGGACAAAAACTTCACGTCATCACCAACGTCATTTGCTATCCAAGCATATCCAAACCCGTATTCAAATAGCACTGCCCTCACTTTTGTACACCACGTGTTGCGTTCTGAAATGTCTAGATTACGTAGCATTATATAACACTGTTTTGGGTAGCGTTTTGAGTCCATTTTCAATAAAGTCAACCAATATTTAACACATTATGACATATAGTTCACATACAATGGATATCTTCCACACTCTGACAATGCAAAAAAGTTAGCAACATTTTTGTTTAGCCCGCAAAGCCGTTTGCAAAATCTAACATGCACCCGTTCTATACACGAGTATGGTTGGTAACCCCAGACCTGAGCAGAGTAACACAAAATTGGTTGTACCATAGTATCAAATAGTTTGAATGCTTCAGATGGTGGAAAATATCAAAAATACTTTTGACATTTCAGAATATAAACAATGGATTTTGTGGCTTGTTTACACAAAACATCTAGCATATATGTCCAAACATGAACATTACAATGAAGTTGGTTTAAATGAATGGTAAGTGATAAACAATGTACACAGCATCGTTGCATGTAGAACAGTATGTGTAATATACGTTACCATTAAATTGTTTATATGCAAAGTATGTTCTACTATGTTTTTCTATTTATCCTGGGTTATCAAACTGATATGATCAATGTTTTCTTTTGATAGGCATCCTTTGAAAATAATTAGACATGTAGTTGAACTTCTTACATATAATGTGATTTACGTGACCATATGTTACCACGTAGGAAATACATAAAAAGTACATAGTATAATGTAATATATGTTTCCATAAAAGTGTTTAAGTAATTTAAGTGTGGAATATTATACTCTTACTCATTCTGAATTTGAGTGAGATGATCGATGCTTTATTTCGATAGATCTGTTTTAAACTATCGCATAGCAATTCTGTAACTTGATTTCTTTTCTAAATACAAATATAGTGATTTACGTTACATCATGCAAAACTCCGATGTTCGCTGTATAATCAAGCAGAATCAATCAAGATTGCCAACGACATCATATCAATAGGAAACTTGGTGTATATCGGAACTTCGTATACTTATAGAAAGTAATATTTGTTAAACGTAACCACATGTTTCATTTCCACATAATTTTTTGACTATATATACTTGACACAAATCACCACAGTTTGACTCGTTATTTGAATCATGATATATATCTGAACTAATCTTTTTTATAAACATAGTTTCGAGCGAAACTCACAGGAACTTCAATACAGCTTGACAAGATAATTTTTAAGTATGTAGCTGTTTAACCACACCTTAGGTTCGGGATTATTACAAGTGATAGACCCATACTTGCACAAAATAATGTGCAGAACATTCGAGCACGGTAACGTCTACAATGACTAGTTAGACATGACTGTACTGTCGCAACCACACTTGATCAGCTCAAGTCTGTTGTCTGTTGTCATCTTTAGTGCGTTCCCTCATAATTGCATCAAAATTGACTGTAATACATTGAGAGCAGTAATTCTTACTGTAGATTTACCTATCTCTGAATTGGCGCAAGAAATTTTCTAATTATGACTACATTCTGTAATGCTGTTTCTCTAATGTCAACTGAAGCGCGATCTCTGACTAGGGAGTTAGTTATTTGTGTATATAATACTTTAGAGGCAATGTAATATGCATTGTCATATTTAAGTCAGTCTTCCCCTCATGTGCGTCAGAAACCATATATTGTTTAAAATGTGTGCCTCCGCGTTAGATGTTTTGAGATCTTGGTGTAGTATCCTGATGTTCTTGTCCAATTTAATGGGTCTATGGTTTTGTGCAGTTACACCAAATCATGATGTAGTGCTTCATTTGACAGTGTTTGTACTTCTTACTCTTCAACAATTGTACCTTGTTGTCATCTACAGTCATGGTTGCTTTTTGTTTGGTAGCAGCATGGTTATTGACAACAGATGAATTTACCTATGTATTTGTTTCGCCCTATTACCACGCGTCGCTTCCAAGTCAAATACAGTGCTTCAGTCGACATAAGAGAAACGGCATTACAAAATGGATAAACTCCATATATTCTAGAGGCACATGCTTTGTTAAGTTGGGACACTACCGCTTCCTATTTATGGGTAGGGTAAGCTATCACTCTAAGAGTCGCACGGTCCGGGTCTGCTCCGTAACATTTTGAAACAACGCTTGGCAACCGTACTGTGTGTCGATTTTGATACCATGTTAAGAGATATGGAATTGGTGGTGATACTTCAACCGTCCACCAGCATGTTTGGGGACTAAAGGAAGGGAAGTCGTCTGCTATCACGCCAAGAATTTCATAATAACCCCACATATAAGGCATTTGAATAGAATGTAAAGCGGGCACACATACAGACAGGTATGTTGTGGAAAAGATTATTAGAACTAAGTCCCAAAGGATCTAGAAATGCGTAAAGGTAGAATCAGCAAGGTCCTTCTGTCTAGCCATGATAGCTGACAATGTTACTATGGCATCAATATATAATACTTGAACTGCCTCCTCAATAGCCATGTCGCCTATATACCAAAGACCTTGCATGACAAAGAGCATTAAAGGAAATCTGGCTTCTATTCTCTAATACCCTCTCGTGGCGACGAATAACACCAGTAATTAGTGTTGAGAATGATTGATGTCGGTTAGTATTTTTAACATTTAACTCGAATTTAGTGTACCTTTGTTTGTGCATGCATGTACAAGTATTCTATTGCTTATTATATGATACGAAGATGTATGTAAACGGCTACATGCTTGAAAATTACTAGTATCTAGTCAAACTGTGGAGATGTTTATATGATTATTTCTTGAAAGCATAATTATAATTTTAAACAATCTTGACGGGTATTGATTTAAATAGGTTGTCAAACCGTGGTAATTTGTGTCAAGTCTATATATAAACATGTACCGGTATGGGGAATAGAGACATGTGGTTATTGATTACAAATATTACTTACTGTAATAATGAGTCCAGACATGCATCTATTGTGCCATTAACATGATGTCATTTTAAATTTTAAAATATCGACAAACTGGATGGATACATCTTCATTATACAGTGAACTGTGGAGTTTTGCATTATGTCACGTAAATCACTATTTCAATCAGAAATCAATTTACCATAATGCTTTGTGAGATTTAACTAAGATTTAGCGAAAGAAAACTTATAACACATAATGAGTAAGTGTATAAAATTCCAGGCTTAAATTGTTTAATATGTTGGTGGTAACATATATTACATTATATTATGCATTTTCTATTTGGTAACATATGGTCACGTAAATCACAGTTTGATTCAGAAATTAAATTACATGTCCAATTTAAAAACGATGTGTTTCAAGAGAAAACACCAATCTTATCAGTTTGATAACCCAGAACAAGCGGGAAACATATAAGTTCATACTTTGCATAAAAATACTTTAATGGTAACGTATATTACACATACTGTTCTACATGCAATGATGTCTTGCACATTGTTTTAGGTTGAATATAACTTAAAAATTCATTAAAACCTACTGCATTGTAAGGTCCATGTTTGATATCACATTAAACAGTTATTAGTACCGATTGTTCTTGTATTTTATCATTTTGTCACGTAAATTACACATAAACTGTTGAAAATGTGTATTTTTTTGAAACCCAGTTAATGTATACAGTTCCTTTATTAATCATGTTTTAACCCTCTCAATATAAACACGCTTGTGCTGATATTTTCACGGTAGTACAAATGTTATATGAAATTATTGTCCGTATTTAATAGTTACAATCGCCATTTCACATGCCATCTGTAACCCCAAATAAAAAAAGTTCCCCAATGATGACAGAGTGTCATAAAACGGGTTTGAGACCTTCAATATCTGCACAACTCAGAACAACAATAAAAAAAAACTTAATACTATATAGCACGGTTTAGGTGACTCTCGTCTGGACTATAAACATTTCAAAAGAAATGGTGTATCTATGTGTTCTTTTATCATTTAGTTAATGACAAATGTGCAATATACGTGAGTTTCCTACTTCAATCATACCTACGAGCTCGTAGACAACTCGGGGGCTCGGATAAAAAATTCACCGAGTCCTCAACAAAAATCCGTACAATGCTCGTACGAGTTTATGATGTTTGTACGGACGCCTTACGGCATTTTTAAATTTCGACTCGCACGAAGCTCGTACGATTAATGTGACCAGGGAAAATTAAGTGTGCCGATGAATTTTATTCTTGTCGTACGGTCATCGTGCGAGGATCTTACGGACACCGTACTGATGTCGTACGAGTGACTTGCGAACTGCGTTTGATCTACGAGTACCGTGCGAGCAGCACCGTGCGATCCCCATACGAGTCCCGTACGATCTCTGTACGAAGATTAAGATGTCCGTACGGACCTCGTACGAGACATTATCTTTTATTCGTACGAGGTCCGTACGAGTTGTGACCAGAAGCTCAATGTACATTACAGTGCTTAAATATCATTCACAACAATAGCTTTTAAAATACTGTATAACCTTTGTAAAGACCCTTTAGTGTGATTTTCTATTCGTGAAATATGTCCGCATACGTCAAAAATCGCTCACTGAGCGATTCTTTGCGATCACACAATACGGACGTCGTATGCGTGCACGGAGCACGGGGACAGGGAATGTATCCCACAGCTTTCAATAATTTCTATTTTTTTTATATAATCTTCAAATCTCGACAGTTTAACTTCCGGAAACTTTTAAGTATCGCAAATCCCATAACCGCATATTTTTAATAGCTGATTTGTGCAGTTTACAATAGTGTTTAATTAAAATGTACGCTTATCTCTATCATCGTTGATTAGTTTATTCTAAACGTTACATCTAAAAAAGTGGGGTCTATTAGACCAAAAACAAAACAATGCGATTGTTTCGGGTGTTGAGACTTTAATGATATCGACACATGTTTTTGCTTGTACGTTTTCAATAATGCTACGGTCACAATGCTCGTACGATGTCCGTACGGATTAACCAACTCGTACGAGTCTGAAATATTTTAATCCTAACGGTATTTGCATCTGGTCACAGCTCGTACGGATCTCGTACGAGTTGTTCAGAATGTATAGTTTTTACCGGGTCCTTTTCGAGTTGTGAAAATCCGTATGATGCTCGTACGACTCTCGATATCCGTACGGGCTCCGTACGGACGTCGTGCGAGTTCAGAAAAATCAACTCGTACGGAGCTCGTAGGACAAATGTGACTAGGGTATAACTCAGTGTGTAGAATCACGTGATCAAATCGATTGGAATAAATGCTGTTTTACGATCAAAACTATTGCGATTTCGTCGGCAAGTACCGAGTTCGATCTATCTTTAGCTATTTTTGATTGATGCTCGACCAAATACAGTTTCCATCCGAGTGTAATAATTTGGTCGAGCATCAATTAAAAACAGCTACAGATAGAACGAACTCGGTACTTTTCGGGTATACTTACATATACGGAATGTACTTTAGGCTATATAATATAACCATATTAAATGCACCCTCGTTATAATCAAGAAAAAACTCACCGTTAGCAGACGAAATCTCAATAGTTTTGAGCGTAAAACCGCATTCTTTTGATCACGTGATTTTACACACTGTAACTGTTAATCAGTTAAAGTTAAAATTCCAGTGTACAGCATACTGATCATATGGCAAAATGACCCGCAAGTCCACCAATTGATTTCGGTCGTCTTAGATATCAAGCTAACCGAAAATCATTGTTGGGTCTGTTCACCAGTTTGGTAATGGATTTCGGTCTGTCACATGGACTTATATATAGACTGTTAACATCCGTTTGCGGCGTCTGATTGTAACAAAGTTGATTATACAAAATGACACAATATGAGTGGAATATGGGGGTTCCTGTTATATAACGCTAGATCTACATGAATATCTTAATACAAATGTATGTTCGGTCTATTGTAACACATGTATAAACAACCGAGTGACCCCATCAAGTGCTCCTTCACAAATGTAAAAGGCTTAGAAAAAAAACGTACGTATAGCTACATATATAAAATGATACGTTCAATGTTATATTTTATAAGCGTTGGCCTTAAGGATTTGCGTTAAGAAACAAATTATATCAACTATTTCTGTTTCAGATATGTGTGTATTCTTATTATACCAAAGTGAGTGGCATTTATGCTAATAAAATGATCCATATTTTATATCAAACAATAAAAAAACACGGCGTTCTCAGGGCTTCAAAGAATTTATTTTAAAACAGTGGTTTCAAAAATATTTATGGAGCTTTCTTTTATCACAACATGTATTTTCGTATGTTATATATTATGTTGATCAACGATGTTCAATTTCATTAAATAGCCGTGATGATGTGTATATGTACGATACACGCAATTCATTATATACACATTCACTAATATCACACATAGACACGCGTACGCACACACACACACGCACACAAACTCACACGCACGCACACGCACGTACGCACGCACACGCACGCACGCACGCACAAAGACAGACAAACAGACAGAGACAGAGACACACACGCACGCACGCACGCACGCATGGAATTTAATTTAGTGATAGGTGATATATAGATTTAACATAATTAATCCTGTTGAAAGACTTAACTTGGTTGCATCTAATTCCGTGGATTACATTTACGAGAAATGAACACCTTTGATATCGTTAAGGTTATGGTACATGTACACTGCGAAGCTCATTGTGGGGAGCGGTTCGGGAACGAGAGGTCACACAAGTTCGACCCCACTCTGGACCGCTGTAAAATGGTACCTGTGAGGGCAGTGTCTATTCCTGGGCGCCGCAGAACGATGTTGGCTGCCACACCCCCAGGAGAGAAATAGTCTCCCCAGGGAGACACGAGTGCAGGTTTCCATATGTAGCCCAATGACCAGGGGAGTTAAAATGTCAAAGGGTGCTTGAGCGGCCTAAAAGCTGAAAAGAGCCCGAAAATTTGATAACTTAACTTAATTAAATTAGATCAGTGCGTACGTTAATCAGTAGCGTTTCCAATAAAAAATACCGATTGAAGAAATGCCCGTTAAAACCAGTCGTTCGAGGAAAAAGTAAAACATGCCTATTATCACGACTTTAAACAAACGGGTGGTATATTCACCAAGCATTTAAAGAGAACACTTAAAAACTTCATATTTCCTTAACATATCCGTATCCCTTATGAATAAATATATATATATACGGAAACTCAAGATAAGAACTTTTACAAATGTTTAAGCATTATACATGTAGCTTTTATTAACTCAATGTTACTCTAGTACAACTAAATACGAAAATCAAATATTCAATGAAATATGTTAGGTGGGCTAAAGCAGCTACATACGAAAATCGAATGTTCAATGTCGAATGTTGCGATGGTATAAATACATTCAACAAATTTGAATGTTCAAGGTTGCGATCTCATAATAACATTCAAAAACTTTTTTTGAATGTCCAATGTTTAATGTTGCGATGGATGATTTCTTATAACTCATGAACATCAAAAAAATGTCCAATGTTCAATGTCGCGCCACCATAACTACATTAGAAAATCGAATGTTCAATGTTGCGATGGATGATTTCTCATAACTACATTCAAAAACTTTTTTTTGAATGTCCAATGTTCCATGTTGCGATGGATGATTTCTCATAACTACATTCAAAAACCTTTTTTTGAATGTCCAATGTTTAATGTTGCGATGGATGATTTCTCATAACTACATTCAAAACTTTTTTTTGAATGTCCAATGTTCAATGTTGCGATGGATAATTTCTCATAACTGCATTTCAAGAAATTCAATGTCCATGTTGTGCCAACTTCACGCAGCTTTATTTTAAGTGTGTAATTATTGGTTTTCTAACACGTAGAGACAAAAGAGGACCGTCTAAATTCAATAGAAGTGACCATGACTTGTTTTGATAGCAACCTTATCCCATGAATAGAAAAGTTCTACACACATGTCATCATCAAATGTTTAATATAAATCAGATTTATAAGTTGTACATGGTTGAATATTCAGTGATTTATGGATAAAATATGATTCATATATAATAATTCTATAGTCTATCACCTCGATAATAGATTTGAGAACATAGCAATGTGATTTATATTGAATTTGAGTGAGTACCCTTTTCAGGACTTTGACACAAAAATTGGCAATTTTTAATGTGTAATAAAGGACTTTTTTACAAACTGCATTTTTATCTCTTCATACAAATATTCATTGTAGATTTAAATATTTCAATGTAGTACAATGATTTCTGCTGACAATTATATTGCAGGCTTGAAGAATCAAATTGTTTTCCGATACAATTACAAACTGATGACTTCAATTTCAGCTCAGCAAATTACCTTAATAACCCACAAGAACAACCCGTCGGTAGGTTGTTCATCCTACTTACAACTAACCAGTTGTTCAAACCTGTGCGAGTATAGAACTCCACGAGCTGACATATATACACATCTGTATGATAGATATTTTCATAAAGGCTAAAAAGATATGGTTAAATGAATTTATGTACAATACAGTCGTTCATTGAAAATAAAACATTGTTGATAGACAGAACATCTTAAAGTCAAACCTATGTTATAGCCCATATTTATCCTTCTCGGAGAAAAAAAACACTTTAAACCAACTTAAAGTGGGCTTTTTCTGCGGTTTTTGTTGGACAAAAGTATGCTAAAAGTGTGTTTTTTCTGTGTTTTTTAACAATAAGTGTGGTTTTTTTGTGGGCTAAAAATGTGTCTTTTATCATATAAGTTCATTTTAAGTGCGTCTTTTCTTCTAAGAAGTGAGTTTAAATAAATAAAGTTGGTCTTTTACGAAAATAAGTTGGTTTTAAGTGCGTCCTTTCCTCTAAGAAGTAAGTTTAAATAAATGAAGTTGGTCTTTTACGAAAATTAGTTGGTTTTAAGTGCGTTTTTGTATAATGATATAGAGTAGCTTCACGTTAAAAAGATTCACTTAAAACATTCTTTTTAAAGAAGTTGGTCTTTTATTTTGAAACGTTTTCTATTGAAAACAACATGATGTCAGATCGACACCTTATATTAGTTTTCAATGAAACCAGGGGTTTTATTTTACCATTAATATACATAGAACAGCCCCTGGTGTAATATATAACATACCCGGTCCACGTATATTCGGTAGTTCAATCTAACAGCGTCGTCTGATTTTTTCACACTGAACTGGGTAAGAACAAGACATAAAAATATATATTTTGTAAGTTGTGACTCTTTTGTTAAATAAATAAATTGTATGACATTTTTTCATAAATATCAGATTATATCAAGGATCTGTCAACTAAATGACAAGTGATGATAAACATAAATGATAAACATATTGGCCCTTAATATACTACTATACATTATAAAATTCACCATATCGGCAAAGGATAAAGTGAGTTTTCCGGAATTTTATTAACTTGGTGGTATAAGTTTACACACGAACCATGTCCGTGGTTTAACATATAATATCTAGGAATGAGACAATATTATTGAGTGCTCCTGTCGATTGTATTTGACATCATTATTATGCAACAAACTACACTGTTTTTTTAAACTGAATACATATTTGGTAATGATGAAATTTCCGAGCGATTGAAATGCAAATCCAGGCTCGTATAATGTTTCGTCTGCTTATGGTGAGTCCGATTGTCTTGACAAAATTTAGCGGTGGGGGTTTGGTCAGTATCTCGACTGATCTTGGTTCGATAATATATATAACACGGATTTTTCATCAGTGATTTACACATTCAAACCTGTATGTCACATTAGTGACACGTGACCAATTATGTCATATGTATGTATTTTATATGACACGTGGGAATACATAGAAATTCAGGATAGTTTCACAGCGCGCAGTCTTGTAAAGATGTACGGTTGATTTATAAACTATTTTAAATTTCAAATTATCTCGATATAATATTGTACCGTTTCACCGTACGAAAAAAACATCGGTCTAATCTTTGTTATGCACTAGTCTTACAAAGTGTTTTTTTTACTCTTAATGATATGGATTCATTTAAGCAAATTATGAGCATGGACAATAATGACTGTCTCGTTAGATTTTAAATTTGATGACAGGTGTTACTAAAATGTCACAGCCACTCAAAGTAGCACATGCAGTCCGTAAAATAGAATTATCGGAGCTTGAATCAGATATGATTAAAAGTTTTGAAAAGAAAGCCAGGCTTTTCGAAACTAAATACAATACATCCCGCGCAAAACAATCCACTCATTGAAACCCGAGTTACATTTATACTAGCATAAAGAAATTGGGTATTTCGATAATTCGTAACACATCATAAATGTATAGAATATAAGGTATCACAAAGCAACGACTATCCAGTCAGAATTAAAACATTTTAACTTTTAACCTCAAACTAATTGCAAAACAAACATTTTTGTTTTTATATGATGCGTAATGCAATCCTTAGCAATGTACAAAATGTCCTAATTGAATATTCTTGGGACGTTTTGAGATATGCACAAATATATTGAATTGTCACATGTGTTCGCATGTAAATATATATTGACTTGTACCAGTAACCGATTTTTAAATCGTGTTCAGAGATCGAAATTTTGGTATGATTTTTATGAAACTAAGATCATCGGAACCTAATCTAGGTGTAATTAATTTTGGGTTAAGCGGAGCTGAAATCTAGGCCACTAGGTCAAAACATAGAAAAAACAAGATGTAGTCACCAGGGTCGCAATTTCGACCTAACACGTGTTAAATTTAGTCACTATGATCATCTTAACAGCATCTAGATCATGTGTGAAATTTGATTAACCTGAGTTGAAAGCTAGGTCACTAGGCCAAATAATAAAAAAAATCTTTAGAACGCACCCTTTTTGCCTTATCTTCATGAAAACACGTCACAGGGATTATCTAAACAAAATCTAGGTCAAATCCAATATTTACTCATCACGAGTTAAAACTATACTGAGTTCCAATATATAGTGTGTCTCTTTTACTAGAATCTCCAACTTATTTATGATAATTCAAATGCGCATGTGTAAAGCGATGTGTACATGTACTTGATATGAATCCATGAAAGTTATCGATTTGAAGATATGTATCGATCCATAATAAAACCAGATGTGACACCACCCCACGATTTCAAAGTACACACAACGATAAACTACTACTTTGTAGTGGAAGGGTGGTAATAATCGTAAATAAATACCGAAAATTATCTCTCTTTGACCACAGACAATTATTGATGTTGCAATAGAGTCTGTACAACAGGCCAGATTTTAAGAAACAACCGCTTTGATATAAAAAAAAACGCAACATTAAAGCAAGTTTCCCATAATTTTAATGTTGGGTGGACGTCATTGACCATTGACCTGTTGTCACTTGGTACGTCATATACAGTTTGTTTCGGATGGAGATGATACAACAGTCTTATTATGATAGAGGCATGTCAATTTAATTCGACACAATGTATTTTAAGTGAAACACCAGCCTCTAGCGTCTTATATACACGAGTCGTTCATCATTATCCATTTTTGCAATCAAATTAAGCGTACATTTCTAACTTATTTGACTAACTTATTGTGTTTTTTCGTAACACAGACACGATGCAAGTAAATTGGAAGTGAAAATAAAGTCGAAAATGAAGAAACCAAATAATGCGTGCTTGAATAGACGTTTTTACCATTTGTGATGGTGTGATCATTCAAGCGTGACGAAATCCAACGGAAATACGTAGGTTCAACATAAACACTAAGGGTACGCAAATGGACAGTGTTCCTAAAAAGTTCTTTTAAGTTAACTCCCTTCTCCAAGAAGCGTGTTAAACGCGGTTTAAAACCGCGTTTAAAGCGTGTTAAACGCTTCGGTATTCGCACCGTGCTAAAAGTGCGTCTTTTAGCTTACCGACTGGGTTTTTTCTGGATTAAAACCAGAAAAAACACGCTTAAAACACACTAAAAACGCAGTTTTAACCAACTTAAGTAGGCTCAAAGTGTGTTTTTTCTTAATAAGTGTGTTTTTTGTGCGTCAAAAAAACTCGCTTTTTTATGAAGCGGGTTTATAGTGTGTTTTTTCTCAAGAAGCGCGTTTTTTGTGCGTCTAAAAAACACGCTTCAGCCATCTTCTTCTTGAAGTGTGTTAAAAGTGTGTTTTTTCTCAATAAGTGTGTTTTTTGCGCGTCTAAAAAACTCGCTTCTGCCATCTTCTTTATGAAGCGAGTTAAAAGTGTGTTTTTTGTGTGTCTAAAAAACTCGCTTCAGTCATCTTCTCTATCAAGCGTGTTAAAAGTGTGTTTTTTCTCAATAAGTGTGTTTTTTGTGCGTCTAAAAAACTCGCTTCAGCCATCTTTTTTATGAAGTGTGTTAAAAGTGTGTTTTTTGTGCGTCTAAAAAACCCACTTCAGCCATCTTCTTTATGAAGTGTGTTAAAAGTGTGTTTTTTGTGAGTCTAAAAACTCGCTTCTTTCAAGAATTTTTTTTCCAGAAAGTGTGGTTTAAGCGGGTTTTTAAAACGCACTTTTAACCAACAAAAAACTCGCTTCTGTAAAAAGTGTGTTTTTCAATTCAATAAGTGTGTTTATAGTGTGTTTTTAGCGAGCTAAAAGTGAGTTTAAAGCGTGTTAAAAGCGCATTTAAAGTGTGTTAAAAGCGCATTTAAAGCGCGTTTTTCACAGTTTAAACCCGCATTTAAACATGAAAAAACCTAGTAAAAACACGCCTTAAACTCACTTTTATTTGAATTAAATTAAATGGTATACCTTTTGAAAGCAAATTTAATGTATGCTTTTTCACAGAATGTAAGATGTGTTCAATCCATGTTTGAATGGTGTTTCATCTGGATAAAAAATATATTGATACTCACTTATCAATCAATAAGAGAACTACAACAATAAAATAAATTATTTACTAGAAAAAAATAATGATTTCATATTGATATTCAAAAATACATAATATATACATGTCAAACCCAACCAAAACTTAGGATTTGTAGACAAGAAAGTGTAAATACAGATAAAAAAAGACAAATCACATAAATAGATAGTACATTTTTTGCCATTAATTTACAAATTTAAATCATTATTAGCAACATTTGACTCAAAGTTAACTACAGTAAAACCTCTCTAAAGCAGTGCCCTCTGGAGAGGTTGTACTGTATTAAGATAAAGCATATCAGGACTGACCTTAAAAATGAGAGAATTCTTAGGTATTTTCATTTTGTTTAACCCACTACCTTATTTTACTAAATAGTCACCTGAATGACAATCTATGTAATGAAACTCCCAATTTATTAAGATCAGCCCAAGATGAAAGACAATGTAATAGTAAACAATATATATATAAACAAGACTGCGTTCAATAAACGCTTATGCCCCCGTGGAAGCCATGTCCATAAAAAGCTAAGTCAATCAGGGGCCATTATTCAGTTAAAATGTTTGATAGTGTTACATGGCTTTGAACTATAAGGGGCTTATGATGGTAAACGAATAATGCCACATTTGAAAGCAGTGCCTTGATCGACTTCATGTGTGTTCTGGTGATACAGATGTTATGGTTCTTTGTCACTGCACTTCTCCAAGTTGCCATCTATTCATATACCAAGTTTCAAGTCAATATCTTAAACACTTTTGAAGATACACTCCTGTCAAAATTTGATTCTGAAAATACTAAAGGGGAGATAATTCAAAATTTAAGACAGACAGAGTTATGGTTCTAGGTCATTGCACTTCTCCAAGTTGCCATCTATTTATATTCCAAGTTTCAAGTCAATATGTTAAATAGTTTTGAAGATATACTCAGAACAAAATTTGACTATAAAAAAACACTAAAGGGGAGATAATTCAAAATTTAAGACAGACAGAGTTATGGTTCTTTGTCAATGCACTTCTCCAAGTTGCCATCTATTTATAGTTCAAGTTTCAAGTCAATACGTTAAATAGTTTTGAAGATACGCTCCAGACAAAATTTTATTGTAAAAATACTATAGGGGAGATAAGTCTAAGTCCAAAATTAGGTCAAGGTGAAGGTCAAAATGGAGTCAGGTGATACAGGCGTGTGGAAAGTGGTCATATACAACATCCATGCAAGTATGAAAGCTTTGTAGCAAGCCATTATAATGCTAGAAGAAACGGTCAATTTGGGTTAACCAAGAATTTTACCTTTCAATAAGTCTTAGTCCAAAATTAGGTCAAGTTGAAGGTCAAAATGGAGTCAGGTGATACAGGCGCGTGGAGAGTGGTCATATACAACATCCATGCAAGTTTGAAAACTTTGTAGCAAGCCATTTTAATGCTAGAAGAAACGGTCAATTTGGGTTAACCTGGCCGGACGGACGAACGGACGGAAGGACGGACGGACAGACGGACGGACGGACGGACAGGTGAATTACTATATGCCTCCCGATCTATCGATACGGGGGCATAAAAATTGCATGGAATATAAACCTGATTTCCAAATTTAAGAAAGGGAGGCTACATATGAGATAGCCACCACATAATCTTTAACCCCCCACAAAAAACTTATAGTTGGAATAACAAGACTGCGTTCAATAAACGCTTATGCCCCCTGTGGGAGCCATTTCAATAAGTCTAAGTCCAAAATTAGGCCAAGGAGAAGGTCAAAATGGAGTCAGATGATACAGGCGTTTGGATAGTGGCCATATACAACATCCATGCAAGTTTAAAAGCTTTGTAGCAAGCCATATTAATGCTAGAAGAAACGGTCAATTTAGGTTAACCAAGAATTTGGCCTTTCAATAAGTCTAAGTCCAAAATTAGGTCAAGGTGAAGGTCAAAATGGAGTCAGGTGATACAGGCGTGTGGAGAGTGGTCATATACAACATCAATGCAAGTTTGAAAGCTTTGTAGCAAGCCATATTGATGCTAGAAGAAACGGTCAATTTGGGTTAACCAAGCCGGACGGACGAACGGACGGACGAACGGACAGGTGAATCACTATATGCCTCCCGATCTATCGATACGGGGGCATAAAAAGAATCAACATATCAAAATAATAATAAAATAATGATGTTCAGGTTAATACCTCCATACTTGTAAGAAGCTATTAAAAATCAAACAAAGTAATAACAAAACATAACTTATATGCTCAGTACATCTAGAAACGCAACGTTTTCATCCTTGATTTTTTCTTACTTCCATTGTTCATACATTTTTTAATTTTATGTCATAATATTGTATACTGAGTACATCTAGAAACGCAACACTGGGGTTACTGTCAACTCTTTTTCAACCTTTTAATGATTGACAACCAAACTGCATTTACTTGATGATATTGTATTTCATGAACAATGCAACTGTAACATTGTTTTTATAAAGTGCTATCCATGCGATTGAACAGAGCTTGTGTGTATAGTGCGGCTAAAAAGTAACGAAACACAAATTGGTAAAATCCTAATTTTTCAGATTCGTTGTTCTAAGTGAAAAAAATCAAATATTGATTGATTACATATCCATGACGTCCAACAAGTTGTTTAGCAGTGTATCAATTAGTTGTGAACTTTGCCTAGAGATGGTACATACAAAGTTATTGTTCCTGTCGGAGACTTATTTCACATGGATGACCTAGACATGGGTGGTTGTAAACGGTGCCAAAGTGCTAGTAAAGTGTCTCCAGATGAAACATTGTTGGTTCATGACAGTTTAGCGGAAATGGAACCTCCCGTTTGACGTCCCCGTCATAGGCATCCGAATCGCCTGATTTCGCCCATGTTCTGACCATCCTGGCATTTTTATTCCGAAGCCTAGGACTTTTCTTTTGTAATTTTCTTTCCATTGACAAACCTTATAAAGGATTCAAAGCAATTTACACCAAAACTGATCATGCGTGAATGGTACACGTGGAATCCGTGCGTTTTGTGATTTTGTTGACGCACGGGAGTTACGTAACCCGATCGATAAAATTTGGACAATAGCCAAGTTTCTAGGCGATTATACAATAGTATTACACAAAATTAAAAATGTATGAACAATGGAAGTAAGAAAAATGCAAGGGTGAAAACGTTGCGTTTCTAGATGTACTGAGCATATAATCACCTAGAAACTTGGCTATTGTCCAAATTTTATCGATCGGGTTACGTAACTCTCGTGCATCAAGAAGATCACAAAACGCACGAACTCCACGTGCGCCATTTACGCATGATAAAATTTGAATTAAATTGCTTCGAATCAATGGTAAGGTTTGCCAATGGAAAGAAAATCACAAAAGAAAAGTTCTAGGCTTCGGAATAAAAATGTCAGAATAGTCCGAACATATGCCAAATCAGGCCATTCGGGTGCCTATGACGGATATGTCAAATGGGAATTTCACTTTGGCTTAATTGTCATGAACCGACAATGTTTCATCTGGAGACACTGTACTAGCACTTTGGCACCATTTACAACCACCCATGTCAAGGTCATCCATGTGAAACAACTCTCCGACAGGACCAGTAACTCCGCATGTACCATTTCCAGGCAAAGTTTAAAACTGATTCATACACCGCTACACAACTTGTTGGACGTCATGTGTATGTTATCAATCAATAATTACTCAAGATTTGACCAATTCACGTAGAACAACGATTCTGAATAAATTATGATTTTACACATTTGTGTTCCGTTACTTTTTAGCCGCACTATACACACAACAACTGTTTAATCGGATCGGTAGCACTATATGAAAACAATGTTACAGTTGCATTGTTCATGAAATAAAATATCATCAAGTTAATACCGTTTGGTTGCCAATCATACAAAGTTTGAAAAAGTGTTGACAGTAACACCTGTGTTGCGTTTCTAGATGTACTCAGTATATATACACACAGATACATGTAAGTAAGATCACAAAATCATTATCCACATCAAGCACTTAAAAAAAAACACACAATCCTTAAAAAACCACTTAAACTAAATTGATCATCGATGCATCATTTTCTTTGCCTCGACCTCCATGCGTGGAATCCCAAACTTGGTGGATATAACATCTGCAATCTGACCTATAAAAAGACATACAGAATTATAAACATCCATGACTGATGGAAAGATGTTGACTCACCAGCATTTCATCCATTGAATTTATTTCCTTTCAAGTTCTTATCAGAAATGCATGTTTATTTGAAATTGATAGGTCAATTTTGGGCAATAAATATTGAAAATCTTAAATAAACCATTCCAGTCTTTGGACGACTAAGATACATAACAATTAGAAAAATAAAAAATCTTATTAATAGCACACTAAATAGTTACATAAAGTATCTATTCTTATACCTTAAGTGCAAAAGTCCAGTTTGTGTTGTGCACACATGTTACTTCACTGAACTAGTTACATATTATCATGATAATTGCAGTTCATACAGTCAAGAAATTACATTGTAAATGAATATTGCTTAAAGTGTATAGAGCTATATAGGAACATATTTTTTACAAGTAAGTTTCAAAAACTAAAACACAATTATGCTTTCACATCCATTAGGTTATTTTTCGCTTCAGTTTTAACAGAATCTCTCTGTGTGATTTATTGGACATGCAAACTGTCCATTTTCATACGAAAGTGTTCCTAGAACACCTTATTAAACTATAAGAATCGTCTATTTTTCGACGATTGAATCAATGTACACGGAACCCGTCCAAAGTTTTAATTTGCAATTAAGGTAGTCTAATATCATACTTAAAACGATGCAAGTAATTATTTTGACATTGAATGACTGTTAGAATATAGCTCTATACACTTTAAATGACAGATTAAAATACTTTCTGTCATTTTTACAGGTACAAACAATTACCTCAAACTAAAGCTGTGCGACCCTCATCTTTAGTTGCTTCACCACATTACAACATGGTCAGAATTGTAGGTCACCTCATCTGCAATGATATAATATGCATACATTAAGAATTCCTTCAAACCAATAAACAAAATCAACAATTTTGCCAACATCGACTAAGAACATATCTTACTCACTGTTGTATGTAAGTTTATACACCAATGAGAAATGGAAGTGATGTCACATCGCTTTTATGACGTCATGCATGTTAACAATATAGGGGTCACAACATATGCTTCAAATTCGTCTAAATTTGGCAGTGCTAAGTTCTGTTTGAAGTTCATTAGCAAAACTTATCTGATCATTGCGTATCCACATAACTACCTTTGCCCAGATTAGCCACGCAACGTTTCAATGCAGTCTAACTATTAGTTACCACAAATAGTGCAAACAAAACTATATTAAAGTATATATATATACCTAGGTCAACAGCCCCATTAAAATCGATCCAACAGAATTGTGCAGACAAGAACCAAAACCAAACAAGAGCACCTAGTGTAAGTAACCACCAATGAGTACTGAATGCTCGACTTTAATCCAATTTGATAGTAAATTTAAGTATGTGGTTTACATCCTCAGGCCTTGACACTAACTTTTTTAACTGGCATCCCAAAGGGAACCGGACTTTTAAAAGTTGGTGTCCCTCACCAAGGTTAAATTTTGAATTAAAAAGGCCATGGTGACCTTTAACCTGAAAATAGGTAGAGGTTGTGGGTGGCATCGAGGTACATGTACATGTCAAGTTTCGAGTTTATATCTCTTTTAGTTTTTTATAAATTGACTTAACCAAAGGGCATAGTGACCTTGACCTTTGACTCAAAAGTAGGTGGAGGTTGTAGATTGCAATGAGGTACATGCACATGTGGAGATACAAGTTGATACTTCTCGCAGTTTTCCAGACATTGAACTTCACAATAAATAACCATAGACCACAGTGACCTTGACCTAGTGACCTAAAATAGGCATGGGTTGTAGATGGCATTGATGCCATTGAGGACATGCACATGTGAAATTTCAAGTTGATACCTTTTGTAGTTTCAAAGAAATTGACCGTAACAATTAACTTAACCTAAGGTCATGGTGACCTTCATGGCGACCTTGACCTAAAATTAGGTAGAGGTTTTAGATGGCATGGAGGTACATGCACATGTTAAGTTTCAAGTCGATACCTCTTGTACAGTAGTTTCCAGAAAATTGAGCTTAACATTTACTAACAATCAACTTAACCAACGTAGACGATCAGGCTATGACAACAGCTCTTTTTATCCTCGAAAAGTGGAGCTAATGATGATATTACAACTTGTGTGCTGTGCAGCAGCAAGTAAAATCATAAATAAGACAGCAAATTACCAATAATAGCTGTTCTTTGCCTTCTTTCTGCAGAACGGTGTCTTGATCACACTTTTTTATTTGCATTATTGTTTGATTCACATTTCATTGAACAGAGAACATGTTGCCAGGTGTGTAACAGCTCTCAAGTCATTTTACGGTGGTGTTTCTAAGCTTGAATGATGTACTGTAAGCAAAAGAGGAAATAATTATTAAATTGTATAACTATTACTTTGCATCTTTTATGTGACAAATTAATTTTGCGATTTTGTACAAAGTGCTCAAATTAACCAGGAATTTATCTCATGAGGACATATTACATACTATATACAAGTACAATATATAAAAAAAATTAACATTGTACAATAATTGAAATGTTTTAAATTCAATGAATGATATATGGTAGAATGTACAAGTTTATGTCTTGGACTTAGAGGGTTCCCAAAAATATTCTTAGACAAAATCCCCTGACCAGACAGATGACTTTTTAGCGATCTGGCCTTTTTGTTAGAGCAAAATAGCACAATAGAAACAGTGAAAAGGAGGTTATATTTGCTTTATATGAAACCAAAATGTTTCAGGTAGCACTTTTAGTGCTGTTGTTTAACACAAAGTAATAATATATAATTAATTTAAGATTATTCCAAGCAAGCATAGCGAGCGAGGATTTTTTCTTAGTTTTAGGTATTTTCGTCATATAAAATGACACTGAATGAGATCTTAAATGAAGAATTCCCTGACTTTTGCTTAATTTCCAAATTTCCCTGACTAATTTCAAAATTCCCTGACTTTTCCCTGACCTTGAAAAATCCCCCCCTGACTTTTCCCTGACCGTGGGAACCCTAACTTAGCAGGCATGTACTGCATTTTCAGTGATTTAATACAATCAAATTCATGTAGTAAAACTGTGATAGTCAAAACTTAGCGATAAATTATAACCATTGTAATAGTATAACAATTGTATATTATTCACTTGCAAAAGCAATAGAGTTGCATTAACACTTACAGCAGTAGCAAACAGTATTAACATTACTGTATACAATGCTTCTGCAATAGGCAAACTTGGCTCAAATAGTAACTGATATCTGGATGTAAAGTTTGCCATTTATAGAGCCCATTATAATGATGGCAAAAACCTGGGTTTTAAGCGTAAAACCCAGCCCGGCGGGAATTACTGGGAAGCCTGGGAAAAACCGGGTTTTCCAGGACAGGAAAAACCAGGCGGTCAATACTTTGCCAACCCTGCAAAATTGCAATATTTATGCAGTACAGAGAAAGAAGTAAGCACCAACCTTAATACTGAGCCACATTGTGACTACTTGACAAGCATGTAATTTTGTCCGGGTCAGTTTATCAACATTGAATTTCTCTACATATCTTCAAATGAAAACATGTCATGATCTTTTCCTTTGTTGTTATGTTCCTCTCAACCATTAGGTGGACCATATATATTCGCTTCATTAATTCTTTTAAATGCAGTCAAGTGATGCTGAGTGTTCTCATCTGTTGACAATTACATTCAGTAAGTCTATCACATTAACCATGGTACCTGAATGTTAACATTATAAACATGTATCAGTAAAATTAATTTTGTGAACTAATTTTATGTTGTGAGCATAAATAATATTATTGAATACTAAAGCTTTAATAACAGCTTAAAAACACAATTGGCCTCTAGTATTTTTAAATTAACACATGTATACAATAAATGCATATATATATTCCATTGCTCAACTTATAACTCATAACGGAAGTATGTGCACCAAGCTGTCATGTGACATAATATAACATCCCGCACATTTCTGTTTATGGCACTCCCAACTCCCCTCAGGACTGGTATTTCTAACCATGAAGCATATTAAAACGAAATTTCCAGTGAAAATGTCATAAATATGCATACTAACAAACTGATGTTGAGTATGCTTTAATAGCTTTTACACAGGTTTTTCGTGTTAAATCAATTTATAGATTGCCTGGAGATGCAAAGTCTCACTGAAATTCGATTCAACCCAATAAGTTTGTCTCGATTGGATTCTCAATACAGTCCGCCAAACAATCGGGACGGGTGGAGGATAGCCAGGGAAACAGCCGTGTTTATACTTTCAAGATTCCCCCGCACTGCCAGGGAATCCGAAATGTTTGTATTTGCTCTCCAAATTAATAATTAAATCACTGGGACAATATTTAGTTATCAGGGGCTTGGGAAATACTTGAGATTTTACTATCAGCTGTCCCCCAGGGTCTTGGAAGGATGGGGGTTTAAACCGTTTTGACAACACGGAACTGAGAAGTAAAACTTCCTGGCCAATCCCCAGGAATGGGGGGGGGGCTGTGAACTGAATGTAACTGACTGATTAAAACTATATGACACCCGGTATTTGGCTACCCCAGGGTTAGGGGTTAGGGTTAGGCTTCCAATCAGTTAAGGGTTAGGGGGTTAGGGTTAGGCTTCCAATCAGTTAAGGGTTAGGGTTAGGAATCGCCTTTTATTGGGTGTCATATAGTGCCAACCTAACTGACTGGTGCATTAGAGACAAGTGGACCGGAGTCTGGACAAAGTGGTGAGATACAACTTGCAAGGAATCAGTGTGTGCAACCCTTTGAGCTTGTTAAGAATAGATTCCTTGGTTCTTTAACATGACAGGTCTAAAACACTGATACACTTAAGATTATTAAGATTAACACTGGGTTTCCAACCAGATCATCTGAAGATAGACGGGAAAGACTAATGCAAAAGTGAGTTGCATCCGCGGATGGCCTAGAAAACGGCAATGTTTTTACCTTCCAACTTCCCCCCCGCACTGCCGAGGAAATGTTGGGATTCTTTTCCTGGCCCATCCTAGAGGGTAGGGGCCAAGGATGCAACGGACTGGTGCATAAGCAGCGTTTCAGAAAGGGACCAAGTGCCCTGACCAAAATGGGAACCCGATTAGTAGTACTGTACATTTTACCCACTTGACTATACATTTACAGTGAACTTTGCATCAGGGCTTGACACTATTTTTGGTCACCCCCAGCAAAGAAACGTAAAATTTATAAATAAAAGTTACTGGTCCTTCAATATTTTCACTGGTCCTTCTGGATTTTCACTGGCCACGGACCAGTGTTAGTGTCGAGCAGCTTGAGTCAATTTGGTGCCCGCCAGCCCGGGGCATACAGGGTGAATAAGTCAGGCGGAAAATTTCTACCTGAGGGAGTTAGATTGGAAGCCCTTTCTTTTTTTCTTCCATTCAATTAGCAGGGCCCATTCAGGGGCATTTTCGCAAATGTTAAAGAGAGAAGTGAGATACAAGGAATACGGGTGCGATACCCTAGCTCGTTTCGAATAGATTCCTTGGTTCGATCTTTAACATGCCCAGTGTAAAGCACCGATACACGCGAGACTAGCCCTGGGTTTCCAACCAAGATCATCTCAAGATGGGTGGGAAACACTAAATAGCGTTTCTGAAATGACCAAGTGTCATGGCCGAGAATCAATCCCGGTACCTCTCGGTCAGGAATCAAGTGTCTTACGGTCTTACCACTCGACCACCAAAAAAAAGGCACCATGCCATCCAACAAATATTGAAATAGAATTGACTTTGGCGGAAATTGGCATGGTTCTTAGACCCAGGAACAACTTTGTGTCCCATTCTCGATTTAGACAGTTAGCAATGATGTGTAGTCTCCAGCCTGGGAATTTAAAGCCGCTTCAAATAACTAAAAAATGTCTGAAATCAACCCCCACCCCCGCCTGGACAAAATATTGACTGACCAGTATTTTGCAGGAGGGGGACCCTTGTACTTTAATCAACCACAACCTTGCAAAATCGTCAATTGCCTAACTAGTTCCAACTAAAAGGAAACCATTATTTCATTTTTTTGTATTCATCCAGTCCTGACAAAACATGCAAACAAATTGAAAATGTCAATGAAATCGATGGTGCAAGAATGATCAATCACAGGCCTGTTCAGATTTTGAGAGTGTAGAACACTAGTGCTGCTGTTTGTTTGTTATAAAATAATACATAGCTTAGTAAAAATTGCATCATAAATCGATTATTACCTTTAATGTAACATTTTTCTGGTTTTGTATTTTTTCGAATTTTCCACGCTAGCAAGCGCCACCTACAAGGGGAAGTAATCGTGTACGTCTCGACGAACGGTATAAAACCCCGCAAAAACCGGACACATCTTGGATGAATTCAAAATATATAATTACTGCAGTATAGTAGTTCGATCGTTTGTTTATTTTTCAGTGGTTAATAGCATAATGTTTCAAGTGAATCTCCACGATTGTTACAGGCATTGTTATTCTCTTACGATTTTTATTATTCAAAGTTTATTTTTATAAATTATAACCATATAATATACAGTAGACATGCATAAAAACAGATATGCGTGTAGTGGGTCTACATCTTTACGATCTAATATATATCTGTGCTAATATATATCTGTGGCATAAATAATATAAATCAAGCCGGAACGCACAGATCTATGTAATCAGTAAATTACTACCAATTTGAGATCCAAAATGTCAAGTATAAGATAAGATTAGATAAGATAAGTATATGAATAATTACTGTAGCTATCAAGAAATGGAATGACACTACCAGTAAATCAAATTCGTATTTTATTAAAAACACTTCTCATCAAATTTAAAATCTAACGCGACAGTCATTATTGTGCATGCTCATAATGAATCCATATCATTGAGAAAAAAACATATGTAACCTTTGTAAGACTAGTGCATAACAAAGATTAGACAGATTTTTTTCGTACGGTGAAACTGTACAATATTTTATCGAGATTTTTTAAAATTTCATATAGTTTATAAATATAAATCAACCGTCCATCTTTACAAGACTGCCCGCTGTGAAACTACCCTGAATTTCTCTGTATTGCCACGTGTCATATAAAATACATATGACATAATTGGTCACGTGTCTCTTATCATACAGTATCATGTATATTATACATGTCACGTGGTCAAAACTTGTAATCGACCCTCCTTATCTATAAGCACTGGACCACTTACTGTGAACTATTATCTTAGTGTTATCTATAGTCCCACGTGACATACAGATTGGAATGTGTAAATCACTGATGAAAATTCCGTGCATATATTATCGAACCAAGAACAGTCGAGATAGGGACAAAAAGCCCACTGCTAAATTTTGTCAAGACAATCGGACTCACCATAAGCAGACGAAACATTATACTAGCCTTGATATGCATTTAAATCCCTAGGAAATTCTATATTCAGTTAGATTTGTTGCATTCATCATTACCAAATATGTATTCAGTTTAAAAAACAGTGTAGTTTGTTGTATAATAATGATGTCAAATACAATCGACAGGAGCACTCAATAATATTGTCTCATTCCTAGATATTATATGGTAAACCACGGACATGGTTCGTGGGTAAACTTATACTATACCACCAAGTTTATGAAATTCCGAAAAACTGGCGTTATCCTTTGCCGATATGGTGAATGTATATAGTATATTAAGCGCCGATATGTTGATCCTTTATGTTTATCATCACTTGTCATTTATTTTACAGATCCTTGAAATAACCTGACATTTATGAAAAAATGTCTTACAATTTATTTAACAACAAAACAGTCACAACTTATAAAATACTAGTATGTATTTTTATGGGAATCCGGACAAAATCCCAGGTGGACAGAATACCGTTCCCTCATTTTTGACAGGGTGGACAGGACATAATCCCGTCCATGTTTTTTACAGGGTGGACAAAATCCCCACCCAATAAATTTCAGGGTGGACATAATACCCATCATGACATTGACTTATGCTGCATTGCTAACGCTTATTGTGTGATTTGGAAGGAACTTCTCTATGATTATGTTACAATAAAGTTTATAGTTTTTTTTATTTAACATGCATACTATCAACTATATCATATATATTATAGTCATGTTCTAATCCAGTTCAGTGTGAAAAAATCTGACGACGCTGTTAGATTGAACTATCGAATGAAGGTGGACCAGATATGTTATATATTACACCGGGGGCTGTTCTATGTATATTTATGGTACAATAAAACCCCTGGTTTCATTGAAAACTAATATAAGGTGTCGATCTGAGATGTTGTTTTCCATGAAAAACGTTTCAAAATAAAAGACCAACTTCTTTAAAAAGTGTGTTTTAAGTGAGTCTTTTTAACGCGAAGCTACTCTCGTGAAAAATATCATTATACAAAAGACGCACTTAAAACCAACTTATTTTCATAAAAGACCCACTTCATTTATATAAACTTACTTCTTAGAGGAAAAGACGCACTTAAAACCAACTTATTTTCGTAAAAGACCAACTTCATTTATTTAAACTCACTTCTTAGAAGAAAAGACGCACTTAAAACGAACTTATTTGATAAAAGACACAGAAAAAACACACTTGTTGTTAAAAAAACACAGAAAAAACACACTTTTAGCATACTTTAGTAAAAAAACACAGGAAAAACACACTTTTAGCATACTTTTGTCAAAAAACGCAGAAAAAACCCACTTTAAGTTGGTTTAAAGTGTGTTTTTGGTATAAGTGTGTTTTTTCTCCGAGAAGGGCTATTCCGAAAAAAATAATTTTAACTAAATCTAACTACGCGTGCAAAAGTTTAAAATTCATGTGGTAGTACAGGTTCATGTCCTAAAATCGAGATAATTCTAAATATTAATTACTACTTTACAGTATTAATAAAAATATCGAAGGAACTACTGATGAGGCCTTACGAATGATTTATTCCAAATGGTTTTAAACACCAAAACTCACGACTTGGTTACAAGGTTTGTAAAACGTAGTACTATGTACTCGATCATATCAGCACTAGTTAATATTTTAAAACCGCATCCCGAACTATCTAGAAGAAGGTTCTTTTGTGTTTATTTCCTACGGGTATTGACAAGCAAAAACAGGAGAAACAACCCTTAAACTGTTAATATATTTGATTGATACATTTATTAAAGACGTATTATCGCAAAGATAACTAACTATAGGCAACGGATGCAAAACGTTGATCAATGCGTTTTGTAACCTCCCCTTATTTCAGCATTTCTGAAATCACAATAAGTTCAATTAAACAAATCTGGCCAAGCAATCGTCATGAAATTCGCTATGAAACTTCTATAATAGTTACTGTACTTGTTGGATATTCAAGAACCGTATGTTGTTCAACGATTTTTCACGTAAAACATATTTTATAAAAAATACTTATACTCCGATACGCCCTGTGACTCCATTGAAAAAGTATACATTATTTTCGTAAGTGTACACTTTTTGAGCGGTAAGAAAGTTGTTTGTACAATACATTAACTCAGAAAATAATTGGTCAATCATGACAAATCTGCTTATAACTACATGAACAGTTAAATAAATAAAAGCATACTGTAAAATCAATAATATTCGTGAGGCATTTAATTTCATGGATTTGGTGGATGATTTCAACCATGAAAATCCTTGAAATTAATTTCCCATGAAATGGTCGTTTTCACAAAATCCACAAAACTTTGTTACATTAGATAATGATTTTTAGTCTAAAGTCTAAAATCTGTAGCAACAAAATGTAACTAAATCATGAATTTCAATATTCAGGTCAGAACCAATTTAGAGAAATTGATTATTATTTTGTAATCTGCAAAATTGGGAGCAGAATGTATATTCTTGTAATGACGAAGAAAAGTAGAAATTATTTATAGCAATTGAACCTCGCTCCACAATATTCATACCCAGTATGGGAGCAAAATTCCTTATCTTATTATACCCAAGGAAAACAGTGCTTTAATTAGGAAATAGATCTTAGTTTTCCGTGATATACCGGCCAATATATCACGGTTTGGAGTTCATATGCGAAAAAATAATCACGAAGGCCGTAGGCCTGAGTGATTAATAACTATGCATGTGAATGACAAACCGTGATATATTGGCCGGTATATTACGAAAAACTAAGATATATTTGCATTCTAACACGTGTAATATGCGCAATTTCATATGGACTCATTTTTATTGCAGAGTGATGCGTTGTTTGTCGTGTTGCTATAGACAACTTCCGCTGTTTAAAGTATAAAACCTCAACCCCTGGAATATTGTTTTTTGCTCATTTCATTTAAACAGAGGCATAACTAGAGCTCTTTCCAAACTATGTTTTTCATAAAAAACTAAAATGAATCGATAAATGCAATTGCTGTTGCAATAATACGGATATAATTAAATAAATTAAGAAAGAACGCTACGCAAATAAAAGTTCGCACAACGTCACGTTTACGTTGACGCCAAATAAACGTCATAAACCCATGACGTCATTTGATAAACAAGACGTAAATTCCATTCATAAAAAGCGTTATTTATACGTGGGAGTTAATTCAACAGCCAAAAAGAAGTACGGCAAAAACTGTGATATACCGGAAATTTAACCACGGTACAATCCTATACGTTTACACGGTGCTAAAAATAGACTGTGTTAGAAGTGTAATTCTATATTCAAACCAGGCAAATCCAGACATGGTTGTCCACGCATAGTCTCAGATTTTAAAAATATTTTGCCACTTTTTTGGTATTCACCCATAAAAAAGATTTCAGGGCTCAAAACTTCATTTTTCATACCGTTGCTATGGCAACAGAGGAAATTCGATTTTTGCTATTTTTCGCATTTTTTCAAAATGAATTTTGCCATTTTTACGCTTTTTTAAGAAGGACTCGAGACAAAAGTGGCCATCACACACCCTAATATTTCATAAATTATGTTACATATACTATTGTAAAACTGTTTTACTGTAAAAGATATGACGCAAGTCAATTGAAAAAAAAATTGTACTCATTTTGTTGTGACCCCTTTTCTCAAATCTCTGTTTTTCTAAAAAATGAAAAAGAATGGGTTTTTAAAAATTAATTTAAATGAGTTAGCAGGCGGTTTCAGATATCACACATATATTTTTGAATACAGTTAGTATAGGTGTTCATAGCCTTAAAGTTTTTGTCAGGGTGCTAATGAGAATGTTTTTGTAAAAATGTGCCAAAGAATGGCTTTTTTAATTTTTTAACAAAAATCTATTTTGATAGATTTTATCTTTATTCTGAACAATTTTGAATAATCTCCATAATTAAGTGTAACAGGTACATAGGAAGTTTACAAATTACAAAATAAAGTGTTTGTCAGTAAAATAATGATTAATGGTCAACACATATCTGAAAAAACAATGTTAAAATCATACCCCATCCACTTTTTTAACATGTAGGAGCTATTTTGTTTACAGTATTTCCGGTATAAATAGAAATATGCGCTATGTAATGGTGAGATATTTGGTAAAATATGTCCATTAGACATTCATGTTTCAATTTCGTTAAGAATAAAATAAATATGCATGTGACTGTGGCCTTGGTTACCAAGGAAACGTTGTAGAAAATGGACGAAGTTTTGGAATGAATTCCCAAAAACTTGAGATCAAAGTAGTGCATTTTCTTAATATATTGATAATAAATAATCAAGTGATTTCAGATAGGACAGCTCTTTTATTTTATATGCTACATGGATAAGTTACTCTGATCGTTGTCATGGTTACCAATCATTGAATAGTGAAAAATCCACTTTTTGACCATATTTTCACAATTTTCAAAATAATGCTGCATGCTAGTAGATATCTGGTATGCATGTGGTTTGTAAATCATCCCAATTGAAGGTGCTACATTTCTAACTGACGTATGACCACGTTTTCATTGTAGTTACCATGGTAACGAAGCAAAGAAGGCAGAAAAATCACTATTTACTGTATTTCGTAAGTAATACTGCATATTAGAGGATATAAGTTCTTGGTATAGTTTGATTATCATCCTAATTGAAGTGTGTTCCATTTCGAACTTACTTATGACCGTGTTGGTATGGAAGTAACCATGGCAACCAAGCATCAAAAAGCGAAATTTCCACTTTTTAACTGTATTTTCATAATTTTCAAAATAATGTTTTATTTTAATTGTTGCATTTATCTTGTGTGGATATTGTTTGTTATTCATATTAATTGAGAAGCGCCCCATTTCTAACCGACCTATTACAATGATATGTTGGTAGTTACCATGGTAACCAAGCAAAAAGAAGGAAAAATCACCTTCTTACGTTTTCAAAAGAATGCCTGTTATTAGTAGATATTTGGTATGGATATAGGGTAAATTATCCTTATTGAGTAGCGCCCAATTTGTAACTGATGTATGATATCGTTATTATGATAGTTACCATGGTAACTAAGCAATAAAGAACGAAAAATAACGTTTTTACTGTATTTTTTAATGAAAGTTGCATGCTAGTAGATATATGGTATGGATATAATATGTAAATCATCCTTATTGAGAAGCGCCCCATTTCTAACTGACATATGACCATGATATTGTGGTAGTTACATGTACCATGGTAACCAGTCAAAAAAGAAGGAAAAAACCACCTTTTTTACGTTTTCAAAAGAACATTGCCTCTTGCTAGTAGATATCTGGTACAGATATAATGTGTTAATCATCCTTATTGAGAAGCGCCCAATTTCTAACTGACTTAAGACCTTGTTATTTTGGTAGATACCATGAAAACAAGCCAAAAGAAGTTTTTCCTTCTTTAAAATGATTTTTCCTTCTTTCTTGCTTGATTACCATAGAAACTACCATAATAACGTAGCAAAACAACTGTTCAAATTGGAGCATTCTCAATTAGGATGATTAACAAACCATACTCATACCAAAAATGCTACTTGCATGCAACATTCTTTTGAAAATACTGTAATAAGCTAAATTCTCTTCTATCTTGCTTGGTTACCATGGTAACTACAATAATATCATGGTCATACGTCAGTTAGAAAAGGGGCGCTACTCAATAGGGATGATTAACAAAATATATCCGTAACAAATATCTACTAGTATGCGATATTCTCTTGAAAATACAGTAAAACATGACTTTTCCTTCTTTATTGCTTCGTTACCATGGCAACTACCATAATATCATGGTTATACGTCAGTGAGAAATGAAGCAATTTTCAATTAGGATGATTATCAAACTATATCCACACAAGATACGTTTTAGCATGCAACATTTTTTTGAAAATTATGAAAATACAGTTAAAAAGTAGAAAATTCCCTTTTCGAAGCTTGGTTGCCATGGTAACCACTATATCAACATGGTCATAAGTCAGTTAGAAATGGAACACACTTCAATTAGGATGATAATCAAACTATACTAAGAACTTATATCCTCTAATATGCAGTATTACTTACGAAATACAGTAAATAGTGATTTAACTGCCTTCTTTGCTTCGTTACCATGGTAACTACCATGAAAACGTGGTCATACGTCAGTTAGAAATGTAGCACTTCTCAATTGGGATGATTTACAAACCACATGCATACCAGATATCTACTAGCATGCAGCATTATTTTGAAAATTGTGAAAATATGGTCAAAAAGTGGATTTTTCACTATTCAATGATTGGTAACCATGACAATGATCATGAAAGTGTACATCAATGTCAATCATTTCAAAAGTAAAACACAGATCAATATTACTGTACATTAAGATGACAGATAGTGACAACATAGTACTGATTGGTTGTATACTTAATCTAGTATTATAGTACCCAGCTGTGATACTCATAAGATTATGGTCTTGGTGGCTTATCTTGATATAAGGGGACCTATGCTGTTTATTGTTAATCATTATATAATTATACAACACAATATTGACCTAGATTTTATTTATGCGTAAGGTTTTAACACCTCATCTTCTGACTAGATTTCATTTATGCGTTAGGATTTGTACACCTTGTCTTCTGAAGTGTCAGTCTCTCTTGTGTTATGTTTATCCCATCACTCGAATTGCAATTTAGGTCACAGGCACCCGTCATGTTATGCCCCCCCCCCCCTGTAGACCCAAATACAACCCAGGTACCACCACCAACCCGAAATATACAACCCTAGCACATATTTTATACATATCACACCAAATAAAATTGTTTTCAACAAAATATTTTACACAACATGTGGTATAGTATGAGATGATATAAAGGTCCCGGACAAACAGCATCAGACGAGACACTAGTCTAGTTTCAGAAGGCCATGAGCGCGTAATTTTCGCACCAGCACATCAAGCCTAGTCTTATTTGTCAACCAAATGATTGTTCTTTGTCATAGTATACTTTTTAATGCACACATCAAAGCGTACTATGAGCGGCGAGTCGTCAAAGTGGTGAAAGAGCTTGCTGTCCAGAATATGACCGAGGCTTGTTTACAAATTACCCCAAATTTATCAGGGCTGTTAAACTTTATCCGCTCGTGATTCCCGGCGCACATTGTCATGGACGTTAACCAATAGAACTAAATAACTACTCACCGTCAGCTGACTCCATAATAATTCCCTATATAACTCACTACGACACATTTTCCGACTGAATAGAATTTTTCAATGAAAGTCCTGCCATTTTAGCGGATGCACTTGGATAAAAGCCGTACATTTCGTACAGGTCCGGACGGTAAGTGTCGTTATCAAGTGTATGTACACGCGGCAATGCTTTTAACGGTAAACGTCTTTCCAGTGACTGTCCTACCCATTATGACTAAATTGTGGCCTTTGGAAACTAAATCAACAGCTACATTGTAATCGTTGTTTGTAATCAACTCCTTTGAAGTGTGCGAGGAAGATTGATTCTGGCTCAACTAACTTAGTTTTACACGTAACGGGGAACCAACGACACCCCCCAGTAATGGACCAATCCACGACACTTACTTGTATATTTGGGGTTGGTGGTGGTACCTGGGTAGTATTAGGGTCTACAGGGGGTGGGGCATAACATGACGGGTGCCTGTGATTTAAGTCAGTCTTTTGTGAATTTATATTTATTATTCTTAAAAAAATACTGTTTAGTGATGTTAATTTGAAGTGTAGTTGTATATAAATAATGTATTTTGTTTCATTTATTTATAATAATCAACTACGTGTAATAATATACTCTTCATTTATAAGAATTTTAAGCCGAAGACTTGTGGCACGTAACCAGATACATGTAGGACATTCCAATAAATCTTATATTTTTCTAGTTGTTGTTCAAATTTATATGTAGTTGTATTACAATCCATATAAGAAAACACATAACTTGTGAATTGTATTGGTAAAAGCAACGAGACCTAGCAATGATTCATGAGTGTTAACTAGTTCTATTGATGTAGTATTATTAGAACCAGGTGAAAAACAATTGTACTTTATATTCCCGGCATAATTGAAAAATTATCAAATACTGGTGGACATAAATCCGAGAAATCACACGTTTACTCCAAATCCAAAACAAGCATCATACCATTAATTCATTGTTAGGCCACAACAAATTGATCATGCGTTCGTCGGGAGCGCCCGCTCCTAATTTTTCCAAAATAAAAAATAAATATTTAAATTTAAATTATTGCGCCCGCACCTGAGAAAACCACGCGCATGTGATCTTTTTCCTACATTTTTTTTATTATTTTGCCGCAAGCATCAATATTTACAAATTACGAAAAATAAAGCCAACTTTTTTATAATTTCGCCACTGTTACTACAGAATATGTTCTGGGAAAGCGCGCTCTGCTGAGGATGTTAGTTACTCGATTAATTTTAGCCGTAAATTGTTGCACACAAAAATCGTGTAACTTTTTGCGATGCAAGCGTCTGGTGAAATGATTCCTATATTCTGCCCTTTACAAAAAACACGCATACGTGTATACACGTAGTAAAATGGGAAGAATTGCGATTGCGGAATGAACCAACAAGCGTATCTAGATATGTGTGTATTCATTATTGTTACTAGTATTCCGTACTACCGACGAAATCATGAATTGTCACCCATTTTCGCGATAATGACGTCTCGTTTGTACATGGTCCGTGGTATGTGATATTAACAGTTTTATGCGTCCCGGACACGCAATGCACCTGTTAATAAGTTTTTATACTGTATCCTACCTAATATCATCAGGAATTTTTAATAAATACTGTACATAGAGAAACCTTCAGAAGGTCCTACTTTCATCAAAAAGTTTAAAAAAATTGATAAAACATAGTTTGCTCTAATTATTGCACCAAATGCTGTACTTTTCGGTCACTTGCTAAAACTCCAGCTAGATCTATTACAACTGGATAAATCACATAGTCCCGTATGTCGTAACGTTTTATCTTAAATATTTTTTTCAAGCTCAAGACTAATATATTTAGATAGAAGAGAGCCTGTGGATTTCATAAAACCATTTCTTGATTGTTGGCAACTTCGCGTTTTTGTAATATTTACTGTTGTTTCTGGTGTTTTTGTCAAAGATCGCGACCCAACGTTATTGATAAATCGTCATTTTTGGAATGGATAATCATTAGAAATCAAACGTATACCTATATACTTCTATAGTCAGTTACTTAAACTTCACAGAAAAGTTAAAGAGGTATCTGTGATTTTTTTCTATTATTCCTGTTTTTTACGTTACCAGTCATTTTCTACGCATTTGACCATCATTCAGTTAGTGCTAACAAAACATGCATTATGAATTCCGATCAATTTTCATATATTTTGATAAATTATTATATTTTAAACATACAAAACGCTTTTTGGGTGGATATATTCATGTAAATGGTATTGATAGGGTACTTTAATACTGCATACATAATGCTAAAATTGGTTATAAACGGACAAAACACACACATCAACTATACATGTATACTGTCTGAAAAGATTTGCAAGACACTTGAACTCTTTTATTTAGTTGCTATTTGTTTTGTGAAAAAAACTTTGTCTTTTGCAGTAAAATTCATTCCGTATGTCTTCATTATGTTGTAATTTACGTTACACAGGCGTATTCATACATGAAAACTGTATTGTGTTGCATGATCATTTGATTGTACACACTTTTATCTAAAAAGAGATATGTGTGTGATAGTTCAACAAACTACAATCGATATGTACTCACTTTTCTTAATTTAATTCTTGTAGATTGTTTCAGAGCCGCCACCCTTAATAAGAGAATGTCACACATTCTCAAACTTTGAGTCAATATTGAAGAACAGAAAAAGTTGACATTTAAATTCTTTATAAACGTCCATACTTTCGTAGGGCATAACAGTCGATCCCCTATGTGAACATGTATCAATTATTGGCACATCATAAATCCTACGCATTTTCTATGCCGTTTTTAATCACTGTTTTCACCAGTGTAATTTACGTTACAATAGTATATGTACCATATTTATTAATTAACATAAAGGACATAAGCAAGAAGTTCAATACTTTTTTTATTAAAAATACTACATATCTTCTTACACCAACTCTGTGAAAACATTAAATTGCCAATATACTTATGAAACCGGTACGTTTATCATTAAATGCACTTTTGTTAACACTCTATTTTACATACATATATCTTACATCATATTTGAATTAGTAGTGCAAAAGCGTGCGGATATTCAATGTTCTATTCACCAACCAAAGTCAGCACAAATGGCATTACTTGATGATATGGCAGATTTTAAAAACAAAACCAGCTAAATATAAAATGCCGGTACATGATTTATCCGAAGTTTTCGTCACGTAATATACAAATAAACTTATCTATCGATAATGAATACAATGAAACAAGTTGTGCTTAAGAGACAATTCCGGCCTCATAATAAAAGTAAAATAAAATGGTAAAAGTGTGCAAAAAATCAAATTAATGCATACATTGCTTTAGCGGTATGTTTTCGAGTATTATGAAATGGGGTCAGGAATACAATGTAATACTACAATAGCAGCAAATTAGAATAATACACAAAACTAAAACAAAACAAAACAAATTAAAATTTTAATGTATATGGAATGTCTAACTACGATTTCCCTATAAGACGTCTTTGAGAGCGGCGGTTTAGATGTAGGGTGCGCGCTTTGGGGTCCAGGGGTCCCGCATGCTCTAATTTACCAATGTAAAAATTGATACAGGCCAGGTAAGTCTACGTATTTTTGGGCGCCGTAGATCGATATTCACTGCCTCATCCTCAGGAGAGATATAAGTGTCACCAGGGAGACTCGAACGCATGTTTCCTTAGGTAGCCTAATGTCCAGAGGTTAATAAATTTCAAAGCGGGAGTTGAACTGCTGAAAATAACCCTCGTCTTACTGCTTAAAATGGTAAGCATTGTCTAGAGCTTTAAAATATAATATGTTTTTTACGGAAACGTAAAATACAAGTCCTTCAACGTTTTAACCACAATTAACAAACGTTAAACCTTTATTCAACAAACAAAACTCCTGTGCTTAGTCATATCATAATATTATATTATTTCTGCAATATCTCGAGTAACATGTCATGTTTATTTTCTTTACTGCTTCGGTGTGAGTCCTGTTCAGTCATATGGAAGTTTTGAAAGCATGCATCTGTTACAAAATACCTATTGGGTCTTTAAACGTGTGAAGTTTTTGTTTCTTCTAATATCAAATGAAAGGAAATATTGTATAATAACAATTAAATGAGCATGTACGACAATAACCATTGCACACATGAAATAAATAATTGTTATATTGCTGCAAACAACTCTGGTATGATTCTGTATTCTACGTTACGAAAATTATACGGTCATTATGGACGGAATTGCTGTCATGATATACACTAATTTTCCAAGTAATGAAAGGTCATCAAGTAGTTTATATAAAAAATGATACAGATAGCATTACCTCTCACCAAAATCACTATTTGCAGTAATTTGTTACAGTTTATGTAACTGCACGGTCCGATAAGTTTATACTTTTTTACTCTCACAACATCAAATGTTTTAATATTGCTTGTTTAACATGTCTACTATACACATACTAGTTATTGAAACGTATTATATTCTAAAATTGTGATGTAAATCCCCAATAAAAAAGGAAAAATAGGTCAATAAAGAAATCCAAATACAATTAAGTATTGCACTTAAAGTTTACGTGACAATAAATTATATTTTACGTGACGAATGAGATCGTACTGACAAAGCCGTAGACATCCATTATCTGCTTAAAAATCGAATAATAATTGATTAAAACCAATGTCTTTCAGGAATAAATATAAAGTATGCCACATAATAATTATCTCAATGATTGACAATTTACCAATTTCTGTCAAGAATAAAAATAAAGTATGCTCCATATGTCACCGATTGATCATGCCTGTTGACGAGCAAATAATAAAATATGCATGGTATAATTATGTACCATAAAATTTCAACATCATGCCTATTATGCAGTATTTTCGTGTGCATATCAATTGTAGAATCCAAATCCGTCAAAATGGCACATCATAAGATGTATTTCTCTTTTTTTTATATCGTTGTCAACACTATTTTAACCAAAAAAAGTCATTTAACTGTATATACAGAGAGAGAGAGTCACGTAAAACGTTTTGTAGTCTTTGTAGCATGTTTTTTTATCTATTGTCGCTATCAGAAGATGTAATTTTTCATACAGTATAATTCAGATGATGTCATTAATGAAATCAGGAATAAACAATAATCATTCGGGAATAGATAAGCGATTTGTGGGCGCCACATAAGAAGACAACATGAATTACTCGGTATAGTTCAGACATGAAATAGACGAAATTATTGATGACTTGTTGTATAATATGTGCAATTATCATAAGGAAATATTTGTAAACGACCTAGTTTAGATAATTAAAGTAATGTGTGGACCTAGCTATCACATCTTCAAAACAGTGTCACGTAAAATAGACCTTACATGTTACAGAACGGCTGCATTAGCGTCTCCCTGTGGAGACTTTTGTCTCCTATGGGTGATGAAGCTAACTCCGATCTGCGACGGCCAGGAACATACACTGTCGTAGCAGGTACCAATATACACTTTGGTGGAGTATATCATGTGAAACATCTTGATACCGAAGCCTGTATCCAACTATACACCGCTCTCAATGATGTATTAAAGAGAAATCGTGTTTAGACATTTCATAGATATTTAATGTGTACCTGTTTGGTACCAGTTTAGTGTTTAAGCAAGTTTTTCCATATGGTAAACTAGTATTCTACATGACCACATTTCATACTACTCCTTAATATGTCGCTAGAAACAATATATACGTTGATTGTATTTATTTAGTTCGTTTTTACCCAAAAGTTGGTTCAGGTGAGCATTGCTCATTAACACAACTTGTAGCATTGTACTATTGTATCGATACATATATATTAGTTTATTTTGTAGTTTACGTGATGAAAACTTCAGTACAAATCATGTACTGACATATTTATTTTTAGCCTTGTTATGTTTACATACTTTCTATATTATCAAGTAGTGCATTTGGTTCCAGGTCAGATTAGTGACTATAACATTGAATAGTCACATTTGTACTTTTGTATTTCAAATTCACATATAATATGAGATATATGTATGTAAAATAGCGGGTAAACAAAGTTTAACGTACATGTAATAATATACATACTGGTATCATGAGTACTAGCATATTGACAAGTTCATCTTTTTGCAGAGTTAATATGAGAAGATATGTAGTTGTTATGTAAAAAAAAACAATTATTGAACTTCTTTCTTGTGTTCTTTATGTTAAGAAGTATGATACACATACTATCGTAACGTAAATTACACTGGTGAAAACAGAGGTTAAAACGGCATAAAATGGTAGGCTTTATGATGTGCCAATAATTGAAACATATTCACAAAGGGGATCGACTTTCGTGCCCTATGGACGTTTATGATGAATCTGAATGTTTTTTTTCAGATTTTTCGATTATACCATTTCGACTCAAATTGTGTGAATGTGTGACGTTTTCTTCTTATGAATGGTGTTTCTTATACGCTCTTCAAGAATATTACTTTAGAAAATTGAATAAATATTAATTGTAGTTTGTTGAAATATCAAACACATATCCCTTTTTAAATAAATGTGTGTACAATTAAATGATGATGCAACACAATACAGTTGTCATGTTAGGATACGCCTGTGTAACGTTAATCACAACAATATGAAGACATACGGAATGAATTTTACTGCTAAAGACAAAGTTTTTTTCACAAAACAAATAGCAACTAAAGAAAAGAGTACAGGTGTCTTGCAAATCTTTTCAGACAGTATACATGTACAGTTGATATGTGTGTTTTGTCCGTTTATAACCAATTTAAGCATTGTGAATGCAGTATTAAAGTACCCTATGAATACCATTAACATGAATATATCCTACCAAAAAACGTTTTATATGTTTAAAATATAATAATTTATCAAAATATATGAAAATTGATCGGAATTCATAATGCATGTTTTGTAAGCACTAACTGAATGATGGTCAAATGCGTAGAAAATGGCTGGTAACGTAAAATACAGGTCTGTATTGAATAATAGAAAAAATCACAGATACCTCTTTAACTTTTTCGTGAAGTTAAAGTAACTGACTATAAAAGTAAATAGGTATATGTTTGATTTCTAATGATTATCCATTCCAAAAATGACGATTTATCAATAACGTTGGGTCGCGATTTTTGACAAAAACACCAGAAACAACAGTAAATATTACAAAAACGCGAAGTTGCCAACAATCAAGAAATGGTTTTATGGAATTCCCAGACTCTCTTCTTTCCAAATATATAAGTCTTGAGCTTGAAAAAAATATTTAAGATAAAACGTTACGGCATCTCGGTCCAACAGCTTATGTAAGATTACATGCTGCAGTTCTCAACAACCGTCATAACATTTTACCACAGTGGTCGAGTGTTAAGATGCTTAACTCCTGATCGAGAGGTCCTGGGTTCGATTCTCGGCCGTGACACTTGCTCATTTTTAGAAACTCTTTTTAGTGTTTCCCAACCAGCTAGAGATGATCCTGGTTGGAAACCCAGAGGTAGTCTTGCGTGTATCGGTGCTTTACACTGGGCACGTTAAAGAACCAAGGAATTTATTCGAAACGAGCCAGGGTATCGCACCCAGATTCCTTGTATCTCACCTCTGTCTCTAACATTTGCGATAATGCCCCAGAGTGGGCCCTGCAAATTTCATGGAAGAAAGAAAGGACCTTGTATATCCTTAAGGGAAGTGTGCTTGATGTGGGGCTAGATCCTATGACGGTAACCATGCATAGCATTATGCATCGATGCGCTACTAACAGTGCTAAATAAACAGCCGTCTGAGCATGATGTATCACTACAAGAACAAAACTGTACATGGTGATCATTGACTAGCTTGATGCTTAGTTGATTTGAATCTTTAACCACTAGTCACTCAGTGCATTTGTGTTCATTATAATTTATATGTACGTGACAATGTCTGGTCTGCTCACAATTACCTTGAATACCTGTATTCTGGTAAAAAAAGTTGATAACTCCTACACAACATAACAAGAAATGTATAACAATCAATTATTTGGCCTCATTTCTTATTAAACCTATTGTAATAGACACCATTTCCTAAAAATGGGTTCATCAGAAATGAATAGGGCACTTTTGCTCCTTCACGCGCTATCAAAAATGGCATTTTCAAAAATATTTTTTTTTTATTTCGCTCCTTCGCTCGCTCTCAATTACGGGTTTTTCAAAAATAAATATTTTAATTTATATTTCGCTCGCTCGCCCCTAATTTTTCCCAAAAAAATCCGTAGAACCAAAAATTAATTTGGTGTGGCCTTAGTACATTACAACCATCTTTATTGAAAAAAACCCACTGCTACGTAACACGTATTTAACGATACAGCAATTAAATCGATTGGATAATCTGATCGCTACTGCTGATATAGTGTCATTTATTTATAGAGCCCTCGCTTTGCGTCACATCCGGTAAGGGAGGTACATGCAACTCCGTACGTACGATTATCGCTTTAATTAAAGGGTCAATAGCGAAACGTTTTGACACTGTACTAGTTTTCTTCTAAATTAAAGGTTGTGTTATTCTATGGTTATGGTGATAGAGAAACGAATCCTTGTAATAAAATATAAGAACAGTTTTAACTTTCGTCCATACTAGAGAACAATTAAAAACCATTCTGGATCACACTCTTCACCCTTATAATAATATACTTAACGGATTTAAAAACGCGACACTGGGGTATGTTGTTCGGTAGCAGATAATTCAGGTTAATGTCGGTATTTCAATAGTACAGATAAAGGGTCAATTTGTTGCCGTCATTTTGGTACCAAGATAATAAAAATCAGATGAGTATTAATAAATCTATCTTACAATTACTACGTCGATCCAGAAAACTAAAGTAGCATTCTGGCCAATTGACAGTAAGTTTAAATAATAAGGCCGTTTTGTGGATTCAAATTGCGCTGGACCCAAACAAAATATTCAGTCAATTCATTTCATGCATCAAAATGGGTAACAGTTATTGGGCAACTGATCGGATATGTACGCTGATTTCAACCCAATTGAATCTGAAGTGAGGAATTTGGTAACGCTGACTAAACATCGTACTGAATCTTCAAGTTGTACTGCAAGCTGAATGGTTTTCTCGGACATTTTAGAACATTAATACAGGTCCATGGGACAACGATGTGTTGCTGTGATGAATTTTCCAGGAGGTCACTGCAACACTGTGATGAACTGCATACATTCTAATTATGTTGTGGGGTGATGTTTGTAGGACGTGTACAATGATTAGTGATCATTTCATTTACATGAATGCAGTTGTCATGGAATAAAGTCAATGAAATCATACCATGATAGTCAAAATCATCCATGATAGCCAAGTGTCATATAGAGTGATTTATATTTCTGGGAACATTACACTGTATGATTCCCGAAACAATATAAACACATCTTGAATATTGTGATATCATCACATATGTCATTTATGATATTCAATTTAATTAAGAATGTGTGTATAGCAGGTAGGCTACGCAAACGTATGCATTCGACCTTGTTATACATGCTACTAATAATCAACGCTGAAATAAATGAGCCTATAAATTTGTTACTTTCGTTATCTGGACTAATGTCTTATTCGTACAATAATATGGTTAATACACGTGTGATTTGGTTTTGCGTTTGGTATCAAAATGACGGCATTGAAATACCCGTTACGAATATAAAACGATATATTTGATAGGAATCTGATTTCCTAAAATATACCAACATAACCCAGTGTCGCGTTTTTAAATCCGTTAACCATATGTATACAGGTCTGTAAACGCCATAAAAAGCTAAATCATATACACAATGGATGCCTTAAAAAGGGAGATTGGACAGAAGATAGGCGGAGATTCTGCAGAAGCCCCGCTAACGTTCACATTGATATATAGTGCAAAGAGGGACGGATTCGATGTGGATATATTCCACGAGTTGTGTGATGGAAAAGGTCCAACTATGACAGTTTTACACGGCAAAGGAGTTTTATTCGGTGGGTACACAAGTCAGTCATGGGTGTCACATGAAAAGACGTCGAAGATAATAGACGAACATGCGTTTTTATTTTGCCGGGAAGAACACAACAGTGCCCCGACTATCATATTTGAAGCAAACGATGACCAACGGACTATAACTTGCTCCAAAACGTTTGGGCCAACATTTGGTGGTACCTTCTTCAGTCAGTATGATCTTCAGGTATTCAAGTCACAGAAAGACGTTGATACAAAGCTTGAGCAAAAAAGAGATTTTGTGTTAATCGATGGTCAAATAAATTTCAACAGCGTATATCGTAACAGCGGGTTCTCCAAGCAACCGAACGGAGGAAAACAGGTGGTGAAAGACGTGGAAGTTTACCAAGTCGAAGGTATGCTTAAACTATTTATTAAACTGAATAATATTTCTGTTATTATATGGGAATAATGGAAAAAATAAATATCCAGTTGCTGTAAGTTGACACAAATGAACCGTTTATTTTACACACAGTCATTTCGTTTGTTCTTCCTCGTGCCGTTTGGAGTAATTGTGTTCATTTTCAAGGTGCTCATTTGTAATTTCGTTGTCCAGCATAACACTGCTTTATATCTTTCAAAAGTGCATGATCAGTTTATCTTCATTTTTTTCGCCCGGTTATGTGTAAGCATTGCGCAGTGAATTTGTATTTAATATGCGCTGTTTTGTTTTCTGTGCTCTGATTTAAGTTAAGAAATGCCCTCCCTGTCCGAACTCGTATCTTAACTATTTTCGTTCTAACTGTTTCTTAATTGTGTAACCCAAGTTTCTATTCTAATCGTATGTTTGCAATGAATACTTTTTATTTCTGTAACAATGTTTCAGAGCTGGAGAAGTACACGCTGTATGACGAACAACGGGTAAGTTATTCTGTTTCGTATCTCCGACTGTCTGTGTAATTAACTTTATTGACTTTTATTGAAATTTGTACATAATTTATTTGCTATATACCAGTATATATATTTAACTGCTGAGTGAAAATAATCGGAAGTTTGAAAACATTGTACATCGACTTGCTTTGACATATAAGTACACATTGAAATATTTGATAAACATGTACTCGTATATTTATTTTATCTTTTCTTAAACTGTTCACGAAAGCAAGGGTAATTAACACACGCGTATATTTTAACACTTACAAAGATTGCCACGAGGAGGATTCTAACACGGTTATCACTGATCAGTATTTGAAGTTCACATTTGATAGTCAAGAGGAGGATTTCAAAATGGTTGTCACTGTTCTATATTTAATGTTCACTGGTTTGATATTTAAATATCACACGCGTATCATGTGAATGAGATGGTTATTGTAACACACGAGTTATAGATATAACGTATTGACAAGTATTGTACTAACATAGTATATTTGAACATATTCATTTTACAAATACTCGTATTGATTTTTCTAAAGGGACAACCCCGCACTGATGGTATGTTGCAGGCTTCATATATGAATATTCAGCCTGCGCCACACCGACATAAGAAGGGCAAGAAGCAGATTGTACAATAACATAATATGTTTATGGTGATCTGAATAGACACTGGGTGTACTAGTTAATAGATGTATGAGACATTTACATGATATCAATTATGAATTATGACCATGCAGTGTGTCCGACAACCACATGTGGACTGCATGTTCTTCTCGGACTCGCTTCAGCATCTTATAAAACCTAAAAATAATTTCAATATAAAAACAATATAATTTAAAAAAAATATCCAGCATCTATTTCAGGTGAGACAAGGATACATAAAATAAGTTATGATGACTGAAGTTATATGGCTCCTGGCTGGAGTTACAGATACTAAAATGAAACTTCTTCTGAAAGTAGAAACATGAGAAGAGCTGCAAACGAACCAAAGATACATATTATTTCAATTTACACATTTTAACATATAAATCGGTATACAATTCGGGACTAAACTCTAAATTGTCAGCCCAAACACATAAATTGTGCTGACTCGAGTAATCAATGAATTTAACGGGTGGTAATCTATCAATGTCAAGAGATAGTCGAATCTCAATAATGACAAGAATTTATTTGTTACAGCGATCTTAGTGATCTTACCATTTTCATGTTTAAAAACATTTCTGACTGACAATATAACGAAGCTGAGATAGATAAAATTACCAAGGCAGGGTACAATACACATTGTTGTAACTTAGGTAAATAAAAATATGTAAAGATTTCCACCGAGAATTGGAGTTTATTATCGGAAATTAATTTTAACAAGTGAATAATAACTTTGTTCAATGGTGTGAAATATGCACATTTTTAGAATAAGTGATACTTGTCTCAATATTGTTACAGAAGTAACATGTTTTGATTTTTGAGATATTTCTCAAATACAAGAAATAGTTTACAAAAGCAACATCGTGTACTAGCCTATAACAAATATTCTTGTATAATGGGTCAATTGTTTTTGAAAATATATTTTCAAATACATTTTTGAAATTGATATGTGGGAAAACACGTACACGTTTGGGAGTATACTTCTCCGAGTTGAGCAAAATCGTATATAAACATTTGGAAGGTAAACTAATGGAAAAAGCAAAATCTGGTTCAATTTTTTGGATGGCTGCTAACGCTTTTAAGCAATGTATATAAAACTTTGGGGTATGATCTATACAGTGTGGAAAATTGTTGGAAGAAAAATAAGGGTTGAATTTCCTTAAATTAAGGCCAATCCGATACTTGGCAAAATGACACCATATTTCATCATGATTTTTTATTAAATTTTGTAAATGGCAAATTAACATAGCATACCATCTTTTCTTTGTATTTAGGACATTAAGACCCCTCTGTTTAAAATTTAAATGTAATGTTTCACGGGCTATAGGTTCGTATGATTTCGAATTCCAAATGAAACGGAAAATAGCTCTCTGAAAGAGTTTAACAGTTGTGTCAATAACGTACGCACAACTTTGACATTACTGATAATGTACACTCATTTAAAGTTATTTGTACACCAAAAAACCGTGCATGCAATAATGTATGTTTTGATTGCCTCTAATACAAATCAGTTTTTTGCTCTCACATAAGCCAAAGTTAACTCTTAACTATATATTGTCGGCGGAAATATATATTTCATGGACACTTTGTCTGACTGATCAGTCACAAGACTTATCGTGCTTATCGTCAATTGATGTCGGTCGGATATACTTGATTATGAACTTTGACCATTGGTCGTATTTACTCGAAATTGTACGTGACTGATTAGGTTAGAAACCACCAAATAGATTTGCTCTATAGCTCAATGTAAATTGGCCATAGTAGGCCCCAATTTTCAACTTTTTTTAGTCTATGGCCACCTGAACCACATATATCATTGTAAAGAGGGGCATTTAAGCTTCAAAATAATGAAATAAAAAAGGGGGGTCATGTATCTTCTAAGAAAGTTTTTGTCCTTCAAACACGGTCTATCCGTTTTTACGCATGTCCGGATTTATGAGTTCTGGGTGTTAGCCTAGTCTACTTTCACTTTGGTATCAAGAACAAAATAGTGGAATAATACAAATATTACAGTTTTACTACACCACATGCATATTTACCAACCATTTAAACTCAATTTCATCATTCAACTCCACATTTGTCAAGAAATATCTCCATTTACAGGCAAACCAAAGTTTTTTTAAGGACTACTTGAGTGTATCACCACTTGGTCCGCGGAGGCATTTAGTGGTGGTTCTTTACCTGATTAGTTCCTAGTTTAGTTGTGCATATCATTGGTGCACAATTGTTGGACCGTACACTGTGATGTTGTTATGGAAAATTGTATTTCATTACACAACGTGATCGTCGTTTTTGGCATGGGTTTGTGTGGTCATTGCTCAGGGTAGTTGCGTTGTGGTGTTTCTGATTTCTGTGCTTGGCTGGTTTGGTTGAGTGCTCCCTTCCCTGTCCGATTTTCTCATGCTTTTTATTCAGGACATACATTATTTTTTCTCAGCTGATGTTTGAAGCGTTTTCCTTATTCCAGCAAAATTGCTACAATCAGCAGCAAATGACTTCGATTACCAATAGCGCCCTTGCATTTTACACATTGATGCTATCAATTTCATATTGTATTGTAGTATTCAAATCAAACAAATATATATCGCCTTTATTTCGCTGTCCAGCATAAGGCTACCTTGTATCTCCCAATAGTACATGTATATTGTGTCATTTAGAAGTGTGTTGTCCCTTGTTCTAGTACTGTCGCTTGGTTCTTGCCCCGTGTAGTTTGACTGACAGAGGCGGCAAACGCTCGGGTGGGATTTAGGGTTTGTGTAATTTGTATACCTGTTGTACTCTGTTATAGCAGTGTTTATGGCCCCCTCCTTTTTAAAGCACTGTGAGGTTTCTGTGTATTTTTGTTTCCAATAGTCCTTCGAAGTTATTTCATTGCCCTCCTTTTAAGATCCACCGCCAATCCCCTTTTTCATCAGTTGTATCTTGTGGAGATGCTGGATGAGATACATTTTAATTAGGTCACTGTGCTGTTTCGTCACTATAATAAACGTTTGTGGCATATATATTTTCGCCCTCTTTTTGCCCATTATTGTAAACTAGGTCAAGTCGCCCCCTCCTTTTTACAGCACTGTGCAGTGTCGGTGTATTTTTGTTTCAACTTGTCCTTGGAACCTTATTACATCTGCCCTCTTTTTAGAGTCCATCGACCACCGCCCCCCTTTCATTATTTGTATCTTGCCGAGATGCTGGATGAGATACTTTTTAATTAGGTCACTGTGCTGTTTGGTCACAATACTAAACATTTTTGGCATATATATTTTCGCCTTCTTTTTGCCCATTATTGTAAACTAGGTCAAGTCGCAAAAATGCCTCTTTTAGACGTATTTACGTTAGGTCACTGTCCTTGGTGTTTTAAACAAGGTCAGGGTGTGCTTGTGCCTCATATTGTTGCCGTTTTGGCACGGGTTTGTTCGGTTGGTTCGCCTTGCAGTGGGGCCTTGTGGCACTTGGTCGAGTATTGGCTGCGTTTCATTCGGCAATAACCGCTATTGTTTAAATTCTTTGTGCATTTTATCGGCGGGGACTTGGATTTTTAATTGTTTCTTCGGCTTATGTGTGGACATTGCTCAGCGTAGTTGCTAGGAATATGCAATATTATTTCCCACCCCATTCCTACCTTGCCCATTATTGTAACTAGGTCAAGTCGTAGTTGTGCCTCTCTAGGTCGCACAACGTTAGATCAATGTCCTTAGTGTTTTAAACTAGGTCACGCCCCGGGGTTGTTGTGCCTCATTTGGACGCCGTTTTGGCATAGGTTTGTGTGGGCATTGCTCAGGGTAGTTGTGTCGTGGTCTGATTTCTGTTCTCGGCTGGTTAGGTTGAGTGCTACATTCACTGTCGGATTTTCTCAATGATAAAAAATTCAAAGGGTTTATGTCAGTTGAGTTTAGGGGAGGGGGGTTTAAATGCGGCCTACAGCGTAATCAATATATCTGAAAACTTCCTGGAATCACAGAAAATGTACAGCATGTTTTTATTATCCACGTTTAATACAAATTTGGGCACATTAGCTTTAAAATAAGTGAACGGTCAAACAACTTTTCTATCAATAAATCTGACAAAGTTATCTAAGTTATTTATGTTATCATAATATTAATGATCACCCTGTACTACAATTAATCATACTTTTAACAGGAATCCGTTTTAGAGAGTATTCAACTACACCTTATGGAACTATTTCATAAAGAAGTATCCTTCAAATCCTTATATTCTACATCGGAGCATGGGTGTTCTGCTTCACGTTTCCACAACCTTTGTGACCATAAAGGATCTACATTGACGGTATTATATGGGAAACGGTCTATCTATGGAGGGTTCGCCACAGAGTCGTGGTCATCTAACGACACCCAACTGATTCAATCAAGCACATTCCTGTTTTGCAATAGTGCAGATAGAGGAATCACATTTACTCCGCTTTCCAAAGGAACACTTATTTGTAACACGGATTACGGTCCAACGTTTGGTAATGACCTTAAAGCTTTCATGAGGAACATAGAAACTCCCAAAAACGGATATTTCAAATCGAACGGTTATGCAAAATTCAAAAATGAAGATGGCCCGTCGGACAAGATAGATATGGACATGGTTGTTAGAAACATAGAAGTCATTCAAGTACAAGGTATAAGCATACGTAGAACTGTATTTTCGAAATTTCATTCTGATTATGGGAGTGTTTAAGTAGAAACACTTTGTTGTTACAATGATGCATACACTAATTATACTTTAGTTACACCTTGTCATTTAAATTTATTATTATGTTAAATGTATTTAAAGTTTATGTCTCTAAATTCAATGTCAATGTCATGATGACTTCAACCTACGGTGGTCGAGCGGATAGCCTGCTTGATTGCTGATCGAGAGGTCCCGGGTTCGATCCTTGGCCGGGACACTTGATCATTTCTGGGCCCGTATTCATAAAGCTCCTAAGGGGAAATATTCCTTAGGTTGATATATTTACCTAAGGTTTTATAGGAATTCCCTTAGTTTTATATGATTTCACCTTAGATATCTAAAACATCCTTATAATGATGTTTCAGTTAGTGCTTGCACTTTCACATGTTATCCTTGACCGAAACGTTTAAATAATTACTATTACAACCTGACAAAACCTGACAAAAACAGTTTCAATACAAAATCAAGAGCATCCATAAAGTATTATTCAAAAGTTGAACATTGTAGTTGGCTTAGAGGGATATGTTCTTCGTAATATATGCACTATTTTATTGTATCAGGTACATATCGAATTAAATATGTAGGTAGTGAATAATAAGCTAGATTTTAGGAATGCCGTCTATAATTTGTTTCCAAATCATGCACATATTTAATCTACGAAATTTGATACCGTTAAAGTAGCATAATAATTCTGTGTCATTGTTTCAGTCAAGAAAGAACAAGTGTGGCGCGATATCGATTTGAAAGTGAAGGTATGGTATAATTACATTGTAATTCAGTATTCCTATAATATTATCGTTCGTCAATTTGAAGCAAATAAAACAACTTCTTACAATTTGTGTAATATAGTTTTTTGCTTTGGTTACAGGCATGGGTGATTACCTGAGATTGTAATAAATTAAATTAAAATTACAATTGAGCCGTCTGCAGGTCAACCTGCTATTATCACTAGAATAATCATTTTGAGATTTTTCTTTATCTTAAGGTATAATGCCAATGAAGCAAAATGAAAAAAAAAAGTTGGTTAATATCTTGAGTTTTTAATAAGTTACAATTGAGTCCTTTTCAGAGTTTGTTTTGTCTGACGTCGCAATTCAAGCGTTATTGGACGTTACTATAACACGATTTTCATAGGTACACAATTGTTTTAATTATTGGCATAAACTGTTAAAAAACGTGATGTTTTAGAAATCATGTTTTATAATTATGTTTCAATTTTCAAAATACGTATCAGAATTAATATTGTTGTCATTCAGATATTGGCTATTATTGTTTTTAACAACTTACTCATTGTTTTATTCTCAATCATCGGGTACTTTTACATAATCGGTTACCATATCAAGGAATTAGCTGATTGAGACATAACTCTGGGGAAATTGTAAAGCTAAAAATAGTACTATATTAGTAAATTACTTAAAATGGGATCAATAAATATGTTTTTCTTCTTCTTATTTTAGAGCTTTTTTAAACCGTGTTTCATATGGTAGGTGCATAATGTCAAACAGCAGATTTTTCAGGGGAACGGCTCATTACTTTGATTTACATGAGTAAAGCATTACATTTCAACTATTTTTCCATCAATAATGATATTTAATCCATATTTGATGTAACAAAATTGTCTCTTTCATAGATATACCATTTTCAATTATAATAATTCAAACTGGTCAAGACAGACTACTCCTCAACAATGTTTACCTTTGTAAGTTAGTAAGTAAGTAAGTAAGTAACGACTTTATTTATAGTAGATAACATATTTGGTATCCCTTTTCAATATGGTCTACATAAAGAACATAATTTTATATACATTAATTACATGATAATACCAAGCGCAACACATAATTTCAGGATTACGCGTTCCCCGTGGTTTAACGCGCCGTCACGTTTTCTTGTCGCTTTTAAGAGTGACTTTGTATGATAACTAATATCTCTGTAACCCTGTTAATTATGGCATAATAGTGTGAAACACAGAACTACATAGTCTCAAATGATACACACATAAATTCTCGAAAGGTTTCGCAACTGTTAAAGTGAACAAATCAACACCCATTTTCTACGGGATAAATCGATGGGTTGCCCCGTGTGTTCAATTTTACGTTGCTATAACTACCATATTTTCGAATATAACATATATTGTTCGTGATGAATATACGCACTGAATTCATAATCGGTAGAACCTGATTTCTACCAATTTTGATGAAATTCGGATGATAGATAGTTAAATAATCGATGTTTGTCTACGTATTTTTTGAATGGCCCTCGTACAAACATATTTATGATAAATACAAACAGTATCACATATAACTTAATGAGATGATTAGAATATGAAAACACACATGTTGTTAAATCATTAAATCATATATAAATGAATAACTTTGTACATAGTATATAAGTACATAATCAATTTCCATTTTGAAGAATAATGTTTTCAAATATCTACATCATATACAAAAAAGTATTAATATATGTATGCACAATGACAATGACAATGATTTATTTGACATAGTGGCCACCGGCCCAAGATCAACATGAAGTATCATGACAAATGTATACATGCATGGATTTATAAATAAGGAACAAACATTATTACAACATTATTTGCATGCATACATAATTTCATATAAATTGCATCAAGGTAATACAAAACATTTCAATACCATTCAATTTGTTGATGATAATATACGTTTGCGTTCAATAAATCCATAATAAACATACATAGCAAGGTTTTTATAATATTTTCATTTCTTTTGCTCAATAATATGATAAAAGATTGTGTACATACTCTGTTGTAATATTTTGGTGGGATATATTTAGTTCTTAATAGTGACAAGCTCGGGCATAATAATACAAAATGTATTTCATTTTCCACCCCGAAACCACAAAGCTTACAAATACGTTCATGTCTTGGAATATTTGCATAACGTCCTCTTTCAATACCACGATCATGTGATGAAGTACGTAAACGTGCTAAAGCACTTCTTAATTTACTCATATTTAAAACATCTAAATATGTTTCGTGCACAATAGAAGAAGTTTTGAACATTTGATATAAAAACAGTTTGGAACAATCATTTATACTCGTAGTCCATTCTTGTTGGTACTGGTCAGTCAGTCTGGTAATAAACTGCCTGACAAATACATTTTCGTTTAGCACATACTGATTTTCCCACACATAGCCCATACCATTTGATAACAACAAGTGTTTTACACTGGATACCCAGTTTCTTTTACCATGTTCAGACATTTAATATAACATATTGTAGCATTTCTTGACTAGCCTATCATCAGATAATTTGATTATTCGGCACCAGTATTTGACCACACGCTTTGCCGACAAAATGTACATTGGATATCGACCACAGTCTCCTAAAACCGCGGCATTTGTGGTACGTTTATTAAAACACATGTAACGTTTGCAGGCATAGTTATGTATTATTTCAGTTGATGTATGTCTTTGGACACCCCATATTTCAGCACAATATAATTGTACAGGTACAATGTTTGTGTCAAAGATGTTAAAAAAGGTACTACGTGGTGATTGACCATATCTATACTTTTTTGATAAAATAGAGACAAGAACACGTTAAGCCTTACATGCCTGATCACTCGCCATTCTGATGAAAGATAATTGTTTTGTAAAAGTAGTTCCAACATATGAAAAATTATTTACTATATTTAACACATGTCCATTGTATGTCCACCGTTCATGCCTTGATAAGTGTCCACCCGATTTAAAAACCATCTCTTTGGTTTTATCAATGTTAACCTTGACTAACATATTGTCACAAAGTGTTTGTAATAGGTTGAGGTGTCGTTGGAGACCAACTATCGTATCGGTCGCCAACGCTAAGTCGTCCGCAAACAGAAGACACAATACTTCCGTGATATCTGGAAACAGCTGTATCCCTCGAGAGTCTGATTGTTCAATTAGCAGTTCATTTATGAAAATTACAAATGGTATTGGTGACGTCATACATCCTTGTTTAAGACCAATCAGACAGTTGAACGAGTCTGTTAAACCTCCAGAAGTTCTTGCACACGCTTGCACTGATTAATATATTGCAGTCATAGATTTACCTCTAAAACCGTTTTCTATGCAAATCTTCCACAATTTATCTCTATGTATCATGTCAAAGCATTTCATGAAGTCTACATATGCAACATAGAGTTTACCGCGCGGTTTAGATTATTGTTTATTTATAATGGATTGAAGTATGAAGGCATTATCAGTAGTAGAATAACCCTGTCTAAAACCCGACTGTTCTTTGCGAATTTTATTGTAAACATTTACATAGAAAGTAATACGTCTAGTCAAAACACTTGTGTATAATTTACCACAGATATCCAGCAATGAAATACCGCGATAATTTCCAGGTACATTGATGTCACCTTTTTTATGAAAGTTATTACCACTGCCTTGCACCATGATTTTGGAAACTCTCCTGATTTGTACAATCGATTAAACATTTTGTTTATTATATGAATGAATAGATCAATACCGTGTATAAAGAATTCTGGGATAATGTTGTCTTCTCCTCCTGCTTTACCGCGTTTCAAAGATTTGACAGATTTCAATATTTCTTCATCAGTTATCTCTGAGTTGAATATACTGTCTTCAAGTTCATCTAGCTCTGTATCTTGTACATTATCCAAGATATCGTGAGCATCACTGTTGTCTATATCAGAGCAAAATAACTGCTCAAAATGGGCTTGCCATTGATCGGGTGATATTGTATTGTTCACCGTCCGTCTTGAACCACACATTGTATTTAAAGTTTTCCAGAATGACCTTGGATTTGTCGACTTACTAATTAAATTCTGTAGCTTTTCACTACTGTAAGCGTTTCGCTTAGAGTCACACAATTCTTTGAACCCGTTTTTAGCATTTACGTATTTGTTCAAATTTTCTTCAGATCTATTTCTACGAAAATTTCTTAATAATACATTTTTATTATATTTGGACGACCGACATTCAACGTCAAACCATTTAGCCGGAATATGTGTGGAAATTCGGCTATGCTTTTAACAGCATTCGGCACTTTGGTAGAGGATATCGTTAAATTTGTCAACAAATTTGTCTGTGCTACAGCTTGTATCTAAAATCATATTTGATCACTGACACACTCATGGGAAAGAATATTTTGTAAGTTACTCCTATAACTTTCTGAGTTAGCGTCAAACACATAACGCGTTCGTTTTACTGGCTCCATGTTAATGTTCCTATTTTAGATACGATTACATATTAATTTGCATGTAATAGGCATGTGTGACGATTCCGACCTATCTTCAACTTTAAAGTGGCAAAGACGATTCCAAATAATATCAGTAACAATAAGGTAATCAATTACACTGTATCCGGATGCGCTAATGTAAGTAAAATGGTCAAGTGATTTATCGTCATATGCACGATCATTTGCTTTACGCAGTATATACGATTTACATAGTTCAAGCAAGTCTTTGCCAAATGAATATAGCTTCTTGTCACACGAGGTTCTGAGTCCTATATTTTCATCAGTACTGAACAGTTCAAGATATGGTTCAATGTCAAATGAATTACATTTACTATCTAAGTAATCCGGGTTATTTGATGTTCTAGAGTTTAGATCACCCATTATAAGCAGGTCAACCGTGTCATTTACTCTTAATTCAATAATTAACTCTTTCAACAAGTGTATACCTTTTGAGTCACGATCAGTATAAAAGGGGGATAACGCGGGTGGTAGGTATGTAAATACAAAGATAGTGTTTTTTTCGGACAGAACGCCACTTTTAACTTCAAGTACTACCGCAAAGTCACATGCAGAATTTAGTTTTTGTACAAAAAAATCGAACTCCCGTCTAACGAAAACCGCTATACCACCCATTGGTCTTCCATGGACACTTCGTTTTAAACCATCTAAAAAGTAGCATGCGTAGTTAGGAAATTTGTCTAAGAAAATACTAGTGTTTGAAGTCCATGTTTCAAGTAAGCTAAATATTTCAAAGTTAGTCAAATAGTTGATAACATCTTGATCATCGAGTTCAGACTGAATACCTTCAATATTCCAAGAAACACAATTTATATTGTCATTGTTGTTTGAGCCTCGGCCGTACCCCTAGTCCAATGTTGTTTCAGTGTTGGACCAGTGGATAGTGTCATCATTGTTTGTTTCCGCTTCCATTGATAATTCATTTTGACTTTCGGTAAGATTTCCTAGTGTATTACTTGGAGTAACCCGTCGCACTGCTCTCCTGAATGTACGTGGTGTATCTTGTCTAGATGAAGCCTGGCCTTGTTGATCGTTATCACGTTCATACTTTTTACCGTTATAGAAATAACCAGTGTTTTACACCCATAGTTTTAGCATGTTTCAATTTGTTTCTTTGAGATTTTGTGAGATCATTACTAACCCGTATCCCAATTCTACGCAAAGCATCGCGTCCTTAATAAAGTTTATATTTGTCATCATCATATCTGAGTGTCACTATCATCATCCTGTCGTAATCAGGATTAAATTCACCTACTCTTTGGACACATTTGATATCATCAAGAGTGAAGTCAACGTCTGGGCATGCAACATTTAATACATTGTTCAGAAGTTTGTGCTTCAACTTGTTTGGTGTTTCATTTAAACTATCATTTACTCCAATAATGCGCACCCTGTTTTTAATTGAGTCGCGTTCGATGTATTCAATTCCTTCCTGAATATCACCGAGTACATCGATTCTTTTCTCAAAGTCTTCGTTTAAACTATCTACGTCTAGTTGTAGATTCTCATGCAATGAATGCACAGTCTTGATTTCATCTTGCTGGTTGTTTACATTATATTTCAATTCTACTTGTTCTTTTCTAACACCGTCTAGTATTGTTCTTGTTTCTGAGCATTCTTTCCTTATTTGCCTTATTTTAGTTCTCATACTCGTTACATCTTCTCTTACCGCCTTTATCTCTTCCAACAAACGTTGTCCCGACGTAGTTGTTTGTTTTTCAAACGACTTAAACGCTGCAAGTAGTTCCGTCATGTTTGTACCTTTGGGTTCATTTTCTTTCGTTGGAGGTCCTGTGTTCAACTCTATATATCCAGCTAGAAGCAGTAGTCAAAATTGAAGCATGTGCGTTGTCTCTGATAAGCATCCACCAAGTTGTATGGTTTGGGGTTGCTTCTGGATTCCACCTTTGATACCGATCAATGTACTATCACAATATTGGTAATTTGTGTTAGCTGATGCTATAATATCAACCGAATACAATAGTCTTTCAGTAATGGACATCAAAGAAAGAATAAGTGTCATTGAAGCACATATTCGCATGTGTATATCCGTGCCATTGGTATAAGGCTCATAGCGTGTTTTAGTTAACTTTCTTATAGTTTCTATGCGTTTTCGTGAACAGTAGTAATGTCCAATACGAGCCCTGTACCGCATTATATCAATACCCATTTTGGCAGGTCACTAATGAGCTTCCGTAGATTTTGTACAGTATAGCTGGGTCCACTGAATTTTACAGTTATTCATTTATTTATCTCACACACTGTCTTTACAGCGGATTAAGACCATTGTTAGCATGGTGAACTGTGATTATAAATGCGTTTACACAAGATGTCAATCACTTGGCAAGGTGATATTTATTCAAGATGTTCAATAATATATGAAATATTCATAACCTTTCTGCATATTCCAGCAATATCCTCCAATTTTGGTGAGAATAATTTAGTCCAAGTTATTGTCCGCACATTCACAATCACAGTCATATAAAACTTTTAAATTTTACTTGATTATAATCCATGTATTTAAGCATTCTTTATAGAGCAAATAAATAACGCAACCTTCTTGTACCACTGACTATTTGTCTACACAATAATATTGAAGCATTTTGTTACCATTGTAAGAATTGTCTTTTAAATGAATTTATGTTCTCTGTCTGCCTTATATGTAATGGAAGTTAATTCCAAATAGAAGCTCATTGAGTAGACAACTGATTTTCTAAAGAAATATTTGGGAATGGAACAATCAATTGTTCATTTGTTGTTGATCTTAATCGAAGATTAGAGTTCAGTACAGTTTATCACTTAGCTTTTTCTGTACAAACGGATTGTTTTCAAAGACAGGGGTGGCATAACGTTCATACATGTATGAGAATTAATCAACCTTTATTTTGATTAACAGTATTGATCAGGGAAAACAAAATCAACTGGTTTTAAAATTCCTCTAACTAACCTTCTGTGGGGAGCACACAATTGGAAATGTGTTATCATGAATGAACATTGTACTAGTTCGGCAGATCCGTTAAGTATTTGGTTGGAGAACAGAAACTTTCTGATATGCTATAAATATTAATCTAATTTCTGTGTATAACATAATTTAGAAGTATTCAACTAATTGGGAGAGGGAGAATTTTATTTGTTCTTTACCATGAAGGTCATTTGTATTGGATTTATTGTGAGACAATATACCTGTACACCTTTATTATAATGAGGACTTAATTCGACAAGTAATATTAAAGGAATGGTAAAATTAGGCATCGAAAGTTAATTTACTATTCTAAGACTGTGAGGTTTAATTTTATCGGTTTTTAAATAATACATGGTTTTAGGGATTGGGTGAAATCGCTCATGAATACGCAAGGTAACTGCTTTATATCCAACGCAGGTATACTTCAGAGCCCGTTTTCAGAGCAACCTTCGGGTCGATTAAAATAAAGTTTATTTTATTTAAAAACTACATCATATTATTTTCGAAAAGTATTATGTTATGAAAAAGGATTTGAGCCATTGGTTAAACTAACAGCAATATAAACAGCCACTTATAGGGGACCATTAACCCGTGTGACACTAACTTAATCCTAGACATAAACTACCTATTTATACTATCATCGATACGAAACAGGCCAAACAATTAGAATGTGAATTTTCATTCGGGGGACGTTATGAATACATTTTTCACAAAAGTTGATTTATGGAGCCGATAAATGTGTCCAATTCGAGATTTAAAATGTAGGTGGGGTAATAGGATACCCTTACACTTGTCGTAAAAAGATCAACAGTCCTCTTTCTTATTGATTTATGGATTTAACGAACTCCAAATTAAAAATAATAACTCTTATTTTTGTTCTGCGAATGTATTGTTTTGATCACGTGATCACATTATTTATTCAGAATATGCATATTTCAGAAATCTGGTGCAGTGTGAATATCAATAACATACCGATGTAAAAAATAGGCACATGTTTTATTATACGGGCGTATTATGTGAACTGCCTTTGCGGGCGTGCGGGCGGGCGTGCGGCGGCGTCCAGTAATTTATCTGTACTCTAACTCAAACAGTTTTTGTTCGATTATAGGCCAAATCGGTGCAGGCCTTCTTGTGTTATTGTCCTTAATTTACCAAAAAATGTGAAATTGGCCTTGTCTGTACTCTAACTCTAACAGTTTTTATCCGATCGTCTTCAAACTTGCTGGCAATGCTTAAGGGTGTAATATCAAGGCTAAGTTCGATTATAGGCCAAACGGTGCAGGCGTTCTTGGGTTATGGTCCTTCTTTTACCAAACACAACATTGGCCTTGTCTGTACTATAACTCAAATAGTTTTCATCAGATCGTCTTCAAACTTGCTGACAATGTTTATAGGTGTAATATCTTGGCCAAGTTCGATTATAGGCCAAATCGGTGCTGGCCTTTTTGGGTTATTGTCCTTATTTTACCAAAAAATGTGAAATTGGCCTTGTCTGCGCTCTAACTCAAATCATTTTCATCTGACCGTCTTCAAACTTGCTGACAATACTCAAGGGTGTAATATCTAGGCCAAGTTCGATTATAGGCCAAAATCGATTGTAGGCCAAAATCGGTGGAGCCCTTCTTGGATTACGGTCCTTCATTTACCAAACAAAATGTGAAATTGGACTCGTCTGTACTCTTACTCAAACAGTTTTCTCCTAACTTAAACAGTTTCCGTCCAATCTTCTTCAAACTTGGTGACGACAATAGTCAAAACATTATATAAAGTTTGTGGTTATAAAGATTAGTTTAAAGATGAATGTTTAAAAATGTTTTGACATAATATGGCTTTATTGCATTATCAATATAACTAGCACAACCAAGACGGGCGTATTATGTGACATTTTGGCATGTTGTTTTATTTTATGACACATTCAGCAAAACGATGCAATAGCATGTTTTTGTCTTGTTTACAACAAAATGGTCATTTTCAGAAGAATTTTAGGCTCGGTCTATCTCCCGTACATCGTAAAAAAGGTATGAGAAAATCCGACAGGGATTGACTGTTGCAACATGCATATCCATTTACCATTGTATGCATAGGTATATAGTGCATGATATGTGTAATTTTCAATCAAATCGAGTTGGAATTATAAAAATGATTGAAATTTATGTAACCCCTCCTAAGCGTAAATATGACGAATTTTGTAGATATTTCAATGGGTCATATACCTACATGTACATGTCTAATGGCATATATGCGAATATTTAACTATCCGAGGATGGTACCATTACTTGTTTTCGCTAGAGGAAGGTCGTATCTTTCAGAAAATATGCTCTTTTATGGACATTTAGTCAATATTTAACAAGTTACAGAGGCATTATCAGAAATTTCAGATTACCCCGCGTAAATGTATATATACAGCAAATTGCAACTTAACTTACAAAATTTAATACAGTTGTATATTTTTGCATTAACTACATGTACATAATGTTATTAGCAATAAAATGCATTAAATGACAACTACATGTAATGCAAAATTACATGCATTACAATAGCATGTTTGCATTACCCCATGTCCGATTGGTTATGCACGTAAAAAGCATTATCTGAGATATTCGAATAAAATTGAGCACCGTGTGTACAGAAACCGAATGGAGAAGGGTACTACTGAAGTTTCTATAAACTATAATTTTAGAAAGAGCTGATTGTGAAGACGATTATGGAGAAATTGTGTCCTGATATCTACGGCGTTACGATGTACAACATAATACTTCTTGGAAACATTGGGGCAGGCAAGAGTAGTTTCTGTAACACATTAACAACGGCTTTTAGAAATAAGATGGTACGTCCAGCTGTGTCTGCATCAAGTGCAAGAAGCGTTACTGCGAAGGTAAGTAAATTCTTCCCCAAAATTTACATAATTCTTTGACAAGTTGACTTAGTTTGAAGGGAAAATATGTAGACGATTTATTATTATAGCATACTTAGAATGTTCAATCTGCACTAATCTACAATGGTATTATGTTAGTCCTTGTAACATTGGCAATAATAGCCTAAGCGTAGTGATCTATTTTTAAAAGTATGTTTTCGTCGTCATTCATCATTGTCACATTTGTAAACATCATATCGCTGGCTTAGAACGAGAAGGTACTTACGACCTTTTAAGATTCATACATGTTAAACATAACCATCACAAGGCACTTCCTATGAGCCCAATTTCATAAAAATCGGAACTTGTCATGTTGACCAAAACGAAGTTTAAACCGCTTGTTTTACCATGTGTAAAGAGTAATTATCGGACAGTATTTTCTCGTTGTCCCAAAATATCGATTTTGTAGTTACGACCTTCTTATTCTAAGCCATCGATATAGCCACCATCAAAAGACAACGTTCGCCTGTTAGTCGGTGTCAAATGGTGAATGAGTATGAAATTTTCCTGTACTCTTATTTTTTGGTTTTATTTTGTTACTTTAGCCTTGTACTTGAAAAAAAGTTTTGCCCTCAAATTTTCATGTCAATATTTTGGCGGCCATCTTGGATTCAAAATGGCCGCCATGTAATTTTGTGATAGGACTTCTAAAATCTCTATACCTTGGTCAATTTCAAATGTAAATGGGTCAAAATGGTCTCAAAATGATTGTAATAAACAACCCTATGTGTTAGATTTGTTTTGTGTTAAATATCTCATTTGCATATTCATGAACATTAATTAATATGTAAAAATAATCGCATTTTTGTCATAAAATTGACTAAAATCAAAGTTTTCCCAATTTTTCTTTCAAAATGTGACACATCGGAGTAGACTTAAATAGAACAGAAGTGAAGATTCTAATATTGATATCACAAAATAGTGATATAATGAAGAAAAATTACACAAAGTTCAAGTATTAGTTGGTGGGGTATAAAATGACAATTAGCAAATAGACATACTATAAGTTATCTTGGTGGATTTTTTGGAATATGATGATCTAAACAGAGTTTTAACATTCATGGAGTATAGCTTTTTGAAGATTTGTGATTTATTAATTGTTAATTATACAATTTACTACAGTGTTACAAGCACGTATGGTTCATTTTGTATGAATCAATCAGTCTACGAAAACAAAAACAAACACCTGAATTATGACTTGTAATTAGGTTACCTCCACGATTGCCTGATGCTTAAACATTCTTCATTGTCTATACATTTACATATTAGTTATTGCTAACATGTAACATCTTTTATATTTGGTGACTGTGTAGTCATGACGGTTTTACATGATGTTGTGGTATGTTAGGGAGTGCAATTTGGCCCAACATCGCTGATTTCAACTTTCTGTGTTTTCTGTCGGGCTTAGCCTTTGTCGACCCAACACTTAACCACAAGGCAGTGGTTTCCTACTTGACCCGGTAGGCGTAGAACTTTATAACCCTGGGTATCACAGGGGCCACATAACCCAATGATTGAGGAACCATTGGTGGGCAACTGACATTGCGCTGCTGTCTGATCTTTAAGAGTGGTTCTCTTCCGAGTCCTCCATAGTCTAGCCTGGGGCCGTAAGTTGCCCAGTTGATCCATGCCGCCACAGAGAGGCACTTTGGTAGGACTTGCTTCGGAGAGGCTAAGTACTGACGGGCTTTGAGTTACGAAATTGCCTTGCCAGTGGATTACCCCACTTGTCAGCGACCAGAGCTGAGGGTTTGAATTGCTAGGCACGACTCACCCCGCAAAGGCACTAGGACGCATCCTGTAACCATTTGACATCGCCTTAACAGGTCAGAACAAATGATAATGGTTCGACTATGCTCGGAGCACAACAGGCGTAACTCTGCAGGAGCAATCTGCAACGTGGCCCACAGACAAAACTATTCAAGAGAAGCTCTATGGAGATGCTGATGATCTGGGGAAGACACTGGGATGATAGTGTAGGAGGAACGACTGAGGTGAGGTGAGATATTCGATGACAGCACTGTTGCACTTCACCAACTGTGTCAAAGTAGCGGCAGATGCTATGTCACTACTGAATGTCAATACTTGTAAGAGTTTTAAAGTTTTACCATTCTTTAAAAAAAGATTAAACGTGTTGTAAAACACTGGTTCAATTACTATGTCTTGGCATCCGTACATTTGCTTGCAAATGAGAACGCGGTTTATGTTGATAGCATGCACTGTAAGTTGAGGGAACCTTTTCAAAACATAACAGATGAAGGAGATAAAATGTCTTCGAACACAGTTCACCTGGGCGCGACCGTGTAATTTGAGAACTGAGCAATTTGCATAACTAACACATACATGCAGCAATAGTTTGAGGTCCTGGTAAATCATATATTCCTAGTTGAGCTAAGTTCTTCTTTCAAACATTCATTAAGCATGATGCAGTTTTCTTATTTTTAATGTTATTGATATTCTCAGTTAAGTATCTGAACACGATGTGGACATAATACCCACTGAAATACTGAATAGTGATAGTGAGCACTATCTATTTGTACTTACTGTCTTGTATCAAACAATCTTGAAGAGAAGAACATTAGACAGTATGTCCAGTCACCCCTGCAATATCATGCCCAAAGTAATCCTGTGCAGAGTCTGCATTAAGCAGAATAAGTACTCTGAGGAGCGAGCGGACTGACTTCAAAGCAGTCAGAAGCACAATAGCGCAGATGTTAAACTGTAGATTTAAAATAGACAAACATCTCTAAGACCAACTTGACATTTACCACAACTGGATTTTAAGAAATCATATTATAGGGTTAGGCATGATGACAGTAATTGGTGTCAGACAAGTCTCCTACTCTCACAATTATTATTTAACCTCTTGCAAGATATAATAATGCAAATTACACCACTCTAAGAACATGCCCCATGTCTCTCTCTCAGTCGATGGAAGACCAGTCTCCAACCAAGTGTTGGCGAAGACATATATCTAATGGAGGAAGTAATGGCAAGCAGCAGGACTTGGTAAACAATCTGGTTACCAGCTTTGTTACTAGTTGGCCCAAAGGAACCCTTGCTAGCAACCGTAAAGAGGAGAAAACTCCAGTGGTTTGGCCACGTCGCAAGGCATGGTAGTCTTAGAAAACAATATGTAGGATGAATGGGACAGAGAGGAAGACAACACAAGAGCTGGTCTGACAACTTCAAGAAGTGGATAGTACTGCAGATGCCTGGCCATCTAGTGCAAGAAGCCGATAATCCTGGTTGCAGACAAACACTACCTCTTCGGCTACAGACTCGTCCCGTTAAAGCCAAATATACAATTAACCTGTCATCAGATTTACAGTCTGTGAGAATATCATCTAATGGTGTTTCATTTTCAATTACATGTACAGTCCATTTAACAATTATTACTATCTTACCCTTTCTACCTGTGGTTTACAGCTCACTGATAGCTGTACAAGATTCTTTCTTCTAGTGCAATAATTGGTATATACATGATTTTCAACGAAAACCTTGGACATTACCAAACATGTTCTTTATGTACAAAATGTATATGTTTGCAAGGAATTCCAACTGACAGTACAATATCCATGACGTCAACAATTATATACTAGTATACATGTATTTCATTATTACTGCTGGTACTGTGTCCAATTTTTTAATGACATGTTTCGTGTCACTTTTGTTTAGACCCACCACTTTTCATTATAGTTTCATTTACATAATATACAGGTAACTCATAACTAGAGAATGCTATTTAGAGATATACTAGTAATTGTCGGCCATATTTGCAACAATTAACAGTCTGAATAATAGTGTTGTTGGTTTTGCCTTCCATTGTCGTTGAGAATAGTCTTGGGTTTTTTACTTCCCTTTGTTTTATTCACCACAATGATTTACTTTCATCATGTCACCTACGTAAGTGTTTCACTTAATCTTCTTTTTTCAAATCCATTTATTGTCTCCTTTCCCCTTTTCTGTGTTAAGAATATTTCTATTCGCTTCACCTGTCAATATCTTTTTCAACAGCAATGGATTGGTTGAAACATTTTCTAAATCTTCGAATCGATGGTATTGTTTTCATCTTTTGTGCACTGTTTTGATTGTGTCTTCGCCGGTTTATTTAACAGATGGCGTGTGTCGGTGATATAGATTGTGCTGCATTTCCAATGATTGCACCATACTGTTTCCTCTGATATTTTGACTATCCCCAAGGCAACTACAATGCTGACAACCAAATATTAGTATACCTCATGTGTATTTTATGTGCCTTAAAAGCTCTAATGTTTATCGTTTATCACTATATATTGCTACCTTTAAGTAGATCTTTATAAGTTCGTCATTGTAAAAAGACCAAGACGACAATCATATAAATGAGATAAAAGTGAGTAATTAAACTAAATTTGATAAAATATGTTTGATTATTATGAAGCGTAATGAGTTTTTGTTGGGCAAAAAATAATTTGCTAAAATATGGTTTTGAATATATTTTGTTTTAGGCACAACTCTCTGGCACCCACATGCATGACTTAATCCCATCCTAGGGATTGCTAGATAGGGACTTTAAGCTCTTCATTATCGCAAAAATCAGCTCATTATAGACTTCTCATGAAATAATTGGCTTCATTGGGACTAGAATTCCTCAAGATAGTTTCTTGTATTGACTGAATAAGCTAAATATGTTTTTAAGATTTTACTTAATAGTGTTATATTGTTAAATTGCTTTCAATATGAATAACTATGCAAATGAGCTTATTCATAATGATGTAGTGAGTTTTTAAATACTACGAGCATTTTAACACTATTTGAGCTCACTAACTCCAAGATATACAGGTTTAAAAATAATAGTTGTAATGAAAATTAACACTATTTTGTCAATTCTCATTTTATACCCCACCCACTTGTATAATTTCTACATGATATAATTCTGTTATGGTAGCATTGGTATCTTTGCTTCTTTTTTATTTAATAAGACTATTCCGATATGTCACTCAATGCAGAAAATATTTGGTAAAACTTCAATTTTAGCCAATTTTATGACAAAAATGCTATTATTTTTACATATTCATAAATATTCACGAGAATGCAAATGAAGTAATCAATCGATAACGATTGGAAAAGGCAGGGTTATTCATTACAATCATTTTAAGATCATTTTGGCTCATTTCCACTGACAATTGACCAAGCTGTATAGGTTTTAGTAATCTTATTACAAAATTGCATGGCGGCCATTTTGTTAATTGTCATTTCATACCCCACCCACTTATAACTGAACTTTAGCGTAATTTCTACATGATATCATTCTGTTATGGTAGCATTATTATATTTACTTCTTTTCTAGTTAATAAATCTACTCCAATGTGTCACATTATGCAGGAAATATTTAGTAAAACTTCAACTTTAGCCAATTTTATCACAAAAATGCTATTATTTTTACATATTCATTAATATTCATGAATATGCAAATGAAGTAATCAATAAAAAATGATTGGAAAATGCAGGGTTATTCATTACAATCATTTTAAGATCATTTTGGCTCATTTCCACTGACAATTGACCAAGCTGTATAGGTTTTAGTAATCTTATTACAAAATTGCATGGCGGCCATTTTGTTAATTGTCATTTCATACCCCACCCACTTATAACTGAACTTTAGCGTAATTTCTACATGATATCATTCTGTTATGGTAGCATTAGTATATTTACTCCTTGTTTAGTTAAAAAATCTACTCCAATGTGTCACATTATGCAGGAAATATTTAGTAAAACTTCAACTTTAGCCAATTTTATGACAAAAATGCTATTATTTTTACATATTCATTAATATTCATGAATATTCAAATAAAGTAATCAATAAAAAATGATTGGAAAATGCAGGGTTATTCATTACAATCATTTTAAGACCATTTCGGCTCATTTCCACTGACAATTGACCAAGCTGTATAGGTTTTAGTAATCTTATTACAAAATTGCATGGCGGCCATTTTGTTAATTGTTATTTCATACCCCACCCACTTATAACTGAACTTTAGCGTAATTTCTACATGATATCATTCTGTTATGGTAGCATTAGTATATTTACTTCTTTTCTAGTTAAAAAATCTACTCCAATGTGTCACATTATGCAGGAAATATTTAGTAAAACTTCAACTTTAGCCAATTTTATGACAAAAATGCTATTATTTTTACATATTCACTAATATTCATGAATATGCAAATAAAGTAATCAATAAAAAATGATTGGAAAATGCAGGGTTATTCATTACAATCATTTTGACATAATTTTGGTTCATTTCCACCAACAATTGACCAAGCTGTATAGGTTTTAGTAATCTAACCACAAAATGAATGGCGGCCATTTTGAATCCAAGATGGCCGCCAAAATATTGACATGAAAATTTGAGGGCAAAACTTTTCTAACCGCATATGGTCAATATAATAAAATGAAACCAAAAAACTAGAGTACAGGAAGATTTCAAACTGGACCCCATTTTTTAACCATTCAAAACCCACTATGTCTGATACGAGAGGTTTACAACTTTTTTATCCGCAAAACTTTAACACTGATTTTCACGTGCTCGAGCGATTAATACTGTGTCATCTTCTTTGTTGTCTGATTTTACACTAATCAACGATACGCAGCTGAATAAAAAACGGAAATTGGACAGCGACACAGAACCAAAGAGAATAAATCAGGAAAACATCTCCAGATTTAAAGTATTGAAAAAACTAAATATTCAACGCACTAGAAGAAATCATCATATACAGTACCTCCAAAAATGTGTGGACAATAAATCTATCCCGAAATCACTAATAGTTAACAACCTGACACCTCAAGTACCAATAATTAACGCAGTACTACGACTACTATACTTCATGCTCACAAAAACATGCTTTACCTTCAATGGCAAATTCTATGAGCAGATCGCAGGTACCACAATGGGAACCAAATGTGCACCTAGCTACGCGATAATTTTTATGAGTAAAATAGAAAATGAATTTCTACAACAACAACCAAAACAACCCCTGTTATGGTGGAGATATATTGATGATATCTTCATGGTTTGGCCATACAACCGCGAGGAATTAAATTCCTTCACTCTGGCGCTAAACAGTTTTCACGACAGTATCAAATTCACGGTCGACATAGACGAAAATAAAGCAAACTTCCTGGACACAACAGTCATAAAACATACAGATGGAACCCTTACCACTACTACATGTACTACATAACACCAAAAATCAGAATAATCGAAGCCAGCAAGAAACACTAGAAAGAAACGAACAAAACCAACACAGAAGTAATACTCAACCAAATAATATTACCACCAATGATCACACCTATTATAGACCCAGATGAACTTGACGTAAATACATACCTGCAAGATGAGTTGCCGGAAATCCTTCAGAATAGACAAATTTACATTTGCAGTATCTATAATATTTTTTATAATCATTGATTAACTTTGTTCTATTTTTAGAACAACATACCACTGACATCTCCATGTACATTCGTCACGTGACGACATCTCTCCATTTTACCTACTTCGAGAGACGTTTTGGAGTATTTTTTTCACTATAACCCTGATGAAGGCTTAATGTATAGCCGAAACGTTGGTTTAAATAAATAAAGAAAAACAAACACGTTGTTAAGTTGTTAGTTCCACACTACTCTTTTATAGTGTTCAACTAATCAACAAGGTTAGACAAACCATTAGTGAAGTACATGTAGGTGAAGGCATTGTCGTAGGTCTTTCGAAGACATATCAACGCTATTGGAAGATATTTAAAGTGGCGAATGATCTAGATTGGTTATCGTGTTTCTTTGGGAACAATTAATCATACTGTAATTGTTCGTCTGAGGCACTCGTTTCATTAGCTTTCAGTGGCCACACCAAGCGCCATACAAAATGTCACCTTCATAATCAAAAAGGTGATTCTGCCGACTAAAAGAGAGATGTCTGCCCCATTGCATTTGTCAGTAAGTACTGTCAAGCTGTATCGGAAGTTTAGTTGATGGTAATATGGACGTCGTAAAGTATGCTACGTCCGTAACGGCTGTAAAGTTGATGACTAGCTCAAGTTTGTTAAATTGATGGCTTCGCTGTTTGGTTTATGGTACGGGCTGGAGTCTGCTTTTATGGGACAACTAAGATCCGAATAGTTGACAAAAGCACATTAGCCAACCCTTACTACTTTATCAAAGAAGATTTGTAACATTTTTTGAAAGATGCTGTACCTAGACGTTTTCGGGGGACCAGAAAAAGGAACACGACATTCCACCAAGACAGTGCCTCTTCCCATATGGCAAAGAGACCATTAACAATTTAACATCACAGAAATATGACTTATAACTCATGTGTACTTGATGCCTAAGTCCCCTGATGCTACTCCCATGAATTTTGGCATCTGTGGAATCCTGAATCATAGACTGCAGAAGCGAACCTTAAAAAGCTCTGAAACAGGAAATGGTCAAAACACTATCAAAACTTCATAAACACGACTTTAAAATCATGGCCAAATATGTCGCATGATCTATTACTGCAGTCATTTACTGCAATAAAACACGATCAGAAAACGTATTTGTAGTTTTCATTATGTCCATAAATAAGTTGAACACCTCTCGTACAAACACGCTTCAATTATAAAACTACTGATAAGAATTCACACACAATAATGATTCAACTCCTTGATGTTATTGTCGAAGATAAGTTTTGTCTGTCTTGATATTTTGTCAAACACTACCCATTTACAACAACTGGTTAGATTTCCCAATACCACTGCACGGTATTTGACCCTCACAAGTATGACCTGCGTGATAAGTTTTCTACCATTTTGTCATAGTATCGAGGCTACAAATTTGGCGTCGGCACAAAAACATTGCCAATTAGAGTGTTTGATACAAGAGGCTTTGATGAAGAATGGAAATACAGCACCGGTATAGAGTTGATGTTAAATGGACAAGTTGAAGATGGGTTTGACGTAAGTTAACGTTTTGCATATGTTGTACCCAATGACAGGATAAATTACTGTGCATCTATGGATACGATATCGGAACACTACTTTATTTTAGATAGATTGTTATAAAAAATAATAACTACTGCTATAACTATATGCAGTATTATATATACTATATATAACACTATTATATATACAGTATTATATATACAGTATATGAATACAGTATATATAATGTATATATACAGTGTATATAGTATTATATGTACTATAATTATATATACTGAGTTCCAAAAGTTCCGCATCCAATATACGGTGTGTCATTTTTACTAGAATCTGTAACTTATTTATGATAATTCAATTGTGCATGTGTAGAGCGATGTGTACTTGATATAAATCAATGACAGTTATCGATTTGAAGATATGTATCGATCTATAATAAAACCACATGTGACACCACTCCACGATTCCAAAGTTCACACAGCGATAAACTACTATTTGTAGTGAAAGGGAGGTAATAATCGTAAACAAATACCGAAAATGATCTCTCTTTGACCATAGCCAATTATTGATCTTGCAATAGAGTCTGTACAACAGGCCAGCTTTTAAGAAACAACCTCCTTGACATAAAATAACGCAACATTAAAGCAAGTTTCCCATAATTTTAATGTTGGATGGACTGCAATTAAGCTACAACAATGCCGTTGTTCTTTGTGCAAAAATATACCAGCATTACCTGTCTAGGTCAGCGGCATTGACCCTTGACCTGTTGTCACGTGGTACGTCATATACAGTTGTTTTCGGATGAAGATGATACAACAGTCTCATTATGATAGAGACATGTCAATTTAATTCGACACAATGTATTTAAGTGAAACACTAGCCTCTTGAGTCATATATACACGAGCCGTTCACCATTATTCATTTTTGCAATCAAATTAAGCGTACATTTCTAACTTATTTGACTAACTTATTGTGTTTTTTCGTAACACAGACACGATGCAAGTGAATTGGAAGTGAAAATTAAGTCGAAAATGAAGAATCCAAATTATGCGTGCTTGAATAGACGTTTTTACCGTTTGCGATGGTGTGATCATTCAAGCATGGCGAAATCCAACGGAAATAGGTTCTACATAAACACTATGGATAGGCAAATGACAGTGTTCCTAAAAAATCTTTTAAGTTAACTATTAAAAAAATGAATTTTTAATTAAGATGCAGAACTTTTGGAACTCAGTATATAATGTATTATGGTTTATCTCTGTCTAGTTCATAGATGTTTATGTATATTAATACTTATTATATGTGTTTGGGTTAAAATATAGTAAAGTACCTTAAATGACGCATTTACTTTTATTTATGGCATTGACATCCCAAATGATTTGTGGGATTTCAAACGGTTGATAATTATGAACAAAATATGCATACAGTTTGAGACAAACGAACAGGAGGAATGTGGAGCGAGAAACGCAAAGTCTAGTGCCAGGATACACGTTGTTGCATTAGTTGTTGATGCTACAAAAGTGGATCTTTTAGACAAAAGCATGCTTCAAGAAATGAATGAAATAAGACAAACGATCTACAAACAAGGTAGTTAAAGAAGTATATCTAAGTATGATATTTTTTTGTAAATGTATATTGTTTAACACTTTGAATCTGACAGATAAAGACGGTTCATAATGGTGCAGTCACGTTTAACAACACGTATGTAGAGATAACTAGGTTTTTGGTAAACACGCTGGTGTGTGTCGAATACTGAAAACATACGTAATTTATAGAGAAAATAATGTTTAAAAACATTCAGAATGATATATTACAATATGACTTGATGGGTAGGTAGTTTGGTTTGGTACACTACTTATGTTTGGTGTTGTTTTATTGGTTGCGCTTGTGACACCTGGCTTTCTTTGGGATTCGTACTTGACTGATGATCTATGTTCAGGATATGTTTGACTGATAGTGTCATGTTGCTGCGTCAATCTGGCTGGTATTGAGTTTTTGTAGCTATTCAGTGTCTTGTTGTTATTTTTTGTAGTAATATCGTTCTATTTGTGTTCTTTTTTGCATTGTTTCGCACTTAATGACGAATCAGTCATTTTTCTTCCTTTTACCGGGGTAATTTTCTTTTTTTCATATATATGCCCTGTATTGTGTCTTATGATTGGTCATGAACGTAGTGAACACTGTTAGCATTCACAAAAAATAAAAATAACTTATAAGCAGCTGCAGGTTTATATGATTTATCGTTCATGTTTTAAAGGGTGTTACTTGTAATCCTTCCTGCCACCCCTTTCTAGTCTGATGATGTTATGACATGTTTGTAGTAAATAACAGTAACACGCACTTTACTTTAAACTCCTGTTGGAGTCTACTTATGCTCGCTTAGGGGCTTCAATTGATACTTTGATAATAGACAAAACATTGCACAAAAACAGAACATGTAATAGTATTATATCTTTGGTGGGTGGTCATGATCTTAGTGAACACTGTTAGCATACACTTATTAGGCCATGTAATATTGTTGTTTCTGCAGAATTGAAGTTGATTGTCGTGGCAACACGTTTTGATGAGTTTGATCCATTCCTGAAGAAATTCCCAGATCAGATATTCTCAAGCAGTAGTGCTAGGAGACATGTGGACATGATAGGTTCAGCGATCGGTGTCACAACGGACATGGTCATACCATTTATTAACTATACAAATGAAACATCACCAAATGAAGTCATAGACAAGATTGCGCTGTATGCCCTTGATGTTTTAGTCAAAGAAGCAAACTATTATCGAAGGATAGTCCGAAACCGTAAGGAATACTATATAAATTGTATATTGAAATGTTATCCTTGTATTTCTATTTTTGAGGATGATAATACATATGTTTTAGCCGACATCCGGTTCTTACACACCCGGAACGCATGAAGTAAAGCCCCGAGGTAGAGTTATGTTAATGTATGCCTTCAAACTGGTGCTTACATATTATTGAACTTCAAAAAATTCACGTTTTCCCCTATAATTCAAAACTCGATATTTGAAACTACCCTTTGTCAACATAATAGTATTTTGAACGTTAAATTCACTTAATATGTGATATTTACAAAATGAGCTTGATTCAACGATATTGTATGTAGTATGACGTCGTCATTACATGAGGTAACATAAGCAAAACAAAGTATTGGTAAGATGACGCTTTGGCTTATCTTAATACAAACTAAGAGCATTTAAACACAGTGGTAATTAATGTATATGCCAAACTACATTGTAATAATCATGTGAAAACGTTACAGCTGTGATGGATTTTTATCAGTTTGACTTACTCCACCCACTTGAGAATAGGACGTTCACGCATCGTAGCCAATCAGATGCATAGTACATGCAACAACTTAAATTTGAATACAAAAAGCTGTTTTGAATGATATATTCAATAACCAACTTTAGATAAGGCGCTCCGTTTAAAGCCATCAAAATACTTTCTGATAGTCAAGACATCTGAGTGTAATTGCTATACACCCAATTTGTGTTTATTGCATAACTAATGACCCTTACTATGACGAATATACTTTATTTTTATAATGTATGTTTTCTAAGTTACCAATAACAGCTGTGTATGAGATATACGATGTACATGTATGTTATGTTTTGATCTTTTTTAGCCATGGGATCAGAATGTTCCACCAAGACTGACGTGGTAAGTAATTGCGTGTTTCGTAAAGTTGTCACGCTATATACTAGTAATGCAAATTTAAGTAGGTTACCGCTACCAAATTTAAAAGCTATGTTAACATTCTAGAACCCTAATCATTGTATAACACTTGGACTACTAGTATAAAATAAACTTTTGTAAGATTTCAATTATTTGATCAACTTATAAGAGTGCGATCGGATGTGTGACCAACTGTGACAAGTGACATCGCATACTGTTTGTATTTTGTTGACATACATTTACAGGTTTAAACTTCCACACATGGTTGTGTTAAATGTCAAATGTATGTTGTTATTTTAAGCGTATGAAGCTGGAAGCTAAAATAGGTACCAACCATGGTGTCAAAACCCTGCGAATATTGTGTGTTGGAAAGACTTTTTCAGGAAAATCTACATTTATCGACTCGATTAAATCAGTTTTGGAACGCAAAAGGTCAACGACTGCAACCGGTGGATTCGTAGCAGACGAGGGTGAAAGCGATAAACCAGATACCCGTAAGGTGAGAGTATACATTGACTTATTACAACGTCGGCTGCTAATGTATGAACCAATTGCATAGCTTTGAAGACTCAATTGGAAGCATGTATATTAATTACAAAGCTTTTTTGCGTTGCACAATAGTATATATCTCAGTTCATCAGTTTTGTAGAGTCAGTATCTTGCACCACAATGTTCCTGATCTATTTGTTTACTGTCGTTGTATTGCCGACCATTATCATCAGTTATACAGCCTCAGGATTCGGATTATTTAACATGTGAGGAAATTTGTTACATCACGAAGTAGGACAAGAAAGTTCCTGCAGTTGCATTACTATCCCTGTCTAGAAGATTTCAGCTGGGGATATGGTGATAGTCTCCGACCTTCCGCACGTCCGTCACAATTTTTGTCCGGAGCAAATCTTGAAAACTATTTCAGATGTTGACTGGAAACTTAAAATAATAATAGTTGCCAACTCGGTGAGGTGCAGTTACCATGAACCGTAACTATGTCTGCCTTTAATGTTGAATTATCTCTCGTTTAGTATTTTCATAATCAAATTTTTTCCGGAGCATACTAAAAGTATCTTGAACTTTATTTTAAAATATTGACTTAAAACAAGAAATAAAATATGAATTTATGGGAACTTGGAGAAGTACATTGACTAAGAACCGTAACTCTTGTCAGCTTTACATTTTGAATGATCTGTCCTTTATCATTTTCATAATTAAATTTGTCCAGCGCAATCTTGAATCAATTTTGGCATTTTGTTGCTGTTTGTATTGGTTGTTTTTCTCCCTGTCTAGTTGCATACATTTTTTGGCGCTCGGAATGAGTTTAAAATAAACATTTATGAAACTATTACATAGGAATTACAATTATCTTTAATATAGGTAAAGAGGTATCAACTCAAGATAATGGACTCGCGTAACGCAAGTGTAGGAACGAATGCTTGCATTGTTGATATGCCAGGATTTACAGAACATGGCAGCATCAATTTAGAAAAGATAAAATGGACAATAAAGGGGCATGTTAAAAACCAGACTGAGGCAAGTAAACTGATTGGGATTTTCACTCGTGGTTGTCATGCTCAAATCAAGTTTATAAGTATTATTTCACCTACTTATGTCAATGCCCGTAGTTTGCGGGCTACAATTGACCAAATTAGTCGATTCACAATGACAAATGCATTTTTAAGAGATCAGCGGCTTATTCACTTCCATCAGCATAATTATATAACAAATAATTTATAAACACGAAACATTGCACCAACCATCATGATGTGTTTTTCTACGAACTTCAATCAATCAGTTCCTTTAACCCACACTTCATCAAACATACCGTATACATGTATATATACTCTTTATTTCCTCTTTTCAGTGATTTAACATAGTACATGTATTATAAACTTTTGATAAATGGTTTAAACATAATCATACAAATAGTAACTGCTAAATTAAACAAAGCAGCAACGTCACAAATTAATATGCATATTTACAGTCATGAGTACATATAGATGAATTGTAAATGAATCTTTTTATTATATATAGCGATGAATGACATAGTATACATACATGTATTATATTATCACATGCAGACGTAGGCAAAACAAATAACAACAACAAAACCATGATGACAATTAACAAATTACAGGTGTCCCTGTCATGTTCATCAGACGCTTGTGTCAACCTGTCTGTGTACGACAGATGCTTGTACCTTGTAAGAATATCGTACACAAATTTACACAAGCGCCCGACGAACATGCGTTCAGCATCATAATCAATGAAGTATTGCCTTATATAATCTATGTTAAATAGTCTTTGTAAGAGATTTTCACCGTGAAGTTACATCAACTACGCACCTAATTCATTTGAAAAGTCACTTGACACACAGTTGATATAGTTTCGGCGAATAAGGCTTAGCCAAATGAATTATGTAATGATATGTATTTTTATGTCATAAGTTTGTGTTTCACATAAAAGACACCGCCGCTGTGTCTCTGTTCTGTTGGATGCAAATGTTATCCCTTTCATTGTTGTAATAGCATGTATAATGTCACTCTTCAATCATTGTATTCATCATATTTGCGTGATATGAATACATGTAGTATCTGTCTGTTAAATGACTTTGACGAAACTATAGATTCACGGTAAGTTGCATTTTAAGCTTCTGCTGTTGGTTCTATTACATAAAATGTACATGTATGACCATAGTTACGTTTAGTCGTGCGTCCTTTAGTATAAGTATTATATTTGTGAAACTGGTCATCCTGCTCTTTTGCAGCGGGGACTTGGGGGAACTATCTGCGTTTCTTCAGGTCACTTGGGACAACCATATTTTGTTATTTCTTTGTGAAACTATGTTATTCTGCTTTTTTGCACGAGGACTTTGGCTTTTAATTATCAAATTATATTATATTTCATGTACGTTTTATTTAACTGTGTTGAAGATGATTTTTAAAGAGGAAGTGCCTTCTGTGCTGAGGTGTACCTGTTTCTGCTAATGATTTTCTGTAATGATTGTGCAACTCTTTTGAACGTGTAATTTACAGGGCTATGTAAATATGGTATAATAATGATAATAATAACTATTGACATGTCTTATTCTTTTCTAGTTGGTGGATACATTCAGCGAGACATCTGATTTGTTTGTCAAATGTCCACAACTGAAAGATCAAATTCACGTTGTATGCATTATCCTTGATAATGAAAGTGCATCTGACGAAGTACCTAAATGGGAAAAAGATATGTTTAAATCGTTATTCAAATGGATAAAGCAAGAAGGTAAAGTTATTGTGTGAAACTTTGTTTTGTTTTGTTAATGTGCTGTAACATAGCTTACCAAAGTGTTCTCTGATCCACGAAGTGTTGATAGTAAGTGGCGATCACACTAAAGTAAACCTTTCGTCCTTATTAATTTGGCATCTAATGGTCCGACATTACCATGATGAAAAATCACCACTGTTAATATCATTCCGAAGAAGGCTTCGGCCGAAACGTTAGTATCCCAATACAACAAAAACAAAAGCATAATTATTCTGAAAATATGTAAATGAAAGTATTTATGACTGTATTCACGATAGAAAACTTGTATACCACGGTTGTGCAAATTTAAATTGAGAAGATAAGCGTTTACTATTTTAAACTCGAAAATACCCTGAATTTAATATCATGACTTGTATTGTCATAAACTAACATTGATTATCGGTATTTCGAAGGTATTCCTATTGTGACGGTCCTCACAAAAATGGATAAGATTGGTCCCGATCTTGATGAAGCCAAATCTAAAGTGGTTAGCAACTTTGGAGTCAATGGATCATTTATCTTTCCCGTGCACAATTACGTGCACGAGCAAACTTTGGATGAAGAGAGGGACACCGCCTTTCGTGGTTTGTTAAAATCATATCTATTAGTATCATTACTTACTTAAGTTTAATATTAAGGGCGCTAGATAGTTGAGTTACCAATCTTCTGAGTTAAGCTGTTAGCTGTTAAGCCGCTCAAGGACCCATTGACATTTTGTCTTCTCCTGGTCATTTGACTGCATATGGAAACCTAGATTGGTGTCTCTTTGTTAAGACTATTCCTCTCCTGTGTGTGTGTGGAAGTCAATATCGATCAGCGGCGCCTAGGAATAGACACTGCCCTCAAACATATCAATGTACACCTTGGTTGACCTGAGCAGTTGGGTTATTCTTGCTCAGAGAAATTAACCAGAGGTCCAAACAGGGGTTGAACCCGGGTCCTCTCGACCCTGAAGCGCGCGCCCTACATATATGCCACTGCTCCCCGCTGGTGTTCCTTCGGCCAGCGTGCCAACCATTAACGACTATAATAACAGTAAAGTTCCGCTAATAAGACCACTTTGATTATTTTGAAATCATGCAGATTTTTGCCAGTTTAAGGCCCCAAAGTATTAAATTTAGAACAAAAAAGGTCAGCTAATAAGACCGATTCGCTATTAAGACCACCTTTTTGACTGGTCTTATTAGCGGAACTTCACTGTATATACATTTGTACATACTCGCTCTTTATTAAAGTGGTGGAATATTGTAATTGAATAATTTATTTTTAACATGCTTCTATTTTAGATGCTTTGAACTGCATGCTCGAAAAGGGACAAGAGTACCTTGAAGATTACGAAGAGGAGGGGGACTAAATACGTCTGAAAAGGGACGTACTAATGGAAACCTTAATTTCAAACAGTTATTTTAACTGCAGATTCAATCACCTTTACTGTTATAACGGCACATATCCTAGCACGAAATATCAATATAAACATGATTAATAGTGTATTTTAGATATAGTTGATGTACATACTGTGAAGCTTTGACATAAACAATCGAGTTTGCATGAATGTATATAATTATTATAGTTTGTGTTTCAATGATGTACATAGCAGTAGTATGCGAAATAAAGTAAGTAAGTTTGCATTACTTAGAAAAGAAATCACAATTATAACTGAATCTATTTAAAGCAATCACAATTTGATATATACTCGTATAATAATATATTTAACTCGTTCAGGAAATATTACACTCGCCAAAGACTCGCTTGATAATTTATTTAGAACTCGTTTGATATAATTATTTATTGACAACAGTTTCCTCGTTAAACATTGGTAGATCCTCCATCTTTTCATATACAACGCGGGTCGTCTATACTGAGCAAAACAGCTAACCGAACGCTTTTTAAATTTGAATATTTCAGTATCCTGTAATTGTACAAACCTAAAATGTTGCATAGTTATTTCAATATAGATTGTGCACCTAATACAGCTTACCACATAAAAATACATGCCAAAATCCCTCATCCATGACGAAAAAGCTTCAAATCACACTTTTGCACGTTGTGATCGATTGCTCTCGAATTACACGAATTTTGTGTGCATTTTATGTAGCATGGGTGTTTGTTAGTCGGAAAAACAAGATATTTTTATAAAAAACATGGCGCATTTGTCAAAGGTTGGCCATGAAAGAGCGGCCATTACGCTCCCTGGAGGGTATCAATCAGGCAGATCAGTTTTATACAGACTTAAATTATCACAAACATTAGTTCCTTTTATTTCACATGTGTTTGAATACCAATGCACATAAAAATACCTAAAACAGTATATTTGGAATCACAGGAGCAAAGAAAAATAGTAAATTGAAGTGGAATAACTCTTGCATGATTTAACTCTTTAAAGTTAATTCACTACATTTTCCCATACAATTATATTTTTATGCATTAGTGAAACACGTTGACTTTAAAAAAATAATAAATATTAGTCCTGAGGACTTTTTTGCATGTGTTTGAAAAAACGTGTTTTCTCTCCAGTCAGTATATAGGACACTTTTGAAGTGCGTTCATCAGGTGTTTGTCAAATTGTAAATGCAGCTATATGCCCGCTTTGGTAATGAAAATTGTTTTAAGTGTATATTTTGATACTGGAAACAAAAATCAATATAAAAATACTGAGAATAAAACCAAAATTAAGTCAATAATTACCCTCATTTATCCACACAAAAGATATTCTGCCAAATTACATCCCCTAGACCATTGAAAATTAAACGCTTATTCATGGATTTCAAGTTTATATGTCTGGTTTTGTTATTTCATGTCTCCGTGAACTTCCGTTTCGCATTTTCGAAAATAAAACTACTTTAAACGCGCCCCAAGATCGTAAATAACAAGTACGCAAATGTTCGTGCAAAAATATTAATTAATAAAAAAATTATACGGTAAAAACCGCTGCTCATTCATAAAATATGCTAAGGCCACAACAAATTAATCATGCGTTCGTCGGAGCGCCCGCTCCTGATTTTTCCAAAATGAAAAATAAATATTTAAATTTGAATTATTGCGCCCGCACCTGAGAAAACCAAACGCATGTGATTTTTTCCTACATTTTTTTATTATTTTGCTGCTAGCATCAATACTTACAAATTACGAAAAATAAAGTCGGCTTGTTTATAATTTTGTCACTGTTACTACAGAATATGTTCTGGGAAAGCGCGCTCTGCTGAGGATGTTAGTTACTCGATTAGTTTTAGCAGTAAATTGATGCACACAAAAATCGTGTAACTTTTTACGATTCCAAGCGTCTGGTGAAATGATTACTACCGTGAATATTCTGCCCTTTACAAAAACACGCATAAGTGTATACACGTATTAAAATGGGAAGAATTGCGATTGCGGAATGAACCAACAAGCTTATCTAGATATGTTTGTATTCATTATTATAACTAGTATTCCGTACTACCGACGAAATCATGAATTGTCACCCATTTTCGCGACAATGACGTCTCGTTTGTACATGGTCCGTGGTATGTGATATTAACAGTTTTATGCGTCCCGGACACGCAACGCACCTGTTAATAAGTTCCTATACTGTATCCTACATAATTTCATCAGGGATTTTAATACTGTACATAGAGAAACCTTCAGAAGGTCCTATTATCATCAAAGAGTTAAAAAAAATTGATATTAAAAACATAGTTTTCTCTAATTATTGCACCAAATGCTGTACTTTTCAGTAACTTGCTAAAACTCCAGCTAGATCTATTACAACTGGATAAATCACAGCTTATGTAAGATTACATGCTGAAGTTCTCAACAACCGTCATAACATTTTACCACGGTGGTCGAGTGGTAAGATGCTTAACTCCTGATCGAGAGGTCCCGGGTTTGATTCTCGGCCGTGACACTTGGTCATTTTTAGAAACGCTTTTTAGTGTTTCCCAACCAGCTAGAGATGATCCTGGTTGGAAACCCAGAGGTAGTCTTGCGTGTATCGGTGCTTTACACCGGGCACGTTTAAGAACCAAGGAATTTATTCGAAACGAGCTAGGGTATCGCACCCAGATTCCTTGTATCTCACCTCTGTCTCTAACATTTGCGATAATGCCCCAGAGTGGGCCTGAAAATTACATGGAAGAAAGAAAGGACCTTGTATATCCCTCAGGGAAGTGTGATTGATGTGGGGCTAGATCCTATGACGGTAACCTTGCATAGCATTATGCATCGGTGCTACTATCAGTGCTAAATAAACAGCCGTCTGAGCATGATGTATCACTACAAGAACAAAACTGTAAATGGATGGTGATCATTGACTAGCTTGATGCTTAGTTGATTTGAATCTTTAACCACTAGTCACTCAGTGCATTTGTGTTCATTATAATTTATATGTATGTGACAATGTCTGCTCACAATTACCTTGAATACCTGTATTCTGGTATAATAATTTGATAAATCCAACAAAACATAACAAGAAATGTATAACAATCATTTACTTGGCCTCATTTCTTATTAAAGCTATTGTAATAGACACTATTTCCTAAAAATGGGTGCATCAGAAATGAATAGGGCACTTTTGCTCCTTCACGCGCTTTCAAAAATGGCATTTTCAAAAATAAATTTGAAAAAATTTATTTCGCTCCTTCGCTGGCTCTCAATTACGGGTTTTTCAAAAATAAATATTTAAATTTATATTTCGCTCGCTCGCCCCTAATTTTTCCCAAAAAAATCCGTAGAACCAAAAATTAATTTGGTGTGGCCTAATTGTACATTTTGTGAATTTCATCTTGATGGGTGATGTCATTAAATGCATATTTTGACAATGATGCAAATTAAATATTTTGACGAAATTTTACCACCAGCCTTCTAATTTTTTGGATTATACTTCAGGCCAAGTTTCAGAAAATACCACACTGAATATATGAGACTGAAATGAATATAAATAGCTATTACAACAAAATGTAATATATGATATCCTTTGATTAATACCAACAATATTTTCACCACCCTGAGTCTTACCGGAAATGTGTGCCCGATTGTATGATATTCGTCAAATATAAGTTCCTATTATTATGCTGTGCTTCATTTTTTTTCACTAATGTTCAAGATTACATGTTGTTGTTTTGCTTTGTGTTTTTCTCTCTTTTAGTTATTTGTGTTTCCAATCATAAATCAAGCCTTTGTTATGTTATGCCTTGTTTCACACACTTGTGCATTTTGTATAATGTAATTGTATGCCAGAAATGGCCAATAATTGGAATTAAAATATATTCTATTCTATTCTTAGAATTATTGTCAAATGTAATTCGTACGTCCACTCAGTTCTATCAGTGTTGTGTCATGTATGGTCTTTGTTCAATGCATCATTGTGATATGTTGTGTTGTTACTGTTCTCTGTGCTAGGCTGGTTGAGTGCTACCTTCCCTGTCCGACTTCCTCATATCGTTTGCGTAAAGTCGGCCTTTATAACACATATTACATGAATATCAAACCTGACATACTGTGACTTGTTTTACTACCCGGTGCATTTTGAGACTAATGATGTTATTTACAAGCAGTTAGCACGTGTTTATAAACATCAAGTTTACGCCATTTTGTAATAGTACTTCATTGAAGTTTCATATTTCACAATATGTGTTCATATTCTATCATACAGAGTATTACTATATATTATCCCAAAGTGGTTAATTAGTACACACATGTGCAGAAGTCAATATTACATGGTGATAATATATTACATGTAATATATCGGGGAAAATAATCACGATGCATTTATCATCAGTAATAAGAATCCATGGAAAAACATCAAATCACCATCCCACATTGATGCACCTGTAATAATATAATAATAATAATAATAACGACTTTATTCATAGTGGATTACATATTTGGTTCGAGACCAATTTCAATATGGTCCACCTGTACAAAGAAAATAATCGTTTAGATAATATCTTGAATACCACGTATTGAGTATATAAACATCAAATGTCACGGGCAACAATATCTTGTAACAAAAATATAATACCAAGTATTGAGTATACAAACACCAAATGCCACAGGCAACAACATCTCGTTACAAAAAGACAATACCAAGAATTGAGTATACAAACACCAAATGTCACAGGCAACAACATCTCGTTACAAAAAGACAATACCAAGAATTGAGTATACAAACACCAAATGTCATAGGCAACAACATCTCGTTACAAAAAGACAATACCAAGAATTGAGTATACAAACACCAAATGTCATAGGCAACAACATCTCGTTACAAAAAGACAATACCAAGAATTGAGTATACAAACACCAAATGTCATAGGCAACAACATCTCGTTACAAAAAGACAATACCAAGAATTGAGTATACAAACACCAAATGTCACAGGCAACAACATCTCGTAACAAAAAGATAATAATAGATCGGACAGGGAAGGCAGCACTCAACAGATACATCTGAGCACCAACTATCTGACAGGGAAGGCAGCACTCAACATATACATATGAGCACCAACTATCGGACAGGGAAGGCAGCACTCAACATATACATCTGAGCACCAACTATCGGACAGGGAAGGCAGCACTCAACACATACATCTGAGCACCAACTATAGGACAGGGAAGGCAGCACTCAATATATACATCTGAACACCAACTATCGGACATGGAAGGCAGCACTCAAAATATACATCTGAGCACCAACTATCGGACAGGAAAGGCAGCACTCAACATATACATCTGAGCACCAACTATCGGACAGGGAAGGCAGCACTCAACACATACATCTGAGCACCAACTATAGGACAGGGAAGGCAGCACTCAAAATATACATCGGAACACCAACTATCGGACAGGGAAGGCAGCACTCTATATATACACCTGAGCAGCAACTATCAGACAGGCAAGGCAGCACTCAACATATACATCTGAACACCAATAATCGGACAGGGAAGGCAGCATTCAACCAATAAATCTGAGCACCAACTATCGGACAGGGAAGGCAGCACTCAACATATACATCTGAACACCAATAATCGGACAGGGAAGGCAGCATTCAACATATACATCTGACCACCAATAATCGAACAGGCAAGGCAGCACTCAACATATACATCTGAACACCAATAATCGGACAGGGAAGGCAGCATTCAACCAATAAATCTGAGCACCAACTATCGGACAGGGAAGGCAGCACTCAACATATAAATCTGAGCACCAACTATAGGACAGGTAAGGCAGCACTCAACATATACATATGAGCACAAACTATCGGACAGGGAAGGCAGCACTCAACAGATACATCTGAGCACCAACTATCGGACATGGAAGGCAGCATTCAACCGATAAATCTGAGCACCAACTATCGGACAGGGAAGGCAGCACTCAACATATAAATCTGAGCACCAACTATAGGACATGTAAGGCAGCACTCAACATATACATCTGAGCACAAACTATCGGACAGGGAAGGCAGCACTCAACATATACATCTGAGCACGAACTATCGGACAGGGAAGGCAGTACTCAACAGATAAATCTGAGCACGAACTATCGGACAGGGAAGGCAGCACTCAACATATACATCTGAGCACGAACTATCGGACAGGGAAGGCAGTACTCAACAGATACATATGAGCACGAACTATTCAAAACATGAAAGTTGTCTCGGTCAAAATGACGAACAAATGACTGTTTTGGTGCTTAAGTTTCGTAATGATATATTTGTTTTCTGTTGTCGATTCGTACATTCATGTACGTTTCTACTTAATGTGTATATAAATCCGCACTCCAATTTGAAACGTCACAAATGTATATTTGACATTATCGACGTATCGCCTCCTCGACCACCATGTGGTTAAACATTCACGTCGAATGCGGGTGGTCAAGGGTTCGATCCAACATCGCGTCATACAAATAAAAATGGTACCAGAAAATCCCATGCTAGACGCTCATCGTATAAGAGAAACTTACTGTAATGCAACTACACTATGTACTGGACCATAAATTAAATTGATTATGTAGCTGAAGAAGGCGGTCGTAATGAGGATGTAATTAATAGAAATAATGTAAATAACTCATATCTCATATCCTCGTGGCGATGGTTAACCTGAGGAATTATGTGTCGAAGATTATTGATATAAGTTGGAAAAATTAAATTTACACTCTTCCTTGAATAAATCAGTATAAACGATAGACTAAATTAAATTAGTTGTACAGATTCGCGGGTAAATAGTGTCTCAAGAATATGTATAAAACTTTATAATCGTCATATGTCATCAAAATTATCTTATGTTGAACCGTTCAAGTCATGGATTGAGTTGCGGGATGAATTCAGCTGTGAGCAGCAGCAGGCAGCGGTGGTCGTGTGACCCCTCATGGTCGTCGTTATCAACAAATACAATTAACATCATATCCATCAGATTACACAATAATTACGATCGCCATCGTCAGTTATACAATCAATTTACTGTCCATGGTGTTTACATTACTGTAAGTGGCTTTGAATACATAGGCCAAAATACTTTAATTCAGAGGAAAAACGTAAGGATCACTATTATGTTCTAGACGCGTTTTATAGCTCTGAGAGGAATTTTCACCGAATCAAACAGCTGTGTAAAATTCGCATATGCGATGACTTTGTAACATTATTCATGTTTTTGTGTCTTCTTTTTGTGCGTTACTGTTTTATTTTTATGTGAATATAAATTCGGCAGCCACACCTTTATTTATCATATTTGTTCGATTATTTTCGACAAAATATAACGCACATGACGTGTGTCATATTCGGTCGAATATTACCCATGTTACATGTTCTATCCGTGAAATCTGCGAATCACAAGGAACAAGTGTCGTATAGACGAATGTGTGTTCTGTAAGATTATCTGTATAAACATTTTTAATGTGCTCATTGCTTAATTTGAAATACTGTATATTGACTCCATCGACAAAGCTGCTCAATTCGAACTCTTTCCTTGTCATTATTATGAGCCAAAAAAACATGCTCTAGTATTTGAAAACATGCAAGCATCATTTATTTATTCATAATATTCATTTAACAAATGATAGAAAGTGTTGAAATCGGAAATATCAACGTACTTTAGAAACGCATCTCAAACTGTGTTGTCAATATCCAAAGTCCGTGCAAAAAGGGTGTTGTACATCGCAGTCCATGTAGTGAAATAAACATAAAGATGTATACAATAGTTTCTATATAGTCAGTTATACAGGGTGATCATTAATATATGGTAACATAAATAACGTTCATATGTTTATCAGATTTAATGATAGAGTAGTGGTTTGACCCTTATTTCAAAGCTAATGGCTCCAAGGTTTTGTAAGATATGGATAATAAATGAATGATATATGAATATGATGTAAAAACGTCATCGATGATGCCGTACATTTTCAGTGATTTCAGGAAATTTTGCGATCTGGAAATAATTTCGCTGAATACCATATTTAAATTTGACCCCTACACTCACCAGGCTAAAACCCCTTGGCTTTCTGATCATGGGAATGGCCGGAGGAAGGATTGTATAATATTTAAACTAGTATATTTAATTGATTTGAAATCTACAATACAATGTCAAATTGGAAGCACCAATGGGTAAAAAGCAAGGAATTAACACTTATTTACGACGTCATTTGCAGCTAATATTTGCCGTTTTTCAGAATTAAGGAAAATGCTTCAAACATTTGCTGAGAAAATAATATGTTACATTTGAAAATGATTTTTTTCCTGAATAAAACTTACATGCATATGTTAAATTATGGCATAAAGCAACAAATATTATATTTAAAACTGACAAAGTTATTAAAGTTATTTATGTTACCATATATTAATGATCACCCTGTATATCCTGGAAAGTACACACACACTTCAACACAAACCCGTAATGCAATATCGTTTAACCGTACAAGAGTTTTGAATTGTATTTCCGTCTTCACTTCTTCTTATTGTTCTAATTGGAGTGAATCATACTTTAGCGACGAAACAAATCGCTAATGCTGCGCTTACCAGGACCATACACTCCGAACAGACCGCTTTTAGCAGAAGCAGCCACATTTTCAAGTGCTTTAATACGTGAGCCATATCCGTAATCGGTTGAAATTCGTTTCTCAATGTCTTCATCGGTATCATAAGTGGATCGTTTACCAGGTCCACGTATCCCGAACAGTAAACCACCTGACAGAGAATTTGCAACATTTTCAAGAGCCTGTGTTCTTGATCCGTATCCAAAATCCGTCGAGTTACTTCTTTTACTCGGTATAAAATTAAACACGGGATACCTAGCATGCAATCTGGAACCGTAGCCATAGTCAGCAACTGTGCGTTTGTCTTTAGAATCGTTAAATCCATTGTCAATTCCGAGTTGTTCATCGTCTCTCCATTCTGCGTTTCTCTTTCCTGGACCACTCACTCCAAACAGGATTTCCCCGGCAGCCAACTGTGCAAGTTTACTACCAGCTCGTAGGCGAGATCCATACCCATAATCGGTAATTATACGTTTAGACCTATTTGGTTGTCTCCAAGGAGCAATGATGAATGTTGAACGTTTGTGTCGATTGTTCTGGTTAGATGTAACCTTATCAGCACTGTCGATAAACGGCAAATTTCCGGTTTGAAGTCCAAGCTGATAATCGTTGAATACCGAGATTTTCTCAGGATGTTTAGTTCCACTATGACGTACACCATATTGTGCATAAATTTCGGAAAGCTCATCTTGATCCGATGTTTTGACACATGACGCATTTGAAACACTGCAACAAAGAGTTAAGGAAACTATGAAAATAAGTTTGATATAATCGACGTTGCTTAACTTAAACATCTTTCCACGTTAATGTCCAAATGATTTCTAGCTTGTCCGAGTTGGCTACTGGGTATACTGTATATATACCAATATACACTGGTTAATGTGTGACTTGAGACTGAAACAAAATAGCTCACCGGAGCGGAGCATGACGGTAATTAACGCCAAGTTAAGAAATTAGATACGACCATTTTGAATATGAACTGTTACATGATACTTCATATTGATAAACAAGTAATAATGATATAGTTAATTGAAATACCATAACATAGTCACAAGTGTACAATTCACACGTGACTTGTATTGACGCTGTCTCAAAACATGGACGTTACGTAAAAATGTTACAGATACTAGTTATTTACGTTCGACTGAAACAGTCATTCGGTTTTTCCTTTCACGTTGGCCAATGACCGTCAACTTTTTCCAGGGTATCCATAAAATATAAAAGAGCCACAGTTTCAATAGTTATAATGTAGAACTGGTATGACATTGATGTTGCAGACAATTGTTATATGAATAGCATGACACATTCAACGACTAAGAGTTTTGGGGCATCTCTTGCTACGCACATGCACAATGCAATGTAGAAGGTTGCGACTCTCGTGATCTAAGAGCCATCATTACGGTAAGCGGTTTGAAATAAATTATCACCTCATTAAGCAATCCCATCTTTCAAGATCATGAATATGTATTGTTTTCATCCACCTAAGTACAATATGTCCATTCTGAGAGACTACAGTCTCGACGCAGTAAATTTATTGCCTTATTTCAGTCTCATTCACACAATATTTTCTATTCTAAACACCATAATGCATAAATTGGCGTAGTTCCGCAACATCAAGGGTGTGTTCGTAGCGTCCGTTCTGGTAACAACTACTTACGACCAAATAAAACTGTTCTGAACAGTGTTCCGAATATTCCACTCCAAACAATTTACGAGCAAAATGGAACAGGACCAGAACAGGAAGTAACAAAACCATATAAAAATTAAACCTTCCTCTGTTCTATTGGAAACATTGAAAATGTACTGTTTAACATTTAGCTCATTTGTTTGCAAATCCTTATTGACACTGTCATTACAGTAAATTTCAAAAGAAATACATTATTTGCAGAGTATCCTGGTCATATGGCATCAACCCGATTTTGATGGAAAATGATATATTATATAAAAAATGTTCACTCGAACATATAATGCATTTATATTAGTTAAGCGTGTACAAGAGACAGTTTTAAACATGAACTAGAAATGACCCGCATCGACGACAGTGTTTTTTTAAACAAGTGTGCGGTTAATTCAGCTGATTTAAAAGGTAGACGTTTTTTTATTGACTATCCGGGGGCGGGTTAATGACGTTAAGCTCTAAAAAGCAAGTTGAATGAAAGATAACAGAATAGAACATATGTTTTATTTTGAGACACAGGACCAGATAGTGACCAGAAAATAATCGGGGCACATTTACTATACCATGGCCTTCTAGGGGTAATCTTCTACTGTCAGAATTTACCACACAATATTTTTGTACATTAGCATTTTTATGCTTATTTCCATTTCGAACAGGTGATTTTCACATAAATAGACACAAGACATGTGATTCACTACCTGATTTAGCAGAACATTTACTCTGGTACTGAGATGGTCGCTTTGCAATACACCAATACTTCAAATTTGTTGTGCATAATATGATCTTGAGAAAGTAAGCTCTTGAAAAAGGTTCTCTTGTTGTTAAACAGAAAGTTTGCGACTACCATATGACAATCTCTGATCTAAATGAAAAAATGCAAAATGGCGACAAGTCTGTTGCACAAATTATTTTGTTATTTGCTCATACTGTTCATAGAACAAGCCAATACTGGGTTCAAAGAAGTAAAAACTTTAGAACAATACAAAATTCCCTCTTTCTTTACCACTGACAGTTGTGCTGAATTTCACTTTAAGCCATTATGCCATCTGCTTCAGTTGTATGTAAAACACTGTACAGGTGATTATTCTTTTGAAAATAACTTTTTGATACGCATATTGTTGCTCAGAACTTTGATGTACGTACTCAATCGTATTTCAATTATTAAATGAACCCTGTATTTGGAGTAGACACATACTGGTACAAGCAAGTGTTTGCTTAATTACAAGGAATGGTACACTGGCATGGCTTTTGTTGGAGGAAAGACCGGGAACCATATGGGAACCATATGGTCTTTCTGACAGTATATCTGCTAAGGCGTTGTCTGAATGAACAAGGTATCAATTTGGTTATCCAGCTAAAAATACACATCTGTGGCCGTCACCTGAGCGTACTGGGGGCGTCCACCAGAACATAAAAATCATCTGGTTAAATTACTTATGTATGTTTCATCACCACAGTCATCTTTTTTAGAAGACTATCCTTTATTGTCAAACATTATGAATATCCATTGGTATTCTGATTACTGTATAAAAACATTGAAATATAAGCTATCAGTCAAATTGTGCAGATTTGAATTCGGTTCTGAAGATCAACCTGGAAAAACATCAAGAACGAATCTTGTCATTGTTAGGGACAAAACTCATCACTTAGGGGTCTTTTCAATTTAGTACACCATTCTAGATATCATACTCAAGGGTGGCGAGCCATTGGTGACATTTATTTGATTTTGTCTAAATGTCTTCCAGATCCATCTGTTTAAGAAACTATGGCCACAGACTAGTGAAGTTTCACTGTCTGATTTATGTATAGTTTTACAGTTTTATTGGTATATTCGGTATGTAAATTGCCTCTGACCATTTACACAATAAAAACTAAATGGTCAAGACAACATATTAGTCTATGTCCCAGGTCTTGAAAATTGGAGATCCATTACCAAAGAGGTGAACAGATCCATCAGTGATTTTCGGTTAGCTTGATATCTAAGCTGTCCGAAATCAGTTGATTGACTTGTGGGACATTTTGCCAAATGACCTTTTGGCGGCCATCTTTAAAGATGGTCGCCGTTATTTTAAGCAAACAGAGGGTTTAGCAAAACTTCGATTATTCCTCACTCACACGGGATATTGGCTTGTAATATGTCTTAAAATGTTTGCTATTAAACCCCGCATGAGGTAACATATCAATATAATTATTATACTATGATAATTAATTAATAATTATCGATTTTTTAAGGAAATTATGATATTTTTCGATTTTTGTCGTTAATTTTTCTCTTTCAAATGGGATCTGAGTGTGTATTTGACTATTTGTTGATTGTTATATACAGAGGTTGGTTCTAGAGGTCCATAATAAACATTACATTGACAAACTTTTTATTTGAAAATCCCTCATTAGCCAGGAATATTGGACAACTGAAAGTTGATTAATAGTCAAGTCTATAAATGGGATATTTATAGGTTATAGGCATTGGATTGTATAGTAAATATGTTTTGGTTTTCTGTTAGGGAAATGTTATAATTGAAGAATATGAAAAATGCCTAGCTGGCATCATTGAGCATTTTGTGAAAATCAAGATGGCGTCCAAGATGGCCGCCAATATTCAGAAAAACAGTCAGAGGTGCCAGAAATTAGGATCAAATCGCCTTAAGCAGATTGGTTTTGGTTTAAATGTTTTAAAATTAATTATTCATTTATATTCAATATTATTGATTGAGTTAGTGAATGTAAAAAGGCATCCGTGATGGCTGGAATCAACATGGTGGCTAAAATGACAAGCTGGTTTTTATCACAATTTAAGTTGAAGTGGTGTAAAATAAATTGTTGAAATGTAATATGTAATAAATGCTCCAAGAAATCTTTGAGTTTTAAGCATTGAACCATGAGCTGATTCAAAATGGCGGACAAAATGGCTTCCAAACGCAATTACATACAGTGCCCACCAAAAATATGAATACAGAGAGTTTTCCCCCATTTACTTGCCTGTATAACACTACTTGCAGAACAGAGAAGCAACAATATTTTTGAAGACCAGGAAGTTTGTTTTTACTTTGTGTAAAGACTATACATTGATTGGTACCCTAGATGGAAAATATTTAGTTTCTTTGCCAGCTTTGAACGACAACATGATCATATAATATGGCAAATTTTGCCCCTTGAACCCCATAGTTTAATTTTGAATCAGAAAATGACATCATTCTATCTGTCACATTTTTTACTCCTTCATTAACTGTTTTTTTTCTCAGAAATTGCAAACATTGTTACCGTCTGACTGAAAGATATGGAATAATTAAACCAATTATAATTCTGCATCTGTCAAAAAGTGTATCCATATTTATGGTGGGGACTCCATTGTATTAGTGGTCCAAAGAAGTTACAAATTGAGATTTTGTGATCGATAACAGTGTTAGTTTTGCAAACATAATTACAACTTAAATACACTGTATGAAATATAACATTATATCTATTAGGTGATCGACTTGTCCCGTTTAAAATGTTATCAATGAAGGCTGAAATCATAATTGTGACAAAATGGCCACCGCATACAGGTATGTCAAACTAAAAAATTGCATTAAAACATGTATCTTAATGGAATGTGTTAATGTGAATACTGCTATAGGTTAAAAATATAGATCTACTGTAACATTAGAACACTTAATGTGCAGTATATTTAATTTGACTTCTAAGATGGTTGCCAACCATGTATGTTCAAATGGGAGTAGTATTCAATACTGATCTTATCTAATTGGAGAATGAGGATAGCCATATAGTCACATCGTCTGTAACTGACCAAGTGTTTACTATGGTGTTATCTGGTTGGCTGTCCTTATCCTTAAGTCAAGAACGATCAATATTGTGTACTGATTGTCCAATGTATGTTTGGGTTGGTAACGTGGTGTGGTATGTATATAAGATATTCTTCATACATAGTGTTACCTGTTTTATTTACACATTGCCGTCAAAGAATAGTAGTAGCTCATCTGCTCATACATCAAACTCGACGCATACACCGAATTCACAGTAGCACCATCAATATGCCACGGAAGCGATCCGCTCACCAGTACACTAATCTACCGATCACTCAGCAGTGACCACAACCATCAGCAACCCAGCTTTTATGAAGTCAACTACCTCCACCCTGCCTATCCAACATCAACAAAATGGCTAACAGGCGACATTAACTTACCAGATATCGACTTGGAAACTGGCATGATTACAGACAACACCTACCATCGCATACTTGCTAAATATTTATAGACACGGTCACAGAATCAAGCTCAGAACAATTTGTCAACTTCACGATAGGGGTAAACAACAAACGTATCCTCTTTATAACCAGTAAAGCATTATCTTGGGTTAGCGACCATAGCGCTTTATTCATAGTGGTGAGGGCCACAGCAGCGAGATGGAATACACCGGCTAGAAAGACTTTTCTCATACCACTGATATTGACACATTATGAAAGTTATTTCGGAGACTATGCCAACGTACCATATAAAATTATAAACCCATTAACCATCCCAGGTATTTCCAACCATTGTTAGTAGTAATCAGAAAAGCCAAACGCCTATGATGAAGAAGTGGTCACTCCGCACAACTTCAGTATAGACAAACTGGATACCAACAGCTAAGCTCTCGACAAGGTCCAGAACTAAGCGTTGCGCTTAATGACTGGTGCTTCGAAGTCTACATCGAATGAATTCATTGAAAAGTTCACTAGTATCCAGCCATTATTCAAACGAAGGCAAGTCAAAGTCTTGCTTTAAGTGGATAAGTTCAGAACCACCCAATGGTAACAAGATTAGATGAATTTACCAAATATCGGATCAAGTGAAGCAGCCTTGTACACGAAACCAAGAAGTAAGACAAATAATTTGCACCTGATTTGACTATAGCAAGTACACCTCTTGTCAGGGATGATATAGTCAACCCATTAGCAAATGATATGTGTGCAGTAACTGTGAGACTCCAAGTCCCTCAATGTGTTCGAAGGAGCCTGACACTAGCCATGATAAGCCAAGAATACCTTCCTGAGATATGGACCCATGTCTATACTGATGGCTCAGCCACCAAAGCTATCAAAGATGGAGGTGCTGGAATTTTCATCCAATATACACCAGGCAACAACCAGAGACACCACAGAGCCACAGGGAACTACTGCAGTAACTACAGAGCGTAGACCGAAGCTCACAACAAAACACCAGAACTAGCCAAAATACTACATAACCTTAATACTCACTGCAAACTAGCCCTACAGCGGATTCCTGTTTACTGTGGAATGTCTTGAAATGAAACAGCAGATGAATTGGCAAAACTTGGAGCACAGTCAGCACAACCACCAGCACATGTTAGATATAAAGAGAAAGTAACCATTATCAAGAACTTCATTAGACCAAGATAAGATGCTGATCCCTACCATCGCCTTAACAGGTCAGAACAAGTGATTATGGTACGACTACGTCCATGGCACAACAGGTTGAACCATCACATGTACCGGAAGTACAAATTGGTGCCGTCTCCGATCTGTCCATGCGGGGAAGAAGAACAAACTGTCGATAATGTCCTCCAAAGATGCAGAAGACACAACCAGGATCGAACTGCAACGTTGCCAACCGATACAACTCTTCAAAAGAAGCTCTATGGAGACGCTGATGATCTGCAGAAGACCAGAAAGTTCATCGCACACTCTGGGATGACAGTGTAGGACGGGCGACTGAGGTGAGGACAAACTGAATGTGGAAAAAGAACATAACTGGTCACAGTCCGCATGAAGCAATGATTCCAAACAACATCCACACAAATCATCGGATGTATCTTTGATTGAAGGACATACGTTTTGACCTTTGTTTACTTTTGGCGCCCGTACACGTATTAGATACAGTACTAGTTTTCGTTCAAAAGTGTATTCTTACAAGCGTTATTGTACAGTTTCGAAAGGACAAACAACATAATTGTCCGAGGCGAAGCCGAGGATAATTTGTTGTTCGTCCTTCCGAAACTGTACAATAACACTTGTAAGAAGACACTTTTGAGCGATAACAAGTTCTGTATCTGACTTATACTCCGACAAAAAAGCAAAATGATCTCCAGAGAGACAATGGTTATCCAAAAGTTCCTTGCACAATCCATGAACAGGACATCGTTCGCAGCATAGAAAATATAGTTCTAATGTAAAAATATGCTTGGCCTATAATGTACCAAAGGGATTAAGTTGACTGTCCACAAATGTCCATTCATAGGTTTGATTAGCTTGTGATTAAAATTCACAAGTGTCAATGTGTTTATACACCTTATAAGTGCTTATAAATAATACACTTGCATCTAGTTTTCATCATTCATTGATAAAGGACTTAGTGCACAAAGGTAGAAATTTATGCATCTTATTTTCACAATTGTCATATTTCTATGAAAATATTTGTATTGTTTTATTTCTAATACACATAACAAGGTTATATTCATACTACCCATGTTGACGCTCACAGTCGTATTAATATATTGAATAAAGTTCACCTGATAGAAATTATAGTAACTATTTGTATTCTGTATATATTCAGGTTTCTTGTACATGTAATTAATTGCACAATGAATTTTACAGCTAAATCTTTAATTTGCTTAAATTGTTACAAATACTTTAAAAAAATACTGTAAAAGCACTGCTTTTCTTGGGAATAATTGGAATATAAATTTTGCTTGGTATGAATATTCTGTAACTTTGCTTCAATTGCTATAATTAATTTCTACTTTTCGTGGTCATTACAAGAATATAAATTTTGCTCCCTATTTTGCGGTTTACAAAACAATTAGCAATTTCTCTAAAATTTGGTCTGGCCTTAATTAATCAAGAATATTGGAATTCATGATTTAGTTATCTACACTATTGATTGAGTAAAATGCCACAAATTAGTTTGTTTTACAGTAGTACATGCTAATATTGCACTATCATTGGGTGGATTTACAATTTTCTAGCTACTTGTTTTTGACGAGTAAAAATAATTAAATTTCAATGTGACAAAATTTGTGGATATGGTGAAAAAGACCATTTCGTGGAAATTTCAACTTAATTCAAAGGATTTTCATGGTTGAAATCATCCACAAAATTCACGAAATTAAATCTTCCTCGAATATTACTTATTTTCTATATGTCATTTATTTAACTGTTCATGTAGTTATAAGCGGATTTGTCATGATTGACCAATTATTTTCTGAGTAAATGTTTTGTACAAACAACTTTCTTACAACTCAAAAAGTGTACATTTACGAAAATAATGTACACTTTATCAATAGAGTCACAGGGCGTGTCGGAGTATAAATATGGATATAAACTAGATATCGAACTCTGTTTGTGCATGGTTTGTAATCCATAAGTGGTTTTCTAGAATTCATCTACTGTTTGTAGAAATAACCGAGACGGTGATTAATCCTGTGATCAGATTATTTGTGGACTCATTGTCAAGGTTTGTTATTGTGATTACCCGACATTTAACATTTGTATACGTATAAATATATACCACAAAGCATGGGTAGACCAGTTAAGAAACGAACTAAGTCGGTTTCATCTCCAACTGCTGTAAGTGAGCAACCGGAAAAGTGCCTAATTGTGAGCAGCGTAAATGACGCATGGCAACCTCCGTCAACACTACAACAACAGAAACCGAAACCTCAGTCAACGCCACAACAACAGAAACCGAAACCTCAGTCAACGCCACCGCCACAACAACCGCAACCTCCGTCAACGCCACAGCCACAACAATCGCAATATCCGTCAACGCCACAGCATCATCAGGTATCAAATGCGTACCAAACGACACCACCTGCGTACATTGGACAATACTACCCTCCGCATTTACATTACCTTACACCAAATAACTATCCAGTGCCGCCACCTCCAAGCAGTATGTCATCTCCAACACCAGTTGCTGTCGAAAATCCAACTGAACAAAAGCTTCTTCAAACCATATGTGATAGACTCAGTGCTATAGAGTTATCAAAAGAAAGTCAAATCTAAATTAAATAAACTGGATAAAATTGAAGATGTTAAATCCACCACTATCAAGGTAACTGTCTTTGAAAACAAAGTAAGGTTGTTAGAAAACAGGGTGAAAAAATCTGAAAAAAAACGGTATCTGATATTGAAACAAGCAGAGAGTACAAATGTATGACGGCAAATAATGCGAAGGGCTAAAACTTAACAACACACAACTGAAAAATGAAATTGGCACACTTAAACAAATTAACAAAAAACTCTCAGACTCCCTAGACCAACAAAAGCAGAAAAACACCGACTGTGAAGAGGACATGTTAGATTTAAAATCGAGATCAATGCGGGACAATCTAATGTTCTTTGGTTTCGACGAACTCACAACACCACAAGAACGTAAAACAGAAATCTGTACCAACAGAGTATTGGACTTCTGTGTCAATGTATTAAACATTGAAGATGCCAAAGCTAGATTTAAAATTGACAGAGCACATAGAATTAGTAGAAAGTACTCAGCCAAAAAAACTAGACCCATTGTTGCCAAACTAAATTTCCATGGTGACAAACTAGAAATCAAAGCAAAAGCACGCGACCAGCTTAGTGATTCTACGTTTGGCGTAAAGTGAGCAGTACCCTTACCTCATACACGCGAAAAACAACCAAAAACAAGCTGTGTTATCTTATGACAAACTTTACATTGACAACACTGTCTATACAGTCGACAATCTTCCAGCTGGCCCTCCCCCAGTGTTACCACTACGCCATCATATGGGTAGCAAAGACTCTAACACCCGACCTCGAAATCGACCAGCTGAACCGCGTACATAGGAAAGCAGCACAGAAAAACAGCTAATATTCCTGCTTTGGAACATAAATGGAATTTATAACAAACTATGTGACACTGTATCAATAAATACGAAATTCTGTTATTTACCGAAACTTGGAACTCTGAAATTGCAAATGTCGACATTAGTAATTATGATTGTTTTTCATGTCCGCGGCCAAAATACAATAAAAAGGCAAAACTTCATAGCAGTGGTGTAATTGTGTATTACAGACCTATTTATTCGGGCTACATCGAATAAATTGATCTAAATGAAAAAGGTGTGATTTGGTTTAAAATGAACAAAGCTTATTTTAACACTGAAAATGATATATATTTTTGATGTTGCTATATCCCACCAGAAGACTCCACTCTCTACAAAAACATTCATTCACCGTTATTCGAGCTCGACTTTCACAATTTACTACTAAATGATATTATTAAATTTAGCGATCGAGGTGATGTATTTTTAACGGTTGACTTCGCCAATCCTCGGATATTATCGAAAACATAAACTTAAACCGGTATATTGACATACCAGACGATGAAAGCTCATGTAGTATTCCAATGGGCTCGTCTAAGGATGTGCGAATAAATAGCTTTGATAAGAAACTGTTAACATTGTGTAAACAAACTGGACTATGTATTACAAATGGTCGCCTTGAACAAGGTTTATATACATGCTATAAATTGAACTCAAATAATTTTGCCGCGAGTGTTGTGGATTATGTGATTACTGATAACAAACTGTTCTCCTTACTTCAGTCAACGACTGTTTTAGCCATAACTGAATTATCTGATCACTGCCCAATCGAATTCTACTTGTCTTTAAGAAACGAAAATACCAAAATAGTAAACGAAGAATAATATAAAAAATAATATGGAAAACTACTGAGCAGGATAAACTAAATGACTCTTTAAACAACAATAAACATTTTTTTGATGACGCAATCAGTAGTTTAACTAGAGGTGACACTGATATCAATGAGTGTATCGAAAAAATGTCGGATAGTATTTTTGATATGTCGTGTGAGGTATGTAGAATTTCTACCTTATCTACGTATACTATACTTAAATACAACACAAGGCAGTAACAGTAATGAGGTCTTACCTAAGTCCGGAGTGTTCTCGACGGTTTCTGAGGTACAACCTTCTCTTCTGGATTCTTAATTCAACTGCGCACTTTTTCTGTCACTGAAGATCGACTTCCGGGAGATGTGGTCGTTTCGTCTTCCGGTTAAAACAGGAACAGTTCCTTATCTAATCGAAGATCACAACACTGTTCTCTTCTTTTTAAGATGATGACTTTCCTAACTGTAGATTGCTACCACTGTAATTAGCGTCTGGAGTTCACACTATTGGTGTCTGAATTCCCAGCCTGATACATCCTGATACATGTTCAGTTAATTAACAATTCGAAAAGTAGGCATCTTCTACTAAACATCAGTTAGGTTATTCCAAATACATAGATTGTTTTAATTCGAGAATATTGTTGAGTTGTTCAGCATTTATTTGCTAAATCACACACATCCAACTCCACATAGAATTCTGTTTGTGATTTACAATGTACAAGTATTTAATTATTAGTACTCAGTGAAAATTAAACTTTCCTTGAATATGACACCCGCTCTTATGACACACATTACCCTTTATGTTCAAATCACCGGCATTGAGGGGATTCACTATGTCGTCGCGTTGGAACTAACATTCGTATTGATGACACACAGTATCTTCTGGATCAACGCGAATAGAATCGTGCATATAAAACATATAGATAACTTCCCGCATATATAATGAAAATTTGACCTCCCTTGGTAATACACCAGCACTAATGACGCACAGTATCTTCTGAGGACACATCATCAACACACAGAACAACAACGTCTTCCATTGCTGCCCATCACAATCTAGTATCTTCGACTAAATTCACTGAAAGTACAGACGGACAAAACAAAATCAAATACTTCAATCTTATACATTAATCCTATACAATGTCAATATTAGCAAGGGCTGAAAGTGTCTACTACAACCACCCACATGACATAAATATTCAGTATTGAATATCTTTCTTTGAATATACAAATCATTATTCTGCGCGAAGTAATGCACCATCTGAGCTGCTTGACAAGGTTTGCTTATAGAGTATATAATATTTACTTTAAAATGGAATGAGTATTTGTCCACTGATTAGGAGGTTCTAAGCGCGAGTCGTTAAACCATTAAACCAACATAATAAGTAACGATGGTGATTGCGACATGGTTGATGTGAATGCCCAACGCATTTCATCCTCCGTCTTTAATGTTTTGCTTTTCAGCCGCAGTTACATTTTTGAAAGTTAATACTCTTGTAAAGCCATCGGGACCTAGAAATCATTTCGTTATAACTGACTTTCATTATATCCGATTTCGCTATAAGCGAGTTGCACTGCACTGCATTATAAGTAAGTATAGCTTCAACTACTTGGATTCCAGGATATCTTCTGTCTTACCGTTCATTTAGTAGCATCGTCTGCTTAACTCACTACCAGTAGACATAAACATAAATCAACAAGTCTGTCCAGAAGTATCTCCTACCACTTAAAAGAGCTTCGATTACCAAATAAAACATTTTAGTGGGCCTGTCCCGTAGTATCTTCTACTACTGAGACCTTTCCTGACCAGGTACTGTAATTATCAAACTAAGGTCATTAACAAGCATCTTCCACTAACTCAGAAGTACATCATACATTAATCTAATTAGGGGGTGAAACAATGATAACGGTCATCTCACAGTACATACCAAAAATATTTAAAACGGTGAGGTATAATATATTTCAGTATGATATGATATTCCCTAGGAATGTTCAGGTTAATTACTTCTAAATTGTCAGACCTACTACACAATGAATTATTCTGTGTCTATCAAACTATAACTGAATCTCGGCAGTATGTAGCATCAACTCCTACACTCCATTAAATATGGAAGTCTACTCAGGTACCATATGATATATAACACATTGCACAACACCACACAGTGGCAGCCGCCCAATGCCTTTATAAGGCAGTAAAATGTTAAAGACTGAAACTATTGAAGAACATTTCCAAGAAAATATTTCTTGACCTAGTGTGGGCTTAATTGATACATATATATGTTTAAACTATAAAGTTCCCTTATATATATATCCTTTTATATAACTATGAAATTGTCTTTGATAAAACTTGAAAAGTGTTGCTCTAAATTTGTGAATACTCAATAATGACCAATATGTAACAATGTGTTTTTTAATACCTAAGTTGTGACTTTGACCTTAAATATGATTGGATTACCTCCCTTGGATCAGCAGGTTTTTATGTTTTCAGTCAAGCATTGGTTTTACCCATTGCTGATACATTAGCATCTGTTAGTTGGTTATCTGATTTATTTTTGCTAAATGTTTACAGTGGACAGCCTATTTTTTGTAGAGAAATGCTATAGCCCATGATTAATTGATAATCTAATCAAGGAATACAGTAACTCTCCCTGAGAGTAGATAGTGCAAGGATGAAGTGAGACTGAGACAGACCATTGCTAGAAGTCAGATCAGCCACAGGGCTTGATATTTAAAATGAAAAATAGAGCACCACCAGAATTCCCTTGGTACATCACATTTATACAAATATACCAATTCCATTAACAGTACTTAAAACGGCAATCCTCAGCACAGCCACGAACTTGAACTTTAAGAACTTGGTGCAGTATGAATTATTTATTCATCATTAAAATGGAGAAGGCAGTAAAAGTTCAATTCTAATATAATTGATTTTAAGTTACTGCTTTTCATAATGTGTTAATCTTTTCACCATACATTGATCTTTTTCAGCATAATACAGTACTTTGATTGAATTTAAATCTAGGTAAAAATGTGGTCTTTAATAGGGGACAAAACTGCAAAAACAATAAGAAAGAATCTCAAAAGGTGTTTGCATAATGTATAACGTATAACAAATTTAATGCTCATCAGTATCTTCTACTAATGTTAACTGCAACTTAACAAGCTGCAGCCCCAACAAGGATAGAGCACTTCCCCCTCTGACATTTTCTTCAAATGCACTTCATTAAAGTCATTGGAGTAGATGTTACTGCTCTTTCTCATTAATACATGACTCCTTGACCATGCTCTTCCATTAACTGGACCTCCGTAGCTTCTCTGCAACTACTAGTTACTTACAAGTCATACACTAGTCTCTAAACTAGTATGTAAGGGTGGTTTCTTAGGTTTCACACATGCAACTGAATAAGGAGGTGTAACTATGTGTTCAGCCACCCAGAGTACCATAGCTTGATCCTCTGCAGGTTGATCAAGGTACTCAATTGACTCATTGTCACCTGCATAACTGTTTGATCAGTGTCACTGTCCCCATTGTTGGGACATGGTAGTATGTATAGACCAGTTCCATGACAATACAAACATCCATTCCTCATTGGTGGTGCAGATGATATAGTTGTTACTTGTACAGATAGTTCCCTCACTGTATCACATAACACCTGCAAAGTCTTTCCAATCTTAAATAAATTCCCCTCTATACTTGTCAACCTACTCTCTATAGCATCAACTTTATTGTAGAGTGGGTTCTCATTGGCGGTATTATTTGTAGAACCCACAACCCCAATGGGTCTTGTGTATTCTTGACTCACTCTGTACCCATTGTACCTTTGTTCATAGACTGGGGATTTTCTCCTCTGTCTATCATCATTACCAATTCTCCACCCCCGTTCTTCGTATTCTTCAATTTCGGCAACAGGGGTGTTCCTTGCCACAAAACCGTGAGTTCGATGATCTTCATCATCGTCATCATAAGCAGACGATCTTCTCACCTGCTTACTTTACCCATAACTTTTACGTCGATGATCAACTTTATCATCGTCATCATAACCAGACGATCTTCTCACCTGCCTACTTGACCCATAATTTTTACGCCGATGACCAACATCATTATCGTCATCATAAGCAGACGATCTTCTCACCTGCCTACCAGAATCTTCATCTAAGGTTAATGTTCTACTTGGCGTAAGTGATGGTCTATTACTTATGGTGTGTTCCCTAGTTTCGTTATATGAGGTTATTGGCGGTCTTAGTGATGATCTACTATATTTCATGTTGTACAAAGCCATTATTAATTCAGATGAAACTAGAAATAAGTCTATTCAGGGGTCACAAATTTAATAAAAGGGGCCTAACACAATAAAATAAAAACTGTAAGTTTGAAACTTGTTGACTTCAATTCTCCCTATGTGGTGTATAAAATACTGATCAAAGACACTACTGTGTTATTACAACAATTAAACTTGTTTTGTCGTTCAGCTTATTTAAACTTGATATAAAAAGTATAAAGAAAGATAGCTTTTTGGCTTAGCAATACACTGTTGACAGAATGTTTCTCTTCTGGAGTTATATTTCTTTGCTATATCCTGTAAGATATCATATATGAACATAAACACTTGCTTCAAGTAAAACTATGTCTACAGCATACAAGACCATACCGGAATATGCTGATACTCGATGACAGCACGGTTTGGCAATATAAATAAATATTACCCCACCCACTGTGAGTAAACAGAGATTGTGAACGGTGTGGGGTTGTAAAATTAAATAATTAATTACAGAAATGTTAAAAATACAGCTCGGAAGGTAATACAAATAAATATTACCCCACCCACTGTAGGTTAACAATGTGAACGATGTATCACGTGACCAACTTGTTTTGAGCTAAGTCAAAGCAATCAAATACGGTCGTGTGATTTATAAACAGTACAATTTAGTGTTTTTACCGAAAAAGAGAGAACTGGGAAAGAAATAAAAGAAACAACACTGGGAAGAGAGGCAATAAAAATAGAAATATTACCCCACCCACCTGACGCAATGACATGTGACTATATTACCACGTGACCTTCACGTGACTCGGACGAAACGTTCAGAAATACCAAATTGCAAACAAATAATGGAAACAAAGTTACTTGGAAATTCCTATACTTGACTTGAAAGTTTCACCCACGGACACGGACCAAACAAAAATGAATAATACTAAGACTTTGCTTTTTTCCGAAAATGCGGGAAAATTCCACCGGAAGTCACCAAATATCGGTGAAATAATAAAGTGAATATTCAACCAAATGCAATGAAATGCAGTTGACAATACAATTACTCTTCCTCCATATCAATAAATGATAAGGCAAAAGAAAAATAATGACATAGAACTGCCTTTAAAAAAATATTTAAACCACGTGCACTTTCAAAAATGAAAACACGCGAAAATGGCGGAGTAATTTATTTTAGAATATAAAACAAGCACAGTTTTCGGAAATAAAGCCACAGCGCCAATGTAGAATTTCTACCTTATCTACGTATACTTTACTTAAATACAACACAAGGCAGTAACAGTAATAAGGTCTTACCTAAGTCCGGAGTGTTCTCGACGGTTTCTGAGGTACAACCTTCTCTTCTGGATTCTTGATTCAACTGCGCACTTTTTCTGTCACTGAAGATCGACTTCCGGGAGATGTGCTCGCTTCGTCTTCAGGTTAAAACAGAAACAGTTCCTTATCTAATCGAAGATCACAACAGGTTCATGGGAAATATTTTAAACGGAATATTTCGAAAAATGTAAAGCTTAAAAAGGCTGAATGGTTACATGAGGGATGTACACAAGCTAAAGCTGACTTCCTTAAATATAAACGCATACACAGAAATAGCCTTAAGGTGGCAGGGGATATATTGGGGTGATGGGGGTCCCTCAAAATATCAAATCTTTAGTGTAGGGCTTATTTATGGGCACCAAAAATTAAATTGGTATTTTAAAGACCTAATTCTGTATTTATTTTGTACAAAGAAGGTGTTTAATATTTCGAAAATCATAGAAACTAAATATCAGTTGGCTCTGAAGGATTTGTAGCTCTTCAAAATGGAGGTTACCACCACTGACGGAAGTTAAAATTTAGCGTCGTTAGAAACGGCGAAAAAATTTGGCAGCATATAGCAAAATATCGGCAGGTATGGGAGACACTTTTCTTGCTGAATTAACCTAGCTCAGACATACTTTTTATGTAAAATGGCACCAAAAACAGGATTGCATTAGGGATAAAAATACTGTGTATGGGGTGAAATTGGTACCTATTGTATTTTTTTTACTAAATTTTGGAGGGGTAGGGGCAAAAACAAAGGGCCATAACTCCACAACCCAAGGGGTTAGCCATGCAATATGATGCTATTTTCTATTTATGTTGCCTAGGACCTGCGACTGACACATAAATACTTTCCAGTCTTATTTGCTGTTTTCAAGAAATCCGCTTGACTGTTTGCGGCCTGTCGGAACCTCAAAATTGGTCAATAATATATCCCCTGCCCCCCCGAAACTGCTGAAAATCGGCAATCATTTTTATATTAAAGAAAACGCTTCTGTAGCGAGAAACGTAAACAAAGCGTTTATTTCACATGTCGGAAAAACAAACCCTAACTAAACTTAGCAAATCAAATTCTAGGAAATTCTGGAAATACACAAATAAATACAAAAAGAAAGCAAAATCAAACCAATCTATCATAAACCTAACAGATTTTTTTTGAATACTTCAATAAAGTCTCGAATACGCCGCATGATAGTTATTTCGATAGCTCGCAATATGAAAATCTTGATGCAAACATCAATACTGACTCATAAGATGCCCCATTTACTCTGAGCGAAATTAGGAAAACGATTTCTAGTTTGAATAGAAATAAAAGCGCTGATTTAACAAAAAATGTTGCTGATTTTTTTACTGAGGCCATGAATTTATAGCGCCATATCTAGTAACAATATTTAATGAAATCTATGATAGTGGTGTTATTCCAGATCAATGGAGTAAGGGTTATATTGTCCCGTTACATAGAAAGGGGAATGTAAATAGGGGAATAACTATTATAAACAACCTTTCTAAGATATTCTCATTTACCTTAAGAAATAGAATAAATAACTGGTGCGAATCAGAAAATTTATTTAATAACTCCCAATTCATCATTAGAGATAAACGCAGTACTACTGACTGCATATTCATTCTGCATTCAATCATACAACATATTTTATCACAAAAAAGAAATAATACTGTGCACTATGAAAAAGCTTTCGACACCGTCATACATGAAGCTTTATGAATAAAATAATTGAATTAGGTCTAAGTTGCAAGATGACCACAATGGTCAAATCATTATACCAAAATGTAAAGTCTTGTGTCAAAGATTCACTTAAATTGTCATTTTAAGAATTCTTTGAGGTATCCCTTGGCTTGAAACAAGGTGAGCCGCTATCTTCTTTACTTTTCATATTATTCATAAATGATATAAATATGATAATTAATCAAAATGAGCTTACGGACGATGATATCAATCTACTGAGTATATACATGTTGTTGTTTGCAGATGACATCTTTCTCTTCACCACAGACCCTTCTAGTTTACAAACCCAACCAAATAATGTACAACAATATTCACGCAAATGGGCATTAAAAATCAATACAGGCAAAACGAAAGTATGCATCTTCGAAAATAGAAAGAGTAATTCTGATTTCCGATGGTCCATTAATCAGGAACAAGTTGTTGATTCTTTCTGTTACCTCGGTATAACATTTTAAGACACATGAAATATGATTTATGCCGCAAAGGCGTTACAAGAACAAGAACAAGCGCTTTAAGCTTATTACCACCTGTACTGTGTTTTTAGTAGAGTTAGTCTAGATATTTAAACTAAACTATCCCTATTTGATACACTTGTTGTACCTATTCTACTTTACAGTAGTGAAGTATGGGGGGATTATAAATACAAAGAAATAGATAAACTGCATATGAAATTCTGTAAGCGAATGTTAGGAGTACGTTCTCGAACATCAAATGCTGCAGTGTTGGGTAAACTGGGTTGATTCCCACAACAGTAATTTGCAAAGAAAGAGCACTAAAATACTGGTTAAGAATACAAAACAATCCCAACTCATTAATATTCCTAGTTTATAATGAACAGTGTTTGTTAAACGTAAGAACAAATAACTGGGTAACCAATATAACAACAATTTGAAATAATTTAGGATATGGAATTATGATCAATCTTCATACTTTAAACATAAATTACTTCAATATATTCAAACAAAGAATGTGGGATCAATTTACGCAAACTTGGAGTGATACTTTCAATTCTCAGTCAAAAATGTCCTATTACAAGTATTTCAAAACAGAATTTGAATTTGAAAAATACTTGGACTTTATTAAAAATGACACTATCAGAAAAGAGTTTTCGAGATTTAGACTAGCATCACACAACTTAGAAATTTAAAATGGTAGACAATCCGGAATAGCAAAAGAAAGCAGAATATGCAAATTATGCCACAATAATTCTATAGAATCAGAATATCATTTTTTATATGTTCCCAAACAGTTGTGCTGAATTTTACTTTAAGCCATTATTCAAAAAGTTATTTGCAAAAGAATAATCACCGGTAAAGTGTTTTACATACAACTGAAGCAGATAGAATAATGGCTTAAAGTAAAATTCAGCTCAACTGTCAGTGGTAAAGAGAGAGGGAAGTCCATGACCATTGTTAATTTTGTATTGTTCTTAAGTTTTTACTACTTTGAGTACAGTATTGTTCTATTAACAGTATGAGCAAAGAACAAACTAATTTGTGCAACAGACTTGACGCCATTTTGCATTTTTTCATTTAAATCAGAGATTGTCATATGGTAGTCGCAAAGTTTCAGTTTAACAACAAGAGAACCTTTTTCAAGAGCTTGCTTTCTCAAGATCATATTATGCACAACAAATTTGAAGTATTGGTGTATTGCAAAGCGACCATCTCGGTACCAGAGTAAATGATCTGCTAAATCAGGTAGTGAATCACATGTCTTGGGTCTATTTATGTGAAAATCACCTGTTCGAAATGGAAATAAGCATGGAAATGCTAATGTAAAAAAATATTGTGTAGTAAATTTTGACAGTAGAAGATTACCCCTAGAAGGCCATGGTATAGTAAATGTGCCCCGATTATTTTCTGGTCACTATCTGGTCCTATGTCTCAAAATAAAGCATATGTTCTATTCTGTTATCTTTCATTCAACTTGCTTTTTAGAGCTTTACGTCATTAACACGCCCCCGGATAGTAAATAAAAACGTCTACCTTTTAAATCAGCGGAATTAACCGCACACTAGTTTGCAAAAACACTGTCGTCGATACGGGTCATTTCTTTTTTCCCTTCAATTTATTTCTTTATAAGTACATTTACATAATATTTACATTAAGTACACTATAATCACATGTTATAAATGGATGCACTTACAAAATTATTTCTGAGAGAGAGAGAGAGAGAGAGAGAGAGAGAGAAAGAGAGAAAGAGAGAGGGGGAAGGGAGGGAGGGGTTGGAGAATATATAGCTACTGTTTGCCTTGCACCATTTCATCAATAAGAATTGTTTGTGCTTCTATTCTATTAAAATCAAAAAATCAACCCACTTGTTCTGGAATATTTCGTTTTGATTTTTCATTGCCGATATTGTTTTCTCTATCTTTATCCTATGTACCAGATATTCTTTAAAATGTTCGATTATTGGGACAGTGAGTGTGCATTTTGACTTAAAAATGAAATATTTGGTAAGAAGTATTATGTAGTTTATTATATAAGTTTTTTGTTTATCGTTGCTTTGCACGGTGCAGAAGGATATATCATAATAACTGAAAGAATTTGGCACATACGAGGGTTGTCCCAGAATAGCGTATACTTCTTGATTTATTTACTCCACCATAATGATACAGTTATGAAAATTTTTATGTGTGTTTCTACAACAATAACACGTTTATTTGAGAAAAGTAGTTTATATTAGTATGTGTAGCATTCGATAAATGGAAGATTTTGTAACCAATGGTAACGGTATACGGTCCAGCACGAAAAAAGTATGTATCACAAAAATGAATTCAAATATTTATGTACAATAATAATAAGGTAGTTTTAGCCGCATCACGCTAAAAAATATATAAGAATAATCGGAATGTTTTGGCAAGTTGTTACACAATGATTCGTACTGACAGTTGCCAATTTTGGGTTTTGATGACGTAATATAGCAACATTGTAAGCGTCACCGTATAAAAATCACGATGTCATACGACGTTATGGAGCGACTGCCATTTCCTAAGCATTGTGTTATACCGTTTGTAACATAATATAATATAATTGGATACAATTAATTATGTACATTCCACTGCACAATACATCAGCGTAATACGGCAGTTATTTTTAAGATTCCCCCATGTTTGTTAAGTACAGGAGGACAGTGAAAGGATAGTCAGCAGACCGACCGATCAGAGCAAAAACTTACGCCAGATCGCTTCCGACGCTATTCGCTCAGACTATCAACTCCAGTTGTCAATTTTGAAAAACATTTAATGAAATTTTGTAAAGAAATAAATTGCCAAATTATTGATACCAATTTTGTCATATAATATTAAAAGTGTGAAGCCCACGAATAGAAGTTATTTGGAAAACTTTAGTGAGTGTTGACGTTCACGTTCTGTGGACCGTAAAGCGTCACCTAGTGGTTGTAGATGTACACACTTTGTATGTTTTTGGAAGATATATAATGAAACTTTACTAGTATGTCAAGAAATAGTTTCTTTTGAAGTTAACTATAGTTTCGACATGCAGTATTTGATAGTTTTCAAGATATAACAGGATTATACGGTATTCTGTGACAACCCACGTATAATTTTAAGAAATTATGAATATTTCCCCAAAACGCTTGTATGACCTGGCACTCCCAGAACATATGTATGTTGCTGTCTGGAAACATAGAACAAAAATCACGTAGGTTAGATGGGACTAGTGTGCACTTCAGTAACAACGAGTTGTTAGGGATAGTTTTCATTAAATACTTGTATTGGAATTATCTGAGTTTTGTGCCTACAGTACAGAATAGAGGTGTTAAAAATATGGTTTCCCATTTCGTGTTATTGTGTCCAATTTCACCATTCCATTAAACAATTTGCTTTATAGGCTTTGTTTGTTTGTTTTCAATCAAAATATTATATGCAATTTTGTTGATATTTTTTAATTTTTTAAAATTATCTACTAGGTACTCTGGTTGATTATAAGATATAGCTTCTATACATAAAGTTTGTTTCCATTCCATCGGTATGTTTTGTATAATACTATAGTATTTAGAAAAATCACCAGCTCTTCTATCTTATAGTTGTATTAGATCTTCGAAGTTATAGAATTTCGAAGATCTGTAATCATAAATGTGTTCGATAAAGAGTATCCCTTTTCATACCATTCTTTGAGGTAGAATCTATTATTTCTATCAAGTTTAATCGAACTGTTGCTCCAAATTATTTCTTTTGATATTTGTTTGTGATCTAGTTTGAAATTTATCTTACTCCATGACAACATTATATATTTTAGAAATTCGGATCTTATATTTAACGATTTTACATCTTTCTCAGTCATGTTACATTTAAAAAAAAGTTTTCCACCATATATGTCTAGTTCGCTTTCATATATATGTTGCCAGTTGTTGCTTTTATCATTATGTAATCTTTTTAGCCAACTTATCTTTAACCCATCAATAAAAGAATAAATATCAATCATTTTAGACCAGCATTTTTATAGTCTTGTATAATAGTGTTTCTTGATATTTTATCTGGTTTACCATTCTATAGAAAGTCAAACATTATCTTTTAAATGTTCTTTATGATGTCTATGTTTGGTTTATGTAGTACAGTAAGTGGATATATAAGTTTCGGGAGTGCGAACGTTTTCAAAACATTTATTTTACCTATAAGTGATAAGTTCCATTTTTTCCAGTTTTGCAGGCAGTGACTGAACGCATTGATTTTTGGAATCAAATTAATTCATGCATTCTGGTGGTATTCTTTGTGAACACAATGCCTAGCGCACCGGCAGAGTCGGATGTCCATACAAATTTATCTTTCTTACAATATTCCAAGTCACTGTGTACTAACGAACCTATTCTAAGTGCTGTGCATTTATTTTTATTTAATTTAAGATACGGGTCAATTCTTGTTCATGTTTAAAACTGTCTATTGTACACGCTTAACTAATATAAATATATGTTCGAGTAAATTTGTTTTATATAATATATCATTTTCCATCAAAACATGTTCCCAGGTGTTATTTTAAAGCAATAAATCGGGTCGATACCATATGACCTGGATACTCTGCAAATAATGTATTTCTTTTGAAATTTACTGTAATGATAGTGTCAATAAGGATTGGCAAACAAGTGAGCAAACAAATGAGCTAAATGCTTAACAGTACACGTTCAATTCCTGATTTCAATGTTTCCAATAGAACAGAGGAAGGCTTATTTTTTATATATTTTTGTTACTTCCTGTTCTGGTCCTGTTCCATTTTGTTCGTAAATTGTCTGGAGTGGAATATTCGGAACACTGTTCAGAACAGTTTATTTGGTCGTAAGTAGTTGCTACCAGAACAGACGCTACGAACACACCCTTGATGTTGCGGAACTCCGCCAATTTATGCATCGTGGTGTTTAGAATAGAAATATTGTGTAAATGAGACTGAAATAAGGCAATAAATTTACTGCGTCGAGACTGTAGTCTCTCAAAATGGACATATTGTACTTAGATGGATGAAAACAATACATATTCATGATTCCTTTAAGATGG